>CM053029.1:211186008-212457221 GCA_028564925.1 Lithobates sylvaticus | reverse complement strand
TAATATTGACATTAGCGTATATCTAGAGTAGGGACAGTTCAGATAGCGTCAGTGTAGTGATGGTTGAACACTGTCTATTCGATTGCGTTACTGCCAGTTTAAAGCCATTTACTTCTGTGTGCGTTCTGTGTGCGTTACTGCCAGTTTAACGCCATATAGTTTTTTCTGCGTTACTGCCAGTTTAACGCCATATAGTTCTGTGTGCGTTACTGCCAGTTTAACGTCATATAGTTCTGTGTGTGTTACTGCCAGTTTAACAGCATATCGTTTTGTGCGTTAGTGCAAGTTTAATGCCATTTACGTCTGTGTGCATTACTGCAAGTTTAACGCCATTTACTTCTGTTTGCGTTACTGCAAGTTTAACGCCATTTACTTCTGTGTGTGTAACTGCAAGTTTAATGCCATATAGTTCTGTGCGTCACTGTACGTTTGGTGCCTTATATTGCAGTATATTATAGTGTATCCATGGAGTGTGTCTGTGTATTGTGAGTACTCAAATGAAAGTGCATCAAACACCACTTTACATTGATTAAAGTGCATCTACGTACAGATTTTCACTTCTTCTTTACATTTGCTTATAAGCATCACCCCCTCCCAATAATGTCTGGGAGGACAACAAGGAGAGGCAGATGTTCCCTTGGCATTGTAAGGGGGCTAGCAAAAAAATGTGTTCACATGCAAAGGTGGATGTGGTAGTCAGAGCTCAGGCAGGGCATAATTTCCTCTGTTTAGTGAGTTTGCCCATGCTATCCAGCCACAGCATGCAGAGGAGATGGTGGACTGGCTTACAAACCTTCCTCATCCTCTGTCAAGCAAGCAGAGACAAGTGTGCAGTCCCCTGCAGTTGCCACAGTGGATAAACCTGCCTCCTTGTCCACATTTATTCTTGCCATAGCGCCAACATCAGCCATGGAGGAGTCAGCTGAGTTATTTGATCACCACATCAGCCACTTGCACCTTGATGATGCCCAACCATTACTGGATTCAGATGTTGGTTCTGAGGTTGAGGATGACAGGAACATGAGCCTAGAGAGAGGGGAGAACACTGGTAGAACAATTTGCATTCATGTTCCCCCAGGCGCAGCGTATTGCCAAGTTGTTTCCAGAGGTAATGATGATGCATTTTTTTACAGCAAGGCCAATTCTTGCTTTCATCAAGTGTACCTCTATAGGGTTACGGTGGGAAGGCGCCAACGACACCCAAAGACCAATTTTTCTGCACCTGTTTGCAGGTGTATATCATTGCAATTTTTTTACAGCAATGCCAATTCTTGCTTTCATCAAGATTGTGTACCTCTATAGGGTTACGGTAGGAAGGCGCCACCGAAAACCCGAAGAACAATTTTTACACACCGATTACTTCTATCCAAAGTCAAAGTGACAGCAGAATGTATCCAAAAAATCTCTAATCTTGTTCCCAGTGCACTACATTGTGGTCTCATCATACACATGGGCTCTCCAGCTGTTGCTGAGAAAAATAAAGGCAGCTTTCAGGGAAAATTTCATTTTTTTTTGGCTTTATAAATGCAATTATTGCTGCATCAGATTCTAGACAGTTCTGCCACTTAAAGGCAGACTAATGCCCCGTACACACGCTCAGACTTTCCAGTGGGATTGTCCACCGGACCTAGTCCAGCGGCCAAACCGCCGGACTTTCCAGCGGAGCTCCGCCGGACTTTCCGAGCTGTGGACTTGCCCACACACGCCCGGACTTCTCCGGTGGACAATCCGCGGGAAAAAGTCTGCGGGACTTTTGAAAATGAACGGACTTGCCCCACACATGGAGAAAAGTCAGTTCATTTAGAACGTAACTGCAGGTAGACAGGACTAGTGAATGCAGTGAATGCCGCCGCGCTAGCCCCGTCACCTGGCATGGATTTAAAGGGAATCCCCACGCCAAAAAAAAAAACTGGCGTGGGGGTTCCCCCCAAATCCATCTCAGACCCTTATCCGAGCACGCAGCCCGGCCGGCCAGGAAAGGGGTGGGGACGAGCGAGCGCCCCCCTCTCCTGAGCCGTACCAGGCCGCGTGCCCTCAACATGGGGGGTGCCCTGGGGAAAGGGGGCCGTGCGGCCCCCCCACCCTAAAGCACCTTGTCCCCATGTTGATGAGGACAAGGGCCTCTTCCCGACAACCCTGGCCGTTGGTTGTCGGGGTCTGCGGGCGGGGGCTTATCGGAATCCGGGAGCCCCCTTTAATAAGGGGGCCCCCAGATCCCGGTCCCCCACCCTATGTGAATGAGTATGGGGTACGATGTACCCCTACCCATTCACCTAAGGTGTAAAAGTGTCAATAAAAAAAACACACAATTTTTTTTAAAAATGTTTTATTGCACTGCTCCGGGGGTCTTCTTCTGTCTTGGGGGGTCTTCTCGCCGGACTCCTCCGCTCTCTTCTGCTCTTTTACCTAGCTCTTTTACCGAGCGGAGGAGCCCGGCTTTCTTCTTCGTCGTCGCCGCCGTCGTCGTCTGGGGGTCTCGACCCGCCTTCGGGGGTCTTCCGGGGTCTCTTCTGTTCTTGCCGATGTCGCCGCTTTCTGCGCCGTCTTCTTCTTCTTCTTCCGATGTTGACTCGTCGCTCTCTCTGGCCGGAATGGCAGAGACGTGCTGTGTTGTGACTTATATCCGGAGGATGCTGGGACTGTGACATCATAGGGGGGGCGGGGTCACCATGTGACATGAGCATGTGACCCCGCCTCCTTGTCCCTATATAAGTCACAACACAGCAACACAACTACCAGAGTGCTCAATAGTGCCCTGGTAGTTCATTGAGAACTACAAGCTGACAGCTGCAAAGTTTGTCGGTACTTGTATTTTCCCATTCACAAAACTGGAGCTCTGCATGGCTGCATTTTTTTTTTTAAATAGTGACAGCGAGCGGGGGCAGAAAATCCACAACTTGCTGTCACTAGATGTATTGGGGAAGACGCTGCAGGAGTAAAAACGTGTTACATGTTCCACCCTAAAAATGGGTGGAACATGTACTATGTTTCCAAAGGTGAATGTATCCTTTAAATGCTATGTCACAATCTATATCATTAATTGCCAAATCTACTAAACCTTTTTACACTTTGTACAAAAAAAAAGTTCTGGTTTGGAATTATACATTTATGCCCCGTACACACGAGTGTATTTTCCGTCGGAAAAAAACTTGGATGTTTTTTTCGACGGAATTCCTCTCAAGCTTGGCTTGCATACACACGGTCACACAAAAGTTCTCTGAACTTTCAACCGTCAAGAACGCGGTGACGTACAACACTATGACGAGCCAAGAAAATTAAGTTCATTGCTTCTGAGCATGCGTCTAATTGTTTCCGAGCATGCGTAGTAATTTTGCACATCAGAATTTGTACAGACGATCAGAATTTCCGATCTGAACTTTTTCCGACCGAAAAATTGAGAACATTCTCTCAATCTTTTGCTGGCCGAAATTCCGCCAGCAAAAGTCTGATGGAGCATTCACACGATCGCATTTTCCGACCAAAAGCTCTCATTGGACTTTTGCTGGTGGAATTTCCGATCGTGTGTACACGGCATAAGGCCTTGTTCATAATAGTGCAATTTCTCCTGTGTCTGCCATCGCACTGCAATGCACAACAATGGAAGTCACATTCTTGTTCATAGTGCCCATTCTCATCGATGCAACATGGTGCAGTGCGATTTTTGAAAAGATGCAGGTTTTTTTTTTTGGAGGGTGTAAGGTGTGATTTTTATGCCTGGTTTGATCAGATTATACTAGAGAGCAGTCCTACATCCTGTAATGAAGGAAAAGATGGACTGTCTCAGCAAGATTGAAAGAGAGACATCCCAGCAACTCTTACCCCGGTCTGAGGACTTAAAGCGGGAGTAAACCCGCTGACATTTTTTTTTTTTTTTTACACCTGTAAGGGAAAAGGCATAATGAGCTAGTATGCACCGCATACTAGCTCATTATGAAATACTTACCTTAGAACGAGGCGTCGGTAACTCACCTGGTCCACGCCGAGGTCGCTGACATGTTGCCTCGGCGTGTCTTCCGGGTATCGCGACTCCAGCGCTGTGAGTGGCTGGAGCCGCGATGTCGTCACTCCCGCGCATGCGCACGGGAGACTTCGTCCCGGCAGGGTTCGTATTCTGCCGGCCTTTCAGACGAGAATCCCCCGTGCGCATGCGCCGCTGCAGTCAGCGGCGTATTGCACGGGGAATATCTCCTAAACCGTAAAGGTTTAGGAGATATTTTTTGTACCTACAGGTAAGCCTCATTACAGGCTTACCTGTAGGTGAAAGTGGAAAATCTGACTTTACTTCCACTTTAATCTGAACAAGAGCACATGTCTGGAGACCCAGAGGAGGTCAGTCTAGGTCTTGTAAGACAGGGGACCCAGGCTGTGGCCTCTCTGGAGCCAGGCTGCACGTGCAGCATGAGAGAGCCCGGCAGGTGGGTGGCATGAGAGAGCCAGGCGGGTGGGCGGCATGAGAGAGCCAATGTTCTGTCAAAATAGCCTGGTGGATGAGAGAAGTGAGCGAGCAGAGATTACATCATCTCTCTCCCTGCATCACCGCTCTTGCGCCCTCACAGCCCTGCCTCCTCAATGTCGGAGGTGCGATGGGGAGCAGAGAGATGTCATCATCTCTCACTGCTCGCCCCGCATCTCACTCTCCTGCCCTCACTCAGAACTGGCCACTGCACAGAGGCCTGCCTATGTGCTAAATGGACCAGTGGTACCACCAATAAAGTGGCAATCCACATCTGGTGGCACTGACAGGCAAGGTAGCAAGTGACAATCCACATCGGGTGGCACTGGCAGGCAACATGGCAAGTGACAATCCACATCTGGTGGCACTGGCAGGTGACATGGCACGTGACTACCCACATCTGGTGACACTGGCAGGCGACATGGCAAGTGGCAAACCACATCTGGTGGCAGGTGACATGCCAAGTGACAATCCACATCTGGTGACAGGTGACGTGGCAAGTGACAATCCATATCTGGTGGCCCTGGCAGGCGACGTGGAAAGTGACAATCCACATCTGGTGGCACTGGCAGGCGAGGCGGCAAGTGACAATCCACATCTGGTGGCAGGCGACGTGGCAAGTGACAATCCACATCTGGTAGCAAGCGACATAGCAAGTGACAATCCAAATCTTGTGGCAGGCGACGTGGCAAAAGAAAAGCTGCATTTGGTGGCAGGCGACGTGGCAAGTGACACGCTCCCACTGATTCTGCATTATGGTGAGTTGAACTATTTCATTGTATAGTACAATGTAATAATAGAAATAATGCGCTTCAATCACTGACACCATACAACCATGGTGCCGGGATGATTGAAGCACCAATACCAGCCATTGCCCCAACAAATTGCCTACCCCCCACGCAGATGGTCCCCGGGGCCAAAAAGTTTGGGGACTGCTGTGGTAAGAGACTAGTATTTCACATTTAATCTGTTGTCTGCTGAGAATTGTTGTGCTTTCTTCAAGGGCCCCACCTTTCCAGCTATCTTTTTTTTTTATACCATCATTCATTGGCCAGTGTGATACAATGTGTACTGTTATATCAAATTAGGACTGTCTTTATAAACTGTTCTAGGTAAATGCATTTCATTTCTGTTACTGACTGTTAGAATACTGCAGGCGTTTAGCCATATCTCTCAGAGTAATGTCGTCTTATTGATTATTTGTATTGATTTATATAAGTACACTTGCTAAATGTCTCCTTTTTTAGGCTATTCTTGATGCTAAATTTATTTGAAATACATCAAGGTGTGTTGTTAAGTGCTGAACAAGCGAGGTGCACCATTTTTAGGTGCGCAGAGAAGTCACACAACAATTCAGCAATTCAGCAGCTCTTCTGGGGGTAGCGCTAGACTTGCTACAGAAATGCACTAAAAAACGTATCTTTAAGCATCTATCTATCTATCTATCTATCTATCTATATTACCAAAGGTATTGGTATTGCATGCACATGAACTTTAATGGCATCCCAGTTTTAGTCTGTAGGATTCAATATTGAGTTGGTCCACCCTTTGAAGCTATAACAGCTTCAACTCTTTCCGGGAAGGCTGTCCACACGAGTCTGTCTATGGGAATGTTTGACCATTCTTCCATAAGCGCATTTGTGAGGTCAGGCACTGGAGAAGGCCTGGTTCGCAGTCTCTGCTCTAATTTATCCAAAAGGTGTTCTATCGGGTTGAGGTCGGGACTCTGTGCAGGCCAGTCATGTTCCTCCACCCCAAACTCGCTCATCCATGTCTTTATGGACCTTGCTTTTGCACTGGTGCGCAGTCATGTTGGAACAGGAAAGGGTCATCCCCAAACTATTCCCACAAAGTTGGGAGCATGAAATTGTCCAAAATGTCTTGGTATGCTGACGCCTTAAGAGTTCCCTTCACTAGAACTAAGGGGCTAAGTCCAACCCCTGAAAAACAACTCCACACCCTAATCCCCCTTCCACCAAATGATTTGGGGCAGTGATCAAAGCAAGGTCCATAAAGACCAGGGTGAGGAAGTTTGGGGTGGAGAAACTTGACTGACCTGCACAGAGTCCTGACCTCAACCCCACAGGACACCCTTGGGATGTATTAGAGGGAGACTGTGAGCCAGGCCTTCTCATCCAACATCAGTGCCTGACCTCACAAATCCACTTCTGGAAGAATGGTCAAACATTCTCATAGACACACTCCTAAATCTTGTGCACAGCCTTCTCAGAAGAGTTGAAGCTGTTATAGCTGCAAAGGGTGGGCCAACTCAATATTGAACCCTACGGACTAATGCCATTAAAGTTCATGTGCATGTAAAGGCAGGTGCCCCGATACTTTTGGTAATATAGCGTAGCTATATATTTGCAGAAAAGTGAAAATAGCATTGTGTGTAAATTCCAACAAAATAGTTGGTATATATTACATTTGAATAATCCCCAATACACTGGCTGAAATGTTATGTTAGGTTGGTAGAAGTGTTTTGGCTGTTGAAATGAGAAGAAGAACAGGGAATTGTGTCAATTGTAATGCACCAGGTATTTCTTAGTACATTGTAATGTGTACTATCACTGTCTGACAAAGTCTTCAGTGACCTCATCTTCCCAGCAGAAGCTCTAGTTTCATAAAATGTAAGCAATCCATATAAAATTTGTAATATCTCCAAAATAATAGCAGGCGAATATCTCAAATACAACAACAAATATGGCAACCGTTTCAGCCAATTTATAACTAGCTTTTTAAAGCAAGGAGCACATGGAAAGGATTTTTCTCAAAACAAACAATACAAGTTTCTCAGCACACCAACTAAAAAAATAAAATAAAACAATTTATAGTGAGATTTTTAAAGTAGACAGCTTAAATCAATTTATTGCTGGTGAGTTTGCTGGAAATGTTTGTGTTGTTTTTCTTGAGAATCTGAAATGCAGGTTGCTAAAGTTTTAGCAAGACTATCGGGTGACCCCCTGGATGTACTGCAGACGTCTTCCAGTTTTGTGTTTTTATTTAATCAGATCATATTTGCAAGCATATACAGGAAACAGGTAAAAAAGAGAAGGCACCACAACCACTGGTAGTAAAACTTAAAGCGGTTTTCCGGCTGAAATTATAATTTTTAAATAAAAATACCCCTATAATACACAAGCCTAATGTATTCTAGTAAAGTTAGTCTGTAAACTAAGGTCTGTTTTGTTAGTTTATAGCAGTAGTTTGTTATTTTATAAACTTACAGCAGGCCGTGGCCATCTTAAGTGTGGGCATCTGAAGCCAGACTGTATTTCTTCCTGGATCTCATCCTTGCAGATCTCGCACATGCTCAGTGCAGCACAAGCAGTGTAATAGGTTTCAGGTCAGGTTTCCATAGCAACGGCAGTGTCAGAGGAAGTTGCTGCCCCTTCCCAGGAGGCATTGCAAACAGGACATGATGCGATGGGCCGCGGCCAGGGAGGAGGAAGTGAAAAATTAATACAGCAGATATACAGTAGGTACTGAGAAAAAAAATAAAAAAGTATCCAATTCGTTTACAGTGCACACTTTGGTGAGGAATGCTGACGAGTTGTAAAAGTGGGTGGAACTCCACTTTAACCTTTAGGCACCTTTCACACATGCCGACCGTGTCTGTTTTTCATCCATTTGTTGACGGATGAAAAACAGGCATCAATTCATCTCTATAGAAAAACAGATGTAAATGGATGATCATCCAGGCCACTTCAGCTGCCCACAGTTAAAATGGATGCAGCCAGACTCCGTGGAGAGAGATTTCTGCAGCATATTTGGAAAGTACAGAATTACAGTATATATAAAAGCTTCAGAATGACAAAGATATTTTTATTACAAATCATGTGAGCAGACTGCAGTTCCTCTTTAATCACTGCTGGGTTTTTTATTTTTTACAAAAAAAAAGAAAAAAGACCTAAAATTTTGAAATAAAATTAAAGTTTCTCAGTTTCTAAGTACATTTTGTAAATAAGTAATGTTTCTCCTTCACTTATGTGCGCTGATGAGGCTACACTGATAGGCACTAATAGGCTGCACTGAAGGGCACTGATGAGGTGGCACTTATGGGCACTGATTAGGTGGCACTGATGAGGAGGCACTAATATTCTGAACTGATAGGTGGCACTCATATGCGGCACTGATAGGTGGCACCAATGGGCACTGAGCAGAGGACAACTAGCACCTAAACTATTCTACACCACAGGGGCCCAAGGTCCCTGCCCACAAAAGGCAGCTCAGTGACGCCTGGCTGGAGCAGTGTCAGGCCTACCCACGTGATGCTAGCTAGTCTGGAGAAGTGACAGTCTGCAGCAAGGGAATTGCTGGTGGAGGAACAGTCTGCAGCAAGGAAGTGCTGGAGAGAAGATTGAGGTGTATGTACAGGGAGTGTACATAGTAGCCCCAACTGATTGATCTAAAATTCACAATTGTTTGTTCTAAAATCCTGGGCATCCCATGATTCCCATCCGAGTTTAATCCCCTCAATAAAACAAAACAAGCTATGGATTGGTCTGTGTTACTGAGTGATTGTAAGATGGACGTCGGGCTGGGCAGGGTGACGGGTGAACCACAACTTTCAGCAACTCCTACGGGGCATGGCTGCACATGGATATACTGTATATGTATGTCTATATATAGTATATATATATATATATATATCTATATATATATATATATATATATAGATATATATATATATATATATAGAGAGAGAGAGATATATACGGTATCTCACAAAAATGAGTACACCCCTCACATTTTTGTAAATATTTCATTCTATCTTTTAATGTGACAACACTGAAGAAATTACACTTTGCTACAATGTGAAGTAGTGAGTGTACAGCTTGTATAACTGTGTAAATTTTCTGTCCCCTCAAAATAACTCAACAGCCATTAATATGTAAACCAATGGCAACAAAAGTGAGTACAACCCTAAGTAAAAATGTCCAAATTGGGCCCAATTAGCCATTTTCCCTCACCGTTGTCAGGTGACTTGTTAGTGTTACAAGGTTTCAGGTGTGAATGGGGAGCAGGTGTGTTAAATTTGGTGTTATCGCTCTCACTCTCTCATACTGGTCACTGGAAGTTCACATGGCACCGCATGGCAAAGAACTCTCTGAGGATCAGAAAAAAAGAGTTGTTGCTCTACATAAAGATGGCCTAGACTATAAGAAGATTGCCAAGACCATGAAACTGAGCTGCAGCATAGTGGCTAAGACCATACAGTGGTTTAACAGGACAGGTTCCACTCAGAACAGGCCTTGCCATGGTTGACCAAAGAAATTGAGTGCACATACACATATGCCACACACTGCATCAAATTGGTCTGTATGGCTGTCGTCCCAGAAGGAAGCCTCTTCTAAAGATGGTGCACAAGAAAGCCTGCAAACAGTTTGCTGAAGACAAGCAGACTAAAGACATGGATTACTGGAACCATGTCCTGAGGTCTGATGAGGCCAAGATAAACTTATTTGGTTCAGATGGTGTCAAGCGTGTGTGGCGGCAACCTAGTGAGGAGTGCAAAGACAAGTGTGTTTTACCTACAGTCAAGCATGGTGGTGGGAGTGTCATAGTCTGGGGCTGCATGAGTGCTGCTGGCACTGGGGAGCTACAGTACATTGAGGGACCATTGAATGCCAACATGTACTGTAACATACTGAAGCAGAGCATGATCCCCTCCCTTCGGAGACTGGGCCGCAGGGCAGTATTCCAACATGATAACGACCCCAAACACACCTCCAAGACAACCACTGCCTTGCTAAAGCTGAGGGTAAAGGTGATGGACTGGCCAAACATGTCTCCAGACCTAAATCCTATTGAGCATCTGTGGGGCATCCTCAAACGGAAGGTGGAGGAGCACAAAGTCTCTAACATCCACCAGCTCCGTGATGTTGTCATGGAGGAGTGGAAGAGGACTCCAGTGGCAGCCTGTGAAGCTCTGGCAAACTCCATGCCCAAGAGGGTTAAGGCAGTGCTGGGAAATAATGGTGGTCACACACAATATTGACACTTTGGGCCCAATTTTGACATTTTCACTTAGGGGTGTACTCACTTTTGTTGCCAGCTGTTTAGACAATAATGGCTTTGTGTTGAGTTATTTTGAGGGGGCAGCAAATTTACACTGTTATACAAGCTGTACACTCACTACTTTACATTTCACGAAAGTGTCATTTCTTCAGTGTTGTCACATGAAAAGATATAATAAAATATTTACAAAAATGTGAGGGGTGTACTCACTTTTGTGAGATACTGGCATGGCTTCTCGTAAACTGCAAGCAGGACTTCTTATGGCTTTCTTTCAACAATGGCTTTCTTCTTGCCACTCTTCCATAAAGGCTAGATTTGTGGAGTGTGCGACTAATAGTTGTACTGTGGACAGATTCTCCCACCTGAGCTGTGGATCTCTGCAGAGTTACCATGGGCCTCTTGGCTGCTTTTCTGATTAATGCTTTCCTTGCCCTGACCTGTCTGTTTAGATGGCTGGCCATGTTTTGGTAGGTTTGCAGTTGTGCCATACTCTTTCCATTTTCAGATGATGGCTTGAACAGTGCTCCATGAGATGTTCAAAGCTTGGGATATTTTTATAACCTAACTCTGCTTTAAACTTCTCCACAACTTTATCCCTGATCTAAAGAAAGTTTTGTTACCAGTTCTAGGGACAGCCTGAAATTGCTAAATATATGTGTATTGGGAAAACCCATAAAAATAGGACTTTAAAGGATGTAGGGCTGACACTGAGCTGAGCACACAGTAAAGGGTAAAAATTATTTATTGAATAGAAATTGTAAAATCACATACAGAAATAATCATATCTCATAATATAATCAATAGCATAACATGATGTACAGATACGTGTTCCACATGCTTGATGATAGTTCATATAAGTAGAATCATCGAACGCATTTCGTGAAGTAATATCTCTGCTTCTTCAGGGAATTTCACATTATATCTAATTATTGTTGTATTGAAAGAGATACCATTATTATCAAGTTCTGTTAATTACACAGTACATCTATAATAACAATAATTTGTTTATATACTGTATAACTCATATTACAAACGTGCTCACCAAATACATCAGTATGTAGAAAAGTGCGCTCCCATAGGCTCAACATATAACAAGACTGGCCTCAAATCAATGGTCCTTGATAATAAAACCAGGACCCATCATGTAGTGATAGACATGGCAGAAAGGATATCCAGTACGAAGTACTGTGAAGGAGAGACAGTATGTATATTCTATGACTATTGCAATTTACAATCAACATAACAAGTTTCAGGCACAGAACGCCACATACATACTTACTATTACCCCTACTCAGAGTATGACATGGGGGCAAAAGATGACTCTATGTCACATAATGGACCCGGAAATTGGATCATTCGAACCATATGTGGCAAGCCCCGAAAGGAGATGAGGGGAAGGTCATTTAATTATTTACCAGCTGACAGGGTTAACTATATATGCCCCCAGCTGCCATAACAAATGTAATCCCCAGTGCAAGTCTCCAATGTATTTAAATCCTATAAAGGCATAATTATCCAGGACTCATACTATATCAACCAAAAATGAAACTACCGTATTCTAAATCTACCATTCATGTCATGGTGTAGACAGATGGCGCCCGCCAACATCTCCCCAATATTAAATCCACAAATCGCCTGTCAGGGTCCTGGTTTTATTATCAAGGGCCATTGATTAGAGGGCACTCTTGTTATATGTTGAGCCCATGGGAGCGCACTTTTCTGCATACCGATGTATTTGGTGAGCACGTTTGTAATATGAGTTATATAGTATATAAACAAATTCAGGTTTTTTATAGATGTATTGTGTAATTAACAGAAAGTGATAATAATGGTACTGTATCTCTTTCAATTCAACAATAATTAGATATAATGTGAAACTCTCTGAAGAAGTAGAGATATTACTTTGCGAAACGCTTTGGATGATTCTACTTATATGACCTGTCATCAAGCATGTGGAACACGTATCAATATCTGTACATCATGTTATGCTATTGATTATATTATGAGATATGATTATCTCTGTATATGATTTTACAATTTCTATTCAATAAATTACTTTTACCCTATACTGTGTGCTCACCTCAGTGTCAGTCCTACATTGTTTAAAGTTCTATTTTTTATGGGTTTTCCCAATACACATATTTATCCCTGATCTGTCTGGTGTGTTCCTTGGCCTTTGTGATACTGTTTGTTCACTAAGGTCCTTTAACCACCTGCTTACTGGGCACTTAAACCCCCCTCCTGCCCAGACCAATTTTCAGCTTTCATCGCTGACGCACTTTGAATGACAATTGTGCGGTCATACAACACTGTACCCAAATTAAATTTTTAGCATTTTTTTCCCACAAATAGAGCTTTCTTTTGGTGGTATTTAATCGCAGCTGGGTTTTTTATTTTTTGTTAAACAAACAAAAAAAAATGGAAAAAATAAAAATAAAAATCATGTTTAATAGTTTGTTATACAATTTTGCAAACAGGTAATTTTTCTGCTTCATTGATATGCGCTGATGAGGCGGCACTGGTGGGCACTGATAGGCTGCACTGGTGGGCACTGATAGGCTGCACTGGTGGGCACAGATAATATGGCACGGATGGGTGGCTCGGATGGGCACTGATAGGTGGCACTGATAGGTGGCACTGGTAGGTGACACTGATGAGCACTGGTATGTGACACTGATGTGCAGCACTGTAAAGGCACATTGTGGGCACTGGCACTGTGGGCACTGACAGATGGCACTGTGGGCACTGACAGGTGAAGCTGGTGGGCACTGGTAGGCAGCACTTGTATAGGGCACAGGTAGGCACCATGGACCTGGGGCACATTGCAGTGATCGGGACTAATGTCCCTCTCACTGCCGCCTGTGATCGGCTTTTTTTTTTTCTCCTTGCGCTGTCAGCGCAAGGAGGAAAAAAAGCCGATTACCGGCTCTGTTGTTATCACATGATCAGCTGTCACTGGCTGACAGCTGATCACGTGGTAAGGGGCCGGGATCGACCTCTTACTCGGATCTGTGATCCAGCGAGTCTCACAGACTCGCTGATCACAGAGCGTGCCACGCGCACCCTTCAGGGGGCGCGCAGGCCGCTTGTGATTGGGACGACGTCAATAGACGTCGTCCCGGCAAGTTAGATCCGCGCTGTAGCCGTCATTCGACTATAGATCTCAGGTGGTTAACAAACCTCTGAGGGCTTCACAGAACAGCTGTATTTATACTGAGATCAAATTACACACAGGTGGACTCTATTTACTTATTAGGTGAATTCTGAAGGCAGTTGGTTCCACTAGATTTCAGTTAGGAGTATCAGAGTAAAGGGGATTGAAAACAAATGCACGCCACACTTTTTACATATTTGTAAAGAAATTTGAAAAACATTTATCATTTTTCTTCCACTACACAATTATATGCCACTTTGTGTTGGTCTATCACATACAATCCAAATAAAATACATTTATGTTTTTAGTTGTAACATGACAAAATGTCAAAAAATCTCAAGGGGTATGAATACTCTTTCAAGGCACTGTATATCTGGAGACCCAAGAGGAAGAGTCTTTCATTGACCATAAAGTTTGGAGAGTGAGGATATCAAAATCAATGCTTGCTTAAAAATGAAAGGTGCCAAAGAAGTAGCTTGTGTTCCCATTTTGAATGACAAACATTCCTGTTTAACTAGACCGTACTTTTAATACCATAAATGTATTACCTCTGAATAGTTCAATTAAATTTTGCCCTTGGACCCATTTTGGACCTTCAAAACATTTTCAAAGTGTATATTTTT
Organism: Lithobates sylvaticus; assembly: GCA_028564925.1. Lineage (NCBI taxonomy): Eukaryota > Metazoa > Chordata > Amphibia > Anura > Ranidae > Lithobates > Lithobates sylvaticus. The sequence goes on along the minus strand of CM053029.1, from coordinate 212,442,970 downwards.
TAAATTTCAGTTCAAAATAAAATAACTTTAGAAAATAAAATTAGCTTTTTTTTTTTTTATTAAAGAACTAATTTGCCTAAAGTAGCAAAAGAAATTCAGTTTTCCAGCTCAACATGAAAAGTTTAGCATTTTCGGTCTTGCGATTACATATTAACAAATTGCCCTGATTTAATACGTTAAACAAAAAAAAAAAAGTGACTAAAAGGCTGTTTTGATATGCATTGTGGCTGCACATATATTTATTAAAGTGAAGTTATAATACTTTAGGTTCAAATATATTTTACAAGTTTTTTTTTAAATAAAATCTTTGTTTATAAGTTGAACTTTAAAAGTTTATTGTCATATGCACAAAGTACAAGTACCAATTGCAATGTCTCACAGCTTGACACAAAAAGTAGACAACACTATAAAACAGTCAAACTCTATTATAAATAGTAATGGTCAGTGGCGGCCTGTCCATTAATCCTACATGCAGGGCGCCAGACGCATTGATTTCAATAGGGTTTTTTTTTTTTTTTGAAGCACATGATTAGAGCCAGAGGCTCTAATTGGCTTCAGAAAAGGGTGGGCTCCGGGCGCAGAGGACAGTGAAAGGCCGAGCCTGTAAGGGTGTAGCAGCAGGGAACTGCAGGAGAAACAGTCAGAGCTGAGGAAGGTTCAGCGGTAAGTGCACAAGCACTGGAGACTGTGTGTTTGTTGGTCTGGAGGACCAAGGCAGAAGGCCTATGCAGAGATAGTGTTGAAAAAAGCCACGAGGTGGAGTACTGTTGGGTTTGACACAATGATGGTGAGAACCCCTGTGACAGAAATTATTCTTATTTCTTCAACAAAAGTTGGCAGAGAAAGCCCTAAAATGAACCTGTGGCATGCACTCACTTTTTGGCGCTACCAACAAGCTAAAATACCCCAAATCATCACAATATATATATAAAATAAATAAAAAATGTGCACCAATTTCATGACATGAAATAAACACAATTTAATCGAAAATATTAAAGCGATATTAAAGAATATTTTTTTCATTAGAAAAAAATATATACTTACCTGCTCTGTGTACCAATATACAAAGCAGTGTGCTTACCTCCTTTTTGCCAGTTCCCACGCCAGTGCTGTCCACTCCTTCTTCCAGATGCCACCCTGCCAGTCTTGTGCTAAGGGGGCACCTGTGCAGGCATGCTCCAAAGCCAGGCTGTGTACTTACATAGCCACACATAGTGCCGGCAAGCCACGCCCCACCCCCTCCTCACAGCAGTTTGACTGGCAGAAGCAGGAGCCTATGGCTTCCACTGCTTTCAGTGTCTCCTATGAGATCAGGAAGAGAGGAGAGTGGGGCTGAAGTGGAGTGGTGAGACATGTCAGGTAAGTGTTTAGGGTTGGAGGGGGATAAGTTAGTGGGATGTTTTTTTACCTAAATGCAGAGAATGAATGAAGGTAAAAAACAGTTTAAATACTCATTAAAAATTATGAATTTCTTGCTGCAGTTTGCCACAATCCAGTGTAAACAAAAGACCCACAAAAAGATAAAAAAAATGTTCTTTCAGATGGGGTTTTTTCTCTAGCATTTAGTCCAAAAAACCAAAGTGTTACCTGGGGCTGCATCTTTGGAGCAAAATTGTCAAAGGGCTGAATAAAAAAATTGTGAAAGGGGACATTGAGAAAAAATATAACGCCTATGAGGGCATTGTTTCTGTTTTGTAGCTCTCATGATGAGTATGACTGCCAACAACTATATGTTTCTGGGATATGACTGACCACTTTGTCAGGGAGTCATTCAAATATGTGAGGTGTTTTGGTAGTTGTTCTATCGACCTGTAAAAAATGTACTCGCAATTGGCTACTGGCTATGAACTTCCTTATTCTAGTCCGGTCGTACGTCATCACGTTCGATTCCGTCGGACTTTGGTGTGATTGTGTGTGTCCAAGTCCGTTCGTCTGGAAAGTCTGTCGGAAGTCCGCCGAAAGTCCATCGGACCTAGTCTGCCAGAAAGTCCGCTCGCGTGTACGCGGCATAAGGATTCATTGCTGAAGCTTTGCAGTCACACGTCCACTTGAAAACTGATTAAAATGGGTATTTTCCCTGATATTTCTGTATGCAGCAAATATAAAATCAGTGGGCAGGTCATGTTTAAAACATAGGTTATTTCAGCCTTTTCTTCTACTTTTTTTTTTTAACAGAAAAGCTTTTCTTCTACTTTAAATGAAATTTGCACTCCAAAGGTTTGGAAGCTATCATCACTCACCTCTTCTTTTAAAATTCCACTTGTGAATCCATATTATGAGTCACAGACATGGAATGCTGGATGTGTTGTGTTTTTTCTACCCTGCACCTGTTGTGATCCACCTTTACCTGGACCTGAGACTACAACAACACACCTTTAAAGCCCCATACACACGGTCGGACAATCCGCGGACCAGGTCGGTCGGATCCTGTCCGTCATACTTTGTCTGATGTTGGTTTTGCGTACACACGGTCGGACAAAGTTGTCGGAAAATCCGATCATTCTGAACGTGGTGACGTTTGTTGCCTACGATGGGACTACGTAGAGGCTAGTAGCCAATAGCTTGGGTCTTGTAATGTGATCTGAGCATGCGTAGCACTTTGTCCGGTCGGACAACCGTACACACGATCGGATTTGGTGTGATCGGACCGTGTTGTCGGCAAATCTTTCCAGCAGGAGATAAGACTTTGTCCGTCGGACAATCCGACGTACACTGTCCGATGGTGCATACACACGGTCTGATTTTTCAACAACATTGTCCGATCGGACAGAATCCATGAAAAAGTCCGACCGTGTGTATGGGGCTTAAATGTTTTATGGGGCTTTATTTAAGAGTCAAAGCCCTGTAGAAGGAAAGGGTGGGTTAAACAAGTAGAATAACAGTAGAGCAAATACTGTTTGATTTGTGGTACCAGGCCTTTTTATCAGTGGGAATGCGGAGGAACCTGCAGCACTGCAGGAACCTCCAGCACTGAATGCCTGTACTGGCAAGGGGTGCTGAGGTGTGCTGGAGGGTCTATTGATGCTGGCTGCTACAGGACCTATTGTTGCTGGTGGGGTCTGTTAATGCTAGGGTGGCTACATTGTTACTTGGGGGGGGGGGGGTACGTTGTTTGGGTGTATTGTTGCTGGCTGCAGGGGATATATTTTACAGTATATTATTAACAAATTCCATACAAATTACTTAGCACCACAACATGATACTGTATTTTGGAGACTGTAATGGTTCTGTATTTTCTAAAAGGGGTCAAAACTGGGAGATAGATAGAGGATGGAACCAAAGGATGGTGCTTGGTGGTGCGTAGTGGGTGGAGACAAGGGATGAATTGAAAGGGGGAGTTCCTGCACCTTTTCTCTGAGGAACATTAGCACTGAACTCACTGTGCCCAGTCTCTCTCTGCCTGAGCTTTTCTTGCAGATTTCCTTTTGCACCATAGGTCAGCAGGAGATGGTCCTTCAGCACCAGAGTCCTATATACAGATTCTCAGGTTTACATCAGTCTGTACTTGGTCCTGGGCTTGCACAGCCCAATCAACTGCTCAATCCAGCAGCAGACATTTCTCTCCACAGCTCTTTGCCCTCCTGAGCACACAGGGAAACTCTCACCAGGACTCGTGTAGCAGCAATCTCTGAGCCTTGTACACAGACTCCCTGGGCTCCCAATTCTCTCCTCCCTGACAGCTCTGATGAAGAGGGGACCTCCCTAGAAATGTGTCAGCTTGTAGACCCATGTGGCCCAAACTTCCCAGGAATAAAGGGGCACACAGTGGTTTTGGGTGTTCATCTTTTGGATTACAATATTTGAGAAAGTCTCTCTGTTGGCTTGTGAGTATAATTATTTACGTCCATTACTTAAATAAATGGTGTATAAAGATAATGCACTAGGCTGGTGTGCTCTCTCTTTTTTGTTCTTTTGCATATAGTGACTTTGGACTACCCCAGTTCTAAGAGAGCAGCAAGGCATGGTGCACATTTGAAGAGTGGTTACAAAATAAGAATAGTTGGACTCTTTGGTTTTTTGAGCACCACATCTTAGTGCAGGAGGTTGTTTTTGGTTCTTTGTCTTACTTTCCTCCCAGGTCTTGGAGCTCTCCACTTGAACCCACATGGGTCGTTCTTCTCCGAAGCAGTGGGCAGAGCTGAACATGGCTAATCTGAATCCTCCTGGCCTGCCTGGCGAATCAAAGTCCTTAATTGTCCATATTACTAGGGGTGGTTGCTCTTCAGCTGCAACAGCAGTCAATCAGGGCACAGTCCAGCCTTCGCTCTCCTTGCAGCTGTCCGTCAAGGTGAGAGAAGGTTAAAAAAGGCTTGCTGCATTCATTTTGTCAGTGCTGCTGGGCTGAATTTAAAGAGCACAGCCAGCACTACACGCATCAGGCGTCCTGACTCTGATCTGCATGTGACTTTCAGGTCAAGAATTTTAAAAATGACTAATTCAGCCAGGCAACAGGCATTTTTTTACGAAGGATTTCAACAATGGCAGCCCCCATATTTTTCTCACTACAATATTCTTTTAAGGCTTCAACATTGCACAGTTATTATTTAACTGCTGCTCTAACGTCATACTAATTAAACATCAGTTTTTAATTATAAACATATAACATTTTCATTACAGGTTAAAATATATGTATTACATGCTGTCAAACAAACTTTGTGCCTCTTGCTGCCTAATTACATGAATTTTGCTCAGTTCATATAATTGTAGCCAGTAATTATTACACATTACTGATTAAAGCAGAATTATTGTTTTGGTGTAGTCTCCCTTTAAGAATTGAAAAAAAAAATGTATGCTGCACCATAACATTAACTGTGCTGCCTGCCTATTAAATGTGATATTACCAATATTACATTAATGATGATGAAGTGTTCCATATGCCAATTAGCATGATGTTAACCAGGATGTACTCCCATTAAGTTCATAGAATTTTTCGTTGTAGTTTCCATTATTACAAATGATATGCAAATGGGAATAAATTACATGCATACGCCATAGTTGCCTCATATTATGAAGTGCTTATGAAGTCGGCTAGCGAAGAAGAAAATAGAAAAAGAGACATCACAGTGTCACACTGCGATTCTCATAATACAGAAAATGACAATTTATTGTGCTCAGCAAGACTGAGAGGTACATAAGTACTGCACTGATGCAAAGGCCCAGCATCGCATGTGAATCACAGCTCCAATGACATATATCACAGGCACATACAGTGACACATAATGCTTTTTATCCTTCATTCCTTGCCTGTTCTACATTAACGATGCCATGTCTGGAGAAGAAAGACTAAAATACAGTATGTTTGTTTGCTGCAGGGTGGATGTATTCAGCAATGCCAGAGTGAAGAAAATGCATTTAACAAATTATATCAGACTTATTTAAAGTAGACCGTCTTTCACCCCTAAAAATCACATCAGAATGCAGCTTTGCCTGCTGATACGAAATCATTACATCCATTAGTTAAACAGATTTTGCTTTTATTTACACTTACTGTCTTTCCAATATCTGGTTGAATGAGGCATTGGTGATGAAGGCCTCTTGACCCCCATAAGGAAAGAGAGCCCTGACTGATGGGGGCATGTCCAGGGCGGGTCAAAGTGACCAGAAGGTCATTGAAGATTGGTGGGGGGTGTGGGGGGGGCTGGGCCTGAGCTCAACAAAAGTGCCGCGCCCAAAAATTCTGGATTCTTCTGGAAGATCCGTCGGAAGAGCTGCTGACCCTGTGCCTCCAGCCATGGACACCGAGCTCCTTTTGGCCAAGGTCCGTGAGCTGGCTCTTCTAGGTCAGGCTGACTGGCTTTTTTCACTCTTATCCCCGGGACCTGCTCCATCTGCCCCTCCTGCTCCTCACCCCCCCCCCTCACCTGCCTGCGGAACCTCCTGTGGAACCTAGGGCCCAGAGGCAGGCCCGCCCGCCTTCTCGGCTGAGCCCCAGTGCTACAGCCCCTGCGGGACAATCCTATGATCCCTGCTCCCCTCACCGCCCGGCTGCCTGTGCTTCTTCAGCTGGGAAGCACGGCACCTCCTCCCGTCACCGCCGGGGCCCCTCTCGGAGTTCCCCCCCCTTGCCTCATGCTACCCGCTCCTCCCGTGCGGGCCGCTCACGGAGCCCTCGTTCTGTGCAGGGCTCCGTTCGGGCGGTCTCCAGCACTGCCCCCTCCACGAGCGGTGTCTTGCTTTGTGGCCAGGCCAGAGCTGAGGCGCTCCCTGGCCGCGATGTGCCCGCCGCCTTACCTGAGCCCGCTCACGCGGCGGGCAGGGTGGTGGCGGCGGTTGGTGGTCCCCGGTCTGCGGCGTGGAGGTCCTCTGCGAAGCGGGGGAAGTCTCGTGTGCGCATCTCCTCAGCGGCCGCTCGCTCTAGCCTCCTGGATGGCGGTTCCGCTGAGGACTTGGCGCCGGTGACACTGCTCCCAGTGGATCCTCATCTCCCTGCGCCCGGCTGGGTGGGAGATTTAAATACAGTGGGACATACATTGAATGGAGTGCGGCATGATATGACCCTGCCTGCGCCCTGCAGGGCGGGGGAGTCATTCATGCCCACTCTTTTGCCCCAGCTATACGTTGATGTCACCAATCTCCCTGCGCCCGACAGGGCAGGGGATTCGTGTGGAGTCACTGCTTCCAATACCCCTGTACTACCTCTCACAAATCTCCCTGCGCCCTGCGGGGCGGGTGGGTCTGCCGTGCCATCGCATGGGTCATATGTCCTCGCCCCCCCCGCGCATAGCAGGGCTGGGGTCTCGTCTGCGCACGTATACTTGAACGCGCTACGTTGTCCCGCGCGGAATCTCTCTGCGCCCTGCAGGGCGGGAGTTTCCCCGTCGTCACCCACATCTCACCAGCCTGGGCTCATGGCGCCTTGTTCCCCTGCACCCGGATCGGTGGGTGATCGGCGTGATCCTCGGGATCTGTTTCGTGGCTTCCCTGCGCCCAGCGGGGCGGACAGCGTTTTTTCCGCATCGGTGCGCCAACCGCATCCGACGCTCTGTGCTGACCAGCACCTCCCTGCGCCCGGCAGGGCGGGTGGTTTTTGTTCTGCTCCAACATCCGTTCCCTCCCCGGTTCGTCTGTACCTCCCTGCGTCCGACTGGGCGGGGGGTCCTTGGGGGCCACCTGTCTCCACACTGCAGCCTGGTCTTCAGGCACCTGGCAGGGTGGGAGGCTCCTTCCCCAGACCCGGGCTGGCGGCCCCACCCGCCCCAAGTCAATCTCATTGAGCATGCAGACGATCTTTCGGTTGTCCAGCCGCGGTTCTTGGCCATTCGGACTCTTCAGGGTCGGTGGTCGGACCCCCTCCCCTGGACCTTGCCGTCTATCAGCAGGGTCCTGCCTCCTCTTCTGTTCCTCAAGGTGATGGTCGTCCCGGACCCCTGCCTTCCATGGCCGTTCCGGCATCGAATGTTCCACCGGGTCCTGCTGCTGGTCGCCCTTCATCGAACCTGCCTCTACACATCAGTGAGTATGATTGTAATTTGGTTTGGGGTAGGGCTACTGAAGCTTCCGTATCGGGCCCGCCGGAAGAGCGCATTGCTTCGGTCGTGAAGTCTGTCTTATCCAGCATGGGGGTATCAGGTCCATCGACTGCCTCCCCCCCCGTTTCTGGTGGTGCTTTGTGGGCGGTCTCACCTACGGGCACGCACTTGACGGAGGAGGTGAAGGACAAGATTTGGCGTCGAGAATTCGTTGATTTTATCGAGCTGGTACCGACGGACAGGGAAACGATAGACAAATCTCGGCGGGTCGACGTATCTACCCAGGGTGACAAGCCAAAACAGCTCCCACGGACGTTTGGGAACTGGCTACAGGGGTTCTGCGCTTATGCGGGCGTGCTCTGCGAGCGGTTTCCGGAGTTAGCCACCTCTCTTTTTTGTTATCTAGACCTTATTTGGGGTGCGTACAAGGTTTATGGCGGACAGTGTTGGTTTCACTACGACACCCAGTTCCGTCAAAAGATGGCGGCGCGCAAGGAATTTTGTTTAAAATTGTCAGGACGGCAGCCTGTGGCTGTTGCTCATGTGCCCCCACAGGCCTTCGTCCTTTCAGTCCCCGGCCGGCTCTTCCCCCGGAGCGTCGGCCGCTCCGAAAAAGGGTATCTGTTGGTTATTCAACGAAAGCCACTGCAAGTGGTACACCGCGTGCCGTTTCAAACACGAATGCTCGGGTTGCGATGGTGCCCACCCCGCCAGTCGGTGCTTTCAGAGAGGAAAACGGCCTATTTCTCGGCCAGGCGCAAAGCCTGACCTTTCTAAGCCAGAGGTCGCCGTTGAACGTCTCAGAGATGCTTCCCTGGCTAGACCGGTACCCCCTTCATAGGGAGGCTCTGATCCTGAGCGATGGCCTGGACCGTGGCTTTTGGATCCCCTTTTTTCCGTCTGACACACCTACCATGGCGCCCAATTTGAAATCGGCGGTTGAATTTGAGTCCGTCGTTGCCGAGAAGCTCAGGAAGGAACTTGAGTTGGGACTGATGGCCGGTCCATTTTACCTCCCCCCCTTTTACAACCTGAGGGTATCCCCCCTCGGTGTGGTACCCAAGAAGGCGGAGGGAAAATTACGCCTCATCCATCATTTATCGTACCCTTCTGGCTCCTCTGTTAACGACGGCATCGACAAGGAAGAATTCAGGGTCCATTACACCTCATTTGATAGGGCGCTGCAGTTAGTCAGGGCTGCCGGTAGGTCAGCGTTGTTGGCTAAGGCGGACATAGAGTCCGCCTTTCGCCTCCTCCCGGTCCACCCGGACTGTTTCCACCTCCTGGGCTGTTACTTTCAAGGTAGCTATTTTTTCGACATGTGCCTACCCATGGGTTGTGCCATCTCGTGTTATTTCTTTGAGCTGTTTAGCAGCTTCCTTGAATGGGTGGTGGCCCAGGAGGCTGGTTACCAGTCCTTGTTGCACTACTTAGACGATTTTCTCTTTGTGGGCCCAGCGGACAGTGGTCGGTGCCAGCGGCTGCTTACTGTTTTTCAAGACACTTGCCGGTGTTTCGTGGTTCCACTGTCCGCTGATAAGACCGAAGGCCCGGTGACTGTTCTGGCTTTCCTGGGAATTGAAATTGACACGGTGGCGATGGTCTTTCGGTTACCAGAGGATAAGCTAGCCAGGCTCCTTTCCCTTGTCCGCTTGGCCAAGGGTGCCAAGAAATTGCAGTTGAAACAACTGCAATCTCTGTTGGGTCACTTAGTTTTTGCCTGCAGGGTCATTCGGATGGGGAGAGCCTTCTGCAGGCGCCTGGCGTGGGCCATGAAAGGGGTGTCCGCCCCTCACCACTACGTTCGGATCACCAGGCCCATACGTGCCGACTTGGGGATTTGGTTGTCATTCCTTCAAGTCTACAATGGCCAGTCTTGTTGGCCAAGGGAGGAAGTGCCAAACCCACAGCTGGAGCTATACACCGATGCAGCAGGCTCCTGTGGCTTCGGCGCTTTCTTTCAGGGGATGTGGTCTGCTGAGCAGTGGCCGGCCTCATGGGCCCACTTGGGTTTGTTGGGCAACCTCACCCTCCTAGAGCTCTTTCCGATCGTTGTTGCTGTTGAGCTTTGGGGTGAACGGTTGCGTGACCATCAAGTGGTCTTCTGGTCTGATAATATGAGTGTGGTGCAAGTAGTGAACAAGCAGTCAGCCAGTTCCCCCCCAGTAGTTTCTTTGCTTCGGTTTTTAGTTTTGAAGTGTTTGCAATTTAACATTTATGTTAGGGCTAAGCATGTTCCCGGAACGGCTAATGATATTGCTGATGCTCTCTCCCGTTTACAGCTCGATCGTTTCCGCTCTCTGGTTCCGTCGGCCTCCCTGCAGGGCCTTCCTTGTCCGGCCCACTTATGGAACCTTGTTTCGGAGGCTTACTGAAGCTCCTTCGGTCGTCGCTGTCTGCGCGGACGTGGGCGTCGTACTGCAGGGTTTGGCACGAGTGGTCGCACATTTCGGGCGGTGAGTTTTCCATTTATTCATCTTCCGACAGGCGCATGGCTTTGTTTGTCTATTTGGTTCATTTGCTGCAGAAGGGTGTTTCGGGTTCAACTGTCTCCTCGTCCTTATCTGCGCTGTCCTTTTGGTTTCAGCTCCTAGGCTGGGAGGACATTACGAAAGCTTTTCCGGTTCGACGGATGCTGCGGGGTTGGAAGCGCGCTACTCATTCCCCTGATTCTAGGCGCCCGGTTTCTCTTCAGATCCTATCGGGCATCCTTTCCACGTTGCCTTCAGTGTGCTCTTCGGAGTTCGCGACCCTCCTGTTTCGCGTGGCGTTCTCTTGGGCGTTCTTCGGCGCTTTTCGCATTAGTGAACTAGTTTCGAGAGCCACGTCGACGGCGGGCGGCATCCTGTCGGCGGACGTCTTTTTCTCGGAGCATTGCGTGACTGTCCTGTTGCGTACTTCGAAGACTGACAGCCTGGGCAGGGGCCGGAGGGTGGTATTGTATCTTTGTGGTGGCCCCTTCTGTCCAGTATCGTTGGCCTCTCTTTTCCGGACTGCGCGCCCCCCTTCTCTAGCTTTTTTCGTTCATTCAGACTCCTCCTCTCTAAGTATGTTTCAATTTTTACGTGTTTTTCGTCGATGTCTCGAGGTTATGGGACTTCCTTCGCATGATTTTTCTACGCACTCCTTTCGCATCGGTGTGGCGACTGCTGCGTCTGGCATGGGTTTTTCCGATATGGAACTTCAGCGCCTGGGTAGATGGGAATCGTCTCGTTTTACGTTGTATGTCCGTCCACATCTGTTGTGTTAATTTTTCAGGTTCTTGCCCGGTCTTGGTGTGGATCGTCGGTGACTCTTTCATTTACTGGGCAGCCCGCCGTGCGGAAGCCCGGACCTACTGGAGGAATTTGGATTTCGATTACGATCTTGCCAGGGTCCGCTGGCTCGGGCTTCGTGGGTTGAGATGGTCCCAGGTTCTTACGGAATGCCTGCAACTCCGAGCACACGTGTCTGGTTCCATCGTTTTGGTACTCCATGCTGTCGGCAATGATGTTGGCTTCCTGCGATCCGTTGACCTGATTTCCGCAATCAAGCGAGACATTGCCTACTGTTTTGCGGTCTTTACCAATTTGGTCCTCGTTTGGTCGGAAATCGTGCCCCGTTTGGTGTGGGCGCGGGTGATCCCGGGCCCCAGTTTGGAACGTTTTCGTAGGAAGGTTAACGCGCACGTTTCCAAGTTTGTTCGACAGCTCGGGGGTTTCGTTGTTCGTCACAGAGACTTGGAGGGTGATAATTCTGACCTTTTGAGACCGGATGGTGTTCACCTCAATGACATTGGTCTAGACATCTTTAATCTTGGTCTACAACGGGGCGTGGAACAGGTGCTGGCTGCGGTGGGGCACCCGTCAGTTGGTCACTGACAGGCGGGTGGCGGTTTCTTGACCTTGCCAGCATAAAATGGCTGCTGTTGAGGGAAATGGGAAGCAGACGGCCTGTCCAGCACTTATGGTAAGGACAGGCCCCCCCCCCCCCCCCCCCTTGTTATCTCCTTCCCTCCTCCTTTGGTTTATGTGCTCACAGTATAACTGTGACAGGCACTGTTTGAAGTATTCTTTTGGTTTGGTATTCATATGTTATGTGTTGGATTTAAAGAAATAAAGCTGTGGCCTTGCCCTTTCTAACTTAGCAGTTGTCAGCGTGTTATTTATTGGGATGAAGGGGCAAGGATTAAAAGACGGTTATACAGGTAGTTTACAATTCATAGTACCTGGACTCATTGCACCTCAGCAGTCATGAAGGCCTCTTGACCCCCATAAGGAAAGAGAGCCCTGACTGATGGGGGCATGTCCAGGGCGGGTCAAAGTGACCAGAAGGTCATTGAAGATTGGTGGGGGGTGTGGGGGGGGCTGGGCCTGAGCTCAACAAAAGTGCCGCGCCCAGAAATTCTGGATCCTTCTGGAAGATCCGTCGGAAGAGCTGCCCACCCTCCCGCCCTAAAAATTTTTCATTGGTACGTCACAGCTTGCTGCGGTTTCTTGACCTTGCCAGCATAAAATGGCTGCTGTTGAGGGAAATGGGAAGCAGACGGCCTGTCCAGCACTTATGGTAAGGACAGGCCTCCCCCCCCCTTCTTATCTCCTTCCCTCCTCCTTTGGTTTATGTGCTCACAGTATAACTGTGACAGGCACTGTTTGAAGTATTCTTTTGGTTTGGTATTCATATGTTATGTGTTGGATTTAAAGAAATAAAGCTGTGGCCTTGCCCTTTCAAACTTAGCAGTTGTCAGCGTGTTATTTATTGGAATGAAGGGGCAAGGATTAAAAGACGGTTATACAGGTAGTTTACAATTCATAGTACCTGGACTCATTGCACCTCAGCAGTCATGTAACCCTGGTCTAACAGCTGCATCCTGGGAAGGCTACATCACCAGTGCCTTCCCCCTCTGATGATGTGCACTGTCACATGTTCCAAGAGGCAGACCCAGAGTTCCAGGAAGTAAAAGAAGATGGCTCCATCTGCCATTAGTAAAAATGGCCACTGTGAAAAGCATGGGGAGGAAAATTGAAAAAAGCCTGCAATAAGCTATATTTATTATTATTATTATTATTATACACTACATTTGGGGAAGAGGATGTCACACCATGTAAATGGAACCCCCTGCACTCCCTATGACAGAGTGTTGAGGTTCTCTTTCCTTGAAGCAGCTGTCACATTTTAACAGAGCTCTGTGAATAAGTAAACTACAAGTCCTTCAGCAGACGGATTTATAGTTTGTCAAGTTCACAAAAACAGTGATCACTTCCTCCAGTTCAAAGTCTGTACCTCGGTATGGACATAATGCTGAAGGAAGTGTCAGCAGCAGCCTGGTATTTGACCCAGGATCCACTGACCACAGTAGCAATGCTTCTCAGATTGATTTGCAAAAATAAAATAAAATAAATTACCTATATATGCATTTATATGCAAATATATGCAAATTTATTAGCATTATTATTTATTTTAGTTCTAATTTTTTTTTGGGGGGGGGGGGTGGACTTAGCTTTTAAGCTCATGTAGCAAGGTCTCCAGGCTCCTTCACTCTAATGAGAACCTCCAGGGCCAGAGATAGCTCACATACTTCTGTATGTGGTGGGTTATGAGGCATAGTGGGTGTAATGCAAGGTAGATTCATTGGGCGCCAGACATTTCTTAAATGCAAAGAGATTTTTATTTCTTTTGAGTAGAACTTTGGGAGAGAGGGTTTGGACCAGGACACATTTAGGTAGTTGCAATGTTAATTGGCAGACTCAGAGACTTCAACAGGAGGACAGCCATGCAGGGAAAGGCATCCAGCAAGATGCCACATCTGCATGTGTAGGAATACTGTCTCCTATGGCAACAGTCTTTAACAGTTTCTAACACAAGGTGTAACAGTTCCTTCACTTCCACTACGATCACTTCTATTAGTTCTTCAGCCCACTGAGCTCCCAATCTCTCTCACTAGACTAGATGATTCACTGCCACTGAATCCCCTGAGCTCCTCCAATCTTCACTGTAGTATCTTCCTCAAGCATCACCCCTGATTCTCTGTTGGGTCCCTAGCTTGGCACTCAAGATACTTCTCAAGCTTCACCCCACTGGCCAGCTCGGTCCCTGGCTTGACACACAAGGCTGCTCTGCAAGCGTCACTTTCCGCGGGCTGGATCCCTGGCTTGATACCGACTGAAGTTTCCAGATTCTTCACCGTCCCCGGTTGGTGAGAATTCTGCTCCGGTACTTGCTTCAGCTACTCACTGTGGTCCCTGGTAATAAGGAGGTTGGTCCCTTAGTGGCGACAGTTTCCCCTCGACCTCCGACCACGACAGGTTCTCCAGCCAGCAGAACCATCACTTCTGTTTGGACTGCAAACCGCAATCCCAATCCTGCGCTTCTCTCTTGCTTCTGGATATGCTCTCAGACAGCCTAGCAGCCACATGTGCCCGGGATAGGCCCAAACTCTGGCCTAGCAGCCCCGGCAATACGACACATATCCACCCAGACAGCCATCCAGGTGGCACAGAACACTGATCACCTAATTTCACCCAAATATATAGGTTCTCCCAGCAGATCAAGGGATTTAAGAAAACCCCTTCCCATTGGCTGGGATACCCCATATACCCATAATCTGACCTTGCATTGCCCTTCTCATATCTAATGCCACCGGGTACCCAGACACCTAGCGACAAAAGAGAGAAGTGCAGAAATTACAGACTTAAGCCCCATACACACGCTCGGATTATCCGAGGACCAGGTCCGTCGGATCATGTCCGTCGTACTTTGTCCGATGTTGGTTTTGCGTACACACGGTCGGACAAAGTTGTCGGAAAATCCGATCATTCTGAACGTGGTGACGTTTGTTGCCTACGACGGGACTACGTAGAGGCTATGAGCCAATAGCTTTGGTCTTGTAATGTGATCTGAGCATGCGTAGCACTTTGTCCGTCGGAATTCGCTACACACGATCGGATTTGGTGTGATCGGACTTTGTTGTCAAAAAATCTATCCAGCAGGAGATAGGACTTTGTCCGTCGGACAATCCGATGGAAACCGTCCGATGGTGCCTACACACGGTCGGAATTTCCGACAACATTGTCTGATAGGACAGAATCCATCGGAAAATCCAACCGTGTGTATGGGGCTTTAGCGTGAAATCAATTGATCCCTAATAATGGGCCAAGGTAGCTATACCTGGCAGATAAATTTAGCAGCAACCCTGCCTAAACACCAGTGTACTACACTCATATAACACAGAGTAGCCACATTTTAATTTACTGTTGCCAGATCAACAGGACTAAATTAAATTGGAACTAGTTTCTAACTTAAAATCACAATAATGATCCAGTCTGTCACTAGAATAAAAACAGCATTTTTTGTTTTTCTAAGTCCACATAAAACATAGCCTTTTCTACCTGTTAATCTTGCCAGTAGGCCCGTTGTTTTTCCATATCCTAGCAGTAGTAGAGTAGTGTAAGATTTTAATAATGCAGACACTTTAGAATTTAGGTGTACCTAGAATGCTCATTTACATACCATGCTCGCATACAGAAAATGCCCCTTTAACTCCATTAGGTTTGAAAACACAGCCAGGAAAACCCAGAGAGGCCACACCTAATGAGACAGAAGTAGCTGGGCAAGTGATCTGCAGCCAGTTGAGAGGCCCTGCACTGTTAAAACTGGTATGTTGGCAGCCGGGACAAAACCTGATAGGATGTAGCTTCTCCAGCAGACCTAGCCACTGCAGGGAGCCTCTCACCAGAGTATTCCAACTAGATGTGGCGGCTCTTTGTTCTTGAGTCGTGGATCCCTTCAGCTGTTCAAAAGTGTTACTGGAGCTACCCCACACTTTACTGAGAGGGGCGCTGTTTATTAGAATATTTGTACATACTGTAGCTGTTTTACTGATGTAGCGATTCTCAGCTACACTCTCTGTTGTTACAGAGTCATATAGAGACTATGCTATGCTGCCATGTTACCCTGAATGAGTCATGTTACCCTGAATTAAACATTGCTGTGAAGAGTCCATAAAGGGCCGTACACACGAGCGGACTTTTTGACAACCAACATGCAAATTAGCTGTTTTGGACCAACATCCGACCGTGTGTACGCTCCATCGGACCAACTTTTTCCAGGTTTCATCGGACTTTTGTTGGCTGTGCGAACGGACCAACTTTCTGCCAACAAAAGTCCGATGGACCAAAGTCAGACCGTGTGTACACAAAACCAACAGACTTTTGTACAAACCAATGCAGAACCAATGCAAAAGATCAGACAACAATACAGAAGTTGACCAAAGGTGGCGGTAAAGAGCAGAAAAACCAAGTGATTTGGTGAAAGTTGGCTGAAAAAGTCCTGCCGTGTGTATGCAATACCAACTTGGGGCCAACGCCCTTTGGACAAAAATCCACAGGAAAGTTGGTCCACGGTCCGATCGTGTGTGAGGCTTATTTGTGCAGCTTTCATAGTCTGTTTTGTAGTATTCTGCAGTGTATGCATGTTCTTTGCCATTCTTACACCATTTTGCATTATCGCTTCTAACTTTCCACCTGTTTAGTAAACTGTAAATTACAGTTTCTCTCTGATTATTCAGATAATGGACCTATTGGCAGGATGAACAGTTAATAAAACAGAGGTAAAAACAAATACTGCTGTGTTAATTTTAATAACAACTTTCATCATATACAACATTTTTGATCCTGCTCAAAGTTACACTTTTTTTTTTTTTTGTACTTGTTTTATTGAAAGAAGCAGAAGAGGCATACAAGTAAGGTACAATGAAAAGCATAATAATCCATCCACTATGTACTAAAATACTAGTTTACCAGTATTAGAGAGAGAAAATATACTTAAATATGCCTCTTAGTCACCAAAATCTATTTGTCACATTATAAAAGAACAGTAAACAAACCAGATTAAAACAAATTAAGTCTATATCCTTACTTCCCATGTAGGAAAAATTAGTGCAAGCAACATGGTTATCTATTCGATTTACATATCATGAAAAGTCTCATGAGCGATGTCACCATTACAAATGCTCCATTATTAAAAAGGGGGCCTAGATATTAAGCTTAGCAAAGAGTCTCTTGTATCTTGTGAGTCTAGCCATGGGCCCCAAATTTTGGTGAATTTTGTAGGGCAGACCCTAGCCTCATAAGTTAATGTGTACAACTGGAGATGTTGGTTTATAACTTGTTTCCACAGACCAATATGTAGGGGTTCAGCCCGAGTCCAATACAACACTACCGTTTTCCTAGCATAATAAAGTAGTAGCCGCAATAACAATTTAGTCTTAGTAGGAAGCTCAACGTCCCTGAACACCCCCAGGAGATTCCACCTGGGCTGCAGATGTTGGGAACCTCAAAGGTATCTGCAATAAATGCGGGGACTGCTAACCAAAATGGTCCTATCCTATTACAGGACCATACCATATGGATAAAGTCTCCCTGTTCCATCTCGCATTTATGACAAATGGGAGATAGCTGCCTATGCATGAGAAAGAGTCTTTTTGGGGTATAGTACGTTCGGTGGAAATATCGTAATTGTATTAATTTATCCCTAGCAGAAATAACAGTATCTGGATAGAAGCTATAGACTTCCTTCCATTCATCATGTGTAAGATCGGGTATGTCCACCACCCACCTGGCATAAGCCCTTTCTTTTAGGGGTGATGGTTTGTCCAGTAGTAGGGCATGATAAGTGGCGATAAGTTTGGAATGTTCAGATAAGAGAAGCGCACGCTCCAATCTGGAATTGCATAGCTGCACTTCTATAAGTCCTACCTAAACCTCAGCCACATTGCGTAGCTGTATCAAAAGTGCCACGTAGGAGGTACTCTAAATTCATGTGGTATTTGTAAAAATGTTTTAGGCTGCATTCACACCTGAGCGTTTCAAAGTTGCACGTTTTTACTGCTATTTTGCCGCATTTTACATAGATTTTGCTGCGTTTTTGCCGTGATTTTGTTCAGGTCACCAATGTAAAAGGCAGAAAAACGCCTGTAATCTGCCCAAAAGAATCTCATGTTCTTTTTTGAGCTTAGGGCGTTTTTCAGACATTTTGCTTCAGGTGACAAAACGCTCAGATGCGAACAGGTGCCATTAAAATTAATGTGATTTTGCTTGTTGGGCTTTATTCAGGCTTTTTTCTCAGGCATTTTACAAACATTTTATGAGCTGAAAACGCTCAGGTGTGAATGCAGCCTTAAACACCATGCTCATACAGCAGGTAGGGATACTTTAGGCCATATCCAGCCAAGTGTAAGCCATCCGACAGATCAGCAAAGTGAGGTAAACGAGGGTTAAACCACAGAGGCTGATTGGGAGAATGTATGTGGCTGGTTTCTTTAACCGCTAGTCGACCAGCCGCCGCAGGTTGGCACGGCTGCGCAAATTGCCCTAGTTATACGTCGGCTTTTTAAGGCGCTATAGCAGGCGCGCGCACGCTCGCAGCTTGTCCCCGGAGCCGCAATCGCTACTGACAGAACAAGAACGAAGATCTGTGTGTGTAAACACACAAATCCCGGTTCTGTCAGGGGAGTAGAGACAGAATGTGTGTTCCTACTAAGTGGGAATAACGATATGTCTCCTCCCCGAGTCAGTCCCATCCCCCACAGTTAGAAACACACATAGGGAACACAGGCAGCCCCTTGATCGGCCCCTAGTGTTAACCCCTTCCCTGCCAGTGACATTTATACAGTAATCAGTGGCTATTTTTAGCTCTGATCACTGTATACATGTCAATGTCCCAAAAAAGTGTCAAAAGTGTCCGATCTGTACACCGCAATGTTGCTGTCCCGATAAAAATCACAGATCGCCGCCATTACTTGTAAAAAAAAAATATAATAATAAAGATTACATAAATCTATCCCTATTTTGTAGACGCTATAACTTTTATGCAAACCAATCAATATACACTTATTGCATTTGTTTTTACCAAAAATATGTAGAAGAATACATATCGGCCTAAACTGATGAAGAAATATTTTTTTTACATTTTTTGGGGGATATTTATTATAGCAAAAAGTAAAAAATATTGAGCGCAAAAAATTCAAAACGCAGAGGTGATCAAATACTCCCAAAAGAAAGCTCTATTTGTGGGGAAAAAAAGGACATCAATTTTTTTTCGGTACAACGTCGCACGACCGCGCAATTGTCAGTTAAATCAACACAGTGCCGTATCTCAAAAAATGGCCTGGTGGTTAAGGATATTCAGACAATGATTATAGATCTGTAGTGAGGTTTTTAGAGTTACAGTCCCCTGTGTAGTGTTGATCGTGCGTCTATAGATAATATTACCCAAAGCTTCATAGGAGGATATCACCACAGCCTCAGGAGACGTAGCTGCATTTTCCATTTGCGGAAAAAGTCACCAATGAAGGTATACAGTTGGGTAGCAAAGTAATATAAGCGTAAATTAGGGAGTGCCAGTCCCCCCCCCCATAGGTCCTCCTGGTCCTAGCCTGGTCCTAGCCAGGTCTCCTGGTCCTAGCCTGGGAGCCCCAGGGTGCCACAAAAATGAAGAGAGGTGAGACTCTATAGCTTGAAAGTTGTGTTTTTGAATGTAGATCGAGGAATTAGCTAGGAGATAGAGGAACTTAGGTAAAAACACAATTTTAAAAAGGTTTTAACAAATTGAGAGGTAGCTTTAGCCATTGTGTTAGTTTAGTGCGAAAAGAGGAGATGCAAGTAAAATATTATTATCAAAATATTTTTCTAATGGAAGCTGAATCTCAATTCCCAGATACCTAAACTTACTAGTAACCTGAAGGGGACAGGCTGGTGGTAAAGGAGGTGATTCCATGTCAATGGGGAAAATGTATTACTTTGTCCAAGTATCTCCCAAACTCTTGAATGATCTCTAATGCTATCGGAATACTGTTTAGTGGATCACAGATATATAGGAGCATATCATCAGTGTATAGAGACACTCTTTCTTCCAGTGTACAATCCCAGAGGCCCGTAAGCTGAGGAGAAGCTCTGGGCAATTCCGCCAGGCGTTCAATGGCTAGGGCAAACAAGAGAGGGGAAAGTGGACATTTCTGTCTTGCACCCCGCTGGATGGCGAAGGGGTCAGATATCTTGCCATTAACTCATATACGGGCCTGTGGTGAGGTATAAAGGATCCTAATGTGGTGACAGTCACTCCATTTGCAGTCTCATGTCTATCAGGATAGAGAGGTGGCCATCATATGATTGCTCATGGAGGAACATAAATTGGACTGGTTAGAAAATGCTCTAGCAATGTTGACATAGACCCTGTAATCCTCCTTCTGCCTCTACACTTTGAATTTAGTTGAGCTGTAAGTTTATATGTATGACTGCATTGGCTTCCAAAAGCACCAAGGAAGAGTCAGATTGTGTCTCCAAAGCCAACTAACCTTCTACAGTGGTGTGAAAAAGTGTTTGCCCCCTTCCTCATTTCCTGTTCCTTTGCATGTTTGTCACACTTAAGTGTTTCGGAACATCAAACCAATTTAAACAATAGTCAAGGACAACACAAGTAAACACAAAATGCAATTTGTAAATGAAGGTGTTTATTATTAAAGGTGAAAAAAAATCCAAACCATCATGGCCCTGTGTGAAAAAGTGATTGCCCCCCTTGTTAAAACATACTATAACTGTGGTTGTCCACACCTGAGTTCAATTTCTCTAGCCACACCCAGGCCTGATTATTGCCACACCTGTTCACAATCAAGGCATCACTTAAATAGGAGCTGCTTGACACAGTAAGGTCCACCAGAAGATCCTTAAAAGCTACACATCATGCCGAGACCCAAAGAAATTCAGGAACAATTGAGAAAGAAAGTAATTGAGATCTATCAGTCTGGAAAGGGTTATAAAGCCATTTCCAAAGCTTTGGGAATCCAGCGAACCACAGTGAGAGCCATTATCCACAAATGGCGAAGACATAAAACAGTGGTGAACCTTCCCAGGAGTGGCCGGCCGCCCAAAATTACCCCAAGAGCGCAGCGACGACTCATCCAAGAGGTCACAAAAGACCCCACAACAACGTCCAAGGAACTGCAGGCCTCACTTGCCTCAGTTAAGGTCAGCGTTCATGCCTCCACCATCAGGAAAAGACTGGGCAAAAATGGCCTGCATGGCAGAGTTCCAAGGAGAAAACCACTGCTGAGCAAAAAGAACATCAAAGCTCGTCTCAATTTCTCCACAACACATCTTGATGATCCCCAAGACTTTTGGGACAACATTCTGTGGACCGATGAGACAAAAGTGGAACTCTTTGGAAGGTGTGTGTCCAAGTATATCTGGCGTAGAAGGAACACTGCAATTCAGAAAAAGAACATTATACCAACAGTAAAATATGGTGGTGGTAGTGTGATGGTCTGGGGCTGTTTTGCTGCTTCAGGACCTGGAAGACTTGCCGTGATAAAAGGAACTATGAATTCTGCTGTCTACCAAGAGATCCTGAAGGAGAATGTCCGACCATCTGTTCGTGTACTCAAGCTGAAACGAGCTTGGGTTCTGCAGCAGGACAATGATCCTAAACACACCAGCAAGTCCACCACCGAATGGCTGAAGAAAAACAAAATGAAGACTTTGGAGTGGCCTAGCCAAAGTCCTGACCTGAATCCTATTGAGATGTTGTGGTATGACCTTAAAAAGGCCGTTCATGCTCGAAAACCCTCTAATGTAACTGAATTAGGACAATTCTGCAAAGATGAGTGGGCCAAAATTCCTCCAGGACGCTGTAAAAGCTTCATTGCACGTTATCGCAAACGCTTGGTTGCAGTTGTTGCTGCTAAGGGTGGCCCAACCAGTTATTAGGTTTAGGGGGCAATCACTTTTTCACACAGGGCTATGATGGTTTGGATTTTTTTTCACCTTTAATAATAAACACCTTCATTTACAAATTGCATTTTGTGTTTACTTGTGTTGTCCTTGACTTTTGTTTAAATTGGTTTGATGTTCCGAAACACTTAAGCGTGACAAACATGCAAAGGAACAGGAAATGAGGAAGGGGGCAAACACTTTTTCACACCACTGTATGTCCATGGACACCACCAAAGGTTTGCCATTGAGGACTAGGGATGAGCCGAACACCCCCCGTTCGGCTCGCACCAGAACCCGCGAACGGACCTAAAGTCCGTGCGAGCTTTAGAACCCTATTAGTTATAATGGATGCGAACGTTCGAAATTAAAAGTGCTCATTTTAAAGGCTAATATGCATGTTAATGTCATAAAAAGTGTTTGGGGACCTGGGTCCTGCCCCAGGGGACATGTATCAATGCAAAATTTTTTTTTAAAAACGGCCGTTTTTTCAGGAGCAGTGATTTTAATAATGCTTAAATTGAAACAATAAAAGTGTAATATTCCTTTAAATTTCGTACCTGGGGGGTGTCTATAGTATGCCTGTGAAGGGGCGCATGTTTCCCGTGTTTAGAACTGTCTCTGCGCAAAGTGTCATTTTTGAAAGTAAAAAAGCTATTTAAAATCACTCGCGGCTAATGTTAATTCACGGCTCCCGTAACACAGAGAACAGTCATTCATTGAAACTCATTCATAAAAAAAAGTCATTGATAAAAAATAAAAAAAATGAAAAAAAAAAAGCGTAGGGGTCCCCCCAAATTCAATAACCAGGCCCTTCAGGTCTGGGATGGGTATTAAGGGGGATCCCAGCCGAAAAAAAAAAAAAAAATGGCGTAGGGTCCCCCTCAAAATCCATACCAGACCCTTGAGGTCTGGTATGGATTTTAAGGGGAACCCTAGCCCAAAAAAATGGCGTGGGGTCCCCCTCAAAATCCATACCAGACCCTTATCCGAGCACGCAACCTGGCAGGCCGCAGGAAAAGAGGGGGGGACAAGAGCGCCCCCCCCCTCTCGCCTGAACCGTACCAGGCCACATGCCCTCAACATTGGGAGGATGCTTTGGGGGTCTAAGACCCCTAAAGCACCTTGTCCCCATGTTGATGAGGACAAGGGCCTCTTCCCCACAACCGTGCCCGGTGGTTGTGGGGGTCTGCGGGTGGGGGGCTTATCGGAATCTGGAAGCCCCCTTTAACAAGGTGACCCCCAGATCCCGCCCCCCCCCCTGTGTGAAATGGTAAGGGGGTACAAAAGTACCCCCTACCATTTCACCAAAAAAGTGGCAAAAATGGTAAAAATGACAGGAGACAGTCTTTGACAATTCCTTTATTAAAATCTTCTTTCTTCTTTCTTCATCCTTCGGTTTCTTCATCTTCTCCTTCCTTCATCTTCTTCCATCTTCTTCTTCCATTTTCTTCTTCCTCCGATCCGCTTCTTCTTGCGCTGGTCTTCTCGTCCTTCTCGTCCGGCATCTTCTTCCGTCGGCGTCGGCGTCGGCGTCAGTGTCGGTGTCTTCTTGGGCCGCTCCGCGCAATGGGAGGCTCCCACTGTCTCCTGTCATTTTTACAATTTTTGCCACTTTTTTGGTGAAATGGTAGGGGTACTTTTGTACCCCCTTACCATTTCACACAGGGGGGGGGGGCGGGATCTGGGGGTCCCCTTGTTAAAGGGGGCTTCCAGATTCCGATAAGCCCCCCGCCCGCAGACCCCCACAACCACCGGGCACGGTTGTGGGGAAGAGGCCCTTGTCCTCATCAACATGGGGACAAGGTGCTTTAGGGGTCTTAGACCCCAAAGCATCCTCCCAATGTTGAGGGCATGTGGCCTGGTACGGTTCAGGCGAGAGGGGGGGCCGCTCTCGTCCCCCCCTCTTTTCCTGCGGCCTGCCAGGTTGCGTGCTCGGATAAGGGTCTGGTATGGATTTTGAGGGGGACCCCACGCCATTTTTTTGGGCTAGGGTTCCCCTTATAATCCATACCAGACCTCAAGGGTCTGGTATGGATTTTGAGGGGACCCTACGCCATTTTTTTTTTTTTTTTTGGCTGGGGTTCCCCTTAATATCCATCCCAGACCTGAAGGGCCTGGTTATTGAATTTGGGGGGACCCCTACGCTTTTTTTTTTGTTTTTTTTTTAATGAATGACAGTTCTCTGTGTTACAGGAGCCATCAATTCATTAGCCGCGAGTGATTTTAAATAGCTTTTTTTCCTGCAAAAATGACACTTTTTTGCAGGGAAAGTTCTAAGCACAGGAAACCTGCCCCCTTCACAGGCCACCTATAGACACCCCCCAGAAGTGATACTGCAATGCTGTACTAACAGCATGCACACACATACAGAAATAGAGCACATATTGTTGTCACAGTGCATGCTTGGCCAATCATCAGCCAGCATTGCACTGCGCGGGCCGCAATGCATTGCGGGGCCGCTCGCATCACACGAATTTGATGCGATCGGCCCCAATAGTTCTGGGCTCGCCGAGCGAGCGAACACCCGGTGCTCGATTCGAACATGGGTTCGAATCGAACACCGGGCTCATCCTTATTGAGGACAGTACAGAGGGTACATATCTATTTTTTGAGGGTGAAGGGTCTACTGAATTGAAATTGCACTGCATGTAAGGTTAGATAAAGTGAAACCTAAAATTATAACTAAAGGCATGTTTTTCTTTTGTTTTGGATAGATTGTAGAGGAATTAGACACCTATCAGTTTTTATTGCTATCTGTGCTCCTGTTAGAGGGATTCACCCTCTTTATTTGTTTTGTTTACCATTATCATCGAAAGTGAAAGGAAAAGAAATGCCCACATTTTGGGTTGACATCAGGACAGTTATAGAGGGGAAATATTTGAATGTGGACTTCTGGTAACCCTGGCAACACTCGGGGATGCCCTCACTGGAGGGATTTCCTCTCACTTCTTGTTTTGGCTATGGGACTGGAAGCGAAAGCAAATCTATGGGACACAGATGGCAAAAATCCTGACGGGGCTTATAGCCCTCACTTGCCCTATCCAAAATGAAACAAATTCCCTTTAGTTAAAATTCAGCAAAGGTACTACATGGCTGTTTTCAGGACTATTTTTTACCCTAATTCATACTAGGACCCCCTGACAATCTAAAGTTGACCATATATTGATCAAAGTTCGATTGGTGTATGGTCGTTGTTAGAGTCTCTGAATAAAAAATTATATGATATCATTTTTCTATTCAAGGATTTATATATTTTGGATGTTGGCATGGTGAGGGTCCTCCCTACTTATATCATTTTTCTAATTTTGACCTTTGAAGAATAGAATATAAACTATGAAAGATTTCCAAATAGCCAACAGACAAGGGTCTCATTAATGTGTAACTAAGGAGAGACTACATAGGGTTTTATCCAAACAAGCTTCTGTACAGCGCATATTATTACAAATAGGGATGAGCCCGCGGTTGGAGTTACATTACGGGGCGTTCGCGGGAAATTCGAGCGCTACGGAGCATTGATGTCCAATGATTGGCCAAAGCATGCACCTGACCTGCATGCCTTGGCCAAGCACAGCACGCTCTGCTGTGAGGGCCAAGATTGGCCAAAGGTAGGGTGCCTTTTGACAATCATGGCTTAAGGGGGCTAAGTTCACGCCCCACACTATGTAAGGCTGCTTACATAGCGGTCGTACATAGTGTAATAGAGCATCCTGACAAAATGCCCAGACAGTGTCCCTGCTGTTTAGCCTCAGCATCAGCACAGTAAAAGCAATCAGAGTTTCGGAGTGCAGCAGCCACCCCCGCTTCTATTGTGCCCCATC
Organism: Lithobates sylvaticus; assembly: GCA_028564925.1. Classification (NCBI taxonomy): domain Eukaryota; kingdom Metazoa; phylum Chordata; class Amphibia; order Anura; family Ranidae; genus Lithobates; species Lithobates sylvaticus. The sequence continues at coordinate 212,417,938 of CM053029.1, read as the reverse complement.
CCCTCAGTTTAATAAGGCCCTGAAAAGCATGAAGTTACTGCAAGGTCTCCAATTCCGGCAATTGACAGTGCACAGTTGAGGGAACACCTAGATCCCTTCTCGAGGTATCATATGACACAGCTGAAGGGAGACTGGAGATACAGAAGTTTTCCTACTTCTGTGCCGTGCTGAATCTGAGGTCTGGTAAGTGGGGAGGCATCCATTTTCTATTTATGGAAGAAGGAAGTAAGAATTCCAGTCTGGGGGAGTTTAGGAGATATTCACTATACCTACAGATAAGCGTTATTATAGGCTTACTTGTAGGTACAAGTTCAAAAGCTGGGTTTGCTACAGTTTAAGACTGAATAAAAGCCAACCATATTGACCAGGTGCAAATGGAACCATCCTGTGGTAGGCAGTGCACAATATTTTTAATATTTTCATCTCTTAAAACATTTCATAAAATGTCTTAAGACACATTTTTTTATGGTTTAAATAAATCATTAAATGTACTGCCCACCACAATATGTTGCCCCTTGCACCTGCTCAACTTGCACAGTAAGGATAGCTAAAATCCCTGGTGACACACATCCACAGAGTCCTATGGTAATGTAGTAGTGATGGGAGAGACCTCAGCCCGGGTTACCGCCAGGCCACACCCCAATGTGTTTTGCTTTGTCCCCTGGAGCTTAAACATGGGGACCAGTGGATGTGCAGATACATGTTAACAGCAGTGGCTCTTTTCAGCCCATCACTCAGGTGAACAGGCTGAGCAGATGACAAAAATTGGAACATCTGGGATCCTGGCTGTAGGTATTCATAGTATATTTGCCATTCCATGGCCATTTAGAACATATGAATAAGATCTAAAGCCTGGTTCACACAGTAAGTTTTTTTTTAGTTCAACCCAGCGGGCTGAAGGAGGGAGCTTAGGAGGAGCTTGCTGTACTAATGAGTACACTACTGCACCACAACTGCATGCATTGCGTTTTATTCAGTTGAATGGGTATAATTTTTGCAGTGCTGCATTGCAAAGTCTCATAGCCCCACTCCGCTGTCACATGTTTTTACCGTACCTCCCCAACATAAAAGTGTAAATGATGCCTTTAAGTTTGAAAGACCTGAACCCCCCCCCCAGGGGTTTGTCTCGTGCAAACCACAAACATAAGAACAACATTACAAGTGGAAAAAGAGGGGACAAACACTTATCAAAGGACCAAAAAGCCAGACACAGCTTTGAGACAGAAGCGAAAGGGAAAAACAGATTCCAGATACTGTAATCCTCAGTGACCCAGAGGACTCTGCTTCCCATGACTCCATAAACTTGCACCTGAGAATTTGTGGCATCAAGGTTAAGGATCATTTTTGGTTGGCAACCCTCCTTGACCACCGTTACAAGGAGAACGTTTCGGAACTAAAGAAAAAGTTTCGGAACTAAAGAAAAAGTTAATCTTGGCCCGAATGTACTATAATTTGGCTTCTTCACATAAGGCTTGCTCACTGTGGTAGAAAACGATGTTTCCATCCAAAGTCTGAGAAAGAGACACCAGAATTTATCCAAAAAAATTCTAATCTTGTTCTGAGTGCACTACATTGTGGCCCCAAGCCGTTGTTTATTAAATAAAGATAGCTTGCAGGAAAAATTATCTAAATGTAATTTTTTTCCTTTAGAAATGTCAGTTTTGCTGCAGTAGGTTCTATACAAGGTACAGATGTGCCACTTTACTGGCAGACTAAGGGGACTCCCCAGGCACTAAATTTAAAGACATTTTTTTTATTTTTTATTGTTTCACTTTAAGGCCCCTTTCACACCGGGGCGTTTTTCATGCGGTGCAGCGCTAAAAATAGCGCCTGTTCACCGCATGAAAAATTCCGGCCCCTTTAACTCCAGTGTGAAAGCCGGCGGGCTTTCACACTGGAGCGGTGCGCTAGCAGGACGGCAAAAAAAGTCCTGCTAGCAGCATCTTTGGAGCAGTATAGGAGCGGTGTGTTCACCGCTCCTATACCGCTCCTTCCCATTGATTAGAATGGGACACCGTGGTAAAACCACGGCAATACCGCCGCAAAGCGCCGCTACGCGGGGGCTCTGCGGGGGTGTTTAACCCTTTTTCGGCCGCTCGCGGGGGGTAAAACCGCACCGCGAGCGGCCGAATACCGCGGTTAAAACGACGGTAAAGCAGCGCTAAATATAGCGCTGCTTTACCGTCACCGCGGCTCCCTGCCCCAGTGTGAAAGGGGCCTAAGCACCATTAAAATCACTGCTCCATTAAAAACAATAATTTTTGCATTAGTACATGTCCCTAGGGCAGAAGCCGGGCCCCCGTGCTCTTTATGGCCAATAACTTGCATTTAAGCCTTCATAATGGGACTTTTGATTTTTCCTGTTCGGGGTCTCATATTATCATATCTGTTTATAAGTCTGTATATAGCTATAAAAAAAGTTGATCATGTCATAAATTTAGAGCTGTCTTGTGTCCTTATGCACACGTCTTGTATTATCTCACGTAGTCAAATTTCCCCTCCTAGTCTAGTTTTAATCTGGACCACAAAATAATTAGTGTCTATGTTGTGGAGATGAGCAGAGTGGGAGGGTCTGAATAGGTTAGCAAAAGAGAAATGGGAAGGTCTGACACAACCCAGTCCAAAAAATTGTATGGGGGTTGATTTGCTAAAGGCAAATATACTGTGCAGTTGCACTCATTTTCCCCAGAGCTTAGTGAGTGTGGTGAAACTGCTGATTTCCATCTGCTATCATCCCACAACAGACAATAGGAGCTGAGTTCATTTCTGGCAAATGAGCGTGTATTTTTTATTGGGTCTTTCAAGGGATAAAACATTAGGAAATGTGCATGTATTGTATTGCATGTGTTTTTCCTAATGTTATCCTGACATACACTTTAACTACTAAACCAACTGTAGAGATGGATTATTGCAAATAATAATTTGGGCCACAACAATGTAATATAGCACTGCTGGCCACGGATCCATTGTGCACACTTTAGGAAGAATTCAGGGTTCCTCTGACCTTGACTCAGCACCCCAGCCAGCACTAAAGGCAGCAGATCTAATTACTAAGCTGCTGTGCTTTTCTAATGAATAGGCTAGATCTCAGCAGCAATAAGTAAAAAAGTACATTTTATTGAAACCCAACCAAGCCATTAAAAAATAAGTAATTTGAAAATGTATTAAAGGACAACTAATAGCCAAACACAAATAATAATCATATATATTGTCTAATATTGCATACTATTTGGGAAAAAGCCCTACAAACAGTACTAGGGATTTTTTTTTTCATGTTGTCATGTTCTCAAACCCGGTTCAATATCCCACTATAGTATACTCTCATTAAGCAAAGCTCTAGAGTTGTCTGATAAATTGCAGGACCTGATCAGCCTACCAGCTACATTACATACTATTCAAATCCCCTTCATTATAACCAGGAGTGAGATGACACACAAAAGCTCGTCTCTGCAAATTTATAGCACGACAGAGTCTTGCAGCTGCACTAGGTCCCATTAAATCATTTTGCTAATAAAACACAGGCCTTATTATCCTGCCTGACTGTTGACTGTTGGATTCATTTAAGAGGGATTTAAAGCACTATCTTAAATGGTGTGTGTGATGTGGTACAGATCCAACAGCAAAAAGTGTAACAAGAGCAAAGTTCAGAGTAAATGGCTGTCAGACTTTTCTTGAAGAAAAATGTTCCTTTTTTTGGCTTTGGATAGAGTTGTGGAAGATCAAAATCAATGCCAGGCTTTTATTGTTGACTGTCCTCCTCATTTGTCTAGTTGACCACTGTCATCATAACTAGATGGGGAAGGGTTCTAAAATTTCAGTCACCAGAACAGGAATAGAGGGAAAATCTTCCAATGTAAAAATTGTCACAGGTGGTCAGAGGGACATAAAATACGTTTTACTGTCACCCACCCCAGCCGTGCACCTTAAAAAGGGCATGCTGCCAATTTGGGCTGTGTGCATACCATGAACACAATGCTTGCATTTGGCCAACTGGAGCCCATTCAACTGTATAAGGGCATGCGGATGCAGCGTGGTGGTTCAGCAATTCAGGTGACGGATCACCTTCTCATTGCCTGTAACGACCTCTCAAAATCGATTTATCACAGAGACCATACACGCTCACTGGAATGGAGATGCAAGCCTAGAGCTTCATGGCTCCTAGGAGTAAATAGCATATTGCAGAGCACACTCAGCTCTACTTTAGCTTGTGACTGAGCCCTCTAGCCACTGGAACTTTACTAGTACCTGGCACAATGGCACACACCAGCACCCACTCCAAGGCGAAACTGAAAGCCAGCGCCTACACCAAAATGGCATATAGTTCTTCCTCCTGCATGGCATCACTGCATCAGCCTGCATTATCCAGTCAGATTTAGGTGAGGAAGGGGGCTTTGATTTAGAAGTCAATAGCATCCAAATAGTCCACTGGAGTGCTTCTCATCACAGGCATTGTTGAAACAATTTGAAAGAATGCTTTAGAGGGCTCTTAATGTGACCAGATCACAGATTGCCTGTCAAAAGAAATTTGTGATCTTGGGCAATGTATGACCGAACTTAAAAACCCGGGTAGGGTAGACACCCTCAAAATGGCAGCTCAGGGCCATGACTGTGAATTTGAAACTCCCAGGGAGGAAAATCTCACCCTCCAGACCCACCCTGAGGACTTTGCTAAATACATTTCTGCAGTCTAATATACGCATACGGGGGATCCCTGAGAGTGTGCTAGATCTTCAGTCAACTGTCTCTGCCCTTTTTCAAGAATTTATTTCAGAAAATATTTTATATTTAATTGTTGATTTGTGTAAGTTTTTAATGTAGACAAAATAAAATTTGGAATTATTTTATGCTATGTATATGTGCCTCCAAAGTCCATAATTCTTGAGCTTTCAGCACAGTGTTCCATTTTATAGGACGCGGCATGGTTTATCATATAGTGTACCCATGGGCCACCTAATGGGTACTATACCTATTTTCATAATAACTCTTTCAAGAACTATCATCCTCATTTCCAATCGAGATACTTGAAATTGATCGTGTCCATTGGGCACTCATCTGCTGACAATCTGATGATCTTACCAGAGATGTCATAGCCAAGCCTTGCTACTATTGTGCAAAAGACCAGTTATTATCTGCAGCTTGTGAGAAAGATTCTCTTGTCTTCCAGGGCTTCTTATACCAGCTTTTCATGGACCTGGCTCCTCTGACCATAGATAAGCGCAAAGCCATGAAACCTCAAACGCAACTCCTGGCAAAACATCAGATATAATATAAGTGGCTTTTCCCATTCACTCTCAATTTCTCCCACCAGGGGAAACACTTCACCTGCGGCACCCAGAAGAACTACAAATTCCTTTGGAATATCTCTAGTTGACTTCCCCCACATCATCCCAAGAGGGCTTATACAGACGCTCGATTTCATGTTGTTCTGTTGAAATGTGGCACTGCCTCCTCAAATTGGGGTTGCCAAGGCTTCCAGAAATGAAGATTTTTTTCATCTCCATCCTTCCTTCTGCCAACCCAATTAGGCTGATGACCAGTTCAAGTTTCACCTCCCCTCGGAACTGCACTATCATACTTAAAATTAAACCACCTAATACTTTGTCCCCTATTACATCATGGCACCTTTAAATATGATGACACTAAATCCTAAGTGTTTAAATTCATCTAACAAGTGAGTTCAAGGAGTTCAAAAGTTTTGCTGTCTTTAAGGTCGATGTAGTGTGCCTCCTATAAAAACATTTTGTGTCACGTTCTACACCTAAATATTTTGGCCCTCATTATCACCAGGTATATCTGGCCCATGCACAGACCAAGCATAGAGGTGTCCTTATTTTTTTTCCATTGTAGATCTCCATTTGTACCTACAGCAGAACTTAAGGAGCCGTAAGGTCGATATCTGATCCTTGTTGATCACCTACAGAACTCTCAGGTTTGGTCTCTTAATATGCACCTAATATGAACCCTATCCCTATCTCTCCCGTAGATCACACAGAAAGAAGAAGAGGAGGAGGATTGTGTCAGCATGGAGGATAACACAGCATCAGCAGCAGTCTTCAAGGGATCGTTTTCAGTCCCCAGAAACCCATGGAGTTGTACTTGGCTGGGAGGAGGTGGTTGAGGATCATGTGATCCTTAGTGACCCAGAGGACTCAGGATCGAATGCCTCTGCAAACTTACGCTGCATGGCCTCCCTGATCCTGCAAAGCCTGCAAAAGGACCCTAGGATTCGTAGTATCAAGGAGAGGGACCATTACTGGCTGGCAACCCTTCTTGATCCACGTTACAAGGGTAAGGTTGCAGAACTTATCCAGCCTTCACAGAGGGAGCAGAGGATGAAACATCTTTAGGAGGCCTTGCAGAAAGGTTTGTGCAATGCGTTTCCAGAGCCTGGGAGGTTACAACTTCCTGGTGCTGGACAACATGTTGCTGAGGCTTCGTTCAGTCAAAGAAAGAGGGGTGGAGAAGGTGGCCGGCTGACTGATGCCTTCAGACAATTATTCAGTCCTCAGCGCCAAGGTCTGATCAGTTCCAGCAACCAACGCCAGCGTCTGAATGACATGGTACAGGAATATCTAGGGGCAAGATCAGACTTGGAGACCTTTCCAACAGAACATCCACTGGATTACTGGGTCTTGAGGATGGACCACTGGCCAGAGCTTGCTCAATATGCAATTGAGCTACTGGCTTGTCCTGCATCCAGCGTTCTTTCTGAATGCACATTCAGTGCTGCTGGAGGCTTTGTAACTGATCACAGAGTGCGCCTGTCCACAGACTCTGTTGATCGGCTCACATTCATAAAAATGAATCAGTCTTGGATCACCAGCTACCAAGCACCTGATGCTGATGTAACCGATTGATTTTTCTATGGATGGATCCCTTGAAGACTGCATATGCTGAGTGACTATCCTATTATGCTTAGTGACTATTCTATTCCTCCTCAATCTTCATGATGATAGCGTCTAAGAATAGTTTTGGTTCAGGGCACTACCACCGCCTAAGGCCCAATTTTTCTTCCTTAGCAGAGGCGTGTAATTACAATTTTTGATCAAATATTTAGCAGCAGGGCTCGTTCCTGCACTCAACAAGAGTATCTGTGAGGGGTTGCAGTGTTGTGGCACCACCACCACGTCTAAGGCCCAATTTTTCTACCCGTGTTTAACAGGGGCGCGTAATTAAAAATTTTGATCTAATATTTCACAGCAGGGCCTGTTTTTGGGCTCAACAAGAGTATCTGTGAGGCTTTACAGTGTTGTGCCACCACCACCACCACCGCCTAAGGCCCAATATTTCTGCCCCTTTTTAACAGGGGCATGTAATTACAATTTTTGCTCTAATATTTCACAGCAGGGCCCGTTCCAGCACCCACCAAGAGTAACTGTGAGGGCTTACAATGTTCTGGTACCACCAACACCTAAGGCACAATTTTCCACAGAGTGTATAGGGCAGGCTGTATAGTATATACAGGCGGTCCCCTATTTTCAAACATCCAACTTACAAACAACTCCTACTTACAAACAGAGGGAGACAACAGGAAGTGAGAGGAAATCTACCCCTAGGAAGGGAAATTCTCTCCTGTTATCCCCTGTACACACGAGCGGAATTTCAGTCGGAAAAAGTGTGATGGGAGCTTTTGGTTGGATATTCCGACTGTGTGTATGCTCCATCCAACTTTTTCTGTCTGAATTTCCGCCAGCAAAAGTTTGAGAGCAGGTTCTCTATTTTTTGGTCAGAAAAATTTTCGATTGGAAAATGCGTTCGTCTGTATGAAATTCAGAAAACACGCATGCTTGGAAACAATTTGACGCATGCTCGGAAGCATTTAACTTAATTTTCTTGGCTCATCGTAGTATTGTACATCACTGCGTTCTTGACGGTCGAAAGTTCAGAGGAACTTTCGACCGTCATTTCATCAGGAAATTCCGCTTGTGTGTACAGGGCATAAGAGTTAATATGGGAAAAAAGGTGTCTCCACTGATGCTTTATCACCAATCCTTGTTTCCCTAATAACCCCAAATTTTCTAAATCCCATTGTCATTGGGACAGAAAGTGAGGTGAAATCTCTGAACAGGGGCACAGACAGCAAAACAAATGTTACAGGGGTGATAACCCTTCCCTATGTTATCCAAAAAGCTTAAAAATAGATTTTGGGCTGGAGCTACACTTAAAAAATGTACCTGTTACAAATTACAAACAGATTCAACTTAAGAACAAACCTACAGTCCCTATCTTGTTTGTAACCCGGGGACTGGCTGTATACTGCTGTTCAGAGTATATAGGGCCTGGGGGCCCCACGCCTTTTTTTTATTTGGGTGCCGGGTTCCCCTTAATATCCATACCAGACCCACAGGGCTTTTATTCCTTCAGAAATGTAATTTTGTGCAGGGACTGTGATAAACACGGGAAACATGTGCCACTTTACATGCATACTATAGTCACCCCACAGGCACGATATTTAAAGCAATATTTCACTTTTATTGTTTCACTTTAAGCATTATTAAAATCACTGCTCCCGAAAAAAACGGGTGTTTTTAAAACTTTTTTTTGCATTGATACATGTCCCCTGGGGCAGGATCCGGGTCCCCAAACACTTTTTTTAACTTGCATATTAGCCTTTAAAATTAGCACTTTTGATTTTTCACGTTCGTGTCCCGTAGACTTTAACAGTGTTCGCACAAATTGTTTGACTGTTTGCAGTGTTCTGGCGCGAACCAAACTGGAGGGTGTTCGGTTCATCCCTATTAGTCACATCACATATTGTTTGCATCACCATCAAATTTAATTTGAGGATTCACAAGTTATGTATCAGACCGACATGTTTTTTCAGTAGTTTCTTTCATGTTTATTTGAACTCTCACATTCTCTTATTCACACATGTGAACATTGGACTTTCACTTTGCATGTTTACAACACATGTTTATATGTTTTTACACTTTTATTATTTCAGTTTATTACGGTCATATTATTATATTTAGTGCTACACTTTGGTTTTTCACAGTAGAATAGATTGACATTGAAGCAAAATCAAGCTAAGGCTATGCTGCTGGGTGGGCTAAATTAAAGTAACCCTACAGCTTGACCCTGCGTGGGCATAGCCTAGGTATATTTTAAGTGAGGGGACAATAAGCAGGGAAACGTCATTTTCTCTAGCAGACACAAGTGATGAACCTGCCTCAGCCCATCACCAAATCCCCACACCCACAACAGTTATGTAATGGCAGAGGTTCAAGTTGATGAACTCTATTTTTTCTTGTAATTATTTAAAGCATGTTTCATCTGCTAAACAAATTGCATGCAATTATTCAAAAGTGTTATCAGTCATAAGCAACATCACAACAAAGTGCCCTCTCTTCTTGGAATAGGCCATTTAGATGAAGAAACCTAGTTTGATGAAAAGAAAGAGTGTTTTATGCACACATTAAAACACCGACATACCGCTCTGTGCCATATAAGTGCTCTATCTACAGTCACTTTGTAAAGGGAAATTCTCCCGCAATTGTTGATTAGATGTGCTGCATTCTCATATAAGAGTTCTTGACCTGCTGTCATTGGAAGGTAGAGATTAATTTTAACAGCCAATTACTGCATGATTCATTGAACAAAAGTCATCAACAGCACATACTATAAAAAGGCATGCTTTTCCACATCAAGTAGAGAATAAATGTAAAGACTGTGAACAAATGCACAAAGCAACAGCAAATGTGTAAAAAAAAAACAAGTGCATAATGAAGATTTGGCAGACGCTATAAGGTCATTTTTACCCCTGCCTTCACTAAAAGGAATAGTTAAGGTGTATATAAACCTAAAATACAACTTAGTTCATTCCCCTCTCTCTGTTAGCAGTCATATTACAGACTTTTTTTGTGGATAATTGATAATGAAGAAAAGAATACCGGATAATACTGCCAGTCTCCTTCACAAAGTAATGCTATCTACCTGTCTCCTCCACACATCACCGGTTCCTGCTGAATTTCAGTGCTCAGTAGGGATGGGCCCGGTGTTCGATTCAAACCCATGTTCAAATAGAACATCATCCGTTCATCCGCTCGTCGAGTTCAGAACTCTGAGGGCCGTTCGCATCAAATTTGTGTGATGCGAACGGTCCACAATGCACTGAGCCAGTCGCAGTGCATTGCTGGCTGATGATTGGCCAAGCATGCACTGTGACCCCCGCATGCTTGGCCAATCATAGAGCCAGCGGCGAGGAGAGCAATAATTGGCCACAGGCAGGATGCCTGTGGCCAATTATAGCTCAGGGGTTTAGTACACGCCCCACACTATATAAGGCCGCCACGCCGGCAGCCTCATGTAGTGTGTTCCGGCATTGAGGGAAAGAGTATTGATAGGCAGGGACAGTGTACTGTACACTATATGTGAATCATTTCTGTGTGGGGAAAGTGTAGGGATAGAGGAAAAATAGGCAGGAATAGTGTATTCTTCTCAGCCTTTGCGTGTGGGGAAAGTGTAGGGATAGAGGAAAAATAAGCAGGGATAGTGTGTTCTTCTCAGGCATTTGCGTGTGGGGAAAGTGCTGTTCTCTACCAATACAGCCATCTGCAGGAGTTAGTGTGTGTGTGCTGTGTGAGTCTAGCACAGCACAGTATACAACCTGCACCTGTATCTGCCCTTCTGCCCTGTTGTCATCTAATCCAGCCATCTGCGACATGACATTAAAGCCGCAAGCAGTTTTAAATGGCTTCTTTTTTTCCTTTACAAATGTCATTTTGTGCAGGGACAGTTTTAAACACGGGAAACACATGCCACTTCACAGGCATACTTTAGACACCCCCCAGATACCATTTTTCACTTTATGCATCATTAAAATGACTGCTCCAGAAAAAACGTCAGTTTTTAAAACTTCTTTTTACATTGATACATGTCCCCTGGGGCAAGACCCGGGTCCCCAAACCTTTTTTATGACAATAACATGCATATTGGCCGTTATAATTAGCACTTTAGATTTCAAACGTTCGCGTCCATTGTAACTAATAGGGTTCTAACGTTCGTGTGAACTTTTGGTCCGTTCGCAGGTTCTGGTGCGAACCGAACCCGGGGGTGTTTGGCTCATTCCTAGTGCTCAGCCATGTCTTCTACAACCACTTCCAAAGCATATCACAGTAGCCTTTTTTAAAACAGAAACATGTTCACATGTTTTATTCCATAACATGTTACATTAAAAGCTAAAGGAATCCATCCCCTACACTGCAGAAAACCATCAACTAACGACCTAGAGTAAATGTGTTTTATTCTAGAGCAATATATGTATATATAAAGTTATCAGTGCTTATGGGGAAGGCAGCTAGCAAACGAACAGGTTAATACACAAAACCCTAACAAAAATAATAAAGTGTTGCGCAGGTACATACATAAAATCACAGATCATCTAAAAATAGGCCTTCTGCCTCCAAGTGGCATGACATCAGGTCCCTTGAAGACAACCTAGTGGATGAAACACGCAAGGTGGAGTCTTATGCCCCGTACACATGGTCGGAAAATCCGACCACAAAATCCATCGGATTTTTTCCGACGGATTTAGTCCGACACTGGTGTTGCATACACACGGTCGGACAAAGTCTGAACGTGGTGACGTTTGTTGCCTACGACGGGACTACGTAGAGGCTAGTAGCCAATAGCTTTGGTCTTGTAATGAGATCTGAGCATGCGTGGCACTTTGTCCGTCGGAATTCGCTACACACGATCGGAATTGGTGTGATCGGACTTTGTTGTCGGAAAATTTTTAGAGCAGGAGATACAACTTTGTCCGTCGGACAATCCGATGGAAAATGTCCGATGGTGCCTACACACGGTCGTAATTTCCGACAACATTGTCCGATAGGACAGAATCCATCGGAAAATCCGACCGTGTGTATGGGGCTTTAGTGTTGCTGTTGCTGTTGGATGATGAGCGGAGGCTTTTATGTGAGTTTGATGGCAACCATCTTCACAAAGATCTTTAATAAATCACTGGAACAGAATGAAGTTCCTAATGCCGCTTACACATGACCGGACTTTCGGGCAGACTAGGTCTGAAGGGATTAGTCCGTCGGACAATCCGATCGTGTGTGGGCAAATCCGATTGTTTTTTGAAAAAAAAATCAGACGGACCTAGAAATAGAACATGTTTCAAATCTATCCGATGGACTCAATTCCGACGGACTAAAATCGAGAAACCCATTCATCTGTGTGCTGGTCCGACGGACCAAATACGATGCAAGGGAAGCTATTGGCTACTGGCTATTGAACTTCCTTTTTTAGTCCCGTTTACGTCATCACGTTCAAAACGAACAGACTTTCGAACGGACTTAGTCCGTTCGTGTGTGGGCAAGTCCGTACATTTGGGAAGTCCGTCGGAACTCCACCGAAAGTCCGTCGGGAAGACCGTTGGACCTAGTCTGCCGGAAAGTCCGGTCGTGTGTACGCGGCATTACTGCTTCACTCCACACTTATTCGTGTACCTGGTCCCTAAATGACTATATGCCTTTTGCCCTGACATTTGTAGTCATAAAGTCGTTCAAGGGATTTGTGCTGACCCACCTGAAGGAGATCACAGGACATCACACGCACCCTGATGAACCCCCTGAAGTTCACCTATAGTATAGTGCAAATAGGTCAGTGGAGGATGCTGTCAGCATGGGGTTGCATTATATTCCGCAATATCTTGACTCCCCAGGGATCTAGGTATTAATCCTGTTTGTGGATTTTAGCTTGCCATTTTAACACTGTCACTCCAGAAATCCTCCACACCAAACTCACCAAGCTTACTGTACCCACCTCTACCTCCCAGTGAATTATTAACTTTTTGACAGACAGGATACAGCAGGTGATGCTGGGGAAAGTCATATCCAGCACCAGGACAGTCAGGACTGGCACTCCCCAAGGAGGTGTGCTCTTCTCACTACTCTTTTCCTTCTAAATCAATTACTGCACCTCAGAGAATTTGTTTGTTTAGGTGTCAAAATATGCAGACAACAAAACCGTCATTATTCATCATTCATTCGTCATCATTCTCCCAAGAGTTTAACACACTTAAAACCGTGGAAATAAAAGTGATTTTTAGGAGTCCCCACCACCACCACAAAACGCCCCCTCTCAACATGCTCAACATTACTATGTCAACTACAGAGACTCTCAGATTTCTGAGATCTATAATTTCCTGGAGATGACGTGGACATCTTACAACACAATCCTCAGAAAAGATCAGCTAAGGATGTATTTCCTGCATCTGCTCAAGAAGTTCAACCTGTCACAAGTTTTGCTGATAACATTTTACACTGCAGTCAGTTGTATGTTCTTTGCATTTTCATCACTGTTTGGGTTTGGTTTGGTTTAGCCCGCACACAGTCTAGGAACACACCAGAGTGAACAGTCAGGCTGGCCATACGCTGTTATTTTATTGTTTTTTCATTTGTCAAGTGGGCTGAAAGGGGAAAAAAATGAATCCTCCATCCACACAAATGAAGTGGATTAATGAATCTCCTGTTCCCTGGGGAGCTATAGTCTGACAGCGGGCCCCACTGCTGTCAGAACACCAATCAGTGGCTGCAGCTGCTTGCCTCCGGCCCCGGATTGTATGAAGATTTTCCAACAGGTCCCTTCAACAGAAGTCAATCAAACGAGCAACATCTGTCAAGCAGGAACAGCCACCCACTGATTGAAATTCAGCCAGTCCCCCTACCTTGAGATATGTTATTACCATTGCTACTATTGGCCAATACCACTCCTGCACTTTTCAAGATTTTTTCCATAGGCCTTGTTAACCTGACTGACGAGACTTTGTATGGTTATTTATGATATATTGTAATGCTAAATTTTCAGATGTACTCTTGCTTCTCGCAGAAGCATTTCTACAATGTTTGACTTTCTATGTTTATAAATGCAAAGCATTTCAATAAAAATAGTGAACAAGAAATTTGGCCAGCCCCTGCTGAACTAGGCAAACTTTGATCAGTGTATGGCCAGCTTTAGGTCTGCCCATAGACCAGGAGTTATACACCTCCCGAGTCAGGAAAAGGGCAGAAATCACTGCACTCCCTTCCTGAACACTATCTGTTTCAACTGTTCCCCTTTGGTAAGCATCACAGATCACTGTATGCCAGGAAAATCTTAGGAGCAGTTTCTTTTCCCAAGCTATTACACTAATGAACACCTGAATTCTCACTTGCACAATTACCATTTTGCAGTGTCTGTGCCACTTCAGCTTTTAGATGAAAGAGTGACACATTGTTTGTTTGTATAGTATTAGGGTATTTGTATGTGTATAGAATTAGCATATATATAGAATTAGCATATGTATATGGTAACTATATATATGCCTAAGGCTGCATAAATATTTATCTACAGTATGTGCAAAGCAAACTGAGAGCCATTTTAAGCTTCTAAACCTTTAACCAAAGATAATTTCCTAGTATCCTGCACATATGTCATACGGCCAATAAAGCTTATTCTGATACTGATATCCTAAAAACAAGACGAGTATTCTTTAGTTCAGAACAGTCGGTGGAGCCATACAAATCAATGCTTTATACCCTAATGGCACGATAAACAGTACATCTAGACCTGCTAGTGTATAGTGCAATTATAGCCTAATAGAGACATGTATTGCAAACTACATACAATACAGCTGTTACCTGCTACTGCCCATCATCAGTGCAGTGTATAGAGACCATTGATTCTTTGGAGAAGTTACAAAGGTTCCCCCAGGCTGTGTTGACATTCCAGTAGTGCCCATGAACGGTCATTTTTCTGGTATGGTTCAGGCAGGGTTTAAATAGGTTAAAAGAAACAATTCATGTGTGCTGCACTTTCTCAAAGCTCAGAGAAAATTCACTTTGCAAAAAGAAAATTCACTTTGCTTAGTAAATTAGGTAAATTTGTGCTGACTTCAATAATCCAATCACGGGAGAATATATATATATATATTTTTTTCTATGTACATGATTGGGTATTCTTTATAAAGTAAATTTACACTTTGTTTTATAGTTCAGTTGTGAAATAAGCAATAAGTGAAAGTTCACTTTGAAAGTGAAGATGCTCTATTACTGTGAAAACAACCCCACACAGCCAGCAGCATGAAGTCAACAACACTAGCTGACCATAGATCAGGGGTCTCCAAACTTTCTAAGCAAGTGGCCATTTTTTTGTTCTTCAGACTTTAGGGGGGCCGGACTGTGGCCAGCAGCAGTGAAAATTTTCTTGGTAACAGTAGGCGTAAACATCTCCATATTTGGTTTTAGTGGGAGGAATAGTGCCCCATCAATGACATCATTAGAAGGAATGGTGCCCCATTGTTGGTGTCAGTGGGAGAAATGGTGCCCAGCCCTTGGTGTCAGTTGGCAGAATAGTGTCTCATATCAGTGGGAGGGATGGTGCCCCAAGGGCCGGATAAAGACAAGCAAAGGGCCACATCCGGCCCCAGGGCCGCCGTTTGGAGACCACTGCCATAGATGAATGGTTTTCTTTCAGCCTTGGGCTAAATGAAAAACAACAAACAAACAGATGAACTGAATGAATGAATAACTTGTATAGCGCTACAATGCGAACTGAATCGCCTCAAGGCGCTGTATTGGCGTTTGGTTATCAAGCTTCTAGAAGAGGTAGGTCTTGAGTTTCTTCCTGAAGGCCAGATGGTTTTCTTCCATGCGAATGTCGGTTGGTAGAGCGTTCCATAGCCGTGGTCCCTGGACAGCGAATCTCCGTTCCCCCTTTGATTTGTAGCGGGATTTAGGAATGAGGAGAAAATTTTGATTAGCCGATCGAAGACTGCGATTCGGTGTGTAGTGTTTTATTTTCTCGGGAAGGTATTGCGGAGCGTTTCCATGTGTGCATTTGTGGGTGAGGCAGAGGGTCATCTATCCATACAATCAAGGTGGATAGAGGAATCCTCTCCGCTGAGACATGCTATTCTGACAATGGGACCCTCTGCTGTCACAATACACTGATCAGACCCATTGGCTGCAGCTGCTGATTTAAAAAAAAATCCCAACAAGCCTGTTTGACAGAAGTTGACCATTAAATCAACTTCTGTCGAGTGGGTGTGGCCACAACTGGATTGAAATTTGATCAGTCCCTGATGAATCAGACAAATTTAGATCCATCTGTGGCCAGCTTAATACCAGGATTTCTATGATTGGATAAACTGTGAACCAACATCTTGTCCAGGAGTAGGAATGTGCCGAACATGAAAAATCAAAAGTGCTAATTTTAAAGGCTTATATGCAAGTTATTGTCATAAAAATGTTTGGGGACCTGGGTCCTGCCCTATGGGACATGTATCAATGCATTTTTTTCAGGAGCAGTGATTTTAATAATGCTTAAAGTGAAACAATAAAAGTGTAATATTCCTTTAAATTTCGTTCCGGGGGGGGGGGGGGGGGGGGGGGTTGGGGGTCTATAGTATGCCTGTAAACTGGCGCATGTTTCCCGTGTTTAGAACTGTCTGAATGCAAAATTACATTTTTAAAGGAAAAAAGGTAATTTAAAAGTACTAGCACTAGCGGCTATAATGTATTGTCGGTCCGGCAATACACATAAAAGTTCATTGATAAAAACGGCATGGGATTTCCCCACAGGGGAACTCCAAACCAAAATTTAAAAAAAAATGCGTGGGGGTCCCCCCAAATTCCATACCATGCCCTTCAGGTCTGGTATGGATTTTAAGGGGAACCCCCACACCAAAATTTAAGAAAAAATGGCGTGGGGTCCCCCCAAAAATCCATACCAGACCCTTATCCGAGCACGCAACCTGGCAGGCCACAGGAAAAGAGGGGGGACGAGAGAGCACCCCCCCTTCTGAACTGTACCCGGCCACATGCCCTCAACTTTAGGAGGGTGCTTTGGGGTAGCCCCCCAAAGCACCTTGTCCCCATGTTGATGGGGAGAAGGTCCTCATCCCCACAACCCGGTGGTTGTGGGGGTCTGCGGGCGGGGGGGGTTTATTGGAATCTGGAAGCCCCCTTTTAACAAGGGGACCCCCAGATCTTGCCCCCCGTGTGAATTGGTAATTCGTACCCCTACCATTTCACAAAAAAGTGTCAAAAATTTTAAAAAAAAGACAATAGACGGTTTTTGACAATTCCTTTATTAATGTCTTCTTCTTTCCCCGCTTCTTCTTCCATCTTCTTTCTTCTGTTCTTCCTTCAGTGTTCTTCTTCCTCCATCGTGTTCTTCCCCCGCTCTTCTCGTCCGGCATCTTCCTCCGGCTTCTTCTTCTCCGCTTCGTCCTCCGCACGATCCGCCTTAATGGGAGTCTTCCGCTGTGTGACGCTTCTGTTCAGGTGACAGTTCTTATACAATGGAAGGCAGGGCCACCCGGTGACCCCGCCCCCTCTGACAAACGGGGAATTCCATATGGCTTTGTTTACGAAGATGGGAGAAGAAGCAGGGAAAGAAGAAGACATTAATAAAGGAATTGTAAAAAAACATCTATTATCTTTTTTAAAAATTTTTGACACTTTTTTTGTGAAATGGTAGGGGTACATTTGTTAAAGGGGGCTTCCAGATTCTGATAAGCCCCCTGCCTGCAGACCCCCACAACCACCGGGCAAGGGTTGTGGGGATGAGGCCCTTCTCCCCATCAACATGGGGACAAGGTGCTTTGGGGGGCTACCCCAAAGCATCCTCCCAATTTTGACCTGGTACGGTTTAGGGGGGTGCTCTCTCGTCCCCCTCTCTTTTCCTGCGGCCTGCCAGGTTGCTTGCTCAGATAAGGGTCTGGTATGGATTTTTGGGGGGACCCCCACGCCATTTTTTTTTTACATTTTGGCACTGGGTTCCCCTTAAAATCCATACCAGACCTGTCCTTTTGCAATCGGACTGTTTACAGGCATACTATAGACACCCCCTAGGTATGAAATTTAAAGGAATATTACACTTTTACTGTTTCACTTTAAGCATTATTAAAATCACTGCTCCCGATAAAACATCAGTTTTTAAAACTTTTTTTTTGCATTGATACATGTTCCCTGGGGCAGGACCCAGGTCCCCAAACACTTTTTATGACAATAACTTGCATATTAACCTTTAAAATTAGCACTTTAGATTTTTCCCATCGACATTTAAAGGGTGTTCCGCGGCTTTCGAATTTGCCGCAAACACCCCAAATTGTTTGCTATTCGGCGAATGGGGAAGAGACAATGTTCGACCCGAACATAAAGCTCATCCCTCTCCAGGAGGTAGATACTGACCCTAGATTACAATCATTGAAGATTAATAAAGGACATATGGAGATAAAAAACATGGCAGAATACTGTCATCTCTCTGAGGGATAATAATTACCTGCAAGAGTTAAAGCCATGTATTATTATGCGTACACTGATAATGCCTGATAAAGGGGCCTTGCAAGGCTCTGAAACATTGCTTCTGCTGTAACTTTGTGTTTGCTGAATAAAATTTTGGACCCATCCTGGAGATTCATGGTGTGCTGGTGACGTTCTCTTGCTCTATCTTTGGTCTCAGACATTAGTCGCTGTAGCGCCCATTTACACACACAGCCTCAGGGATGTGTACTTGGGAATAGTGCATTGGAATCCTTAAGGATCACTGTCTGATGTGGTTAAAGTGTATATAAAGCCAAACTTTAAGTTTTTGGATAGATTAGGGAAGGCTTTAAAAGGATTTTTTTCTCTGTCTGTGTCCCAACAGGGAGATTTCCCTTCACTTTCTGTCTCAGACACAGCAGGAAGTAAGAGAAGATCTCTCCAAAGTAGAATGAATCGCCATTAGGGGGCTTTAATGGTTGTCCCTGGTTTACATGGAAAATCACCAAAATCTCCTAAAAAACATAACATTTTAAACTAGTCCCCTATTGGCGATTCATCTTACTTTACATATTTATACATGTGGTGTCCTTATCTGTGGACCACTTTACAATAATGCTTGAGATCTCCCTAAAGCAAGGGAGAATTGTCACCCTTTGTCACCAGAACAAGTTTACCAATTGGAAGATTCCTCTTCACATCTGTAGCCAGGTGCTGGACTACAGAAACATGGAGAAAAAGACATTTCCTTCTTTATAAACTTTCACTTTCTACTCTTATTTTGAATGTTGCATTTCACTATCCCCTTCAGTCAGCGGAGGGAGAACAACAGCCAGAAAAGCCTATGGATTCCTATGCAAAACTCATGGGATTTGAAGTCCATTAAGTAAGCCATATTGCGGAGCTTATGGACCCTTTGCACTATAATTCCCAAGAGACACAGGGCCAAGAAAGAGAAGTGGAGCTGCTTTCCTGAGTCTGTTCAGCTACGCTGTCTCTCTTGGTGCCAAGGTAAGTGTTGAGAGCATATATGCTGCATACTGACCAAACTGCTGAGAGAGAGGCCAGTCCAGTGGGGACATCTGAGGCAGTGCAGCACAGACCGCAGTGATCGCATGTGCACTGTTGCCACAGGGAGACCAGGGCATCCTTTCACCTTCTACTTCCCACCGGGAAAGACTGATGGGCCCCCCATTTCTACAGCAGGAGTTTGCAGCCACACCACAAAGACTAGTGAGAGCCTGAGGGCTGCCCATTGTTCACAATGCTAGTAGGGACTAAGCTACTGGAGCCGGGACATTAAGTATACTGCACCTTTCCTGAATCTTTACTGCAACAATGCTGCACCTGTATTACACCTGTAGCGCACCTACACTGCACCCTTACTGCATCTTTGCTGCACCTATACTGCATGTTGGTTTACTAAAACTGTCGTTAATTGTACCAACACTTACTAAAGGGCCCCAACGATAACCAGCAGAAGAACATCATATGGACTGCCCCTACCGTAAAACCACCCTACAACCCGTTTTGTTCCCTTTTCCCCTTTCGTTTATTTCTATGGATAGTGCACATCCAGTCTGTCTAAGTCTAGCATAGTCGCCATTAATGCACTTTGGCAGTATATTTCCTGTGTTTGATAAATCAACTAGTGACTAGGGATGGGCCCGGTGCTCGATGCAAACCCACGTTCGCATCGAGCACCGGGCGTTCGCTCGCTCGGCGAGCCCAGAACTATTTGGGCTGTTCGCATCACATTCGGCGCAGTGCATTGCTGGCTGATGATTGGCCAAGCATGCACTGTGACCCCGCATGCTTGGCCAATCACAGCGCCGGAAACTCGGAGAGCAATAATTGGCTACAGGCAGGATGCCTGTAGCCAATTAAAGCTCAGGGGCTTTAGTACACGCCCCACCATTTAAAAGGCCGCCACGCCGTCGGCGCCGGTCACATGAGTTCCGGTTTTAGGAGAGATCAGTCTGCTGATTCTGTGTCTTTGCTTGATTCATTGCTACAGAAAGATTTGCTCTTCTTTGCTAAACCATTGGCTATTTATTTGCTAAACCATTGCTACCTGTCATTGATCGTCCATTGCTGCTGGTTAGTGTGTTATTAGCTGCTGCTGGGGATTAGTCTGGTGCGTGTTTTACTGTTAGTACAGTATTTCAGTAGTACCAACCGCAGTGCTGTTAGCACAGCATTGCACCCCAAAAGCACCCATAGGACTTCTAGTGTGTTAGTGGCAGCAAACAGAGCTCCTATATTTTCTTCCCAGAAGCACCCATAGGACTTCATTTGTGTGTTAGTGGCATCACACAGAGCTCCCATATTTTCTTCCCAGAAGCACCCATAGGACTTCTAGTGTGTTAGTGGCATCACACAGAGCTCCCATATTTTCTTCCCAGAAGCACCCATAGGACTTCTAGTGTGTTAGTGGCATCACACAGAGCTCCCATATTTTCTTCCCAGAAGCACCCATAGGACTTCTAGTGTGTTAGTGGCATCACACAGAGCTCCCATATTTTCTTCCCAGAAGCACCCATAGGACTTCTAGTGTGTTAGTGGCATCACACAGAGCTCCCATATTTTCTTCCCAGAAGCACCCATAGGACTTCTAGTGTGTTAGTGGCATCACACAGAGCTCCCATATTTTCTTCCCAGAAGCACCCATAGGACTTCAATTGTGTGTTAGTGGCATCACACAGAGCTCCCATATTTTCTTCCCAGAAGCACCCATAGGACTTCTAGTGTGTTAGTGGCATCACACAGAGCTCCTATATTTTCTTCCCAGAAGCACCCATAGGACTTCAATTGTGTGTTAGTGGCATCACACAGAGCTCCTATATTTTCTTCCCAGAAGCACCCATAGGACTTCTAGTGTGTTAGTGGCATCACACAGAGCTCCCATATTTTCTTCCCAGAAGCACCCATAGGACTTCTAGTGTGTTAGTGGCATCACACAGAGCTCCCATATTTTCTTCCCAGAAGCACCCATAGGACTTCTAGTGTGTTAGTGGCATCACACAGAGCTCCCATATTTTCTTCCCAGAAGCACCCATAGGACTTCAATTGTGTGTTAGTGGCATCACACAGAGCTCCCATATTTTCTTCCCAGAAGCACCCATAGGACTTCAATTGTGTGTTAGTGGCATCACACAGAGCTCCTATATTTTCTTCGCAGAAGCACCCATAGGACTTCTAGTGTGTTAATGGCATCACACAGAGCTCCTATATTTTCTTCTCAGCAGCATCCATAGGACTTCTAGTGTGTTAGTGGCAGCAAACAGAGCTCCTATATTTTCTTGTCAGCAGCACACATAGTACCTATAGTGTGTTAGTGTCAGCACCCATAGGACCTACAGTGTGTTGTGAGCACACATAGGAGCTCTATTTTTTATACTATATACACTACCGACTACAATGGCTGGAAGACCGCCAAGGAGAGGCAGAGCGTGCAGAGGCAAGAACACAGGGCAGGCAGGCTCTGTTTCTAGAGACAACAGTGCTGGCCGTGGACGTGGTCGTGCATCGTCATCAGCACGTGGCCATGGGACACGCTTGTCTTTGTTTTCGGCAGCTGGACATGTGGAGCCGCATCATGCTGAAGGCTTGGTAGAATGGATGACCAAGCCCTCCTCATCCTCCTCATCCTCTCTCACCCAGGCTCAGGGTACTGGCAGAGCAGCTGCCAACGCATACTCAATGGCATCATCAGCCACCCCTTCCCTAGACCCACCATGTCCTCCTGAGGAGTCCCCCGAACTCTTTGAGCACAGTGTTGGGTACATGCTCCAGGAGGATGCCCAACGATTCGAAGGCTCGGATGATGATACCCAGCTTGAGGAAGTCAGTAGTGTGCGCGCAGAGAGAGGGGATGCTGAAGGACAGCAATCTGGCAGTACTGTTCCACCAGCTGCAGCTTAACTTCCAGGTTTGCTCTAGTGGTGAAGAGGGAGGGGATGATGAGGTCACTGACTCCACGTGGGTGCCTGAAGGGAGAGAGGATGAGGAGGAGGACGAGGAGGAGGAGGATGCGGCGTCACATGTCCAACGAGGCAGGATGCCCCCTGGAGGCCAGCTAGAGGCCAGCACAGCAACTGTACCACACCGCAGAGCTCCGCCTGTGCAGGGCGCTGCCTCTGCACGTTATCAGAAAAGTTCTTTGGTGTGGGCCTTTTTTGAGACGAGTGCATCAGATCGCACCACTGCTATTTGCAATATTTGTCTCAAGCGTATCTCGCGTGGCCAAAACATCAGCCGCTTGGGCACCACAAGCATGAGCAGACATATGTCGACCTGCCATGCAGCTCGTTGGCAAGCACACATAAAAGACCTACACCAAAGAACAAAGCGGACCTCTCCTTGCTCCTCATCAGCTGGGATCTCCATCCCCACTATATCTTCAGTCCTCTCTGAAAGCTGCTGTGAGAGGACTGAAGGTGTAGAATTAGGTGTGTCACAACCAAGTACTTGCAGTACACCGACGTCCGATTGTAGCAGGCAAATTTCCCTGCCCCAGCTGCTGGACCGTCGAAAGAAGTACACTCCCAGCCATCCACATGCCCAGCGGTTGAATGCTAGCTTGGCTAAATTGCTAGCACTTCAACTGCTGCCTTTTCAGTTGGTAGACTCGGCCCCCTTCCGTGAGTTTGTTCAATGTGCGGTTCCTCAGTGGCAGGTTCCCAAACGCCACTTTTTCTCACGGAAGGCGATTCCGTCTCTCTACCGGCATGTGGAAGGCAATGTCCATGCCTCGCTGGACAGGGCGGTCAGCGGTAAGGTGTATATTACCGCTGACTCATGGTCCAGCAGGCATGGACAGGGACGTTATCTTTCTTTCACGGCCCATTGGGTCACTCTATTGGCAGCTGGGAGGGATGCAGGACAAGGTGCAGTAGTGTTGGAGGTTGTTCCGCCACCACGCCTCCAAAATGGGACTACTGCTACTGGTTGTGAAACACCTCTCTCCTCCACCCCCTCCTCTTCTTCTTCCTCCAGTGCTCTGTCCTCGGAACCAGCGTACCAGCCCCTTGTACGCTCCGTAGGCGTACAAGGGGCTACGCAAGTACGCAGGCAAAAAAGATGCCATGCCGTGCTTGCGCTGGTGTGTTTGGGGGACAGGAGCCACACTGGGCCAGAGGTTCTGGCAGCTCTGCAGGGGCAGGCCGAGAGGTGGTTGACGCCACGCCAGCTTTAGCCTGGAATGGTCGCTTCTGACAATGGCGCCAACCTCCTCTCCGCCCTGCGACAGGGGCAGCTCACCCATGTGCCCTGTATGGCTCACGTCCTCAACCTGGTGGTGCAGCGGTTCTTGGGCAGGTTCCCAGGCTTACAGGATGTCCTGAGGCAGGCCAGGAAAGTCTGTGTGCATTTCCGCCGATCTTATAATGCCAGTGCTCGGCTGACTGAGCTGCAAAAGGAGCTGAACCTGCCCAAGAACCGCCTAATATGTGACATGCCCACCAGGTGGAACTCAACGTTGGCCATGCTGCAGCGACTGCACACGCAGCAGAGGGCCATCAATGAGTACCTTTGCGACTACGGCACCAGGACAGGGTCAGGGGAGCTTGGCTTTTTTTCCCCATGCCAGTGGAGCATGATCAGGGATGCATGCACTGTCCTCTCACCATTTGAGGAGGCCACGAGGATGGTGAGCAGTGACAGTGCATGCATCAGTGACACTGTACCTCTTGTCCACCTGTTGGAGCATACGCTGCGTGGGATAATGGACAGGGCACTTGAGGCAGAACAGAGGCAGGAAGAGGAGGACTTCCTTGCATCTCAAGGCCCCCTTTATCTGGACAGTGTTCCTTCTGTCCCACCCATCACACAGGAAGAGGATGAGGAGGAGGAGGAGGAGGAGGATTGTGTGAGCATGGAGGTGGAGCCTGGCACTCAGCATCAGCAGCAGCAGTCTTTTAGGGATGATGTACAGTCCCAACAAACCAGTGGACTTGTACGTGGCTGGGAGGAGGTGGCTGGCGATCATGTCATCCTCAGTGACCCAGAAGACTCCGGACCGAATGCCTCAGCTAACCTACGCTGCATGGCCTCCCTGATCCTGCAAAGCCTGCGGAAGGATCCTCGTGTTCTTCGGATCAAGGAGAGGGACCATTACTGGCTGGCCACTCTCCTTGATCCACGGTACAAGGGTAAGGTTGCGGACCTTATCTTGCCATCGCAGAGGGAGCAGAGGATGAGACATCTCAGGGAGGGAAGAGTATTGACACAATCAGGAGCTACAAGTAGCTGCTCACCCCGGGTTTGAATGAAAAAGAAAAAAAAGAGATTCTCCCTTTGTGGTGGGGTTTTTAGGCAGCAGGGCGTCTGGTAAAAATTATCAGACGGATATATTTTAGTGAGAGACCGAGTCCGTCCAAATCAGTTTGCAATATTTATTTAAATTTAAAAATAATGACACGTAAAAAAATGTAAAACACAAGCCCATACAGAATAAAATGCGAATACAGTACACAAGGTATAACCAACAAATAACACCTAGCACCGCGACTGATATGATCAGAGGGGGTGATTGTGTAAAATGTGACAAAAACACTGACGCGTTTCGACCTGTTGTCTGTATCGGTCTTCCTCAGAGTATTTTTGTCTGTTGAGATAAAAAAACAGTGTAACAGCAACTACTTAATTATGTGTTTCTATATGTTACACTCATGTCTATATACATTTTTTATCAATATAGTTACCAGTATAGGTGTAGTGTATGGAATGATCTTCTGCATGGGTATTCATAAAAGTCCCGTCGTTATTCCCGGTGGCTTCCAAATCTGGCTCTCACTGGTGAATCAAAGCACGGCGGGTCATCCAGGCCGTATGTGGCTTGCAAGGAGTCACACTTGTGGCTGACTCGCCAGAGAGGAACCCCAGGACGGACCCCCGGGGGCACGGCGGGAGGGGGGGAGAGAGAAAGGCCCAGCAATAGGACACCCACAGCAGCGGACTCCTGGAATATACCAAGAAATCATTCATAGGCACATTTATGTAGAATGGGAACAGATGAGAAAAGAGAGAACTCTTTTTGAGGAGGAGTCCCTCAGTTAAAGTTAAAAGTAGCACTATTATATATTTAAAGAGTGTAATTGATATCATTAAATCTCACACTCCTGAGGGTTAAAATCATCTTCACATACAGAGTGTATCCCCTTTTATAAAGGGGTTGTATATTTGTATTTAGATTTACAGAAAGGGAAGGAATCGTGAGATAGAAATATGTCTCAGTAATACGAGGGTGGGGGGGAAAAGACAGAAAGAAAGAAAGGACAGAAAGACAATGAGAAATGTATATGTATTGCGCGCTTCATACATATAAAAGGATACATAAAGAATGAAAGGGAATAAAAAAGAGAGTGGAAGGGAAATGTGAAGAGGAAAAATAATAGGGGGAATGGGGATGGGGCCGAGATGTAAAAGAATACAAGATTAGGGGGGAGTGTGTTGGGCTGGTGGGGAAAGTGGGGAAAAAGTGAAAAATGTGCAAGCAATGTGATGGGTAAAACGTGTGGGACAATGTGTGGAAATAAAAAATGTGAGGTGTGGGGGAAGGAATGCATGGGTGAAGGGAATTGAGGAGGAAGGGAAGGGGGGGAGGGAGGGAGGGGGGGGGAAAGAAGGGAAAGGGGGGAAGAAAAGAGAAGGGGTGGGGAGGGAAAAGGGAGGGGGGAAAGGGGAGGGGGGGGAAAGGGGCCGAAAGGGGCCAAAAGAGAAAAAGGGGGGGGGGGTAATTAGGATAAAGACAGTGTGGAATGTGAATGTGCAGGTCTGGGGGATAGGACGAGTGGGAGGGAAAGGAGGGAAAGGGGATGAGGGGAAACGGCAGGGAAAAGGGGGGGGAGGGAGGTGGGGGGAAATGGGGAAATATGTGGGGCACATGTGATGGTTGACTGGACAAGGTAAAAAAGGGGGGGGGTGTGATGGTGAAGGAAGGGGAACAGGGCAAGAAAAATAAGAATGAAGTACAATGTGTGTATGTGAAGGAAAGTGTTGGGGAGGGATGGGGGAGAGGGGGGAACTGGAGGGATAGGCAAAAGGGAAAAGGGGATATGCAATAAGGGTGGTACTGAAGGGATGGGCAGAAGGGAAAAGGGGTATGCAATAAGGGTGGTAGTTGTCATTACCTTCAATGTAGTATTTGATCACATAGGCCGCAGAATAAAAATGCACAGGGTTCTTGACCAGGGCACAGCAGCTTTTGGGGAGATCAAACAAGAATCTCTGATGCAATCTATAAGGTAAGAAAGAAAGAAGACGGGGGAGAGGGGTTCTTTTTAGAACCCTTTTTTTGAGCTCGCATATGAAGAGAAATAGTCCCTTAAGGAGGAAGGTAGTACTCACTGTGAACCCGAAATGTGCCTGGAGCATGCTAAGCCGTCTGCAGAAGTGGAGTGACATTCTCCACCCTGCATGGCTTATAAGTGCATGCTCCCAAAGATGATTGGTCCGGTGCCGTGAGGGGCCGCATGGATCCCGCCCCCCTCCCCCGGTCACCGTACCCACAGGTGTCCCAGCGGGACCCTCGAGGCCAGTCATGGCGGCCATTATGGTCCGCCTTGTGTGAACTCCCCCGGCGTTCTCCGAAGGCTTGGCCCTGCGTCCGCATAATTCCCGTCGCAAGAGGCGTGACGTCATATCCATGCGCGCACGTACGGGGCCCCGCACATGCGCACAACGTCCGAGAATGCCGGAGGACGCTGCCAGCAAAGGACCAACCCCCCAGAGACGCCCAGGACCAGCCTTGACGTCTGTAGGGGGAGGATAGAGGGAGGGACAAAATTAAAAGGCCACTCCCTCACCTTTGCTGGGAAGGCACAACGGACGAGGATGCCCCATGCCATGACGCAACCAATGGGAGCAGATGGCGCCACCTAGGGGAAAACAAAAGGGAAGAGAATGGTAAAAAAGGTATTAATAAGTCAATTCAAACAAAGATGATTTGGAAAAGGAAAAATGGATTGCATGAGACTATTAGAATACATGCAGTCCATTGGGGCTAATATTGTTAGTGTCTCTCATTTGATCTGCAGTATTAATAACAATCCGACTGTATTAAAGCGGAATATACTTGTTATGTAGATCGTATAGTGAAAGTACTTTGTTTCAGAGTACCTTATTTTATATAGCAAGCACCAATTTTGTCCCTCCCTCTATCCTCCCCCTACAGATGTCAAGGCTGGTCCTGGGCGTCTCTGGGGGGTTGGTCCTTTGCTGGCGGCATCCCCCAGCATTCTCGGACGTTGTGCGCATGTGCGGGGCCCCGTACGTGCGCGCATGGATATGACGTCACGCCTCTTGCGACGGGAATGATGCGGACGCAGGGCCAAGCCTTCGGAGAACGCCGGGGGAGTTCACACGAGGCGGACCATAATGGCCGCCATGACTGGCCTCAAGGGTCCCGCTGGGACACCTGTGGGTACGGTGACCGGGGGGCGGGATCCATGCGGCCCCTCACGGCACCGGACCAATCATCTTTGGGAGCATGCACTTATAAGCCATGCAGGGTGGAGAATGGCACTCCACTTCTGCAGACGGCTTAGCATGCTCCAGGCACATTTCGGGTTCACAGTGAGTACTACCTTCCTCCTTAAGGGACTATTTCTCTTCATATGCGAGCTCAAAAAAAGGGTTCTAAAAAGAACCCCTCTCCCCCGTCTTCTTTCTTTCTTACCTTATAGATTGCATCAGAGATTCTTGTTTGATCTCCCCAAAAGCTGCTGTGCCCTGGTCAAGAACCCTGTGCATTTTTATTCTGCGGCCTATGTGATCAAATACTACATTGAAGGTAATGACAACTACCACCCTTATTGCATACCCCTTTTCCCTTCTGCCCATCCCTTCAGTACCACCCTTATTGCATATCCCCTTTTCCCTTTTGCCTATCCCTCCAGTTCCCCCCTCTCCCCCATCCCTCCCCAACACTTTCCTTCACATACACACATTGTACTTCATTCTTATTTTTCTTGCCCTGTTCCCCTTCCTTCACCATCACACCCCCCCCCTTTTTTTACCTTGTCCAGTCAACCATCACATGTGCCCCACATATTTCCCCATTTCCCCCCACCTCCCTTCCCCCCCCCCCCCCCTTTTCCCTGCCGTTTCCCCTCATCCCCTTTCCCTCCTTTCCCCCCCCTCGTCCTATCCCCCAGACCTGCACATTCACATTCCACACTGTGTCTTTAACCTAATTACCTCCCCCCCCCTTTTTCTCTTTTGGCCCCTTTCGGCCCTTCCCCCCCCTCCCCCCTTTCCCCCCCCTTCCTTTTCCCTCCCCCACCCCTTCTCTTTTCGTCCCCCCTTTCCCTTCTTCCCCCCCCCCCCCTTCCCTTCCTCCTCAATTCCCTTCACCCATGCATTCCTTCCCCCACACCTCACATTTTTTATTTCCACACATTGTCCCACACGTTTTACCCATCACATTGCTTGCATATTTTTCACTTTTTCCCCACTTTCCCCACCAGCCCAACACACTCCCCCCTAATCTTGTATTCTTTTACATCTCGGCCCCATCCCCATTCCCCCTATTATTTTTCCTCTTCACATTTCCCTTCCACTCTCTTTTTTATTCCCTTTCATTCTTTATGTATCCTTTTATATGTATGAAGCGCGCCATACATATACATTTCTCATTGTCTTTCTGTCCTTTCTTTCTTTCTGTCTTTTCCCCCCCGCCCTCGTATTCCTGAGACATATTTCTATCTCACGATTCCTTCCCTTTCTGTAAATCTAAATACAAATATACAACCCCTTTATAAAAGGGGATACACTCTGTATGTGAAGATGATTTTAACCCTCAGGAGTGTGAGATTTAATGATATCAATTACACTCTTTAAATATATAATAGTGCTACTTTTAACTTTAACTGAGGGACTCCTCCTCAAAAAGAGTTCTCTCTTTTCTCATCTGTTCCCATTCTACATAAATGTGCCTATGAATGATTTCTTGGCATATTCCAGGAGTCCGCTGCTGTGGGTGTCCTATTGCTGGGCCTTTCTCTCTCCCCCCTCCCGCCGTGCCCCCGGGGGTCCGTCCTGGGGTTCCTCTCTGGCGAGTCAGCCACAAGTGTGACTCCTTGCAAGCCACATACGGCCTGGATGACCCGCCGTGCTTTGATTCACCAGTGAGAGCCAGATTTGGAAGCCACCGGGAATAACGACGGGACTTTTATGAATACCCATGCAGAAGATCATTCCATACACTACACCTATACTGGTAACTATATTGATAAAAAATGTATATAGACATGAGTGTAACATATAGAAACACATAATTGAGTAGTTGCTGTTACACTGTTTTTTTATCTCAACAGACAAAAATACTCGGAGGAAGACCGATACAGACAACAGGTCGAAACGCGTCAGTGTTTTTGTCACATCTTACACAATCACCCCCTCTGATCATATCAGTCGCGGTGCTAGGTGTTATTTGTTGGTTATACCTTGTGTACTGTATTCGCATTTTATTCTGTATGGGCTTGTGTTTTAAATTTTTTTTACGTGTCATTCTATTTTTAAATTTAAATAAATATTGCAAACTGATTTGGACGGACTCGGTCTCTCACTAAAATATATCCGTCTGATAAATTTTACCAGACGCCCTGCTGCCTAAAAACCCCACCACAAAGGGAGAATCTCTTTTTTTCCTTTCCGAGACATCTCAGGGAGGCCTTGCAGAAAGGTCTGTGCAACGCGTTCCCAGAAACTGGGAGGTTACAAACTCCTGGTCCTGGATGACGAGTTGCTGAGGCTTCGGTCAGTAGCAGAAGAAGCGGTGGGGAAGGTGGACGTCTGACCGATGCGTTCAGACAATTTTTTAGTCCGCAGCCCCAAGGTATGATCGGTTCCAGCAACCATCGCCAGCGTCTGATATACATGGTGCAGGAATACCTAGGGGCAAGGTCAGACTTGGACACCTTTCCCACCGAAAATCCTCTGGCTTACTGGGTCCTGAGGATGGATCACTGGCCAGAGCTTGCACAGTATGCAATTGAGCTACTGGCCTGTCCTGCCTCCAGCGTTCTTTCCGAACGCACATTCAGTGCTGCTGGAGGATTTGTCACCGATCATAGGGTGCGCCTGTCCACTGACTCGGTTGATCGACTGACCTTCATAAAAATGAATCAGTCTTGGATCACCACCAGCTACCAGGCACCTGAAGCGGATATAACGGAATAATTTATAATGTCACATCCCTTCAAGACTGCCTATGCTGATGCTGAGTGACTGTCCTGTTATGTTCACTGACTATCCTCTTCCTCCTCCTCAATGATCCATGCCACCACACCAGTGCCTAAGGCACAATTTTTCAGCCCCTGTATAACAGGGGCGTGTACTTACAATTTTTTAAAAAAATGCTTCGCAACACGTGTGACTGCTGTGCTCCAAGTACAGTATCTGTGAGGGGTTGCAGTGTTGTGGCACCAGCACCAGTGCCTAAGGCACAATTTTTCAGCCCCTATTGGGGCGTGTAATTACAATTTTTAGGCAATGATTTGCAACAGGTCTCATTGCTGTGCTAAGAGTACAGTATCTGTGAGGGGTTGCAGTGTTGTGGCACCAGCACCAATGCCTAAGGCACAATTTTTCAGCCCCTGTTTAACAGGGGCGTGTAATTACAATTTTTTAAAAAGATGCTTCGCAAGAGGTGTGACTGCTGTGCTCCAAGTACAGTATCTGTGAGGGGTTGCAGTGTTGTGGCACCAGCACCAGTGCCTAAGGCACAATTTTTCAGCCCTGTTGGGGCGTGTAATTACAATTTTTAGGCAATGCTTTGCAACAGGTCTCATTGCTGTGCTAAGAGTACAGTATCTGTGAGGGGTTGCAGTGTTGTGGCACCAGCACCAATGCCTAAGGCACAATTTTTCAGCCCCTGTTTAACAGGGGCGTGTAATTACAATTTTTTTAAAAAGATGCTTCGCAACAGGTGTGACTGCTGTGCTCCAAGTACAGTATCTGTGAGGGGTTGCAGTGTTGTGGTACCAGTGCCTAAGGCACAATTTTTCAGCCCCTGTTGGGGCGTGTAATTACAATTTTTAGGCAATGCTTTGCAACAGGTCTCATTGCTGTGCTAAGAGTACAGTGTCTGTGAGGGGTTGCAGTGTTGTGGCACCAGCACCAATGCCTAAGGCACAATTTTTTCAGCCCCTGTTTAACAGGGGCGTGTAATTACAAATCTTGATCTAATAGTTCACAGCAGGGCCCATTCCTGCGCCCACCAAGAGTAACTATGAGGGCCTACAGTCTTGTGGCAACACCGTCCACCACCACCACCGCCAAAGGCCCAATTTTTCTGCCCTGTTCAACAGGTGCATGCAATTAAAAATCTTGATCTAATAACTCACAGCAGGGCCCATTCCTGCGCCCACCAAGAGTAACTGTGAGGGCTTTACAGTCTTGTGGCAACACCGTCCACCACCACCACCACCACCAAAGGCCCAATTTTTACTGCCCGGTTCAACAGGTGCATGCAAGTACAAATCTTGATCTATTAACTCACAGCAGGGCCCATTCCTGTGCCCACCAGTCTTGTGGCTACACCAACATCTAATAGGGCAAATTTCTGCAGAGTATATACGGCAGGCCCCTACTTTCAAACATCCAACTTACAAAGGACTCCTACTTGCAAACGGAAAGAGAAAAACAGGAAGTGAGAGGAAATCTACCCCTAGGAAGGGAAATTCTATCATGTTAGATTTAATTTGGGAAAAAGGTATCTCCTCTCTACTGATGCTTTATCACCAATCCTTGTTTCAATTAAAACCCCACTTTTCCAAAAACATTTGTCATTGGGACGGAAAGTGAGGTGATATGTTCTGAACAGATGTGCAAAGACAGCAAATGTTACAGGGGTGATAACCCCTCCCTATGTTCTCCAAAAGCTTAAAAATAGATTTTTTTTGGGATGGAGCTACACTTCATAATGTACCTGTTCAGATGTCTTGTTTGCACCACCTATATACTGCTGTTCAGAGTATATAGGGTTGTAGGTATAGGGTTTTATTTTGGGTGCGGGGTCCCCCCTTAATATCCATACAAGACCCAAAGGGGCTGGGGTGGGGGGGGGGGGGGGTGATGGGGTAGCCATGACATTTTTCTGAAGGATTTTCAGCCATATTGCGGCCAGGACAAGACATGACATTAAAGCCGCAAGTGGTTTTAAATGGCTTCTTTTTTTCCTTTACAAATGTCATTTTGTGCAAGGACAGTTCTAAACATGGGAAACACATGCCACTTCACAGGCATACTTTAGACACCCCCCAGGTACCATATTTAAAGGAAAATTTCACTTTTTTTTTTCACTTTATGCATCATTAAAATGACTGCTCCCGAAAAAACGTTAGTTTTTAAAAGTTCTTTTTGCATTGATATATGTCCCCTGGGGCAGGACCCGGGTCCCCAAACCTGTTTTTATGACATTAACATGCATATTGGCCGTTGTAATTAGCAATTTTGATTTCGAACGTTCGCGTCCATTATAACGAATAGGGTTCGAAAATTCGCGCAAACTTTCGGTCCGTTGGTGCGAACCGAACCCGGGGGTGTTCGGCTCATCCCTATTAGTGACCTTGCTACTGTTTATGCTGATCTGGATGCCAAGTGTCATCTTATGTCTAGCCCTTATTACTAATCACCTTGTTTGCCAAATAGTGGTATTACCATTGTTAGTCCGTTACTAGGCTTACTTTGTTACCAACCAGATATCAGGTAACAATATTTTAATATTGACTATGCTAATTGATTCAGTGCCTGTTCTCTTTGATGTAGTACTACTGCTGGATACTAAAAAGGGCTTTTTTTCAGTAGGAAGGTGGGGGAACGCAGTTTCAGAACCTCCATTATTTAATGTACCATATTTAATGGAAAAGGGTGCTAGGGTGTGCTGGAGAGTCTATTGATTCTGGTTGCTGGGGGATTTTGTTTGATGGTCTATTGTTGCTGGGGATGTCTTTTGCTGCTGGTTTGCTTGATTGGGGGGCTTATGTTGCTGGGGGGTCAATTGTTTCTGGAAGTGATCCGCTGTTGAGGCAGCGTTGTATTGATGCTGGCTGCTGGGAGATTTGTTGTTGCTCCTCAAGGTCTATTTTTGCTACGAGAATATTTTTTTTGCAGGGAAACATTGTTGCTGGGGGAAATCTATTGTTGCTGGGGAGGGTCTATTGCTCCTGGCTGCAAAGAATCTATTTTACTGCTTTTCTTGTTGTCATTACCAAATCCCATACAAATTACTTAGTACCACAAAATTATACTTGGCTCTGTAATCTTTAAAAAGGGACGTTACTGAGAGGTGGGTGGGAGGTGGAATCAAGAAACGTTGCTCAGATGGGTATGGGGCAGAAACAAAAATTGGCTCAGAAAGGGGGAGTTCCTGCACCTATTCTCTGGGGGAAAAAGGGCCTGGTACTAACTATTACTTTCAGTGATTTTCTGTGATATTTCATGTTTGTACGTTTAACCCAGTGTATCAGAGTGACCTAAAAAGGTGGTCCACCTGAATTTTTTTTTTTTAAAAGTCAGCAGCTACAAATACTGCAGCACTTTTAATAAATAGACATTTACCTGTTCCAGGTTCCAGCGGTGTCGGCAGAAGATGGCGAGCGACCGCTCATCTCTCGGCTGCCCCGCCGCCATCTTCTGTCAGGGAATCAGGAAGGGAATCCGCAACGGCTTCACTTCCCGGTTCCCTACTGCGCATGCGCGAGTCGCGCTGTGCGTCGTTATTGGTCCCCGTTGTGTCCTGGAAACTATGTTTCCCAAGACACAACGGGGCATCTTCGGATAGGGGCGGGGCAGCTCCGGCTATTTTGTCCCGGAAGTGGGTGCAGATACCTGTATTATACAGGTATCTGCACCACCCTCCCCCTTGAAAGGTGCCAATTGTGGCACAGGAGGGGGGGGGGGGGGGGATCCGATAAGCGGAAGTTCCACTTTAGGGTGGAGCTCCGAGGCAAAGAACAGAGGTCCCATCCTAACCAACAACTCCTATGGGGGCAGCGCTAAACATCCTTGAGTTATTACACATACAACCTTAAAATTTTGATTTCCTATGGTCACCAAGATCAACTTGGGCATAGACAGCAATACAAACTAGACTATGGGTCTATTCCTTACCTACTCTGTCCAAAATGTAATAACAAAGTCTGCCATTTACATACACTTTAATACATGTAATTAAAAAAATTGTTATAGAAATCCCTTTTTTCCCCCTATTTTACAAGGCTTTATTTATACTTTCTAGCCATTTAACTGCAGACCAAGCTGTCCATCCAGAATAACACAGCTTCAGACAAACTATAGCACTGACAGGCATGTGAAGGCACTTTCTCATCAAATGTGTTTTGTGCGAATGATTCAGGTTTTGACAAGTTTAATGAAGTTATTTTTTACTTCATGGCTCTGGGTTTTGCTATAATTAACATGACCTAACTATATTCTTATATGCTGGATTAACACTATAGCATTAAAAAAAAATCAGCACTATAAAATCTCATTGTTTTAGCCTACAACTTTTATATGCTTGCTGTTGTGTTACTGTAGGTGCCTTAAAACAGCATAATACAGGCCAATACACGGTAATGGTGGCTATACGCACTTCGATAAATGATTGATTTCTTTTCTAAACAATCACTTCTGATAGGAATAATAGATCTATATTGAACAAATCATTCCCCCACACACACCAAAGTAGATTTAGATCGATAGTTAAGATACGATCAAAATTCCTGACAGTAAGTGACCAATCACATCTCTGTTTCCACGTGATCTCATAATCTGATTGCTTGAAATATTCTAATAATAATTTCATTACAAAATTGAATTTTCACTCTCCTCAGTTTAATCAAATCCAATTTAAATTGAGTTTAAATCGGTTGTAAGGGAAGTTATGACCATTTGATCATTTGCGGATTTGATTGCTTTTTTCAAAATAACACATCATTCAGATAATAGAATTGAAGTATGTTTGGCACCATAAATGCCATAAAATGCAAGATGTTTTCAAACTAGTCATGGTCTCCAGGAATTTAGGGTATACAGGTCTCCAGGTATAAAAACATCATGTTTATATATTTATTTATTATCACAGTGAACTATATGTAAATCCTGACAATAAATGTCTCTTATTTTGTCTTTTTTGGTCTGTTATATACAGTATAGAGCACTACTGGAAGTATTTTGTCATGCACTATATTACCAAAAGTATTGGGACACCTGCCTTTACATGAACTTTAATGACATCCCATTCTTAATCCGTAGGGTTCAATATTGAGTTGGCCCACCCTTTTCAGCTACAACAGCTTCAACTCTTCTAAGAAGTCTGTCCACAAGTTTTAGGAGTGTGTCTATGGGAATGTTTGACCATTCTTCAAGAAATGCATTTGTGACGTCAGCCACTGATGTTCGATGAGAAGGTCTGGCTCGCAGTCTCTGCTCTAATTCATCCCAAAGGTGTTCTATTGGGTTGAAGTCAGGAGTCTGTGCAGGCCAGTCAAGTTCCTCCACCCCAAACTTGCTTATCCATGTATTTATAGACCTTGCTTTGTGCACTGGTCCAAATAATTTGGTGGAGGGAGGATTATGGTGTTGGGTTGTGTTTCAGGGGTTGAGCTTGGCTCCTTAGTTCTAGTGAAGGGAACTTTTAAGGTGTCAGCATAATAAGACATTTTTAACAATTTCATGCTCCCAACTTTGTGGGAACAGTTTAGGGATGGCCCCTTTCTGTTCCAACCTGACTGCACACCAGTGCACAAAGCAAGGGCCATAAAGACATGGATGAGAGAGTTTGGGGTGTAGGGACTTGACTGGCCTGCACAGAGTCCTGACCTTAACCTAATAGAACACCTTTGAGATGAATTAGAGTGGAGACTGCAAACCAGGTATTCTCATCCAACATGAGTGCCTTACCTCCCAAATGCTCTTCTGGAAGAATGGTCAAACATTCTCATAGACACACTCCTAAATCTTGTGGACAGCCTTCCCAGAAGATTTGAAGCTGTTATAGCTGCAAAGGGTGAACCAACTCAATATTGAACCCTACGGACTAAGACTGGGATGCCATTAAAGTTCATGTGCATGTAAAGGTAGGCGTCCCAATACTTTTACAAGGCTTACAGTGCTGTCCTATGCACTATGCAGTTTTATAACAATGCTATCAGGAGGTGGCACAACTCCAAAAATCCCTCTCTATGTTATGGAGATGAAGTGGGGGGGGGGGGGGGGGGGGGGGGGGGGGGTCAATGCTGCTCATGTTAGGACTGGTAATATTTTACTGGCAGAATCACTAAAGGAAACCAACAAAAATGAAAAAAGAAAAGTAATGTGGCCATGTAATGCTTAGATTTAACGTTAAGAATGCCTTCTAACTGTATTGCGTTAGGTGCTCTGGTTTGTTTCCGTGGACAGTAGCTGTTGTTTTCTGTTTTTCCTTCAACCATACAACCTCCTGACCTTTTCTATCTTCACCAAGACCTGCCACTTTGCAATTTAAACAGAGACAGACATCCAAGGATGCGTCCAATATGGTGAAAAATAAAAGCACCGGACAAGTTCTGTCCTTGCAGAGCTCAAATTCAAAATATTCCGTGCAAG
The DNA here is from genome assembly GCA_028564925.1 of Lithobates sylvaticus. NCBI lineage: Eukaryota > Metazoa > Chordata > Amphibia > Anura > Ranidae > Lithobates > Lithobates sylvaticus. The sequence continues at coordinate 212,381,096 of CM053029.1, read as the reverse complement.
ACAACTTGAATAAAAAATTTTATTTGAATTTAACCTTTGCAGAGGAGCTGGTCAGTTTTATTTTATCCGAGAGAAGGTGAATTCTGAGAACTTTACTTATGCATAACAAACTTCAAATACTGCAAGGTCTAACCGAAAATTTACCAGTGAAACAAAACAAAAAAAAAAAAAAGTAAATGAAATGTTAGTGTAACGCCGAGCGCTCCGGGTGTCCCATCCATCCCGGAGCGCTCACGGCGTCCTCTGTCCTGCAGCGCCCCTGTCAGCTCCTCTGACCGCAGGCGCTGCCCTGTCTCCGGGATGCGATCCACGCCGCGGCCCCTGTCCGCCCGGGGATCGCATCCCGCTCCTCTCACCTGTCCCCGCCTGCTCCTTCCGGCGCGCGCGTCCCCGCTCCCCAGGCGCGCGCGCGCGACACTGCTGTTACTTAAAGGGCCAGCGCACAATTAATTGGTGCCTGGTCCAATTACTGGTACTCCAGTATCCCTTAAAAACCCACTTCCCCTTCCTGTCCTCGCCGGATCTTGTGTTGCCTTAGTGCCCAGTGAAAGCGTTTGTGTTTGCTCCTGCCTGTGTATCCAGATCTCTGCTGTTGCCCCTGACTACGAACCATTGCCGCCTGCCTTGACCTTTTGCTACGTTTGACCTCGCCTCTGCCTAATCCCTGTGTACCTCGCCTGTCTCAGCTGTCAGTGTGGTCGAGTTGCTATTGGAAGACACGACCTGGTTGCTACCGCCGCTGCAAGTCCATCCCGCCTTGCGGCGGGCTCTGGTGAAAACCAGTAGCAACATTAGAACCGGTCCTCCAACACAACCCGTGCTATCGCCTCACTGGCATAGGGGATTCACCTCCTGTTTCCCGCCATACCCCGGGTGTGACAGTAGATCCGGCCATGGATCCCGCTGAGGTCCCGCTGCCAAGCCTCTCGGATCTGACCACGGTGGTCGCTCAACAGGGACAGCAATTGGCGCAGTTGACTGCTATGCTACAGCAGCTTCTGCCATCTCCACCGCCAGCTCCTGCCTGTCCCTTCCTGACAAGTTCAATGGGGACCCCAAGCTGTGCCGAGGGTTCCTATTCCAATGTTCCCTCTATCTGGAGATGTTGTCGGACCAGTTCCCCACAGAACGGTCAAAGGTGGCGTTCGTGGTTAGCCTGCTATCTGATAAGGCCCTAGCCTGGGCTACACCGCTTTGGGACCGTGGCGATCCTGCCACAGCTTCAATTCCAGCCTTCTTTTCCGAAGTTCGCAATGTCTTCGAGGAGCCAGCCCAGGCTTCCTCTGCCGAGACGGCTCTCCTGAACCTTGTCCAGGGGAATTCTTCAGTGGGCGATTACGCCATCCAGTTCCGCACCCTGGCATCTGAACTCTCTTGGAACAATGAGGCCCTCTGCGCGACCTTCAAAAAAGGCCTATCCAGTCACGTCAAAGATGTGCTAGCCACACGAGAAATTCCTGCTACCCTGTCTGAACTCATCCAGCTGGCCACCCGCATTGACATGCGTTATACCGAAAGACGCCTAGAGCTACGCCAAGAAAGGGACTTTGTTCGCGTCAGGCGGTTTCCTCGTCTGGCACCTCTCTTCCAGAATCCTCTACAACCCCTTCCTGTACCTCCCGCTGAGGAGGCTATGCAAGTGGATCGGTCACGCCTGACCACACAAGAGAGGACTCGCCACCGAGACCATAATCTGTGCCTGTATTGCGCCAGCCCTGACCATTTCTTAAAGGATTGCTCTATCCGCCCTCAGCGTCAGGGAAACGCTCGCACCTAGCTAACGTGGGAGAGGCGTTGCTAGGTGTGGATTCTTCCTCTCCACGGCTGACGGTTCCAGTGAGGATTTCTTTGCCCAAGAAGTCCTCTTTCTCCACTGTGGCCTTTCTGGACTCTGGTTCTGCAGGAAACTTCATTGAAGCCTCACTCATCAACAAATTTAATATTACAGTCATCCGTCTTGTCAAGCCATTTTTCATCACCTCTGTAAATGGTCAAAATTTGAACTGTATCGTGCGTTATCGCACCGAACTTCTCCTCATGAAAATTGGAGTTCTCCATCATGAAAAGATTGACTTTTTTGTGTTACCCAACTGTACCTCTGAGATCCTTTTGGGCCTACCCTGGCTCCAGCTACATTCTCCTACCCTCGACTGGGCCTCGGGGGACATCAAAAGTTGGGGTCCTTCCTGCCACAGGCATTGCCTCAAAGCGGTGCCCACTAAACAAGTTTTCATTGCTACCTCTCGGCCTAGTCTCCCCAAGCCTTACAGGGACTTTGCTGATGTGTTTTGCAAAAAACAAGCTGAGGTCTTGCCGCCACACAGACCCTATGATTGCCCTATTGATCTTCTTCCTGGTACCACTCCACCCCGTGGCAGGATCTACCCTCTCTCCATCCCGGAGACACAAGCTATGACAGAGTACATACAGGAGAACCTCAAAAGAGGTTTCATCCGCAAGTCTTCTTCCCCTGCTGGAGCAGGATTCTTCTTTGTCGCCAAAAAGGACGGGTCCTTACGTCCTTGCATTGACTATCGTAGTCTTAATAAGATCACTGTAAAAAATCGCTACCCGCTGCCTCTTATCTCTGAACTTTTTGACCGTTTGCGCGGAGCAAGAATTTTCACCAAACTGGACCTCCGGGGCGCATATAATCTCATCCGTATCCGTAAAGGCGATGAGTGGAAAACCGCCTTTAACACACGTGACGGACATTTTGAATATCTTGTCATGCCCTTTGGTTTATGCAATGCTCCTGCGGTCTTCCAAGACTTTGTGAATGAGATTTTCAGAGATTTGCTGTACTCTTGTGTTGTTGTCTATTTGGATGATATCCTGATTTTCTCCTCTAGCTTGGAGGAGCACCGTCTTCATGTTCGTCAAGTGCTCCAACGGCTCCGTGATAACTATCTTTACGCCAAATTAAAGAAATGTCTCTTTGAACGTTGCAGTCTTCCCTTCCTGGGTTACTTAGTCTCTGGACAAGGTCTCCAAATGGACCCTGAGAAACGTTCTGCCATCCTGAACTGGCCACGTCCTACTGGACTACGGGCCATCCAGCGTTTCCTCGGATGCGCCAATTACTATCGCCAGTTCATTCCTCACTTCTCCACCATTGTCGCGCCTATTGTGGCACTAACCAAAAAGGATGCAAATCCAAGGTCCTGGCCTCCTCAAGCTGATGAGGCATTTAACCACCTCAAGTCTGTCTTTGCCTCTGCACCCGTTTTGTCCAGGCCTGATCCTCTCAAACCGTTTCTCCTGGAAGTCGATGCCTCCTCTGTAGGAGCTGGAGCTGTGCTTCTTCAGAAAGACTCTAAGGGCAAGAACATCACCTGTGGGGTTTTTTCTAAGACCTTTTCCCCCCCTGAAAAGAACTATTCCATCGGAGACTGTGAATTACTGGCCATTAAGCTAGCACTTGAGGAATGGAGACATCTCCTTGAGGGATCCATTCACCCCATCACGATCTTCACAGATCACAAAAATCTCTCTTATCTCCAGTCTGCCCAGCGATTAAACCCACGCCAAGCCAGGTGGTCATTGTTTTTTGCCCGCTTCAACTTTGAGATCCATTTCCGTCCTGCGGACAAGAATGTCAGGGCTGACGCCCTATCACGTTCCACCGATACTTCTGAGTCCGAGTCTCCTGTACAACACATTATACCTCCTGAGTGTCTGATCTCTTCTGCCCCTGCCTCCTTGGTGCAAGTTCCTCCTGGGAAGACCTTGGTCCCTCCACGTCTTCGTCTTCAGATCCTCAAATGGGGCCACTCCTCTCATCTGGCTAGTCATCCTGGAGTCAAGAAGTCCTCCCAACTGATTTCCAGGTATTATTGGTGGCCCTCCTTAAAAAAGGATGTGACGGACTTCGTACAGGCCTGTACTATATGTGCTCGAGACAAGACCCCTCACCAAAAGCCTGCTGGTCTTCTTCATCCTCTGCCTGTGCTTGAACTACCTTGGGCCCACATTGCTATGGACTTCATCACGGACCTTCCTCCTTCCCACGGCCATACAGCTATATGGGTGGTCGTTGATCGTTTCTCCAAAATGGCACATTTTGTCCCGCTTCCAGGTCTCCCTTCTGCACCTATACTCGCAAAACATTTCTTCCTTCAGATTTTTCGTCTTCATGGACTTCCATCTCACATCGTCTCGGATAGAGGCGTTCAGTTCGTGTCTAAGTTCTGGAGAGCTCTCTGCAGTCAATTAAAAGTCAAACTGGACTTCTCCTCTGCCTACCATCCACAGTCCAATGGACAAGTGGAGAGAGTCAACCAAATCCTTGGGGCCTACCTGCGACACTTTGTCTCTGCTCGTCAAGACGACTGGGCTGACCTCCTGCCCTGGGCCGAATTTTCTTACAACAGAGTCTGAGTCCTCCTCTAAATCACCCTTCTTTGTAGTATACGGCCGTCATCCTCTTCCCCCCCTACCCATCCCCACTTCTTCCGGAGTCCCTGCTGTAGACGAAGTCACCCAAGAGCTGTCGTCCATCTGGAAAGAGACCCAAAAGTCGCTTGCCCTGGCCTCTTCCCGCATGAAGAAACATGCTGACAGTAAAAGAAGACCTCCTCCCGTCTTCTCCCCTGGTGATAGGGTGTGGCTCTCCTCCAGGTACATCAGGTTCCGCATCCCCAGTTACAAGTTGGGTCCCCGCTACCTCGGTCCATTCAAGGTCAAGGCTCGGATCAATTCCGTGTCCTACAAACTGCATCTTCCCCCTTCCCTCCGCATCCCCAATTCTTTCCATGTTTCCCTCCTCAAACCCTTTATTCTTAATCACTTTTCCCCCAAGGTCACCGCTCCTGCTCCTGTCACCGGCTCCTCCGACATCTTCTCCGTTAAAGAGATCCTCGCCTCTAGAACCGTCCGAGGTAAGCGGTTCTATCTTGTTGATTGGGAGAATTGTGGTCCTGAGGAGAGGTCCTAGGAACCTGAGGGTAACATCATTGACAAGGATCTCATCCTCAGGTTCTTGGGCTCCAGGAGGAGGGGGAGACCTAAAAAGAGGGGGAGACCCAAGGGGGGGGGGTACTGTAACGCCGAGCGCTCCGGGTGTCCCATCCATCCCGGAGCGCTCACGGCGTCCTCTGTCCTGCAGCGCCCCGGTCAGCTTCTCTGACCGCAGGCGCTGCTCTGTCTCCGGGATGCGATCCACGCGGCTGGCCCCTGTTCACCCGGGGATCGCATCCCGCTCCTCTCACCTGTCCCTGCCTGCTCCTTCCGGTGCGCGCGTCCCCGCTCCCCAGGCGTGCGTGCGCGACACTGCTGTTACTTAAAGGGCCAGCGCACAATTAATTGGTGCCTGGTCCAATTACTGGTACTCCAGTATCCCTTAAAAACCCTGTCCTCGCCGGATCTTGTGTTGCCTTAGTGCCCAGTGAAAGCGTTTGTGTTTGCTCCGGCCTGTGTATCCAGATCTCTGCTGTTGCCCCTGACTACGAACCATTGCCGCCTGCCTTGACCTTTTGCTACGTTTGACCTCGCCTCTGCCTAATCCCTGTGTACCTCGCCTGTCTCAGCTGTCAGTGTGGTCGAGTTGCTATTGGAAGACACAACCTGTTTGCTACCGCCGCTGCAAGTCCATCCCGCCCTGTGGCGGGCTCTGGTGAAAACCAGTAGCAACATTAGAACCGGTCCTCCAACACAACCCATGCTATCGCCTCACTGGCATAGGGGATTCACCTCCTGTTTCCCGCCATACCCCGGGTGTGACAGTTAGTTCATCTGTATTTTAGTAAAGTGGAAAAAAAGGGGGAGGGGGGGGCATGTTTTGCATTAAGGAACAAAAACTGTTTTTAGAATCAGAATATATTTCAGAAGCCAGACTACCCCAATGTCTTACTACCATGGAATAAGCCACACGTGGCTTTGAAAAGCTCCAACCACCCTGAATAAATGTTGCCATCACACAAAATAACTATTACAAAAGGACTTCCATCTTAAATAATCCATTGAATCCTAAAGTGATTGTAAAGTCTTGTTTTTCTTTTCAATAAAAATAATAAACGTGATAGACGTGCACAAAAATGCAGTGGACGTGCACAGAGCAGCCCAGAGCCTCCTCTTCTCATGTCCCTCTTCTGTGCTCCTGGCCCCTCCCTCCCGTAGAGTGCCCCCACAGCAAGCAGCTTGCTATGGGGGCACCTGAGCTGAGTCACAGCTCCCTGTGTCCATTGAGAGACAGAGCTGCAGCCTGGGCCCGCCCCCTCTCTCTTCAGATTGGCTGACTGCAGCGGGAGCCAATGACGCCGTTGCTGTGTCTCAGCCAGTCAGGAGGGAGAGTCTCGGATGGCCGAGAGACTCGTGGACATCGTGGAGAGAGATGGGGCTCAGGTAAGTATTAAGGAGGGCTAGGGGGCTGCTGCACACAGAAGGCTTTTTATCTTAATGCATAGAATGCATTAAGATAAAAAAAACTTCTGACTTTACAACTCCTTTAACCACCAGACAAACTTCAAAAACTGTTGAAAGCCTGGTCTCCTGCTTTGAATTCTGGTTTCACCTACCAGCTACCTAGGCACTACTGTCCTAGCCAGTGGGTGGAAACAGAGAACATAATATTGGCCTAGGCATTTGACACACTGAGGATTTCTTTGGCCATTGTATATCATCATGTGAGTGAAAATCAGAGGCATGTGTATGCAGGTTGAAATGTGTATAGTCCAGCAGCCAGCCCAGGCTGGGGAAGGGAGTTAAACATGTTCGACTCAGTTTCTCTTCCCGGGATTTTGGTTTTAATGGGCCAACCTGTTATGAAAAAAGAGGGACCACTGAGTCCGGGGCCAGAGCCGAGAGCCGGAGTGGAGTACCTAGTACCGAAGGTATTAGAGACCCACCTGTAAGTGCTAGGACGGCACTATAGATACCAAGAGTCATGGACAGCATCCAAGTCTTGGACAATGCGTATATGGACTCTTACCTCAAGGAAGTATGCCTGGGCCACTTTACTATTTTAGTTATATTTAATAAGAGGATGTTATTTATGGTGTATTGCCATGATGCCTTGCTACACTAAAGTTATAGTAACCTTTCTAAGCCTGGTCTGAGGTTATTCAAAGGGGTGCATGCTGGTTCTGGCGTATTCCAAAGAATCTGGGTCTGGAAAAGCACTATTGGGTATGAGTGACATAACTACAAAAGGTTAACTCAAGCAAAACAAGGAAGAGGAGTGTAGTTGCTATGGGTAAGAAAGTAAAGGGACAAGCTACATGCAACCAGTCATTAGGCATGGTACCTGGTAAGGTGACAGGTTGTGCGGTAGTGAGGGGGTCGGTATTCAGGCTCCCTCCCTAGTAGCCCATCTCCCATGGCAACCGGGAGCAGACTTGCATTACAGAGATTTAAGGCTTGGTCAAATGGTACAAAAAGGACAGAGTTAAGTGAGAGCATGCGTGAGGTCCACGCTAGGTGGTCGGCGGGCCCCTTTCTGTTACTGGAAGTGAGGTAACAGAGGTATGGGGGGGGGGGGGCTGAAGGAGTGGGCACAGGCTCAACACGTACCTTCTAATGCAACATACAAGTACAGTGTGTAGTGACATAGAACAAGTCGCTTTTCAGAAGACTCTGCACTTTATTACTACACACAGTGAAGGCTCATCTCTAAGTCGGGGAACTGCCTTAATGTTTGATTGTTCACACAACCGCAGTCTCTGCCTGGTCCTGGGCATTGATGAGCACGCTCTGCACAAATGTTGCCCCATGTGCATGGGCGCAGTAGACCCCATACACACATGGACAATGCAACGGTATTAAAGTGGTTGTAAACTCTTTACAACAACTTTATGCTACAGGTAAGCCTATAATAAGGCTTACCTGTAGCTACCCAGGATATCTCCTAAACCTGCATGGTTTAGGTGATATTCCATGTCCTGTGCATGTGCTGATGACATTGGCACATGTGCACTGGGGCAAACTGAAGCAATGGCACGTATGTGCCGTTGCTTCAGTCTGTGTGCACTTACCGGCGGCTCCCGCGGGCATGCGCGGGAGTGACGTCAGCGCAGCTTTGGTCAATCACAGCACCGGAGCTGCGATACCCAGAAGTAACCCCCTGGAGAGGCCGTAGGGGGAGACAGGGACTGCTGCAGGGGCTTCGTTCTCGGGTAAGTAATTCATAATGAGCTAGTGTGCTATACGTACTAGCTCATTATGCCTTTGTCTTTAAGGGTTTTTTTTTTTTTTTTTACCAGGGTTTACAACCACTTTAAGTATTAGCTCCCTTCTTTTACAAGGAGCACTTTTTATTTTTCTTCATGTGGTTATCTTGAGCTGCTTGAAATAATAAACGGAGCTTTAAGCACAGTGTCATATAATAGCCTGCGTATAAACAAAGATGGCGAACTGTTTCCAGATCCTCTTTTACATACTAAGAGAAGAGGCCTAGAAACTATTCCATTGCAACAATGCAGCCAACATGTAGTAGATTAACTGTACCTTGGGCCATAGACTGTTTTCAGTTCATGGACCTCTTTACCACTTGTGCTGTGCAGTGGTGTATTTTGGTTTTGTGCTGCCCTAGGCAAGACTTAAATCGTACACCCCCATCTAAATTTGCCCCACCCCTTCCTGTTTAAGATATGCCCCTTCATCTGTAAACTCCACCCCTTCCTCTTTAGGCTTCACCTATTCCTATTAGAGCTCCACCTTTTCGGAGGTGGGGGGAGAGAGGAGGGGTGAGAGTGAAAGAGAGGGGTGAGAGAGAGAGGGGGGTTGAGAGAGAGAGGGAGGGGGAAAGAGAAGGGGGAGAGAGAGGGGGTGAGAGAGAGGGGGAAGAGGTGGAGGAAGAGAGAGAGGGGGGGATGGAGAGAGGGGGGTGAGAGAGAGGGGGGCTTCCCTATCACCCCATACTTCACCAGGGGGTTCTTCCACCCCTCCCCAAATAAAAACTACACCAGACTCTCATCTTCCCACAGCTTCCTTTTCACCAGCTGTGTGTAGCAAGGCTGCCGAGGCACAATCACAGCCCAGGACTCTGACCAAGTGAGCTACTTACAGGATCGGAGGCTGCAGCCATTGCCACCTCCTGCTTCCGCTTTGTTCCCCTGTCACTGAACGGTAAGTCCATGGCTGTTTCTGGTGTCACCCCTCTGGCGGGTGTCACCTGGGTGCAGTCCACAACCCCCCGCACCCCCGTAGTGATGCCACTGCTCAAAGTGTCCCTTTTTTTCCCCTCTGAAAAATGCCTTTCAAGGCAAACGCCTTGTTTGCCTTGTGGTAGATATACCCCTGGGTCAGTGTACACAGGAATCTATGTTTTGCCTTTGATATGTGTTTGTAAAGCATTTCTCAAGGATTTGGAGGGCAGTGTTAGAATTTGAAATTGGATCTCATGCAGTCATGCACTGTGCAAATTACTGTGAAAATAATGTGATGGTAACAGATAATGTCAGAATGATGCCTCCAGGTACAGGAAATGTACACAGAGATTGTGTATGATCCTTCAATTGTCTTAAAAGAAGCCTTTAGTGGGAAGAATATTAAGGCTGCCATTGCTGACAAAGAATCAAAAGACTTGCAAAAGTTTAAACAACAATGAAGTAGAGAATTTTGTAGCATCCGCATTGGGTCACCTAAAATCTGGGGCTCCTGGCAAGATTTGGTTCTGCTAGTGCCAGCCTTTACTTTAAAGTATATTTGTACTGCCCTTATTCAATGTTTACTGGCAGTAAACACCATTATATGCCACATTATACAGTAGCTTTATCCTCATAGCTGATCCCTACAGAGTGCAGCCATACCTCCAGCCCTACCTACACAGTTCCTTTACACAGTGCAACCCCATTAACTGACATGACAGGTGGTACTTATACGACACTCTAAGAGAATAAGATGTCAATCCAAGTTAATGTAAAAAAATAAAAAAAAAAGCATTTCCATGAAAGGGCAGCACAGTGGCTAGGTGGTTAGCACTTTCACCTGGCAACACTACGGCCGTCAGTTCAAATCTCAACCACAGCACTACCTGCCTGGAGTTTGCATGGTTTCCTTGGGTACTCTGGTTTTATCCCACACTGTAAAAACATGTTAAAAGAAATACTGAAAACTATGCAAAAATACTGAAAACTGTGCAAATGTGCTAAAAAACAAACAAAAACAAAACACAAGCTGCAAACACAACAAGAAGATATTCTTTCCAGTATCAAAAACAAGAATATACTAATATACTGCGTTGCACTAAAAGATATATATAAATAAGTTTTAAATATCCAATTTTTCTCCATATAATAATTCATAAATAAAATGACCAAATGTCCAAGTGATATATGAAAATTGAAGGTCCAAAAATAATCCCAAAGAATCAAAAACCAATGAAGGAGATAGATGCCGAAAGGTGTGCACAAAAAAGAAATTTCTTTCTTCCTAAAAGAAATATATAAATACATTTTAAATTTCCAATTTTTCTCCATATAATAATACATATATAAAATGACCAAATGTCCAAGTGATATATTAAAATTGAAGGTCCAAAAATAATCTCAAAGAATCAAAAACCAATGATGGAGATAGATGCCGAAAGGTGTGCACAAAAAATAAACTTCTTTCTTCCTTAAAGGGTGTCAACAGTATCCACAGTCACCAGAGGTACTAACAAAATGCAGGCTTACCAGGCACAGGATCCAAGGATTGCCAACAAATGCCACTCACCAAACAGCCACAATTGTCTTCAGCAGCCAAACTCGTGTAAAGGCAAATATGCAGACACTCCTCATGGCGTAAAATATCATCTAGTATGTTTATTTATGAAGGAATTGCACTTACATATATATATATATATATATATATAAAAAACAATAACCATTAAAAACAATTCATCAAATCTGGCAGACAACAGTTAGGCCCCAGTTAGGGCGTTTTTCGGGCGTTTTTCAGGCGTTTTTCAGGCGCTTTAGCGTTAAAAAAAGCGCCTGTAAAACGCTTGAAAGAAGCCTCATCTGCAATTCCAATGTGAAAACTCAAGTGCTTTAAGAGCCCTTTTACACTGCCAGCGCCCGAAAAACGCTTGAAAAGCGCTGCTTAAACTAGCGGCGCTTTAGCAGCGCTTTTCGAGCGCTAGTGGGGCGCTTTTAATCCATGCTAGTGGCCAAAAAAGGGTAAAAAGCGCCCACAAAGCACTGCTGCTACAAGCACTTTTCAGGCGTTTTTCAGGCGCTTCCCATTGATTTCAATGGGAAGAGGCGCTTTAGGAGCGGTGTATTCACCGCTCCAAAAGCGCTGCAAAGAAGCTGCTTGCAGGACTTTTTCTGATGCCCTGCCAGCACAGCGCCTCAGTGTGAAAGCACTCGGGCTTTCACATTGGGATTGCATTTGCAGCTTCTTTCAGGCGCTTTACAGGCGCTTATTTTAACGCTAAGGCCCCTTTCACACTGGGGCGGTTTTCAGGCGGTACGGCGCTAAAAATAGCGCCTGTATACCGCCTGAAAAAACTGGCCCCATTCACTCCAGTGTGAAAGCCGGCGGGCTTTCACACTGGAGCGGTGCGCTAGCAGGACCGCAACAAAAGTCCTGCTAGCAGCATCTTTGGAGCGGTGAAGGAGCGGTGTGTTCACCGCTCCTATACCGCTCCTTCCCATTGAAATCAATGGGAAACCGCGGGGATACCGCCCGCAAACCGCCGCTGCAGCGGCGATTTGCGGAGGTTTTTAACCCTTTTGCGGCCGCTAGCGGGGGTTAAAACCACCCCGCTAGCGGCCGCATACCGCGGGTAAAACGATGGTAAAGCAGCGCTAAATATAGCGCTGCTTTACCGTCGCCGCCCCGCCCCGCCCCAGTGTGAAGCCAGCCTAAAGCACCTGAAAAATGCCATAGTGAGAAAGGGGTCTCAGTGTGAAAGCACTCGGGCTTTCACATTGGGATTGCAGTTGCGACTTCTTTCAGGCGCTTTACAGGCGCTTTTTTTAAAGCTAAGGCGCCTGAAAAACGCCTGAAATACGCCCCAGTGTGAAAGGGGTCTTACTTCCGGTATGCGCTGATGTCCAGCCTATGCGTTTCGTCATTAAAGGATGCCTTCTGAGGCATGTCATATTATTTATGTATTATTATATGGAGTTCATTTGAATATTTAAGCTTTTTTTTTTTTTTTTTAGCACAACAGGGAATTTTTGTTTTTTTGATGCCGGTAGGTGAATTAACTCCTGTCTAAATTGGCCCTAGTATGTCTATGTATGATTGTGAGTTAGAGACCTTAGATTGTAAGCTCCTTGAGGGCAGGGGCTAATGTGAATGTACAATACTGTATATATGTAAGGAATTGCACAAAATTGATAGCGCTATATTAATACCTATAATAAAGAATGAAAGTACACCAGGAATGTTGAACATGATAATGCAAAACACTTTATTCCATGGATTAAATAGCTCTGTGAAGTTCTGACTCTTAACATATGCCTGTGAAAACTTGTGCAATGCTCCTCAGTAGAGCATGGTTATGCAGTTTTGGACCTGAGAATAAGCAAATTTAGCAGTGACCTGTAGGATATTTATACTTGCTCCAGGAATATGCAAGTATGTATGTCTTTGGAGATTACTCTTGATGCAGTCATCCAGGGACTAAAAGTTAAAAGGCAGGGCTGTCTCAGGAACACCTGAGGATAGTTATGTCCCCAGAAATAACTGGAAGGACACTTTTATATAAGAAAATGTGAAGGCGCATGCTGCGTGCCAACTGCTCCAGCAACTTGTGCCTACATCCAACATAATGGGACATGTGGGGATATAGGAATGCTTGGAAAACGGGGGGAGAGAAGGACTATTGGCAGCCATATTCCTGACAGCTATGTCAAATTCAAACACATAATAATATTGCTATTAGGGCCCATTTTCTGCTACAAAATACTTGGGCTAGTCTCTAGTGCATCAGTTTTCTGTACTGGGCTAATGGCTTGATGCTGCAGTGAATTCAGCATAATGTTCTCATCTTTTGCATGTAGGAGTTTTAGCATGATGTACATGGTTACAGTGATAGGAGGCATTCAATGTTGCTGATCTTCAGACCTAAATTGCCTTTCACGAGCCCCAGTTTTCATGGCAAAGATCTAAAAAGATGCTAAGACAGCATTGCTAACAGACGCCCTGCTCCTTTTTTGTCTCATATAAGGTTTAAGGCTTTATTATACAATATTTTAAGCTTAAACCAGTTACATTTGGCAAATACAATAGAAAACTCAGAAGCTGAAAAAAAAAAAAACATGATCCTCACCGCAACCTCATTGTTGCCTTTTATGAATAAATCATAATGTTAATATCTATCATGAAAATACCATTCTTCATTTTTAGATTCCCATGATCTGCTGGGAAATAAGAGTATTGGAGATTCTATACTAATGCTTGCAATTAAAATGAATATTTCCCAGGCATGTGCTAGGGTTCAGTGTTCTATCAGCCTATTATATCACAAACTACAGAAGAATTTCTTTTGCTTGGAAGAGTCTGCGAGTAAAAATCTTTGTATGCTGAAGCGCTTTACATCAGGAATCGGTAGGTTATTTAAAAAGCACTTTGTGATGTCGCCTCGGTTGCCCATAACTCTGAGTCTTCTACCTTTCCCTGCCTGTAACACCATTTGAACCTGTTTTTTTTTTTCCGCTGTGATCGAATTAAATTCTATAACTCTTGCAGCGTGCCTGTAAGCAGCCGGAGCGTTAATATTTAATGATGAAAGATGTTTGTAATCACAGCCAGATCCCGTGTGTCTGGCTGTTTTATGTTCTGCCTTTAGGGTCGTGATGGTGAACCTGGGCCTTTGAACAACTTAAATTAACCCTTTCACCGATGACTCATCATGGGCGATGTTCAGTACAGGGCAATGGATATATCTAATAATGGTGTGAATGTTTAGCTTGCAGTCAATGGTTTGAGGTAGAGATTTGATCTTTAAACAGAGTAATATAAAATCCAGCGAGTAAAGCTCCCCTGATCTACTGTTGTAAAATGTAATTTTGAATTATTTTCAATGCATGCAAGGTGTTCTGTTCAGAGGCAAAAGGACTGTATTTTAAAGGAAAACTCCACTTTCATATTTTTGAAAATATTGCTCTCCTATATTAAAAAAAAGTCCAAATGGACAACTCACCCTCTCCACCTACCAACTATGCTCTAGGGTCTGGGGGAACATCATACAACCTGGACTTACAGTATTCCTGAACTGGCCAGGAATTGCATGTCATTATATAAACCCTGCTTAGTCCCAGAAAGGAGATTGTTTTCAGCCCAGGCCACCATTAGAAATGATAGGGCCACCATACAGCCTAGCATAGCAGGATCCCCCCCACCAGCTCTTAGTCAACTAGAGGAGAAAAATGAGGTGTCACGCTCAGCGTGCTGTGGCAAATTGTGGCTGTGCTAACAGTAATGCAGAGTGCAGAGGTCAATAGTATGCAACACAGAGGTCAGTAACCCTTATCAGCAGCCCTGTCTGCAGCTGCAACCAGAGGAGAAAAGAAAGCACCTGTGACATCACCAAACCAGCCAGAAGACTAAGGCTGCAGGATTATTGATATGCATAAAATTTAAATTTAAAAAAAATGCACTATATGGAGGGCAGTGGGAAGGCAGGGAATAAAGGGAAAGAGAATCTAGCGTTCTGTTTTCAATGCAAGAAAACAGGTTAAATACTAAATGTATGTTAGTATAATGCTTTTTCTGGCTTTGATTAGTTTTATACTCTTTAAGAGGCATGTAAAAAAATTATTCATTTTGCCAAGCACTCATTTCTATCTCGCCACCAAACCACTTTCTAAAGGTTTGCCAATTGTAAAGCACATTTACCATTTGCATTTTCCTGCATATTTGCTCACATGAGCCACATTTACTAACATTTATTCAACGTCTGGATTTCCCCTTATTTTATCTGAGAAGTTCAGATTGCAGTAACATTTGACGTATTTTTAATATACTGTATATCCATTGTATTTGTGCCACTGATAGCTGGGAACAATTGTTATATAAAATGTTTTCATTATTTTTCCTCTTCAAATACTACATTTGACCCTGCCCTCTCATTATACCCTATGTTTAACATGTTTTAAGTGGTAAGCCTAAAGTCCTAATTTGCTTATGTAGATATATGACTTTTTATATCACTGACATAATAAGCTGTGTACTGAGTACACAGATTCATTAACCATATCCCCAAATGTGTCCACAATCTCATATCTCTACCATACTCATACACTAGGCTCAATTCAGTGGTAGGAAAGTAATATTTTAATATGTTCTTGGATTCCTGTGAAGAAACACATGAGGAAATGGAAGGACATATCGCCTAATACAGATAGTGGTGATTGGGATTTGGACTAAAAGCTAGCCACTCAGCCAATAAGATCCTAGGTTCCACTTAGGTCTGGTTGCTCTGCTCTGTTGCTCTGCAGGGGATCTTGTAAAAGTCTGAATCTGAATTAATCTGTCTGTAATGCATTCTATAAAACTCAGATTAAAGTTTGTCTCTTCCGTAAACTATTTTAAAGCCCAACTCTGGGCTTATTTTTTCATATCCATATGAAATCCATATGTATAGAGCTAAACCGGATTTCTGGCAATTGTGGCACATGCCAGAAATGTTACCTAAAATTGTTAGTAAGATCCAAGTTAATCTTTGATGTAAAAAAATAATCAAGGAACTCACAGTATCTCATAATCAACGGTGTGCACAAACACCAACTTTTTATGCACGCCTGCACAAAAATACTGGAAACCTAAAATGAAGCTGCATAATTATATGGCTTAAAAGCAGTGAATTGAAAAGATAATGGGATGATGTCTCAAGACATTAGATATTGAAGAGTGACCGTCTTCAGATTTTTTTCCCTAAATTATCTCAAGCAATCAAGTTCTAAAAGGTCCTAAAAGTTGTTATATTGATTGTAATTATCTCCAAAGAATTCCATCAAGCCTACTGTGAATTCAGCTACCTGCAGAGCCTTGTCTTCTTAATGTGGCAGCGACAGACCCAGAAAAAAAGAGCTCTTAATTTCGGAGCCGCTACTTGTATTGGAAAAAAAAAAACTGCTATCAGACTAATCATTAACATTTGTGGCATTGATGAACCAACTGCTCTTACTGTCTCTGATACAATATTGGATATTGATTGACCTCCACACTCGGTTGCATTATCTATTGGGTGTTGATTGTTGGCATTGTCCCAGTAAGGCTGATTAAGTCAGGGAAGCTGATGCTGGTCATTTTGAAGCTAGTTAGAGCCTAATGTTAAGGAAGCATCAGTCAAATTGACAGAAGACCTCTGTACGTTTTGCATGAAATTGTGTTTAGGCTAGCAGTGTCTTCAGAGAATGAATTGACTGCTTACTTTGCAAACCTGAGCACACAATGTGTGTGAATACACACACATTGCACACATCCCTGTTCTTGTTTACCATAAACCTTTCAAGGGGGTTTAAGGCCTGATTCAAACTTACGCAGGTTGCAGTTTGCATATTGCAGGTGCATTTTGCGTTTTTCAATACATGCTTTTTATCTATTGAAGTCTATGGAACCAAAAACCTGAAAAAAGTCCCTGGCTCTTTCCATAAAATGCACAGATGTGAACTATATCCATAGGAAACCATGTTAACTGCTTCAGCCCCGGATGATTTTACCCCCTTCCTGACCAGAGAACTTTTTGCGATTTGGCACTGCGTCATTTTAACTGACAATTGCGCGGTTGTGCGACGTTGCACCCAAACAAAATTGACGTCCCTTTTTTCCCACAAATAAAGCTTTCTTTTGGTGGTATTTGATCACCTCTACGGTTTTTATTTTTTGCACTATAGACAAAAAAAGAGAGACAATTTTGAAAAAAATAATATTTTTACTTTTTGCTATAATAAATATCCCCCCCAAAAATTTATTTTTCCTCAGTTTAGGTCGATATGTATTCTTCTACATATTTTTGGTAAAATAAAAATCGCAATAAGCGTATATTGATTGGTTTGCACAAAAGTTATAGCGTCTACAAAATAGGGGATAGTTTTATAGCATTTTTATAAATATTTTTTTTTTTACTAGTAATGGCGGCGATCAGCGATTTTTTTTTGTGACTGCGACATTATGGCGGACACATCGGACATTTTTGACACATTTTTGGGACCATTGTCATTTATACAGCAATCAATGCTATTTAAATGCATTGATTCCTGTATAAATGACAGTTGTAGTGAAAGAGTTAACCACTAGGGGGAGGGGAGGGGTTATGGGCTGTGACGTGTGTGTGTGTTTTTTTTACATTAGGGGGCGGGGCTGACGTCTGACGTCATTGATCGGCTTTCCCGATGACGGGGAACAGCCAATCAATGACACGCAGGGTGGGAAGCGCGGGGAGAGGTTTGTTTACACATACCTCTCCCCGTTCTTCAGCTCCGTGACCCGATCGCGGGACACCAGCGGCGATCGGGTCCGCTGGTCCCGCGGCCGGGGTCACGGAGCTCCCGACCGGGTCGCGAGTGCGCCGCTGGCTCGCGCGTGCGCGACCCACGGGCAGGCATTTAAAGGGGACGTACAGGTACGTGCTTTTTGCCTGCCGTGCCATTCTGCTGACGTATATATGCAGTGGGCGGTCGGGAAGCGGTTAATAAAAGCGCTCTTTAACTGCTTGCTGACCAGCTGCCATCATTATACTGCAGGTTGGCTCTCCTGGGCGAATCGCCGTAGGTGTACGTCGACCGCCTTAAGAGCTCTAGGGGGTGCGCACACGTTGAGACACTTGAGCCGATGCATGTGGCTGGCGGTCGGGATGTCCGCCGGCCACCCGCTGTCACTCCTCACAGAGACAGAACGAGGATCTGTTAATGTAAACAGACAGGTCCCCGTTCTGTCAGGGAAGTAGAGAGAGATCTGCTGTTCCTAGTAATCAGGAACAGCAATCTCTCTCTACTCCCAGTCAGTCCCATCCCCCCACAGTTAGAAACACCTCCCTAGGACACACTTAACCCCTTGATCGCCCCCTAGTGTTAACCCTTTCCCTGTCATTGACATTTATACAGTAATCAGTGGCTATTTTCAGTTCTGTTCGCCTGTATAAGTGTCAATGGTCCCAAAAAAGTTTCAAAAGTGTCCGATCTGTCCGCTGCAATGTTGCAGTCCTGCTAAAAATCGCAGATCACCGCCATTAGTAGTAAAAAAATAATAATAATACAAATTATTTTGTAGATGCTATAGCTTTTGCTATAACTTTTGCGCAAACCAATCATTATACATTTATTGTGATTTTTTTTTTTACCAAAAACACGTAGAATACATATTGGCCTAAACTTATGAAGAAATTTTTATTTTTTGGGGGGATATTATTATAGCAAAAAGTTAAAAATATTGTTTTTTTTTCAAAATTGTCACTCTTTTTTTGTTTATAACGTGAAAAATAAAAACTGCAGAGGTGATCAAATACCACCAAAAGAAAGCTCTATTTGTGGGGAAAAAAAGGATGTAAATTTTGTTTGGGTACAGCGTCACACGACCGCACAATTGTCAGTTAAAATGACCCAGTGCCGTATCGCCTGGTCAGGAAGGGGGCAAATCCTTCCGGGGCTGAAGTGGTTAAAAGGGTGTCTTGGAAAAATAAAATATATGCAATATCACTCTGCAGTACATGCAAATTTCAATGAATTTTGTTTAAATTTTAGGAAACTAGATGTTGATCCTGCCAGAAATTCAGTGTGCTCCCAACTTCCGGCAGTATAGTGACAGCTCGCTACAGGAAGTTAGGAGTTCACTGGCTTTCTTGCAGGATCATCGTGTATTTTTCTGTACTTACAGTGTTTTAAAAAAAGAACAAAACATGGACATGCATTGCAGAACTCTATCTCCTTTTTTTATTTATAAGGAAAAAAGATGATCACTTGTATGGATGTGTGATAAACATTACACTTACAAAAATAACAAATATCAACCTGAACTGATATCTTCAGACAAGAACTGTTAAAAAGAATTATGTTGCATAAAATGTTTTTTTTTTTTTTTTTTTCAATTTCCAAACTAACTTATTAAAAGATCTAAATTAGATTTCTAGCCACAAGCTTAAATCTAAAGAATGTTAATATGTATACACAAAAGAGTAACACTGGCCCACGTGAAACCAACCACAATTGTACATTTCTCTACAATGTAATTTCTTGATTGATATCCTGCAAATAACTCCACAAAGGGTTAAAGATAATTGATGAGTACTGCAGTACCAGGTGCTTAAGGATTCTGCTTTCTTCTTATTATTAATAGCTGAATCAGTGGTATAGGTAAAATGGGCCAAAATAAAAAAAACGAGACATAAATATATCAGATAGTCCAATTATCTGATGCCACAAGTTGTGTGTATCTTTACTATCACAACTGTAATCCACATGAGAAACAGTTTTTCATGTGTGTATCAGAAAAACTTGTATCCCTCTAAAGAGGATCAACAATAGGTCATTTATACGGGTAATCCGCCATATCTCACTGGTCATAGCAAATCTCTCTGCATATACTGTCACAAAATGTCCAAAAATGCAAAACTGAGTTTACATACAGTATATTATTTAGTAGACATATGTATGTTAACATTCTTGGCGTTTTAGCTTGCAGCAAGAAACACATTTTAGATGTTTTAATAAGTAGAATATTTGTTTGTGTTGTACTGAAAAAAAACAAAAAACTTTTATACTATGTTATACTACTTTCTTTTTTCCTAAACATATACTTTAGCAGAGAGCTTATGTCAAATGCTTCATTGCCTAAAAATAATGGTTTATAGTGTGTACTGCACTACACTAAAAATTGTTAACAGGATTTTCAAAAAAAAAATGGCTAATAGTAAACAGAAACAGGGAAGCCCAGACACATACTTTAAAGAAGAATTCTATTGGCCAACTTGGACCAGTGTAGGGCCCCTTTCACACAGGCGATCCGAGCAGGTCCACCTGTCAGTTTTCAGGCGGACCTGATCGGACCCTCCAGTCTCTTCTACGGAGCAGCGGATGTCAGCAGACACATGTGTGGTGACACCTGCTGCAATCCGATCTAACCCTGTCTGCCATAAACAGACAAATGGGGGACCTATTCCCAGGCCCTCTGGCGGATCTGATCACATGATATCAGATAGAAACAGACAGGTGGTCTGTTTCCATCTGATTGCCCCATAGATGAGAGTGGATTGTGTCCATGTCTGCTCTGCTTAGCGGACACAGACCTGTCATCTGCCTTCTCAGCGGGGATCAGCAGAGAGATCCCCCCCCCCACTGAGCAAGCAGATCACGCTTCATGGAGGCGCCCATGTAACTGTATATAAACTTAGTTGCTTCCGGGTCCTGTGCTGAGTGGCTGCCCCACTACATTCAGCAGAACGCAGGAGGTTGGTGCTTGGCATGGGCACTATCTAGAGCAGGGGTGCCCGACCAGTGGCCCGAGGGCCACATGTGGCCTGTGGAGCCCTCTGATGTGGCCCGCAACCTCCTGCTCTGGGATGGTGGGTCGGTAAGCCTAGAACGCGGGTTCCTGACCCGCCATCGCAGAGTATCAGTGTTGTGAATAAAGCTGATGGAGTGATACCAAATGCACTCTTCCTGGAACAGCAACAGCTGGCAATACCTGAATAGAAGACTGTTATTAAAGGTATTAATTTAAAGGTAGAGTAGAGTGTGCTCTATAGAGTAGAGTGGGATATGTCCGTGTCTGTTCTGCATACGCAGAGTGGACATGGACCTGCTATCTGCCCGCTTTGCTTATTGTGGCCCACGACCAGTTACCAAGTCACTAAAGTGGCCCTCGCTCTTCAAAAGGTTGGGCTCCCCTGATATAGAGAATGTGTTGCATTTTTTGAAAGAATGCGAAAGGTTCTCTGATTGGAGTGGAGAGTCACACTCTCCACCTTGTTCAATCAGAGAATGTTTTGCATTCATTTAGAAAATGAATAACATTCTATGAATGGCACCCCTACAAGCGACTGACCTGGAGTAGTTGTGTCTACTTAAGTGTTATGGCTTCCAGGGGGATCAGCCAGGTATGGTATATACTAGTGGCGGTTGGTGCTCAAAAAAAATACTGAAAAAAAACCCATCAATTGCCTCACTGTGCCATCAAATGCAGAAACTGTGCAATCAAATGCAGCCACTGTGCCATCAATTGCAGCCACTGTGTCATCAATTGCAGCGACTGTGCCATCAATTACAGCCACTGTGCCATCAAATGCAGCCACTGTGCCCATCAAATGTAGCCACTTGGGCCATCAAATGCAGCCACTGTGCCATCAATTGCAGCCACTGTGCCCCATCAAATGCAGCCACTGTGCCCCATCAAATGCAGCCACTTGTGCCCATCATATGCAGCCACTTGTGCCCATTAAATACAGCCACTTGTGCCCATCAAATGCAGCCACTTGTGCCCATCATATGCAGCCACTTTTGCCCATTAAATGCAGCCACTTGTGCCCATCAAATACAGTCACTTGTGCCAATCATATGTAGGCACTTGTGCCCATCACTTGCAGCCACTGTGCCCATCAAATGCAGCCACTGTGCCCATCAAATGCAGCCAATGTGCCCCATCATATGCAGCCACTTGTGCCCATAAAATGCAGCCACTTGTGCCCATCATATGTAGGCACTTGTGCCCATCAAATGCATCCACCTGTGCCCATAATATGCAGCCACTGTGCCATCAATTGCAGCCAATGTGTCCATCAATTGCAGCCACTGTGCCATCAATTACAGCCAATGTGCCATCAAATGCAGCCACTCATGCCCATCAAATGCAGCCACTGTGCCATCAATTACAGCCACTGTGCCATCAAATGCAGCCACTTGTGCCCATCAAATGCAGCCACTGTGCCATCAATTGCAGCCACTGTGTCTATCAAATGCAGCCACTGTGCCAACAATTACAGCCACTGTGCCCATCAAATGCAGCCACTTGTGCTCATAATATGCAGCCACTTGTGGCCATCATAAGCAGCCACTTGTGCCCATAAAATGCCACCACTTGTGCCCATCATATGCAGCCACTTGTGCCCAACAAATGCCGCCACTGTGCCCTGCCCACCCACTGTCTGCCCGGCACTTACCCCATCTTGTGGGATGGCTCCTGTGTCCTCCATGCATCTCTTCTCGTTATGCTAGGCTTCCAATAGAGGCATCTGTGCCTTCAGCCAATTAGGTGACGGGTATTAGACCTGTGCTCTCTGATTGATGGAGAGGAGGCTCAGTGTTAGAAAAGCAAATATTCATTTGCTTTTCTAACACATCTGGGTGGGCTCTGCGCGCAATGTTGTGCGCTCCAAGTCCACCTTTTTTGAAGCCTATTAGAGCCTATGGCTCTAATCAGGTGCTTCAAAAAAACACCCCTGCTATGCATGAATCTATCCATTAGTTATAGAGGGGGTTGGAGTAATTAGTTCTAACACTCCAAACAGCTAAATACACATTTGAAATATACCATACATACATGAATAGTGTTTCCTGACAAAGACTTTGTAAAAGTATTAAAGCTGAACTTCGGGCTGGAACACAAAAATACCCCTGCAGTTGGGTTCCCCCTCACAGTTAAGGTCAAATGCTCATTATTTCTAGAGGGTAAAGGAAGAGGCTTTATAACTTACCCTCTTCCCCATCCCAGCAGACACCAGCAATTTTCTCTTCTCCCTTAATTTCCAGCCTGTGGGTGGTCCCTGTGCATCATCATGCACAAAGCAGTCCTACTATCTCTGTGTGAGGGGTGAGCATGCAACCACAGCCATGAGCGGCTTAGGGAGAAGGATAGAATGACCCAGTCGCATAGCTAGTGGTAGCCTGCTGGTGCTTGGAAGATATTTCTTCTTATTATGGCACATAACGCGCATTTAACCCTTGCAGTGCGGGAAGCCTCACTGCAAATGTATTTTTCTGTTCCTGCCTGAATTTCATCTTTAAGTAAGTCTTGTGATCTAGGCACAGGGCCCACTTACTGCATGGTCCCCCCTGAGCATTAGCCACGGGCCTCAGGTGCATTGGGGGCCCCATGATAATCCTGAATTAGGCTCTGCCACTATGGGCACTACAGGAGATGTGACAGCAGCATCACTTACCACTCCTGTCAGCAGGGAATAGCACAGCAACACTGCCTAGTCATGGTTTAGCCATACCCATGTTTTGCCGCAGTGCCCTACTCGCCCCGCTTGTCCCCATTTCCCTGGTAGGGACCCCAGTGCACTGAATGGATGATGAAAGTCAGCAAAGCTTTTGCTCAATGGGACTCAGGGACACCTATAACCAAAAGTATCTATTCATAGAACACACCCCCTTTCACGCCCACTTAAAGGAGAATTATATAACAAAAATGATTAGTGAAACCCACAAGTGCTTTTTTTTTACCACTACTATTCCTTTATATTGGCTTTTGAAATTTACAAAGGCGGCAATTTAGAAATTGGATGAAAGGTAACAGCGTGCTTTGCTAAGAGAGCCATAATTGGCCAAAGGCAGGGTGCCTTTGGCCAATCATGGCTCAGGGGGACTAAGTCCATGCCCCACACTGTATAAGGCGGCCGTGTGTAGTGTTGGCGTGGACAGAGAGACAGCTTGATTTAGATTAAGCAGGCAGGTTATTCACTTAGTGGCAGTGTATTTGATATATACAGTCAGTCTAGTATATATATACATATTATATATATATATATATATATATATATATATATATATATATATATATATATATATACTCTGCATTTAGCATAGACTATATATTCGGTGTTTACTTGATATTCAGTCAGCGCAGGCAGTGTATTTATATATATATATATATATATATATATATATATATATATATATATTGGGATGAGCCAAACACCCCCGTGGTTCGGTTCACAGCCGAACATGTGAACAGGCAAATGATTTGTTTGAACATGCGAACACCGTTAAAGTCTATGGGACACAAACGTGAAAAATCAAAAGAGCTAATTTAAAAGGCTTACCGTATTTATCAGCGTATAACACGCACTTTTTTCCCCTTAAAATCAGGGTAAAATTGTGGGTGCGTGTTATACGCTGATCCTCCGGCAATCCGGAGCTCCGCCGACATCTACGAGCAGAGCCGAGTCTTCTGTGTACTCGGCTCCGCTCGCAGTCATGCCCAGTCCCGCCTCTCTAGCCTTTACGTCTTGCCATTGGTCCGGCATTGTGTCCATCATAGGAGCCAGGCCAAGGGGCGGGACGGGGGCGTTACTGTGAGTGGAGCCGGCTCGGTCTATGTCGGCGGCGGCGGCGGGAGGAGCCGAAGATCGTGACGGCGGGAGGAGCCGAAGATGGCGGCGGGAGGAGCCGAAAATGGCGGTAAGTTTAAAAATAAAAATCAACCATGCTTTTTAGAAAGGCTTTAGGGGGACACAGTGCCAGGCTTCAGGGGGACACAGTGCCAGGCTTCAGAGGGACACAGTGCAAGGCTTCAGGGGGACACAGTGCAAGGCTGCATTAATGGGCATTTAAATGTAAGTTTTTTTTTGTTTTTTTCCTTAACTACTTCAGCCCCGGACCAATTGGCAGCCAAAGGACCAGGCCCTTTTTGCGATTCGGCACTGCGTCGTTTTAACTGACAATTGCGCGGTCGTGCGACGTGGCTCCCAAACAAAATTGGCGTCCTTTTTTTCCCACAAATAGAGCTTTCTTTTGGTGGTATTTGATCGCCCCTGCGGTTTTTATTTTTTGCGCTATAAACAAAAATAGAGCGACAATTTTGAAAAAAATGCAATATTTTTTACTTTTTGCTATAATAAATATCCCCAAAAAATATATAAAAAAACATTTTTTTCCCTCAGTTTCGGCCGATACGTATTCTTCTACATATTTTTGGTAAAAAA
Organism: Lithobates sylvaticus; assembly: GCA_028564925.1. Classification (NCBI taxonomy): domain Eukaryota; kingdom Metazoa; phylum Chordata; class Amphibia; order Anura; family Ranidae; genus Lithobates; species Lithobates sylvaticus. The sequence continues at coordinate 212,356,303 of CM053029.1, read as the reverse complement.
AATCGCAATTAGCGATTATTGATTGGTTTGCGCAAAAGTTATAGCGTTTACAAAATAGGGGATAGTTTTATAGCATTTTTATTAATATTTTTTTTTTACTAGTAATGGCGGCGATCAGCGATTTTTATTGTGACTGCGACATTATGGCGGACACATCGGACATTTTTGACACATTTTTGGGACATTTGTCATTTATATAGAAATCAGTGCTATTTAAATAGCAATGATTCCTATGTAAATGACAGTTGTAGTGAAGGGGTTAACCACTAGGGGGCGGGGAGGAGTCAGTGTGACGTGTTGTGTTCATTTTACTGTAGGGGGCGTGGCTGTACGTGTGACGTCATTGATCGGCGTTCCCGATGACAGGCAACCGCCGATCACTGACAGTCAGTGTAGGAAGCGCGGGGAGAGGTTTGTTTACACAGCTCCGTAACCCGATCGCGGGACACCAGCGGCGATCGGGTCCGCTGGTCCCGCGGCCGGGGTCACGGAGCTCCCGACCGGGTCGCGAGCGCGCGCGCGCGACCCACAGGCAGGCACATGCACGATCACGTACAGGTACGTGATTCTGCCTGCCCGTGCCATTTTGCCGACGTATATCGTCGTTAGGCGGTCGGGAAGCGGTTAAACTTCCCTCCTAAACTTGGGGTGCGTGTTATACGCCGGTGCGTGTTATACGCCGATAAATACGGTATATGCAAGTTATTGCCATAAAAAGTATTTGGGGACCCGGGTCCTGCCCCAGGGGACATGTATCAATGCGAAAAAAAGTTTTAAAAACAGCCATTTTTCGGGAGCAGTGATTTTAATAATGCTTAAAGTTATACAATAAAAATTAAATATTCCTTTAAATATCGTGTCTGGGGATGTCCTTAGTATGCCTGTAAAGTAAAGCATTTTCCCGTGTTTAGAACAATATCACAGCAAAATTAAATTTCTAAAGGTAAAATGTCATTTAAAACTACTTGCAGCTGTAATGTATTGTCTGGTCCCAGCAATATAGATGAAAATCATTAAAAAAAAACGGTATGGTATGGCTATTATGGGGAACCCCGCACCCAAATGTTTTTAAAAAATGGCGTGGGGGTCCCCCAGGCCCAAAGGCACTATATAATCTAAACAGCAGTGTATATACTATACGGCCTGCCCTATATATTCTGCAGACAATTGGGCCTTAGGTGTTGGTGGTACCAGAACACTGTAAGCCCTCACAGTAACTCTTGGTGGGCGCAGGAACAGGCCCTGCTTTGAAATATTATATCAAAATTTTTAATTACATGCCCCTGTTAAACAGGGGCAGAAAAATTGGGCCTTGGGTGGTGGTGGTGCCACAACACTGTAACCCCTCACAGATACTCTTACTCGGCGCAGAAATGGGCACTGCTGTGAAATATTAGATCAAAAATTGTAATTACATGCCCCTGTTAAACAGGGGCAGAAGAATTGGGCCTTGGGTAGTGGTGGTGGTGCCATAAATCAAAAATATTTCTGGAAGCTAGCGTCATAAAGACTGAGGAGGAATAGGATAGTCAGCATAGGCAGTCTTCAAGGGATCCCACGTCCATTGAAAATTCCATCAGTTACATCAGTATCAGGTGCTTGATAGCTGCTGATCCAAGACTCATTGATTTTTATGAATGTGAGCCTATCAACGGATTCTGTGGACAAGCGCACTCTTTGATCTGTTACAAACCCTCCAGCAGCACTGAATGTGTGTTTAGAAAGCACGCTGGATGCAGGACAGGCCAGTAGCTCAATTGCATATTGAGCAAGTTCTGACCAGTGGTCCCTCCTCAAGACCCAGTGGATGCTCTGTTGGAAAGGTCTCCAAGTCTGCACTTGCTCCTAGATATTCCTGCACCATGTAATGCAGACGCTGGCGATGGTTGCTTGAACCGATCAGACCTTGGCCCTGAGGACTAAAAAATTGTTTAAAAGCATCGGTCAGCCGGCAACCTTCTCTACCACTCTACCTCTGATTGAACAAAGCCTCAGCAACACGTTGTCCAGCAGCAGGAAATTGTAACCTCCCTGGGTCTGGAAATGCGTTGCACAAACCTTTCTTCAAGGCCTCCTGAAGATGTTTCATCCTCTGCTCCCTCGGCGAAGGCAGGATCAAGAAGGGTTGCCAGCCAATAAAGATCCCTCTCCTTGATACCACAAATTCTAGGGTCCTTTCGCTGGGTTTGCAGAATCAAGGAGGCCATGCAGTGTAAGTTTGCAGAGGCAAACCAACTCAAGCACTGCATGGCATCTTTTAACCTGACTGCTTGCGTAGCCCCTTGAACGCTTACGGAGCACCGCTGGTTCAGAGGACAAATCTGCAGAAGAGGCCATAGAGGAAGAAGAAGAGGGGGGGTGGAGGAGAGAGCTGTGGAAGAATTACTACTTGCATTTTGGAGGCGTGGTGGCGGAACAAGCTCCAACAACACTGAACACTGTCCTGCATCCTTCCCAGCTGCCAGCAGAGTTACCCAGTGTGCTGTGAAGGAAAGGTAACATCCCTGCCCATGCCTGCAGTAATATGAACCTTACTGCTGACCACCCTGTCCAACGAGGCCAAAACATTACCTTCCGCATGCCAGTAGAGAGCCGGAATGGCCTTCCGTGAAAAGAAATGGCGTTTTGGAACTGAGGTACAGCACATGCCACAAATTCACGAAAGGGAGCAGAGTTAACCAGCAGAAAAGACAGCAGTTGCAGTGCTAGCAAATTGGCCAAGCTAGCATTTAGAGCATGTGGATGGCTGGAACCAAATTTTTTTTTACGGTTCAGCAACTGGGGTAATGAATTTTGCCTGCTAAAATCAGATGGTGGTGTACTGCTAGCAGATTGTCTGCATGTACTTGGGACACCTATTGCTATACCTTCATACCTTCACCTTAATGTGGGTCTTTCAAGTGCTGTTGCCAACGGACTGCATGGCAGGCCATTATATGTTCAATTTTTGTGCCCCGTTTAACAAGGGAATGTTATTACAATTTTTAATCTAATATTTCACAGCAGTGCCCGTTCCTGTGCCCAACAAGATTATCTGTGAGGGGTTACAGTGTTGTGGCACCACCACCCAAGGCCCAATTTTTCTGCCCCTGTTTAACAAGTTCATGTAATTAACATTTTTTATATAATATTTCCATGCAGGGCCCGTTCCTGTGACCAACAAGAGTAACTGTAGGGGTTACAGTGTTGTGGCACCACCACCACCAAAAGACTATTTTCTCTGTCCCTATTTAACAGGGGCATGTAATTACAATTTTTGATACAATATTTCACAGCAGGGCCCGTTCCTTCGCCCCAAAAAAGGTTATCTGTGAGAGCTTACAGAGTTGTGGCACCACCAATGCCTAAGGCCCAATTTTTCTGCCCCTGTTTAACAGGGGCATGTAATTACAATTATTGATATAATATTTCACAGCAGGGGCTGTTCCTGCGCCCAACAAGAGTAACTGTAAGGCCTACAGTGTTCTGGTACCACCAACACCTAAGGCCCAATTTTCTGCAGAGTATATAGGGCAGGCCGTATAGTATATATACTGCTGTTCAGAGCATATAAAAAATTAAAACATTTGGGTTCGGGGTTCCTCTTAATATCCATACCAGACCTAAAATGCCTGGTATGGATTTTGGGGATGACATCCACGCTATTTTTTTTTTGTATTTTTGGAATTTTTATCTATATTGCCGGGATCCAGCAAGACATTACAGCTGCGAGTTTTAAATGAAAATTTTTCCTAGAAATATCATTTTGCTGTGGCTTTGTTACAAACATGGAAAGATGCACTACTTTACAGGCATACTAATGCCTCGTACACACGTAGGGACTTTTGCCGGCGGACCTAGTCCAGCGGACAATCCCGCGGGACTTTCCAGCTAGGTCCGCTGGACTTTCCGAGGGTGTGGACTTGCCCACACACGCACGGACTTCTCCAGCGGATAATCCGCCGGCCAAAAGTCCGCGGGACTTTTGAAACTGAACGGACTTGCCCACACACGGAGCAGTCCATTCATTTCGAACGTAACTTCAGGTTACGTAGCTAGCGTAGGCAGTAAATGCCGCCGCGCTAGCTCCGCAAGCTGGCCTGGATTTAAAGGGAATCCCCACGCCGAAAAAACGGCGTGGGGGTTCCCCCCAAATCCAAGTCAGACCCTCATCCGAGCACGCAGCCTGGCAGGCCAGGAAAGGGGTGGGGACGAACGAGCGCCCCCCCCCCTCCTGAGCCGTACCAGGCCGCGTGCCCTCAACATGGGGGGTGCCCTGGGGAAAGGGGGGCCGTGCGGCCCCCCCACCCCAAAGCACCTTGTCCCCATGTTGATGAGGACAAGGGCCTCTTCCCGACAACCCTGGCGGTTGGTTGTCGGGGTCTGCGGGCGGGGGCTTATCGGAATCTGGGAGCCCCCTTTAATAAGGGGGCCCCCAGATCCCGGCCCCCCACCCTATGTGAATGAGTATGGGGTACGATGTACCCCTACCCATTCACCTAAGGTGTAAAATGTAAAGTACAAAAACACACACACACTTTTGAAAAAATATTTTATTGCACTGCTCCGGGGGTCTTCTTCCGTCTTGGGGGTCTTCTCGCCGGACTCCTCCGCTCTCTTCTGCTCTTTTACCTAGCTCTTTCACGAGCGGGGGAAGTCCGGCTACCTTCTTCGTCGTCGCCGCCGTCTGGGGGTCTCGATCCGCCTTCGGGGGTCTTCTTCCGTCTTGGGGGTCTTCTCGCCGGACTCCCCCGCCATTTACCAAGCTCTTTTACCGAGCGGGGGAAGTCCGGCTACCTTCTTCGTCGTCGCCGCCGTCGTCTGGGGGTCTCGATCCGCCTTCGGGGGTCTTCCGGGGGTCTCTTCTGTTCTTGCGGCGGTCGTCGTCTTCCGCGCCGCCGGCGCCTTCTCCTTCTTCTTGTCCTTCTTCTTGTTCTTCTTCTTCCGATGTTGACCCGTCGCTGTCTCTGCCCGGAATGCCTGTGCCGCTCTGCGCTGAGACTTATATAGGGACATGGGGGACAGGGTCACATGTTCATGTCACATGGTGACCCCGCCCCCTTGCGATGTCACAGTCCCAGCATCCTCCGGGACTGTGACAACACAAGGGGGCGGGGTCACCATGTGACATGTGCATGTGACCCTGTCCCCCATGTCCCTATATAAGTCTCAGCGCAGAGCGGCACAGGCATTCCGGGCAGAGAGAGCGTCGGGTCAACATCGGAAGAAGAAGAACAAGAAGAAGGACAAGAAGAAGGAGAAGGCGCCGGCGGCGCGGAAGACGACGACCGCCGCAAGAACAGAAGAGACCCCCGGAAGACCCCCGAAGGCGGATCGAGACCCCCAGACGACGGCGGCGACGACGAAGAAGGTAGCCGGACTTCCCCCGCTCGGTAAAAGAGCTTGGTAAATGGCGGGGGAGTCCGGCGAGAAGACCCCCAAGACGGAAGAAGACCCCCGAAGGCGGATCGAGACCCCCAGACGGCGGCGACGACGAAGAAGGTAGCCGGACTTCCCCCGCTCGTGAAAGAGCTAGGTAAAAGAGCAGAAGAGAGCGGAGGAGTCCGGCGAGAAGACCCCCAAGACGGAAGAAGACCCCCGGAGCAGTGCAATAAACTATTTTTTCAAAAGTGTGGGTGTTTTTTTTTTACTTTACATTTTACACCTTAGGTGAATGGGTAGGGGTACATCGTACCCCATACTCATTCACATAGGGTGGGGGGCCGGGATCTGGGGGCCCCCTTATTAAAGGGGGTTCCCAGATTCCGATAAGCCCCCGCCCGCAGACCCCGACAACCAACGGCCAGGGTTGTCGGGAAGAGGCCCTTGTCCTCATCAACATGGGGACAAGGTGCTTTGGGGTGGGGGGGCCGCACGGCCCCCCTTTCCCCAGGGCACCCCCCATGTTGAGGGCACGCGGCCTGGTACGGCTCAGGAGGGGGGGGCGCTCGTTCGTCCCCACCCCTTTCCTGGCCTGCCAGGCTGCGTGCTCGGATGAGGGTCTGACATGGATTTGGGGGGAACCCCACGCCGTTTTTTCGGCGTGGGAGTCCCTTTAAATCCATGCCAGGTCACGGAGCTAGCGCGGCGGCAGTAACTGCCTACGCTAGCTACGTAACCTGAAGTCACGTGCTAAATGAACGGACTTGCCGATGAGCGGCAAGTCCCTTCATTTCAAAAGTCCCGCGGACTTGCCCACTAACGGCGGGATTATCCGCTGGACTGCCAAGTCCAGCGGATAATTTGAAAACAAAACTTCAAACTTTAGTCCGCCGTACTTTGGCGCCAAAAAGTCCGCCGGCGCCCACACACGAGGGGATTATCCGCTGGACTTCAGTCCAGAGGATAATCCCGCGGGATTGTCCCTTTGTGTGTACGCGGCATAAGGACACCCCCCAGGCACGATATTTAAAGGAATATTTAATTTTTTATTGTTTCACTTAAAGGAATATTAAAATCACTTCTCCCAAAAAACTTTTTTTGCATTGATACATGGCCCCTGAGGCAGGACCCGGGTCCCCAAACACTTTTTATGACAATAACTTGCATATAAGACTTTAAAATGAGCACTCTTTATTTTTCTCATTTCGTGTCCTATAGACTTTAACAGTGTTTGCGTGTTCAAACATATTTTTTTCATTTTTGCATGTTCTGCTGCGAACCGAACAGGGGTTGTTCGTCTCATCCCTATTGGGAGCTTTGCAACTACATTTTGCAAAGTGCATAGTCTATTTACCTTTAGTAAATCAATGCCAATGTTTATAGTTTTAAGGAATATATAACTTGCTTAAATTATGTTTCTTGATATCTGTCTGAAATTGCATCTTTTTATCAGACACTTTCCTAACATATAGCAATTTGTAGTTATCTGTGACAACCAATCTAAAAGCATGTTTCATAAACCTGCCTGTAAGATATTGATGATAATTCATTACTCATTGACATTGCTTGGATTTTCTGTACAATGCAGAAATATATTTTCCTATTACCACTTTCTCAGTAACTTTCAATTTTGTATACACCTTCGTGCTGTGTCTATGAAATGACTTCCAGTTTCAAAAACGCATTATTTTTGTCATAATTTTTTTCCATTGTGATCATTTTTTTCCTTAAATGGTACAAATGGGGCCACAGATCATATAAATGGTAAAGTAAAAATACAACCGAAATGGCTCCATCTTTTACAGAGGCTGAGAGCGAGTGGGTAATGTCACCGGTGGCCTAAACATTTCCCCTGTCCACTATCATTATCCTTTATTCTTAAAAATGGCAACACATTGTGCAGCACTGTGCAGCTGGGACTGGAAAGCACTAAATTGTCTCAGAACACATTATGTTAGAGTACAAAAGAAGTGTTTTCTACGTGTGACCTGGGATAGTGGATGAATAAGAAATGCTGCACCCTTGTCCCTTTCCAATTAGGTATTATGTACATGCTCACATAAAACTGCATGCATATCAGGTGTGCTTCTCAAATATGTATGTATGTGCTTTCTTTTATATTAACAGTATATTAACCACTTAAGGACCAAGCCTATTTTTGTCATTTGTTGTTTACAAGTAAAAATCAGTATTTTTTGCTAGAAATTTACTTAGAACCCCCAAACATTGTATATATATATATATATATATATATATATATATATATATATATATATATATATATATATATATATTCAGCACAGACTGGAGAATAAAATGGCAGACGTTGCAATATTTTATGTCACACGGTATTTGCGCAGCGGTCTTTTAAATGCAATTTTTCGGAAAAAATACACTTCGCTGAACTTAAAAAAATGAAACAGTAAAGTTAGCCCAATTTCTTTGTACATCATGAAAGATGATATTATGCCGAGTAATTAGATACCTAACATGTTAAAGTTTACAATTGCGCACACTCCTGGAATGGCGACAAACTACAGTACTTAAAATCTCCAAAGGCAAAGCTTTACATTTTTTTTAAAATTTTACCAGTTTAGAGTTACAGAGGTGGTCTTTTGCTAGAATTATTGCTCTCAATCTGACGATCATGTTGATACCTCACATGTGTGATTTGAACACTGTTTACATTTGTGGACGCGACTTATGTATGCGTTTTCTTTGGTGCATGAACACGCTGGGCCAAGGGCCCTTTAAAAAGAAAAAGTATTATTACTATTTATAACAATTTTACACTGTCCCTTTAAAAAAAAACATATGATCACTTTTATTGCTGTCACAAGAAATTTAAACATCCCTTGTGACAGTAAGACCCCTTTCACACTGGGGCACCTTTTCAGGCGTTGTTTTAGCGCTAAAAATAGCGCCTGTAAAGCACCTGAAAAGCGCCCCTCAAGCCACCCCAGTGTGAAAGTGCTTTCACACTGGGGCGGTGCGCTTGCAGGACGGGAAAAAAAGTCCTGCAAGCAGCATCTTTGGGGCGGTGCGGGAACAGTGTATACACCGCTCCACCACCTCCCCTGCCTATTGAAATGAATGGGTAACGCTGCCGAAGCGTCTGCAAAGCGCCTTGGCAGCGCCACAACACAGGCGCTATTAACCCTTTCTTCGGCCGCTGGCAAAGGTTAAAACGCCCTGCTTGCAGCCCAAAAAGTGCCGCTATAACAGCGGTAAAGTGCCGCTAAAACTAGCAGTGCTTTACCGCTAACGCCCGCCCCAGTTTGAAAGGGCAGTAGGCAGTAGGCAGTGACAGGTACTCTTTGTGGAGGGATCTGGGGTCTAAAAGTATTCAAAATACCATAATCTTTGTTTTTGAATACTTTGGATTTTTTAAAACCCACGCAGGTTGCAGCCGAGTAAACCGGAAGTGACGTTGTGACTTCGCTTCCGGGTTACTACATCGGAGACCCGATTAAAGCCAATTCCAGCTTTGTTCGGGACTCCGGCAGGGGTGGCCCGTCTATTAAGGGCAAGCGGGCACCGCCTCCCTATCCATGTGTCCGGCCCCTTTCAGGTCGCCGGATGCATGGATTCCAATGGGGACTGGGTGTTTTTTTGAAGCACCTGATTAGAGCCAGAGGCTCTAATAGGTTTCAAAATAGGGTGGGCTTGGGGTGCAGAGAATGCCAATGGAACCCACCCAGGTGTGTTCCAATAGCGAATTAATATTCGCTATTAAAACACTGATCCTCCTCTGGGCCAATCAGGAAATGGGTTGTGAGACCCATCACTCGATTGGCTGAAAGGACAGGTGATCCTATTGGATGCCTGAGAGGAGGGGGCTAGACGCATGGTCGCTGAGATGGAGGAATGGAGGAGATGGAGGAGATGCCCGATGCCGCTGACCGATGCCCGCTTTCAATGCCGATGCCCGATCCCGCTCCCCCAGGGCCTGCAGCTGATGCCGATGTCCGATCCCACTCCCCCAGGGCCCACTGCCGATGCCCGATCCCGCTGTAGATGCCTGCTGCCAATGCCCGATCCTGCTGCAGATGCCGATGCGCGCTGGCCAATGCCCACCACCTGCCACCTAGATTGTGTAACCCAACAAGCGAGCTGGTAGGGGGGGGCCTGGGAGTTCAAGGGGAGACCCGGGCAGAACGCTGAAAGGTGGTGGGGGGGGACGTCCCCTCCTGCTTCTTGTGATAACAGCCTAGCAGCTGCCGCATTGGTTGTTTTCACCAGAAAGCCGACCGCTAACTAAAAAAAACGGTACTGGAATAAAGCATGCAGCTGCAGGCATCACTCCTGTACAACCACTTCCTCAAAATGACATACAGGCACGTCGTTTCCGGGGAAGTGGTTAATGCATGTTAAAGCAGTATTAAACCCAAAAGCGAACATTTAATATCTTACAGCTTACCAGTTCCTTTTTTTTTTTCTTTCTCACTGGCACAGCTACAGGAGGACACTTTTATTACAGAGCTTTGTACCTTTGTTCCTGAGTCCACCCTCTATCCAATAGGAAGGCACTCAGGATGTGGACTGCAAGTATTGTGGGTGGTGTAGTTCTGACAGACTGAGCTGGCTTGGTGAGCTGGAGGAAGTAAACTGCAGATCTCACAGGGCACTGGGACAAAGAGGAGAGGTGGATCTCTGTTGTTTTCTCAGGCTGTGGAGAATGGGTGTGGAGATGTATAGGACTGAGTGCACATCAGGCTGCTAACAGACTGCTCACCACTGTACCTCAGAAGGGAAGAGGCATGGTGACAGGCATTCTGAGGCATCAGAGAGCTGATAGAGCATGCTGCCTAATCAAGCTGATAGGATGCTGCAGTATACATTGGGAGACCATCTGCTAACACAAGAATTTGGTACGAGGCTGCTGGCCAAATTCACATTATACTTTGATAAAAAAGGGATAGTGTTGTCAGCGAGTATCACAGAACCAGTGATATTATCAGTTCTTAAAGGGACCAGAGTCAGTGTCATCATCAGGAACATTATCTTGAGCGCTCCAACATAACAGTTGGTCCCCAGTGAGCTGGCCAGCATAAGAGAGTATATTGCAGACTGCTGTACTATTAAAATGCCATAATTCTCCTTAATTAGGATTGCTTCAGTATAGGGTTTGGGGTAAGTTACTACCTACACCCCTTGCTTTTTTACAGGATATTTATTTCTGCTGTTTACCTATTTGCAATATATCCCTTGCTATAGATCCCCTGATGAAGTCATGAGGTCACGTGACGTAACGCGTAGGGATTGGTTAGGATACCGGAAGTGTTGGACACGGAGACCGTACCTACATCTATCTGGCTGTTCGCATCTTACTTTATGTAAGCATTTACTTTTAATTAATAAATTATGTTTTGATATACTTCACGATCGGGTCCCTCTCTCCACTTTTTCTCGTTTTACACATCTCACAATATATCGAGGGCGAGCCATTACTGTGGGACCGCAGTTTACCCTTTATATCCATGAGTGGAGGGCTATCTCTGGAGACACGTTTTTGTGGAAGTGGATAATCGGTCTGTGGACTCTAGCGCTTGGAGGTGGATCGTGCTGGGGACCATCCTGGTGGGAATCTAGGGCTGGAGCCTGCCACTGCTGCTGGTCTAGACGCCCATATTTATTGGGTGAGAGGTGAGAGGCTAGAGAGCACTATTTATGAGCAGGCCCTCACTACCCAGCACCCCCCACTTTTGGAGAGAGGAACAACCATTGTATATCTTCATTGCAGAGACTATTAGCTGTATGCTTATGGGTGTCACCACTTTTATCACACCATTCTATTGAATCTTTTTTATGGACTCTAGATTCACCCACTTATTTATTTATTTCATCTGTGATTTTTACGCTATACCCGAGATTAAGTGTTTTTACCATTTTCACTTATTTATGGGGTTTTTATGATATATTTTATGATATGTATTATTGATGGTTTATTAAGCAAGTGCTACTATTTTAAATCATCCTTTGATCGCATTGTATCACTTATATGTTTAATTTATATATGATTGATTCACTTCACTCAGTGTATGTCTAGTTTTGGAGTCACGGCTTAGTGACCACTCTTTTAACACATACACGTACACAGCACATGTTAAATGTTTGATGCACTTTAGCGCAAAATCACTATCTATTAATTTGTATTCACGAGTTTGTGTTCACTCTTAGATTTTGCAGCTTATTTTAGGAATTTTTCCACTTACAGCATCAGTGCTGACACTCTTTTTTGGACCACTTACTATTTATTTATTTATTCATCTTATATTCATCCACTACGTATAAATAGTTTCTAGTTCATTAATCAGCGCGAAGGACACCCACAAATATCCCTTGCTATAGTTTAGATGTTTGCTAAATAATTGCTGTTGTTTCATATCTCTTTTGCTACCAGGGTACTGCATATGCATCTGCAATAAATATTCTACACCAAGCCAGGTGTGTCAGAGTGTGTATTGCTATTCACAGTGTCCTTGGCACAGGAACAGGGGACCCAATACATCCAGCGGCTCCTTCGGGGGTAAGCACTACATTTGCCTTTCTTGTGTTTTTTCTCTTCTTAAGTTTGTATGTTATGATTCACCATGTACAGCCATAGTAGTCATGAACGTGGGATTTTCAGCCCCTAATAACAAGTTAAAATTTAAAGTGTGCCTACCTGTCCTTAATGCCCAACCCTTAGACTAGGGCTTATGGCTTATCTTGTAAAGCGTAAAAAGTATACAAAAGACGTATAAATGGTGCGCAAATCAACCTTATTAAAATAAAAAAATATGATCTAGAATAAATATACTGTTGCCAATAAATCCAATGTGGCCAGTAATATATGAGTGATAAAGGTATACAATCCGTGTATCCGTAATAAATATCAGTGATGAGTGTATACTATCCTTGTGATAGTGAAATGCCAAACGTGCAAATTAAAAATTACTCCTAAAAATTCCTCCAAATGCTGATGCTGTATGGATATATAGGAATAAATGAGTTAAATTGCTTAAAATAAAAGTTGAATAAAAAGGCACTATTAACCAAGTGTGCTTTGTGATGAAAATTGGTTAAAATATCTGGTATGTCAGTATGTGTCAGTATTAACCGACCAATGCAATAAAATGCTATATAAGGTCACATACACCAGACGATTGGTGATTGGTAAATGTGTGCTCCACTGACAGTGATATAAAAAGCAGCTATTTAGCTTACTGATAATCCACTGGCAAAAACGGCAAACCGACCCACAAATTGACACATAAATTGTGGGGAATAGTTTGCAGCCGCTTATAGAAGTGGTATATAACTATAAATAGAAAGATATAAAAACTTCCTTTTATGTTGCCGTTTTTTTGGTGATTTTTCTTCATAAAAAACCCGCTGCTGTCTTTATCCGGTTTCTACATGAAAGAGATAAATACAAAAAAACAAACTACTATTGCGCAGCATCTCTGGTATTGTTTTACATGAAATGCCTTTGATCTGTTTGCACTCACGTGTACCCTTTATCTTGTAAAGCCCCCACCCCAGCATTCTCGCTGCAATGCCCACCATCCCTGGTGCTCTGCCCAGCAAATTTACCACTTTGCAACTCAGTGCCTGTCTTCCAAGTTGAATGATGCTCAGCACCATTAGACCCACTTCTTGTGAGCACAGAATGCCAAGGAACCACTATATATATATATATATATATATATATATATATACGTATAAGTAATATTAAAGCTTCATTTTTTTTTTAAAGTAACAAACATGTTATACTTACCTGCTCTGTGCAGTGGTTTTACACAGAGCAGTTTCGGTCCTCTTGTTTTCGGGTCCCCCACCAGTGCTTCTGGCCCCTCCCCCCCAGCAGAGAAAGCCACTTGTCCTGGGGGCATCGCTGTGTGCCAACTCCCGAGCTGCTGCTCTGTGCTTCCATAAGACACATAAAGCCATGGCTAGGCCCCGCCCCCCTCTCTCCTCATTGGCTCACTGACTGTGATTGGCAGCAGTGGGAGCCAATGGGTTCCCGCTGCTATCTAAGCCAATGAGGAGGCAGAGTCCCTATACAGCCGAGGCTATCATGAACATCTCTAGATTGGAGGGGGCTCAGGTAAGGATTGGTGGGGGAGCGCTGCACACAGAAGGTAAAAAAGCCTTCAGAACCACTTTAAAGTGGAAGTTCAGCCTGGAACCAAAATCTCTGAATCTACTTGCAGCCACAATCTAAGACTAACCTATCTAGCCCCGTAAAGCAAAATTCACTATACATACCTTTTCTAAAGCCGCTCCGGTCTGGTCTCCAGCAGCGGAAGCTTTGTGCAGGAGAGAACTGACAATGGCTGGGAAATGCCTGGGAAGTGAAATCACCCATAGAGTTACTATGGGGCTTCCTTGTCGGCTGCTTCTCCTGCACACACCTACACAGAGAAGCCGCCGCTGACAGCTGAGCATGGGACCGGACTGTTCAGAAAAGGTATGTATAGCAATGTTTGCTTTACAGTGTTAGAAAGGTTAGTCTTAGATTGTTGTGGGTGCCAGTAGATTTAGAGATTTTAGTTTTAGGCTGAACTTCTACTTTAAGCAAAGTCTTAATATACTTAAAATGCGTTTAAAATGTATCCTCAACCATAACCTCAATTCTTTACATAACTCCGAAATTGAGCCCTTAACTGTTTAGCAATGCCTCACCCTCAACATTTTCACACTGTTCCATGTGCGTTGTAACGCACATACATAGATGTGAATGTGCCCATAGTTAGTTTCCCTTTCAAAGCACACTAAGCTGCAGTGCATTGATGTGAACTAGCAACACTGAAAAGAATGAGATTTCTACTTGGAATGCATTTTATTGCAGCAAAGTTCATGAATTTTTCGGCATGAAAACAGTGTAAATAGGACCCTAAAGGAAATCTGTACTGACCTCCTTTTTAAATGTACTAATTTATGAGTCTGGCTGAAATTCTGCTGAGTTAGTGGCTCAGAAAATATTGAAACAAGGGAATCAGCTTGACAGCGAGGAAACTGGCGTTTTCAGGCATTAGCTATGGCAAAGTATGTATTCTTTTTTAGTACAGGTTTCCTTCCAAAGACTGATGAACACACTGGTAAAAAAAAAGCATAAGCCCCACCCCTTATATAATCCACCCACTCTGTCCCCTGTATTCCACTTGCTTCCAACCATAGTGTTAGGAGTTTACAGCTCAGGACAGATTATACAGTCCCAGAATCACAGGACAGAATATACAGCTCAGCCTCACAGATCAGGGTATACAGCTCAGCATCACAGATCAGGGTATACAGCTCAGCATCACAGCACAGAGTATATAGCTCAGCCTCACAGCACAGAGTATATAGCTCAGCCTCACAGCACAGAGTATATTGCTCAGCCTCACAAATCAGGGTATATAGCTCAACCTCACAGATCAGGGTATTTAGCATTACAGAACAGGGTATATAACATAATAGATCAAGGTATACAGCTCAGCCTCACAGATCAGGTCCTCATCATTGTATACTACCCCCATCATCATCATCCTCATCATTGTATAATACACCCGTCATCATCATCCTCATCACTATATAATACACCCGTCAACATCATTGTATAATACACCCATCATTGCTATCCTCATCATTCTATAATACACCTGTCATCGCTATCCTCATCATTCTATAATACACCCGTCATCATCATTATCCTCATCCTCATTGTATAATACACCCGTCACTGCTATCCTCATTATTGTATAATACACCTGTCATCATCCTCCTCATGATTGTATAATACACCTGTCATTATCCTCCTCATGATTGTATAATACACCTGTCATCATCATCCTCATCATTGTAAAATACACCCGTCACTGCTATCCTCATCATTGTATAATACACCGACCCGTCATTGTCATCCTCATTATTGTATAATACACCCATCATCATCCATATCATTGTATAATACACCCATCATCATCATCCTCATCATTGTATAATACACCCATCATCAGATGACGGGTGTATTATACAATGTGACGCCATGTGTATTATACAAGGATGAGGATGTTGATCATCCTCATCATTGTGATTTTGTATAATACAACCAGTAGCTGGAGTCATCGCTATGCTCATCCAGTGAGTGACCAGGACATCCGGCCAGGTAAGTGGTAACTAATACTCTTGATTATTTATTTTTTTCTTAGCAAGTTGCAAGTGAAGTTTCAGTTTGAATCCTAAGGCCCCTTTCACACTGGGGTGGTGGGGGTGTCAGCAGTAAAGCGGCGCTATATTTAGCGCCGCTTTACCGTCGTTTTAGCGGTGCTATTCGGCTGCTAGCGGGCACAGAAAAGCTCTGGCATAGTGCATGCTGCATATAACATGATCTCCAAAGGGAGAGGGAATTTTGTCATTCATCTGACTCTCCCCCATTTAAAGATCATGTTATATGCAGTGTACAGTATAAATGGGCTTTTCTTAATGTCTTAGGCCCATTTCACACTGGGGCGTTTTTCAGGAGCTACAGTGCTAAAAATAGTGCCTGTATAGCTCCTGAAAAAAGCGGGTCCTTTCGCTCCATTGTGAAAGCCGGATGGCTTTCACACTGGAGCGGTGCGCTAGCAGGATGGTAAAAAAAAGTCTTGCTAGCAGCATATTTGGAGCGGTGAAGGAGCGGTGTATACACCACTCCTATACTGCACCTACCCATTGAAATCAATGGGACACCGCCGGGATACCACCGGCAAAGCGCCACTTTAAACCCCCCCCGCTAGCGGCCGCATACCGCCGCTAAAAGGACGGTAAAACAGCGCTAAATATAGCGCTGCTTTACCGTCGCCGCCCGCACCGCCCCAGTGTGAAACCAGCCTTAATGGATGAGAGGGCAGAAGGGGGTGGATCCTCGTCTGGAGCATTTTCTATTGAGTTCAGCCTAGAGACCACAAACCTTGCAGCTCCAGAAGTTCAGCTCCAGGAAGAGGACTGGGCAGCCTGAACAGAAGATTTCCAAAGGATCCAGTAGCTTATATGATGTGGGACATCCTTCATTACAGGTAAGCTAGGTCACTTAAGCTGTAGGAACAAAATATAGCTAAGCTTTAGCATTAAACTATTAGTTCAGCAACAAAGAGGACTATTTGAGTGATAGAGTTATGATGGTCATAGACCTTCCAATCCTGCTCTTGATCTTATGCCCAATATTGTACAGCTAAGGGCCTATTCACACCTGGAGCATGAAGGCAAGGCAAAAAATGGTGTTCTCTATCATTCCAGTTAACACCGCCATGCTGCAGTGGTGTGCCCTAAAAGAAAGTACGGCCTGCATAATGTATTTTCAAAACAGTGGGGTTGAATTATTAAAACTGGAGTGCCAGATCTGGTGCAGCTCTGCATAGAAGCCTTCTAGGTTTTTTGTCAAAGCATAATTGAACAAGCTGAATTTAGAAGTTGATTGGCTACCATACACATCGGCACCAAACTTTGCACTCTCCAGTTTTAGTAAATCAACCCTAGTGTGTTGCAACGCATGCTTTCCCTTCCAGACACTGTGGGTTAAAGAGGGAAATTTGGGGGGATGGGGGCAGCGCAACGTTGTTGCCAGACTATCACAAAATGCTGTGTTAGGTGAACTTCACTGGCAGTCTCAAGAGGCAAAACTGTAAGTGCAGATGCAATTATAATAAAGTGTTGCAGCACATGTATTTTGAATAGGAGACTATAACTTTACCTCTACTGGAAGCGAAGGCATGCCACAAATCAGAATTTCTTAATCTTTCTTATTATATATTATGAGTTTTTACCAGTGTAGCACTCCTCTAGTGTGAATAGTGTAGGATCAACCACCAAAGTAGTGTGGCAGGCTAGCATTCACCTTTCAGGGCGAGATCCTTTGCCTAAGGTGGGGCAAAACAACCAAATGGGTGTCAGTCCCTTTAATCCTGTCTATAGTTTATATGCTCAAAAAACTCTGGGGAAAGGGTTTGGGGCACAGGATACCTAAAAAAGTGCAAAATATCTCTGGGTTTCTAGCAACAGTTATTGCTCCTTTAGTAGCATTCTCCAAATAGTAACTAGACCTTTAGGAGGAGCTAAATAGGTTGCTGTGACTCTATGAGAGCAGTCACTATATTAAAGATCAAGTGGTTTTCCTTGTTCTCGAAGCAGATTCTATGCCTTATGTGAGCAGTCACATGTACCTTAATATGTTGAGCAGTGAGATATCCATGAAATGTCTCTTGAGGTCTCCAGAACACTCTTTAGCAAATCAGACTTTTCTAAAGGTGCTCCATACAGGTAGTCATCTCTATATCAATGTACCCTCCAGCATAGCAGATTGGGTTACTTGAGTCTTAAGTTCTTAACACAAGCCTCAGGGCTGGGGCAGAGCCCAAGAAGAAAAGACCTCTTCACTGTCGCTTCCTGACCAAGAGAAGTGACAAAAACCTTTCTGTACCTTTTTGTACCAAATCTCCACACCACTGGCCTAAAAACCTCAGTGGTTGGCAACGGCAGATAAATATTTATAACTCATAAATTGTTATCTCTCATGCCGCGTACACACGACTGGACTTTCCGGCAAACTAGGTCCAACGGTCTTCTCAACGGACTTTCGGTGTAGTTCCAACGGACTTTCCGAACGGAATTGGCCACATATGAACGGACTAAGTCCGTTCGAAAGTCCGTTCGATAGTTCAATAGCCAGTAGCCAATAGCTTCCCTTGCGATAGGAATTAAGTCCGTCGGATAGATTTGAAACATGTTCTATTTATAGGTCCGTCTGAATTATTAAAAGAAAAACGATCGGATTAGCCCACACACGATCGGATTGTCCGACGGACTGATTCCGTCGGACCTAGTCTGCTGGAAAGTCCGGTCGTGTGTATGTGGTATCACACTAACTACTGAAGACAACTCAACAGCAGCAGGCAGAAATAATCAATGTCCTGAGCTTATGTGAAACCTACAGAGCACATAAATTCTAAACAAAGCTCTGGTTTGCTACAGCCTAGATAAAGGCAAGCTTAAAGAAGAAGTTCACTTCTTGCTTTATCCTCCACCCATACCCTTTTACTTATGAGACTGGGCTCTCATCAGAAAGCATACTCACTGACAATGTCAGCTTGCAATGGCTATCCCTAATGATGCAAATGTTAGGGATATCAGGCCCCTTCTATCATTTCATACACAACCTTTATTCAGCACCGTCAGTTACGATAATAGCTGCTGGTGTTCAATCCAATCCCATTCGGTTACACAAAGGTACAAAACAGGGCTGCCCCCTCTCTCCCCTGTTATTTAATCTGGCCATCAAACCTCTCTCAAGACACCTCAGCTCCACAGCATGCATCCATGGAATCCCACTCAGACAAAATGACTTGCGAGTCGCCCTTTTTGCAGATGATATCCTGATATTCACCATTTGCTCCCCAACAGACATACCCGCCATACAATCGATCTTTACCTCCTTCCACAAATGCTCTGGCCTGAAAATAAACTTTGCCAAGAGTAAAATTCTCCCTCTAGGTACTTGTAACTTATGAACATGGTCACTCTCTTCTCCCTTCCACATTAACGAGAAACACATCACATACTTAGGCATTAAAATAGGAAGGGAACCATCCTCTCTCTACTATCTCAACTATCCTCCTCTGATATCAAAAATAGTGGGTGAATTGGAGGCATGGTCCAACCTCCCACTCTCGCTCTTCGGGAGATGTGCACTTTTTAAAATGGTCAGTTTGCTTGTCTGTTATACCCTCTACAAACTTTACCATTATTATTAAAGCACAAAGATATACAAAATTTAAATAAGGCAATTATCGCCTTCATATGGAATAAGGGCAAACCTAGAATTGCACTGACCAAACTTTTTCTCCCAAAGAGTGAGGGGGGGGGGGGGAGCAGCATGCCAAACATTAGAGTATATAATTTAGCATGTCTTCTGAGAACAGGAATGAACTGGATTATACAAGCGTCGGACTTGGCTTACCCAATAAATCTTTCCGCCATCCTACATAGCTCGTTGCAACGAATCCCGATTCCTATTAAGCAAAATTTGCTATTCAGAGACACGATAATAGCCTGGAGAGAGGAGAGGAAAAAATTGGGTCTTTCACCCTTCGTTTCCAGGTTTCTTCCAATCCATGGCAACCCTATGTTCCTTCTCCAGTATGAACCATTCTCCAAATTAAGAGATAAAGGGTTAATCAATGCAAACTCTCTATACCATGGCGTAAATGGCTCTCTCAAACCCTACCACCTCATCACAGAAGAATTTGATCTTCCTACCCACAACTTTCTTTAAGCGTCGCAATACTCAGGCTTCATCACCAAAATCTGTCCAAAGAAAAGCATCAGATTCCAACAATCTTTCCTAGACAAGTTGATAGCGGAACAGAGGTACTCTATCTCAGATATGTACCAGCCTCTTAACAAGAAGTTCACTAAACCCATAAATAATGCCTCAATCAAATCCCGGTCAGTGGACTTACCGGGCCAAGTCAACATAGACAATACCATAACAGGTTATAAGATTACCAGAAGCATTATACCATACGTGTCCTGGAGAGAAACTCAATTGAAGCTAATGCACAGGGCATACTACCAATTTTCAACAAAACACCCCTCCACCTCAGGAACCTCGTGCCCATGGTGCTCTTTCCATAAACCCTCTCTACTCCACCGCCTCTGGCTTTGTCCATGGATCGTTACCTACTGGTCCACAATCCTCAACCTTATCCAAAAAGTGACTGATTTCACACCGGAGAAAGACACCATGCTTCTGCTATTTGGATACCCAACAAAAAACAGTGCACCACCAGCTACCTCCAAGTCATTACCTCAAGAAAACCTTCAATGGACTCTCCTGACTTTCCTCATAACTCGCAGGACCATATTCAACCATTGGATCTCTCCCACTCCTCCGACCATTTCCTAAACCATAAAAGCTCTCAAAACCCTGCTTTTCCAAGAAAAATTATATGCGGTGCTCCACAAAAACTGGCCTAATACCAAACTGGGCATGGGCATCTTGTATCGATCGCTGTCTGTCACCTTCAGAAAAAGCCATCTTAAATGCACCTCACTTCACTAAACGGACTCTCTTCAACCGCATGATTTTCTGCAAGCGCAGTGGGTATCCGGCTATGAAAGAGCAAGAAGTCAGGGCCGGCTACCACAGTCAAGATGGCAGTGATGGGGATCCAAAGACCAGTGAAGAACCATCCCAGGTGAAGATAGCACTAGACCCCTGGGCTGGTGAATGTCTGTTTATTAAAAGTCAGCAGTTACAGTATTTGTAGCTGCTGACTTCAAATTTTATTTAAAAAGACTGTAGTTCCACTTTAAAATGCCTTTTTAGACTGAAGGTCCGCTTTCAGGCGGGTTGCCTACACTCTTAAGTACCAAGTTGTTCCACTGGCTGCCAATGATAAATGGAACAGTGGGGGATCAATGGAAAAGTAAGTACACGCTGGAGAGAGAAGGGTGAGAATTGAAGCAAGTTCATTGCTTTGCCCTAAATGTTTGTCTAAACTATACTATTGCCTATTTAATTTGTTAAATATAATTGAACGTATGTTTTTAGTTCTACTGATTGCCAGATAAGGAAACTTTGTGTGGATTGGCAGGCTCGTTTAGAGCCCTCAGCGGCACAAAAGGGGTTTCTGTTGTCCAGTTCTCCTCGTCAGCAGATTTTCATGAGCATATCGCGAAAAGAGAGCTAAACTGTTGGCAAGAAGCAGTGGGTGATTAATCTAAATGATTTGCTCTCCTCAATATTTTGCCTCTTATGTCTTAGCTTTCTCATCACTACGGGGGGAGAAAGAGTGAGCGAGGTATCTCTCGACACAAATTGCAGCCTACCTAAACCTTGGCTTTGTCTCCTGGCTTAATTTTTTTTTATATATATATAAAGAGTCCCAATAGATGAAAACACTTGGAGAAATTTAGGTAAGGAACTGGCTGACGCTGTCTTGTGCCGAAACAAATAGTTCCCCGATATATCTGAACACACGTCCCATTCCAATCATTAATGTTTAACGTCCATTTTTTCCATGTCTAAATTGTTGCTTACAATTTTACTTGCCACAGTGATTTATATTTTTCTTCTCTCAGTTCTGCAATCTCTGCTCATTCAAGCTTTTTCTCTCTCTCCGGTTATCTCTGTGTCTTTTATTTTGCTTTCCACTGGGTAGAGAGCCAAAGGCTTCTCTTTTTATTGTCAGAAATGTCTTTAATTGCATTAAGCTTGTTTCTCTTATAATGCAAGGTGAATTTAGATAAAATTATGTGATTCACACACTCCCGCAACATTATATAGCTAAAGGGTGACTCCACTATTCAAAATCTGCAGCTCTGCATGATATCCACCAATTGAATGCTCAAAATCACCTTGGCATGCTACACTCCCTGCTCACCTCCTGTAAGCTTAAAAAACCCTCCAGCTTATGATACATGTTAGGAATGGAATGCCTTAGATTCTGATGATCATCATTCTAAAGCTAAACCTGATTTTGAAAAGTTAACATAATAAAATATCTCAGGTAATTACAATGCACACCAACAATATTTAAATTGCATTTTACTAATGTCGGGTGACAGGAACCAAGGTCTTCACTTATGGCCCCTTAGTTGCCTTGGTGCTGCTATGGACATTGATAAAATAGCCCAGGTGTTAGAATGTGTACACCTGTACATTTATAGCTGTCAAATGATTGTGGTTTTATAGCTGTCAAATTATTGTGATCATAAAGAGATAAGCTAAGCATCAGGATTTCTAGGTTGCTTAAGGCTAAGACAGCACTGGCGAGAACTTGCCAGTGACAGCATTTCTAAAATGTGCAAGTAAAACATTCACCTGCTTGTATGTGTCGCTACCTCACTGGAAAGCTGTGGAGAGTACGTCACAAGCCAGAGAGCGATGCCTTAATGATCCAGAAGGTGCTATATATGCAGAATGGTTATATTCCCTGTTGTGTCTTGCGATTCACTGTTCTCATCAGCAATAACATTTCTAGAGTTACGTTGTTGTACGGAATACAACCTTCTTATTTAGAAGGATTGGTTCAAATAAAATGAATGCAGTCTGTAGGATGCTGGTGACTGATTGCAACCCAACAACCTAGGACATTAAGCAGCCAAGGACTCTAAGCACCAGGAGCAGCCTGCATTATGGCAACCAAGAATTCTAGGCTAAAGGAGCAACCAGCCTCCTAGCAACCAAGAACACTAGGCCCCAGGAGCCACCTTGGATCTGGCAATCAAGGATGCTAGGTGGTAGGGGCTACCTGTAATTTAGCAACCAAGGAGAGAGTGGAGAAGCGTCAGACTTACTGTCAAGATTTTATTGTGGCCTGTGTCCCAACTGTTGAGATTTGTCTGACTATTTGTCCTGTGGCCAATGTCACCGAGACAGAAGTAAGAGGAAATTCTATATATTACTGTTTGGTATGGGGACAGTGAAAGTGAAATCTCGCAATAGGGCAAATGCTCAGGTGACTTCCTATTTACCTTCAAGACATGAAGTTAAGGGACATCTCCCAAGCCCTAAAATAACTTGGTGGAGGCTTTAACTCTTCCCATACTATATCCAAAAGAAAAAAAAAAAAAAACAGGAAAAAAAGTTTTAGCTATTTATACTCTTTAAAAGGTATCTCAGTATGACCCCTGCATGGGCAAGAAGTGAGAGGTTGCCATGACGTAGGACAATGGCATTTGTAATTACTGGAAATTTTTGAAAATCATAGTAGGTTACAGATTGAAGAAGGAAGGTATTCTTTAATAACGTTAAAAGGCACAGCGGCTTATATAGCAAGTATACAGTATGCTGTAAGTTATATCTCTTTTTTATAACGAAAGTGGACCTGGCTCCAATTCAGTGCAGACTTTTGTTATATTATTTTAGTGTCAGCCTGCCCATTATATCTAAGAATCCTCTGCCACACTCTAATCTGAATGCTTCATGCACATTGTATTCTATTGATAATTTTGTTTCCTACAGGAGTTTACCAGTTATACTGCATTTTTGCATGTGCTTTCATGACATTTATGTGTGTTCTTGTGTCTGGTATTAATACATTCTATTGGCCATTGGCCAGAGTTCTGGCCATTAGAATGCATTAATGTGGGATTTAAAAAAATACACCATTGAAAGGGTTTTGTTAAATGTATTTGATAAATGCAAGAAAATATTATTTGTTCCTGCTAGAAATCTAGTGAGCTGAAAGCTTCATATGCCCTCTGCCTGTGCTGAGTGCAACCAGTTCTCTATGTGGACTATAGAACACCTCCCCAAATGTTATTAAGAGGAGAGAAAGAAGTGTTCTGTAGTTCACTCGTTCACATTTCTGTTGATTAGGAAGAATGAAGCAAATCTCATTAATATGCCTATAGTATTTATGACGTGTTTTTTACACGTTTTTGTTTTGTCTTTGAAGTGCTGAAAAAAGTATCAAGAAAGTTTGTTAAAGGCCCATGAAAGTGTTGTTTTTTTCTAGTGGGAGGTACTAAAAAAGGGCAAGTGATGCAGAGGAAATGATCTGCTTTGAGACGTGGTTAGGTTGTGGTGGGATAGCAGACATTTTTGTGAATTCTCTGCAAGATGGATTCCTATACTTTGCTCTCATTTACACTTAGCTTGGTCCAGCTCAAGATAATTGTGAAAAGATTCTCACGGTCACTTGCAGGCACCGGCCAACTTTGCTGACACAAAAACCTTTGCCACTAGCAAAAATTCTCTGCTTGGCACTGTCAGTATTGCTGGGTGGTTGATGCTTTAGCCTGTGCACAGTAGCAAAATGTGTTACCACACTGCTGCTCTGTATAACCAGGAAATGACTGGAACTGCTCTGTCCTAGTTCTCTGTTATTTCCCACTGCATTCTGGGATACAGGAACCTCCACTGTCTCTCCCCCATTTCCCAGCTAACACTTTATAAATGCTTGACTAACATGCTATAAATTAAATAGGTGCGGTTATGGCATGTTACCATTGAAATAATTGAGGCGGCTGATTAGTGTTGATGCCTTATGAAAGCGACATGCTGTATTTTTAAACACAAAACAATGCTACCACTCCTGCGTGTACTGCATTTTGTGGTGGCTATTGTAATAGTCATGATGGGCATAAAAGTGTGGTTATGAGGCTTTAAAAACACTTTTAAATGCTGCTTAACCACTTCCCGGCTGCCATATAACAGAATGACGTGCGTAAAGTGGTTAAGTTATCCTGACTGGACATCATATGATGTCCAGCAGGATAAGCCGCATTCGTGCGCCCCACGCCCATGCGCAACCGCGGTGAAACCAGGAAGTGCTGGTAAATGGCTTTCCTCGGTTCGCGCTGACAGGAGAGCTGATCGGCGGCTCCCCGTTCAGAGGGGGAGTCTGCGCTGATAATCAGCACATTGATTATCAGCTCAACCCCCATCAGAGGTGCCCACCACATCTGCCAATCAGCTGCCAGTCAGTGCCCTCCAAAGTGTCAGTCAGTACCCACCAGTGCCAATCAGTGCTCATCAAAGTGCCAATCAGTGCCCATCAGTAACACCTGGCAGTGCCTTCACAAATGCCAATCAGTGCCCATCAGTGTCAGCTGTCAGTGCCCATAAGTGCCACCTATCAGTGCCACCTATTGGTGCCCATCAGTGCCGCCTATCAGTGAACATCAATTCTACATATTAGTGCCTCCTCATCAATGTCCATCAGTGCTGCCTCATCAGTGTCCATCAGTGCAGCCTCATCAGTGCCTGTAAGTGAAGGATAAAACAACATTTTATAACAGAAATTAAGAAAAACATTTCTTTTCAAACATTTTCTGTCTTTTTTAGTTTGTTTAGCAAAAAATAAAAACCCCAGTGGTGATTAAATACCACCAAAAGAAAACTCTATTTGTGGGAGGAAAATGATAACAATTTTGTTTGAGTACAGTGTTACATGACCGTGCAATTGTCATTCAAAGTGTGACAGCGCAGAAAGCTGAAAATTGTCCTGGGCAGGAAGGGGAGAAAATGCCATGTGAGTGGTTAAACACAGGGTACCAATGCACATGTAAACAAGCTCTTAGGGTTATTACTCTGCTCCTCTATTGATACAGGACAGTTAGTGAGCATTGTTATCCTAAGAAAGGAAGGGTATTACTGGAAGGATCACCAGGGAAAAATAAAGATAACAAACCCTGAAAAAAGAAAACTAATACAGGTACCATGTAGGCATGTGCAGTTTGCTGTCTTCACTGCAGGTGGTGCTCAACCACAGTGGCAATGCCACAGAAGGAAAGGAAGTCATGAGGAACATGGATACTCTATGGTTTCCTGAGTCACTGGGACAGTGATCCAATTGGATTCTGGTTGCCCCTGTTACTCTGGCAGCCATCTTGGGTGTGGTATAGTCTATTTAAGACCCTGGCGCCTGGGTTTGGTGCGCATTTGCATGTGGGTAGTGTAGGGAAAGGCCACCAGTCTGTCAGGGACAGTATTAGGGGCAGAGAGAGGTTCCAGAAAAATATGAAAAGCTTAGGGCTCCAAAATCTCCTTGGACCTTTTCCTGTTTGAGCACAGAATGACCAGGCTGCATTCCGCTCCTTCAGACAGACGC
This sequence comes from Lithobates sylvaticus, assembly GCA_028564925.1. Taxonomy (NCBI): domain Eukaryota; kingdom Metazoa; phylum Chordata; class Amphibia; order Anura; family Ranidae; genus Lithobates; species Lithobates sylvaticus. The sequence continues at coordinate 212,330,378 of CM053029.1, read as the reverse complement.
TGTCAGTTCGACTGATACTTGCTCCGCTACCCGCTGTTTGCATCCGTGAGTGTTCCCGGTTGTCCCTTCTCCCACCAGGTTTGTCGTGAACTGTTTTGTTTTTACTTCAATACAAGTTCTACTAATTGCACCTGAACTGTGTGTATTATTGCTGCCACACCACGCTGCATACACCCACAACCACATCTAAGGACTGGTAAGCTGCAAAAGATTTTACTTCAAATTAACAATAATATAAAAGCTTACATTCCACTGTTTTTCAGTTATAAATACACATAATAGACCACCCAGGGAAAGCCCACAAAAACATAAGTGGTTTTGGTAGGAAGTCAACCCAGGACCACTCAAAAAGAATGCCAATCAATCATTAAAACTACAAGGTCGATCTGGAATTGATTGTATTATACTGACCATTGCTAGAGGAAAATCCTGTTTTATTTTTATTCTCCATTATAACATTTAATTGCTGTTTTAATACACACATACTCCTGTGTGGTTGACTTCATGCCCCTAGGTACATCGCTCAGAATGTAAATGACAGCCACATACCTAATGGATCTTAGGAGAAGCACAAATCACACACGAGTGTCTGATTTTAATAATCATAACAATAAAACAAACTACAAACTCTAAAGCGGTTGCTCATTAGGCTGTGATAGGACTGGCTGGGCACACATGGATTGCTACTCTGGGAAGTTCACTATGTCTTTATCTCAGCATGATTGGAAAAAAAAACCCTTGAAGCGGGATATTGCTGTTTCTGTATTAAAGGTATTTGCAATTATATGCAGGCCCCTGCATTGTCAAATAGTATCAGATAAAATAACATGATATTAGGTATTAAATTGTAATGGATTTAACGTGCTATTTACTGGACACGCTTCAGAGCGCTGACACCGAATGGGGCATATTTGAATTCTCCAACTCATTGTTATTTGCAATATTTCACCTGGCTTTCCTTGCCTATGGTATTAGATTTCTGCAACACTGATTGAAATGCTCATGACATTTTTGCGTGCACTTGTTTTAAATGATGGTAAAGCAATTTTTGATGTGATGTTATTTGTTTTTGCTTGTTATTCCCTATTTTCTTTATCATATTTCAATTATAAATTTGTAAATGTTATATTTTTCCCTACTTTTAATAAAGATTTGATTGTGAAAAAAAAAATGTGTAGGCACCCCCTCTAGAGACTATCTGTATGTATTGCAGGACTATCACCATATTTGCTGAGCCACCGAAGTTAGAAAATGTATCACAGGATAGGCTTGGTTTGAAACTATGGACCTAATTTTAGCTTGACCAAAATAAAACATTGGATTGCCAGGTAATGGTAAAAAAAAAAAAAAGTCACCAGGTTGCTAAGCTTGTGAAATCTCTGGTGTGGTCCCCCACAGTATCACTGATTCAGTAACCTATCTTTCAGGTTAAAGGGGTTGTAAAGGTTCAGGTTTTTTTAAAAACAAACATGTCATACTTACCTCTGCTGTGCAGGTGGTTTTGCACAGAGTGGCCCCGATCCTCCTTTTCTGGGGTCCCTCCGTGGTGCTCCTGGCTCCTCCTCTTCTCAAGTGTCCCGTCAGAGAAGCGCTCTCCTACGGGACACCCGTGCGGGCGTGCTCCCGTGTCCTGCTGCTTTGTCGGTTGACACAGACAGCAGGACTCGGCTCTACCCCCCAGCGGCTTTTGAATTTGCCGCGAACACCACACATTGTTCGCTGTTCGGCGAACAGGCGAACATCGGGCTCATCCCTATCCAGCACCTGCATAGCTTCTGGTGTCCTTCCACCTGGCTTTCAAATTTACTTAGTTCCAGCAAGTCCAGAGTGCTTGATTCAGGGAGGTATTGCAGACAAGGTTAAGGGCAGCTCAACACTAAGTAAACATTTTGGAAAATGGTGGTGTATATCGATCCCTTCAGGCATCAGGGATGACACTGAGTGAGAAAGAGAAAATCAAACCTGTAGCACGTTTCATGTTAATGAGGTGACATACAAATATTATAAAAGTCACACACAGGTACCTGCATGATTTTTTCAAGAAGTCAGTGCTTTGGCTAGCCTCCGCCCTCTCCAGCTGCACGTTGCTATTGGCAACTTAGTGTGATAGCCAAGCTCACTGACCAAAGGCAGGATGCAAGCGACAGGCAAAGTTTTAGACAATTTGCAAAATATTGCAAGCTGGGTTTTGAGGCCCCTGGGGGGCCTTAAAAAGATTGCAGATCCATGCAAGCCACCAGGGGATGGCTTCTGTATTGTGAATGTATCCTCATGGGACTCATTATAGTTTCACTTGTATGAATTAAGAGCAATTTAAAGAACAACTCCAAAAAAGAAAACATTAATTTTAAAATTGTCTACAATAAAATGTCAATCAATATGCTGAAACAACAGAAATCTTTTCCTAGAGATTTACCACCTTATAAAAGGAATGGAATTTCTCCAAAGCGTTTGGAGAACTAGCCTGGAAACCGAATGGACACAGGCCCCTGGGCTGCAGCTTGTAGCACCCAAGGTGCCCATTTTTTGATTACACAGAACAGTGATGAAATCAGATTACATTTTTCTGCTCATTAAACATGATATTGATTTGAAATTCACATATAGCTAACATGGATTCATTCTGTTTCATGTTTGCTCTGGAATTATTTCCTTCCAGACATTCTGTTGGTTTATCAGCTTTGAGTAGAACAGACACGGGAGCTAAACAGACTGTAATTTAAATGATCTGAGCCTACAAGCTGCTTGTCCCAATTTCAATTTTTATTAACAACTTCCTTCTTATTTTCAAAGACAGATGAGAGAGAAAGAGAGAGAGAGAGGGAATGAGTGAGAGACAAAGAAGAGACAACGTCTAACGGGTGTTTAGGTTATAAAGTCCAAATTTCCAAAAGCTTTATTGGCCTTATGTGAGCTTCTTTGTTACAAGAGAAAATTGCATTATGATGTTTTTGATTAATATTTCACTGTAAGCACAAAGTCATAAATGACAAGGCTCCTGTGTAAAAAAAAATAGCCAAATGAAAAGCAGAGATGTTCGCCACATCAGCCAACCTGCCACTGAACTCCATTGAAGGGGGATTTATTATTACTGCCACTGAACACCAATAAAGGGGGTTTACTTTTGCACCCATAGAATCCCAATGACAACTACAACTTATGTAGAAGGGTTAGTTGCATCCCTGTGCATCACCTGAGGATAGTCCCTTCACTGGGTATATGAGAGGGTTTGCACTGTCAATTTATGCAGCACTTTACATATATATGGTACATTCACATCAGTCCCTGCCCTCAAGGAGCTTACAATCAAAGGTCCCTAACTCACATTTACACATACAGATACTGGAACCAATTTAGACAGGTGCCAATTAACCTACCAGCATGTCTTTGGAGTGTGTGAGGAAACTGAAGTACCTGGAGGAAACCCACGCAGGTACAGGGAGAACATGCAAACTCCAGGCAGGTAGTGCCATAGTTGGCATTTAAACCAACGACCCTAGTGCTGCTAGGTGGAGCCACTACTAGCCACTGTGCTGCTCCATAACTTAAAGCAGGCAAATCAGGAGCCTGATGACCTTCAAATGTATGCAATTGGAAAGGATCAGACAAATCTATCACTGTGTAATCACTAATGTCAAAACATTACTGCCACTGAACACCAATAAAGGGGGGGGGGGGGGTATTTCTTTCCTCCCATTGAATACCAAGGAATGTGTTAATACTGCCTCTATACACCAATGAAGGAGGGGATATTATTGTTGCCAATGACAACAACAATGGGTTTAATGTTACTAGCAAAGCACAGGGGGAAATGTGCCACAATACATCATAATACCACATCCACTTTGTTAGTCATACTAACTTTTTGGCTATACACACTTTTTTTTTCTTAAGCCCTTCAAGTTGTCTTTTCAAATAATTTAAAAATTTTGGGAGCAACAACGCCAATGCCTTTTTTTGGCATTTTCAGATAATGATCTCTCCCACTTCCACCAATTCTAAATGTCCAGTGAGGCAGCCCATTATAGTGACAAGCCAATAGCAAAGTCATGTTGGAGTGTCAAAGAGAAAGTCTTATTGGTTGCTTTAAGTACATAGGTGTACTGTACTGTACTTAGTGGATCAGTCTCATATTTTGTTATGATTTCACCTTGTGCTGTGGTGTACAAAATGAATATGGCTGCCAGACTTTTTGCTATAATTGTTGAGTTTCATAACCTTTCAGAATTTTATTGAAGGTTCCACAAGCGCCTGCCTTGTTTTAACATCCATATGGTAAGTGCTGTGATCAGACAGCGGTCTCATTAGAACATTACTGTTATGACCACAAATGCATGGTGATCCCAGGATATTTTTCCATATTCCAAATTCAACATCAAAAAGAAAATAATTGTTCCCTATGAGAGAAAACGATGCACTTTTCTGCTTAAAAAGAAAAAAATATATATATCAGAAAAAAGACATCACAGTAAATAAATTAAATCCATGGGAAATTAGTTATTGAAAGAGTTTATTTAAAGTAAAGTACATTTGATTAATGTTAGTAAGAAATGTACATTTATTTTGTTCTGTCCCACTTATATGTATTTTTTTCTGGGTTATATTGAATTGCATAAGGTTATTGTTCTGTAATATGGTTACATCTAATGATGGCTTTGGGCCACTACAAGTTGTTTACTACGTCATTTGGTTTCTCCCCACCCCCATTCCCTTGTTTAGTGCTAGTTTGTTCAGTTCTAGCTAAATATTCCCTGTTTCTTCCATGTTCCTTCAGTCAGTGCTAGTACTTCGCAAAGACAGGGCTTAGGAGAGTTATTGTCTTCTTACACTTCAAAAGACTTGACGAACATCCTCTGAACTGCAATTAGCTGATGTAAAGTTGTATTGCATTCAACTTGTGTCTCATTTAAGAGCTAAGCTTCCTGTTAATAGTGCCAAGTCAGCAGGTGACCACACTCTCTGGACAGACTGGGTCTAAGGAGGCATGTTGAAGCATAAAGTGGTATGTGAAACAGAACTTATTATTACATTCTAGGATGAACATGTAACCAGGCCATGTGTGTTGGTGAAAGATTACAGAGTATGCCTTTATAAAAATGATATTTTACTTTAACATGTTGGCCTAACTCATCTGCCTGGCTTCTTTTATCTCTACTCCAGTGGCAAGACCTCACTGCCAAAATTCTCTATGCCATAGACCAGTGATGGCAAACCTTAGCACTCCAAATGTTTTGGAACTACATTTCCCATGATGCTCAACTACACCGCAGAGTGCATGAGCATGATGGGAAATGTAGTTGCAAAACATCTGGGGTGCCAAGGTTTGCCATCACTGCCATAGACAGTTTGATTCTCGTCCGGTTCAGCAGGGAACGAATGAAGTTTGAATCATGTATGGGCAGGCTGATTGTACCCAAGCTGATCGATCAACGTGGGTACAACCAGCTGGTCAGATTTTTCATGGCTATTGGCAGCGGCTTTAGCTGCTAGCTATAATCACTGTGTGTTCTCCCGTGGGTTCCAATAAAAAAGGTTGATCCATCTATGGCTGGCTTTAATGTGTTGCCACTGACTTTAGGTGTCTATGCTCACTTTTGGGTGCTCCCACTCCATTGGTTTGGGTGATCCCACTCCATCTGTTACATTCCCCCTGGTACAGCCACCACAGTCTTTGTGAGAGGAAACTTAGATTTTGCCAACATGTCGCTTAGACATTAGTGACCCTTAGGTGGTAAAACTCTTCAGCTTATATAAAAATTACTACTAATTAGGGATGAGCCGAAAACCCCCGGTTCGGTTCGCAGCAGAACATGCGAACAGGCAAACAATTTGTTCGAACACGCGAACACCGTTAAAGTCTATGGGACATGAATAATCAAAAGTTCTAATTTTAAAGGCTTATATGCAAGTTATTGTCCTAAAAAGTGTTTAGGGACCTGGGTCCTGCCCCAGGGGACATGTATCAATGCAAAAAAAAGTTTTAAAAACTAACGTTTTTTTGGGAGCAGTGATTTTAATAATGCTTAAAGTGAAACAATAAAAGTGATATATTCCTTTAAATTACATACCTGGGGGGTGTCTATAGTATGCCTGTAAAGTGGCACATGTTTTTCATGTTTAGAACAGTCCGAGAACAAAATTACATTTCTAAAGGAAAAAAAAGTGATTTAAAAGTACTTGCGGCTATAATGAATTGTCGGTTCTGGCAATACACATAAAAGTCATTGAAAAAAAAAACGGCATGGGATTCCCCCACAGTCCATTACCAGGCCCTTTAGGTCTGGTATGGATATTAAGGGGGACCCGAACCAAAATTAAAAAAAAAATGGCGTGGGGTCCCCCCAAAAATCCATATCAGACCCTTATCCGAGCACGCAACCTGGCAGGCCACAAGAAAATAGGGGGGGCGAGAGAGCGCCCCCCCCTCCCGAACTGTACCAGGCCACATGCCCTCAACATGGGGAGGGTGCTTTGGGGTAGCGGCCCCCCAAAGCACCTTGTCCCCATGGTGATGGGGACAAGGGCCTCATCCCCACAACCCTAGCCCGGTGGTTGTGGGGGTCTGTGGGTGGGGGGCTTATCGGAATCTGGAAGCCCCCTTTAACAAGGGGACCCCCAGATCCTCCCTGTGTGAAATGGTAACAGGGTACAAATGTACCCCTACCATTTAACAAAAAAAGTGTGAAAATTTTAAAAACGACAATACATGACTTGGGACAAGTCCTTTATTAAAAAAATTAAAATAAAAGTGTCCCATGAAGTCCATTCATTTTCTTCTTCTCTCGTTCCAACGGACCGAAAAAAGAAAAAAATGGGAGGCCCCCGCCACCTCTGACGCTGACTGGGGATGGGCATACTTTTTATAATATTTGAGCTACCCAGAGTTGGGATTTAGTTAAATTAAATAAATTCAGTAAAAAAAAAAAAAAATCACGTCAGCCATGCATATATTGATATAAATGAAGCTCGAGAATAACCCTTATATAGACCAGGCTCTCTGTAACCAAGTTATATGCCTCCAATAGGTTTTCCAACAGAACTGAGATTTGTCAAGCTAGCATCAAAGTTAGGCACAGCAGTTATAGTAACAAAAAATAAATAAAAAGCATATTTAGTTCCCTGATGTGTTACATTTATTTTCTTTTTGGTAATTTTTAAAATAATGATTGTTATTAATGTGGACATTGATTACAGTGTAGTAGTTTTGCCACTTTTATATTATTTTAAAACAATATTAAATAAGCCCAAATTCCCCTTTAAATCTAAAAGTATGAAAGACACATGTAACTCAACATCTATCTTATTGTGAAGTGGAATGGTGGTTGAATGTAGGTGGAGAAATGAGACAGCAATTGAGCAGAGAGGAGGACCACTGCATTATTCAATGAAGAGGAAAACGGAGAGATCTGAAGTGGTATATAATTAATTTTAAATACTATAGGTGATGCACTAGCAGGAGATAGACAAACTGACACAATGGAGTGAATGATTGTTATGGAATTAAAGAGACATTCCCATTTCCATCTGCTGGAAAAGACACTGGATACCTCTAAAAATCTTTATTTTCAGCCAATATGCTAAGTTTTCTCCTGAAGGATGAGACTGCTATTGTTTAAAGCTACAGTCCTAGGGTGTTTTAAATCTAACTTCAAAAACAGATATGAACTTGGCTTGATTATTTGTATGCTCTCATACTCCCACCCCATCTATAAACTGGATTTGTAAAAACACTGGAAATACTTTGGATGAAGCTGCAGGTATGACTTGTTTAACGCACCCTTTTCTTCCATAACGCACGGTTTTCTTCCTATGCTCTTTCTTTAAGATTTCAGAATTCATTTTTTTTTTTTAAAGTAGTATATTCTATAAAGTATTCAAAGGTTATATAAATAAAAACATAAAAAAACATCTGATTCTGCTTATTTAGCTCTCTGTGCCTTGTCTCTATTTCTTGTCCTGGTGTAACAGGCAAGTAGCGGTGTGTCTAATTATTCACCATTCTCAGAGCAAGCAATTAATATACATTCCCACACCCACATACGCATGAACCTAGCCTAAAGCTGGATACACACATACCTCCCAACTGTCCCTGATTTGGAGCAATGTCCCTCTGTCCCTCTTTCCTCCTTATTTGTCCCTCATTTTGGTCAGATCCATATAGTTGTATATAAAATGCCCTTTTTATCTTTCAAAAAGTTGTTCCCAGTGCTAAACCTTTCATTCAATTTCTAAATTGTTGCATTTGTACATTTTAAAAGCCAATATAAAGGAATAGTAGTGGTAAAAAAAACTCCTTGTGGATTTAATTAACCTTTTTTTGCTTTATTCTCCTTTAAGGCAGTGCCCCTCATCTCAAAATGTTGGGAGGTAGGCTATACAACTTTTGTTGTTCGATTTCCTTTAGATTTACCTTCAACCATGTAGTGCAAGGGCCTGTCTGATTGCATACAAATTGAAAGTGTTTAGGTTTGACCTCATATTATATGGTTTTGGTAAATCTAAAGGAAAACATCCAAAGAAAGTTGTATAGCGTGTATCCAGCTTAACTTCCTGTCCAATTTTTTGGCTGATTACTGATTTTGATAATGGGCAGGAAGTAAGGATAAAATCTCCCCGACGGGATCACAGAAATAACACATGGCAAAATTGATAACTCTTTTACATGCTATCCAAACTAAAACGTGCATGATTGTTTTAATCACTGGGGATTTTCCAATGAGAAAGACCTGTATAAGGAAAGGGAGTTTCTTCATGACCACCATAATAGAAATATTTGGAAAGTAAACAATGACTACAGATGCTTTTACAATTATGTTTTCTTGTGCTTTAACTAAATGTGTACTCCAGTCCGGTAGTTTTTGTAATTTTGCATTGTTTTGTAGCCAACTTTTAATAAGCTATGATTTTAGTAAATACTCTAGGTTCAACTTTGAATTGAACTTTGACGTTCAGATAACAAAAGAAGCAAAATCAGTTTGTAATTTATTGCTTATGTTGAGTGGTACATGTCACGATGCGTCACCTGACCTATGCCTTAATGTCCATAGATAACTGGGGGTCACAGGTCAATAGCCTGCACTATGATGTTACATGCTGGCGCCATAAAGACTAGGATGCAGTGCATGAAGAGGTAGGATGATAGGTCAACATGGAGTCACCTGTGTCTAAGACTTGTGCTATTTACAGACGCCTACTTGAGAAAAAGCACTTAACTCTGGACCTCTTGTGTGATCCTGTAATTCCACTACAGCTTCCTACACTGCAAAGAAACATTTATCTTGAATTTGGCATAGGCTGTGATTATGTGTGTACATCTGCTTCCTAAAATAATCTGTGCATAGCCAAGGTGCTGTTAAAACCTTGGGTCTGTATAAGGTGGGTTACATCTGACCTTTTTGGATGTGGTCAGAAGAATAACAAAAGTAACCGATGGAATTAGGCTCTGTCACAGCTAGATAAAAGAGAACTCCGGGAAAAATATTTATTCAACATGCAGGTCGATTAGCTATTCATCTATCCTTTTTTTAATGACACACAATTTTAAAGCTTAAATAACATTTCATAATTTTTGTGCTTCTGGCAGCAAAACCAGGTTGCCCTTGACAATGTCTTGGCTGTATGTGTTGTGGACCATGATCACATACATTACAAACAATGTGATTGCATGCTGTAGTGGAGCTTACATAATCATTTGTGACTTATATGTCAATTTCAATCTTAGCCTTTTGCAAGTGTAAGAGTCTCCTAGATTATGAGAATAGGTCTGAAAATAGTAGAAAATGTAATTGCAGAGCTCTCCAGTACACACTCCACTCCCCATTTTGTAATTAGGTAGCCAACTGTGGGGGAGATTTACTAAAACGTGATCACTCAGAATCTGGTGCAGCTGTGCATGAGAGCCAATCAGTGTCTAACTTCAGATTGTTCAATTAAGCTTTGACAATGAAACCTGGAAGCTGATTGGTTTCTATGCAGATCTGCACCAGATTTTACACACTCCAGTTTTAGTAACCCCCCCTGTGTGTTATAGCTATACCCAGGGCAGTCTTTAACCACTTGCCGACCGCCCCATGTAGATATACGTCGGCAGAATGGCACGTACAGGCAGAATCACGTACCTGTACGTGACATTCTTCCGGCGGTTGGGGGGTCCGATCGGACCCCCCTCCGCCGGCGGGGACGGTCGGCATCGCTTCAGGAGCGATCCGGGACGAGGGGACGGCCAGTGGTTTCTGGCCACCCCCTCGCGATCGCTCCTGGCGAATGAAAAGCTTCCCCTTCCTGTCTATTGTATAGACAGGAAGGCGGAAGTGATGTCACGCTCGGTGCGCCGGTCTATGTGACCGGAGACGCCGAGCGGCGAACATGTACAGGTTAGTGCACAACACTACACTGACACCAGTACAGTTAGGCACATATTCCACCCCCCTGTCACCCCCTGATCACCCCCCAGATCACCCCCTCCCCCCCCAGTCACAGTGTCACGACTTGCAGTGATCATTTATTTACTGATCACTGCATTTAGTGTCAGTGTGACTGTAATAACTGTCAGGGCAGTTAGTTTTAGGTCCTAGGTAGCCCCCTACCCCCCCCTAATAAAGGTTTAACCCCTTGATTGCCCCTAGTTAACCCCTTCACCCCCTTTTGCCAGTGTCACTAAGCGATCGTTTTTCTGATCGCTGCATTGTGTCGCTAGGTAACCATTTTTTTTTTTTATTTTAACCGCCATGTTTTATATAGGTTCATAAATAGTTTTATAGGTCAGGTACCCCCATATTACAACCTAAATAAAGGTTTTAACCCCCTGATTGCCCCTAGAGTTAACCCTTTCACCAGTAATCACCGTATAACTGTCACTGGTGACGCTGGTTAGCCAGTTAGTTATTTCGTTATTTAGGTTCCCCGTCAGGTTTTTATATAGCGTCAGGTACCCCCATATATTACCTAATAAAGGTTTAACCCCCTGATTGCCCCTAGTTAACCCTTTCACCCCTTTTGCCAGTGTCACTAAGCGATCGTTTTTCTGATCGCTGCATTAGTGTCGCTAGGTAACCAGTTTTTTTTTAGGTTAACCGCCATGTTTATATAGGTTCATAAATAGGTTTATAGGTCAGGTACCCCCATATTACAACCTAAATAAAGGTTTTAACCCCCTGATTGCCCCTAGAGTTAACCCTTTCACCAGTGATCACCGTATAAAATGTCACTGGTGACGCTGGTTAGCCAGTTAGTTATTTCGTTATTTAGGTTCCCCGTCAGGTTTTTATATAGCGTCAGGTACCCCCATATATTACCTAATAAAGGTTTAACCCCCTGATTGCCCCTAGTTAACCCTTTCACCCCCTTTTGCCAGTGTCACTAAGCGATCGTTTTTCTGATCGCTGCATTAGTGTCGCTAGGTAACCAGTTTTTTTTTTGTATTACTGTTACGGGTGACGCTGGTTAGTTAGCTTGTTTTTTATACTGTCAGGGCACCCGCCATTTATTACCCAATAACGGTTTAACCCCCTGATCGCCCGGCGGGTGATATCAATTAGGTTTTAGGGTCAAATAAGGTCTGCGTCGCCCCAGGTTAGTGCCAGTACCGCAAACACCCACGCGCAAAGCATACACCTCCCTTAGTGGTATAGTATCTGAACAGATCAATATCTGATCTGATCAGATCTATACTAGCGTCCCAGCAGTTTAGGGTTCCAAAAAAACGCATTGTTAGCGGGATCAGCCCAGATACCTGCTAGCACCTGCGTTTTCCCCCTCCGCCCAGCCCAGCCCACCCAAGTGCAGTATCGATCGATCACTGTCACTTACAAAACACTAAGCACACATAACTGCAGTGTTCGCAGAGTCAGGCCTGATCCCTGCGATCGCTAACATTTTTTTTGTGGTAGCGTTTTGATTCAGTCGCTTCAGTCAGGAGCTTTTTTACCTGTGAATCTCAAAAAAATAAAAAAAACAAAAATAGTTGTCGTTTTATTGTTCTCTCTCTCTCTCTATTGTTGCTCTTTTTTTACTCCATTCTATTCTGCAATGTTTTATTATGTTTTATCATGCTTGCTTTTCAGGTATGTAATTTTGTTTACTGTGTTTTAGTGTTAAGCATTTTTTTGTTTTCAGGTGCGCCATTCAGTTGCAGCGCGGATTTATTTATCTTGACAGCAACAGCGTTTGCTCCCACGATACATAAAGCCGCGACTCCAACACTGTAGGAGGTGATTTCACCACCACAGTTAAAAAAAAGAGCATATGTGCCGAAGCATGGGGGCAGCAGGGGGGGCGGAGGAGCGATTGGCTCCTAATGCCACGTACATACGGTCGAAATTCCGACCGTGTGTACACGGCATAACTTTTGCGGGAGGATGCCCCCATGCATCGGCATATATAAATGGTGCATGTATGCCCATCATTAGAAGTGGGTGGATGAAGGGAGGTATTCTAATGGTGGGCATACCCACCAATCAATCTCTTTTTTTCGTTCAGCCAAGAGGCTGCATGAAAAAAAAAAAGATTACAATATATGTCCAGTATGTTGCTGGACTTTGAATGGTTATACCAGAATGATGCCTGCAGGTTTAGGTATCATCTTGGTATCATTCTTTTCAGCCAGTGATCGGCTTTCATGTAAAAGCAATTCTAGCGGGTAATTAGCCTCTAGACTGCTTTTACAAGCAGTAGGAGGGAATGTCCCCCCTCCCGGATATAAACCGCGCCATTGGGAAATTGGGAAAGCATTTTATCACACCAATCTTGGTGTGGTCAGATGCTTTGAGGGCAGAGGAAAGATCTAGGGTCTAATAGACCCCAATTTTTTCAAAAAAAGAGTACCTGTCACTGCCTATTGCTATCATAGGGGATATTTACATTCCCTGAGATAACAATAAAAATCATAACAAAGAAAAAAAATGGAAGGAACAGTTTAAAAATAGAATAAAAAAGCTAAATAAATAAAAAAAAAACTAAAAAAAAAAAAAAAAAAAAGCACCCCTGCCCCCCCTTCTCTTGCGCAAAGGCGTACACAAGCGTTGGTCTGGCGTCATATGTAAACAGCAATTGCAGCATGCATGTGAGGTATCACCGCGAAGGTCAGATCGAGGGCAGTAATTTTAGCAGTAGACCTCCTCCGTGAATCTAATGTGGTATCATGTAAAGGCTTTTAAAGGCTTTTAAAAATGTATGTAGTTTGTCGCCGCTGCGTGTTTGTGCGCAATTTTAAAGCATGTCGTGTTTGGTATCCATGTACTCGGCCTAAGATCATATTTTTTATTTCATCAAAAATTTGAGCAATATAGTGTGTTTTAGTGCATTAAAATAAAAAAAAGTGTATTTTTTCCACAAAAAATGCGTTTGAAAAATCGCTGCGCAAATACTGTGTGGAAAAAAAAAAATGCAACACCCACCATTTTAATCTGTAGGGCCTTTGCTTTAACAATATATATAGTGTTTGGGGGTTCAACGTAATTTTCTTGCAAAAAAAAAATATGTTTTCATGTAAACAAAAAGTGTCAGAAAGGGCTTTGTCTTCAAGTGGTTAGAAGAGTGGGTGACGTGTGACATAGGCTTCTAAATGTTGTGCATAAAATGCCAGGACAGTTCAAACCCCCCCCAAATGACCCCATTTTGGAAAGTAGACACCCCAAGCTATTTGCTGAGAGCAATGTTGAGCCCATTAAATATTTTTTTTTTTTGTCCCAAGAGATTGAATAATGAAAAAAAAAAAATATATATATTTTTTTTTACAAAAAGTTGTCACTAAATGATATATTGCTCAAACATGTCATGGGCATATGTGGAAATACACCCCAAAATACATTCTGTTGCTTCTCCTGAGTACGGGGATACCACATGTGTGGGACTTTTTGGGAGCCTAGCTGCGTACGGAACCCCAAAAACCAAGCACCGCCTTCAGGCTTTCTAAGGGAGTAATTTTTTTATTTCACTTCTCACTGCCAATCACAGTTTCGGAGGCCATGGAATGCCCAGATGGCATAAAACCCCCCAAAATGACCCCATTTTGGAAAGTAGACACCCCAAGCTATTTGCTGAGAGGTATTGTGAGTATTTTGCAGATGTCGCTTTTTGTCACAAAGTTTTGAAAATTGAAAAAAGAAAAAAAAAAAATTTTTTTCTTTACTTTCTTCATTTTCAAAAACAAATGAGAGCTGTAAAATACTCACCATGCCTCTCAACAAATAGCTTGGGGTGTCTACTTTCCAAAATGGGGTCATTTGGGGGGGTTTTGTGCTATTTTGGCATTTTATGGCCTTCGAAACTGTGATAGGTAGTGAGGAGTGAAATCAAAAATTTGCACCCTTAGAAATCCTGAAGGCGGTGCTTGGGTTTCGGGGCCCCGTACGCGGCTAGGCTCCCAAAAAGTCCCACACATGTGGTATCCCCATACTCAGGAGAAGCAGCAAAATGTATTTTGGGGTGCAATTCCACATATAACTATGGCATGTGTGAGCAATATATCATTTAGTGACAACTTTTTGAAGAAAAAAAAATTCTTTTTTATTTTTGTCTTTATTCAATCACTTGGGACTAAAAAAAAAAATATTCAATGGGCTCAACATGCCTCTCAGCAAATAGCTTGGGGTGTCTACTTTCCAAAATGGGGTCATTTGGGGGGGTTTTGTACTTCTCTGCCATTTTAGCACCTCAAGAAATGAAATAGGCAGTCATAAATTAAAAGCGGTGTAAATTCCAGAAAATGTACTCTAGTTTGTAGACGCTATAACTTTTGCGCAAACCAATAAATATACGCTTATTGGCATTTTTTTTACTAAAGACATGTGGCTGAATACATTTTGGCCCAAATGTTTGACTAAAATTGAGTTTATTAGATTTTTCTTATAACAAAAAGTAGAAAATCTCTTTTTTTTTCAAAATTTTCGCTCTTTTTCCGTTTATATCGCAAAAAATAAAAATCACAGAGGCAATCAAATACCATCAAAAGAAAGCTCTATTTGTGGGAAGAAAAGGACGCAAATTTCGTTTCGTTACAAAATTGCATGACCGCACAATTACCAGTTAAAGTAGTGCAGTGCGAAATTGAAAAAAAGACCTCTGGTCCTTAAGCTGACAATTGGTCCGGGGCTGAAGTGGTTAATATTGATTGGACCCTGGGCAAACATTTTCTTGGGCCGTCCTGAATCCACTTATGAACTTTTTGCAGGCTCAAGGGGCAGCTACTTTGGGCCCCAGAACAATGACTGGGCCCAAGGCAGCTGCCCCTTTTGCCCTGCGTTAAAGACGGCTATGGCTATACTATAGGGAAGCTGCCCTTTCTGACAAATTTTTAACAATGGCTTTCCAGATCCTTTTTTTATTACATGATTGACTCAGAACAAGCATGTGAATATTTACAGGTTGATTTACTAAAGGAAAATAGACTGTGCACTTTTGCAAGTGCAGTTGCTCCAGTGCTTAGTAAATTTGTTAAAGCGTCAGTTTACAAAGAACACCCAATCATGTGCAAGGAAAATAAAAAAAAATGCATTTTTGCTTGCACGTGATTGGATGATGGAAGTCAGAAGAGCTCCCCATCATTTACTAAGCTCTTTTGCAACTGCGATTGAAAAAGTGCACAGTCTATTTGCCTTTAGTAAATAAAGCCATTAGTGTTGGGAAGCCTATTATACACATGCAGGTTCTGGGTCCACGTCTCAGAAAAGCAACATTATAAATGATAGTTCTGAATTATGCAAAGCATTCTTCGCTTGCACATTTCTGGTTTCAATATTTTTACTGTTTTCATTCAGTGAAATACAAAGTAACATTATAATATAGGAAAGTTACCTGCAAGGGCTCATACATAACATTTGTGGAACATATTGGGTAACATTGCTGTGATAAAGTAGTTATATTTATCTTATCATCGTTCCACCTTTGTAATAGATAAGGTAAGCATTCGGAAGATTAAGTAGGGGCTCATAGGTATGTGGGTATCAAAAATTTCTTTGGGGAATATATAATGACCTTTATATTTAACATGTATGATCTTGCAGGACGTAGGTTTGTGTCGGTCCTGCACTCACGAGCCCCCCCCCCCCCCGCTACCCCAATGGGTTCACCCAAATTTACCCACTAGAGAACTTTCAAGATTTGCTTACACATTTCTATCCTGACGATTCCCTCTAAGCACAACATTTAGGATTATGGCATGATGGCACCAGGGACCTCTTTTTTTCTTCTCTTTCCATGAATGGCTGTGCAATCATTCCACTCGACAATCCAAGCGGCACAATCTGCTCATGGCCTGCCAAAGTTCTTTTGCAACTCAAGAGACTCAGTGCAGGTGTGTTCCCATTATTGCATATCCATGTTACATGTGGCAGACCTAGGAATACCCGGTATTCCTTCAGCAGACATCTGAAGACAGATCAAGTCTGTGACAAGGCTTTATGGAAACTGTAGGTAGTAGCCAGCTAGGTGACAAAACAAGTATTCTGGGTATTAATTGTGCTACAGTGTATGAGATCTTTGATGTGCTGTTCCTTCATGCTGGAAATACTTTGCTCCTTGTACTGTGTCCACAAACTTTACAGTACTGCAACCGTTAAGCTAAGATCTGCATTATTTATTCAGTTACAATTTCTCTCCGGTATTACAAACACCTGACTGGCTGCCAACTCAATAGCTCCCTTTTTGCTCCAGTTTTTGGGCTGCGTATTATAAAAAGTATTCCTATGGTACTTAGACGTTACATAGAATTTTCTATTTGTGTCTTTAGAATCTTGCTCTTCTCTCCGCCTTGTTGCTGTTGACAGTTTCTTCCCTGTTCTTGTCATTTGTAAGCTGCGGGCTGAGTGTAACTCCCTCCCTTGCCAGCTCCTGCTCTGTGTCAACTTGTATTAAATAGACTGGCCTTGCTCTCGGGCCTTGCTTGCTGCCAGGGAGTGTGTGATTGGGGATGAAGGTTGGCATGGCTCCCGCTTTTTTCTGGTGGGGGGAGGGCACATTAGGCCCACATCACTCATGAGTCGCCACTGGCTATGCTGTATATGTAGAGAGAGGGCTAAAGTCACCATGGCTTTAGCAGACTGAAATTCCTTAGAGTTTAAAGCATTCGCAGAGCTAGTCATCATCTATCGTTGAAAAAAAAACAACTACTTAAGTATCTTCCTGATACCCATCAAATAATTAATGCTATTTCAACCAAGATGAACACATCATCATTCGAGGAGGATATTTTTTTTTATATCCAGAAACACTAGAAAACTTTTTACGCTCAGTACAGAAAGTTTTTTTAGACAACAAAAATATCATTTTTTTTCCTAAAACATTCACAGTCTGCTAGTACCGAATGCAACAATCTACACTCACAATCGATCAACCTCACAATATCTACTATACAACTTGATTGTTGCTATAACTGATCAAATTAGTTGCATGATTAGCAAGAATGACCAGTTAGTCAGTGAAGCCATGTCAGTGAATTGTGCTCCATGATTTTCAATTTTTTTTGATAATTTAAAGTGGTGCTAAATGCTTTTTTTACCTTAATGCATCCTCTCCATTAGAGTAAAAATCCCACCAGTACTTTTCGGTGCCCACCAACCCCAAACATTTAACTGCAGTCTTTGTTCACCATTGATGAGCCCTCCATGATCTGTGATGCTTACCCAATCTTCCGAGTGAAGAGGAATTTACTGTGGGCAGCAGAGCCATAGGCTCTCACTGCTGTCGATCAAATTACTAGGAGGAGGGAACAGAGGTGTGGCTTGCTGGGCACTTCCTGTGTCTATGGATGCATAGAGCACAGACTGAAAGCCATGCATGGATGTCTCCTTAGCAGCTGGCTAGCTAAGGAGACACCCATAAACAGGAGAGGAAAACAGCTCTAATTTTAAAGGAAAACAATCATCATCTCTTGTAACTGTGGACATACTCTACAAGTGAAAAAAATATATATATCTATATTTATACACTATATTAAAGTATTGGATCGCCTGCCTTTACACCCACATGAACTTTAATGGCATCCCAGTTTTAGTCCGTATGGTTCAATTTTGAATTGGCCCACTCTTTGCAGCCATTACAGCTTCAACTCTTCTTGGAAATCTGTCCACAAGGTTTAGGAGTGTGTCTATGGGAATGTTTAATCCTTCTTCCAGAAGCGCACTGATGTTGGATGAGAAGGCCTGGCTTGTAGTCTCCACTCAAATTTATCCCAAAGGTGTTCTTTTCGGGTTGAGGTCAGGGCTCAATGTGTGCAGGCCAGTCAAGTCAACTAAAGTCAACTCCAATCTCGCTCATCCATGTCTTTATGGACCTTGCTTTGTGCACTGGTCCAAATCATTTTGTGAAGGGGGGATTATGGTGCGGGGATGTTTTTTCAGGGGTTGGACTGCACTCACTTAGTTTCAATGAAGGGAACTCTTAAGGCGTCAGCATACCAAGACATTTTGGACAAATTCATGCTCCCAACTTTGTGGTAGCAGTTTTGGAATGGCCCCTTCCTGTTTCAACATGACTTCTGACCTCAACCCAATAGAATACCTTTCGGATGAATTAGAGTGGACACTGCGAGCCAGGCTTTCTTCTCCACATCAGTGCCTGACCTCACAAATCCACTTCTGGAAGAATGGTCATACATTCCCATAAACACACTCCTAAACCTTGTGGACAGCCTTCCCAGAAGAGTTGAAGCTGTTATAGCTGCAAAATATTGAACCCTATGGACTAAGACTGGGATGCCCTTAAAGTTAATGTGTAAAGGATAAGAAACAAAATGGTCACACACCGGAGCTGCAAACTTTGCTTGATGATAATCTTTATTGTCGAAAACCAGACAGGTTACAGGGATTGCAGTTTGACGCGTTTCACAAGATTGTAGCTTGCTTGGTCACAACATCAATATGCTCTCCAGGCAGGCTATTTAAGGTGATCACCTAAATCAGGCTACACCCATAACCACCTGCTCTGGGGAAACACATCATGCAAACATAAAAAATCTCAACTGATATGTTAAAAACATTACATGAATTAAAAACAACCACTGACAAATAACACAACTAGATAAAAACAAAAATAAAAAAGAGGAAATAAAGAAAGAAAAAAAACAAAAATCTTTAAACAAAAATTTAAACCCAAAAATATCCACCTAATAAACAAACACACATGTGTGCATAAATAGTACATAAATGGTGGATAAAGGCATGGGAAGAGATAATTGGCTAACGGCTGTTATCAAGATATTAAAATACCTAAAAAACAGTCTGGAGAACTACCGTAGGTACTAAACACATAGCAATGTAGAGCCAGAGGCGTACTAAGTGGGCGGGCGGGCCGCCCTAGGTACCACACACTGGGGGGGTGTCAGGCCGGCACCCCCCTCTGCAATTGAAGCGGTGGCACTGCGCCGCTGGATTAGGCAGCAGCGCAAGTGACAGTCAGGGAGCTATCGTGATGTGCAGGGGGGGTGCAGCGTGACACCGCTGCACCTACCATCCCCTCCTCTTGCGGCCACGGGCTGTCTGCCTGTGCGATCCCGGATGTCACACAGGCAGAGCTGAGCAGCCGCCTCCCCCTCCTATCTGTTTATGTGTAAACAGGAGGAGGGGATCTGCTGAGCATGTGCCGCCGCGCTGATCTGAGGTACTGAATGGGGGGGAGGTCTGCACTGAACGGGGGCTAGACTAGACTAAAGAGGGGGGTTGCACTGAAGAGGGGGGGCTGCACTGAAGAGGGGGGCTGCACTGCAGGGCCGGGCTAGACTGAAGAGGGGCGTTAGACTGAAGAGGGGGGGCTGCACAGAAGAGGGGGGCTAGACTGAAGAGGGGGGGGGGGGGCTACACTTAAGGGGGGCTGCACTGAAGAGGGGGGTCTGCACCGAACAGGGGCTACACTGAAGAGGGGGTCTGCACTGAAGGGGGGGTCTGCACTGAACGGGGGCTACACTGAACGGGGGCTACACTGAAGGGGGGGTCTGCACTGAATGGGGGCTACACTGAAGAGGGGGTCTGCACTGAACGGGGTCTGCACTGAACGGGGGCTACACTGAAGGGGGGTATGCACTGAACGGGGGCTACACTGAAGGGGGGTCTGCATTGAATGGGGGCTACACTGAGGGGGGGGTCTACATTGAACGGGGGCTACACTGAAGGGGGGGTCTGCACAGAACGGGGGCTACACTGAAGAGGGGGTCTGCACTGAACGGGGGCTACACTGAAGAGGGGGTCTGCACTGAATGGGGGCTACACTGAAAGGGGGGTCTGCACTGAACGGGGGCTACACTGAAGAGGGGGTCTGCACTGAACCGGGGCTACACTGAAGAGGGGGTCTGCACTGAACGGGGGCTACACTGAAGAGGGGGTCTGCACTGAACGGGGGCTACACTGAAGAAGGGGTCTGCACTGAACGGGGGCTACACTGAAGGGGGGTCTGCACTGAAGGGGGGGTCTGTGTAACATGCAGGGGGTCCAGAGCTGCAGGGTGTTGTGTAATGTAAAGGGGTCCAGAGGATCAGGGTGTTGTGTAATGTAAAGGGGTCCAGATGATCAGGGTGTTGTGTAATGTAAAGGAGCCCAGAGGTGCAGGGTGTTGTGTAATGTAAAGGGGTACAGTGGCTGTGTAATGTAACTGGGTCCAGAGGTTCAGGGTGCTGTTTAATGTAAAGGGGTCCAGAAGGGCAGGGTGCTATGTAATGTAATGGGGCCCAGAGATGCAGGGTGCTGTGTAACATAAAGGGGTCCAGAGGTGCAGTTGTGGAGAGGGGGTACACAGTAGTGACAAAGAGATATTGAAGGATGCAGAGGTATACAGGGGGCACAGTGGGGTATTTTTACATTTTAATGAGGGGGGGGGGGGTGCCAGATATAGGATCCGCCCCGGGTGCCAAATGCTCTAGGTACGCCCCTGTGTAGAGCATACATGAGTAAATATATATAAATACATCCGTATATATAATAAGCATCTACTAATGAACTACTACAGAATACGTGTAAACATGTTCCTAAAGAAGAATATGCATACTGTATATATGACTATATCTATTTGGATGCACATATTCACAAACGCCATGATATATATCACAACGTACTGAATACAAATCAAAAAACAAATAGAATCATAATCATAATGTTATACATTGTTAGACAGATGAAAACTTTGAAAGAACAGTGTACCGTATGAAAAAAATAAATAAATAATATATTATGAAAAACAATAACTAGTAGAAAGAATATGAAAGAATTTGGAAAAACAAAATAGATGTTTTACTCATGAAAGTGTGCAATATCCCATTCATAGTTCATTCCAAATGGTATGCGTGTTTTAAAGTGGAAAATCCAAAAAAACTCTCTTTTACAGAGGAGTTTGAACACATCCCCTCCTCTTTTTGGCACCTTTTCTAACACCTGTACTCCCACTGCCGTACTGCTGCCATTGTGATACTGGTTGAAATGTCGGGCCACATTTGTGGACAGATTTTTTTTAATGCAATGCAGATGTTCCTGGAATCTGTCCCTAAGTCATCTTGTGGTGCATCCTAAATGTTGCACATTGCATGATCTGCACGTAAAAATATATAAGACGTACCTAGTGTTGCATTATAAAAAGACTGTTGCTTTTCATTTGAAATTGAGCGAACTATATCGCCCTTGATGATATGTTTGCAACATGAACATCCAGTGGCCCCACATCCATAGTTGCCTTTAAAGTGCAACCAGGTAGTGGACCTAATAATGGCAGGATAAAAAAAGCTAGCAGACAAATTGTTGCCTAGTGTCGGGACACGTCTGTGTAAAGGCAGGTAATATAGTGTATATTTATATACACAGCAGCCCTCAAAATTTCCACTCGCCTGCTCGCATTTGGCCAATTGGAAATTATCTGAGGGCGAGTAAGGAGCCAAAGAGAGGGAGTGGGTGGTCGCCACCGGCAGGCGGGGTAGAATTGGAGCTGATTCTGCAATCGGTCAGGAAACTGTGGGGAAGGGAGAGGAGAGGAAGAGGAGAGCTGGCCGGATCACACAGAGGGGGGATCTCCTCTCCCTTCCCCACAGTTTCCTGGCCGATTGCAGAATTGGCTCCCATGAGGCCACATTGATGTGCACTGATAGGCTGCGCTGATGGGTACTGTTAGGCTTCATTGATGGGCACTGATAGGGTGCACTGATGGGCACTGATAGGCTGTATTGATGGGCACTTATAGGCTGCATTGATGGGCACTGGTAGGCTGCTTTAATGGGCACTGGTAGGCTGCTTTAATGGGCACTGGTAGGCTGCATTGATGGGCACTGGTAGGCTGCATTGATGGGCACTGATAGGCTGCATTGAGGGTCACTGATGGGCACTGATAGGCTGCATTGATGGGCACTGATGGGCACTGATAGGCTGCATTGATTTGCACTAATATTCTGCATGATCAGGCTGCACTAATGAGCACTGATAGGCTGCATTAATGGGCATTGATGAGGATGCATTGATGGGCACTAATGAGTCTGCATTGATGCACACTGATAGGCTGCATTGGTAGACACTGATGAGGCAGCATTGATGGGCACTAATGAAGCTGCATTGATGTTCACTGATAGGCTGCATTGATGGGCACTGATGAGGCTGCATTGATGGGCACTAATGAGACTGCACTGATGAGGCTGCACTGATATGTTGCACTGATATTCTACACTAATGAGGCTGCACTGATGATGCTGCTGCACTGATATGTTGCACTGATATGCTACACTAATGAGGCTGCACTTATGGGACTGCTCTGATATGCTGCACCAATGGGCACTGATATGCAGCACTGATATAATGCACAGATGGGCACTGATATGCTGCATTGATGGACACTGATGAGGCTGCACTGAGGGGCACTGATAAATTTGATGTTGTTAATATATTTTTTTGTAACTTAATTCTGCATAAAACATTTAACAGCGTCATGAGATAATTTGTGAGGGCGTGTTTAGGGGCAGGATTAGGGGCGGGTGGGGCAGGGTAGGGTGGGGCAACTGGTTGTGAGTAACTCTTAACCACTTGCCAACCATCCACCACAGATGTACTGCGGCAAGGTGGCTCGGCTGCGCAATCGCCATACCGGTACGGCGATTTGCGCACTAGCTTTCGTGGGAGCGTGCGCTCCAACTGGATAGCTGGGAAGCCAATCAGCAGGTCCGGCGAACTCGATGTCCGCCGGCAGCTCACAATCGTTCCCAGCAGATATATGCTTATTGGAATTTTTGTTACCAACGATATGTAGAAGAATACATATTGGCCTTAACTGTTGAAAAAAATACATTTTTTGGGATATATATTATAGCAGAAAGTAAGAAATATTTTTTTTTTTTCAAAATTGGCAGTCTTTTTTTGTTTATCGTGCAAAAATTTAAAACCGCAGAGGTGATCAAATACCACGGGGACATCGTGGGCTTCATTGCAGCCCATTATGCTTTTACTTTGCAGGGAACAAAAGAGGAAGTAAAACCCATCAGGGTTTACATCCTCTTTAAGGCCTGGCTAGTAGCTCAGGACATGAAATGTTCAGCCCTGTATATATTAGGAAAAATTGTTGCCCATACTTACCGTAATTTTCCTTTCCTGGATCCTCCCCATGTCAGCCTACTATGGGTCAGCTCTGACCCCTCCTAGCCCATAAAGGGCGGCTGTCTGCCCACACCAGTGTTCAAAAAATACCCGCCTCGCGACGGATAAACTGGGTGGGAATCCTCCGGCTGACATGGGGAGGATCCAGGAAAGGAAGATTACGGTAAGTATGGGCAACAATTTTCCCCCTGGACCTCCCCATGTCAGCCTACTATGGGATGTACCAAGCAACATTGAAAAGGGAGGGAAGACAAAAAATAAGCCAAACCCTCAATGCAATGCTACTCAAATTTTTAATGGGCAACAGCCGCCGTAATAACCATAGAGACAAATGTTTCCTCAGGTGGACAAGCCAAATTAAGCCTGTAATGCCTAATAAAAGGTGTTGGGCGCACTCCAGCTTGCTGCTCTGCAAACTACCTCAGGGGTGACCCTTACGTATGCTGCCCAGGATGCTGCCTAGGATGCTGCCATACCCCTCATTGAATGTGCTTTGATCTCTGAAGGAGGAGGAAGGCCCAGCATTTTGTATGCAATATGTATGGTCTTTGACAAATCCGGAAGACACAACTCAGGATGTTGCCTGTATACCCTTTTTTGGGCCCATTGGGAAAAACTACAGCTGATCCGCTTTTAGTCCATTCCAGGTAGGTTGAAACCGCAGAGGCCAGGTCTAACCTACCCAGCTCATCAGCTGTATCCGCCGGAAAGGCTGGGAGAATGACCTCCCAGTTCCTACGAAATTATATGGCAACCCTAGGTAGTAAGCTTGGTATCGGCCTAAGGACTATCTTGGACAATATGGTTCTTTAGATGAAAAGGCGCACAACTCAGAGACTCTTCTGGCTGAGGCAACGGCTAGTAAAAAACAAAAAACTGTTAAAAGAAATAATGGACAAGAGAAAGTTTGATCAAACGGAGGAACCAGGGATGTCCCCAAGACTAGTGTTAAGTCCTCTTTTGGAAAAGACGATTTCAATGGACGTCTTTCTATGGCTGCCCCTTAAAATTGGATCACCACGGATGTAGAGCATATCTTGTACATGACATAGCCGACAAAGTGGGGATTTGACCCTTCAGGGAATTATACGCTAACCCTAAGAGACCACTCTGCAGAAAACCCAAAATGTTAGATACCGAAGGAGATCCAAGGCCCCAAACCCTTTCTGTAGTATTCCAGATCTGGTAATAGGTTACGTTCGTGGACCTCTTACGAGCCTGTAAAAATGTCTCCACTATACTGCCCGAGAGACCCAAGCCAGCTAAAGCCTCCCTCTCACTTTCAAGTTATTAACTTCATCCTCTTGCGGTTCGGGTGTCCGGCCCCACTCCGCAAAAGGAGATTTTGACAAGGAGGCAGTGGGATTGGTGAGCCCAACTTTATCCTCCAAGCCAGAGGGAACCACGGCTGCCTGAGCCTGTAAGGTAAGACTACTATTGCTGTGATCCTTTCTCGTTGAATCTTCAGCAGGATTTTGAGAGCCAATGGAAGCGGTAGGAACACATATACCAAGCGGAAATTCCAAGACCTGGACAGAGCACCCCGACCCAATGCCTGTGGATGCCAGGTCCGGGAGGAGAAGCAAGGCAGTTGACAATTCTCCTCCAATACCATAAGATCCATCGATTGAGGCCCCATTCCTTGTGATCCTCAAAGCCTCGACTCAAGTGATCTGCTAAAACATTCCCAGGCTCTGGGAGATAAGATGAAGTAAGAGAGCCGAGATTCTTCTCCGCGCATCGGAAGATTGACATGCCACCTGAAGGAGAGGGCGACTTCTTGTGCCCCCTTGATGAGACACATAAGCCACCGTAGTTGTTCAAAGACTCTTGACAGCTCGACCTCGCAACACGCGCGGTCGACACCTCGCAATCCCAGGAAATTTGAACTCTTCACCCCACAAAAGTTCCATCAGCCTTGAACCTGCTGTCCCAGGCAGTGTGCCCCGCAGCCTGCCAGACTGGCATTGGTCGTCACCACTATTGGTTCTGAGGCCTTCAATGGAACTCCGCGGGAAAGATTGCGAGCTACTGACCACCAAACCAGGGACCAGATTATCGGAATTGGCAGATAGATTTTCTGGAACAAGGAGTGACGATCCCACTGAAGAAGAAAGTTGCATTGAAACCTCCTTCTGCGCCACCTGACCCACGGGACTACTGGAACTGTGGCTGATAGAACCCCCAGATACTGCATGTATTGCTTGACCATCATAGAAAGCCTGGCTATCACTGCTTTTGTCTAAGACTGAATCTCCTGGACCTTCCTCTGAGGAAGAGAAACACCACCCTGATCCATGTGGAATTGTACTGCCAAATACTAAAACATTTGGGTCGGATGCATCTGGCTCTTCCGAGAGTTGAACAACCAACCGAAACGAGCTAGTGTTTTACAGGTGAAATTCACATAAAGTAGAAGGAGCTCATTTGATGGACCCAGATGTAGCATGTCGTCTAGATAATGGAATATTTGCACTCCCTTGACCCTGAGAGTCGCGATGACAACAGACAGTAGCTTTGAGATCATTCTCAGTCGTGCAGAGACCAAATGGGAGACATTTGAAAATGAGAGCATTCCACGGAAAACCTGAGAAATCGATGGTGAGATGCAACTATGGAAACAAGAATATACACACCGCCAGATCGATGGAAACCATTGAGTCTCCTGAGTCCAATGACTCAATTTTGAATAGTGGTACCTTCATGTAAGAATTCCGAAACCCCCTGAAGCCTCTGGGACCAAAAACAGAGGGGAACATACTCTTTGCCCCAATTCGTGCCTTGGAACCGGAAGGATGGCCCTTGCTGCCAACAGCTCCCCTATATAGCCTCACAAACATCCGTAGGAAGCCCAGCTACTACGAACAAGGTCTGAGGAGGCCTTGTTTTGAACTTGAGATAACGTGATCGAATGATGGCTACAATCCAGGCATCCTGTAATTTGTCTGCCCAAACCCCCCCGAATTGGGCTTATCTTGCTCCTACTCGAGAGGGTCAAGTGGAGGCACCTTCAGAAGGACCTATTTGAAGCCTTAGGAGCTTCATTGGCCCTGGGCTTGGAAGGTTTCTCGAAGGCTGAACCGGCTCGCTTCCACTGTCTGAAAAACTGTCTGTAAGCACTGGCCTCTGAATCCTTCTTTGGATCTTTTTCTCTTTTGCAGGATTAGGCTGGAAACCCGCTGAATTGCTGATTCTAAGTCTTCTGGAATAGTAGCTTCCCGTCGAATGGAACTTAACATGACTGTGCTTAGAAGCCTTAACGGCTGACCAATGCTTCAACCATAAGGCTCTGTGGGCTGTGACGGAATGAGCCAATATCTTTGCTTTCATTTTTGAACCAGCTCCCTGACCTGGTCAACAGCCACTTCAGCCACAAACTCTAAAGCAGTCCTGAAAACTGCAAAAGAGAAGAACTGCCACTTCCCAGACTTTCATCTGAACATCCATCCACCAGCTCCGCTATGCGCTACCCCCAGTCTAAGGCTGGATTCACACCCATGCATCCCTGTATTCCGCAGACCCACACCACAGAACACATCCCCTAGGAGACCACGGTAAATAAATGGTAGAGCAAAACTGCAAAAAACACCAAAATAAATAAAAATAAAAACGCACAGGTGCGAATCCACCCCAAGTGCTCCTGCCACAGAAGTGAGCACTACCGCCGGCCTACAGGCTGCTCCGGCCAAACTATACAACTTTTTTTTTTTTTTTTTTCAGGTCTGCATTTATTCTGTGATTCATAGGATCCCTAAAGGAATCCGAATCCTCCAGCGGAATTGGAAAGTGGCAGGCGAATCTACGCAATGAAGTATCCACCTTAGGCGTAGTGTCCCAAGGGTCACAGCCTCGATACTCTATTATGCACACTGAGCCCCTTCTCAGGCCCCGCCCACTCATCATCAAATACTTCTTTAATTTCAGAAATGAATGGGAAGGAAGGTAATGATTTCTTTAAATACGGGTAGTATCTCTGCTGTTTCTTTGGAGGTGACAATTCTTCCTGCCACTTCATTGCATCCTTAACAGCCTCCACCAAGGGGGAACCCGTGCAAAAAAACAAACGTATACGATTCCGAGACCATCACAGCCTCAGATGGATCCGAATCGCTATCGGCTTCAGAGTTAAAACGCACTGAAAACACATGATCTGAATCTGCAGATGCTTAAAGATACAGCAGGATGAGCCGGATTCCTTGAAAGGCTGTTTAACCCTTCCTTGACTGTGTCCTTAATGTAGGATTTAACCTGGCGTGCATTCGCAGCATTGTCCTGAGCTGCCTCCTTGAAGCAAGATACACAAACGCACTTTCCTCTGATGACCTCAGCTGAGCAGGCCCAACGCGATCCTTCTTCTGCCTGGGCTGGCGATGAAGATCTATCCAAAGAAGAGGATCTTCTTCTCTGTCTGCGCCCGGATATGCTCTTTCTAGAGGCTTTCTGATGTCTTGACCTCTCTTGGCTCTAGTCCGAGCGACTAAAGTGAGGTAAGGGTGAGGAAGATCTGGAATGCAGCGACAACAGGCGTCTATACAGCTGCATGCGACTCTGCGATTTGTCATATCCAGTCTCCTTTTTACTCCTTTGAGGCTGGAGTGCTGATTAGGAACCTCTTTGCGGGCATTTAGCGTGCATTGGGCCCTTCTCTCTGTAAAACAGAGGATGTGCTCTATTTTTTTAAAAATAAAAATAAAAATAAATAAATAACTAACTAACCAAATAAATAAAATAAACTTCTCCATCCGAATCTTCAGTGCTAAGGCAGCTAGGCAGGCAGGCAAAACTCCCCAGATCTATAAAGGCACAGGATAATAAAAACACTCCAGACAAGTAACACAGCAGTAAGTAATGGAAGTCAGGCTTACCAGAGCAGAGTAGCAGATTGATCAGCTGGAGGCTGAGATTAGCCTAGAGGACAGAGCCTGCTGCAAATCAGTAGTGAGCATTCTGGTGTTTGCTAAGCAATCCAAGAGGAAGCTACCTCTGACCTCACCTGCTCAACTCTGAGCTTCCTGAAAGGAATACATGTGGAGGTGGTGAACTGCAAGTCCCTGCAAGCCAAACCACTGCATCAACACACAAAAACATGGAAGGAGAGAGTGCCAGCACCTGCCTAACAAAGGTGTATACAGTAATTTATACTGTTATGACCTTGCCAGTAATACACAGTCATTTATACTGTACCATACAATCCCAGCACCACGGGAACCCACACTCCTCTGGAGATTTACAGCCCATCTGGGGGGATCTTCTGATCCGGGAGAGGCTTTACCCGGACAGGATGGATAGTGTATGGAGAAAAAAATAAATAAATAAATACATAAATAAACTAAAAATAAATATAAATAAATAACTAAAATTAAACTTTAAAAGGCGTCTGGAGCGAGGACGAAAAAAGAACACTGGTGTGGGCAGACAGCCGCCCTTTATGGGCTAGGAAAAAGGTGGTCCTGGAGGGGTCAGAGGGGGCAGAGCTGACCCATAGTAGGCTGACATTGGGAGGTCCAGGAAATATATATATATATATATATATATATATATATATATATACATATATTTATAAAGATTTAATATAATTTTAATTAGGTAATATGAAGCTTTTAACAATCAATTGATTGAACGTGTGTACAGAACTTCTCAACTTGATGTGTTTTTCATACACCAGGCAATAGGTCCTTGCCACTTGTCCACAATCCCAATATTGTAGCCTGGATAATTATAAACAGATTATTGTTCTTCAGTGTCAAACAAGCAGGAATCTATGGCTCACGGTCTATGTTGATATATAAGTAAAAAGCTGGTACTACAACTGAGGACTGTGTTGCAAAATACAGATAAATAAATCTGACTTTTTCCATGTAGATTTTGGCAATTTGCGTCAAAGTGACATTGTTCTTTGCCTATATAGGGCAAGGCAACAGTGTCACTTACAGCAAAATTCCAGCCATTTTTTTCACACTTTTAACACCTTCAAGGGACTCTGCGCATGAGAAAAGCACAGGGTCACATCTTGTTATAAGCTTCTAATGAGTTGTGTCATACAAACTCAAGTTATAAGAGCAAGTGAAGTTTACTTAGATTATTGCATGACAGTAAAGAATTGTGGTACTTGGTTACAGGAGTAAATCAGGAGGATCTCCATCATCGCAGGAGTAAAAAACATTCCACCCACAAATCAATGATCAAACTTAAATAGCTTGAGTGATGTATTTCCAACAACATGTTGTCATTAGAAAAATTAGGAATTCTTACCATTCAACAAAATGTCTTTATTATCGGAGAGAAAATATAATGAGATTTTTATAACACAAAAAGGAAAATATAAAAATATGGATTACTACTGAGAATTCTACCAGAATATTAAAACCATCAGTAAAATACGAAGTAAAATAGACCATCCCAGCATTAAGACAAGAATCTTTGTTAAACTAGTTAAAAACAGTTTAGCTTCTCCTCTGCAATTTCACTAATATATCATTTTGACTCTATTGCAGCAATTATTGATCATGGCTAAAAAATCGATCGATTAAAGGGTAATTATGCCTATTCCTTGGGTTGGAAGCCATGGGTAATTGCGATCTGTCAAAACACCAACGCAGGTGTGGTTACCATTAAAAATACAGTTATGCCGCATACACACGTCCGTTTTTTCCGTCGGAATAAACTCTGATGGTTTTTCCGACGGATTTCCGCTGCCTAAACACGATCACACCAAAGTCCAACTGTCAAGAACGCGTACAACGCGTACGACGGGACTAGAAAAAGGAAGTTCAATAGCCAGTAGTCAATAGGTGCCGTCTCGTACTTGCTTCAGAGCATACGTCGTTTTTGGTCTGTCGGAACAGCATACAGACGAGCGGTTTTCCCGATAGGAATTGATTCCGTCGGAAATATTTAAAACATTTTCTATTTCTAGGTCTGTCAGAATTTTCAAAAAAAAAAGTCAGATGAGGCGCACACACGATCGGAATATCCGATGAAAAGATTCTGTCTGACTTTTCTGATGGAAAGTCCGACTGTGTGTACGCGGCATTAGAGTGCACGTCAGTTGCCTGCTTGTTTGGTGTAGTCCTCGAATGACTTGGAGGGTTTAATTAGGAAACTTGCAGATTTTGAAGCTATGTTTTATAGACTAAAAGTTCAGATTAGTTTCTGACAACTGTATATAGAACATAATTAGCAGGAATAAAATGAGCTGATTTCCAGAGTACATTAAAGCGTGGGAAGAGGAATTAGATTTTCATCTTGATCTGAAATCAAACCTTTCAGAGGATGTTTAAAGTTGAACTCCAGGCAGATATAAACAAAGATACCAATACAGATATGTATTTATTGAAGAAAAAAAACATGAAATTAATTTTAAATACAATTAGTGTAAGTAACATTTGTGTACCTGAATTAGGGTACAAACATTTCTCCTTCTGTGCAGTAGCGCTCAGACTGGGAGAAGGAAAAGCAGTACTAGGAGCCAGTCAGGTGTGCTGCATAAATGTTTGCTCTGTACACGACAGAGAGCAGAGTGAAAATAGGTTTGAATTCATGAGTTTGCTGCTGCTTCTTCTCTAGCCAATTGCAGGCAGGAGGAGGGATATGACCAAGCTCTATTACCGGACTGCAGTAGAGGAAGGTTAGGTCACAAGTTTGATTGTTCTGTCTGTCTGAGCTGGATAAAGCCTTGTACACATGGTACGATTGTTGGCAGGGGATTGTCTGTTGACAGACTGTTGTCCTAAAATCTTACCGTTGGTACTCTTCTTTTGAACAACTTTCGGCCAACAAATGTTGGATGGCAGGCTAGTAAATTTTCGGTGGACAGCGGTTTGACGTCAGATTTTCATATGGTCAGTACACAAATCCGTCACACAAAAGTCGAAAAGTACAAACACCCATGCTCGGAATCAATGCTCACCAAACACAAAATTAGAAAAAGGGGCCCAAAGGGTGGCGCTCAAGAGCAGAAATTCCTCGTAGTTACTCACTATGTTCGTGTTTGTGGCACAACACTCGGTTGGCCAACAATCATAGTGTGTACGAGGCTTAACTTTCAGGACTGCATGGACAGAAATACAAATTCTTTGGCAGCCTGTTTGCCTAGATATCTGTTAATATCTGAAAAGCCATACTTTAAACTGGCTAAATGAAAAATAATAATTCCATTCCATCGAATAGCATGTAAGATGCATTTTTAAATATCCTGGGGGTATTGTGACAAACGAAGTCCTTTTTGGGGATTTATTGTTCCCGCTGGTTCAGACTCATTTGACAGAGAGGATATCCTCTGATATTTCAATGGCATTCTTGTACAGTAATGGAAATACATTAGTCCACATGATTAACAAACAGTTGCATTTTTCATTAATCTTAAACTCCAGAATCTTAATACTCACCATTTGAAATCTGTTAGAATACCCAATATGAGATTGTGGGAATTACAAGTTACCAATTATCTTAAAATGGAAGAAGTGGCAGGGCTTGGCGTTAGGCATAAAGAAAAACCATGTGAAATGATGTCAGTATGGATTCCAGATAAGGAGGATCAAGTTGATAAGTAGGACAGCTGATCTGTGTTGTAATATGTGATGTCTGTGCCGAAAATGCTGAAAATCTTGGCTCAGTTTGTTCCTTTTCTGGATGAAACCTTAAAGGGACTTTGCATTGTGGTAACGTACGGTAATGCACCACAAAAATGTAAAGATTGCAGTCTAGCACAGACAGGGCTCGCTACTATTATTTCTTTGTTATTGATACATTCAAAGTTGTTCTGTTATCCCTTTCCTATCCAGCCCCAGCATCCCTTTAGGAGGGTCTTTATGTCCAGAAGCTTGCCAATCACATGACCACTGTGATTGTCTGCCACAGCGGTCACATTATCAGGAGCCCATCCCGCCATCTACCAAACATGACTAGAGACCAAGAGCTGTCTATGACAGCTTGGTCACTGCGCAGGGAGTGCACAGTGAGCCTACTTGCCACACAGAAGTATTACAATATATGTAGCACCCACTAGCATTGCTAGAGTGCTAGAGTAAGGTTTTTGTTGTCAGTGTAGATAAATTCAGGCTTGGCTAGCGGCCAAGTCTGTGTGTTTTTTTGGGTTAGGGTTGAGTGACTCAAGGAGGGTCGGATCACTCACAGGCAGCGTCTCTGATACCTCCCACTACTTCTGGAAACTAGCAGAAGATTCCAGAAGGATGGGCGTGGAGGGGGGAGGAGCTGCCTGGAGTATTCTGAGGGCCCTGACCAATCCCCAACAGATGGGTTGGCAGGTGGCAGGCCCCCTCAATTACTCAGGGTCAGCCCAGCTGGTGCAGTGGAATTCGGGTGGAAGATGGAGATGGAGTGTTGGGCTGTTGGAGGCCTTTGAGAGTAGCCCCCTAGTCTAGGGGGTTTGAACTCAGGCCTGGGCTTGGGTGCAGGAGGGACCCCTCTTCAGGACACACAGGGGGATCCTGACTAAGAGGCACGGGAGCAAGGAGAGGACAGCAGGACACTGCCGAGCAAATCTCCAGGCAGGAAGACAGCCAGGAGGGCTGGTGAGTGTTACAGTCATAAGACTGAGAGGCATGTCTGAGGGGACTGGGTGCAAGCAGTCTGGGATGGATGCAGAGTCAGTCTGGGAGGACTGTGGAGAAGTAGTCAGGGGGGCTAGTAAAAGGGGCAGCTGCAGCCAGGCAGTTCCTACGGGAGTAGCACTACATATATGTCTAGGTCCATATCACATATACATTTTAGGCACTGGCAATAAATTCACACGCCTAGTTTTGTAAATGAGTACAAATACTGTAAATGTTAATACCATTGCTCTAGATCAGTGGTCTCCAAACTGTGGCCCTTTTCTTGTCTTTATCCAGGCCTTGAGGTACTATTCCTGTACCAACTGACACCAACGACAGGGCACTATTTCTCCCACTGACACCAACGATAGGGGCACTATTCCTCCCACTTACACCAATGGTGGGGCACTATTCGTCCCCATGACAACAATGATGGGGTACCATTGCTCGCACTGACACCAATGATGGGGCACTATTCCTCCCAATGACACCAGTGATGGGGCACTAATAATTATCTTAATGCCAAAGATAGGACATTGTTTACTCCCACTGATGCCAGGACATGTCCTACTCCCATTGGCCATGGTCCTGCCCCCCTTTAAGCGACAGTAAATTGGTTTGGTTGCCTTGATGTAAGTTTTTAGTGTGCTGTTTAATAAACCCTTTTGTTGAAACATATTGCACTACAAGACTATCCTCTTCTTCTTTTATACTCTGGGATTTATCCTTGAGCTGCCAGATTGGATATCAGCTTTTCCAAAGATACCGTGATTCCTGCATCCATTGAAAAACTGGGTCCACTTTTACAGCTTAAGGTGTTAGTAAGTGTCTTATGCCCTGAAATTCCGACGCAAAATGTCCGATCGGACCATGTTGTCGGAAAATCCGCCCGTGTGTGGGCTCCATCAGACTTTTACCGTCTGAAAAAATTTGAGATCCTGCTCTCAAATTTTCCGACAACAAAATCCAATCAGACCTTTTCCGATCGTGTGTAGAGAATTCCGACGGACAAAGTGCCACGCATGCTCAGATCAAACTATGAGACCAAAGCTATTGGCTACTAGCCTCTTACGTAGTTCCGTCGTACGCAACGAACATCACCACGTTCGAAATGATCGGATTTTCCGACAACTTTGTCCGACCACGTGTATGCAACACCAGTTTCGGACAAAATCCGTCGGAGAAAATCAGACAGATTTTGTGGTCAGAATTTCAGACCGTGTGTACGGTGGCTTATACCGCTGTTATCTGGAATTTGGTTTGTTTTTACAGCCCAGTCTGTTGGAGCATTGTAGGAATATTATCCAATGCTTGAAACTACTGCTATCTGCTAAGAAGTGAATCTCTGCGGTGATGGGATATTAAAGTCTTTGTGTTTTGAAGAGCACTGAAGTTCCCTTATATTTGGTTCACCCAATTCCCTTGAAGAACACAGAAGTGTTCACATATTTCGTTCACTCAGTTCACTTATGTATACTGTTTGACAGTTGGACATTTTTCATGCACATCTTTTTATGCACATTTTTTTGCACCTTTTATGAACTGAATCGTATATTTTTCGTCATTTCATCCAATTTTTTTATTTTATTTTTATACACTTTGTTTGTTTTTGTTGGAGTGGACTTTCTGCCCTTAAATTTTCGTCATGTATATCTTTGCACTGTGAATATTCTTATAGATTAGCGTACCTGTTTCTTTTAATTGTCTATGCTTATGGTTGGGGTTCGGACCCTTTAGGTTGCAGCTTTTCTTTATCTATATATTTTTTTATTTATGTTTTTGATTTCTCCATTTCAATAGTCACACTTCCCTTCACCAGGAGTGTAGGATAAGTGCAGGATTTTAACCCTTTTTTGACAGTAAATTGGCCCTTAGTTTAGAAAGTTTGGAGGCCCCTGCTCTAGATCAAAAGATCAGTTTTATGAATATATGAATAAAATACACTGTACATAATTATACAAGACAAAATGTGCTTTTCAATTTTGGATTTGGATTAGGAGGGATGCTTCCACCTGTCCACTTGGTAAAGTTATGGTGTGAACTGGTATATGTGGCATTGATTAACATCAAGGGGATTTAATATAGTTAGTTTCATTTTCCTTTCTTCATGCTTTAGCCTCCATTCACCACATTTACTGTATTTTGCTAGAGCTGGACTCACCAT
The DNA here is from genome assembly GCA_028564925.1 of Lithobates sylvaticus. Classification (NCBI taxonomy): domain Eukaryota; kingdom Metazoa; phylum Chordata; class Amphibia; order Anura; family Ranidae; genus Lithobates; species Lithobates sylvaticus. The sequence continues at coordinate 212,295,114 of CM053029.1, read as the reverse complement.
AATTTTATGATCTATCTGATGTTCTGGACACGTTTGGATTGAAGCTTTCTATGATCTGCAAGATGTTATTTGGAACAAATCTGTCACAAGAAGTACTTACCGAGGCCTGAGATGCCAAGAGCGGTTCGCCCTTGCGACCACATGCACCCCGTCCCCCGGAGGTGATACAGGGAACGGGTGGCACGCAGAGACACGGGCCACCAGCAGTAGGGATGAGCCGAACACCCCCGGGTTCGGCTCGCACCAGAACCCGCAAACGGACCTAAAGTCCGTGCGAGCATAAGAACCCTAATACTTACAATGAATGCGAACGTTCAAAATCAAAAGTGCTAATTTTAAAGGCTAATATGCATGTTATTGTCATAAAAAGTGTTTGGGGACCTGGGTCCTGCCCCAAGGGACATGTATCAATGCAAATTTTTTTTTTTTTTAACGGACGTTTTTTCAGGAGCAGTGATTTTAATAATGCTTAAAGTGAAATAATAAAAGTGTAATATTCCTTTAAATTTCGTACCTGGGGGGTGTCTATAGTATGCCTGTGAAGGGGCGCATGTTTCCTGTGCTTAGAACTGTCCCTGCAAAAAGTGTAATTTTTGCAGGAAAAAAAAAAGCTATTTAAAATCACTCGCGGCTAATGTATTGATGGCTCCCGTAACACAGAGAACAGTCATTCATTGAAAACCATTCATAAAAAAAAAGTCATTGATAAAAAATAAAAAAAAAATAAAAAAAGAAAAGCCCCCCACGGTCCCCCCAAATTCAATAACCAGGCCCTTCAGGTCTGCTATGGATATTAAGGGGGACACCAGCCAAAAAAAAAAGGGCGTGGGGTCCCCCCTTAAAATCCATCCCAGACCCTTGAGGTCTGGGATGGATTTTAAGGGGAACCCCAGCCAAAAAAAAATGGCGTGGGGTCCCCCTCAAAATCCATACCATCCATAAAGTGGGACTTTAAATGAGGCAGATTCAAACACAAATATGGAAGTAAAAAGTAGTAATTTTAATGTACATAAATGTCAAATTGCATAACGTTGTATGCGTCAAACAGTCACTCAATGCATGTACAGGCATCTTAAAAAATACATGATATACATATCAATAGGGTGTAAACACATAATTGTCATAATAGGGAAACATTTTTGCATAATTTGTAAATGCAACTAGTAATGTACAGTCAAATTCATAGAAGTATAGATGGCAGTATGACGGAGCGTATCCTCACAAGCTCGGCGCATTTCGTCGGTTAGCCGACTCATCAGGAGCAGATACTGAATATCTGTAAATAATGAGAGTTCTCAATCAAAAAAAGGAAAGAGGTGGGAGACAACCCATGATATGGAAAATATATGTAAAAAGATATATATATAGAAAGACGAAAAGATGGTAAAGTCCACAAACTTACATCCTACTGGACACTGAACCTAAAAAATCCCGATATGCAGGGGTCGCCACGTCAAGCCTTACCGGGAGCTGAGGTATACAAGTCTGCCCATAGATGAGAGGCCCACACTGGAGAGTCCCCAACCAAGTAACAAGTAGTAAACTGAGTATTGTGCCAAAATTGGCAAGTAAATCTGTAAAATATTTAAAAAGTCTTGTATGATGATACATCCGGCAGCACTGTCAAGCTCAAAAAAATGAAGGTACATGAAAGAGAGGGCAGGTGAAGGTAAGTGGAAGAATGAAAAATAGAAATAAAGTGTGAAAGAAGCAAGTGAAAATGGTGACAAAGTAGTAAAAGAACAAAAAGAGATGACCAAGTGAAAGTGTAAACAACCTAAGAAAGGATATGCCTATAAGGCATACCTACACCTGAAAGGTGGTGTTAAAAGAGAGTGGATATAGATGTGCGAAAAGAGTAAAGTATATGGAGCTGTGCCATATAGTGTTACCTTGGAATTAGCCAATGTAGGTTATGCATGTGCAGTGAAGCGAGCAATGCAAGCCGGTCATCTGATCAATTGTAGGTGCTAGAGTGCTAGAGTAAGGTTTTTGTTGTCAGTGTAGATAAATTCAGGCTTGGCTACCGGCCAAGTCTGTGTGTTTTTTTGGGTTAGGGTTGAGTGACTCAAGGAGGGTCGGATGACTCACAGGCAGCGTCTCTGATACCTCCCACTACTTCTGGAAACTAGCAGAAGATTCCAGTAGGGTGGGCGTGGAGGGGGGAGGAGCTGCCTGGAGTATTCTGAGGGCCCTGACCAATCCCCAACAGATGGGTTGGCAGGGGGCAGGCCCCCTCAATTACTCAGGGTCAGCCCAGCTGGTGCAGTGGAATTCGGGTGGAAGATGGAGATGGAGTGTTGGGCTGTTGGAGGCCTTTGAGAGTAGCCCCCTAGTCTAGGGGGTTTGAACTCAGGCCTGGGCTTGGGTGCAGGAGGGACCCCTCTTCAGGACACACAGGGGGATCCTGACTAAGAGGCACGGGAGCAAGGAGAGGACAGCAGGACACTGCCGAGCAAATCTCCAGGCAGGAAGACAGCCAGGAGGGCTGGTGAGTGTTACAGTCATAAGACTGAGAGGCATGTCTGAGGGGACTGGGTGCAAGCAGTCTGGGATGGATGCAGAGTCAGTCTGGGAGGACTGTGGAGAAGTAGTCAGGGGGGCTAGTAAAAGGGGCAGCTGCAGCCAGGCAGTTCCTACGGGAGTAGCACTACATATATGTCTAGGTCCATATCACATATACATTTTAGGCACTGGCAATAAATTCACACGCCTAGTTTTGTAAATGAGTACAAATACTGTAAATGTTAATACCATTGCTCTAGATCAGTGGTCTCCAAACTGTGGCCCTTTTCTTGTCTTTATCCAGGCCTTGAGGTACTATTCCTGTACCAACTGACACCAACGACAGGGCACTATTTCTCCCACTGACACCAACGATAGGGGCACTATTCCTCCCACTTACACCAATGGTGGGGCACTATTCGTCCCCATGACAACAATGATGGGGTACCATTGCTCGCACTGACACCAATGATGGGGCACTATTCCTCCCAATGACACCAGTGATGGGGCACTAATAATTATCTTAATGCCAAAGATAGGACATTGTTTACTCCCACTGATGCCAGGACATGTCCTACTCCCATTGGCCATGGTCCTGCCCCCCTTTAAGCGACAGTAAATTGGTTTGGTTGCCTTGATGTAAGTTTTTAGTGTGCTGTTTAATAAACCCTTTTGTTGAAACATATTGCACTACAAGACTATCCTCTTCTTCTTTTATACTCTGGGATTTATCCTTGAGCTGCCAGATTGGATATCAGCTTTTCCAAAGATACCGTGATTCCTGCATCCATTGAAAAACTGGGTCCACTTTTACAGCTTAAGGTGTTAGTAAGTGTCTTATGCCCTGAAATTCCGACGCAAAATGTCCGATCGGACCATGTTGTCGGAAAATCCGCCCGTGTGTGGGCTCCATCGGACTTTTACCGTCTGAAAAAATTTGAGATCCTGCTCTCAAATTTTCCGACAACAAAATCCAATCAGACCTTTTCCGATCGTGTGTAGAGAATTCCGACGGACAAAGTGCCACGCATGCTCAGATCAAACTATGAGACCAAAGCTATTGGCTACTAGCCTCTTACGTAGTTCCGTCGTACGCAACGAACATCACCACGTTCGAAATGATCGGATTTTCCGACAACTTTGTCCGACCACGTGTATGCAACACCAGTTTCGGACAAAATCCGTCGGAGAAAATCAGACAGATTTTGTGGTCAGAATTTCAGACCGTGTGTACGGTGGCTTATACCGCTGTTATCTGGAATTTGGTTTGTTTTTACAGCCCAGTCTGTTGGAGCATTGTAGGAATATTATCCAATGCTTGAAACTACTGCTATCTGCTAAGAAGTGAATCTCTGCGGTGATGGGATATTAAAGTCTTTGTGTTTTGAAGAGCACTGAAGTTCCCTTATATTTGGTTCACCCAATTCCCTTGAAGAACACAGAAGTGTTCACATATTTCGTTCACTCAGTTCACTTATGTATACTGTTTGACAGTTGGACATTTTTCATGCACATCTTTTTATGCACATTTTTTTGCACCTTTTATGAACTGAATCGTATATTTTTCGTCATTTCATCCAATTTTTTTATTTTATTTTTATACACTTTGTTTGTTTTTGTTGGAGTGGACTTTCTGCCCTTAAATTTTCGTCATGTATATCTTTGCACTGTGAATATTCTTATAGATTAGCGTACCTGTTTCTTTTAATTGTCTATGCTTATGGTTGGGGTTCGGACCCTTTAGGTTGCAGCTTTTCTTTATCTATATATTTTTTTATTTATGTTTTTGATTTCTCCATTTCAATAGTCACACTTCCCTTCACCAGGAGTGTAGGATAAGTGCAGGATTTTAACCCTTTTTTGACAGTAAATTGGCCCTTAGTTTAGAAAGTTTGGAGGCCCCTGCTCTAGATCAAAAGATCAGTTTTATGAATATATGAATAAAATACACTGTACATAATTATACAAGACAAAATGTGCTTTTCAATTTTGGATTTGGATTAGGAGGGATGCTTCCACCTGTCCACTTGGTAAAGTTATGGTGGGAACTGGTATATGTGGCATTGATTAACATCAAGGGGATTTAATATAGTTAGTTTCATTTTCCTTTCTTCATGCTTTAGCCTCCATTCACCACATTTACTGTATTTTGCTAGAGCTGGACTCACCATAATTTTATGATCTATCTGATGTTCTGGACACGTTTGGATTGAAGCTTTCTATGATCTGCAAGATGTTATTTGGAACAAATCTGTCACAAGAAGTACTTACCGAGGCCTGAGATGCCAAGAGCGGTTCGCCCTTGCGACCACATGCACCCCGTCCCCCGGAGGTGATACAGGGAACGGGTGGCACGCAGAGACACGGGCCACCAGCAGTAGGGATGAGCCGAACACCCCCGGGTTCGGCTCGCACCAGAACCCGCAAACGGACCTAAAGTCCGTGCGAGCATAAGAACCCTAATACTTACAATGAATGCGAACGTTCAAAATCAAAAGTGCTAATTTTAAAGGCTAATATGCATGTTATTGTCATAAAAAGTGTTTGGGGACCTGGGTCCTGCCCCAAGGGACATGTATCAATGCAAATTTTTTTTTTTTTAAAACGGACGTTTTTTCAGGAGCAGTGATTTTAATAATGCTTAAAGTGAAATAATAAAAGTGTAATATTCCTTTAAATTTCGTACCTGGGGGGTGTCTATAGTATGCCTGTGAAGGGGCGCATGTTTCCTGTGCTTAGAACTGTCCCTGCAAAAAGTGTAATTTTTGCAGGAAAAAAAGCTATTTAAAATCACTCGCGGCTAATGTATTGATGGCTCCCGTAACACAGAGAACAGTCATTCATTGAAAACCATTCATAAAAAAAAAGTCATTGATAAAAAATAAAAAAAAATAAAAAAAGAAAAGCCCCCCACGGTCCCCCCAAATTCAATAACCAGGCCCTTCAGGTCTGCTATGGATATTAAGGGGGACACCAGCCAAAAAAAAAAGGGCGTGGGGTCCCCCCTTAAAATCCATCCCAGACCCTTGAGGTCTGGGATGGATTTTAAGGGGAACCCCAGCCAAAAAAAATGGCGTGGGGTCCCCCTCAAAATCCATACCATCCATAAAGTGGGACTTTAAATGAGGCAGATTCAAACACAAATATGGAAGTAAAAAGTAGTAATTTTAATGTACATAAATGTCAAATTGCATAACGTTGTATGCGTCAAACAGTCACTCAATGCATGTACAGGCATCTTAAAAAATACATGATATACATATCAATAGGGTGTAAACACATAATTGTCATAATAGGGAAACATTTTTGCATAATTTGTAAATGCAACTAGTAATGTACAGTCAAATTCATAGAAGTATAGATGGCAGTATGACGGAGCGTATCCTCACAAGCTCGGCGCATTTCGTCGGTTAGCCGACTCATCAGGAGCAGATACTGAATATCTGTAAATAATGAGAGTTCTCAATCAAAAAAAGGAAAGAGGTGGGAGACAACCCATGATATGGAAAATATATGTAAAAAGATATATATATAGAAAGACGAAAAGATGGTAAAGTCCACAAACTTACATCCTACTGGACACTGAACCTAAAAAATCCCGATATGCAGGGGTCGCCACGTCAAGCCTTACCGGGCGCTGAGGTATACAAGTCTGCCCATAGATGAGAGGCCCACACTGGAGAGTCCCCAACCAAGTAACAAGTAGTAAACTGAGTATTGTGCCAAAATTGGCAAGTAAATCTGTAAAATATTTAAAAAGTCTTGTATGATGATACATCCGGCAGCACTGTCAAGCTCAAAAAAATGAAGGTACATGAAAGAGAGGGCAGGTGAAGGTAAGTGGAAGAATGAAAAATAGAAATAAAGTGTGAAAGAAGCAAGTGAAAATGGTGACAAAGTAGTAAAAGAACAAAAAGAGATGACCAAGTGAAAGTGTAAACAACCTAAGAAAGGATATGCCTATAAGGCATACCTACACCTGAAAGGTGGTGTTAAAAGAGAGTGGATATAGATGTGCGAAAAGAGTAAAGTATATGGAGCTGTGCCATATAGTGTTACCTTGGAATTAGCCAATGTAGGTTATGCATGTGCAGTGAAGCGAGCAGTGCAAGCCGGTCATCTGATCAATTGTAGGTGGGGACCTCCAGGTGGGCCAGTCAAATAGGGCCGACAATACCCACGTCACGCAAGCCTGGTGACGGGCGGGGAGCGTCTGCCCGCCAATGGCGCCAAACCTATTCCCGCCCATACACCAGCTAGATGGAAAATACCGCAAGAACAGACGACGCCGGCTAAGGACCTCGCTGGTGCGGCATGTGCGTGACGTCGATACGCACGAGGCCGGCCGTCCCCATGACACCCATCAAACACAAGGGCGGCAGGGGGCGGCGCCTGGCGCGAACCGCAGCTCCCAGGAAAAAGGAAGACAAAGGACAACCCCAGCAAAGCAGGCATGATGAACAGGATCCGCTAGGGAAAAAAAGGGGAATGTGGAACATAAGTATGTAAAAAATGGGTCCTGTATAGACACAGCGTGTCATAAATGCACTTAAAAAAATACCTATCATCCAAAGGGTGGGGATCACGTGATCCCATCTAACCCTGAGGTGGGTATATGGACATTAAGAACCATCTTTTCGTCTTTCTATATATATCTTTTTTTACATATATTTTCCATATGATGGGTTGTCTCCCACCTCTTTCCTTTTTTTGATTGAGAACTCTCATTATTTACAGATATTCAGTATCTGCTCCTGATGAGTCGGCTAACCGACGAAACGCGTCAAGCTTGTGAGGATACGCTCCGTCATACTGCCATCTATACTTGAATTTTACTGTACATTACTAGTTGCATTTACAAATTATGCAAAAATGTTTCCCTATTATGGCAATTATGTGTTTACACCCTATTGATTAGGGGTGCAACGGATCAAAAAACTCACGGATCGGATCGATCCTCGGATCAGGAGTCACGGATCGGATCATTTTTCGGATCAGCAAATAATAATTGAATTTGCAAAAACCTGTGAAAATTCCGCCACCATATAGTCCCCACTGTAATATCCACGTCATCTCCCCCACTGTAATATTCACGTCATCTCCCCCACTGTAATATTCACGTGATCTCCCCCACTGTAATATTCATGTCATCTCCCCCACTGTAATATCCACGTCATCTCCCCCACTGTAATATCCACATCCTCTCCCCCACTGTAATATTGTCTGGGTATCGGAGAGTATTGGCTGGGTATCGCAGAGTATTGGCTGGGTATCGCAGAGTATCGCAGAGTATTGGCTGGGTAATGCAGAGTATCGCAGAGTATTGGCTGGGTAATGCAGAGTATCGCAGAGTATTGGCTGGGTAATGCAGAGTATCGCAGAGTATATGCTGGGTAATGCAGAGTATATGCTGGGTAATGCAGGATATTGGCTGGGTAATGCAGGATATTGGCTGGGTAATGCAGGGTATTTTTCTGGGTAATGCAGAGTTTGTTTACAAGTGATCGCTCCGTCATTTGATGGAGCGATCACATTGTAAACAGTGGCCGGGTGTACCAAGATGTCCGCTGCTCCGGAGCTAGGCCGAAGCCGCGGCCTTTCCTAAGGCCGCCGGGTGTACCAAGATGGCCGCCGCCGCTCCGGAGCTAGGCCGAAGCCGCGGCCTTTCCTAAGGCCGAGGCCGCGGAGCGCTCCGCGGATCGCGGGGTGTGCCGATCCGAACGGGGTGACCCGTTCGGATCACGGATCGGCGACGATCCGTTGCACCCCTACTATTGATATGTATATCATGTATTTTTTTAACATGCCTGTACATGCATTGAGTGACTGTTTGACGCATACAACGTTATGCAATTTGACATTTATGTACATTAAAATTACTACTTTTTACTTCCATATTTGTGTTTGAATCTGCCTCATTTAAAGTCCCACACTCTTTTATCATTTTTGAAGACCCTTATCCAAGCACGCAACCTGGCAGGCCGCAGGAAAAGAGGGGGGACGAGAGCGGCCCCCCCTCCCTCCTGAACCATACCAGGCCACATGCCCTCAACATTGGGAGGATGCTTTGGGGGTCTATGTTGATGAGGACAAGGGCCTCTTCCCCACAACCCTGGCCATTGGTTGTGGGGGTCTGCGGGCGGGGGGCTTATCGGAATCTGGAAGCCCCCTTTAACAAGGGGACCCCCAGATATCGGCCCCCCCTTGTGTGAAATGGTAAGGGGGTACAAAAGTACCCCTACCATTTCACCAAAAAAGTGTCAAAAATTGTAAAAATGACAGGAGACGGTCTTTGATAATTCCTTTATTAAAATCTTCTTTCTTCTAGTCTTCTTCCTTCTTCCTCTCTTCATCCTTCGGTTTCTTCATCCTCTTCTTCAGGCATCTTCTTCCATCTTCTTCTTCCATCATCTTCTTCCTCCGATCCGCTTCTTCTTGCTCTGGTCTTCTCGTCCGGCATCTTCTTCCACGGCGTCCGGGTCTCTTCTTGGGCCGCTCCGCGCAATGGGAGGCTCCCGCTGTGTGAGGCTTTGCTGCGTCTGACAGGTCTTTTATAACGGAGGGCGGGGCCACCTGGTGACCCCGCCCCCTCTGACGTCATGGGGAAAGCCATAGGGAATTCCCCATGACGTCCCCGTGCGTCAGAGGGGGGCGGGTTACCAGGTGGCCCCGCCCTCCGTTATAAAAGACCTGTCAGAGGCAGCGAAGCCTCACACAGCGGGAGCCTCCCAGAAGAGACGCCGACGCCATGGAAGAAGATGCCGGACGAGAAGATGAAGAAACCGAAGGAGGAAGAAAGGAAGACCAGAAGAAAGAAGAAGATTTTAATAAAGGAATTGTTAAAGACCGTCTCCTGTCATTTTTACAATTTTTGACACTTCTTGGGTGAAATGGTAGGGGTACTTTTGTACCCCCTTACCATTTCACACGGGGGGCGGGATCTGGGGGTCCCCTTGTTAAAGGAAGCTTCCAGATTCCGATAAGCCCCCCCGCCCGCAGACCCCCACAACCAATGGCCAGGGTTGTGGGGAAGAGGCCCTTGTCCTCTTCAACATGGGGACAAGGTGCTTTGGGGGTCTCAGACCCCCAAAGCATCCTCCCAATGTTGAGGGCATGTGGCCTGGTACGGTTCAGGAGGGAGGGGGGGCGCTCTCGTCCCCCCCTCTTTTCCTGCGGCCTGCCAGGTTGCGTGCTCGTATAAGGGTCTGGTATGGATTTTGAGGGGACCCCCCACGCCATTTTTTTTTTGGCTGGGGTCCCCCTTAATATCCATAGCAGACCTGAAGGGCCTGGTTATTGAATTTGGGGGGACCCCCACACTTTTTTTATTTTTATTTTTTATCAATGCCTTTTTTTAATGAATGGCTTTCAATGAATGACTGTTCTCTGTGTTACAGGAGCCGTCAATACATTAGCCACGAGTGATTTTAAATAGCTTTCTTTCCTGACACTTTTTGCAGGGACAGTTCTAAGCACAGGAAACATGCGCCCCTTCACGGGCATACTATAGACACCCCCCAGATGTGATACTGCAATGCTGTACTATCAGCACGCATACACTAATCCCCAGAATCATAGCACATAATGTCAGCAGTCAGCAGCACATAACACTGACACGCTGACACTGACAACACAACACAATATGCAAGGCCACCGGCGCGGCGGCCATTTATACTGTGGGGCGTATACTAAACCCCCTGAGCTATAATTGGCCACAGGCATTCTGCCTGTGGCCAATTATTGCTCTCCTCGTCGCTGGCTCTTTGATTGGCCAAGCATGTGGGTCACAGTGCATGCTTGGCCAATCATCAGCCAGCAATGCACTGCAACTGGCGCAGTGCATTGCGGGCCGCTCGCATCACACAAATTTGATGTGAACGCCCCAAATAGTTCTGGGCTCGCCGAGCGGGCGAACGCCCAATGTTCGATTCGAACATGGGTTCAAATCGAACACCGGGCTCATCCCTAACCAGCAGGTGTCGTTCCTGAAGGGATCTGTAGATCAGTACAGGAGCTGAGCTGAGGTTCAGGAACTGGCTGAGGGTCCGATGCAAGGTTTATCAGGCACAGAAGACAGTAAGCACGTCCGTGAAACTAGCCAGAGGTCAAGTCCGTGAATACTAATAAGCAAATCCGTTAAAGCAGGCCAGGGGTCAAATTCGTAAGAGCAGGTTAGCAAGTCCTTTGAGCAGGCCGAGGGTCAAACACGTGTAGGCAGATCGAGCAAGTCCGTTAAGCAAGCCGAGGGCCAGATCAAGAAGAGCAGCAGCGAAGTCAAGGAACGGTCCGGGTCACAACAGGCAATCAGATATGGCAGGAACAGGAAGCAGGTTACAAACTGGAAGCTGACAACAAACCAGCAACCCGTTTGGACGCCAGAGCTGTCTGAAATAGCCATGCCATAGCGTGTGCGCCATTGCGCACACCCGCGCGCCATCGTGCACATCCGTGCGCTACTGCACACACTCGCGAGCCACTGTGCGCACACGTGTGCTATTGCGTACACGTGAGCACCACACCATCGGGCCACGCACGTGCGTGTGCCAGAGCGCCAGTCTGCCTCGCATGCGTGCATGCTTACTTATGGTAACTAACCACTTGCCACTTGCAATTCTGCCACTTCTGTCCTACATGTAAAAAGCATCATTTGTTTGCTAGAAAATTACTCAGAATCCCCAAACATTATATATTTTAGCAGGCACCCTAGGGAATACAATGGTGGTTGTTGCATCTTTTTATGTCACGCGGTATTTGCGCAGCAATTTTTCATGAATAAAAAAAAAAATTGTTTCCAGCATCAACAAAAAGGGTGACTGAAAAACATTTTAACGGGACATCGTTTGTAAATATTTTTGTTAAAAGTAGAACTGCAATTGCCTACATAATGAGAATCGAATATGTAACCTGTGTGTATCTGGCTCTGATAATAGCCATTGCCTAACTAGCCACTAACCTCACCGCATCGTCCCTGGTATTTATGTAGTTGGGTTTAATTTAAAACATTGGTGGTAACATTGTAATGTTAATCTGAATAGATTGTTATTGGTTAGTTATTCAATTTGTAACGGAGCTAGTCCAACTTAGAAGAAATCATGTCATAGTATGTTATTCGTTATGTTTAGTTGGAAAACAGGTATTTCTGTGTGTCCATATACATCTTCCCCTATAGCTCTTGCTGGGTGAGGCGCAGGAAAGGTGTGTTCCGTATGTGTTTCCTTTACCGCATTCAAAATGCCCTGCCTTTGCAAACTGCTGCGGGTGCCAATACATTGTTAACATCACCACAAATGCTGATTGCAAACGCAGTGCGCTTACAGGCACCAGATTGCATGGTACTGCAGTACCATACAATTGGGTGCGGCGCATATTTCAGAGTAGTGCATGCACTACTTTTGTTCATTCCTGTACACTTTGCAGCCCATCCAAATAGATAGGCTGCAAAATCGCACTGCAAGGGAACACACAGGAACACGGACCCATGTGTGAGTCTGTTGTGAACCGGCCCTTAAAGGTAAAATGGTAATTTAATCTGTTTTCTGTAACAATTTTAACACAAGACTTTTTTAATTCTGCAAACGAATTTAAGTATTTTAAAGTCAAGTACAAAAAAAATGGGGTACTACTTTAATAAAGATCCATTCTTTTTAATGGATACAAGATTAGTTCTTTTGTTGGTGTTAAATGGCTAATATTACATCAAAATAATTTTTAGTGTGTTTACATCATTATTTGCTACTAGAATCTTAAGTCTATGGTAGAGGGGACAATACGGTCTCAGTGCACACAGTTCATTAAGTTTCATGAAAACAAGCAAGTTTTCAGTCATCTTGACTTTTGACATTTGCACCAAGTATTGGCATTTAAAATGGATCGCTTTAGTTCTTTCCACTGCTAAAAATTCCCATGACACTTGGACAGCAGTCATGGGAAATTCAAACTTTTAGAAGTACATTTAAAGTTTTATTTTTTACGTTTCAAGATGCATGGTGCAAATGGTCTCCTGATATTTATCCTCACAGTACAGATGTCAGACGTTTTTTGCATTTAGCCCTGTATCATTAAGAAATATGGATTGTTTTGTACCTCTTGTGCAAAAAACATACTTCTGAGGCATTCTTCACTTGCCCAATTTTAGGGTGTTTTACACTTTGTCTCAGAGTATCTAAGAAGCTTCACATACATTCATACGTATCATAGTATTGTTTGTCATGCATCCGTTTTCTCCTGTGGATGGTTTCTATAAATGCAAAGCAATGTTCATATACAGTATCTCACAATAGTGAGTACACCCCTCACATTTTTGTAAATATTTTATTCTATCTTTTCATGTGACAACACTGAAGAAATTACACTTTCCTACAATGTAAAGTAGTGAGTGTACAGCTTCTATAACAGTGTCAATTTTCTGTCCCCTCAAAATAACTCAACACAGCCATTAATGTCTAAACTGCTGGCAACAAAAGTGAGTACACCCCTAAGTGAAAATTTACAAATTGGGCCCAATTAGCCATTCTCCCTTCCGATGTCATGTGACTCCTTATGCCGCGTACACACGAAGGGACTATCCCGCGGTATTATCCCCTGGACTCAAGTCCAGGGGATAATCCCCTCGTGTGTGGGCCTCCAACGGACTTTTTTTCAAAAAGTCCGGTGGACTAAAGTTTTAAGTTTTGTTTTAAAATTATCCGCTGGACTTGGCAGTCCAGCGGACAATCCCGCCATTAGTAGGCTAGTCCGCCGGACTTTTGAAATGAACGGACTTGCCGCTCATCGGAAAGTCCGTTAATTTAGCACGTGACTTCAGGTACGTAGCTAGCGTAGGCAGTAAATGCCGGCGCGCTAGCTCCGTCACCTGGCATGGATTTAAAGGGAATCCCCACGCCAAAAAACGGCGTGGGGGTCCCCCCCAAATCCATCTCAGACCCTTATCCGAGCACGCAGCCCGGCAGGCCAGGAAAGGGGTGGGGACGAGCGAGCGCCCCCCCTCCTGAGCCGTACCAGGCCGCGTGCCCTCAACATGGGGGGTGCCCTGAGGAAAGGGGGGCCGTGCGGCCCCCCCACCCCAAAGCACCTTGTCCCCATGTTGATGAGGACAAGGGCCTCTTCCCGACAACCCTGGCCATTGGTTGTCGGGGTCTGCGGGCGGGGGGCTTATCGGAATCTGGGAGCCCCCTTTTATAAGGGGGCCCCCAGATCCCGGCCCCCCACCCTATGTGAATGAGTATGGGGTAAGATGTACCCCTACCCATTCACCTATAAGGTGTAAAATGTAAAGTAAAAAAACACACTTTTGAAAAAATATTTTATTGCACTGCTCCGGGGGTCTTTTTCCGTCTTGGGGGTCTTCTCGCCGGACTCCTCCGCCATTTACCTAGCTCTTTTACCGAGCGGAGAAGTCCGGCTACCTTCTTCGTCGTCGCCGCCGTCGTCTGGGGGTCTCGATCCGCCTTCGGGGGTCTTCCGGGGTCTCTTCTGTTCTTGCCGCTGTCGTCGCTTTCTGCGCCGCCTTCTTCTTCCGCCTTCTTCTTCTTCCGATGTTGACACGTCGCTCTCTCTGGACGTGTCAACATCGGAAGAAGAAGAAGAAGAAGAAGAAGGCGAAGAAGAAGGCGGCGCAGAAAGCGACGACAGCGGCAAGAACAGAAGAGACCCCGGAAGACCCCAGAAGACCCCCGAAGGCGGATCGAGACCCCCAGACGACGGCGGCGACGACGAAGAAGGTAGCCGGACTTCTCCGCTCGGTAAAAGAGCTAGGTAAATGGCGGAGGAGTCCGGCGAGAAGACCCCCAAGACGGAAGAAGACCCCCGGAGCAGTGCAATAAAATATTTTTTCAAAAGTGTGTTTTTTTACTTTAAATTTTACACCTTATAGGTGAATGGGTAGGGGTACATCGTACCCCATACTCATTCACATAGGGTGGGGGGCCGGGATCTGGGGGCCCCCTTATAAAAGGGGGCTCCCAGATTCCGATAAGCCCCCCACCCGCAGACCCCGACAACCAATGGCTAGGGTTGTCGGGAAGAGGCCCTTGTCCTCATCAACATGGGGACAAGGTGCTTTTGGGTGGGGGGGCCGCACGGCCCCCCTTTCCCCAGGGCACCCCCCATGTTGAGGGCACGCGGCCTGGTACGGCTCAGGAGGGGGGGGGGCGCTCGCTCGTCCCCACCCCTTTCCTGGCCTGCCGGGCTGCGTGCTCGGATAAGGGTCTGAGATGGATTTGGGGGGGACCCCCACGCCATTTTTCGGCGTGGGGATTCCCTTTAAATCCATGCCAGGTGACGGAGCTAGCGCGCTGGCATTTACTGCCTACGCTAGCTACGTACCTGAAGTTACGTTCGAAATGAACGGACTGCTCCGTGTGTGGGCAAGTCCATTCATTTTCAAAAGTCCCGCGGACTTTGTCCAGCGGATTGTCCGCCGGAGAAGTCCGGGCGTGTGTGGGCAAGTCCACGCGCTCGGAAAGTCCGGTGAAGCCAGCTGGAAAGTCCGGCGGATTGTCCGCTGGACTAGGTCCGCCAGGAAAAGTCCCTTTGTGTGTACGCGGCATTAGTGTTACAAGGTCTCAGGTGCAAATGGGGAGCAGGTGTGTTAAATGTGGTGTTATCGCTCTCACTCTCTCTTACTGGTAGTTCAACGTGGCACTTCATAGCAAAGAACTCTCTGAGGATCTGAAAAAAAATAATTGTTGCTCTACATAAAGATGGCCTAGGCTATAAGAAGATTACCAAGACCCTGAAACTGAGCTGCAGCACGGTGGCCAAGACCATACAGCAGTTTAATAGGACAGGTTCCACTCAGAACAGGCCGCGCTGTGGTCGACCAAAGAAGTGGAGTGCACGTGCTCAGCGTTATATCCAGAGGTTGTCTTTGGGAAATAGACTTGTGCTGAAAGCATTGCTGCAGAGGTTGAAGGGGTGGGGGGGGGGGGGGTCAGCCTGTCAGTACTGCACATTGCTTCAAATTGGTCTGCATGGCTGTCGTTCCAGAAGGAAGCATTCTAAAGATGATGCACAAGAAAGCCTGCAAACAGTTTGCTGAAGACAAGCAGACTAAGGACATGGATTACTGGGACCATGCCCTGTGGTCTGATGAGACCAAGATAAACGTATTTGGTACAGATGGTGTCAAGCAGTGATGTAAGTAACTGAGTTAAAATAAACTGAGTTACCTAACGCAGTTACTTTAGAGGGTAACTAGTAATCTAACTGATTACTTTTCCCCTCATGGTAACTCAGTTCCCATTACTTTGGCTTAGTTACCCCAATTACATCTACCGCCACTAGATGGCAGTAGTGTAATTCCAGTGTCCTGCCGAAAAAGTTCCCCCGCCGGATAAGGACCCCCTGTACTGCGCAGGCGCAGCGCTTGCGCAGTACGAAGGACTACGGAGCTTCCGAAAATTGCCGAACCTAAACAGCTCTGAGTGAACTCTACACCGCGCAGGTGCAGTTAACATGTAATTGTACGAGGTGATGCCGCACGCTCCTGATGCTCGTGCTACTCTGCAAGGGGCGTCTATCGTGTAAGTAAGGGGCGGGTCTAGTATTACTGTAACCAAGGGGCGCATTTATTATTATTGTTATATATCGAGCTCTGCCCATTAATTTAACATTCGCCCTCTTCTGTAGCCATCCGCCCCTTACACGATATAATAATAATAGACCCCCCACTTGCTTACACACTATAACAGATCTGCCCCTTGGTTAGAGTAATAATAGAGCAGCCCCTTGGTTACACAATATATAACAATAATAATAAATGCGCCCCTTGGTTACAGAAATACTAGACCCGCCCCTTAGTTACACGTATAGAATATTTTTTTAAAAAGTCAGTTACTTTGCTGCGTAACTAATTATTTTTCCAATGTAGTAACTGAGTTACTAACGCAATTACTTTTTGGGAGAAGTAATTTATAACTTAACTAATTACTTTTTTAAAGTAAGATGACCAGCACTGGTGTCAAGCGTGTGTGGCTACAACCAGGTGAGGAGTACAAAGAGAAGTGTGTCTTGCCTACAGTCAAGCATGGTGGTGGGAGTGTCATGGTCTGGGGCTGTATGAGTGCTGCCAGCACTGGGGAGCTACAGTTCATTGAGGAAACCATGAATGCCAACATGTACTGTGACATACTGAATCAGAGCATGATCCCCTCCCTTCGGAGACTGGGCCACAGGGCAGTATTCCAACATAACGACCCCAAACACACCTCCAAGATGACCACTGCCTTGCTAAAGAAGCTGAGGGTAAAGGTGATGGACTGGCAAAGCATGTCTCCAGACCTAAACCCTATTGACCATCTGTGGGGCATCCTCAAACCGAAGGTGGAGGAGTGAAAGTTCTCTGATGTCATCATGGAGGAGTGGAAGAGGGCTCCAGTGGAAAGCTGTAAAGCTCTGGTGAACTCCATGTCCAAGAGGGTTAAGGCAGTGCTGAAAAATAATGGTGGCCACACAAAATATTGAAATTTTGGCCTAATTTGGACATTTTCACTTAGGGGTGTACTCACTTTTGTTGCCAGTGTTTTAGACATTAATGTGTGTTGAGTTATTTTAAAGGGAACAGCATATTTACACCATTATACAAGCTGTACACTCACTACTTTACATTGTAGCAAAGTGTAATTTCTTTAGTGTTGTCACATGAAAAGACATAATAAAATATTTACAAAAATGTGAGGGGTGTACTCATTTTTGTGAGATACTGTATGTGACCTGTGGAGGAATTAAGAAACTGCCTGCAACTTCATTTCTGACTGGCAAGCCTTTGCTGTTTGTGTGGTAAAAATTAAATAACAACTTAGGCTCTGTTCACAGCTAGACGATCGCTGTAATTTTACCTGCAATTCCCAAATCGCTGCAAAACGCAGGATGCGCTTGCGGTCCCGTCTTAGAGGCACCCCAATCGCAGCACGATTTTGCCACAATTGTCGCATGACAGAATCGCTTCAAAATCAAATTTGTCGCCCAAAAGGAGTTCCAGATCTGTGGAATGTGTCTGGCCTTTTATGGCGATTCCGGAATCCCAGGCAGAATAGCGGCAATTCTGCCCATGATCCGGAAAGCCTAGGTGTGAACGGACCCTAAGGGTATTTTCACAGGCAATCTCTGCTCTGTTCAGCACGAGACCCATGAGCAGATCCCCTGCTTAATGGGAGCATAATGATTAAAGCCCAATTCCGTGCAAAGTGTGTGTGTGTGGGGGGGGGGGGGGTTGGGCTGTGCCTGTTCTGCATGGGTTAATTACTCATTTTGTCTAGGGGTGAACACAGAGCCTATACTCACCTGATCCTTCGATCCTCCAAAAAGTGTTGCTTTCTCATAGTCCAGCGGTGGACTGTTCCTGACGTCTTCAGGTTCAGAGTCAGTCCATGAGCGTGATGAAATCATGAAGACCGCTGGAACATGGGCAGGCAGGAGCTGAAGGGAGTAGTCTTGCATTGGGAGGTATCTCGGCTCTCGGAATGACTGGACCAAAACAACAGTTAACCCATGCAACGCAGGCACAGGCCCACAGCATGGGGGGAAAAAACTGTCTGGAGTTCAGCTTTAACACATAACAGTTTTTTCTATTTTAAACTGAATGGATTGTTTTACAAGGTGATCATTTACAATCACTTTAAAGCCCCACACCAGTACTAAGAGGTCCAGATACAACTTTATTCCAGTAATGCCTCGTACACACAAGCAAATTTTCCGTCGGAAAAAACATCCATTTGGCTCAAGCTTGGCTTGCATACACACGGTCACACAAAAGTTCTACACCGGCAAGAACGCGGTGACATACAACACTACGATGAGCCGAGAAAATTAAGTTCAATGCTTCCAAGCATGCATTGAATTGTTTCCGAGCATTCGTAGGAATTTTGCGCGTCGGAATTTGTACAGACGATCGGAATTTCGGGTCAAAACTTTTTCCGACCGAAAAATTGCCATCAAAAGTCCGCTGGAGCATACACACGGTCACATTTTCAGACCAAAACATCATATCTGTCTTTTACTGGCGGCATTTCCGATCATGTGATCATAAGAGTCAGAGGGACTGAACTCTTGAGTGTTCGCTTGACATTTATTGGAATAAAACTGTATCTGGACCTCTTATCAGTGATGCTTCAATTTCCATTTTAGCTATATTATACTACAAGCCAAGGAGACCATGAAAAGCCTCTCGGGTGCAGAAACTGCCTGCTCGGGAACCAGAATATTTACATTAACTTCAATACTTTAAGATAGCAATACCAATAACATAATCTTATAGGTCCAGTGCTTTTTTTTCTTTAACTATGCACTAATGGTTGGCATACAAAGTTATAGCACAATTGACAATTGTTACTTGGTTGGTCCTGTCCTCTAGGCCATGCATATATGTATGTATAAATATAGACAATATATATATATATATATATATATATATATATATATATATCACTAGAGGTGCATGAACAGTAGCGTAAGATTTACATTTATCCTCCAAACCAGTCAGCATATTTTGCTGGTACAAGTATATATTTAATATATAAACCTACAGCAATGACATGCTATTTTCAGAAGCAGTTAAATCTCTTCAATAATGAGTTAGTCAGGAGGATTAAAACTGACTGTGAGATGCCAATTAGTTTTTCTGGTTGGTGCCCAGGTACTGACAAGCATAGTGTCATCCCCCAAATCATTCTTTTTATGTGCACTCCCTGCTCCCTCTCCTGTGCCTGAGGCTGCATCCCATGAGAATTTCCCACAGCAGATTTTCTACCTAAAGACCAGCACAGTGTTAGCTGGAGGGCACAGGGCTCCACTGCTTTTTTTTTTGGCAGTGCAGCTTTCATTATGCTCTGTGTAGTCACTTCTCAAAATTTCATCAGTGCTTAAGGTTCCCTGTAGGTTTTCTCTGTGAAAAATAAATACCGTAGGTGTATTTTGTCATTCTTGTCTGTGTTACAAGGAAGCATGTAAGAGTTACAAGAACAAATTGTTATAAGAAAGATGATAGCAATTATTTGTATGTAATTGATAGGTACATATTTATTACAATTGTCATGTTGCTAGTTATACATGTGGGTCAAATATTTATTGATGTATGGGAATAACAGCCTTTTAGGTTTCTGCGGTTGAGATATACTGCATTTTATAAGTGTCACTAGTCAACAAATTTGAAAATTGAAAGCAAGGAAAAGTTCACAGGTTGTCTTGAGTGATTCGTTGAGTGTAGTCAGCTGTATAAAACATAAGTTTGGCCTGGTCTTCTCGCTATCATCATTCAGAATTTTAAAAACCTTAAACTAATTTGTAAATGTTTCTAAGGCCTGTTTCACCCTGGTGCGATTTCAGATCGGATTTGCATAGAATCGCATGACAATGGAAATCACATTGTTTTTAATGGTGTCCATTCACGTCTATGCGTCTTGGAGTGATTTTGGAAAATGTTTCTCTACTACTTTGATGCGATTCCAGCGTCATTTTTGGCAACATTGAATAAAACCACTTTCAAGTAGCACTATATAATTGCACCGAAAGTTGGATCGAAATCAAATTGCAGCCTAAAGCCTATTAAACACAGTGAGAATATTGGATAAAATGATCATTCGTTTTTTTTTTTCTCATGCTAGTCTCATATCAAAATCCAATAGGTTACTAAAGTTGCGAAAATTTTGTACGACAGAATACAACTTTGGAAGTGATGTAATGTATTGTACTGTAATGTATTCTTTCATTTCTGAGCATGCATGTCTCGGTCACATGATTTTTTTTCATACAAATACCATACTACAGATACTTCTTTAACGACCACTCGGATTTATGACCAGCTCTCCCCACCTGAACGACGTGCTGTACATCATTGTATTGTACAGTACAGTACAGAATTTTTATTTGTGTTCTGTACTTATGCAAATTAAAACAACTTTATTGAGCTGGAGTTTTGTGTTTAGACCTTTTTTTCACAATATAGTACAGTAGTTAAGAATGCTTAAAATATTGATTTCTTGTGACTCCTCGTTTAACAACCAACCTGGTCGTTGGAACAGAACCTGGTCGTTAAGCGAGAAATACCTGTAATTACATGAAAATCATAGGTTCTGTTATCATCCATGAACTTTTTTCGTGCTTGTCCCTTTTTTGATATTTTTGCATGAACTGTCATGATCGGCTCTCGAAAACTGTGTACTAATGATCAGGTTATCGGGCGATTACTCCGAAAGAGGAACATTTTTTTGTCTGATTTTCTCATCGTGTGTACTAGACATAAATGTTCTCAATGCAACCTGTGATTGAGTGATGACAGAAAGATTTCCATAATACATGCTGTATAGGTCAGCAATAAAATCTTGAAGAGATAAACTGCAGCAAATGTTTTTACTAGTGATGAACCAAGAGCTAAGTTAGTACAACTAAGGTTTTCACGAATGATGACCTAACTAGTTTGCTCAAGCCAGGCTTCAAGGAAGTCTGGCTGACAGAATTAAGTAAATAATGGAGATCCACCCGACTGAATTAACATTTCTCGCTTTGTAGTAATCAATCTATAAAAGGAGTCAAAAGGACCACTTACTGGTTTTCAAAGTACAGACTGGTACTCAAAATGAGCAGGCATCTCTTCCCCCCGACCAGTATTTTCTGCTCACCTAATGGGATCTAACGGGGATTCTGCTGTTAAAATTGCAGAGTGTTATGAAGTAAGAATCCCCCAACCCCTGTGACACCCTTGGCTTAAACTGATGTCACACAAAGAATGACTCTTGATTTTTATGGGAAGGGGAGACATTATCACTGCGTTTAGGAAAGTCAACTGGTTTGTGATTATTTGGAATGCTTTATCACTACTACCATGACATCTGGCTCAAGTGAACTGATAGGCTTATCTCTACCAGTCAATGCCTACCTGGTTTGGCCCACTGGGCAAGAGATCCACCCCTATCACGTACCTGGTTGGTGAGCCTGAGGTGCAGAGGAAGGCCTCTCGTACAGCTCCGGCTCTAGGGCCACTGATGGTGAGACAGCAGCTACTGGAGCATGGTTGAGTAAGAGCACCTAGGATCAGTCCAGTAGTCTGTGCGGGTAGTAGCCAGGTACCCACGAGAAGGAAGCCAGGATTGGCTGATAGCCGGCAGATGAGATAGCAGACAGGCTGGTAGGCTTGGCAGATGACAGACTCTGGATGCACAAACAGGAAGCAGGGACCTGGAGCTGCTGAGCTGGACTGAAGGAGCTGTAGCAGGGTCAGGTGAGCCGGGTCAGTAATGGGAGGCCAGATCAGGCATAAACGGCAGGCAGCAGCGTAGTCGGGTCACAGGCAGGGTTGGCAACAGATGCTGGATAAACTGGAGCAGCAGGCAGAAACAGAGTCCGAGATAAGCCAGCAGGTAGGAGGCAAGAATATTCGGGAGCAAGCCGGATCAGGATCAGAAGTCAGACACAGGAATCAAGAACATACACAAACGCTGTAGACCATGCAGCAATTAGTCAGCACTGAAGCTCTGTTAAAATAGGCCGTTTGGTGACAGGCACGCATTCAGGCATGCGCATTCGCATATGTGCCCGTAACTGTTCTGGCCGTTCTTTGTTGGCGCCTGCACACATGTGTCCTGCTGTAAAAAAAATTCCCTGCATTGGGGGGACATGTATCATTGGTCTGGTATGGATTTTAAGTGGAGGCCCACGCCAAAATGTAAAAAAAAAACAGCGTGGGATCCCCCCCAAAATCCACACGAGACCCTTATCCGAGCATGCAGACCGGCAGGTCAGGAAAGGAGGGAGAAGAGACAAACCATACCAGGTCAGGTGCCCTCAACATGGGGGGGTGCACCCCAAAGCACCCTGTCTCCATGTTGATGGGGACAAGGGCCACTTCCAGACAACCCTGGGCTGTGGTTGTGGGGGTCTGTGGGCAGGGGGCTTATCAGAATCTGGAAGCCCCCTTTAACAAGGGGGCCCCCAGATCCCAATCACAATGCCCGCCGCACTGCCAGACCCCAAATAAGAAGAAAAAAAACTCTGCCTGCGACAAAGGCTAACCGCTGTCCGCAGGATTCTGCCTGCTCCATCATCTGACAGTTCTTAAATAGGTAATGTTTTTTTTTTCATTCTGCTGTCAGCGGGGAAGCCCGTTGACAGCTGATGACTCAACCGTTGTTAAGGATGCAGTGATCGGCTTCCTGGCCCACTCCTTAACAACCAGCTATTCACTGTGCCCTGATTGCTTCAATCAATCGGGGCTTAGAATGCACTGTGCAGTGCGCAGTGAATTGTGGGTCACTCTGCAAATTCGGGTGTTCGCTGAACGGGCAAACAGGCACTTTTGCTTGGTCCAAAACCTCTCGCTCAACACTACTGAAGACAGCTTACACACACTGTAAATCTATTCAGGTGTCTACTTTGGAAACTTGATTTTAAACTTTCAATACATTGTTTTTCCAGAACTACCATTGGGGGGAAGCAATGGATGAAGGGATGCTCTGTGTTAATGGAGCAAAGTCTTCTCTAAGAGATATTTCGTTACCTATTAGCTCACTAACATGAAAGCAAAACTGTGAGCGTGGGAAAGTCTTAAACTGATAGTGGGGAGATTTAGTTGACAGTTTTAAAAAAGCTTCAAGAAAAGCCACATGTAGTCAGGATTAAGCTTTACCAAAATGCACCTTGAAGATTCTGAGGCCACATGGAAAAAGGTGTTATGATCAGAGGAGACTAAAATTTAATTATTTGGCCTCAGCCCACACTATATGTCAGGCAGAAATCCAGTGCAGCTCACCATCCAAATAATACCATTCCTTCAGTAAAGCATGGAGGTGGTAATATCCTGTTATGCGGGTGTTTCTCTGCAGTCGGGACTGAAGCACTTGTCAGGATAGAAGGAAACATGGATGGGGCTAATTATCAACAAATTCTTGAGGAAAATCTGCTGCCCTCTGCCAGAAAGGTGTCAATGATAAGAAGGGTTACTTTTCAACATGGCAGTGACCCAAAGCCCACAGCAAAAATGACCACACAGTGATTAAAGGAGAAAAAGGTGAATGTCCTTGCATGGCCTAGTCAGAGCCCAGACAAACCCCATTGAAAATCTGTGGAATGACTTGAAGACTGCAGTCCACAAGCAGTCACCATTAAATTTACCTGGACTTAAGCAGGTCTGCAAAGAAGAGTGGGCAAATATTGCAAAGTCTAGATGTGCAAAGTTAGTAGAGACATATCCCAACACATTAAAGGCTGTAATTAAAGCAAAATGTGGTTCAGCGAAATACTGGTACAAGGGAAGTGATCCTTTTTCTAACTCAGTGAGCCTGAAGAAGAAGCTTGTCTAGCACAAGCTATACAGCAACCGGGATGGTCTTAATTTCACAAGGACTCAAGCAGCCAGAGCTAAATATAACCACATAAAAAAGGACCTAATCAAAGATCATTGACCCAAAGCATACAGTAGATGCCTAAATGGACACACGTGGCATCCTCTTTTAGGGTGCTATTCTTTAGGGTCCATCAGGACTCAATGATTATTACCTTGGTGAGGATGCAAACCTATTTGGTTCGGGGAGATGTCTAGTTAGATGTATCTTTGGGACAACCTTGTCTGAGTTTAAACTGTATAGGTGGAAGGTTATTGTCTTCAT
Organism: Lithobates sylvaticus; assembly: GCA_028564925.1. Lineage (NCBI taxonomy): Eukaryota > Metazoa > Chordata > Amphibia > Anura > Ranidae > Lithobates > Lithobates sylvaticus. Next base: position 212,271,013 of record CM053029.1, on the reverse strand, counting down.
GTATTTGCAATTTTGATACTAATGCTTTTTTTACTATGGTACTTTTTAAATTGAAGTGACACACGTCCATTTAGGCAGCTACTGTATGCTTTGGGGACACAATCTTTTTTTTTTTTTGTGGTTATGATTATTTTGGCTTTTGTGATCTCACCTATTTGGTGAGTTGGTATAGATTACATTATTACCCAATTATAGCTTTTTTGTTTTGTTTTTGAGTCTTGTAACTATCCATGCACAGAAGTGCTTTTAACATCTTTCCCTTCTATTGGTCCTATAGATTATGTCTTTTTTATACACAGAATTTTAATTAGAAGTACATTACCTGTTTTGTTTTATAGTCCACACAGTTACTGTGTTTCTATTAACTAACATAGGCTGTCTCCATGTAGCTCCACGCTCCTCCAGACCCATTATCAAACGGCTGTTGCATGCTGTAAGTACCTTTTTAGACCTGTGTGAATGAGCTCTAACCGCTTGTTTAAAATTTGCAAATGCTTTATGTCGAAAATTTGGACACAGGTGCACTTTATGCAGATATGACATCTCTAGAGTTGCTACTTACACTACTATACATGTAGCACTGACCCCTGAAGGAGCTGCTAGTTTGGATTGGGCCTGCACTCTTCTGAGAAACCCGACTAACTTAACTCGATCCCCTTGGCACAGCTGTGGTGCAATGCAATGCAGAACATTATAAAAACAATGTAAAGTGCCTGTATAATATTCTCAGGATCCTCTGGCTCCCCCTGGTGGGGGAAAACAGCATGCCACACAACTGAATACTTAACCAGAAATACTTTTACTGCAGGTATATTAAAGCAGGTGGTTACAGAGATTGCACTGTCACCCCCAACGTAGGATGTCAGTACAATATATATCAACAGACAAATACAATATGAAAGATATATATATTCCATGTATCTAAACCTGGGAGCTCCCGCTACTTTAAAAGTTATACACAAGGCCTCACTAAAAGTACTAAAAGTACTTTCTCCCATATCTTCTTTCTTCGCTAGCTAGAAATGACTCCTCTGATATTTGTAATCTAAAAGGTAGGTAAAAGTTAGCTTAACGTGCTCCAGGTATAACTCCAAGAACTTATACAAAATGCTTGGGCACTAAAGTGAAGTAGGTCTCAAGACTGCTCAGTGTCAGTTGCTCTGGTGCTCCTCCGTGGAACTACTGATTCCAGTGGAGCCTGCAAATGAGTCTAACTGTGTGCAGCAAATTAACAAACGGTGGGCCATAACCCGCTCACCAACTGGATCGGAGTTCTGGGTGATGACTTTGATCCGGTAACTGCAGCTTGCTTCTGTATCAGCTCGGCCGTATGCTCTGTGTCACTCTGCTGGATGGATCCGGTCCTCCGATATCCTGATGAGCGTCTCTGGGCCTTGTCAATCCGGTCACCGGCACTCGGGCTCCTTCAGATCACCTCCCTAACAAGCAGGTTTGCACTCCGTAATGACTGTCTGACGCTGTCTCCAGGAAGCCTCCTCACAGGTCTGCACAGGCAGGCAACGTGATCCCAAGAGACCTAATATGGCCGCTGCGGTCCTTTTCATACCCTACCCAGCATGCACTGTATAAGAGAGTGTCCATGGGTAGGTCACATAGACTCCTGGGTAAAAAGGTCAACCTTCCAAATCAAAACACAGTCACTTCCTGTAAGACCCTTTTCACACGAGGGCGTTTTGCAGGCGCTATAGCGTTAGAAATAGCGCCTGCAATCTGCCCTCAAACTGCTGCTCCATTGTCTGCAGTGTGAAAGCCCGAGGGCTTTCACACTGCAGAGGTGCGCTGGCAGGGCATCACAAAAAGTCCTGCCTGCAGCTTCTTTGGAGCGGTGAAGGAGCGGTGAACTCACCGCTCCTCCACTGCTCCTCCACCGTTGCTCCCCATTGAAATCAATTGGGCAGCGCTGTAATACCGCCGGCAAAACGCTGCTATTGCAGCGTTTTGCCAGGGGTTTTAACCCTTTCTCGGCAGCTAGCGGGGGGGGGGGGGTAAAAGTGCCCCGCTAGTGGCCGAAATGCATTCAATGCATTCAATGCATTCAATATGTATTCTTCTACATATTTTTGGCAAAAAAAATCGCAATAAGCGTATATTGATTGGATTGCGCAAAAGTTATAGCATCTACAAAATGGGGGATAGAATTATAGTATTTTTATTATTTTTATTTTTTTCCTAGTAATGGCGGCGATCTGCGATTTTTATCGTGACTGAGCTATTGCGGCGGACAGAACGGACACTTTTGACACTATTTTGGGACCAGTGACATTTATACAACGATCAGTGCTATAAAATGCATTGATTACTGTATAAATGTGACTGGCAGGGAAGGGGTTAACACTAGGGGCGAACTAGGGGTTAACTGTGTGTCCTGGGGAGTGATTCTAACTGTGGGGGGAAGGGACTCACAAGGGGAGGAGACCGATTGGTGTTCCTCTGTAATGGGAACACACGGATCGGTCTCCTCTCACCGGACAGGATGTGGATCTGTGTGTTCAAACACACAGATCCACGGTCCTGCTCGGTCAACGGGCAATCACGGATGCCCGGCAGACATCGTGGCATCGTGCATCGGGTCCTGAGCAACACGGCGTGTGCCGCCAGCGGCGTGCACACATGCTCTCCACAATGCAGGAAATTCCAGGACGTCATATGATGCCCGCCCGGAGGGACAAAGGGTTCCTGCGGGTGTCATATGACTATACAGCGGTAGGGAAGTAGTTAAGCTTGTATGCCTTTCTTGAAAACGACAGGCATAAAAATCTGGTGAATGTGGTGGAAGGGGAGCAAAAATGATTTGCTGTATGGAGTGAATAAACACTTGGTGGAAGTATTTTTTTTACACTGAGAAGTTTAAATGTGTATGGACACTTTACTCAATTCGTTAATAATACAACTATAATTGTAAAGTCTTTTCTGGATGTTTCATGGATACATTCTTTTATTGTAGTATTGGTATTTATTTATTTATATTATCTGCTCCTTAGTGGAAAAAGCACAATTTGGTGGGGTCACTATTGGTGGTAAATATTAGCGCTGGGCTTGATGAAGCGTTTTTTTTTTTTTTTACTTCATTGGTAGATATTGGTGCATAGCGTGAAGACTGGGTGAAATTATTTATTCAGAAAGTGCTGGCAGTAAGGAACCCCCAAAATCCCCAAAATGTGTGTTTCTATTTCCATAGCTTATAATGAAAGTTCAACCTCATAATTTCTCTGTACAGTTTTGGCATGTCTGGTGATTCTGGCATCAGCTTTATTATAACTTGAAAACTCTGCCCAAAAGAGAAATGAAGTTTTGACAAGAGTATTACTGATGAAAGCCAGAACATACATCTCAGACTATCATTTTACAGTGCTCGTAACACATTCACTTATTAACAAAAATCCATCATTTTCTAAGCTGTGATTTTACTTTATTGTTGTCTTTTAGCCACCATTAACATGATTTCCAGAGAACATTAGAGTCTCTTAATCTGAAAACCCTGTGTTTGTTTTCAGTCATAATGTTGGTTAATAGTCCTTATTCTGAAAATGTAACATAAATGTAACACAGATATACAATTAAATGGAATAAAAAAAAATCTAAAATTACTGGCTTCAATCATTAATTATAATAAATATATCAGCATTAATTATTATCAGTGAAAGCATAAAAAATGCCGGTGGACTTTAATTATTTTTTTAAAACACATCATCTTTTCATTTAGAAAATGATGGCAGTTAATTAAATACCAACACGGTCTGCAAGCATATATTCCTTCTGGGTCAAAAAAGGGAATAAATCGAACTTGAGATCTATGTTAAAATGGTAAATTGCAACGAAAGGTAATAATTATGTTTTCACTTAGTGTGCTTTGTGAATCTCAAGCAAATAAAAAATTTAATAAGTTTACTTTATCAGAGTACCCATACTATATGGCTGTTTAAATGCTGAACTCTAGGTAGACCTAAATGTCACAAATGAATACAGCTCTGTAAACATAAATACATTAGTATTTTTTTTTTCAATATATTTTTTAATGCAAGCAGTGTAGGTACCTGAACTTGCTATTAGCCTTTTCTGTCCTTAAAAACCAGTGATGTCACTGGCCCCATACACTTACATGGGCAGGAATTTGGCGGGTTGTCGGCCTTCGGGTATCATTATTGAAGTGAATCTTCATCACTGGACAACATGACTGACCATGGATTTACTTATGAGGGAATATTTTGCGAATTTTTGTTTTTTTTAATAAAGGACTTGTCAAACATTTGGGTGTCATTATCTAATAAGTGAGAAATAAATCAAACATAAAAGGTTTAAACCTCCCACTAGCGCTCATGAAATCATCAAATGATGTTTTGAAACCGCATAAGCAGCCACTATAATAATAAATCAATAATCTCAAAACATGTTACAGTAAAAAACTCTAACATTAGAAACGCTAAACAATCATAAAAAAATGTTTAAAATAATTGTGTACAATTTATGGATATATCATGAATGGCAAAATGTCCAGAAATAGCTCAAAAAAGTTCATATAGGGTTGAGTCCAGCTGAATACCGTCACCTCAATGCATGTGAAACATTCCCCTAAGGTAATGAACTTACCAGACAACCATAGGTATTACGCTTGTGTTTTAAACAATCACTTTCAGCAATCACTCCGTCTCTCCATCTACAGTAAGTATTACTCATAACAAGCAAAAGAAATATGCACACAGCGTAATCCAGTAAAAATGTATTAATGATAAAATAATCCCCCTTACAAATGCGCACTTACAAAATTTAAATTCAAAGCAAGAATGTAACAGGCATGTAAAAACCTCAAAGTACCCCATCACTATCACTTGTCCAACTCTCACTGCTCAGCTGACTTCTCGTGGAGTGGTGTTCCTGGGCTGAGTAGGTAGATCAGACGGCGTAGGATGCTGCGCGGTCACAACTGATGCGTTTCGTCCTCACTTCATAAGAGGGCATGGCACACAGCGCAGCTCCCTTCCTTATATGCACCGCGAGCGCCGGGTATTAACCCTGCATGCACTTGTTCCATCCGAACCGTTCAGCAGCATCCGCCGCATCACTTACAGAGGACTTTGTTGAGTTGAATGTTTGCTAAATTATAAATCCCCTCTAATCTGTCTCCCTTCTTCTTTTTTTGTTGGATTCTCCATCCACCTCTACAGCCTCTATATCCTGTATTATTGTTACTGGTAAGGGGCTGCACGGTTTTTCCCATTGGGGGGGATTTCACCACCCTTGATCCCTGGGATATTGGGTCATCCCTGGGAGGTGACCTTTCCAAAGGTTCCCTCCTTATGGTCTGTGCCCACCTCTCTCCCCTCGTCCTAAAAAAGGCCTTGCTGGTTTTGGGGTATTGGTGTTATTGCCATTCACGATATATCCATAAATTGGACACAATTATTTTAATCAGCTTTTATGATTGTTTAGCCCCGCTAATGTTAGAGTTTACTGTAGCATATTTTGAGATTATTTGGGTGTCATTATTTCTAGGTTACAACTTTTTTTTTGAGAATCAGTAAAGCTATTATGAACCCAATATGCATTCACATGGGGGGGGGGCAGCATATGGATGCCTCCTTACTGTCTAAGGCCGCGTACACACGAGCGGACCTTCCCACGGGATTGTCCTCTGGACTAGAGTCAGCCGGACAATCCGCCCGTGTGTGGGCGGCGGCGGACTTTTTCCTCCCAAAAGTCCGGCGGACTAAGTTTTAATATCAGACTTAAAATTGCCAGACAACCATAGGCAGTCCGGCGGACAATCCCGCAGTCTGTGTGCTAGTCCGCGGAACTTTTGAAATGAACGGACTTGCCGACAAACGATCGGAAAGTCCGTTCATTTAGAACGTGACTCCAGGTAGACGGGGCTAGCGAAGGCAGCGAATCCCGCCACGCTAGCCCTGTCACCTGGTATGGATATAAAGGGGAATACCCCCAAATCCATCTCAAACCCTTATCCGAGCACACAGCCTGGCCGGTCAGGAAAGGGGTGGGGACGAACGAGCGCCCCCCCTCCTGAGCCGTACCAGGCCACTTGCCCTCAACATGGGGGGGGCCCTGGGGAAAGGAGGGCCCTGTGGCCCCCCCACTCCAAAGCACCTTGTCCCCATGTTGATTAGGACAAGGGCCTCTTCCCGACAACCCTGGCCGTTGGTTGTCGGGGTCTGCGGGCGGGGGCTTATTGGAATCCGGGAGCCCCCTTTAATAAGGGGGCCCCCAGATGTCACAGTCCCGGAGGATGCTGGGACTGTGACATCATATGGGGGCGTGGTCACCATGTGACATGAGCTGGTGGCCCCGCCCCTTGTCCCTATATAAGTCACAACACCGCGTGTTTCTGCCATTCCGGCCAGAGAGAGCGACGAGTCAACATCGGAAGAAGAAGAAGACAACGACGCAGAAGTCGCAGCAGGCGGCGACAGCGGCAAGAACAGAAGAGACCCCCGAAGACCCCCGAAGGCGAAACGAGACCCCCAGACGAAGAAAAAAGCCAGGCTCCTCCGCTCGTGAAAGAGCTAGGTAAAAGAGCAGAAGAGAGTGGAGGAGTCCGGCGAGAAGACCCCCCAAGACGGAAGAAGACCCCCGGAGCTGTGCAATAAAATATTTGAAAAAAGTGTGTGTTTTTTTTTTTTACACTTTTACACCTTAGGTGAATGGGTAGGGATACATCGTACCCCATACTCATGCACATAGGGTGGGGGCCGGTATCTGGGGGCCCGCAGACCCCGACAACCAACGGCCAGGGTTGTCGCGAAGGGGCCTTTGTCCTTATCAACATGGGGACAAGGTGCTTTGGGGTGGGGGGGCCCAGCGGCACCCCCCATGTTGAGTGCACGCGGCCTGGTACGGCTCAGGAGGGGGGGGGCGCTCGCTCGTCCCCACCCCTTTCCTGACCGGCCGGGCTGCGTGCTTGGATAAGGGTCTAAGATGGATTTGGGGGGGACCCCACGCCATCTTTTCGGCGTAGGCATTCCCCTTTAAATCCATACCAGGTGACGGGGCTAGCGCGGTGGCATTCGCTGCCTTCGCTAGCCCCGTCTACCTGGAGTCACGTTCTAAATGAATGGACTTTACGATCGTGTGTCGGCAAGTCCGTTCATTTCAAAAGTTCCGCTGACTTTTTCCCGCAGATTGTCCGCCGGAAAAGTCCGGGCGTGTGTGGGCAAGTCCACATGCTCGGAAAGTCCGGCGGACCTCCGCTGGAAAATCCGGCAGTTTGTCCGCTGGACAATCCCGCCGGAAAGTCCGAGCATGTGTACGCCACATAAGGGGGCTTCCAGATTCCAATAAACCCCCCTGAGGACCCCAACAGCCACCAGGCAAGGGTTGCGGAGAAGAGGTCTGCCATACCACACTCAAAGGGCCTGGGAATTTTTCAAATTTTCATTCTTGCTATAGGATGTGCTACAGCAGAAATTACATATACAAATAAAAAAAATAAACAATGCTGGCAAATGACATTCATCACTAGCTTCTAAAAAAAATGTTCCCCAAAATACATACAGTAGAAGAATTACAGCTGTCAAAGTCATTTACCAACAATTTTAAAAAGTTTTTTCTCTGTAAATATTAGTGTTAAAAAAATCACTGCTCTTGGCTGCATGGAATTTTACAAAGATTTTTTGCAGTGGTACGGGTTCTCCAAAGCAGCGACCACCCATTCCCCTTCCCTATGCTATTTTTTGACACACCTTGCCTATTAGCGAAGAAAATGGGCATTTTTAATTTGACATATTCATATTCTACCAAGAGGAAATTTGGAAAATTAAAACTATTGTCTCTCAAGCAGCTATGATATATGAAAACCTCTTTGCCACATCTCACTCAAACACAAAAAGATGGATAAAGGCTTGTTACTTTTATTATTTTTCATAGAACAAATTGATAAAAAAATCACATAAATTCTTAAATTTCTTGATACTACATACTTAAAGGGGTTGTAAACCCTCGTGTTTTTTGCATTAGGGTGAAAAAACACCTGGCCGTGACCACCCCCCCAGCCCCCCGTTTTACTTACCTGAGCCCTGGAATTTCACCTGGCGGAGACACGCTCTTGTGTTGCCCGGGGTTCTTGGTTCTTGATTGGATAGATTGATAGCAGCGCAGCCATTGGCTCCCACTGCTGTCAATCAAATCCAATGACGCAGGTGCTGGGGGCAGGGCTGAGTCCGGCATTCGTGTCTATGGATTCAAGGTAATGCCCCGGGAGAGCGCTTCTCCTAGGGGGTTATATGATAAGAGGAGAAGCCGCGAGAGCCGCAGAGGGACCCCAGAAGTAGGTGTTCGGGGCCACACTGTGCAAAACGAACTGTACAGTGGAGGTAAGTATGACATGTTTGTTATTAAAAAGAAAAAAAAAAAATGCAAACCTTTACAATCACTTTAAGCTCTTTTGAAATTGTCATTGAAGGCCACATTTATGCTTATGTGATTTAATGCATAAGCTGCAATGCTGTTCAGTGCACGTTCACAGATTTCCATTGTTTTTAAAAGTATTATTTCATATCAGTGCAATGTTTTGATGTTTGTTGGCTGAGAAAGTCTATGTCTGTGTTTAATTTGTTGACAGATGTTGTAGACCCTATTGATAGTGATGGCAGTGCATAAAAACACATTTAATGTGTGCTTTGACACATTTTTCCATGCATATTAACCAACCCCTCCCATAGCAACCTCAACTGTACGCAAAATTTTTTGAGCTGACAAAATGTAACAAGCTAGCATGGAATGCACGAAAATGTTGATAAACAAGCATCAACGCACATTGAAAAAACGTGAGATACTGCAATCTGGATGCCAATGCTGTTTATTGTTCTTTTCATTAAACCTGGACTTATTGTACTACAGACCACAGTCAGCTAATCTGAGCTCCTGGTGGTGGCTCAACCAGCTGGACCAAAAAGACTGGTATCTAGCTTTATCTAAATTGACTGAATATGTGCTGCATATATCCTTTTGAACTTTGTCGGTGTAAACATTTTGTTACATGGGTGATTTGGATATCTTGCTGAAAGGTATCTCACTAGGTTAGATCTGCACAAAAAAATATTAGCTTAACCGTGCTACTAAACTTTTAGCCAATTGATTTCTTACCCACAGCAACTGATCACTAAACAGATGGAGCAAATGCTTCCCTATGACATAGACCCCTTCAAGTGGACCCGTTCAGACCCTCCAGTCTCTTCTATGGAGTGGCAGATGTCATCTGACACCCACTGCAATCCGATCCTGTCCGCCAAAAACAGACGGATGGTGGTCCTTTCCCCATCCTTCTGGTGGATAGGATCAGATGGAAACAGACAGGCGGTCCATTTTCATCTGTTTACCCCATAGAGGAGAGCGGAACAGTGTCTGCTCTGCATAGCGGAATGGACACGGATCTATCATCCTGGAATCAGCAGAGAGATCCCCCGTGCTGATCAATTCTGCTTCATGGAGACGCCCATGTGAAAGGGGCCATAAGTTACACAAGTCAAACAGTCACACAAATTGAAGAAGTCTGTGTAGAAGTCAGTTGTTACTTCTTGCTGTTGAGCCACTGTGACCTCCTGTGTAGCTCCAGCCTGATAAGGTAAATACCAGCAAGTGATTAAATCTCTTGAAAGCAAAGGGTTGACGGGTCCAAATTGCATGACAAATCGCACCCTACTCTTGGTAATCGCTGACTTTACGGTGCCGCACCGATTTGAAAATAAGTTCCTACGCAATTTCGGAGATTTCAGGTGCCACTTGTGTAGACATCTGTGCATGAAGTCACACAGATGTTAACCAAGTGGCACCTGAAGTTGCACTGACCTGCGGCTTTGAAATTGTGCGATTTTAAGTGAAGTTGCACAATTTCAAAGTTGGATTCAGTGTGAATGGGGGCGCAGACTCTTTTTATAAATCAACAGCCCAGCAGCTCTGAAAATGAAAAAGCAACATTGACTTCTATGATCACCTCTATTCCCCCCCACAGAAATGTGGACTTTTGCTAATACATTTTTACTATTCGTACCAAAGCGTGCAATTCTGCAATGAAATTAATTATTATCTAGTAGGAAGAGCATGAAAAAAGTTGTGAGTGATCTTTGCGAAAGTGTTGAAGTTCACTTAAATTTGTTCACTAGCTGTCAACCGTCTGATCCGGGTCAGATTTATTATGTTGAAAACTCTTTTATATATTAATAAGAACTCAGTTATACACTTATTGTTCTATGAATTAATTACATGACAAGCAGCCTTACCTTTTCTGCACCTATTAAACTTCAATGAGAGCTCTTTCGACAATCAATGGATATTTAATCACCAGCGCTCATAACAGAAAAGATTTGATTAAATATAAACGAAGTACTTAAATAACTTGCCTTGTTAAAAAGTAGTCACAAAGTAATTTAGAGAAAAAAAAAATACTGGGAAGTGTAGGATGCAGCAGCAATGCTAAGTTTTGGATTAAGTGGTGACAGCCAAAATGTTAAAGTCAATGCCGATAAAGCCCAGTACTCCAAAAAAAAAAATAGTTATCCAGAAAAATTAAATTTTTACAGTCTACTTCAACCCTTTTAATAATAATGTAGAAACACAAGTGAAGGCCTCATATTGCCTTATTTGCAGGTGTACAGATAAGTAGCAGAGCAAATCTATATTTTGAAAGCTTTTTTAAACATATATATGATGTATACAGTATAGCACATCTAGATATGTATATATCTGTTTAGTTGGATTCTTGGTGATTCTAAGAGCTTGGCACTATATGTCATATGCAGTGGCGGCTGGTGCTCAATATTTTAGGGGGGCAGCAAGCCTCCGCCCTCCCCGTGCGGAAGAAGGATGGGAAGGTGGGGATACCCGAGCCCAAACTTTTTTTTCTGCGCCCCGAGCCCACCCTTTTTTTAAGCCAATTAGAGCCTCAGGCTCTTATCATGTGCTTCAAAAAAAACATTGGAATCCATGCGTCCAGTGCTCTGCATGTAGATTAGGGGCTGGACGCATAGATTAGGGGGGCAGCGCCCCTGTGCCCTGTATGGATGGGTCGCCACTGGTCATATGCTTGAAAGCCTTTTTCCTTGAATTTCCTTTGCACAATTTTTACAAGGCGGATCTCCAGGTTTTTCCTCATCCCTCCCTACTTGCTTGGCTTAGGACTAGCATGCAGAATGTGATAACACACATGCATTGTCAATTTGTACACACATACTATGGCTAGTTTAGACAGTGTGTTGCTATGGGCATTTGTATAGTGACTTTATTGCAATAATATAGAGTTTTAGATTTAGTAACAGCATGTCCACAGAAGGCCTCTTCCCCCTCCATTGATATGTAAATAAACCAGATAGAAGATGAGCAGAGGAAGTTGGTGTTTACAGGAAGTGGGTGGGAGGGGCATGGGAGGGTTTGAAAGAGACATGTGTTTTGGGACAGAGGGACAGTGGTGTTTTGGAAGGACAAAGGACAAGATGGCTTTCCATGAGCTGGATAACGTTGGAGACGCTTTTGTGAGCTGGACTTTGAACAAGGAACTATGAAGGACATCTTAACCCCTAAGTTGAGTAATTGTTTAGTTTGCTTAATGCGATATGTGTAGGCATATATATTTTGTAAGCTATAAGTTGTGTTGTATTGTTCATCCTACAGTTTGTATGTGCAGATTTCTCCCTGTTTAGTAAAGCATTAATACACTTTTAGAAGTCTAAGCTTCCTTGGTTTTACCACAAGAACTTGTTAGATAAACGCAAGCATAACAGACAGGAGCTAATTAAGCTAGTCCAATGTCTTTGGAGTGTGGAGGAAAACCCACATAAACACAGGGAGAACATGCAAACTCCATGCAGATAGTTTTCTGGCTGACATTTTAACCAAGGACACTAGTGCTGCTAGGCAGAAATGCTAACCAGCAAGCCATTGTGTTGCCCTGAACATGTAGATACTAGCATGTTGTAAAACACTTGCTTTCTAGTACTTAGTGCTATGATAATGAGGAATAGGCACCCAAAAAACTGTGTAACAAGACACAGGGCAGACTCGTTTGTTTAAAATTTGTAAGCCAGCAATAAAATGTTTTAGAGTTGGAGACACAGAGATAACTTTCATCCACATAGCCAGTAGGGATGAACCTAAGTTCGGCCAAATCCCAAATTTGTGGGATGTTTGATGAAAAATGCTGGTAAATATCCCATAATCAAAAAACACATCCCATAATGCATTGCCAAAGACCGCATTGGAAAAGGTTTGCACCTGACCACTTTGGCCAATGATGGCTTTGATCTAAATTGCAGCCAACAGCCCATTGTGTTAATGTGTTTGGAGTTTAGTGAGAGACAACTGGCCTTGTTTTTAGGGAGAAAGCATGCATTGTGCTTTACTGTATCATTGCTATATACAGTACTATTATTAATACTATTGCAGTTTGTGTGGCTAGGGAGAGTGAAGTGTGAACCCACCTGATTTCCTAAAAGACAGAAAGTTCTGTTGGTTTGTTCCTGCTGCCCTTCCCCGCCTCTTTTTTTTTTTGTTATTTGGAGATGTTTCTTTTTTCTTCTTTTTTTTTATTAAAGTTAAACTTTTTTTATTTTCTTCCTTGGGAAAAAATGGTTTTATTTAGCTTGTAGTGTTTTCGGGTGAGTGTTTTGTGTTAGTTAATTTTTTACATGTTCTTTTTGTTTAGGCTTTATTTTACTTTGTTTTTATTATTTTGTTTGTTTCTTTTATTTTTTTAATGAATTCATTTTTTTTTTTCATGGGGTCAGCAGCAGCAACAGCAGCTTGAATCTGTTTGAGTAACCAAAACAGGTGCCCTTTTGTTTGAAGTGGAGCACTGCATATTATTAAAGTGGATGTAAACCCAACATTTTTTTTTTTTTTATGTCATAATGTAGAGAATAAGATTTCCTTTAATTTGAGCCCAGTCTTGCCACACAGATTTACTTGAGGCCTGAGCAATCCTCTTTTATTTTTCAGTTAGAGAAATCTTAAAAGTCTTGAAAACTTTGTCAAAAACGCCCCCTTGCTGTGAGTGACAGGTGATTTATATATCATGCACTAGCCTGAGACAGGCACATCCTGTGTAAAAAGTTAACAATTCACATCCCCCTCCCCTCCAGCTCTCCCATCTTTTCTGTGTTTTGACTGGATGTTTCTCATCATGGGATGCAGTGAACAGTCAGCAGACTATAGACAGAAAAGTGATTTAGGGGACATGTATGTAGTCAGAGCTGGGCAGAGTAGAACATCCAGTGATCTGATGATAACCTGTCTCAGGCTAGTGCATGAGGTATGTAAATCACCTGTCACTCACAGCAAGGGGGCTTTTTTGATAAAGTTTTCAAGACTTTGTCAAGATTTCTTTAACTGAACAATAAAAGAGGATTGCTCAGGCCTCGAGTAAATCTGTGTGGCAAGACTGGGCTCAAATGAAAGGAAATCGTATTCTCTACATTACGACATACAACAAAAAATTGGGTTTACATCCACTTTAAGGTACCGTTTAGTCCATCAAAGCACCACCGTTCACAGCGCACCCTCGCACCACTTCTCCTCTCATACAGCTCTTCCAATTGCAAATAAAAGTAGGGAATAAGCCCCACATTATCATTCATCATGTCTGGCAGTCTTACACAGAGAGGAAGATGTTCCCATGCAATTATGATGGGGTGAGTAGTTTCTGCATCCGCAGGCCAGAGTGGTGGTCACGGACGTGGTGTATCATTTGCAGGCAGAGCATATTTGCCATTTTGGGGCATGGGTGCTGGCATGTTATACAGCCAGAGCATGTGGATGAGGTGGTGGCGTGGCTATCCAAGCTTTCATTGTTCTCTTCTGTCACCCAGATACACATTAGCTTGCAATCCATCATGCCTGCCAAAGTGCCCTATTCTGCCTCCTAATCCTTAGCTATTCCTTACATCAGGGGGCAGCAGACAGGAAGAACCAATTGGCAGTGATGCTGCTGCAGTTTAGGTCTCTGATGCACCCTAGCCTGCAGCCTAGTCACTGTTGCATTATAGCATAAGTCTCTGCTGCACACCAGTTATTTTGGCACTCACACTCAAAGTCTCAGATGCATCCCAATTTCAGTCTATGCTGCATCCATAGCCCAGTCACTGCTGCACCCACAGCCAAAGTCTCTGCTGAAGCCTCCACAGCACAACACTAGTAACCCCATGCACCACTCCACCCCTATTCTTAGGCATTCCGATTTCCAAAGGTTCCCAGCTATGCATAATACTTGGGCAGACACAATTATTTTTTTATTAATATATAAATGAATAACTTTAATATATTACACACATATATATAGTATCTCACAAAAGTGAGTACACCCCTCTTATTTTTGTAAATATTTTATTATATCTTTTCATGTGGCAATACTGAAGAAATTAATTACACTTTGCTACAATGTAAAATAGTGAGTGTACAGCTAGTATAACAGTGTAAATTTGCTGTCCTCTCAAAATAACTCAACACACAATCATTAATGTCTAAACCGCTGGCAACAAAAGTGAGTACACCCCTATGTGAAAATGTCCAAATTGGGCCCATTTTCCCTCCCAGGTGTCATGTGACTTGTTAGTGTTACAGGGTCTCATGTGTGAATGGGGAGCAGGTGTTTTAAATTTGGTGTTATCGCTCTCACTCCCTCATATTGGTCACTGGAAGTTCTACATGGCACCTCATGGCAAAAAACTCTCTGAGGATCTGAAAAAAAGAATTATTGCTCTACATAAAGATGGCCTAGGCTATAAAAAGATTGCCAAGACCCTGAAACTGAGCCGCAGCATGGTGGCCAAGACCATATAGCAATTTAACAGGACAGGTTCCACTCAGAACAGGCCTCGCCATGGTCGACCAAAGAAGTTGAGTGCACGTTCTCAGCGTCATATCCATAGGTTGTCTTTGGGAAATAGACGTATGATTGCTGCCAGCATTGCTGCAGAGGTTGAAGGGGTGGGGGGTCAGTATTCAGACCATACACTGCACACTGCATCAAATTGGTCTGCATGGCTGTCGTCCCAGAAGGAAGCCTCTTCTAAAGATGATGCACAAGAAAGCCCGCAAACAGTTTGCTGAAGACAAGCAGACTAAGGACATGGATTGTGAACTTATTTAAACTTAAACCTTTTTAAATAGAAAAATCAAAAAGACCCAGAATAAATAATGGCGCTAAACGTGCACTGAATTATCTAAACAAAATATAGGTATATAAGAATATAATTGTGAAATTATATACTAAAGATAATGATGCATATGTGAATGAATTATTGCACCCCCTAGTGACAATTGAATCCCAAAAAAATGTGCAAATAAATGTCGCAGCAAAAATATTAATACAGTTGCCGCAAACAAAAGAAATAACACAAAGTTCATATAGTGTCCAAAATGTTTTTCTTTAAGGTGTTATTTGAATCTTCTCAATCCTTCCACCACACCAAAGTGATAAGTGACTCCTCTCCCATAAGAAACGCACTCACCAACTCCCAATGCCAGCACTTTCGTGACAGGCTTTTGCGCTTTTGAGATCACACAGAGAAAGCAGGCTGATCATTCAAACGTCCAATGTGTAATTGAAATCTCTCCACACAAAAGTACTCTCTCCAGTACAAAACCACTTTATTAAAACCACAAGTGAAACTTCAACCTTTCCACTCACATTTTCAAAAATAAAAGGCCAGCAAAAGTAAACAGCACAGCAAGCTCCACTCCTGAATATCACACTGTTTGACCTGTAGTCACGGTGGACTCGAGGTGTAAAAGCGCAATTAGCGTGAATCTCACCCCCTCCTCACTGTCCGGACTCAGAATCACCACACCGTCTCCTCATTCAGCTCTCGGCGCAAGACGTTTTACTGGAGATGATTGCCGCTCAGCCACACCCCCAACTCAGGCGCAGTGGTGGGCATTTAAATAGGGGCAGAATATTTAATTACCCACATTTTTGTAAGGACATGGATTGCTGGAACCATGTCCTGTGGTCTGATGAGACTAAGATTCAGATGGTGTCAAGCGTGTGTAGTGGTAACCAGGTGAGGAGTACAAACACAAGTGTGTCTTGCCTACAGTCAAGCATGGTGGTGGGAGTGTCATGGTCTGGGGCTGCATGAGTGCTGCCGGCACTGGGGAGCTACAGTTCATTGAGGGACCCATGAATGCCAACATGTACTGTGACATACTGAAACAGAGCATGAGTCCCTCCCTTTGGAGACTGGGCCACAGGGCAGTATTTCAACATGATAACAACCTCAACACACACCTCCAAGATGACCACTGCCTTGCTAGAAAAGCTGAGGGTAAAGGTGATGGACTGGCCAAGCATGTCTCCAGACCTAAACCCTATTGAGCATCTGTCGGGCATCCTCAAACCGAAGGTGGAGGAGCTCAAGGTCTCTAACATCCACCAGCTCTGTGACGTCATCATGGAAGAGTGGAAGAGGACTCCAGTGGCAACCTGTGAATCTCTGGTGAACTCCATGCTCAAGAGGGTTAAGGCAGTGCTGGAAAATAATGGTGGCCACACAAAATATTGACACTTTTGTCCCAATTTGGACATTTTAACTTAGGGGTGTACTCACTTTTGTTGCCAGCGTTTTAGACATTAATAGCTGTGTGTTGAGTTATTTTGAGGGGACAGCAAAGTTACACTGTTATACAAGCTGTACACTCACTACTTTTACATTGTAGCAAAGTGTAATTTCTTCAGTGTTGTCACATGAAAAGGTATAATAAAATATTTACAAAAATGTGAGGGGTGTACTCACTTTTGTGAGATACTGTATGTATATATATATATATATATATATATATATATATATATATATATATATATATATATATATATATATATATATATATATTTGACATAGGGGACAACAAGGGTGAGAATTGTGACAGGTAGTAACCACTGGTAATTGGTGTCTCCTGCCCCTGCTTAAATATGTCAGCAAAAGACATGCCTATGACACTGCTGCAATCTGTACAATGTGTAGGATGTCTGACATCCGAGTGTAGCACTACCCCCACAGGGGCTGCAGATGACTGGGTTCCCCACTCCTGCACAGTCAGGCAAAAAGCATATTTCACTTTTATCAAGACACAAGAAACAGTCTTTGAGCTTGTTTTTTGTTGTTTATTAGGGGTAATAACTTGGATGGGGAATAGGAATTATGGGATGCCCAATTTGACTGCAACAATAAACAGGCACAATCTTCCTCCCTATGTACTTGATGATGGGCACTGACAGTCTCTGATAATGAAAAATGCAAAAGCCCCTTAAGATCTAGGAACTCTCAATCCCTTTGAAAGTAACACATTGGGGGAGATTTACTACAACTGGTGCACTCAGAATCTGGTGCAGCTGTGCATGGTAGCCAATCAGCTTCTAACTTCAGCTTGTTCGGTAAGGCTTTGGCAACAAAATCTGGAAGCTGATTGGTTTCTATGCAGAGCTGCACCAGATTTTTCACTCTCCACTTTTAGTAACTAACCCCCAATATGTTGTAGGCTGCATACTGAAGTACGGTATCTCCAACTCCACTGTAGATATTGATCTACTGCTGTCAGGAACTACCAGCCCACCTGGCTGATTCTTCACAAGCCCACCCAATCACTCAGAAAATCTCCCAGGGCAAGGAAAAGAAAAGGTTAAGCACAGCGCTGTCTCCCATAAAGGACTGCTACATGTGCCAGTCTCTCCCATTGTGAATCCCTGGGTGTGCTGATATACTTACACTGTCCTCCTTGCTCCCTGCTGCTCCATAGGCAAGATTCCTTTCAAACCGCACTGCTGTCAGGATTGTCCCAAACCAGCCTGAGGCAGAGCCCGCTCCCCCCCTCCCAAACAAGGGCCCCCCCTCCAAGGCCACTAACAGTCTCCTCAGCACTCCATCTTCCACCCGACTACCCTGATGGTGTGACTCATCCATGTTTAAGGGCTGGCTCAGCCACCCTGCCAGGCCCACTGCCTGTGGTTTGGCCAAGTTCCCCTAAGTATACAGATCAACCCTCCTGACCTCTGCCCACTAATGTCTGGGAATTTCTCCAAACTTCTAGAAACAGGGGGAAGCACCAGAGACCTGCTTGTATGAGTCATCCAGCCTGACCTTCAGTAAAGGGGGGGGGGGGGGGGTTATGCACCTAGTTGTGATAGGTGCCTAGGCAATTTAAGCAAAAGTTTGTCCCCTCCTCTCTATGCCCGCAGTCTTCTGGGACATGTCCATTTACAAAAAGCAGTGCGGCTCGCCCATGCACAGTGGGAAGCAGACTATGAAGCCACAAGGAGTCACAGCCAGCTTCCCACAGTAAACACAAGGTTCAGGTTGAACTGGATGGACTGGCGTTTGTACTCAACCTTGCCAAATATGTAACTATGTAACACGCTGGCACCAGGGTTCTTTAGACGGACGAAGAACAGGCCAAGGTGAGAACTGTGCTGGATCTCTGGACAGATAAGTAACTACAGTATTTGTAGCTGCTGATTTTTATTTTTTTTTCTCTTCAGGGTGAAGCTCCTGTTTACATTGCTGAGGAAATATAATTACTATTAAAGTGTTTGTTAACCTGTATATATAAATAACTGTCAGTCCCTCTATTATAGGCAGGCATAGCACATTGTACCTGTCTTTTATAAAAACAAGGCTTGTAAATACCGTTTTAGAACGATCTTCAGGCCGGTCACGTGACTTGCGCCCATTCTATACCTCCGATACATGGCTTCTGCAGGAGGGGCCAAGATCTCTCTCTGACGTCAGCCGGGGAGATAACATGGCTGCTCAGCCCCTCCTGCAGTAGCCCTGGAAACCAGTTGAGAGTCACGTGAACGGCCTGAAGATCGCACTAAATGTGTATTTACAAGTTTCGTTTTTATAAAATACTAATACAGTGTGCTATGCCTGCCTATATTACAGGGCTGGCAGTTACATAGTAGGTGAGGTTGAAAAAAGACACAAGTCCATCAAGTCTAACCTATTTGTGTGTGATTTTATGTCAGTATTACATTGTATATCCCTGTATGTTGTGGTCATTCAGGTGCTTATCTAATAATTTCTTTAAACTACCGATGCTCCCCGCTGAAACCACTGCCTGTGGAAGGGAATTCCACATTCTTGCCACTCTTACAGTAAAGAACCCTCTGCGCAGTTTAAGGTTAAAACCTCTTTTCTTCTAATTTTAATGAGTGGCCACGTGTCTTATTAAACTTCCTTTCCGGGGAAAAGTTTTATCCCTATTATGGGGTCACCAGTACGGTATTTGTAAATTAAAATCGTATCCCCTCTTAAACATCTCTTCTTCAGACAGAATTCGTTCAGTGCTCGCAACCTTTCCTCATACGTTCAGTGCTCGCAACCTGGTGCCCAGAACTGGACAGCATACTCCAGGTGCGGCCGGACCAGAGTCTTGCAGAGTGGGAGAATTACAGCTTTATCTCTTGAGTTAATACCATTTTTAATGCATGACAATATTCTGTTTGCTTCGTTAGCAGCAGCTTGGCATTGCATGCCATTGCTGAGCCTTTTCCTTTTCCATCCTTGATTACCCCAGTGGTTCTCCCTCCAGTGAGTAGATCGCATTCATATTTTTGCCACCCAAATGCATTATTTTAAATTTTTACACATTAAACCTCATTTGTCATGTAGTTGCCCACCCCATTAATTTGTTCAGATCTACTTGCAAGGTTTCCACATCCTGCAGAGAAGTTATTGCCCTGCATAGCTTAGTATTGTCCGCAAATACAGAGATTGAGCTCTTCACCCCATCCTCCAGGTCGTTTATGAATAAATTAAATAGGATTGGTCCCACCACAGAACCCTGAGGGACCTCACTTTCCACCCCTGACCAGTCTGAGTACTCCCCATTTATCACTACCCTCTGAACTCACCCTTGTAGCCAGTTTTAAATCCATGTACTCACCCTATGGTCCATGCCAACTGACCTTCCTTTGTACAGTAAACATTTATGGGGAACTTTGTCAAATGCTTTTGCAAAATCCAGATACAACACATCTATGGGCCTTACTTTATCTAGATGGCAGCTTACCTCCTCATAGAAGGTTAATAGACAGGTTTGGCAAGAACGATTCTTCATGAATCCATTCTGATTAATGCTAATGATACCATTTTCATTACTAAAATCTTGTATATAGCCCCTTATCATCCCCTCCAAGAGCTTGCATACTATTGATGTTAGGCTAACTGGTCTGTAATTCCCAGGGATGTAATTTGGACCTTTTTTAAATATTGGTGCTACATTTGCTTTTCTCCAATCAGCTGGTACAGTCATGAACAATTAGGAACAATAGTCTGGCAATTACTTAACTGAGTTCCCTAAGGACCCTTGGGTGCTTGTTAATGTTAAGTTTTTCAAGTCTATTTAAAATTCTATCCTCTGTTAGCCATGAGGGTGCCTCCTGTGATGTGTCATGAGGATAAACACTGCAGTTTTGGTTACTGAAGCCCCCCGATTCTCTTGTGAAGACTGAGGAGAAGAACAAATTCAATACCTTCGCCATCTCACCATCCTTTGTAAGTCTGAATGCTGATGATGATCCCTCAGCCTTGTATTTTTTGAAGGCCTTCTCTTTTGTTTGTATATGCATTTTTACATTGGAGTTAAGCCATCCAGGACTTCTGTTCGCTCTTTTAAATTTAGTTCCCAATGGGATGCACTGGCTAATTCCCTTATTTAATGTGCTCTTAAAGCAAACCCATCTCTCATCCATGTTCTTTGTTCCTAAAATGTTATCCCAATTTATATCTTCTAGCAAGGCTCTTTTGAATTTCAGTGTCTTTGTATTCCCCTTATGTCTCCTATTTGTGTGATTTATACTGAAGCTATCTGACCTGTGATCACTGTTTCCTAAATTGCCCCTTATTTCCACATCCTTGATCAAGTCTGTATTGACCTTTTCTATTTTTTTATTTGTACTACTATCGGTGGGGGGCGGAGTCACAGACACGGAGCTGATAGGCAGGGAGGAGGGGGTGAGGGGGAGAGAGGAGAGCTGAGAGCAGGGCTGCGGATGACAAAGGGAAGTACACTGACCACAGTGGTCAGGGCTAAGCAGCCCTGATTTTCATGGTCAGTACAGAGAGGGGGATACAGGAAGTGGCAGGTTCAGGGAGGTTTAGAGAGGGGCAGATTACACAGCACAAGCACTGTACTGTTTAATCTGTTTAAGGGAACAGGATCTGTATTGTGTTTTGTTTTTTGGGTTAACAAACACTTTAATATCCTAATAATCCATACCCATAATTTGAATAATCATAAATACACTACAGGAATTAGTATCTGACTCCCAAATCCTTATTCTGGACACATATGTTATAATCTGACCAAACAACCACCTTTAGATACTTCTTCATGCAAACAGCTTGTCATGAGGCAAACATTTATTAGTACATTTTAAATACCACTAAATGCCAAACTATGATAATTTCACTGTAACAGAGAAGGTTTTCTTGCTATAATAGTTTTAACTTGCCAACCAATCCTATGTAAGCTCCAATTTTAAGTTTTAGGAATGAAGCTTTTAATTAAAATTAACTGGGCAACTTCATACCACTAAGTAGCATTAGGATCTTTGATCACTGCTTTTTGGAAACTGTTCTTGTACAGAACAGCTTTGCATTCTGAAGTTGTTTTGTGTGTTATTTAAAATTGTCTCATTCCCTTTATTCTTTGAAAATGTTCTTCTGAAATATCTCAGCAATGCACATCTATGATGTATATTTAATAAAATGAACAGAACAATGGCTCTCAAATTCTTTATACAAAGAACACATTAGTGCTGATCCCTGTTGTTGGTCATGGAATGTACTTTGCTTGATCAGTACTATAACATAATATTCTCTCCTGTTCATTTTTTCCTCAGGTATCTCTTGCCATATAATATCAAAACTACAGAAGAACTTTGGGCACTGTAAAGGGTACTGAAAATGTGTATTTCTATTTCCAAAAATATCAATAAATCTTTGCAATACATGCACATTTTCCTAAGCTTTTATTTTCTCCAATATATCCAGTGAGCTCCTAACTTACCAAGCCTACAGACTACAAAAGATCCCTCTAATTTCCATAACATAGGAAGTAGGCTTGTGCAATTCGTTTCGCAACGAATTGAAATTCGGCCGAATTTTGCATCTTTCGGACATTTGGATGCATCCGAATGTCCAAATAAAAAAATAACGAATTTCAAATAATACGAAAGAAATTATAGCGGATATAACGAATGAATTTGACATGATTCGGTAATTCGTTAAAGATCTAATGAAACAAAAGGTCAACTCAAAGTAAATCTTACAGTCCAATCAGCTGATTTATTTTGTGCTGGAGGTTGGATTACTGGCAAAGTGCATTCCTGAGAACTGAGTGAGAAGGGTGTTGTAATGTATTTGAGTAGAGGAGAAGAGATATTTTCATTGTGTGTGTTAATAGATTCAATAAACAAACGACTTTCCAAACTACGAATCACTATCACAAATATATATATATATATATATATATACACATACATAAATATTGAATTTCAACGAATACAAATAAAATTATAGCACACAGAACAAATTAATTTGACATGATTCAAGATTCAGTATAATGAATATCGACACTCTACAGAAATAACAAATTATCCGAAAACGTATTAACATAACATAACGAATATAACAGAATGAAATTATGTATTTTACGAATGACAACGAACCGAAACTAAACAACATTTTCCTTTGTGCACAAGTCTAATAGGAAGTAGGTGTTTTGTAGTCAATGTTGCCAACCCCCCGAAGTGAAATCTACTGTCAGGATGCCAAAATTTGCAAACAGCACCAATTTTTTTACTGGCAAAAATCATGAAAATTACTGGCAGAACCACATCTTTTACTGGCACTGCAAAAAAGTACCTAAAATTACAGGTTTCAGTGCTAAACAGTGCAAATGTCAATAATTAAACTATAAACATGTAGCATGTGCTATTAGCAATGTGCTTAAGTTAAACAAAAGTCAAAAAACATATTTCTCCATTTACATGAAGGTCAGGTTACTATAACCCAGCCAGCACAGAATTCCCCCTTACATCAGTGTGTGCAGGATTTCCCCATACCGTGAAAGGCAACTCTTATGTAAAGGGGAACACTGCAGATCATGATCTAATGAATCAGCTCTGATATAAGAGGGGGCTCTGGTGACCAGAGACCACCTTATATCAGAGTCCACTGCATTAGCTTTACATCAGAGTTCCCCCTTGCACTGTATGGGGAAATCCTGCAGACTCTGATGTAAAGGGGAATGCCAAGAACTGATTTTGCAGAGTGAATACACTAAAATAAGGAGGGGTTTACTAATATAGGGGGGAACCTTTATATGAATATTAAGGACAACCCCGAACCAAAATAAAAAAAAAAATGGGGGTCCCCCCAAATTCCATACCAGACCTGAAGGGATATTAAGGTGAACCCTGCGCCAAACTTTTTAAAAAAAAAATGGCGCAGGTGCCCTCCTCAAAATTTATACCAGACCCTTCAGGTCTGGTATGGATTGTAAGGGGAACCCTGTGCAAAAATGTAAAAAAGAATGGTGTGGGGGTCCCCCCAAAAATCCATACCAGACCCTTATCCAAGCACGCAAAGCTCCCGCCCCTCCTGAACCCTACCAGGCCACATGCCCTCAACATTGCCCGCGCAATTTTCAGTTAAAACAATGCAGTGCTGTATCGCAAAAAATGGCCCGGTCAGAAAGAACATAAATCCTTCCGGGGCTGAAGTGGTTAATTCAAATTGCTAACTTTAAATAAAAATGCAATAAAAGGTGTCCCCTGCAGGGAAGATCTCCTGGTGTCCCTGGCACTAATCTGCATTTAAGAGAAACTGCTGCCTAAAGATTTTATAAGCTTTACTGAGTGGTTTGGCCCACCAGGCCTTAAAAATTTAACAGTATACCTTATTGACTCTGGGGCTAACAAGAAGAGCCACTGAGGGCAACAGGGGGCAAATAATTAATCTATTCCGGAGGCAGGGATTTTTTTTAGGCTCAGGTCCTGGCTGTAAATGTATTGGTACTTGGGGATTTGGCAGGGGCTGCTGCCTGCCTGTGTTGTGCACGTCAAATTTCTCCTCTCCAGTCTCCAGCGCAGGCCAACCCTTTGCCCCCTTGTTGGTTGCTTGGATGCATGGCATCCAATGACGTTGCGTTAGACTGCACAGTCCAAGATGTGTCCCAGAAGAGGACAACTTCCTTAGAGACGTCATATTGACCTGCTATCTTCTTCTGGTTCTATCCCTCTGCTCGGCCATGCTACCATGCAATGAGGGAATGTAATTAGGGTATTTTTCACCGGGTTGGACTGTCCTAAATTCTGCTGAAGTTATACATCTTAGGGGTGGCTCCAGATGTGATGTAAAGTGGGCGGGGGCTGAGCAATTTTATGTGATGGAGGGATCCTGATGTGAATGAGGGGCTCCAGATGTGAATGGAGAAAGGTTCCAGGTGTGAACAGCTGCTTTTAGATTTAGATTTTTTTTTACTATCAGAGTTGAATGAAAGCCTCACACATAGAGAAGAAATTATTTATTTTTTCCCCATCAGTTACCATCAGTTTCAGTTACAGTAAACTGTCCATATTACAACATGAACGATTCTGGTAAAATAATAAAACACCATGACAGTAAATGCTCTAAATTAGGTAGGTTATTTTTGTGGCATTCAGTTTCAAGCCACGGTCTGCCCACAAGGCAATTTAGCATTTTAACTTAAAATCAACTTTATTCACGGCCATCGGGTTTAAATAGAATCTGTCACAGGTACATCAAAATCACTCTGCTGTAGACTAAAACAATTCAGATATTGTTTTTCATTTGTACATTCATGCTGCCATTAGTATGTAATCAGCAGTGGAAAGTCAGTGGTTTCGGCACCATATATTTTTAACTCTTGACTGTAGCTAAAAGCTGCATGGGGTAGTAAGCTCTGAATACAGCTCTGTGTACAGACACTGTGGATAATTACTGAAAAAAAATCGATCCCACTCTAAATATAACTAGCAATGTAATGTTTTAATGCAAAAATGGCCAAAGCTTTTTTTTTAATAATTAGGAAAAATCTTGAATCACTGTCAGGTTTCTAGCTTTCTAGAATAGAAAATGAAGGAATATCACCAACCAATAATCAGAGAGCAATCCCCTATCTTTCCAGCGGGGATACAGACAGTAGTCAAACTTGTCAGAGGTTCTGACAAAAATGTTTGTTCTGTAGCTGGTCTTTAATTAGGTAAAGATTTTGTGGAATATACACTATATTACCAAAAGCATTTGGGACGCCTACCTTTAAACGCACATGAACTTTAATGGCATCCCAGTCTTAGTGCGTAGGATTCAATATTAAGTTGGCCCACCCTTTGCAGCTATAACAGCTTCAACTCTTCTGGGAAGGCTGTCCACAAGGTTTAGGAGTGTCTATGGGAATGTTTGAGCATTTTTCCCAAAACGCGCATTTGTGAGGTCAGGCTCTGATGTGGACGAGTAGGCCTGGCTCACAGTCTCCACTCTAATTCATCCCAAAGGTGTTCTATTGGGTTAAAGTCAGGACTCTGTGCAGGCCAGTCAAGTTCCTCCACCCAAAACTCTCTCATCCATGTCTTTATGGACCTTGTTAGTGCACTGCTGCGCAGTCATGTTGGAACAGGAAGGGGCCATCTCCAAACTGTTCCCTCAAAGTTGGGAGCATAAAATTGTCCAAAATTTCTTGGTATGCTGACGACTTAAGAGTTCCCTTCACTGGAACTAAGGGGCCAAGCTCAACCCCTGAAAAACAACCCCATCTTTATATATATTTATATCTTTCCTTCTTGTACTTATATTTTCAAAAGTTGATTATAAATAATATAAAGTAAACCAAGGTCCATCAAGGCATTGATGAGTGAGTTTGGTAGGAGGAACTTGACTGGCCTTCAAAGAGTCCTGACCTCAACCCTGATAGAATGCCTTTGGGATGAATTTGAAAATGCGATCCAGGCCTTCTCGTCCACATCAATGCCTGACCTCGCAAATGTGCTTCTGGAAGAATGGTCGAAAAATTCCCATAGACAAACTCCTAAACCTTGTGGACTGCCTTCCCAGAAGACTTGAAGCTGTTATAGCTGCAAAGAGTGGGCCAACTCAATATTTAACCCTATGGACTAAGACTGGGATGCCATTAAAGTTCATGTGCATGTAAAGGTAGGTGTCCCAATACTTGTGGTAATATAGTGTATGTTATTATGTAATCGTAGGACCGTACATGTCCAAGTTCTCTCCTTTATTAAAGATTACCATTAAAAAATAAAACTTTACATCGTGGGAGGGCTCTATTCTCCAGTACTGAGAATTACATTTGTACAGGTCAGATATAGAAGGCTTCAGGAGGGCAGTTATAAAGAGGTTTAAATAAATTCTGGCATCTTCTGGTGTCATGAGCTATTGTAAATGGGATTTCTTTAAACAAACCACTTTTTTGGGGCCTTAAAAAATTAACTAAGCTGAAACATTTTTTTTTTTTTTTGAGCTTTGGATAGACTAATGACTACACACGATCGAAATTTCGGCCAGCAAAAGACTGATGAGAGTTTTCATCGGAAAATGCAACCGTGTGTAGGCTCCATCAAACTTTTTCTGGTGGAATTTCAGCCAGCAAAAGATTGAGAGCATGTTCTCAATTTTTCCGATGGAAAAAGTTTATTTTGGAAATTCCATTCGTGTGTATGCAATTCCGACGCGCAAAATTCGGACGCATACTCGGAAACAATTCGACGCATGCTCGGAAGCTTTAAACTTCCTTTTTATAGTGCCGTCGTACGTGTTGTACGTCGCCGCGTTATTGACCGTTTGAGCTGAATTCCGTCGGAAAAATCTTCGGACTTAATTCCGACGGCAAAACCAGTCGTGTGTACGCGGCATTAGGAGAGGTTAAAACCCCTGGAGTTTTTTTTGTTTTATGTCTGTGTTCTATCTAAAAGATTTCCTTTAACTTACTTTCCCACAGATGCAACAGGAAGTCAGAGAACCTCTCTGCAAAGTGCAGTGAAATCCATCAGTTGTTACTGAAAAAGGTGTCACTTTTGGAAGATATACTCTCACCCCATTTTTCTTTTTTTTTTAGAAATAGAAGAAAGGTGTAAAAAAGCAAAACTAGAAATCAGAAAGAAAGGTAGAAAATAAAAGGAAGAAAAAAAAAATGGGGGGGATGTAGGATAATTGAGAAGAAAAATGGGATGTTACATCATCTGCCCTTTCTGTCTCCATCCATAGAACCAAATCCAGGAACACCACAACTGTGGTGTAGCATGTAATTATCAAGGGTTCAGGTATCGCCTCGCAAGAATGGCAGCAAGCCTTGAAAGACTAATGCACAAAAAAATAAAATCTCTATACTTACCTGCTCTGTGCAATGGAATTGCACAGAGTGGCCTCGAACCTCCTCTTCTAGGGTCCCCCACTGGCGCTCCTGGCTCCTCCTCTACGTCCAGTGTGCCTATGAAAAACTGCTTCCCATGGAGGCACTTGTGTGTGCTCACTCCCAAGCCTCTCAGCCTGCCCCCCGCTTTCTCATCTCTGGCTTTGATTGACAGCACTGGGAGCCAATGTCTCCCAGGGCCCAAGCAAATCCAGTAAGACCCGAAAGTGAGGGGAGAGAAGAGCAGCTGGATCAAATGAAGGGCTCAGGTAAGTAAAAGGGGGGGGGGGGGGGGTGAGGGGGGAGATTGATGTCTAAACATTTTTTACCCTGCTGAGTTAATCATCATACACTATTTGGTCTCTCCCTCCTCCCTATTTTGTTTTCCAGTGAACACCCTGAGCTGACAAGGAAAAACGGTTCTTTGGGAACGAATCCCTTTGATGTCCACAAGGAACACCATTTAAGAGAATCACAGAGAATTCTTCAATCTTTTTTGGGGCGCTGCCGTAAGTGTATCAAGATTATTGTGTATCCAAAGTAGACTATTTTACCTCATATGAACTGTTTGGAACTTTATGTGCTCCCATACTTTTCACCCTTGGGTCATTACTTAGCCACACTAAATAAACCTCATGCGCCGTTTTCTTTTCTTTTTTTTCCCATATATTACCTAGATAAAAATCAAACCGAAAATAGGATCACTTTAGTAAATCAGTAGCATAATGTATATGCCAAAGCAAAATCAAGTTATTGTCTCAGTATGTAGCTGCCACAGGGAATATATGCAGTTTGCATGTGTGTGTGTGTGAGCTATAATTTCAGACTACATGATATGCAATGATTGCCCGGAACAACTGTAAGCTTATTACCAACCCATTGATATTAATTGCCTGGCATATTTGAGAAAACAGTATGATGTCTAGGGAAGCGGCAGGCACATTCTTGGGGAATTATACCCCTGGAGCTCTCTTCATACAGTTTAATGGATTCAGAATATTTTTGGTCCTCATAAAAACTTTTATAGACCATAAGATCCATAGGGAATGTATTATAGACTGTAGCAAGCTGTAGAACTGTGGTGAAACCATAAGGAGAATGGCATATTTGCTCTCAATAATAAAAAAATATACTGATGCATTAAAATGATTCTAATATAAACATTGATTAACTGTAAAAATATTGTAAATCTTCTGATTTTTAATATGAAACTGTACACTACATGATGACTGCATTACAAACAATGATTTTGTGTATTTTCTGAATTCTTACTTTAAATTTATTTTATTGCAGAGCTTTTTAAATAACAATTTGAGCTAAACATGTAATTATGTTGTGATTCTCTATTTTATGGAAATTAAATATGAATTTATTTTGTTGGAAATTTTAAATGATTATTTTGATGTGGCTGGGAAATATAAGTCAGATTCTATTTGTGTCAGCTATATTAATTATATTGCAGGGCAGTCAACTGATCAGTTTTGGAAAAAGTATTTAATATTTTCTTATTTTTGCATTTTTTGTTATCTAAATCCCCGTCATGTCCAATATAGATAACTTTTACTTGTCCTGGGGTGTTTGTAGGCACAATTGCTTATTGTCTAAATTAAAGCATATGTAAACAATGAGCTTAGATTTTTCCTGTTGAATATACCATTCCTCCCACTATTATATGCTAATGAAGAGAGTAGGGTTGCCACCTTTTCTTCAAGCCAAACCCGAACACTTTAGAGGCGCAGGGCAAGGCACCCCAACCGCGGTGCGGTTTTCCCGCGATTGTCACCAGACAAATCGCGGGAAAACAATGAGCTTAGATTTTTCCTGTTGAATATACCATTAAAGAAATTAAATTATTTTTTTTACATATATTTGATATGTGCAGACAAATACCCATCGAGCTGCTAGAAAGCCAGTGAGCTTGTACCTATGCTCTGCACTGAAATTTTAAGCAGTGTTGTTAGCCCTATCTAATTCACCTCTGTAAACTACAGAATGCCTCCCACTATTATATGCTAATGAAGAGAGGGAGAGGTGTGGGCAGTCTAGGGCGACAATGCTGCTCCACCATAGACATAGTACCAAGAATAAGCATTGTTATCCTAGGACAGGAAGTCTTTACTAATGGGATTACCAAGCGAAAATAAAAGGTAAAATTAAAAATATACCATATTTATTGGCGTATAACACGCACCGGCGTATAACACGCACCCCAGGTTTAGGAGGGCATTTTAAGGAAAATAAGTTTTAGGAGGGAAGTTTTAGGAAAAAAAAACTTACATTTAAATGCCCATCAATGCAGCCTTATCAGTGTGCATCTGCAGCCTTGTCCATCATTGCAGAATGATCAGTGTCATTTGCAGCTTGCCCAGTGTCATTTGCAGCTTGCCCAGCATCATTTGCAGCTTGCCCAGCATCATTTGCAGCTTGCCAGTGTCATTTGCAGCTTGCCCAGCGCCGTTTGCAGCCTTGCCCACGTTTAAATTTCCCGCCGCCGAGACAGACCGAGCGAGCGCCGACGAAAATGACCGAGTGCAGACGAAAAAGACAGAGCCGACTGATTGGCTCCGCTTGCAGTCCCGCCTCCCTGCTGTTTCTGGAGCGAGCTCTG
The DNA here is from genome assembly GCA_028564925.1 of Lithobates sylvaticus. Lineage (NCBI taxonomy): Eukaryota > Metazoa > Chordata > Amphibia > Anura > Ranidae > Lithobates > Lithobates sylvaticus. The sequence goes on along the minus strand of CM053029.1, from coordinate 212,241,000 downwards.
CCGAAAAAGACTGTACTGTGTACTCGGCTCGGCTCTGCTCGCAGTCCCGCCTAGTCTGGTATTTTTTGGCGGTATTTTTTTTTCGCTCTGTATTTATTGGCAGTGCTCCCTATTTTTTGGTGCCGCTCGCTATTTTCGGCTCACAGACAGTAGGGATCGGCGTATAACACGCACCCATGACTTTCCCCTGAATTTAAGGGGGAAAAAGTGCATGTTATGCGCCGATAAATACGGTAAGTGCAGCGCTATTAATCTATCATGTAAAATATCCAGTGATATCAAATTATATTCAAATAAATAAATGAATAAATCTATATAATAATGTGTACAATTAAAGTTCAAATGCTGAAACTTTTCTGCGTTCAATTATTTTGACTTCTCAATTCAATTGTCAGCAGATTATGTGCACATCTTCACCAGCCGTTATACCTGCTCACCTCATACATGAATCAGAAAGACTCAAAACAATTCCTTTCTTTCTTTCAGCTATGGTCTCATCTCTTCCACATCCGATCAGCTACTCTGTATCCACTTTCCAATCAGTAGCCTCCCAAGGGGATCGCAAGAAAGATCTCATATAAACTGCCCAACTGCTTTTCTCCTTCCTCTACACCAGCGTTAGCACAGGCGCCGCCCCCCCCCCATCCATGCGCCCGGCCCCTTTCAGGACGCCGGATGCATGGATTCCTATGGCGGGGGCGGGAGGGGGTGGTACTTTTTGAAGCACCTGATTAGAGCCAGAGGCTCTAATAGGCTTCAAAATAGGGTGGGCTCGGGGTGCAGAGAGTGCGCCCTGATGCCACCCAATTGTGTGACAATAGCAAATAAATGTTCGCTATTTTCACACTAATCTTCCTCTCCACCAATCAGGAGGCAGGGTGTCAGACCTGTTTGCTGATAGGCCAAAGCACCAGGCCACCCTATTGGAAGGCTTAGGAAGAGGAGCGGAGAGACACACGCTGGAGCGGAGGTTGCCGCCTCTCTGGTGCAGAGGAGCTGCTGCCTGGCAGTAAGTGCCAGGGGGTCTGTCAGAGCTGCATGCGCGGCTGGGGTTGGGGGTGCTGCAAGAGCTGCGAGCCCCGCAAGTGGGAGGGGTCAGTGGGCACAGTGGCTGCATATGATGGGCGCAAGTGGCTGCATATACTGGGCACATGTGGCTGCTTATACTGGGCACAAGTGGCTGCATTTAAAGGGCACAAGTGGCTGCATATGATGGGCACAAGTGGCTGCATTTAATGGGCACATGTGGCTGCATATGATGGGCACAAGTGGCTGCATATGATGGGCACAGTGGTTGCATATGATGGTCACAGCGGCTGTATATGATGGGCACAAGTGGCAGCATATGATGGGCACAGTGGCTGCATATGATGGGGCACACGTGGCTGCATATGATGGACACACGTGGCTGCATATGATGGGCACAGTGGCTGCATATGATGGGCACAGTGGCTGCGTTTGATCGGCACAATGTCTGCAATTAATGGGCACAGGGGCTGCATTTGATGGGCACATGTGGCTGCATATGATGGGCACAAGTGGCTGCATATGATGGGCACAGTAGCTGCATATGATGGGCACAGTGGCTGCATATGATGGGCACAAGTGGCTGCATATGATGGGCACAGTGGCTGCATATGATGGGCACACGTGGCTGCCTATGATGGGCACACGTGGCTGCATATGACGGGCACAGTGGCTGCATTTGATGGGGCACAATGGCTGCATTTGATGGGCACAGTGAGGCTGCAATTGATGGGGGGTTTCAATATTTTTCAGTTTGTTTGCTCCCCCCAAAAAAAAATTTGAGCACCACTCTACACGCGTATCATCCTCCGATTGGGCGATATGCAAGGGGAGGAGCCGAGCTTGCGAGGTCATGCAGCCACAGTGATGAGCAGGACTATACAGAGCTGGTTTTAACTGAATATCTTGTAAGTGTTTTTTTTAATTGGGGCATTTTAATAAATGTTGCAAACGGAGATCACTATGTATCCTCTATTTATTGTTGCATGAATATGGAGCCATATCCTATCAGGAATACCAAGTAAAAACGCTGGTGAAGAGGAAGGAGAAAAGCAGGGGGGTAGTTTACATGAGAGATCTTTCTTGCGATCCCCTTGGGAGGCTACTGATTGGAAAGTGGATACAGAGTATCCACTTTCACAGTGGTGGATAATATATAAATTGAGAAGTCACAATAATTGAGAAGTCGCAATAATTCAACAGTACTATTTAGTAAACTTTATAGTTTATTTATACAGTGGTGTAGAGTGGGGGGTGCAAGGGGGGCTGTGGCCCCGGGCGCAACATTTCGGGGGGGGGGGGGTGAAATCCCATGCCAGTGTGTGTTTTTTACCGGCTCCGTCCTCCTAATGAAGATTTCCTGTGTCTCTGCACTTCGGCCGCCATGTTCCATCACAGGATGGCCCCTGGCACCCTGTGATTGGGCAAATGGGGTCATGCGCAGCAGCAAGGCTGGCCTGTCCTCGATCCCTGGTGAGCAAGGCTGGCCTCCGCTTAGCTGTGAGCCACTGCTGTCTTCCCCCTCCTTCTCTCCTCCAGAGTCTGGACCAGATCCCAGATCGTTTCCTTGTTGTGGCAATCAGTCTGGTAGTGTGACAGACCGCAGAGCAGATGGAAGAAAAGCAGGTGAGTGAGAGACTCCCTCATGAGTCATGTTGCTGGCCTGGGGGGAGTAGACATGGTCTGGGGAGAGGGAGCAGCCAGTTAGTCAGTTTAGTGTGTAGTGGGCAGTGTAGTGTGTAGTTTAGTGTGTAGTGGGCAGTTTAGTGGGTAGTGTAGTGTGTAGTGGGAAGTTTAGTGTGTAGTGTAGTGGCAGTATAGTGTGTAGTGTAGATGCCGGCCTGCCCTAGTGTGAAAAGGGCTATTAACTTAAGCAATCGACACAGAGGTTGTTTTCTTTAGCTGTTCCTCAGGTCACCTACAGACATGGAGACATTTGTCTCATGTCACCTGGCAGTGTCACAGAGAGTGTGCAAAAACTATCGCCGCAAGACCCTCCAGTGGACATAGAGGACAAACCAATAAAACATGCCTCAAGTATCCATCAGAATCCAACACTTACTTGTAGAATTTCCCAGCTCTACCGAAATACACTGTATATTCAAACATCTTGCAGGGGTAGTAAAGTGGTTGTAAAGTTTCCACAATAAACTTCCATGATAGGTTCTCTTATGGGAAAATAGTAATGGCAGTGTGTTTTTTTTTTTTTCCAGCAATATGGACAATTCCTCGAATGATCCTGCCTTGAACTTGGAACTCTTTGCTCCTTCAATAAACTTACTGATTTAAGCCATGTCTCTGCATTTCCTGTTTGCCAGATTATTGTGCTTTCTCGAGCCAGTATCTTGCTTTTGTCTTTCCTGTTGCCCTCCATGTGTTTACCTCGACTACGCTTCAGCTTGATCCCAACCTGCAAATACTTGTTACTGACCTTTAGCTTATTTACTGACTATACTTCTGTTTGATCCTTACCTGCTATATCTGTTACTGGACCCCGGCTTGCTCAACTCCTGGTGGGACGATCCTGAGGACCGCAACCTGGTACTAACATGCAGCTAAACCCATCTCCACCATCAGTAGCTCTGGGGAACACCGGTTAGTACTTGCTAGTCTTAGGAGAGTTGGGAGTGGGATTTTGTTGATCTGCATTGCCTCCACCTCTCCTGCTGCTTCTTGAATATTCCCCCACCAGTAATCAGACCACCAGTCTTCAGGGGGAAGCTCTTACATAGGAAAGCAAAGCCCTGCTCTTCTACCAAGATGGCTGCCTCCACAAACACAGTGAAGAACAGAGCAAAGGGCTAATGTTGAGGAGCATGCATAAATGCACATTAGCACAATCCCTTTGACTTTAACGGAGCAGTACACAGGACAGTTCAGAGGCTGCATTTGCTTTTCTGCATTGCACTTCATTACTTTAAACGCAGCATGTTTTATTGAGGTGTGTTTGAAATGCAGGTAAAGCAGATCCAATATAGCTTTTCTTATACTGTACTGTTTATCATTTAAGCACGTCTTTTTATTTGAATAGTGAATGCAATATTTAAGGCCTCATTCAAACACGCATACAGATCTGTACACCTGTATAAATGGCCATCTTCACTCGTGTAGGATTCACAGGTATTCTGTGCAGACCTGTGCAGGCAGCCTGATGAAACTAATGACTAGCGGCCAGCTGCACAGACATGCACAGATTTCCAAACACATCCCAGGGTGTACATCCATGTGGGCTTGATACAGAATGAAGATGGCCCTTCACTTGGGTGTACAGATTGTGTAAAATAAGGCCTAGCAAGAACACCCATCGACATGAGTCAAAGTTCAGCTCCAGAAAGCTCACAAACTATACTGATGCACTTTGCTCTCTTTTATTTGCATGACGTTCACCGTTCAGGTCCTTTTAAGGGCTGTGTGCAATCATCTCCTAATTTGACAATAACCATTTAAGCCTTGACCACTTCTGCATTGCCTCCTTTAGCTAAAATTAGGAGAAATAGGAGGTATGACTTCAGTATAAATAATATGTTTTTTAGGGTTTGTTTATGTCTCTTATTTAGAAATGAGTGAATTGAGCTGCCAAACACAGCGGATCTCTCAAATCCTGTTTGACATACGCCATTTATCACACAGGACTAGCTAATCAATAATGCACATGAATTTAGATTCCGGTGATCTGTCACAATTCCCTGTTTGATACACTCATATCTCGTCTTTAAAAGTGCCTATTAATGTCAATACAAATGTCAATACAAATCTGTTCAGTCACCATACTGGATATTAGCAGTGGACCTACTTTGCAACTTTAAAATGTATTGATATAAATATAATATGCATTGTTACCTTAGTTGTGGTGGCTTAGTGTGTTTTCTTCATTTTCAGCTTTATTCCCTGTTTTTCACTGGGTTGTTCTCCCAGTACCAAAATTCTTGTCCTAGGGTGACAATGCTCTCTCACCTTATTGTGTCTATGGAGAAGCAGTGTCACCCTAGGATAGAACTAATTATTTTTAATAGTATATTTAATAGACCAAGAGGGAGCAACTAATTGTGCACAACAAAAAAATTTGTTTATTTTCGTTTCGTTTTTTTGTTTCCGTTGATTCGTAACGATTCGTAAATTCGTAAGTCGTCGGTGTTCGTATTCGTAACGATTCCTACATTCGTAAGTCGTCGGTATTCGTATTCGTAACGATTCATACATTCGTAAGAGTTATTTTTTCGTTGATTCGTTTTTTTTCGTTAGTTTAATTTTCGTTTATTCGAAATTCGGACGCATTCGTATTTATTTGTACATTCGTAACATTCGTAACATTCGTAGATTCGTAATCGGAGCATAATTCATAATTTTATGTAATGTGTATGCTATTATTACATTTTAATAATTTACGAATCGAAAAAATCCATTCGAAGCACGTTAAGCAACGCCATTGTAAGAGACACGGAAAATTACGATTCGAAAAAAAAAAAAAAGTTACGAATGTACAAATTTTTTCGTTCATTTTCGTTGTTCCTGTTTTCGTTTTTCGGATTTTCTTCATTCGTACATTCGTTGTTTCTAATTCGTTTTTTTCAGATTTTCGTTGTTTTTCGGATTCGTTCGATTCAAATGATTCGTTAATCGGATTCGTACGATTCGAACGATTCGTTATTCGGATTCGTTAGAAAAAAAATAACAAAAAAAACGAAAAAACGAAAAAAAATGAAACGAATTGCACATGTCTACTAATTGTTTTGTTTAGGGTTAATGAGTATATGAAATGCTACTTGATAAAAAATGAATAAAGTACCTTCGTCCTGAAACTAAATATAGAAATCAAAAAAGTGGAGGCAAAATGGACTCTCATGGTACAGTATGGAATCATGGTTAGGGATGAGCTTCGAGTCAAACTCATGTTCGACTCGAACATTACCTGTTCGCCTGTTCACCGAACAGCGAACAATTTGGGGTGTCCGCGGCAAATTCGAAAAGCCACAGAACACCCTGTAAAAGTCTATGGGAGAAATCTAAAGTGCTAATTTTAAAAGCCTATATGCAAGTTATTGTCATAAAAAGTGTTTGGGGACCCGGGTCCTGCCCCAGGGACATGTATTAATGCAAAAAAAGTTTTAAAAACTGACGTTTTTTCAGGAGCATTGATTTTAATAACGCTTAAAGTGAAACAATAAAAGTGTAATATTCCTTTAAATTTCATACCTGGGGGGGGGGGGGGGGTGTATAGTATGCCTGTAAATGGGGGCATGTTTCCCGTGCTTAGAACTGTCCCTGCACAAAGTGTCATTTTTGCAGGAAAAAAAGCATTTAAAGTCACCTGCGGCTATAATGAATTGTCGGTTCCCCGTAATACAGAGAACAGTCATTGAAAGTCATTGATAAAAAAAAAAAAAAAAATATGCGTGGGGTTAAACAATTCATTATAGCCGCAAGTGATTTTAAATTACTTTTTTTCCTGCAAAAATTACACTTTGTGCAGGAATAGTTCTAAGCATGGAAAACATGCGCCCCTTTACAGGCATACTATACACACCCCCCAGGTATGAAATTTAAAGGAATATTACACTAGAAATCCCTGTTAAAGGGGGCTTCCAGATTCTGATAAGCCCCCCACCCGCAGACACCCACAACCACCGGGCTAGGGTTGTGGAGATGAGGCCCTTCTCCTCATCAACATGGGGACATCCTCCCAATGTTGAGGGCATGTGGCCTGGTATGGTTCAGGAGGGGGGTTTGCTCTCTCGTCCCCTCTTTTCCTGTGGCCTGCCAGATTGCGTGCTCGGATAAGGGGACCCCCACGCCATTTTTTTTTTCATTTGACCCGGGGTTCCCCTTAAAATCTATACCAGACCTGAACAGTCTGGTATGGATATTTAGGGGGGACCCCACGTATTTTTTTTTTTAATTTGACCCGGGGTTCCCCTTAACCACTTCAATACCCGGCCATAGTCAAATGACGCCCACAAGGTGGATCTCCCATCCTGGGTGGGCGTCATATGACGTCCTCGGCCTTCCGCCGCTACTGCGGGCTCGGGGGGCCCGCAGAGCGGCGATCTGGGATCCGCTGTGTCCCTCGGGACACAGCCGTTCCCCGATGGGGGTACTGAAGTGGCTGCGGTGTCCGGCGGTGGTGTTCTGAGCCGTTGCAGCGGTGCCGTTCACCGCTGACTGCCTGTATCCCGGGAGCGACGTGCACTGCGCACGCGATCGCTCCCGGGAACGATCAGTGATGTGATCGGGACTGAGGCTGGCTGAGGCTTTTGCCTTAGATACAACTCAGCCCCGATCAAAGTATAAATAAAAAATAATTGGCTATTTAGTGACTGGCTGTGTCCAATGACAGCCAGTCACTAAATGTAAACAAAAAAGTGAGGTAACTCCTGTTGCTGGGTTCTCCTCTTCACACACCGATCCTGTGTGAGGAGGAGATCAGCTAACAGTGAGTTACCTATATACTGTACCCACTAGTATATATACCCATCTCTGTGCCCAGATCACCCCCCCTAAATAAAGAGAACCTGTCATCAGGTGTACCTGTCATCAGTAGTACCTGTCATCAGTACCTGTCACCTCACCACCTGCCAGAGTACCACCAGAGTACCGTCACCTCACCACCTGCCAGAGTACCCGCCACCTCACCACCTGCCAGAGTACCACCAGAGTACCCGCCAACTCACCACCTGCCAGAGTACCACCAGAGTACCCGCCACCTCACCACCTGCCAGAGTACCACCAGAGTACCCGCCACCTCACCGCCTGCCAGAGTACCACCAGAGTACCCGCCACCTGCCAGAGTACCTGCCACCAGAGTACCTGCAACCAGAGTACCTGCCATCAGAGTACCACCAGAGTACCCGCCACCTCATCACCTGCCACCAGTGTACCTGCCACCAGTGTACCTACCACCAGAGTACCCGCCACCTCACCAGCTGCCACCAGAGTACCTGCCACCAGAGTACCTGCCACCTCACCACCTGCCACCAGAGTACCCGCCACCTCACCAGAATACCCGCCACCTGCCACCAGAGTACCTGCCACTATGTCCAAAAAGGTGTACACCCCAGAGGAGGCATACCAAATACTCAGTCTGAGCGATGAGAGCATCAGGGAGCTCTCACCGCTCAGTTCTGTTTCAGTTACTGGTTCAGAATATGAGCCCCCTGAAGGCAGCACCTCAGGATCCGAATTGGAGGAGGAAGCAGTCCCTCCTAAAAGAAGACGGTCTGAACCCCAGGCATCTACCAGCAGTGCCAACGGCGGTAGACCCCAGGAGGAGAGGCCCAGTTCAAGCGCTGCTAGACCCCAGGAGGAGAGGCCCAGTACGCGCCAAAGAATTAGGGCCCAAAACCAGCTGCCAGAAAGCTTAGCAAACCCATTGTGGCTGCCTTCTACCACAGGGTCAGCCACGACCCCCCCTTTTACAGCACAGCCAGGTGTGCAGGTCAACACTGCAGGTTTTTCCCAGATGGATTTTTTAAATTTATTTTTCCCAGAGGAATTGCTTCAAGTCATCATGCACCAAACCAACCTTTTTGCCCAACAATTTATCACAGCCAACCCCAGCTCCAGCTATGCCCGCCCTTTCGAATGGCGACCCCTAACAATTGCGGAGCTGAAATTGTTTTTAGGCCTAACGCTAAACATGGGGCTTACAAAAAAAAATGAGATACTAAATCTATCCATCACATGCCAGTTTTTTTGTCCAGGTCCCGATACAAAATTATTATGCGCTTCCTGCATTTTAGTGACAACTCACAGTGCCCCCCCCCCCCCCCCCCCCCCCCCCCCGAATCACCCAAAATTTGACAAGCTATATAAAATTCGCCCCCTAATTAATTTTTTTTCCAAAAAGTTTGCCGAACTTTATGTCCCTGACAAAATTATATCTGTGGACGAATCCCTGGTGCATTTCACAGGCCGGCTGGGTATCAAAAAATATATCCCAAGTAAGAGAGCGAGGTATGGCTTGAAGCTCAACAAGCTCTGTGAAAGCGCCACCGGTTATGTGCACTCCTTCCGTGTGTACGAAGGCAAAGATTCCCAGCTCCAGCCCCCTGAGTGTCCATCGTACATGGGAATTAGTGGGAAAATTGTTTGGGAGTTGGCATTCCCACTAGGGATGAGCCGAACACCCCCCCGTTCGGCTCGCACCAGAACCCGCAAACGGACCTAAAGTCCGTGCGAGCTTTAGAACCCTATTAGTTTTAATGGATGCGAACGCTCGAAATTAAAAGTGCTAATTTTAAAGGCTAATATGCATGTTAATGTCATAAAAAGTGTTTGGGGACCTGGGTCCTGCCCCAGGGGACATGTATCAATGCAAATATTTTTTTTTTAAAAAACGGCCGTTTTTTCAGGAGCAGTGATTTTAATAATGCTTAAATTGAAACAATAAAAGTGTAATATTCCTTTAAATTTCGTACCTGGGGGTGTCTATAGTATGCCTGTAAAGGGGCGCATGTTTCCCGTGTTTAGAACTGTCTCTGCAAAAAGTGTCATTTTTGCAAGTAAAAAAGCTATTTAAAATCACTCGCGGCTAATGTGTATTGACAGCTCCCGTAATACAGAGAACAGTCATTCATTGAAAGTCATTCATAAAAAAAAAGTCATTGATAAAAAAAAAAAAAATGAAAAAAAAAAAGCGTGGGGGTCCCCCCAAATTCAATAACCAGGCCCTTCAGGTCTGGGATGGATATTAAGGGGAACCCCAGCCAAAAAAAATGGCGTGGGGTCCCCATCAAAATCCATACCAGACCCTTATCCGAGCACGCAACCTGGCAGGCCGCAGGAAAAGAGGGGGGGACGAGAGCGGCCCCCCCTCCTGCCTGAACCATACCAGGCCACATGCCCTCAACATTGGGAGGATGCTTTGGGGTCCCCCCCAAAGCACCTTGTCCCCATGTTGATGAGGACAAGGGCCTCTTCCCCACAACCCTGGCCATTGGTTGTGGGGGTCTGCGGGCGGGGGGCTTATCGGAATCTGGAAGCCCCCTTTAACAAGGGGACCCCCAGATCCCGGCCCCCCCCCTGTGTGAAATGGTAAGGGGGTACAAAAGTACCCCTACCATTTCACCAAAAAAGTGTCAAAAATTTTAAAAAATGACAGGAGACGGTCTTTGACAATTCCTTTATTAAAATCTTCTTTCTTCTTTCTTCATCCTTCGGTTTCTTCATCTTCTCCTTCCGTCATCTTCTTCCATCTTCTTCCATCTTCTTCTTCCTCCGATCCGCTTCTTCTTGCGCTGGTCTTCTCGTCCTTCTCGTCCGGCATCTTCTTCCGTCGGCGTCGGCGTTGGTGTCGGTGTCTCTTCTTGGGCTGCTCCGCGCAATGGGAGGCTCCCGCTGTGTGAGGCTCCGCTCCGTCTGACAGGTCTTTTATAACGGAGGGCACCTGGTGACCCCGCCCCCCTCTGACGTCATGGGGAAAGCCATAGGGAATTCCCCATGACATCCCCGTGCGTCAGAGGGGGCGGGGTCACCAGGTGCCCTCCATTATAAAAGACCTGTCAGACGGAGCGGAGCCTCACACAGCGGGAGCCTCCCATTGCGCGGAGCAGGCCCAAGAAGAGACACCGATACCGACGCCGACGGAAGAAGATGCCGGACGAGAAGGACGAAAAGACCAGCGCAGATCAAAGGAAGAAGAAGATGGAAGAAGATGAAAGAAGATGACGGAAGGAGAAGATGAAGAAACCGAAGGATGAAGAAAGAAGAAAGAAGATTTTAATAAAGGAATTGTCAAAGACCGTCTCCTGTCATTTTTAACATTTTTGACACTTTTTTGGTGAAATGGTAGGGGTACTTTTGTACCCCCTTACCATTTCACACAGGGGGGGCCGGGATCTGGGGGTCCCCTTGTTAAAGGGGGCTTCCAGATTCCGATAAGCCCCCCGCCCGCAGACCCCCACAACCAATGGCCAGGGTTGTGGGGAAGAGGCCCTTGTCCTCATCAACATGGGGACAAGGTGCTTTGGGGGGACCCCAAAGCACCCTCCCAATGTTGAGGGCATGTGGCCTGGTACGGTTCAGGCGGGAGGGGGGGCCGCTCTCGTCCCCCCTCTTTTCCTGCGGCCTGCCAGGTTGCGTGCTCGGATAAGGGTCTGGTATGGATTTTGAGGGGGACCCCACGCCATTTTTTTTGGCTAGGGTTCCCCTTAAAATCCATCCCAGACCTCAAGGGTCTGGTATGGATTTTGAGGGGGACCCTACGCCATTTTTTTTTTTTTTTTTTGGCTGGGGTTCCCCTTAATATCCATCCCAGACCTGAAGGGCCTGGTTATTGAATTTGGGGGGACCCCCACGCTTTTTTTTTTTTTTTTATTAATGAATGACAGTTCTCTGTGTTACAGGAGCCATCAATTCATTAGCCGCGAGTGCTTTTAAATAGCTTTTTTCCTGCAAAAATTACACTTTTTTGCAGTGAAAGTTCTAAGCACAGGAAACCTGCCCCCCTTCACAGGCCACCTATAGACACCCCCCAGATGTGATACTGCAATGCTGTTCTAACAGCACGCACACACAAATCCCCAGAAATAGAGCATATCTTGTCAGCAGTCAGCAACACACTGACACGCTGACACTGTGACTGAAACATAATATGCGAGGCCACCGCCGCGGCGGCCTCTTATACCGTGGGGCGTGTACTAAAGCCCCTGAGCTATAATTGGCTACAGGCATCCTGCCTGTAGCCAATTATGGCTCTCCTCCCTGCCGGTGCTGTGATTGGCCAAGCATGCGGGGTCACAGTGCATGCTTGGCCAATCATCAGCCAGCATTGCACTGCAACTAGCGCAATGCATTGCGGGCCGCTCGCATCACACGAATTTGATGCGAGCGGCCCCAATAGTTCTGGGCTCGCCGAGCAAGCGAACGCCCGGTGCTCGATTCGAACATGGGTTCGAATCGAACACCGGGCCCATCCCTAATTCCCACTCCTCCAAAAGGGGTATCATATTTATATGGACAATTTTTATACTAGTTTGCCCCTTCTCCGCCACCTGTACCTAAAAAAAACATTGGCCTGTGGTACAACAAGAAAAAACAGAAAGGGCTTCCCACAGCGTCTTGTCGCCACAAACATTCGAAGGGGGGAATCGGCCAGCTTGAGGAATGAGGAAGTGCTGGCTGTGAAGTGGAAGGATAGTAAAGATGTGTATATGATGTCCACCATCCACAATGACACCTCAGTGGAACTTCACAGAAGACGCGGTCCCGTTCGCAAGCCTTCCTGCATCAATGCATATAATAAATTTATGGGGGGGGGGTGGATTTAAATTACCCTTTTTTGGTACAAAAAAGTTGCAATTTACCTTTTTCATTTGGCCCTTTTAAATTCTTTTATAATTTACCAAAAATCATCAGCAACACCCACCACCTTCATAAAGTATATTGAAGAAATTGTTACTTTACTCATTTATCAAGAGGAACCCCCCCCAGAAAGCATTCGCTCAGATTCTGGCGTCAGGCTACATGAGCGTCATTTTCCGGAACATATTCCACCAACAGCATCCGGAAGACGACGCCCAAAAAAATGCCGGGTGTGCACTAAGAGAGGAGTTAGGAAAGACACCAGCTTCTATTGTCCCGATTGTCCCTCCCTACCTGGCCTTCGCATCGGACAATGCTTCAGGCGATATCACACTCTGGACCACTATTAGCCCATATTTCCAATAGACTGCCATTTCCCCCCAACTTCTGTCATGAATATTTCCCTGCCTCAACCAACCATATCATTGTCTTCCATGTGAACTGACACTGGCCTGTTTCTCGACTATGCCTCTGCCTACCGTCTGCATTGTTTATCCGCCATGTTTCTGCCTTTCAAGTGAACTGACCCTGGACTGTATCGAATATGCCTCTGCCTACCGTCTATGTCTGTCTTTTACCTGCACTGACCTCGGCTTGTTGACCATGTTTTTGCTTGCCCCTTGGACTGATCTTTTACCCTGCTACACAGGGGTCTCACATATGTGAGGGGCTCCAGAATAGTGTTCGGAGTTCAGAAAACCAGTTTTTCTGTGTTCCCATAACAGGGTCTGGTTGTCCGGAGGCTTCAAAGAGATTTGGGTGGGAGAAGCCTCTACCCCTGTCCCCATTCTTCCCTGACCGATGCCCTAAGCTTGATGGTCCTGTCTGCTCCCTGGAAAAAATACTCTGGCTGTGCTGACCATACCTCTGCCTGCTGCCTTTACTAATTATGGACAGTATTCCTGCCTGCTGCATGGACGATCCTTTGATCCTTTTGCTGCTGCTGACCACATCCCTGCCTGCTATCTGGACTAATGCATTGGCTGTGTTGACAACATCTCTACCTGTGCTGACTATTCCTGCCTGCTGCCTGTTTTGCTGTCGCTGTCCACGTTCCTGCCTGCTGCCTGTTTTGCTGTCGCTGTCTACGTTCCTGCCTGCTGCCTGGACCGATGCTCTCCTCTGTGGACCACTGCACTACTAAAACCGCAGGTAATCTTTTCTTTACCCTTTGCTCAGCAGAATGTATTTTGGTTTGTAATTGGTATGTACAGTACATGCTATGTGTTAGAAATATGAAGGGCCTTCAACAATGTGATAGGTTGGCAGGAATTTGTGTGTAATTTATGCTCCTAGAACACCTGACAGTGCTACTTGGGCCTCTGTATCTGGCCAGGCTGTGTAAAAGTCTCACACATGTGGTATCGCCATACTCAGGACAAGTAGTAAAATGTATTTTGGGGTGTCAATTTTGCTATGTACATGCTATGTGTTGGAAATATCTTATAAATGGACAACTTTGTATAAAAAAAATGCGTTTTCATTTTTTTTTCCACATATTACAAAAACTTTGGGAAAAAAATGAACCATTCAAAAGACTCATTATGCTGTATAGATTATACGTTGGGGTGTTAGATTTCCAAAATGGGGTCATTTTGTGGGCGTTTCCATTGTCCTGGTGCTCCAGGGTCTTCAAAACTGTAATAGGTGGTTGAGAAATGAGATGTGTAATTTATGCATGTAGAACGCCTGACGGTGCTATTTCAATGTTTCTCTGTATGTGGCCAGGCTGTGTAAAAGTCTCACACATTTGGTATCGCCATACTCAGGAGGAGTAGCAGAATGTATTTTGGGGTGTAATTTTTGCTATGTACATGCTATGTGTTGGAAATATCTTATAAATAGACAACTTTATGTAAAAAAAAAATGCGTTTTCATTTTTTTCCACAGTTTCCAAATACTACGGGAAAAAAATGAACCATTCAAAAGACTCATTATGCCTCACAGATTATACGTTGGGGTGTTAGCTTTCCAAAATGGGGTCATTTTGTGGGCGTTTGCATTGACCTGGTGCTCCAGGGCGTTCAAAAGTGTAATAGGTTGTCATCAAATGAGATGTGCAATTTATGCTCGTAGAACGCCTGGCGGTGCTACTTGGATGTTAGACCTCTGTATGTGGCCAGGCTATGTAAAAGTCTCACACATGTGGTATCACTATACTCAGGAGGAGTAGCATAATATATTTTGGGGTGTCATTGCAAGTATGCATGTGCTGTGTGAGAGAAATAACTTGTTTTTATGACAATTTTGTGCAAAAAAAAAAAAAAATATTATAATTTTTCAAAGAATTTTGGGAAAAAATTACAACTTCAAAAAACTCACCAAGCCTCTTACTAAATACCTTGGAATGTCTGCTTTCCAAAAAGGGGTAATTTGGGGGGTATTTGTACTTTCCTGGCTTGTTAGGGTCTCAAGAAATGAGATAGGCTTTCAGTGCATCAGGTGTAAACAGATGTGATCATTTTCAATGATTTGCACCTAAGCTTTTAGACGCTATAACTTTCACAGCAACCAAATAATGTACACTTATTTGGGTTATTTTTTACTAAAGATAAGTAGCAGTATACATTTTGGCCCAAATTTATGAAAAAATATGTTTTATTTGCAAAAATTTTCAATAGAAACTAAAAAAAAGTGTTTTTTTTTCAAAAATGTCTCTCTTTTTTTGCTAATATTGCAAAAAAAAATAAAAAACCCAGCAGTAATTAAATACCACCAAAAGAAAGCACTATTTGTGAGAAAAAATGATAAAAATTTGGTTTGGGTAGCGTGTAGCATGACTGAGTAATTGTCATTCAAAGTGTGAGAGCGCTAAAAATTGGTCTGGTAAGGAAGGGTGTTTAAAAGCCCTGTATTGAAGTGGTTAATATCCATACCAGACCTGAAGGGCCTGGTAATTGAATTTGGGGGAACCCCACGCATATTTTTTTTTTATCAATGACTATTCTCTGTATTACGGGAGCCGACAATTCATTATAGCCGCGAGTGATTTTTAAATTACTTTTTTTCCTGCAAAAATCACACTTGCAGGGACAGTTCTAAGCACGGGAAACATGCGCCCCTTTACAGGCATACTATACACACACCC
This sequence comes from Lithobates sylvaticus, assembly GCA_028564925.1. Taxonomy (NCBI): domain Eukaryota; kingdom Metazoa; phylum Chordata; class Amphibia; order Anura; family Ranidae; genus Lithobates; species Lithobates sylvaticus. The sequence goes on along the minus strand of CM053029.1, from coordinate 212,225,588 downwards.
CCCCCCCCCCAGGTACAAAATTTAAAGGAATATTACACTTTTATTGTTTCACTTTAAGCATTATTAAAATCACTGCTCCTAAAAAAAAAACGTCCGTTTTATATATAAATAATAATATAAAAGTGAAAAACAAATAAAGGAGAAAGTGTGTATACACACCTATAACATCTTTATTAAAGCGGTTCTGCACTCGTTTTTTTTTTTTTTTGGGCTATATGCCAAGGGCATATAGCTCAATTGGGGGACTTACCTGTTCCATCTTCCATCTCGATCGCCGCCGGTTTTCCTCCGATATCTTCTTCTTGTCTGCTGGGGTCCATCTTGCCTGTGGGCATGTGAAACCCCACAGGCACTTTAGATGGCCCAGCATGCACCACCGTTACTCGCGCGTGCGCAGTAACGGCACATCTGCCGACATCTCACGAGATTTCGGAAGATGTGGCCGAAATCTCGCAAGATTTCGGAAGATGTGGCCGAAATCTCGCGAGATTTCGGAAGATGGCCGCACTGACTCCTGGGATCAATGACACCAGCTCCCAGGAGACAGTGCGGCGTGACGACAATCGACGCAGAGACCCCGCCCACCCCCGAAGAGACAGAAGACAGGAAGTCATCAATTACAAGGTAAGTAAAAAAAAAAAAAAAAACATTTCATTTAGTACTCTTTGCCTGATTTGGAAGGCAAAGGGATTTACTAAATGAAATGTGTGCAGAACCGCTTTAAGATATATAGAGCAAGGCGGGGAGTGAAATTTGTCCAGGAGGGCACTGTGTTCCAGGGTAGATAATGGTTGCCTAGGATCAGCGCAAAAAAAATCTGTATGGGGTAAACGACAGGGCTCAAGTCCTGCGGGAACGCATGGGAACGGAGTTCCTGTACTTTTTCCACAACAGGAACTCAGTTCCCATTAGCAGCCGTGTCCTGCAAGACTTTGAAGTATGCGAGCTGTGTGGCAGGTGCTACACCAGCAACTTCCGACACAGCTCGCAATAGTAAGTGCCGCACACCTGACCATTCAGGCATTGCCAGTAGGGGGCCCCATGACAGCTTCCACTTCAATCTACCTGTCAATCACAGCTAGTTGACTGGTAGATCAGGTCCCTGCTGCTAAGATATTGTATTTAGTCAGACCTCTCGTGATGCGCTCCTCCCCACCGCCCCCTCCTGATTTTTGTCTCCTCATCTCCCCCCCCCAGTCTCCTGCATAATTGCTCTGTGTGTCCCGCTGAATCCCCCCTCATCTATCTTCAGTGCCATATGATGAGAGAACCCAGAGGAGGAGCACAGCTATTCTGCTCACAGGACATGCAGGGAGAGAGATGAGCTGAGGGAGAAACATCAGTTTGGGGTGGTAAGCTGAGCACAATACCTGGCAAAGTTTAATGTGGAAGTTTATGTGGAAATATGTGAAGGGTTGGAATAGCAGCGAGTGTGTGTTGGAGCCCTGCAGAGTTTGCAGCCCCCCAAGCTAACATACATATCCTAAGCAGGAACACATCACTGTCTCCCCAAGCATTCTGTCCAGATAATGTGCAGTTCATTTATGACCTTTCCGTTTAACCCTGTGTTATCCAAACTCTGTTCAATGAAAAGTGTAAACTCACCACATAAATATATATAAATCTATGTATATAAATCTATATACAAAATAAAGTTCCCCAATAAAGATCAGAACATGATGTTCACATTTGCATGGAAGCACAATTGAATGAATGCTGATTATTCAGAGAATTACCGTATTTATGTTTATTGAGGATTGTTTTTTTTTTTATGTACTAACAGTTAAGCTTCATACACACAATACGAAAATTGGATGAAAAATACCACTTTTGAAGCGTTTGTGCATATGAGCGTATCATTTTTTTTTCTGGTGGGCGAGTGGATCTTGGGTGGGAGTTCCCACACTTTTTTCCCCAGGACTTGACCCCTGGTAAACGACACACATCAAAGAACACGGGTTGTTACAGCATTAATGATAAATGTCATCAGAAAAACCCAATGTAGTGTCGCAGATAGAGTAACCTCAGGTGACCGACTCTGGCAAGAGCCCAGTAATCAATAAACATAAGCATAAAGACCATCAGGCAACACCTCCAAACCGGGACAGGTCCCACAAGACACCTAGATTGGACCAACATACCGGTGTATAGTTGTATATAAACATAATCATAATATCAACAGCTGAAAAAAGGGTAAATACTACCAGTCAGCAGGGGCGTCTTAATAGCATCATGCACCCCTGGGCAAAGTAATGCTCTGGGGGCACTACAATGGAGACAGCGCAGGTAAACAGACATCAAGTAGGTAGGAGGCAGACAAGTGGAGCATCCCCTTTTGAGTGGAGCTCCGCTTTAACTACATGAACAATCATTCTGTACAGCAAAGAAACAGTGGGAAAAGACTACATACATAAAGTAACAAAGCTGTCCTGTGCATATAATATATCTTGCTAGAATGATGCTCAGAACAGTTGTAACAAGTATAGACACGGCCACCAATAAAAATCATGAGGCACCATCCAGCCTGACAGGGCCTCAGATACCCCCAACAATGTAACCCCTCTACATCTTATATACATCCAGCACTCCTATCTCCACCCAACCAACCCCCGCCCCGCAACCCCCCCCCCCCCCCACCCCTCACACACACACACACCAGGTTTCCCCTTACCATTGTTATCCTGTTACCACCTACCACCCCTGGATTCTCGACCCCAAATAAATAACTCCCCAGCACTCTGACCCCCCTACACCCTAGATTTCCCCCCAGCACTCTGACCCATCTACACCCTAGATATCCCCCAGCACTGTGACCCCTCTACACCACAGATATCCCCCCCAGCACCGTGACCCCTCTATACCCCAGATATCCCCCCAGCACTGTGACACATCTACATCCCAGATATCCCCCCCAGCACTCTGACTCCTCTACATCCCAGATATCCTCCCCGCACTCTGACCCCTCTACACCCCAGATATCCCCCATCACTCTGACCCCTCTACACCCCAGATATCCCCCAGCACTCTGACCCCTCTACACCACAGATATCCCCCCAGCACTCTGATCCCTCTACATCCCATATACCCCCCAGCACTGTGACCCCTCTACAACCTAGATATCCCCCAGCACTCTGACCCCTCTACACCTCAGATATCCCCCTAGAACTCTGATCCAAATACACCCCAGATATCCCCCAGCACTCAGACCCCTCTACACCCCAGACATCCCCCCAGCACTCTGATCCCTCTCTGCACCCTAGATATTCCCCTAGCACTCTGATCTCTCTCTGCACCCCAGATATCCCCCAGCACTCTGACCCCTCTACACCCAAGATATCCCCCCCAGCACTCTGACCGCTCTACACCCTAGATATCCCCCCAGCACTCGGACCCCTCTACACCACATATATCCCCCCAGCACTCTGATCCCTCTACATTCCAGATATCCTCCAAGCACTCTAACCCCTCTACATCCTAGATATCCCCCCAGCACTCTGACCCCTCTACACCACAGATATCCCCTCAGCACTCTGATCCCTCTACATCCCGGATATCCCCCCAGCACTCTGATCCCTCTACATCCCAGATATCCCCCAGCACTCTGATCCCTCTACATCCCAGATATCCCCCCAGCACTCTAAACCCTGTTTGCACCTCAGATATCCCCCCAGCACTCTGATCCCTCTCTGCACCCTAGATATTCTCCCAGCACTGTTACCATATACAGATACCCCTTGTATTGTGACCCCACTACATCCCTGATACCCCTACCCTGTGGCCTCTCTACATCCCTGATACCTCTAGCACTATCGCCACCCAAGATACCCGAAACATTGCTACCCCCTATACACCCCAGATCCCCCCTCAGCATTGTTTTCCCCCATACAACTTGATATCCCCCAGCACCATCATTCCATCCATGTAGTACCCCCTTTTCCAGTGGAGATACAGTGCATGTAAACTTTTGGCTATGTGCCCACCTCCAGCAATGGGACAAGGATTCACCTATACAAATCAAGTCATGCAGGCAGAAGGAGGGATGGAGGAGGGAGCATCCCTCCAGGCATTCCAAGCCCTTTGGTGCAAACAGTGCTGGACAGCTGGGCTCACCATGACACCATCCACAATGCCACTTCCGCAGGCGGGCTCTCAGTGCTGCCGACTCAGCAGCTCCCACTCCAGCTCCTACCCCGCAGCCTCAAAATCCTGAGCATTCAAGCTGCATGAGGCGCTCCGGCCCCACCCCTCCCTGCTGGCTGTGAAATGGGTATCGTTCTGCACAGCATGGCGCACCACTGCCAGCCTGTCTCCCCTGTGTATTTATCTCTCTCAGTGCCATCATGGGACCCCCAATTGTGATTCTCATCCCTGCAATTAGATCAACTAGTAAAAGAAGCACACTTTACACATAGTTAGGCACATATTTAACCCCTTGATCATGCTAAAGGTTAACCCCTTTCCAGCCAGTGTCATTAGTACAGTGTCAGTCTATAGTATTACCACCAATCACTGTATTAAAGTCACTGGTGACGTCAGTGGTAGTTAGTCAGTTCCCCTCCATCGTCAGTTAGTGTCAGATTGCCCACTGCACTATTTCAGTCCCATTATAAGTCGTTGATCGCCACAAATAGTAGTATAAAAAAAATATAATTATTCCAGTAACCAAAGCACAGTTTGTAGGCACTATAACTTTCAAACCAATCAATATACACGTATTGGGATTTTTTTGTTTCCAAAAACATATAGCAGAATACATTCTGGACAAAATTTCTGAAGAAATTTGATTTTTAATTTTTTTTATTGGATATGTTATATAGCATAAGTAAAGTAAGTCTTTTTTCATTTATATCGCAAAAACAAAACAGTGGTGATCAACTACCACCATAAGAAAGCTCTATTTGTGTGAAAAAATTATATAAATTTCATTTGGGTACAGCTTTGCATTGACTGTGCAAACGCCAGTTAAAGTAGCGCAGTGCCAAATAACAAAAAATTGCCTGGTCATGAAGGGGGTAAAATCTACTGGAGCTGAAGTGGTTAAAGGAAGTCTTTCTAACCTGTGTGTGTCACCTTATGTGTCTGTACCAAAGCCAAACATTCCAGGGTATGTAAACTTTTGATCAGGGCCATTTGACTAGGCAAAGGGCTTCATGATAGGGCAGACAGTGATAACTGACAAGAAAGGGTTAATTACAGGGAGTGAGGAGGGGAAGGTTATCAGGATTGGCTGGTTGTTTTTCAGGAAGGTTGGGGCTGCTGTGAGGGAAGACATGCAGAGCACACAGCAGCAGACTTGTGGTGGATCCAAAGAAGAAGGAAGTCCCACCCTTCAATTGTGGATTGTTTTTTCATTTTATTAGCCTAGACGTGTGGCGGTTGGGGTCTGTGAAGGCATTAACAATTTGGAGCTGTAATGTTTGTCCCTGAGCCCGTGTTGCGCGGCTGTGGATAGGGAAGTGAAATGGGTTTGTCCCCGGGCCGGAGTTGCGTGACTGGGGATACCGAAGTGAAACGGGTTTGTCCCAGAGCCAGAGTTGCGCGACTGGGGATACCCAAGCTGAATGGGGTTATGGGATGCCTCCTAAGACCTTCAACCTAGTTCTAGTGATGCATTACGGGTACTGGTTTTTGATTATTGATGTTAAAGAGATTTTAATATTTATTTGTTAATAAAATGGCCAAACGGCCACTTTTCTCCAGCTCAGTGTCAAGTGTCATTTATATATATACAAAGTTTGGGAATGTTTAGGATTGGTATAGGGATGGTTATATATCTGGGGTACACTAGTCAAGTGGAAATTGTAAGGGATATGAGAATGGAGACCCTGCTAATTACCTTGCAAAGCACACATTTACTATAAGATACAAAGAGCAATATAATCAATATACTAGAGATATCTGCTCCTTAAAAATATATACACCATATTTTCTCTTTAAGCTATAAGGCAATATTGTTAAACTATGAACTGAGCACCGTACAAGCAGATTTCAAATAAATATGAGATGCACTTCAAAGCAGAAGGTGAATAGACCTATACATCAAATTGTTAACTGCAAGTGTGTCCCTGATAAGACTACAGTACTACATATGGCTTGATGAGGACAGGTGGCAGCCTTGAAGGGAGTTTGTAGTCACTTTTCCCTTTCCATGGATTTGCATTTATTCTACCTTCTTGTCAACTGAACATATAAGCAGGACAGACAGCTGTGGGGGACCACATCTGCACAGTGCCTGCGGTGCTCAGGGAGATGACTTATAACTAGATTTGTATAGAAGACTATGGACCCATCCATTAAGGATCACAGCACTAAGTAAAGGTGTTTGCAAAGCATTATTTTTGGTTTGGAGGAGAATGACAAGGAAAGCAAAAATTCTGTATATAATGTGCACTGTGTGTGCAATGTGTATTTATTTACATTGCTGTGTTTATTTTGCGTGTATGTGCTGAAAAAAAAAAAAAAAAAATGTTCCACAATGATTTATGAGAGAATTAGGATCTGAATCCTACGTGAGGCTTTTTTGCACTTCTGACAATGCAACTTGATCCAGAAAGCACCCCTGCCCAACCCAAAAAAATTCTTGACTGGAAACTGGAAGTTACCTGTTGTGAATAGACCAGGCATCCAGACTGGTAGACTTATGCACAACGGAAAATTTTGTTTAGTTTCGGTTCGTTGTCATTTGTAAAATACATAATTTTGTTATATTCGTTATGTTACGTTAAAACGTTTTCAGATAATTCGTTATTTCTGTAGGGTGTCTATATTCGGATTCCTATAGGGTCCCCACCATCCCTGTGCTGAGTTGCCAGGTCTGTACACAAGCTGTGTGTCCATTATGAGAGGTTCCCACCATCCCTGTGCTGAGTTCCCGGGTCTGTGTGTACACCCGCTGCGCCCATTATGAGGGGTTCCCATCATCCCTGTGCTGTGCTGACTTCCTCTGATTGGTGAACAAAACACCAGTCACAATTCTGTTAATTTGGATCCGAAATTCCGAAATCCGTTAACGAAATTTCGTATTTCGTATAAAATTCGTAAGCATAGAAATTCCCACAGGGTTCCCACCATCCCTGTGCTGACTTCCTGGGGTTTTAACTTTTAGGTTTGTTAACGAAAATTCGTAATTGTTACGAAAAGTTATGATGAATTTATCATTATGAGGGGTTCCAACCATCCCTGTGCTTCCTGGGTTTTTAACTTTTAGGTTCGTTAACTTTTCGTAACAATTACGAATTTTCGTTATGAATTTGGATCCGAAATTCGTAAATTAAATTTCGTATTTTGTACGGAATTCGTATGCTTAAAAATTAGTATTTTGGATTCGTACAAATGTACGAATTTCCGGAAATTCGTACGAATTTTCATTTCGTACGAAACTAATCGCACATGTCTACTGTAGGCTGCATAGCACAGCCCAGGAATGGACAGGCTGCAGAACGCATTAGTACTCTGCGGTATAATGGACAGTGGATAATGATATCTCTGTTATAAATGAGCCTCTTAGTGATTATCCACTAGCAATTTTAGTAGTGCAACTGAGCTAATAAAAATCACCCTTAAACTGGACTGTCTGAAATGAAATGACCCTGTGCTCTTACTGAAATTAAAGCTCCTTTGCTGGTAAGAGAACATTAATGTAGTAGTTAGACAATCTCTTGCTGTCAGAAAGTTAATAAATATACCTACCTATGTCCCCAACATATAAATATTTCATTTACCACAACCTCCCTGCAAATTTTCACGCCGTCCATCTCGCTTCTCGCTCATTACAGTAAATGAATGCTAAACTTGTCAGGTTGAGTATCCTTTTCTTTCTCCAAAATGTAGCAAAGTGCTCCAGGGGAACTGTGACGGTTTTAGTGTCATTTGCATGAATGAGCAATAAAAGTGGAGGGTTTTATAGAGTAATCGGATAAGTTAAGGGATAACTGGGGATGGGTAATGTTATTCAATTTGCATTCAAAATGTTTCATTACGTTAGATTTTCAGGAAGTGTTTTGTAACAAAATATAAAGAAAATGAAGGAAGAAACATGATAAAAGGAGGTGTCGATTAATATGAGTCCGGTTTGTTTGCTAGGGAATCAGACAATAAGACACTAAAGACTAACATCATCAATAAAGCAATGTATTATAGGAATTGGTTGGCCTGGCAGATGGTACTAGAAGGATGCGGTCAAAACTGAAACGTAAAGTGTTACTAAATCCACAACAGTAAAATCAGTCTGTATATGCAGTAATGCATGCTTGTTATACTCACTGTGCAACCTGTGCATTGTGTAAAAAGGCTGTTTGATCCTGTATGCACAGATCCTCCTCTTCTTCCACTGACTCCAAAACAGGTCCGGATCAGACAAAGTTACTGGAGTTAGGCTGTACATGCTCAGTTTGTTGTGTATTGCTAGAGATTTTTTTTTTTTTTTTGTGGAAGAGTGCATGTGGTCAGCACAGGGCCAAAGAGCACTGTCCAGACAGAGGTTCAGGGGTCCTGGATCCTGATAGGACAGCCAGTGCAGTGTGAAAACTCCTCCTACAAGCTTTAACCAGGCACTGATAGGAGTCATAAGACTAAAATTAATGCATTTCCATGTTCTGTGTATTGTGGGAGACCAGATATAGTGATTGCAGGGTCCTGGGTTTAGTAACACTTTAAATATGGGCAAACAACTATCAGTTTTAAAGCGTTTGTGGTATTTTAGTTGCTATATGTGCTGGACTTGATGAGTAAAGCCACGTACACACGATCAGACTTTTCCGCCCGACTTTCCAGCGGACTTTTGAAATGAACGGACTTGCCGACACACGATCGGAAAGTCCGTTCATTTAGAACGTGACTCCAGGTAGACGGGACAAGCGAAGGAAGTCAATGCCGCCGCCTCGATCAGCGACATTGACACCTCACAAGCCCCATCACCTGGTATGGATTTAAAGGGGAATCCCTAAGCGGAAAAATACGGCGTGGGGGTCCCCCCCAAATCCATATCAGACCCTTATCCGAGCACGCAGCTGATGATGAGGATGACACATGTTGATGAGGACAAGGGCCTCTTCCCGACAACCCTGGCCGTTGGTTGTCGGGGTCTGCGGGTGGGGGGCTTATCGGAATCCGGGAGCCCCCTTTAATTATTAAAGAGGGCCCCCAGATACCGGCCCCCCACCCTATGGGAATGAGTATGGGGTACCCCTACCCATTCACCTAAGGGAAAAAAGTGTCAAAAAAAAAAAACAACAACATTTTTTAAAATACTTTATTGCACAGCTCCGGGGGTCTTCTTCCGTCTTTGGGGTCTTCTCGCCGGACTCCTCCGCTATCTTTTGCTAGATCTTTTACTAGCGGAGGAGCCTGGCTTTCTCCTTCGTCGCCGCTGTCGTCGTCTGGGGGTCTTGTTCTGACTTCGGGGTCTTGTCCCGCTCTTCTGTTCTTCTTGCCAGGCCTCCGCTTTCTTCTTCCAGCTCTTTTACTACTCTTTACTACTCTTTTATTACTCTTTTACCCCAGTCCCCAGTCCACCTTCCTTCCAGAAAATTTCCAGTGGAAGGTAAAGGAGATCTTTCAGGGTCAGAGTGTAGGTGACCACACCTCCCTCTACTCTGTTACTCCCCTCTCCAAAACAACAAACAACCCAGCCTAAAGAATGCAAGGCCCTGGCAAATTTACCTTACACTTACCTATCTAGCACCCACCTAAACGGGGTGGCCGCTACACTTGCATTTGTGGTCAGTTTTGAATCCTCCCTTACATTAGTGGTCCATGTAAAATCCCCCTTTAAATTGGTGGTGAGTGTAAATCCCCCTTATATTGGTGGCCAGTGTAAAAAAAAACCTTTATTAATTGCAGAATTGCCTTTACACTGGTGGTCAGTGTAAACCCCCCTTTACATTGGTGGTCAGTGTAAATCCCCCCTAACATTGATGGTTGGTGTAGAAGTGTCACGTTACATTGGTGGTCATGTAAGGTACCTGTGATAGGTAGTGTCCGAAGTGGAGCTTGTGTGCTGAGGATTCAGGCAAAAACTTAGGCAGATCAGGACGGCAACAGATCAGGCAAAGCGGTACACGATCGAAATCCAGAGATTGGTCAGGCAGGCAAAGGTCATACACAAGCTAGAGGTGAAGTTCGAAATCAGCAGGCTAGAGAGTAGTCAGAAATTCAGGCAGATGTTCAAATACGGTATTCAGAGTTGCAAAGCAGTCAAAACACCCAGGAAGCTAGTCCACACAAACAGGCACTGAGAGATCGGAAGTGCTGCTATTCATGGGCTGCTTTGATTGTAGATTGTCCACAGCTGGCAGCAGGTGGGGCTAGTGAGTCCAAGGTAATGCATCAAAGTAAGAGAACATACAGTAGCTATAACTCCAGAGCTTCTCTGTGGCACAACAAAGACTGCAGCTGTGGGACCAGGAACATCCCAGTTCAAATACACCCAGGTACATGACAGGTCAGTACAAATCTCCTCGACAATGGTTGTCAGTGTAAATTCCCCCTTACATGGAGGTCATTGTATATTCCCCCTTACACTGGTGGTTGGTGTAAATGCTCTTATTACATTGGTGTCAGTGTAGAAATCCCTCTTTTCTATTGGTGGGTGGTGTAAAATCCCCCCTCACATTGGTGATCCTTGTAAATTCCCCATAAAATTGGTAGAATCCCCCACTATATACGTGTCAAAGATTTCCAGCTTTGCTCTACATGATTCAGAATTTTTCACAGTGTAGTGCCTCCTAACTAATCCCATCCCCCACCACTGCCACTGATCCCATCAACCACCCAGCATTGCCACTGATCTCAGGAGTCCTAAGATTCCTAAGAGTTTTCTGTCTATTGATGGGTCCCCTCACCTCCCCAGTCCATGGTGTGCAGGCAGTGAGAAGATGATGTGCTGTAACCTTTAGCACCCAATCAGTGAGCAGTAATGCTGTGCACTAACCTCTTGCAACCAATTATTGAGTGGTAAGGATATGCAGTAACCTCTCGGAACCAATCAGTGAGCAGTAATAATGTACAAAGATAAAATAAAAAAACACTGCGCTTCCAAAAGTTTCTAGTAACAGCTACCACAACAAAGAGGTAATTTGTGTTTGGAAATAAAGAAAGTACATAAATTGTAGTGCTAAACCTCTAAATAAATGACCCTGATAAATTGGTGCCAAAAAACAACATACATATGTAAATAAATACGTATATATGAAATAAAATAAAACTGTGATATCCCCTGTGTGTCTGAATATAAACAAATAACAATGTGACTAATAAAATGAACTAATTATCACACATGTGTTAGCATAGAAGTGTCCAATCATAATAACGTCCGAAATTATGAAAAAAGGAACGAAAGATTGTTGACAGAAATTGCTAGAAATGCAAAAAAGTCCCAAGTGTTTTGAGTCAAGGTTGAACGATCATTTGACCACCAAATCCAATAATATATAACCACCACTGTGACAGCACCACTATCGGTAAAGATATAGGCTTACCAGATGGTTCAGACTCAAACGAACATACGCTCTATAAGTCACAAACACTTTTTGGTATCAGCAGGCAATCAGGCTGTGACATCTGGAATGGTGTCCCAAAAGTTTTGGAATTGCGTCCCCAAAATTTAGGAAGATCAGTCTGTGTGTGAGCAAGTCCCATGAGTCTATCAAGCAGCAGGAATGTGATGTGTGCAGCAGCTCACTGCAACCTGTCCCTGCTGCAGGGAAGACATCCGGCTACACAAAGCAAGTCTGACACACCCGCTAACAAAACATTTCTGAATGGCTGAAGACACTTCGGATTGATCCTCCAGGCACTGCCCTGCCAGTAATAATATGCAGTAACCTCTAGCAACCAATTATTGAGTGGTATAGATGTCCAGTAACCTCTAGCAATCAATCAGTGAGCAGTATTGATGTACAGTAATCTCTAGCAACCAATCAACAAGCAGAAGTCATGTGCTGTGACCTCTAGAAAATAATCAGTGAGCCATAATGTGTGCTGTAACCTCTAGCAGCCAGTCAGTGAGCGGTAATGATACACTTTAACCTCTGGCAACCAATCGCAGTCGCTGCCTGATCTGATTCAGTAAACTGAATTTGAGTCTAGCTGCTATTTTTTGTATGTCTCAGAGCATGTGGAGAGCGAAATTGCATGGAAGAGGGGACCCAAGAAAATGTTTTCACAGGGTCCAATCAATATTAAAGATGGCACTGAGTGGCGATAGCCACGAAACGTGTTGAGATAATAGATGCTCCCTCTGTTCAATCTATCGTTGTCACTAATATTGTACTTACTACGCTATACTGGAGTGTACCAACCCAATCTACCTACTACCCACCAGACGCAAATTGTTGTGCTATTTCCCTGGTTGCTTGCTTCATACAAAGTCCCAAACCTTCCCCACATTTTTCAATATAAGACACTGATAGAAGTCACAAGACTGCTATATGCTGCTGTTGAGAAAAGGTATTTAGCAATTTATATTTACTAAAATAATTGCATTTCAATGTTCTGTGTACTGTGGGAGACCATATATAATGATTGCAGGGTCCTGGGTTTAGTAGCACTTTAAAGCACTGACTAGGCATGGCTAAGTTAACCCCCCCCCCCCAAAAAAAAACCTCTATTGCCTGAAATACCTAACTGATCCTACCTGGCTATACCCTCCCCCCTGTAAACCGACCACAATGTATCATGGCTGCTGAGCCCTGACACCATGGTCAGTTTTCGTGTCTCCATCATCTGCAGCCCTGCTCTGTCTCCTCTGTGCTCTTCCCTCCCTCCCTCCCTGCCTGTCAGCTCTGTGTCCATGCCTCTCTGCTCCCCACCTCCCTCCCCTCCTGCTGCTTAAATTATGGTTAAAATTACATAATCCTAAATTACATCCATTAAAGGAGAAGTCCAGCCTGAACTCATTTGGCTGGGCTTCTCCTAAAGGTCACAGGAGTACAATTAGTTTTGCACTCCTGTGACCCTTTTTCAGCAGAGAGCGTTCTGAAGTCCGCTCTCTGCCGACATCACACAGATCAGTCCAGGCAGCGCATAATCCCGACTCTGGAAGTCGGAATCCGCCAGGTGCCTGGACTGATGGCCATCTCAGCCTCTCAGCGAGCTGCTGAGACGCTGAGACAGCCGCTCCCCACCCCCTCCACAGCTCAGCGCTCCAGTGAGCATGGAGGAGCAGAACAGGAGTGCTGCTGATTGACAGGCAGAAGCTCTCTGCTCGGAGAGGTGAGAGAACCGAGCTATCTGTGATGTTCGATGGCTCATTTCTCAGTGCAGAGGCGGCGGGGGACAGATACAGCAGTGGACCGATGCTGCATCCACCTAGGTAAGTATGATTATGGGAAAAAAATTCCCATACTTCTCTTTTAATGTAATGTGCCCTGTGTCTATGCCTTATAAAAGTTAAGCTGCGGCGCATGCGCGGCTTTCCGAGATGGCGGACGTGTGACTCCTGAGCTCCGCTCCCGCCCGGTGATCCACGGCCTCCGTACAGCACCACTAGCCATAAAAAGCTCCGGAGGTGACTCTCCACGACCCCTAGACTCCCCCCAGTCGCTGTATGGGGAAAATCGGAGACCAACGAGAACACTACAGAGCCACAAAACGCCCGCGGCCTCCATCCAGCATGGACCGCTTCCTAACTAGGCCGACATCCCCTGCCTCGATTTTACACGGAGATCCGGAAGATTACGTCAGCACACTGATGAATGAAGACGGATCGCAGCAGCCCTCTCCTCCTCACCCTGATGTACCATCTCAAATGACCCTGACCCCGGAGATGATGGACCTCAAGCTCCAGGCTTTGGCACAGCAGGTAACCAGGGACATAGCCCAGGAAATGGGGAGAATCTCCAGAGAGCTTAGGGGAGAAATAGACGCCCTGGGTGAACGCACAGCCACCATAGAAGCCAAATTTGACGAGACTCTGCACTACATGCAGGCTCTTGAGGAGGAGAATGCTCTCCTCAAGAACTCAGTGTCCCAACTACAACTCCAACAGGAGGACCTTGAGAATAGGGAACGCTGCCAGAACCTAAGGGTCCGCGGAGTTCCAGAATCAATAGCTGACAACAACATCAGGCCCTATTTACTAGGCCTTTTCAACACTCTTGCCCCTGAGATTGTGGACATTGATTGGCGCCTAGACCGTGCACACAGATCTCTGGCCCCCAAACCCCCAGTGGGGGCCAGACCTCGTGACATAGTGGTACGCTTCCACTACTATGAAAGCAAAGAGACCCTGACCAGGGCCACACGCAATAGATCTGGCATTGATTACAAAGGGGACAAGATTCAGCTTTTCAGTGACCTCTCACCGATTACACTGGCTAAACGGCGTTCCCTGAGACCCATCACCTCTCATCTGCAACTACACAAGATCCCCTATTATTGGGGCTTTCCTTTCCGTCTTAATGTTACCCAAGACGGGGTTCAACACATCCTCCGAGATCCCCAGGAGGGAGATGCATTTATTAAACGCCTGGGCCTTCCTCCACTTCCACCAGAGGCGGATCAAGCCATTCCGACCACTCCAAGACCACTCTCAGCACCGTCCAAGATCTGGACCCCAGTAAGAGGAAAAGGATCAAAGGCCAACTCCACACCTCAGCGTTCACAGCGTCCAAGATTCCCCACCTGATCCGGCTTCGGTGGTCCTTGTTCACTCACCTTTTCGTTTTCCCGGCTGGGATCTCGACATCTGCTGAAACCCCCCGTGGGAGCTCATCAGGGGTATGTTTGTCCCCTCTAAGTTTTTGTTCCCTTTTCTTTTTTTTTTTTTCCCCTCACATGTTTTGCTGCTGCTTCTGTTCCTTTAAGCAGACGCTTACTAGACTGGCATAATTACAGTCAATGATGCACATTAATCTGGCACCGAATGAGTCTCACTCACCAACGGCTCAAGTGGACTGCTGCGGCGGGTAGCCACAGGTCCCTCACCATGTTGGAGACTGCCTTGCACCCCTCCAGTTCCTCAGACCAAGGTCGAGGACCCCTGAGTAGTACGCACTACCCAGGCCTATTTTTTGTCAGTTTTAATATTTTCAGTTTTTATTTTTTTTTTGTATTTTTAGACCATGTAGGTCTTCTTGTTTTCAAGCCATCCAGCTCTTCCAGTCCTTTATTTTGGATCTCACCAGGACAGATCCGGCCACGTTGTTTTATTTTTTATTTTTTTTATGATGATGATAACTCTTTCTCATTACAGTTACCACTATTATTTTTTTTTGTCTGTTTTTTTCTCTTATACCACTGATCATCCCACCAACGGGTATTTTACGGTCAGACTAGGCTCTGACATATGGCTATTTAAACGTGTACGTGCAGCTGGGTTAGTACCCAGGGTTTTGAAAACTCCACAGCTAGCTCATGATGTGTATTTATGGCTTTGAAACGATTGACCTATAACGTAAAAGGTTTGAATTCCATCCAAAAAAGATGGATGGCCTTGAAGGAATTCAGGGCCTCCGGTGCGGATGTAATCCTGGTTCAGGAGATGCATTTCCGCTCCGGGGGATCCCTGAAATTTGCTTCCAGACACTTCCCAGTGTCATTTCTGGCCTCCGACCCATCTGGAAAGGCTGGAGTGGCGATCCTGATTAAACGCTCCTGTCCCCTCCAGATTAAGTCTACTGAAATAGACCCTCATGGTCGCTATATAATTCTGGAGGGTACCTACCTTACCAGTCCTATAACAATTATGAACGTCTATGCCCCTAACACGGGTCAAGTTAAATTTTTGAATGAGACATTTGACAGGCTGCAAAATGTATTACACCCCTTTATGGTAATAGGTGGAGACTTTAACGCTGTTCTCTCGCCCACAAGGGATAAAAAATCCCTGTTCCACTCCGTGCCCTCTTCAGCCCCACGCTCTTTAGCTACTTCATTTCGTAAACTGATCCAGAAACAGCGCCTGTTTGATGTTTGGCGTGTCAAACACCCTACAGGCAGACAATATTCATTTTACTCCCCCCCCCCCCCCCCCCACAAAATGTTTTCTAGGATAGATTACTTCCTGATATCCGCCCCACTGCTTTCTCACTCGGTAGGTTCCGATTTGGGGCCTATCACCTGGTCGGACCACACCCCCCTTTCATTAGACCTATGTCTCTCCACTGCATTCCCCAAGAAATGTCACTGGCGGCTTAATGAATCTCTATTGAAACAGCCCGCAACTAAAACTAAACTCCTTGAAGCCCTAACAGAATATTTTCAAATAAATACAGGTTCCGTGTCCAGCCCGTCTGTCCTGTGGGAAGCCCACAAAGCTTTTTTTAGAGGACAATGTACTTCTATAGGTTCCCAGAGGAAGAGGGATTCAGCTTCTTTAAGATCCTCTCTTATCTCAGATTTAGCTAAAGCTGAACGCTCTTTGATTACAGCTCCCTCGGTGGACCAGCTGCGCACGGTTACCTCTCTCCGCAACCGTATAAAGTCCCTAGATAAGTCTAAAATCGATAAATCCCTACTTTGGGCAAAACAAAAATTCTATGAATTCTCCAATAAACCCCACAAGATGTTGGTCTCTAGACTCAACCCTAGGCCACATCTATCCTTCCCGGACCATTTAAAATGCGCGGACGGGACCCATACCCATTGCCCACAGACGATGACCCAAGTGTTCGGCGATTTCTATAATAAACTCTATAACTGTCTTACTCCTGATCAACACCCATCATTTGATCAATCAGCCTTTGACACATTTATGGCTGACCTCCAACTCCCCTCCCTTAAGGAAACTGATATACAAATTCTAAATAACCCCATTAATGCAGAAGAAATTGCCTCTACCGTCAAATTCCTCCCAGCCCACAAATCCCCGGGTCCAGATGGCCTCCCATACTTCTACTACAAAACTTTTCTCCCGGTCCTCTCACCCTACTTGACGGATCTCTATAATTCTCTCCTCCAAGGACACCATCCCCATCGACATTTCCTACACTCCTACATTACAGTAATACCTAAATCAGACAAGGACCCCTCCCTACCTGACAACTACAGACCAATTGCACTCCTGAACTCCGACTATAAACTGTTTACCAAAATTCTAGCCAACCGCCTATCCCAATTCCTGACGAAACTAATAGACAAAGACCAGGTGGGGTTTGTCCCCTCCAGACACGCTGGGGACAACACCAGACGAACCATTGACCTCATCGACATAATCAACAGAGTTAGAAGACCCGCCTTGATTCTAAGCCTCGACGCCCAAAAGGCCTTTGACAGATTAAGTTGGCCCTATATGTTCGCAACCCTCAGTAAATTTGGCATCAGGGGTCCCTTTATTTCCGCCCTCCATACCCTCTACTCCTACCCCTCTTCTCAAGTCCAACTGTCCTCTTTCACATCCAGTCCTTTCTCTATGACTAATGGTACAAGGCAGGGGTGCCCCCTTTCTCCCCTTCTTTTTATCCTATGCCTTGAGCCATTGGCTGAAGCCATTAGGTCTCATCCTGACATACATGGGGTCCCCATGAGACAAAGAGAATATAAATTATCACTTTTTGCTGACGACGTTCTGCTGACACTAACTAACCTCCACACTACTCTCCCATCCCTTCACGCTCTCCTCGCCCAATTTAGCTCCTTATCAGGGTACAAAATAAATACATCAAAGACAGAAGCACTTCCCCTACATGTTCCCCCTGAGGTTCTCACCTCTCTCATGAACTCATATCCATATTGTTGGTGCACCTCCTCTCTCAAGTACCTGGGAATTCAAATTACGCCGTCCTACCCTACCCTCTACTCAGCTAACTACACCCCCATGTTCACGTCCATCAAACAAATGCTTAACAGGTGGAACACTCTCCCCATATCATGGATAGGAAGGATCAATGTGCTAAAGATGACAGTAATGCCAAAGCTCCTATACCTGTTTGAAACTCTCCCAGTATCTATCCCTTTAGCCCAACTGAAGCTCCTCAAACGATGGTTCTTAAATTTTATATGGAAGGATGGGGCCCACAGAGTAGCCAGTTCAGTCATCTTCTCCCCCAGGGGTCAGGGAGGCATGGGTGCCCCAGACGTCTATAAGTACTACTTGGCTTCTCACCTGCGTACGATGGTAGCATGGTCTAGCTTGCGCCCCCTGAATAGGTGGGTGGAGATAGAGATGGGCTCCTTGTTTCCTAACCATCCCTGCTCTTTGATTTGGTCTCCTACCCTATCCCTTGATCCCAAGTTACGAGACCTATGTCTGGGCCCCATGTTGTTCTCGCTTAAAATTTGGTGCTCCGCCCGTGACAAATTTTCCCTATCCTCTCCCTGCCCCCCCCCCTCTCAAATGTTCTTTTCAACCCCCTCCTCCCGGATAGCTTATCCCATTCTAGAATGTTCCCGTGGGCAGCCGCAGGCCTTTTCCAGCTCCGACACTTTGTACATCCTGTCACGCGCAAACTTCATACTTTCAGAGACCTCCAAACTAAACATCAAATCCCTATACATCTCTCATTCTCATATCTCCAAATAACTCATTACTTAGCCTCCCTCTCACCAGCGCTCACCCTGTCAAAACCTACCCTTTTCGAGATTATATGCTCCCAAGGGCTACACCAGCGGCAACTTATATCTGATATATACCGCATACTGCAGGAAAACCTCCCACTTTCCATTGACCCCCACTCTTATATGATCAAATGGTCCCAAGTTTTACAGCAACAACTCTCACCTACACAATGGGCAAAAATTTGGTCATCCACCTCCAAAATCTCTCGATGTGTGGCACAAAAAGAGACTGCTTATAAAGTGTTATTTTTTTGGTACAGGACCCCTGAAATATTACATCGATATGACCCTTCTCTCTCTCCCCTGTGCTGGAGATGTGGTAAACTCAGAGGCACTCATTTTCACATCTTCTGGCAGTGTGAAAAGATCACACCCTTCTGGTCTATGGTTTCAACTATACTTCAACAGGTCTTTGACATCTCCATTCCACAGGATCCTGTACACCTCCTTCTAGGCCTCCCATTCCCCGGTATGGGTAAGGCCTCCAACTAATTGGCCTCGTTCATTCTACTGGCAGCTAAAAGAGCTATCCCAGCATGCTGGTTATCACCTCCCCCCCCCCTCACAGAGTCAACTAATACAGAATATTAGTGAAATCCGCAGAATGGAACACATGACAGCACTAATAGAGGAAGATGCCATGGATAGGTTTACTAAGATCTGGGATCCTTGGGATCACTCAGTATATGGCACCCCCCATGGGGAACCCCTGACCTGACCCTCTCGTACCCCAGATCTGATTTTACGGAACCCCCCTCTCTCCCCCCCCCCTCTATCGGTACTCAGCCCCCTTTTCTCCCTCACATATTTAGCTGACTAGGAAGTCAATGTTGATGTTTGAAATGATAACGATTGCTAGGATGATCACCTTATATAGTGGTATACCCGCCTGATACTTATATATTTTATTGTAATACTGGATCTTTGTTTCTTTTTTTTCTTTTTATTTTGGTCCGCTATAATATTGCTTCTGTGTCTATTTTTTTTTTTTTTTTTTGTTATATCATTATTATATTTTCCTGGACATTTACTTATACCCGGCCTACGAAATGTTCTGAAATGTTAATAACATATACGAATGTGTATATTTCCTGAATTATTGTACGATAACTATTGTTATGATGTACTTGTTTACTTTTCTTTTCAATAAAAATACAATAAAAAAAAAAAAAAAGTTAAGCTGCAATATACCTGTTTCAGAGCGCTGATTGGTGGTCACGTGATCCGTCGTCTTTTTCCTCACTCGCATGACAGCTGCAGCGGGCAGGGCCGCCTCTCTCTCATCCTCTCCTTCTCCTGGCTGACATCAGCTGGGGGTCCTTGGCCTCGCCCACTGCAGCTGTCGGGCTGACCCCTGCTTGCCACTGGCTCCTGACAACCTTGTCTAGCTGCATCTTTCCATAGCTAAAAATTTCCCTCCAGGAACATTCTCCTCCCAGTTATTGGTTTCTGACATTTGAGCATAAAAAAGTGTGTGCAGTAGGCCCAGTTTGCACAGGAAAATGTTTACCTTGATACAAATGCACACACAAATTCATCTCAAATGGTGCACGTAACTAACTTGTGGACAAAGGAGCGCTAGAAGTGTGGAGAACATATGTACACTTTTACGTCTTTAATTTTTCAATGGTGAGAACTATGATGTCTGCAGAGCCCAAAACATGCTGACAAATATGCAGTTTCTTACATTATAATGAACACAAGAAAGCTGTAATAATAGGATTATACAGTAGCTGTTCATGTATGTATCATTCATAAAATCTGTAGAAAAGCAATTTACACACATCCCACAGCATGTAAACAAACTATCCAATTGTATGACTATCGCATAAGCATTTATGAAAATAAAATAAAACTGCTTTATAAACACTCACTGTCTTTTCTGATGCACATAAACACAGCTAAAATGTTAAACCAAGAAAACTTTTTTCGATAAGCAGCATATTGTTATAGAGCAATAAAATGAGGAGTTATTTAAATCACTAGATTAACTAATGAACACTTATTCATTTTGCAATTTGGGGTTAGGGGATGACTAATATGTAATCCAGGACCTCACACCTTCAAAAATGTAGTGCCATTGGGCAACAGTCTCACTACATCAAGCTAATTTTTTGTAGGGTGAGAATGTCACCCCCTTCCTTAGCATCCTGGGATAGTCACGTCATGTGTCTCAGTAGGTTTTGAAGCTGTGCAGAACCCACTGCACATGCACAGTGTAGTGTCATCAGGAGGCTGGCTTCTAGGACCCGGAAGAGACGACTGTCCTCCTGATGAAATCAGAAATAATATGGAGGCACAGAACCAGGCGTGCAATGGCTTGCAATGGCTTCTGGCAAATCACAGAAAAACAGCACTGGGCAGGTGAGTACACTATTTCAGCTAAACCCAGTGTACCAGGTAAGTAGGTGTAGCATTAAAATTAGCCCCGTGAAGGGTTTATAATTTAGTTATTATTGTAATACTTCCCTTAAAATAATGGGACTTTCATACTTGTATGAATATTTTGCATCATTGGGGCAGTTTCATTTAAATTAGACATAATACAAAAGTGGAATGGTTGCCCTTAGTGACCAATAAGAATTATTATTAAATTTTTCTTTAACCACTTGCCAACCAGCTCACGCATATATACTGCGGCAGGTTGGCAGTGCTGCGCGAATTGCCATACCTGTAGCGTGGCTCGTGCCGGCGCAATTGTGGGCGGGCGCGCGCCGCCAGCGGCGGGCTCTCACTCCTGCTGCACGCTGGGTCCACCACCGACCCGTGATCACCTAGTGCAGAGGCAGCATGAGGATCTGCCAGTGTAAACAAGGCAGATCCCCATTCTGACAGGGGACATGTCAGAGATCTTCTGTTCCCAGTGATCGGAAACAATGATCTCTGTCATGTCCCAGTGAGCCCACCCCCCTATAGTTAGAACACACCTAGGGAACAGACTTAACCCCTTGATTGTCCCCTAGTGTTAACCCCTTCCACGTCAGTGTCATTTTTACATTGATCAGTGCATTTTTATAGCACTGATCAATGCAATAATGTCACTGGTCCCCAAAAAAATGTAATTTGGGGTCAAATTTGTGTGCCGCAATGTGGCAGTCCCACTAAAAATTGCAGATCACCGTCATTACTAGTAAAAACAATAAAAAAAAGTGAAAGTCCCTAAATCTATCCCATAGTTTGCAGACGCAATAACTTTTGCGCAACCAATCAATATATGCCTATTGCAATTTTTTTTTACCAAAAATATGTAGAAGTATAAATATTGGCCTAAACTAATGAATAAATGTGTTTTTTTATATTTTTTGGGGATATTCATTATAGCAAAAAGTAAAAAAAAAAAAAAAGTTTTCTTCAAAATTGTCGCTTTTGTTTGTTTATAGCGCAAAAAATTAAAACCGCAGAGATGAACAAATACCACCAAAAGAAAGCTCTATTTGTGGGAAAAAAGGATGTCAATTTTGTTTGGGTACAGCATGGCACGACCGCGCAATTGTAAGTTAAAGTGATGCTGTGCCGTATCGCAAAAAATGGCCTGGTCATTAAGGGGGCACATCCTTTCGGGGGGCTGAAGTGGTTAACATGAGATTAAATCAGAATTCTCAGAGTCTATTATTTCAAAGGGACACAGAACATAAATTACCCTACCAACAAACATTAGAAATGTTGCAGCTGAGGCCCAACTGCAAAAACATTAAGTGTGGCACATTTACAGTGTCAGAGCACTGAAATAAGGATGGAAATATCACAAGTAATGGTGCCAAGCCAATACAGTTATTAGGAGTCGGGGGTAGGTAGGAGATGGTGATGGTGGTAGGCCAGCAGTGGCTTCAGGAGCTGGTATAGGTGGCAAGCTAGGAGAGATAACAGGAGCTGGTAATGAAGGCAGGACAGCAGAAGCTGCAGGAGCTGGTAATGGTTGCAAGCCAGGAGAGGTGGTAGGAGCTGGCAGTGTTGGCAGGCTAGCTGAGTAGACTGTAGTTGGTAATGGTGGCTGTGACAGACCTGGAAAGGTAACAGGGGCTGGTAATGGTGGCAGGCCAGCAGAGGTTCCAGAAGTTAGTAATGGTGACAGGCCAGCTGAGGTGGCAGAAGCCCCTGATTTCGAGGGATAGTCCCTGATTTGGAGCAATGTCCCTCATTCCTCCTCATTTGTCCCTCATTTTGGTCTGATCTATATAGATGTATATAAAATACACTTTTTATCTATCAAAAAATGTTTTCCAGCACTAAACCTTTTATCTGATTTCTAAATTGCTGCATTTGTAAATTCCAAAAGCCAATATAAAGGAATAGTAGTGGTAAAAAAAAAGCACTTGTGGTTTTAACCAATCTTGTTTTTTGTACAATTCTCCTTTAAGGGGGCGTGGCAAGAGGTGTGTTTTATGCCTGCATACTTTTGCTGATAGATGTCCCTCATTCCCATCTCGAAAAGTGCAGAAGCTGGTAATAGTGGCAGTCCAGCAGAGATGGCAGGAGCTGATAATGGTGGCAGGCCAGACTTGTTAACTGATAACAGTGGCAGCAGCAGGCCAGAAGAATTGTCAGTAGCTGGTAATGGTGGGAGGCCAGCAGAGGTGGCAGGAGCTGGTAATAATGGTAGGTCAGGAGAGTTGGCAGGAGCTGGTAATGGTGGCAGGCCAAGGGAGGTGACAGAAGCTGGTAATAGTTGCAAGCCAACAGTGGGGGCAGGAGCTGGTAGAGGTGGCAGGACAGGAGAGTAGGCAGCAGCTGGTTATGGCGCAAGGTGTCACAGTGATTACAAGGAAAATTTTAATTGGTAGCATCAGTTGTGTAATTGTTTCTTATTCAGGAAAGCCTTACTGCTATGGATGGAATAAAAAAGGCAGCAAAGAGGGTGAATGCCAAGATAGCTAGTTATCAAAATTAAAATACAGTTTTCTTTCTAACTGTCCGGGAGTCTCTCCCTATGCAATTTGACAGTGGTTATCCTTTCCCTGTTACAGCTTCCAGTATACTGAAAATAGGGCTGCTACCCCCCCCCCCCCCATTTTTATAGTGAGGGGGCTAGCACATAACAAAGACCCCATTATTTGTCCAAAGTTCAAAGGCCTTCGCATTGCATTATAATTATCAACAATGAGGGTGGGCGAACAGCTACATTAGTTCCAAGTGTCTGCGAATGGGTTCCTTATGAAAAGCATTTAAAAAGACAAAGGCTAGGCACATCCATTATGTAGCACGACAAAAAAGGTAGCAGAATCCTATATGTAATGTCATGTCACACTGTATATTATCATATTTCATATATAATAAGCAAATAACATTGCCTCCATGAACTTTATTATTGACAAGCTATAAACAGAAAAAAGGTTTTGAAAAGTTGCAGCGATAAAATAATTTTTACTATGCTGGCCGCGTTCACATGTGTATCTAAAACAACATTAAAAAGCTTTGCTTCCCTTTGAAACTTCATTCACCATTGCAAATGAATGTAGAACTTGCCTTTAAAAAATCCATGGAAAATAAAAAAAGAATGCTTGGTCGCTATTTACTTCACGATAAAAGATTGCATTAGTGTTCTATACATAAATTACATGCTTTACTAAAACATATTTTCTTATCTTGATCCTGCCAAGCCTGGTTTGAAAATAAACAAACTGTTTAAACAGATGATTATGCCCAAGCACTTTCCTTTTATCCAGGTCCTTTTGCTGTGGAACAGAGCACCCCCTTGCACACACACACACATACACACATACACACACATACAGCTGACCCCGTATGTACTGGGAATAACCTGGCTTAATCCCATGCCTGTTTGATTTGTTCTGACCTATTTGCATAATGTGCGTGCGGTTAAATGAGAAGTGAGCACCTAATTAAATCATGCACCACAAAAAAAAGGATTAAAAATATTCTTTCCTGTTTAAAGGGAAAAAAAAAAAAAACACATACTAATTATTTCCTTGATGTGGTTCCTTTCCCTGTAATTCCATGTCATTTAATCTGCTAAGCTTTTTTTTTTCCAAGGTTTTTGTTTGCCTGTTGAAGTCAAAGTTGACTGAGGGGAGAGATAGACAGAAAGGTGCCTCATTAGATGTGACGTTTTAAAGAAAAGCTCTGTTCTATTTAAAAAAAAAAAATAAAAAAATGAAAGCTTTAGCATATATAATTGCTACAAAAAACAAACATTTTAAGTTATTGTTCTGATTTTCTAAAACCGGCAGAATTCTAAATGTTGCTTCTTGTAAAAATGACAATTCTGGCTACAGTTGTTTTTATTTTTTTTTATTTTTTTATTTTGCCTACAGAACATTAGGGATGTGAGGATGATTTTCCCTAATTACATTTTGTGGAAAAATTGCTGATCTTGACTTTGATTAAATGTCAAAACTAAGTGGACTGCTTAGGAATTTGCTTTAAAAAAAAAAATCATATGGGTTTGTTTTCTGATTAATTGTTTTCTTGATAAACATACTGTTCTTTTAATAGCAATGCACAGTAGATGTGCAGTGTTGGCAAGGTTTTAAAGTGCCAGATGATTGGCCCATACACATGATTGGCCCATACAAGCGACAGCTTCTTGGCAGCCCTCCCTGCACACAAAGCGGTTAATTTAGCACTCGCATTTGCTCCAGAGCTTAGTAAATGAGCAGAAGCTCTGCTGACTTTCATCATCCAATCATGTGCAAGCAAAAATGCATTTTTTTTTATTTTCCTTGCATGTGATTGGGTACTCTTTGCAAAGTGAAGCCTTACCCCTTGCAGAGGGCAACTGCACAGTCTATTTGCCTTTAGTAAATCAACCCCATTGGTTCAGGAGAAACCGAGCAGCCATAGGGGTTGATTTACTGAAAATAATAAGACTGTGCAGTTGCTCCAGAGTTTAGTAAATAAAATAGCAGAAGCTCTGCTGACTTCCATCCTCCAATCATGTGCAAGAAAAAAATGCAATTTTTTTATTTTCCTTGCATGTGATTGGGTCAATGACGGCCCGTCCATTAGGGGCACACAGGAGCCGCCCCCCCGTTCCGTGCGTCCGGCCCCCTGATCTACAGGGCGCCGGACTATGGACTATGGAGGGGGGTTTGAAGCCTGTGATTAGAGCCAGAGGATCTAATAAGCTTCAAAAAAGGGTGGGCTTGGGCGCAGAGTTGTGTGATGAAAGCAAATTAATATTCACTATTTTCACACTAAATATCCTCCCTGCCAATCAGGAAGCAGGTTGTGAGATCTGTTTCCCAATTGCCCAAAATGTCAGACGATCCTATAAGACGCCTAGCACCTAGGAGGAGGAGAGAGGAGATGCACGGCGGCTTGCATGGCAAAAGTCACCCTGCTGGAGGAGAGGACACCAGAGCCGCTACCCCCAGCCTGCCGCCCGCCAACTAGATGGGGTAAGTGCCGGACTGACCGTCAGACAGTGGGTGGGGGGTAACGCTGCCACCGTCGGCCGCCCAAGGGGGTGGTTGTTTGCCCCCCCCCCCAAAAAAACAAAAAACAGTTGCCACTGTATTGGGTTATCTTTTTCATAGAGAAGCCTTACCTCATTTACTAAGCTCTGGAGCAACTGTACTTGCAGAGGGCAACTGCAATTTGTTAATTGCACAGTCTATTTGCCTTTAGTAAATCAACCTCATAGTGTCAGTGAACCGAAAGCTGATCAGGGAAAGCATAGGGAAAACTGTCAAGCTGCAGGGAGAGATTGGGGTTGATTTCAAAACTGTACTTGTATTCTGATTGCTAGATTTTGTGAAATCGGCTTCTAAAAAAATAGGATTTTTCAGTGGTTGTTTTAGCATTTTCAATTATTTTGGAGAGATGTTGGTTTTTATATTAGGTTCATTGGACCTTTAATTTAGGGTAAGCAACTTTTGTTTCTGCAAGATTTTACTTAACCTCCCTGGCGGTATGATTATGTCTGGAATTTTGTACCAAAAGCGGTACAATTATTTTGCATTGAAATTTGGCGTTTTTATATTGTAGGCCTGCAATTCTTATGAATAACTCACTTAAATCTGTCCAAACCAGAGTCTAGTAGACATCCCGGGTATGATAAAGTTTGAAACACAAAATCATAAATTATAATAAAATAAAAATATATATATAAAAATTATTCAATAATGTAATCAAATCAAAAACACAAAAATTTGCTCAGTTGCAGAATAGTCGCTGTCATTAAATTTAGTGTTTGATGATGAATTGTGATTCTAATTTATTATCACTGTTTTCTAGCTGGTCTAAAACCACTTTTGACATAAAGGGACACTTTTTGGTTGCTATGGACAATCTCCAGTTTCCAGGCAGAAAAAAATCTATTTATTATATAAAATGACATGCAGGGCACTGGGCAGACTACTAGGGACAAAGGGGATGTGTATTTTTTTTATACAGTACTGTAATCTGTAAGATTACAGCACTGTATGTGTATTGTGTGTTTTTAACTTTTTGGAATTTGGCGCGGATCTTCGCTCCCGTGCATCGTAACGTCGCAGGGAATGGAGATCAGCGGCACTCGGGCACTGTGTGAATCGAGCGAGCAGACGGCTCTCTCACACAGCGGGGAGACATCGCAGAATCCAGGGGACAAGGTAAGTAACTTCCCCCTGTATCCTGCAATGCAAGCCCGAGTCTGGCTCGGGGTTACCGCTTTTGGTACTGAAATCCCGCCCCGAGCCAGACTCTGGAATACCGCCAGGGGGGTTAAAAAAAGTGTGGGCTTTTGGTTTGGGGGTTGTATCTGTGGTCATGTCTTTTGTGTTTTTATTTTTTTATTATTTTGTTATGTTGCTAGGGTAATTTTTTAAGTTTGGGGTGCTCAAAGCAGGAGCACAAGTAACTATCTGTTCTTGGAGTTGCCTTTTGTTCGCAGCATTTCACTGTATCTTTTGAATGAAAAATAAAGAGTGGAAAAACTGTGTGCACCTCACATTATATCACTTGCATTCCTATCTCCATATATAAAATAAAATTTCTAGCTCTAATTAACCCCTTGGCGCCGGCTACCACCAGCCCTTCAGAATGTCGGAAGGAGGGGCTTATGATCATGTGATTGGCTCTCATGGCGGTCACATGATCAAAAAACTCCAGCAAGCAAGCGATCGAGAGCTTTCCGTTAGCCGCCAGTCACTGTGCCTGGAGCATGCCGTGCGCGTGCTCTCGCCACAGCTCTATTGGCGCTATTGAACGCCAATATGTGGCCGCTCTGCGCCAAAACCCACATTCCAAGAGGTTGCATATTTGTGTGCGCTTGGCGCCAGCAGGTTAAAACTGTCCTGCTGCTCTCCTATTTTAATATGCTGTGACTAGGGTTGAGCAAACCCGAACTGTAAAGTTCGGGTCCGTACCGGACTTTTGGGTGTCCGGGTCCCGGACCCGAACCCGAACTATTGGCTGTATGTTCGGGTTCGGGTCCGGTGTTCGGCGATGTATTGGCGCCTTTTACAAGCTGCAGGGCAGCCAATCGATGCTAGTTTCACTAGTGTGCCCTTAGAAGCCATCACAGCCATGCCTACTAATGGCATGGCTGTGATTGGGCAGTGCAACATGTGACCCAGCCTCTATATATAGTACAGACACACAGCACACAGCGTCACTCTGCTATAGACAGGTTCCTGTGCTGCTAAGAGAGGATTTTAGGAGTTAGTCTGATAAAGTCAGTCAGTCAGTCAGTCCACATTCCTTAAATTTTCTTCAAATTAGTTATATCAGTGAGCGATCTACATAGCTAGAGTAGACTAGAGAGTGTCTTTATTAAGGAAAAGAAAGAGGCAGAGAGAATTATTCAAGAGATGCCTAAATCAATTGTACCCTGGCTGGGGTGCAGTGTCTTTTAACAGTGCCATGAGGCCAGTGCCAGACAAAATATAAGTTTTACCTGCAAGCTCAGTGCAGCATCACTGCACTGCATATTTTGGTAAGAGATACACCATACTCTGTGTGTATTCTGCTATTAGAAAAACATTGCAAAAAATAATAATTTTGCTGTGTTTTTTTTTTTCCAATATAATTTTCTGCATGTTCATACATGCTTTAGACACTGTACGTGTATTCTGCTATTGACAAAAAATAAAATATTTCAGTGCTTTGTGCAGGAGTGTGACATACAATCCCCAAAAAAAATTGTAGTGACATTTTTTTCCCAATAGCATTTTCTGCATGTTCATACACGCTTTAGACACTGTACGTGTATTCTGCTATTGACAAAAAATAAAATATTTCAGTGCTTTGTGCAGGAGTGTGACATACAATCCCAAAAAAAAATTGTAGTGACATTTTTTTTCCCAATAGCATTTTCTGCATGTTCATACACGCTTTAGACACTGTACATGTATTCTGCTATTGACAAAAAATAAAATATTTCAGTGCTTTGTGCAGGAGTGTGACATACAATCCCAAAAAAAAATTGTAGTGACATTTTTTTCCCAATAGCATTTTCTGCATGTTCATACACGCTTTAGACACTGTACGTGTATTCTGCTATTGACAAAAAATAAAATATTTCAGTGCTTTGTGCAGGAGTGTGACATACAATCCCAAAAAAAAATTGTAGTGACATTTTTTTTCCCAATAGCATTTTCTGCATGTTCATACACGCTTTAGACACTGTACGTGTATTCTGCTATTGACAAAAAATAAAATATTTCAGTGCTTTGTGCAGGAGTGTGACATACAATCCCAAGAAAAAAATGTAGTGACATTTTTTTTTCCAAATAGCATTTTCTGCATGTTCATACACGCTTTAGACACTGTACGTGTATTCTGCTATTGACAAAAAATAAAATATTTCAGTGCTTTGTGCAGGAGTGTGACATACAATTCCAAAAAAAAATTGTAGTGACATTTTTTTCCCAATAGCATTTTCTGCATGTTCATACACGCTTTAGACACTGTACGTGTATTCTGCTATTGACAAAAAATAAAATATTTCAGTGCTTTGTGCAGGAGTGTGACATACAATCCCAAAAAAAAATTGTAGTGACATTTTTTTTCCCAATAGCATTTTCTGCATGTTCATACACGCTTTAGACACTGTACGTGTATTCTGCTATTGACAAAAAATAAAATATTTCAGTGCTTTGTGCAGGAGTGTGACATACAATCCCAAGAAAAAATTGTAGTGACATTTTTTTTTCCAAATAGCATTTTCTGCATGTTCATACACGCTTTAGACACTGTACGTGTATTCTGCTATTGACAAAAAATAAAATATTTCAGTGCTTTGTGCAGGAGTGTGACATACAATCGATCGATATTTCATCTATTGTATTGTCCCAAAAAAAATTGTAGTGACATTTTTTTCCAATAGCATT
Source organism: Lithobates sylvaticus (assembly GCA_028564925.1). NCBI lineage: Eukaryota > Metazoa > Chordata > Amphibia > Anura > Ranidae > Lithobates > Lithobates sylvaticus. The sequence goes on along the minus strand of CM053029.1, from coordinate 212,195,820 downwards.
TTCTGCATGTTCATACACGCATTAGACACTGTACGTGTATTCTGCTATTGACAAAAAATAAAATATTTCAGTGCTTTGTGCAGGAGTGGGACATACAATCGATCGATATTTCTCCTATTGTGCTGTCCCCAAAAAAAATTGTAGTGACATTTTTTTTTCCCAATAGCATTTTCTGCAGTTTAGCAGTTTTTGAGATACACGCTTTACATACTGTGGGTGTATTCTGCTATTGCAAAAACACCCATTTAGGGCGAGATCATACATTTTGAAAATATGAGGAGATCATCAAAAAGGGGAAGTGGCCTGGGTCGTGGTGCTGCTGGTGGCGCTCCTGTTGCAGGGAGAGGACGTGGTCGATCTGTGCCAGCTACACGCACTAGTGAAACACCTTCCTCAGGTGCGAGTAGGCGACAGAGCCTGCAGCGGTATTTCGGCACTGTATTTCGGCACGCCTAATGAGGCCGTACGAATGTTGAGGCCAGGACAAGTACAGGCGATAGTAGATTGGGTTGCTGACAGTGCCTCCGGTTCCTTCACATTGTCTCCCACCCAGTCTCCTGATGAAAGTTCAGAGTTGGCACCTGCAGCCGATGTCCATCAGTCTTTCACCTCACCCCCTTGCAAATCAGCCAATCAGTCTGAGCCCCAAATCATGCAGCAGTCTCTTCTGCTTTTTGATGACTCTGTCTCGGTTTCCCCGGGCCATCCACCTAGCCCTGCCACAGAAGTGGAAGAGATTGTGTGCACCGATGCCCAACCACTTATGTTTCATGATGAGTACATGGGAGGACCATCGCAGCACGTCTCGGATGATGACGAAACACAGGTGCCAACTGCTGCTGCTTTCGCCATTGTGCAGACCGACAAGGAGGGCAGGGGTGAAGACTGGGTGGAAGATGATGTGGAGGACGATGAGGTCCTTGACCCCACATGGTATCAACGTCATGCAGGTGACCAGTGTGGTTCGGAGGAAGAGGCGGTGGTCGCACAGAGCCACCAGCACAGCAGAAGAGGGAGCAGGGTGCAAAAGCGGAGCGTCCGTCCCCTAGACAGTACGTCTGCTACTGCCCAACGCAGCAAGCAGGGCCGGACTGGCCTCCTGGGATAGCGGGAGATTTCCCTGTAGGCTGGCTGCCCTGGGGCCGCTGTCAGCTAGGAGCTGTGAACAGGAGGCGGGGCTGGCTGAGGAAATTAATTCTAGCAGTGGAGGGTCGGAGGAGCACTTGGCTATCTTGCGGCAGGCAGGTCTGTGGTGTGCAGGAGGGAGGGAGCATGGACGCTTACTGTGAGTTCACTGGGCAATGGACTGATCACTTCTTGTAGCAGGGAACCCACAGCCAATAGCGCTGCTTAGGGGAGTACAAGGGAGGACTTGCTCCTCCTCCTGTCCATCCACAGCCAATCAGAAGGCAGTGTAGCCCTCCCCCGCTCACATTTGACTGTAAACGCGGGAATGGGGCTGCACGCCAGGAGGGAGATACACGGAGATATGACTACAACAATGTAAGTTCTGCAGGACTTACAAGTCTGGCTGAATGGAAAAAACAGGATCGTCAGGAAGACGGTATCATGTTGCTGGCCGGCTGCAGTGTCTTCCAAATGTGATCAGGCAGTGTGCAGGTTACCGATCAGCCTCCCCTCCCTCTTGTCTCCCTGATTCCTTTTTTTTTATTTGCTAACCTGACCTGCACATTGTCGGATCACACTGATAAGATCTCTGGAAGACGCTGCAGCAGCATTCTATGAGATCAGGACACATGGCTGTTAACCATTTCAGCTTATAATCAGCTATTTATCCAGAGTTCTGTGTGTGCTGCACAGATTGTTTTTTTTTTTTTTTTTTGGAGGATTTACTGCTGGATCATGCTAAAAGCTTCACAGCCCCATTAACTGGTTACTGTCCTCCACTAATCCTGAGCAGTTTAGTGTTTGCAAGAAAATTTGTATTTTGGAAATGGGATGTGAAGCTGTGTTCTGTGTTCTGTCACTTGGTTGTACTTTCAAAGGAAAATCACTGACTTGATCTTGCAGAGATGGTTTAAATAGAGTGGAGCAACCCTGCGATACTATATACCTGTACACTGAGTTCAGCTTTTAAATGCAGTCTCCTGAATCAATCATGTCTGCGATCCCTAACCTGTACTATGGCTGCAGTCTCTGCCCCTCTCCTGTACTATATCTGCAGTCTCTGCCCCTCTCCTGTACTATATCTGCAGTCTCTGCCCCTCTCCTGTACTATATCTGCAGTCTCTGCCCCTCTCCTGTACTATGTCTGCAGTCTCTGCCCTCTCCTGTACTATGTCTGCAGTCTCTGCCCCTCTCCTGTACTATGTTTGCAGTCTCTGCCCCTCTCCTGCACTATGTCTGCAGTCTCTGCCCCTCTCCTGCACTATGTCTGCAGTCTCTGCCCCTCTCCTGCACTATGTCTGCAGTCTCTGCCCCTCTCCTGCACTATGTCTGCAGTCTCTGACCCTCTCCTGCACTATGTCTGCAGTCTCTGACCCTCTCCTGCACTATGTCTGCATATATGTGGATATAGAGCTGAGAGAGGGGGGAAAAAAAACAAAGAGGAGGAGAAGGAATAAAAAGAGGGGGAGGAACAAAGAAAGCGGGTGAGAAAGAACATGAAAGATGGATAGAGAGCGATATATGGGGAAAAAAGCAAGACATTAGGATAGAGAGCGATATATGGGAAAGAAAGGAGAACAAAGAGAAAGTATGGTATATCCTAAGAGGTACCATAGGGGTACCTTATGCTAAATATACTGTACGAGTGGAAGGGACTCGGAGTGCTAAATGACAACCCATGCTACACCACTGGGGCTGCTATGAAATTATTTCCAGGGCTGGTTTTTATGCCCAGTCCGGCCCTGGCAGCAAGGGACCGAGCACACCAAAGCCAGGTCCAAGGAGTTCCCTAGCTTGGCAGTTCTTCAGACAATGTGCTGATGACAAGACACGAGTGGTTTGCACGCTGTGCAATCAGAGCCTGAAGCGAGGCATAAATGTTCTCAACCTGAGCACAACCTGCATGACCAGGCATCTAAGTGCAAAGCACGAGATGCAGTGGAGTAGACACCTCAAAAACCAAGAAAGGTCTCTGGCTCCTCCTGCTTCCTCTTCTGCTGCAGTCTCGGCCTCTTCATCCACCTCTGTAGTGACAGTGACACCTGCCAACCCGCAAACAGAGGATCTGCCAGCAACACTACCACCTGGGTCACCAACCATCTCCACAATGTCCCATGGAAGCGTTCAGCTCTCTATTTCCCAAACACTGGAGCGGAAGAGGAAGTACCACCCTAGCCACCCGAGATCCCTGGCCCTGAATGCCAGCATTTCAAAATTCCTCGCCTTTGAAATGCTGTCATTCCGTCTGGTGGAGACGCCGAGTTTTAAAAGGCTGATGTCATTGGCTGTCCCACAGTACGTCGTGCCCAGCCGCCACTACTTTTCCAGACGAGCTATCCCTTCCCTGCACAACCAAGTGGGGGACAAAATCAGGTGTGCACTGCGCAATGCCATCTGTGGCAAGGTCCACCTAACTACGGATGCGTGGACCAGTAAGCACGGTCAGGGACGTTATATCTCCCTAACAGCACACTGGGTAAATGTATTGGCGGCTGGGCCTGAGGCGGATAGCAGTTTGGCGCATGTCCTTCCACCACCGAGGATTGCAGGGCACTTCAGTTTGCCTCCTGTTGCTAACTCCTCCTACTCCGCCTCCTCATCCTCTACCGCCTCCTCATCCGGTCAGCGTAACACCTTCACCACCAACTTCAGCACAGCCAGGGCTAAACGACAGCCGGCAGTTTTAAAACTTTCCTGTTTGGGGGAAAAACCCCACACCGCGCAGGAGTTGTGGAGGGACATGGAAAAACAGACCGATGAGTGGTTGGTGGCAGTGAGCCTCAAGCCCGGCCTGGTGGTGTGCGATAATGGGCGAAATCTCGTAGCAGCTCTGGGCCTTGCCGGTTTGACGCACATCCCTTGCCTGGCGCATGTGCTGAACTTGGTGGTCCAGAGGTTCCTTAAGAATTACCCCGATATGCCAGAGCTGCTGCAGAAAGTGCAGGCCGTCTGTGCGCACTTTCGGCGTTCTCACCCTGCTGCTGCTCGCCTGTCAGCGCTGCAGCGTAACTTCGGCCTTCCCGCTCACCGTCTCATATGTGACGTGCCCACAAGGTGGAACTCCACCTTGCACATGCTTGCCAGACTGTGCGAGCTGCAGCACGCACGCGTGAGTCGCTCTGTGGAACAGCACCACTTCACCGCCAATAACTGGGCCTCCATGCGAGACCTGTGTGCCTTGTTGCGCTGTTTCGAGTACTCCACCAACATGGCCAGTGCCGATGACGCCGTTCTTAGCGTTACTATCCCAGTTCTATGCCTCCTTGAAAAAACTCTTCAGGCGATGATGGAAGAGGATGTGGCACAGGAGGAGGAGGAGGAAGAGGGTTCATTTCCAAGGCTTTCAGGGCAGTCATTTACAAGTGGCTACAAGGGTGGGTTCCTGCACCAACAAGCGCCAGGTACACAATTACACAAACACAATTGCCGGCAGCAAGGGCACAGTTCTGGAGGATGACGAGGTGGAGGATGAGGAGGAGATGGAGGAGGAGGAACCATGTTCACAGCAGGGTGGAACCCAGACCAGCTCATGTCCATCACTGGTGCGTGGCTGGGGGGATACAGAGGACACAGACGATACACCTCCCATAGAGGACAGCTTTTCCTTGCCTCTGGGCAGCCTGGCACACATGAGCGATTACATGCTGCAGTGTCTCCGCAACGACCGCCGAGTTGCCCACATTTTAACTGGTGCTGATTATTGGGTGGCCACCCTGCTGGATCCCCGTTACAAGGACAACGTGCCGTCCTTAATTACCTCACTGGAGCATGATCGGAAGATGCGTGAGTACAAGCGCACGCTGGTAGACGCGCTGCTGGTGGCATTCCCACTTGGCAGCGGGGGTACGGTGGAAGCACAAGGCGAAGGCAGAGGAGGAGGAAGAGGTCGCCAACGCAGCCGGGGCACCGCCAGCACCTCGGAAGGCAGGGTTAGCATGGCCGAAATGTGGAAAAGCTTTGTCAGCACGCCACAACAACCAGCACCACCAGCTGAGATGGAACGTCTTAGCAGGAGGCAGCATTTCACCAACATGGTGGAGCAGTATGTGTGCACACGCCTACACGTACTGAATGACAGGTCTGCCCCCTTTAACTTCTGGGTCTCCAAATTGGACACATGGCCTGAGCTTGCCCTTTACGCCTTGGAGGTGCTGGCCTGCCCTGCATCCAGTGTATTATCTGAACGTGTATTTAGCACGGCAGGGGGCGTTATCGCAGACAAGCGCAGCCGCCTGTCCAGAGCCAATGTGGACAAGCTCACGTTCATTAAAATGAACCAGGCATGGATCCCACAGGACTTGTCCGTACCTTGTGCAGAATAGACATGTATACCGGTGTTCTGACAAAAACTGTCTGGCCATCGGCTAGTGTCTGGCCACTTACTGTGCAGGCGCAGTGCTTGCGCAGTACGGAGGACAAGGAGATTCACAAAATCTCCAAAGATGAACGTCGCCTGGGCAGTGAGTGCAGGTTCAAGCCCCACCATCCAAGTGGACATACGGTAGCACATAGTAACAGGGCCCCTCACGGGCTCGCTTGGCTAGGCTTCAACCTCGGATGATGTGGCTTGAACCTGGAGTCACCGCGCATCGTCTTCGGAGAGTTTCAAAATTCCCTTGTCCTACATACTGAGCAAGCGCAGTACAGGGCGGACACTATGCGACGGGGGACAGAATTCGACACATCATTCACCACTAGCCTTACCCAGCCATTGTTGTATTTTTGAACCAGTGTTGGCTATCTCGTCCTCCTCCACCGCCACTTCCACCTACACCGCCACATCCACCGCCACCTCAACCTCCTACTCCATATGGACCTCGTCCTCCTAGGTCAAGATTATAATTTTTTCATTTTTTTAATTTACAAGTATTTTATTTTCCCACTATCTTATCCATTAAATTGAATATTTTTTTCCAGAAAGTGCGTATTCTGGGGTATTCCCACCATATGTGCGGCATCGTTCTGTTGAGTTTCTGAGGTTCTTAATGACTTCCTGTACCTCTTCTGCTGAGAAGGGGGCCTCCAGCATATTATTATTTTATTTTTTTTAAGTTATTTCCCTATCCACATTTGTTTGCAGAGCACTTGCCATGCTCTTAACAACATTGTGTTGCCATTTGCAGCCCTCTAGCCCTTTCCATTACTTTTTTACAGCCATTTTAGTCTTCAAAAGTTCGGGTCCCCATTGACTTCAATGGGGTTCGGAGTTCGGGGTCAAGTTCAGGTCAAGTTCGGTCCCGAACCCGGACTTTTTTCCGAAGTTTGGCCGAACCCGCCGAACCCGAACATCCAGGTGTCCGATCAACTCTAGCTGTGACCTAATTCTTGTAGTTAAATCCCTAGCCCATGTTCTTTTTCTGTAGTAAATTTAGGACTAGCCTTAGCCTCCAAAATTGTCATGCTGCTGAACAATTTTATAGTGCTGTACTGTATTATCTGTGGTCTCTTAGAGTGGTTGTAAAGGCTAACAGTTATTTTTTTTACCATAATGCATTCATTTTAGTTCCAGTACTGTGTCCAAGGGCAGCAGCTCTGATCCCATTCTCTCCTTACAGACTCAGAGACAGCAACCAGAGCCATTGGCTTCTTCTGCTGTCAATCAAATCTTTTGAGGATGGAGGGGGGTGGGGCAGCACCAAACTGTTTGTGTTAATAGAGACACAGGGGTTGATTTACTAAAGGCAAATAGATTGTGCACTTTGCAATGTGCAGTTGCTCCAGAGCTTAGTAAACGAGGTAAGGCTTCACTTTGCATAGAATACCCAATCACGTGCAAGGAAAATGAAAAAAAAAAACAGCATTTTTGCTTGCACGTGATTGGATGATGGAAGTCAGCAGAGCTTCTGCTTATTTTCTAAGCTCGGGAGCAACTGCACTTGCAGAGTGCAACTGCACTTTGCAAAGTGCACAGTCTTTTTGCCTTTAGTAAATCAACCAGTTTGACTCTGGAGTGTGCCCGCATGAGTACCCCTCTAGCAAGCGGCTTGCTATAAGGCACTTGGAGGGGAGGAGAGGAGAGTGGTGGTGCGGGAAACCCCAGAAGACAATGTTCAGGGCAGCAATGCAAAACCACTGCACAGAGCAGGTATGTATAACATGTTTATTATTATTTTTTCTATAAAACTAAAAAAAAACTTTACAATAACTTTAATTCTTGTAATTAAACACCTGCCTGCACTCTTTGTTTTCAAAATATTTTGGCCTATTATGCCTGATTAAAGCTATCCTGCTGCTGGCACAATATCCCCGATTTCCACTGTCCTTGTTTTGGAAAATTTGTTCTGGAAATGTGCCTGGTCTTTGGTTGTGATCAAATATATCATTAAGCCTACTTTTTCTAAATGCTGCAATTAAAAAAAGGTTTTTTTTAAATAAAAATGTTATTGAAAAAGCATTGTTAAAGGGGGTTTCCATGTTTTGAAAACCCCTCTGGCGAGGTACAGGTCCATACTGAGAGCATGTGGCCTGGCCTGGTTAAGGAGGGTGCACGCTCACCCTCCCCTCCCCTCCCCTCCCTCCATCTCCCTGGCCGACCAGGCTGCATGCTTGGAAAATGGTCTGATATGATTTATTTTTTTGGTGGGACCCCATGCTTGTATCTGTCTTGTTTTTTACCCTTAAAATTTGTAGGTGGGGATAGGCTTTTTTTTTTCTGTGTGGAGTCCCCCTTGACATCCCTATCAGACTATCATCAATGATAAGGGTCTGTATGTAGTATGTATTTTTAGGGGGAACCCCATACCATTTTTTTTAACAAAAAATATTTACAATATTTTAATAATATTTATATATTACAAACTAAGCCAAATCTCTCATTTACTGACATTTTCTTTCTTTGTAAATGTCAACTTTTTATGTTTTTAGTTATTTTTATGGAATTTTGCATTTTTAATGTTGCCCTTAAATCATTATTAAATTGCAATCATTGCTGCTCCCTCCACATTTCTTTCTGTTTTGGTGCACGTTCCTCAGAGCAGTGCCAGGCGCCATATTTTTGACAACCCTTGCCTATTGTCCTAAGAAATGGCCATTACATTTTTTTTAACATTTGGCTCCCATTGACTTCAAAGGGTTTTGGATTTCTCACCCAGATTTTAATCGTGTTCTGCAAATCTGCCTCCAACCAAACCTATGTACGTTTAACTCATCCTTGGTTATACATTTTTGAAAAGATGAGCTAGATACAGGGTGTTGCAGAGTGTGTACCACTCTATGGGGTTGATTTACTAAAGGGAAATTGATTGTGCACTTTGCAAAGTGCAGTTTCACCCTGCAAGTGCAGTTGCTCCAGAGCTTAAATGAGGTAAAGCTTCACTTTGCAAAGAACACCCAATCAAATACAGGAAAATGAAAAAAAAAAAAAACAGCATTTTTGCTTGTACATGATTGGATGATGGAAGTCAGCACAGCTTATGCTCATTTGCTAAGCTCTGGAGTAACTGATCTTGCAGGGGGCAACTGCACAGTCTATTTGCCTTTAGTAAATCAACCCCTATGCCTGTCTCCATTAGGGACACTGTGAAGAAACCCAAGTCTTACCCAATCTGGCAGCCTCCCCACCGCAGCTATCACAAACTTTTATGGAGTAATTGGATAACAAAAATTTGAATTTATTCCTCACATTTAATTATAATATGGAGAAATTGCAATTTATACATTTAGGAATATTCAGATATTATAAACTATTCTTTATGGAAAATTTTAAGAATTAAACAACATTTTTTAAAATCTGGTAAAATTTTTTAAAATAAAGTAGTAGAGTTAGCAAATGGGTTTAAAACTAGAGGTTACTCTGCTGGGACAATGTCAAAGTTATGAGAAAGTGTCCCATATGAAATGAGAAATATTATTGAATAGTGGGAAAAAGAAGAGAACGTTTAATGATGAGAAAAGTAGAATTGTGACTCCTATAGAACCGATTGGCAGAGTTTAAAATGTACATCATTAGAAAGCACTGGCATGTGCTACAGGGGGATCTTATAGTGGTTCAAATAGTAGAACCCCATCCACTTGCTACAGCAAGAAGAGGGAGAAATGAAAAATATATTTTAGTGTTTATGAGTATCAACCAACTCTAAATAAAATGTTAAAGTGGTTGTATACCCTAAAATTTAACTTGCACCTACAGGTAAGCCTAGATTAAGGCTTACCTGTAGGTACAAGAAATATCTCCTAAACCTGCACGGTTTAGGAGATATTTGAAAAGAACGTTTTACAACGTTGTCTACGGCGCATGCGCGCCGTAGACAACGGTGCATTTACAGGGTTAATCCCTATCTTCAACTGCGGCTCACCGCAGTTGAAGTGTCCCGCGCGCATGCGCGGAGCGACGTCCTCGCCGCTCTGGCCAATCACAGCGCCGCAGCAGCGCTGTGATTGCCCGAGGCGGCGATACCCAGAAGGGTATCTGTTTGGAGATGGATGCGGCCGGAGGGGGAGAAGAACACAGCGTCGGGGGCCCCGATCTAAGGTAAGTGATGCATAATGAGCTAGTATGCTAGTCATACTAGCTCATTATGACTTTGTCTTGCAGGTAGTTACCAAAAAAAAATTTTTTTAAATGGGTATACAACCGATTTAAATATAAAAAACAAGGACAGTATAAATGTGGAAGGGTTCCTATATGTATATATGTAGAGGTTGATGATACTTATGTCGCGTACACACGAGCGGATTTTCCATCGGAAAAATCTTGGATGTTTTTTCCGATGGAATTCCGCTCAAGCTTGGCTTGCACACGCACGGTCACACAAAAGTTCACTGAACCTTCGACCGCCAATAACGCGGTAACATACAACACTAAGTTCAAGGCTTCCGAGCAATGGTCGAATTGTTTCCGAGCATGCGTAGGAATTGTGCACGTCGGAATTGCTACAGACGATCGGATCAAAACGTTTTCTGACCTAAAAATTGAGAACATGCTCGCAATCTTTTGCTGGCTGGAATTCCGCCGGCAAAAGTCTGATCATATACACGGTCGCATTTTCCGACCAAAAGCTCTCATCTGACTTTTGCTGGCGAAATTTACGATTGTGTGTATGCAGCATACGGGGTTTATTTACTAAAGCTGGGGGGGGGGGGGGTAGTCACAATTCTGCAGAGAAACCAATTAGCTTCTATATTTTATTTTTTATCGCTAAAGCTTAAACAAGCTGAGGTTAGAAGCTGATTGGTTTCTCTGCAGGATTGTGATTAATTTTGCCCTCTCCAGCCCATTGCAGGGTGGCCATGTATTTTTCTGGGCTTACCAATTACCTCCTTCCTGTAGCTCGACATTCGTTGTCTAGAGGTTCCCAGGGTTCGTACCCAGTAATTGTTGAGACTGACACACCAAGTCCTTTTGAGGATTTTTATTTGCAAAAACCGTTGAAACATAACACAGTCTCTCAGTTGGGAATAGAGGGTATGGGTGATAAAGCTCAGGCACTGTAGAACTGCTGACATCCAAATAAATGTCTCTCTAGTTAGTCCAGGGAGTAGCCACTCACAGCTGGACTCTTCACTATTGGATAAACCCTTGTTTTGCAGATCTAGCAGTCAACAAGTGATTCGGACTTTACAAAGTCTCTGCCACAGACTAGGTTGTGAAACTCCAAGTGAACAATGGGAAAGTCTCTGCCACAGACTATGTTGTAACCGAAGGATAGGTTAGGAACTTTTCCTATGGTACCTGGATCTTTCAGCTGTTTTGGCGATACCGTAGGAAATGCGGATCCACTAGTGTCCATACATCTCAGCTCCCAGGCTCCTACCGAGCAGCCAGCTTCATGCCCTCCTCTGAAGAGTCCTCCCCTGGTCGCTTGTACAAGTTGCTGTGCCTCTCCAATCCTGAGAGGACACAGGGACACTTCAGAATCCTCCTTCAATTACTGCGCCTCAAACTAGTCAGTTCTGAGGCTTGGAAATGGATGGATCCCCACCCCAGACCATGAGGGCCTCTGGGGGCTGGTCAGGGTGACCAGGCTTACGGGGGCAGCAGACACTCCTGGGCCCGGGACCCCTCGCGGGGTTGGTCTGGACCGGAACCAGGAATCAAAGTGCAAGCCGAACCCTGAACACGTGACTTCAGCCTCTTAAATACCCCTTCCCGGAATACGCAGCGGGGGCCAGATGCGCCCACTGATTGGCTCCGAGAAAGATTGGCACCTAACACGTCCAACCAGACTGCATTCGCAGCCTGTCACAGGTGCTTCACTGCACCTATGACCAGGCAGAACTCCAGTACAGCCTTGCCAAACTGATACCAAAGTAAAAGACCTAAAACAATTAACCCCCAGAACTCAGTTACAGTTCTGGAAAAACGAAATTACAGAATAGCGCACACTTAGAAAAAGTGTTGGCGCTACATAAATAAACCCCTTAGTAAGTATGATGGATCACAAGAGGTTAAAGTTTAGTCGTTTCTGAACTTGCCATTTATCTAAAGTGGTATGTCAGCTTATATGCCCCTGTCACTTGATTTATATTGGCAAGAGGAATTGCAAATTTAAAGTGGAGTGCCCACAAAAAAAAAAATAATTAAAAGTCAGCAGCTACAAATACTGCAGCTGCTGACTTTTAACAATCGGACACTTACCTGTCCCGGGATCCAGCGATGCGGGGGAATGAGACCCCCCTCGTTCCCCGCTCAGCTCACGTGCGCCGTGATTCGACGCTCACTCATCTGGGACACATGACAGGTCCCAGATGACTGTGCGGCGCCTACAGGAAGTGACGTTTAGCTCGGGCAATGAAGGTGGCAGACTACGAGGGACCCCCTAGCAACAGGCATTTAGAGGTGAGTAAAACATTTTTTTTTTTCCAATTATTTTTTTTTTTTTATGATTTTTAAGCCACATTTTTTTTTTTTGGTCGCAACCCCACTTTAAAAACTCAAAATGACTGAACACTGAGTGGGGAATAAGTAGCAGGTACAAAGCTCCCTGGTATAAGCAGTCTGTCGGGCATGGATACCAGATCCAAGGAAGTAGTGACAAACAGTGCAGTGTTTATTTGTGATATTTACAAGGTCTATATACAGGTTGTACAGCACCTGTATCTCAGAAAACAAACAGGAACAATAATAGCAAAACAAAAACCTAGCCATGTCGTGCCACTAACTACCAAAATATAGGTCCTAACTACCAGGGTGAGCAACCCTACAGCTTGTCAGATTCCACATATACAGCTTGTAAGTTTTTACCAACCTCTTTAGCTCTCACAGATAGGACTTTGTCTGATTCCCAGGCTGAGAGCACTGAGAGTCTCAGGTAAGTTACATAGTTACATAGTAGGTGAGGTTGAAAAAAGACCATCAAGTCCAACCTATGTGTGTGATTATATGTCAGTATTACATTGTATATCCCTGTTTGTTGCCGTCATTCAGGTGCTTATCTAATAGTTTCTTGAAACTATCAATGCTCCCCGCTGAGACTTCCACATCCCTGCCGCTCTTACAGTAAAGAACCTGCTACGTAGTTTAAGGTTAAACCTCTTTTCTTCTAATTTTAATGAGTTGCCACGAATCTTGTTAAACTCCCTTTTGCGAAAAAGTTTTATCCCTATTGTGGGGTCACCAATACGGTGTTTGCATATTGAAATCATATCCCCTCTCAAGCGTCTCTTCTATAGCAAGAATAAGTTCAGTGCTCGCAACCTTTCCTCATAACAAATGTCCTCCAGACCCTTTATTCGTTTTATTGCCCTTCTTTGTACTTGCTCCATTTCCAGTACATCCTTCCTGAGGACTGGTGCCCAGAACTGGAGAGCATACTCCAGGTGTGGACAGACCAGAGTCTTGTAGACTCTGCATCAAGTATAAATTGGCCTGGGGGTAGAGGACCAAGATCCGAACTGGATTGTGAAACAGATCCATAAATGTATATGAGAGGAGCCTGGGAGATGTATAAATCCCAAACAGTACTTTTCCTGACTCTCTCTGGGACGCTCAGCTTCAACACATATGTCCAACAAGATATGTCCCGTAATAATCAAAAAAGCGAGGCAGTGATGTACTTTGTGGAGTGTTACAATTTATGACCTGTTTGAAAATAAAGAAAATCTTTTTAATAATGTATTTTTAACAAATGGATGCCTGTTTGTTGGACAGAATACTTTTTCCAGTTTATATAGAGGGGAATGTGTTTGCGCCTAAAAAAAATACTTGTCTCTTGTTTTGAGAGGCCTCCCTAAAGATGTGGGGCAGTCATGAGAGCAAATGGATCCCTTAAACATGGAGGCTTGGGCATGCTTATTGTACATCATGAAGCCCCAGTTCTGAGGGTGAAATGCTTGAATGCAATTTCCTGTTAGAAAGCTCAATAGTTATCAGGCCATATGGAGAATCACATATACATCCTTTAGGCTGGGTTCACACTTATGCCGAATGCGGCTCGCATAAGGGGACCAGTGGGTCCCTGTTCTCTGTTTCAGGGATGAATCAGGCTAAAATGTTTGCCTGAGTTCGTACCTGAAACGGAGCCAAAGACGCACAGGTCACCTGTGCAATTTGCACCGAAGCGCTCCGGAGATGTGTGAACCGACTCCATTGAGAGCCCGTCACAATCTCCTGACATGCAGATTGGATGCGGCGAAGCCCGCAAGTGTGAACCAAGACTCAGCCTCTGGAGAGGCTGCGGAGAGAATTGCACAGGAGTCCTGTGCATCTTTGGTTCCGTTTCAGGTCCGAATTTAGTCAAAAATTCGGACTGAAATCGGACCTGAAAAGGTGAACAGGTATGTACCGAACCCCTGCTATGAGCCACTCTGTACGGCAGTGTGAACCCAGCCTTATTAGTCATGTGCCTCTAAAAGAACTGAGAGGTGAAATACCATTATAAACGTTACCTCAAACTTTATAATGCACAGCCTTTACAGGGTAAAGAAGTAACCCATACGAATGCCAATATAGGATTGGAAATTAAAACGTAGCTCCACCCAAAAGGGGGAACCCCACTTGTTCGTACCCTCCCCCTCTCCACTGCCACATTTGGCACTTTTTTTTGGGGGGGGGGGGGGGTGGACACCTTTCAAAACCAGGTGCCCGATCCCACACAGCGATCACGGAGATCTATGACATTTCTGGCCCTTCCTCCTCCCCCCGCTGCCTTCTGGGAGACACTCAGGTCTCAGAAGACAGCGGGACCATTCAGAAAAAAAGATTCACCTCTGGGTGATCTATGTACATTGCAAGGATTATAACAACCTTTGTTGCAGGTTCCTACCTTTTGTTATTTAGAAGAAATCCATGTGTGTTTGTCTGTGCGTGGTGGGAGTGGTTTTATAATTATCAGTCAGCTGTGGCAGCTGCAGGGCACTAATGGGGGAAGCTGCTGGGCCTGCATCCCTTTAGACGTGTTCCTATTGAAAATATCTCACGAAAAATGAATTTTTTGTGCAAGGGGATGCCTGAAATTTTGCTCAGTTTCACTGCCTTAGTAATTACCACAGCCATTTTAATGAAAATCTGTGGAAATCCTGAAAACATGACTTGTTGGGGTGCCTTGTAGACTGGAGTTGAGAAACACTGATCTATGATTTATTCAGAAAGCTTAAAAACATTGGGGGTTATTTACAAAAGGCAAATCCACTTTGCACTGCATGTGCACTTGGAAGTGCAGTCACTCTAAATCTAAGGGGGTAGATCTGAAATGAGGGGAAGCTCTGCTGATTTTATCATCCAATCATGTGCAAGCTAAAATGCTGTTTTTTTTTATTTTCCTTGCATGTCCCCCTTGGATCTGCAGCGACTGCTCTTCCAAGTGAATTTGCAGTGCAAAGTGGATTTTCCTTTAGTAAATAACCCCCATTGTTTTTAGTTTTATTGGATGGTACTGCTCTAGCTGAATTTCCATACCCCCCCCCCCCCCCCATTAACATCAGCATCATCATGAAAAGACCCTCTGCCATTGTATTTGCATTGCTCAGCTCATCATACATTTTTTGACAGTAGTTTGTCTATTACCCCCAAAAATGGCCAGAATTTAGCAAGATTTACTCCCATGAGACTTCAATAGGATTCAGCAGTTCAGGTTCATTTAACCCTCAGTAAGCCAAACCCGGGCAGATTAACCCATCACTAGTCACAACTTCAGATTACATACAATGAACTAAATTGCCAAATTTCTTTTAGGGAACTCACCTGTGTGGAGCTGCTGATACATTTTATACTGTAACTCCACAAACAGCGAAACAATGAACCTAGGTTCACGCACAGTACATCGAGTTCTTTCAAATCTGCATTTACAGCAGCAGTTTGTAACAGTAATGAGATTAGGTCATAGCCCCGTCTCAGCTTTCCTAATGTCTAGCACAGAATATATTATTATAATTTTTTTTTTTTTAGATGATGCATGGTGTTGAAAAAGCTAAATATTCAGCCTTATTTTCACAGCATAAAGCTATTGAGTTTAACTACAATAAGAAACAATTAAATTTCATTAAATACAATTTTTTTATACAGCCCCCCGAAAATAGCCACCCACTTTCAGCATATTTTACATGTATTCCTAACAAATATGCTGAAGTTCTATAGATTGTACTTTTTTTTTTTTTTTTTTTACTAAAGGGTTGCTAAAATTTGCTTTTCCATTGTGTATAAGGAAGGCGTCATAGTTGTAGAGGATCCTGGGTGGAAACTTTGGACACCTCATACCGCACCTCTCTTTCACTGAACCCTTCTACCTTGTTAACCTTCCCCCTTGTTTCCCCTGTGTTTGTGAATATGTGTTTGTGTGTTTACTGTATGTATATTTGTCTTTTTATTTAAAAGAAAAACAAACTCAAAATTGGTCAGTATTTGTAGAAAAGACAACATATACATTAAATTGTAAGTAAACCCAATTACTAACATTTCATATAAGCTTTAACCAGTTAAGGACCAACCGCCGCAGTTGTAATGCGGCAGGTTGGCTCTCCTGGGGTGAATTGCCGCCATTGTACGTCAGCCACTTTAAAAAAACACTGGTGGGCATGCGTGCAACGGAGCCGATGCTTGTGGCCAGTGGGCCGTGATGTCCGCCGGCCAACGGTGATTGCTTTTAAGAGAGACAGAACGGGGATCTGTCAATGTAAACAGACAGATCCCCATTCAGTCAGGGGAAGAGAGACAGATCTGATGTTCCTAGTGATTAGGAACAGCGATCTCTCTTCTGCCCCCACAGTTAGAAACACCTCCCTTGGGAACACTTAACCCCTTGAGCGCCCCCTAGTGTTAACCCCTTCCCTGCCAGTGACATTTATACAGTAATCAGTGGCTATTTTTAGCACTGATTGCTGTATAAATGTCAATGTTCCCAACAAAAGTGTCAAAAGGGGCTGATCTGTCCACTGCAATGTCGCAGTCCTGCTAAAAATCATTGATCACTGCCATCACTAGTAAAAAACTTATAAAAATGCCTTAAATCTATCCCCTATTTTATAGACGCTATAACTTTTGCGTTTATTGCAGGGTTTTTTTTGCCAAAAATATGTAGAAAAATACATATCGACCTAAACGGATGAAGACATTTTTTTGGAGGGGGGGGGGGGGGATATTTATTATAGCAAAAAGTTAAAAATATTGTTTTTTTTTTTCAATTGTCAGTGTTTTTTTGTTCATAGTGCAAAAAAAATACAAAAAACACAGAGGTGATCAAATACCACCAAAAGGAAACTCTATTTGTGGGAAAAACGGACACACATTTTGTTTGGGTACAACGTTGCACGACCGCACAATTGTCAGTTAGTCAGTCATTAAGTGGTTGTTAAAATGCTATTGCAATATTAAACTTAATTTTTAATCTTTTTAAATCTGCAGCTTTTAACCTGGGGATCCTGCCATGAGGGTCTTTGTTGCAGCACTTCCTGTTATAGGGTGACAATACTTTGTCTCTCACTCCAAATTGTGTTACTGTTTTGTCACCCGGTAACAACAGCCTCCAATATAAACTACAAGAGGCCACCCATTATATAGGCATTGTCAACTGTTGTCGCTGTAAATCTTATGCAGCTGTCATGATGCCAAGTGTTGGTATCTTGTGAAACAGGCATGACCATGTATGCATGGACTTGCACAGAGATCACCAAAGATCACCAGGCTCAACACTGCATAAAATGAATGTTGTTTTTTTAAGAAGACAACACAGATGACAATACAACAATAAATACAAATATACTATACACCAAAGAAAACAGGACTTTACATACACAACATAAGTATAAAAATGTAATTTATTACAAAAATAAATTATTTAAAAAAGATATACTGTACATATAGGGGAAGAAAACACAGTAATATGTGTCATTTATAAGACACTCGCTAACTCTATAAAATCACAGATGCAATGACACTGAAGTTGTCAACTAACATCTGTATAGTTAGCACTCAACATGTTTTGCGGATTGGCTTCTGCTTCTTCAGGAGCTTAGTGTAAATTATAGAGCAAGTATCAGCTTTTAGTTCTATGAATAAGAAGAAAAGAGATTATAACATTCCCGTATAAGAAAATATATAATATACTGATAATAAACTGACACCATAAACTGTGACCATCTGTATAAACCCGCAGGTACAAGTCTGTCCCGGCAGATGTGGAAGCACTACACCAGGGGGCACACAAGTTCACAGTCTGGTAAAAGAGTAATTGGTGTCATGTACTACATTTTTTTATATACTCATGAAACAAAAGAAATAGGGATATTTTTTATGCACATGGATACCCTGTAAGTATTTTATAGGGTGGTTTACTCCTATTTCTATTTATATTTTTCACACTTGTGACTATATTAGACCAACTAGAAATGCATAATATATCATTACAGAGATATCTTACATGTTTACATGCTTGCTCCTGATGAGTGATATCAAGTCACAAAACGTGTTGAGCCAACAGATGTCGTGTTTAAATTGTATACTGTATCCTACCACATCATTGTGGATTCTGTTTATGCATTATGTATTTGACTATATTCCAATCATGTGCTATCAAATTTTGGGCTCTTTTATATGTATCATGTGCTATCCATTTTTTGGATTATTTATGAACTATAAATTTATGTATGAAATAATTTTTTTCATTCAATATTTTACTCTATGCAGGTATTTTATTATGTGTGTAGTATATCAATTTCCTATTGAATATGAATTATTATGAGACAAATGTCCTACTCTTTTACACATATTATAGATATGTTAATTATACCGCCACACGACATTTGACCCTCGGCATACTTCATTTAAAGTCTCGCTTCCTTGTTCACCTCTGTATATTTCATTAGGGATGGAGGTTGATGACAACATCATCTCCTCATATAAAGTCCCATAGACCCCTCTTTTAGATAGATATAGCAGGGGTTCCCATGTGCCCAAAAAAGGGTTAAGACAAAGTGGGTTGCTAGTATAAAAGGTATAATGGTTCATCAGGTATACCTATGAAACAAAACATAGAAAAAAAAAATAAGTCAGGGTAAGATCCCAGGCTCATAAAAAGCTCAGCCATGTATCGCAAATTACCTTATAATATAAGCACACTAAGCAAGTCTAGATCCAAATTTGTAGCTGAAGGGAGTTTCCAAAAGGAGGGGACACCTACAGCAAAAATTCAATCTAGGATAGATAGGTGACACGTTTTAGCATGGACTTCCACTTTAAGGTCAAAAATATTTTAACTTTAGAACAACTTTAAGATCCTGGGGTGAAGCTCACTCCTTATATTGTAGTACAATCCACAGCAAATGATACAGGATCCCACTTGTATAAAAGGTCTTCTTCATATGAGTAAGAGAAAATTACAGCTTATGAAGCAGACCACTGATGCCATGTTGTCCATCCGGTGGATGCGGTTAGAATATATGGATAAAGACAGCGACAAGGCCAGTGTCCAGCGGCATGTTTTGTTGTCATTGCTTTCTTAAGCAATCCCATATTGTCAAGACTACAACTGTAATATCTGACAATTGTGAGTAATTGCACATTATTTGATTAGCTACTGAAAATGGCAGGCAAATGTGAGGAAGAATGGAAGCAATTATAAAGCAACATTGGGGACCCTGATCCATAAACAAATTTGAATGGTGCAAACCTCCAGAAGTTTAAAGCTATCCATTTTAGAAAGTTGTTTTAAACTTTGCCAAACCTTTTTGCTCACCTCTAACACAGTCATACCACAATTAAGATATACCCACTCTACAGCCAATTTGGATGGAAACCAACTAATCACCAGGCACATGTCTGGGTTGTGGGAGGAAACTAGAGCAAATGATTCTGCAATGATTACACTGTTTTCCTCATAAGGGGGTACCAACATCCCTAAAATATACTCAGATAACACAAAAAAAAACTAATGGGACTTTTCAGGTACTTCTATTGTTAGCAAAAGTCTTGCTGTTAAAATATAATATCATTTTAATTAAGGCTCATTAAAAATACATAAAAGGCTGATTTCTTGACAACTGGAGAACATTTAAGGTTCCTCTCAGCCTTTTTTTTATTTTTGCAAGTAAGAATAATTATTTATATATTTCACATAGTACAGGTCCAGAGCAACAGAACACATTGAACAAACATGAAAAAGGCACTGCGGTTTCAACAATTAGTATATACAGTGAGATAGTCGTATAAGTCCTGTCTACATTCACAAAAGACAACTGCAATAGCATCCAAGAACAATAAAGTACTAGGGTGAAAGAGAAAAGGAAAAAAAAAAGGGGGGGGATTTGGGAAAGAAAGCGAAAAACAACACCCAGTAGTATCCAGCAATTGCCTAGAGGAACTAAATCCATTCTGAGCCGTGGCCCCAAGGGACCAGTGGTGGGTCAGGAATAGTTGTTATGAAACAGTGATTCCTTTGGCATCTATGCAATTGGACCAGATTTTGTTGAATTTTCTAGGGAAGTTGTGACTAGTATAGGTAAATTTATAGCGGGAGCAGGAGAACCACGTTGATAGTCTTCTTCCACTTTGCCACAGTGGGGGGGGGGGGGGGGCTGTGGAACTTTCATCTGACAAAAAGGGTCTGCCTTGCATAGATTGCAGATTAAAATATAAGCAGTTTGACATAGCGTGTATATACCTTTTGTCTGTCATATCCAGTAAGAAAATAAGTGGGTCTTGGGCCAGCGATAGGCCACCCACAGAATTAATGGTAGCCAGATCCCCTCCGACCATGTTTGTCTTCTGTGGCTTTGCTGCTGCAAGGAGTGGGAAGAACCTGGTGGGAGTCTTGTTGGATGTGGCAATTTTCATGTTCACTGATCACCTTGCCAATTTTTTTTTGTCATATTAACTGAATGTCAATTGGCTTTGTATTGGATTTGGATGGGCTATACCAGTCTCTGACCCAGTGGTATTACCGGTATATGAATATTGTTCCTCATGCACATAGATGTGAGAAGCTGAAAAAATGCTCTACATTTTTTTTGCCCCCAGTGTGATTGAGGTGCAATTGAAGCTTGCTGAATAAATGAATAACTGTACATGGCCATACTCTTGTAAATACAAAAGCTTCACTGCATCTGCGTTCTGTTGCGCATGTGCATATGATGTATATACCAAATGCAGAAGTTTCACCTTTGGTAAATACTGTATGTTATACTGTCTTATGTGGCTAAACGGTGATACACAGGAGCATCAGCATTTACAAGCCACTTGTATAGTAAGCTGTACCCTGAATCTGCGGCTCCCTGAGTTGCGAATTTTATGCTAAGCATATTTTCAGCCTCTCACCATCCATGTGCTTTATCAACAGCAGAGCCATGTCTTCTTTGATTTCTTGCAGTTTCCAGTGCAAAGCACACATTCACAGGTGCCAAAATGATAGTACGGTACTTTAGTGCTGATTTTAATGAGTGTTTAATGCACATTTGCCCTATACATGGAATAGATGGACCCTTGTTTCATGAAATGCTCCCCATCTCTGAATTGTGCATTAATATCTCAGATTGATATCTACATATACTATATACATTGTATTTAATAGGAAGAATATTTGAAATTATCAATATGATGGACAGACAGAGAGGTTCTGTTGATATATAGAAATTTTGAATCATTTAAAAATAAATCAGCTTTGTGTATATTTTTTAATGATTCTTTGATAAAATGATGTAATATTTTAACAATAAGACTTGTGTTAACAATATTTCTTCCTGAAAAAATTAGCTTTTTTTTGTTTTATTCCAGGAAACTAGGGTCTCCAGATAATGTCAGCACAAACATGCAGAGAACATACACCCTTGAAGTAAGAATACTTAACCATGAACTTCCAACTAGTCAAAAACCCTTATGATAATTTAGAAATGTATTTCAAAATCTCTGCTGATGCAAGAAACAACTTTATAACAGACTGGGAGAAACAGCCATTATGCTATATAAATCCGAATGAGTATTTCATTTCCTTACTTTGCAAAATAAAATATTTACTATTTTTCCTTCAGGTCTGCCCAGCTCGCAAGGAAGTTGTGTTTTGACGGACGCTGTCAGTCATGTGATGAATGAGTGGTGACAGTGGCACAGGCAGAGTGACAGGAAGGTCCATCGTAAACAACTGTCAAGGTCAAGTGAAAGTCAGCAGCAGATGAGCTAATTATACTCTGATCGCCTGTCCAAGCTAACCATCCTATAATGTGGAAACTTTAATTAGCATGATTAATAACACTGAACTTATTAATTATCTAATTCTTGGATTGGTACTATTTTGGTCTATTTTTTTTTCTTGTCAATATTTGGCTCTCCTGTTAATTTTGTTTAGATGCCATTTAAATGTTTTTAATTGTTTAAAGGGCCACTAAACACAACATGTTGGTTTATGCAAAATACTTTTTAATATCATTCATTAATGAATATTTAATGTTTCAGGAACATATCAGAACTGAATATATTAAAAATGAAGGTGGAATAGCAGAGAAAGATATTAACACACCACTGATTAGTGTGCACTGAAACAATAATGTCGCTCTCACTTGCAAAACCTCTTTTAGCCATTAAAGCAGCTAATATTTGTTGCACAGCAAAGACTCATGTATTAAGGTTCATCAAACTTTTTTTTTTTTTTTTTAACATATGGGTACTTTCACATTCTATTTCTAAAAAATGTATATATAATAGCATTCTTTGAAGTCCATCCATAGTCATTTTTAATTACCCTTTTTGATGCCTCTGTAGCACTTCTTCACCTTGGGTAATGCAGAATGACCCCCTAAGTAGTGTGGCAGACTTACATTTTGTCATAGTTTAGTCTGCAGTTTCCTGCCTGTGAATTTCTTACCTCCTTGCTGCAGTGGTTAAACTAAGCTCTGTGATTCTGGCTTCTGTCTTCACCTAGGGGTGTCACCCACTTTGGATTTATATTCCTTTTTCTTCTATCACTTCTTAGCCCATCTCTCAGTTTGCTTCCTATTATAAGACATGATCAGTGCAGATCGCATTGCCTGCCCGTTTTTCTGAGCTCTTAAGCCCCATACACACGGTCGGATTTTCCGATGGATTCTGTCCTATCGGACAATGTTGTCGGAAATTCCGACCGTGTGTAGGCACCATCGGACAGTTTCCATCGGATTGTCCGACGGACAAAGTTCTATCTCCTGCTCTATAAATATTCCGACAACAAAGTCCGATCACACCAATTCCTGGACGTAGTCCCGTCGTAGGCAACAAACGTCACCACATTCAGAATGATCGGATTTTCCGACAACTTTGTCCGACCGTGTGTATGCAACACCAGTGTCGGACTAAATCCGTCGGACCAAATCCAATGGATTTGGTGGTCGGATTTTCCGACCGTGTGTATGGGGCTTTAGTTTGCCTTGCATTACTTGTATTCTGTGTCTGACTTCCGTTCCCTGTGTCTACCCTTTTTGCTTACTTGCCACCTGCCCTGACCTCGTATCATTTCCCAAATCCTTTTTTGTCTCCTGCCATCTGTACTCTGCATACACGAGTGGTCACTGTATCGTCAGCTGGGTGTACCTAGGGGTCGCAACCTGGTTCCTTGCTGGAAGTCTATCCCCACCATCAGGGACCCTGGTGAAGAAGAAGGCTGGGGCTTAGACTTCGAGCCCTGGGGAACCCAGAGTTGGCTTTCTGCAAGGGCTCATTATCACAGAAGCCTGACAGTTAACAGATGTGATGACTCCTTTGGACGGACTTCTGTGCACAGGCTAAAACATGTTCCCCTTCGTGCTTACAAGAATTGGGCACTGGCTAATGCATCACACGTGCCATCGCACATTCTCGTGCGAGCTGGTGCACGCGTGCACCTGTGACAGATGTTGCCACTAAACGGGTTATTTGAACTTGCCATGTCCTCAGGATCAGTGCTGCTTTGTCTTTTAGATGTCCCTGTATCCTGTGATCCTGCTATTCTGTATCCTGAATCCAGTTGCAGATCTGGCTTGTTTGACCACTCTGAACTCTGCATGCACTGACCCAGGCTTGTCCTCCACATTCTTGCCTGCTCTTCTGTATCTAATCTGTCCTGCCAGTATATGACCCAACTTGCCTGACTCTGCTTCCTGACACATCCTGCTGTGCCTGCTGTTCTACAGTCTGCTACCAGTGCATGCCTCACCTGCCAGCTGTAGCCAGTACAGTCTGCCATAAATCAGCTGTCTACCAGCCCGCCTTCTCCACTGAAAACTACTTACGACCTTTCCTGCCTGGTGTGGATACTGGCAATATCTACAGGCACTCATGCCAATCTGCACTCTTGCACCTTCTTTTCACACTACCAGGGGCCCCAAGTCAGAGGCATAAGAGAGGCCTTCCTCATCATTTTAGGCTCTGCTACCATGTACATGATAGTAGCCTCTACATGAACAACTTTAGTGTTCAGAGAGTTGGCGCAGGTGCAGAGAGTTGATGTCCAGCAGGCCTTTTAAGAATGGAACATGCAATGTTTACTGAAAGTTTCCTCCCATTTGAACCAGCTGCAAGTTGTGACCACTCCTTCTCCTTCCATTCCTACTCCTGCTCTGGTTCTTGCTGCTACAACTTCCGTAGGTCATCCTGTGTTGGACAGTCCCTCTAAAAACCCAGCTGCCTCCGCCACCCCACTTTTCTGGTGGTCCAGAAGCTAGCCGGCGCTTCTTCAAGCAGTGTGCAATTCATTTTGAACTAGCGGCCTGCCATTTCCCTACTGACTGCTCCATGGTGGCCTGAATAAATGAATGATTTGTATAGCGCTGCAACTGTGAACTGAATCGCCTCAAGGCGCTTGTCCGCTCTTGTTGTGATGCCATGTTTAGAAGAGGTGGGTCTTGAGTTTTTTCCTGAAGGCCTGATGGTTTTCTTCCAAGCGGATGTTGTTTGGTAGAGCATTCCATAGTCGAGGTCCCTGTACTGCGAATCTTCGTTCTCCCTTCGATTTGTAGCGGGCTTTGGGGATGAGAAGACGGTTTTGGTTTGTTGATCGAAGGCTGCGATTTGGTATGTATTTTTCTATTTTCTCACAAAGATATTGAGGCACATTTCCTTGTGTACATTTGTGGGTGAGGCAGACGGTCTTGAATATGATCCTGTCTTTTACCATGAGCCAATGGAGGTTCCTTAGGGATGGGGAGATGGATTCCCAAGGTTTCTTTCCGGTGACTAATCTCGCTGCTGTGTTTTGGACAATTTGAAGGCGCGCAATCTGGTAATCCGGTAATCCTATGTAGAGGGAGTTTGCATAGTCGAGACGCAAATTGATGATCGTTCCTACTACTACCGCTTTTTCCTTTTCCAGGATGAAGGGGATGAGTCTGCATAGCAGGCGAAGGAGATGGTAGGATCCGCTGATTACGGATCCTATTTGTGCCTCCATGGCCATCTCTGAATTAAAGATTACTCCGAAGCTTTTGGATTTGTTGCTTGGAAGGATGGTCTGTCCCAGGATGGTTGGTGGTGTCCAAGGGGTCTTCGTCTTTTTCCTTTGGTTTGCATCGAGGAGCAGTAGTTCTGTTTTCGATCCATTTAGTTTGAGGGAGCTAGTGGTCATCCAGTCATCTATCAATGTGAGACATTTTCCTAGTTCCTGGTACTGGTCTTTTTGTCTGGTGATCCGGAGATACAGTTGAGTGTCGTCCGCGTATGAGTGGTAGCATAGATCCGATTTGTTAATAATTTTGAAGAGTGGCCGGATGTAAATGTTGAACAGTACTGGTGACAATGGTGATCCTTGAGGGACTCCATAAGTAATTGCCCGGGTTTCTGAAGTGAAGGCTCCTAGTTTCACTGTCTGTGACCGGTTTCCTAAGAAGGAAGCGAACCATGGAAGATCTACATCTGTAACTCCTGCCACTTCCTTGAGGCGGCTGAGAAGAGTGTTGTGGTCCACTGGGTCGAACGCCGCACTAAGGTCCAGCAATACCAGAAGACACGATTCTCCATCATACGCTGCTTCTAGGGCGTCATCCCATATTTTCAGAAGTGCCGTTGTAGTGGGTCCAAGAGCTTGTGTGTGTCCAGGTGAAGTTGAAGCTGTTGTACTACTGCTTTCTCCATGATCTTGGAAATGGTGTTCAGGCTTGTTACCGGTCTGCAATTGTTCGGATCTTTGGGGTCGAGGTTAGGTTTCTTTAGCAATGGTTTGATGATGCCTTGCTTGAGGGAATTCGGAACCAATCCTTCTTTGAACGACTGATTTACTAGGTGTGTAATAGCGGGGGCCAGAATGTCGGAGCATTCTTTCAAGAGTTTTGTGGGGATGATGTCGTTTGGCGATGTGCAGTCTCGGAGGCTCTTGATGACATTTTTGGTTTCATCCGTGGTGATCGGGGTAAGCGAAAAATGTGGTGCTTGTGCGCTGTGGATGTAAAATTCCTTACCTTGGTTGGGTTGAGTAGAGTTGGTTGTTGTTTTTTTTTGTTGAATTATTTTCTGAATGTTGTCTATTTTGTTGATGAAAAAATCGGATAATTTGTTGCAGTATTCTTGAGTTTCGTTTCCTAGGGGCTCAAGGCAGGTGGGGTTCATAGTCTGGGCGACTAGTTTGAAAAGTTCCCGTGGTCGGTTTAAGGCTTTTGAGAGGGTGTTTGAGACATGCTCTTTTTTTGCCGTGAAAATTGCTTTATGATATCTCTTGGTGAGTATTCTGTAGTTTGTGTGATTTTCTTTTGTGGTGTTTCTTCTCCAGGCTCTTTCTGCTCTTCTGTGTTCCCGTTTCAGTAGAGTAAGCGTGCCATTAAACCATCCAGAATTTTTCTTGCGGATGGGTGCTCGATGTTTCGGGGCGACTGCATCTGCTGTTTGTAGAAGTGCCTTGTTTATGAAGCTGAGTGTTCGTTCTGTTGAGTGGTTTTGATTTAGTGTAGGCCTACATCATATCAGGGTCCCGTCACTGTGGGAGCAATAAGATCCTATAATTTCCAGTCTTATCTTTTTCTTGGGAGATTTTCATATAACCTTTGATGTGTCAGGCAGGGCTGGAGCACTTCTTCGGCTTTGTCAAAGAAGCATGACTGTTGGTCAATAAGTAGTTCAGTTTTGTGCCTTGGTCTCGAAACTGGCATGGAATAATGAGGCCCTTACTGCAACCTTTTGGCAACCTCTTGGCAGGGCTTCGTGGAATGTATTAAAGTGATTGTAAAGTCTTGTTTTTTTTTCAATAAAAATGACAAACTTGTTATACTTACAGTGGTGTGAAAAAGTGTTTGCCCCCTTCCTCATTTCCTGTTCCTTTGCATGTTTGTCACACTTAAGTGTTTCGGAACATCAAACCAATTTAAACAATAGTCAAGGACAACACAAGTAAACACAAAATGCAATTTGTAAATGAAGGTGTTTATTATTAAAGGTAAAAAAAAATCCAAACCATCATGGCCCTGTGTGAAAAAGTGATTGCCCCCCTTGTTAAAACATACTATAACTGTGGTTGTTCACACCTGAGTTCAATTTCTCTAGCCACACCCAGGCCTGATTATTGCCACACCTGTTCACAATCAAGGCATCACTTAAATAGGAGCTGCTTGACACAGTAAGGTCCACCAGAAGATCCTTAAAAGCTACACATCATGCCGAGACCCAAAGAAATTCAGGAACAATTGAGAAAGAAAGTAATTGAGATCTATCAGTCTGGAAAGGGTTATAAAGCCATTTCCAAAGCTTTGGGAATCCAGCGAACCACAGTGAGAGCCATTATCCACAAATGGCGAAGACATGGAACAGTGGTGAACCTTCCCAGGAGTGGCCCGCCGCCCAAAATTACCCCAAGAGCGCAGCAACGACTCATCCAAGAGGTCACAAAAGACCCCACAACAACGTCCAAGGAACTGCAGGCCTCACTTGCCTCAGTTAAGGTCAGCGTTCATGCCTCCACCATCAGGAAAAGACTGGGCAAAAATGGCCTGCATGGCAGAGTTCCAATGAGAAAACCACTGCTGAGCAAAAAGAACATCAAAGCTCGTCTCAATTTCTCCACAACACATCTTGATGATCCCCAAGACTTTTGGGACAACATTCTGTGGACCGATGAGACAAAAGTGGAACTCTTTGGAAGGTGTGTGTCCAAGTATATCTGGCGTAGAAGGAACACTGCATTTCAGAAAAAGAACATTATACCAACAGTAAAATATGGTGGTGGTAGTGTGATGGTCTGGGGCTGTTTTGCTGCTTCAGGACCTGGAAGACTTGCCGTGATAAAAGGAACTATGAATTCTGCTGTCTACCAAGAGATCCTGAAGGAGAATGTCCGACCATCTGTTCGTGTACTCAAGCTGAAACGAACTTGGGTTCTGCAGCAGGACAATGATCCTAAACACACCAGCAAGTCCACCACCGAATGGCTGAAGAAAAACAAAATGAAGACTTTGGAGTGGCCTAGCCAAAGTCCAGACCTGAATCCTATTGAGATGTTGTGGTATGACCTTAAAAAGGCCGTTCATGCTCGAAAACCCTCTAATGTAACTGAATTAGGACAATTCTGCAAAGATGAGTGGGCCAAAATTCCTCCAGGACGCTGTAAAAGCCTCATTGCACGTTATCGCAAACGCTTGGTTGCAGTTGTTGCTGCTAAGGGTGGCCCAACCAGTTATTAGGTTTAGGGGGCAATCACTTTTTCACACAGGGCCATGATGGTTTGGATTTTTTTTTACCTTTAATAATAAACACCTTCATTTACAAATTGCATTTTGTGTTTACTTGTGTTGTCCTTGACTATTGTTTAAATTGGTTTGATGTTCCGAAACACTTAAGTGTGACAAACATGCAAAGGAACAGGAAATGAGGAAGGGGGCAAACACTTTTTCACACCACTGTATCTGCTCTGTGCAGTGGATTTGCACAGGGCAGCCCGGACCCTCCAGTTCTTGGGTCCCTCTTCTGTGCTCCTGGCCCCTCCCTCCTGTTGAGTGCCCCCACAGCAAGCAGCTTGCTATGGGGGCACCCGAGCTGAGTCACAGCTCCCTGTGTCCATTCAGACAGGGAGCTGTGGCCCAGCCCCTCTCTCTCCTGATTAGCTGACTGACTTTGATTGACAGCAGCAGGAGAAAAATGGCTGTGTCTCAGCCAATCAAGAGGGAGAATCTCAGATGGCCGAGACACTCATGGACATCCCTGGACAGAGGTGGGGCTCCAGTAATTATTAGGGGGCTGAGGGGGGCTGCTACACACAAAAGGCTTTTTATCTTAAAGCATAGAATGCATTAAGATAAAAACCTTCTGACTTTACAACTAGCTGGCAGAGTCATACTGTTCACCCTGGATGATTTGATTGCCCTTGGCATCCAAATCGATGTCTGCTTCCAGGAGTGCAATCTGGAGAGGACTGTTCTACATTGCCCCCAGTAGGTCATTTGGCACCTGTTTTTTAGAAAGCTATTGAACAACCCATTTCTGCATCAGAATATTATATGCAATTAGGGCAAACACATTTCACGCTACAAGAGCGATCTTGTCGCCTGAAACTTGGCCTATGCCTTTACTGTGGGGTCAATGGTCACCAGTGGCAGCCTGTAATGCAGGGTGCAAGGGTGCTGTCCTCCAGTATCCATGTGTCCGGCCCCCAAATCTACATGCAGCCAGAAGCTCTAATAGGCTTCAAAATAGGGTGTGTGACAATAGCGAATGAATATTCAGGATTTGTCACACTGATTCTCCTGCCGGCCAATCAGGAAGCTGGTTGTGAGACCCATTTCCCAATTGGCCTGAAAGGAGAAGCAATTATTTTAGCCTAAGAGGAGGAGAGAGGAGATGCACGGCCGCCGTGATGCCAAGGAAGAGACGCAGGGGAACCTGCAGCTCGTCGCTCGGAGGGGTAAGTGTGGGGCTGGTAGCCTACTGACCGGGGGGATGTGGGTGACCCAACCGACCTGCCGGGGGGGGTGGGGGTAGGCGGGGTGTGAGTGACCCAGCCAACCGGGGGGTGGCTGTAGGTGCATTATTTGCCGCCCCCCCAAAAAATGTTACCACCAGCTGCCACTGATGGTAACATATTAAAGGCCTGCCCTGTTTAGCCAGGAAAACTCTCGGGTCTAGGTCGCTCAAAGGGAGATGATCACGACCTGAACTCGAATTCCGCCACCTTTCCTTGATTTGTCATACTTGTCTCTATTCATTTGGCCCTGAAATCATATCAAGTATCTGCATATGTGGCCTGTGGGGCAGCTGAGAATTTGATTGAGCAGTCCCTGGTCATTGAATTGAGCATTACTTTCGTTCCCTTGATTATTCCCCTTTTGGTATCTGCAGTCGATGGCTGTACCTTGGCCTTAGGACCCCTGCTGTTCCAAACCATCTCTGTAGTTATGCATGTTGGTGTCCTACATCATGAGGAGATCTCCATCTTGATCCTTCCTAAATCATCCAGTCCCATCATTCTTGGTCTTCTGTGGTTGCAAAACCATTTGCCCTATCTAGATTGGAACTCCAGTCAGGTGTTGTCATAGGGGTCGCAATGCCACCAGACTTGTCTCTCCAAGGTGCTATTGCCTCCTTCTGTACCTATGGCTGAGATCACCACTTCTTCAACATTATTAGACCTTTTAAGAGTTTTTTTTTGTAAAAAAAAAAAAGCTGCTGACTGTCTTCTCATCATCCCTACAACTGCCCCATACATCTTTAACCTGCACTATTCTGCCTTGGGGGTCAAATCTACCCTCTTTCAATTCCTGAGACTTAAGCCATGTCTGTATATGCCCAGGAAAATCTGCAAAAAGGATTCACCTGAAAATCAACATTTTCCACTGAGGCTGGTTTCCTCTTTTTTGCAGAAAAAGGATGGTACAATCCGATCCTGCACTTAATATAGAGGTCCCAGTGCCATCACCATTAAGAATTTGTATTTGTTACCTTTTGATTTCTGAACTTTTTGATAGGCTTCGGGATGCTCGAATCTTCACAAAGTTAGACATCCGCGGAACATACAATTTAATTAGGATTCAAGAGGATAATGAGTGAAAGACAGCTTTTAATGCCAGAGATGTAGATGTAGATTGTATGTATATTCTCTCTGATCTTTTATATGTTTGTGTTATTGTGTATCTGGACCACATATTTGTTTTCTCCAGATCTGAACAATAATCTTCAGCAAGTATGTAAAGTTCTTTAGTGTCTTCAAGACCACTGCCTATACGTAAAGCTGGAGAGATGCCTCTTCGAGCAAACTCAAGTCTCTTTCCTTGATTACATAGCCATCGATAAAGGCTGTTTATGAGACCCATCCAAACTTCAGGCCATCTCTTTTGTTGTTCCAGCAACTTAATCACACCATCCAGTTATTAAGATTTTTGTCAATCACAATGAATGCCCACTGACCCACCTGAATAAAAAGGGTCCTCCAGCATGCCCAAACCAGTCACTTCACTCAAGCTGAAAGACATCTTATGGGTCCCACTGCTAAAGGAGACAAAGGGGCAGGGTCTCCCAAGAGACATTATTGGCCAAATATGGACGTGGCCATATTTGGTCAATGACCTCATAGGGATCCTATAGCCTATAGTGTTGGACTATTTTCTTTATTGATCCAATGCTTTTTAAATCTTCTGGCCGCATATTTTTAAGGGTTTTTTCTTTTAGGATCAAATGTTAGAGAATGTTACATTTGCCAAGCAAAAGGCAACAAATAGAAACTGGCATTACACACATATTACAACAGGATATTATTTGTGACTTTTAAGTGAATACTGAAGCATTCGCAAAGCAAATTTTTAATACATAAACCCCATATTGTCTCATGCTACTGTAGCCAACAGCGCACTACAGTTATCTGGCACTGCAGACTTACCGTCTCCCTTCTTTGACCGTCCCTGTGTTCCTCTAGTGTTTGGCTTCAAATTACTTGCATTATCTTCCTGACCCCAACCGAGAGCAGTGTGGGGACTGTAGTCTCCTGAACAGACATCCCGGACTACACATCCCAGTATACCATCTGCTCCAAAGAAAGAACTCTGGGAGAGGCTTAAAAAAGGGTCACCGGCGCAAGCCTCTTGCTTCCCGGGGTCCATCAAGTAAACACCCCTCCACTCCCTCTGTGTGAGAGGGCTGCAGCCTGCCACATGGCGACACTACGATCCCAGCTCTGACCCAGGCGGGTGCAACGCCACTTGCAACACAAGGGGACATCACCGCAGTGCCGCTGTAACTCGCTGGATCAGACGACTCACGGTCCCAGCAGCTGGTCGGGCATCACCGTTCGTTCTGTAGAATGATGCCTTGACTTGGATCACACTTCAGGAGGTTCCCATGCTGTTCTTCAGTTTGGTGAGAGGGCATCCACCCACCAATACAATCTTTGCCTTATCCTACCTCACAGAACACTGTATACAGACACCTTACACCTGGAATTACAACTAGCCAGGCACAGCTGTTTTGCTTTGATCACATACCACCGTGCCACATTCAGGATCCTTGTTCTGTGAGCCATTCAAATGGACACACCCCTACGATCTAGAATAAACAGTCTCTCATTAGGATAAAAGGTAAAATGGGCCTCCCTGGGGTTTCCTTTTTTTGCAGTGATAGTATATACAGCAATAAGTGGGGTTCTTTAGATATTCATGCATTTAGGCTCGGTTTCAACTATTGCGACCACAAAGTCACGCGATTTATAGTGATGCAATGTCATGCGACTGGTGAGAACCATGGGAGAACAAGTTGCACCGAAGTCTGAACAAAGTAGTACAAAAACCTTTTTGGAGTCGCCCCAATTAGAACAGGGACCATTGAAATACATGGATGTTAAGTCGCACAACAACTCGCAGTAGTGGAAACAGAGCCTTATTGTCTGTTCCAATGTGCATTGCTATTTTATATCTGTGATTTTAAGTTGTTCATTTAATTAACTCTGGGGGACATTTTCAACTGAGTTTTGGCTGCTTACCCAGGACTTAAGTGACTAAGATCCTGTTACTCGACTCTCCGTTTGAACAAGTAAAATCAGAGAGAGCTAATCAATCTGCATTGTGTCTGTGTGTTATTTAAAGATACATACTACATGTCTGAACCTAGAGTGTCAGGAGGGCTGGAAAGTTCACAGGGTCAAAGTGGCGCAGATGAACGTGCAATTCTAAGAAACCCTCAAGGGGCAGTGCTACTCTATTACACTGCTTCATGTTTCTCAGTAATGCAGAGTGCCTAATTCCACTCTAATACATGTAGTGGCTTATAGTTCTTTATTTTTAACAGTTCCTCATAACACTGTATTACAAGCTGTGTACTTCTATGTTACATGCAGCACCTGTTACCTCTGGATTCCAAACAGCGTCTCATAGCTCTATTACACAAGGTACATCTTGCTCTATCACAGGCAATGCCTTTTATTTTATTATTATATGTAATACTATATAACTCTCTGTTTCACTCAGTGCCCCTTTTACATGCAACGCTTTATGACTCAGCATTGCATGCAGAGCCTCATGCCTTTGTATTACATACTCTGCCTCATATCTTTCAATTATACACAGTGTCCAGTGCTTATGTATTACAAGCTGTATTTCACTCATGCTTCTCTATACACATGGCACCTTATGCATCTGTATTATGCACAGCACCCAAAGCTCTTTTAGCTCATTCCTCTCTGTAAAATGTATTTCGTGATTCCTTTCTTTCAAAAACAGTGCCACACTAATACACTGAATCATGATTTGTGTTAGGTAGTCACTCACAATACAAAGAGATAATTATTGATAATACAATGAAAACATCTTAATCAGCGTGTAGCTGCAGGCTCTGCCAGCTGTGTGCAACTCTTTTACTTCTCCCGCCCCCCCCCCCCTTCCCTATGTGCAGTGACAGAGCCCAGTACAGCTGTCTCTCACCCCTCTTTCCTGCTGTGTGAGCAGAGCAGGCTGTGTTCCTCTCGTCCTTTACGTTCATGTTGTGTGAACAGAGCGGGCTGTGTTCCTCTTGCCCTTCACGTTCATGTTGTGTGAGCAGAGCGGGCTGTGTTCCTCTCGCTCTTCACTTTCATGTTGTGTGAGCAGAGCAGGTTGTGTGAGCAGAGCAGGTTGTGTTCCTCTCGCCCTTTACGTTCATGTTGTGTGAGCAGAGCGGCCTGTGTTCCTCTCGCCCTTTACGTTCTTGTTGTGTGTGCAGAGCGGGTTGTGTTCCTCTCGCCCTTTACGTTCATGTTGTGTGAGCAGAGCGGACTGTGTTCCTCTCGCCTTTTAGGTTCATGTTGTGTGAGCAGAGCGGGTTGTGTTCCTCTCGCCCTTTACGTTCATGTTGTGTGAGCAGAGCGGGCTGTGCTCCTCTCGCACTTTAGGTTCATGTTGTGTGAACAGAGCGTGCTGTGTTCCTCTCGCCCTTCACGTTCATGTTGTGTGAACAGAGCAGATTGCGTGAGCAGAGCAGGTTGTGTTCCTCTCGCCCTTTACGTTCATGTTGTGTGAGCAGAGCGGGCTGTGTTCCTCTTGCCCTTCACGTTCATGTTGAGTGAGCAGAGTGGTGGTGGGGGGTATCAGTGGCAGTAGTGGTGGGGGTATCAGTGGCAGTGGTGGTAGTGGTGTGGGGGGGGGGGGGGGGATCAGTATCAATGTTGATATGAGGGATGGGATCAGTGCCACTCACTTGAAGATTACTCGCAGATCACTTTGCTTCCCCCTCCTTGCTAGGTCTTGCTTGGGCGGGCAGAGAGGATGGGCGGGGCCTGTAAGTAACCATGAGTATGGGCGAAGAGGATGGGCGGAGCGGGCGGGGACTCTGCCCGTGATTGAGGGCAGAGCAGGGACTGTGCAGTGTGCCCATTGATTATAAATAGTAAACCACAGAGATAATTATAATATTCTCGGTAAGACGTTGCCAACATCTCAGACATTTAAGTAAGAACCCTAAAAAGGGCAGTGTGACAGTGAGTGTGGGCGGGGAGGATGGGCGGAGCAGGCGAAGAGAATAGGAGGAGTGGGCGGGGACTATGCCCGTGCAGGAAAGGGGAGAGGATGGGCGGAACGGGCGAAGAGGATGGGCGGAGCAGGCGGGGACTGTGCCCGTCCGGGAGGGCGGAGAGGATGGGCAGAGCGGGCGGGGACTGTGCAGTGTGCCCGTGAGTGCGGGCGGGGAGGATGGGCAGATCGGGCAAAGAGGATGGGAGGAGCAAGCGGGGACTGTGCCCGTGAGGGAGGGCGGAGAGGGAGGGGACTGTGCAGTGTGCCCATAAGTGTGGGCGGAGAGGGTGGGTAAAGCGGGCGGGGACTGTGTGCCTGTGAATGACCAGTGCGTGTACTATCTCCCGAGCGGCGACGGGCCCCCCTACAGTGGCAGAACTTAAGGGCCCAGTCGCAAGTGCAACTGCTGCGACCCTGGTAATTTTGCCACTGACACTACACCTATATTGCACCTTTGCTGCATGTTGGTATATTGAAATTGTTAAGTGCACCAAGACTTCTAAAGGGCCCCAACAGTAGCCAGCAGAAGAACAGTATAAAGGACTGCTCCTCCCATAAAACCATCCTGCAAGCCCCCTTTGTTCCTGTCTCCTTCATTTCTGTGGACAATGCACATCTTTCGGTCTAGGTCTGGTATAGTTGTAAATTAATGTACTTTGGCAGTATAGTTCCTGTGCGCAGTAAATCAGGCTTTATAACTGCTCACTGACTTCTGCACTTTAAGTGACCCTGCTGTGGTTTATGCTTATCTGGACACCAAGGGGTTGATTTACTAAGACTGGGGAGTACAAAATCTGGTGCAGCTCTGCATAGAAACCATTTATTTGTCCAAAGCTTATTTGAACAAGCTGAAGTTAGAAGCTGATTGAATACCATGCACAGCTGCACTCTCCAGTTTTAGTAAACCAACCTCACTTTTTCATTTTATGCCTAGTCCTTACCAGGTGAATATATATTAAGTTTGTCTGGTTCAGTGCCTGTTTTCTTTGATATAGTACTACTACTACTAAGTACCAAGTTAGTGATGTTCTGTGGTATTGCATGCTTTGTACACTCAACCTACTGTATCAGAGGGACTGTTGTCCCTAAAGAGGTTGAAGCAAAGAACAAAGGACCCATCCTAACCAGGGGTTCCTAAGGGGGTAGCGTTACATCATCATTCTTGATGCTGAGTTGGATGACTTTGTTGCAGTAGCAATGACACCATAGCAGTACTTATAATAGGTGTTCAGTGTGTTGTAAACATATTCCAAAACTATCTGCTTTCTGAGCAAAAAATGATTTATGAAAACTTTAGTAACATTTTCTTAACCTTTACGTTTTCATCTAATTTTACAGACAAAAGATAATTTTTCTGTGTATGTTCCTTCATACCTCATATATTTGGTTGTACTGTTTTCACCCCACATTGGAGATTTATGAAACATTTACGTAATCCTGACTCACGATGATAATTTATTAAGCAAATATGAATAATAAATTTTGTGCTTAAAATGCTGCATGTGGCTCAGTGCAGTCACAGATACTCTGTTCTCCGTCCACCCAGCCTTTACACCTTCCACTGATTCAAGCCCTGTTAAAGCAGTCTACTGGGCTTATTTGAAAATTCAGTGCTGAGAACAAAGGTTTGCACAGTGCATTGACCCTTAGCAAGCATTCAGAATTTCATTCACTGTAGTCTGGCTAGATAAAAGGGGATTTCTGTTTGGTTGCTCTTGCATAATGCACTTTGCACATCAACACCATCCTACTACATAATCCCATATGTCTCATTTACAATTGAAAGAAAAAATTGCATTTTCAACATGACTGATTCCAAAAATGTGGTCCTCACCTAAGACCTAATAATAAATAAAAACAGTTTTATTTAAACCAGACTCCAGGTAAACCAATAGGTCAGCTTGTAAGGCGTGGCCCTAGCTTCTTTCCATGTGGCTAACACATGCCACATGTACATATAGGGTCTCAGGGCATAGCGTTATGCTCAGCTCAAGTCATATACTGTTCATCTGCACAGATGCCAGTCCTAGACCTCTCCTGATGCTGTCCATGCACCCTGTTTGCCCACTGGAACCAAGAGAAAAAATTGTGCTTCTTCTGGATCTGTTGTGAGCTGAAGCTTAGACAGGAGTAAGAACTGCCTCCCTGTTCTGTTTCCACAATCTAAGCACTGAAAATGTAATCTCTATAACTGACTCAGTTGTGGTGAGATAACTTAACGACTTAGTAGTATGGCAGACAGTGACTCGATCCAAGTGACATCTTGCAGATTGTACAAGGCTTTATTCCACTTGTGCAGATTAGGGGTGAGCCCTAAGTTCGAGCCAAACGTGATTTCGACTCGAACATTGGGTGTTCGCCCGTTTGTCGAATTTAGAACATTATGGGGCGTTCGTTGGAAATTGGAGCGCCCGCAGAACACTCCATAATGCACTCCCAGATTGCCAGTGCATTGACAGCTGCTGATTGGCCAAAGCATGAACCTGACCTGCATGCCTTGGCCAATCACAGCAAGCTCTGCTGTGAGAGCCATGATTAGCCAAAGGCAGGGTGCCTTTGGCCAATCACACCAAGCTCTGCTGTGAGAGCCATGATTGGCCAAAGGCAGGGGGCTAAGTCCACGCCCCACACTATGTAAGGCTGCTTATATAGCGGCTGTACATAGTGTAATGTATGAGAGCAGCAAAATGACATTTCTAAAGGAGAATGTAGAGGAAGGACTCCCAAACATATCTGACTCACGGCTCCTGGTAGAGCAGACAGGTGGTACGGGAGTCTATTGATGCAAGATCTTAATAGCCTGCCAGTCATGTACAGACCGGCTACAGCTGGGATGTACGGTACATCAGATACCACTGTAGGTAATTTAAGAAAATGTGGGAGGAAGGTGGGTGTAGTCCCCCTTCCTCTCAAGGGAGGCACTATAAATACGTGTCTCCTTATCATTCTTAAAGATGTAGCCTATCAAATCACTAGGGCCATGCATGAGCAATAGTCCTGTAGAAAGCCTGCAAGAATAAAATGGCTGCCATGTTGTTTTCAAGGTATAAATGAACCCAGTCACTAAAATTCCATAAAATCTTAACCACTTGAAGACCAGGCCTTTTCTGGAACTTTTTGTTTAAAAGTTTAAATCAGTATTTTTTTGCTAGAAAATTACTTAGAACCCCCAAAAAATATACATTATTTTCAGCAGAGACCCTAGTGAATAAAATAGTAATTGTTGCAATATTTTATGTCACACAGTATTTGTGCAACAGTCTTTCATCGCAATTTTTTTGGAAAAAAATACACCTTAAGGAATGAAAATGTATAATGTGAAAGATGATATTACACTGAGTAAATAGATACCCAAAATGTCACGCTTTAGAATTACACATGCATGTGGAATGACGACAAACTACGGTACTTAAAAATCTCCATAGGCAACATTTTACATTTTTTTTACAGGTTACCTGTTTAGAGTTATGACCTGTACACACGGTCGGACTTTCCGATGGAAAATGTGCGATCGGATCGTGTTGTCGGAAAATCCGATCGTGTGTGGGCTCGGATTTTTCCGTCGGAAATTTCCGACACACAAAATACAATTGTTTAAATTCCGATTGTGTGTAGACAATTCCGACGGACAAAGTGCCAAGCATGCTCAGAATAAATTACGAGACGAAAGCTATTGGCTACTGGCCTCTTTATAGTCTCGACGTACGTGTTGTACGTCTCCTCGTTCTGAACGATCGGATTTTCCGACAACTTTGTGCAACCGTGTGTATGCAAGACAAGTTTGGGCCAAAATCCGCCTGATTTTTTCCGATGGATTTTGGCCCAAACTTGTCTTGCATACACGGTCGGAATGTCGGAATGTCCGACCGTGTGTACAGGGCATCACAGAGGAGGTCTTGTGCTAGAATTATTGCTCTTGCTCTAATGTTCACGGCAATACCTCACATGTGTGGTTTACATATGCTTATGCAACTTCTGCTTATGCTATTTACACTGTCCCTTTATTTATTTATAAATATGTTGCACTTTTGTTTTAACTACTTCAGCCCTGGAAGGATTTTCCCCCTTCCTGACCAGAGCACTTTTTTGCGATACGGCACTGCGTCGCTTTAACTGACAATTGCGCGGCCGTGCGACCTTGCACCCAAACAAAATTGACGTCCTTTTTTTCCCACAAATAGAGCTTTCTTTTGGTGGTATTTGATCATCTCTGCAATTTTTTTTTTGCGCTAAATAACAAAAAAAGCATCAATTATGAAAAAAAGCTATATTTTTTACTTTGTGCTATAATAAATATCCCCCAAAAATATATATAAAAAAACAAATTTTTTCCTCAGTTTCGGACGATTGACATAAAAATTGCAAAAAAGGTATATTGATTGGTTTGTGCAAAATTTATAGAGTCTACAAAATAGGGGATAGTTTTATGGCAATTTTATTATTATTATTTTTTTTTATTAGTAATGGTGGCGATCTGTGATTTTTATTGTGACTGCGACATTATGTCGAACACTTTTGACACTATTTTGGGACTATTGTCATTTATACAGCGATCAGTGCTATAAAAATGCACTGATTACTGTGTAAATGGCACTGGCAGGGAAGGGGTTAAACACTAGGGTCGATCAAGGGGTTAAGTGTGTCCTATGGAGTGATTCTAACTGTGGGGGGGTGGGCTACTACTCACATGACAGTGATCACTGCTACCGATGACAAGGAGCAGTGATCTCTGTCATGTCACAAGGCAGAACGGGGAAATGCCTTGTTTACATAGGCATCTCCCGTTCTTCCGCTCCGTGACAAGATCGCCGGGACACCGGCGAACATCGAGTCCACGGGACCCGCAGTCACGGAGAACGCGGCGGGCGCATGCCCACAATACTGCTTATTAAAGGGGACGTACCTGTAGGCCCTTTTGCACACCCGTGCCATTCTGCCACTGTATATAGTCGTGCAGTGGTCGGGAAGCGGTTAAAGTGATTGTAAAGTCATTTAAAAAAAAAATAACAAACATGATATACTTACCTGCTCTGTGCAATGGATTCGCACAGAGCAGCTCCTGGCTCCTCCTCATGCGGGCTTAATCTTGAGACGAACTGAGAGTCAACAAAGATAAAAAAGGTAAAAACTGTTTTATTTCGAAAAAAATTGCAGTTCTGTCGGAAAAATCTTGGATGGTTTTTCCGACGGAATTCCGCTCAAGCTTGTCTTGCATACACACGGTCACACAAAAGTTTGCTGAACTTTCGACCGTCAAGAACGTGGTGACGTAGAACACTACGACGAGCCGAGAAAATTAAGTTCAATGCTTCCGAGTATGCGTCAAATTGCTTCCGTGCATGCGTAGGCATTTTGTGTGTCAGAATTGGTACAGACGATCGGAATCTCCAATCAAAACTTTTTCTGACCGAAAAATTGAGAACATGCTCTCAATCTTTTGCTGGCTGGAATTCCGCCAGCAAAAATCCGATGGAGCATACACACGGTCACATTTTCCAACCAAAAGCTCTCATCAGACTTTTGCCCGGCGGAATTTCCGATCGTGTGTACGCGGCGTTACATTTCCTATAGTTAGGGTTAACATCTCTTTAAGTAATGGGTCTAGAAATGTTTTTTCTTTGTTTGCAATAGCATCCAGACTGATGCAAACTGATCCATTCAATTTTATCTTTCTTTTTCTACCTGTGCCCAAGACTTATACATCATTACAAAGCTGCTGGATGTAAGTAATATTACCTGGAACCTCTCTCCAGAGAAATCGACTAATGAAGCAGAACTATTATCAAATTTTAATACTCTATTAAAATGTGTATTTTACTAGCTATCTGCTCTTTTTACAATGTAATTTTGAGTCCATTCTTTTTTATTCCACTAATTAAAGCAGCAGGATCTCTTCAAGGTACATCACATCTAAGGCAGAAATACACTTCTGTATATACTAATATTAGTCATTTGTAAACATCTAAATGTTCAGTAAATGCATATTCAGTTATATTAAAGACAATCTAAAACCAAAATTACAGTTTTCTCATGTAATGTTCTTTAAAGGAAACCTGGGAAATATAATCACTGTAAGGTTTTTTTTTTTTTTTTTTTTTTAATTCTTCTTAGCTACAGTATGTCTCCCTTTACGAATTCTCAGTCAGTTTCTGTAAACCTTTTCTGGCTGGGAGCACAATAGCATATTAAAGTATAACCCAAGCCAAAACATTTTTAAAAATGTCTTCTAAAGTGGCAAAGGGTTATTACTTTGGCTGCACCGATACCAGGACTATGAGTAGCGATACTTTTTCTCAAGTACTCGCCTAAACCAGTTACCAATAGACATGTGCATTTCGTTTTCGTCCGAATGCATTTTCATACGAATTTTGGGTATGAACGTTCAGAATATGAAAACCAAAAGATCCGACATAAACAAATGTTTTATTTTTGTTTTCCTTGTGATAACAGTTTGATATAGATAGGAGATTCGACATGACGCTGACAATAGCGATCTGTGTCCATCGAACCTGTGGTCGAATGTGCCTAACCTTAGCGCTATTAGTCCAAGATTATTCTACATAGAGAGAAAAGATTTGACATAGACAGAAAAGATTTGTTACATTATAGAGTAGACATGGGCGCCGTCAAAAAATGTGTTTTGTTCCGTGACGCTTTGTATAAAAAAAAAATTCGGATTTCGTAATTCATGTACGGAATTCAGTTCGGATTCGTATGAAATATGAATTTTCGCTAGATTCGTAAACTTTTCGGTAAAATAACGAAAGTTCGTTATGATGAATTTATTATTATGAGGGGTTTCCACCATCCCTGTGCTGTGCTGACTTCCTCTGAGTGGTTGGTGAACAAAACACCAGTCACATTTCTGTTAATTTGGATCCGAAATTCGTAAACAAAATTTCATATTCCGTACAGAATTCGTATGCATAAAAATTTGAATTTCGGATCCATACGAATGTACGAATTTCCGGAAATTCGTACAAATTTTTGATCCGGACGAAACTAATCGCACATGTCTATTATAGAGACAATAGCAAAAAAAGGTTGAATGTGCCTAACCTAACTCTATAAGTCCAAGATTATTCGGAAAAAAAAGAGAGAAAAGATTTGACATAAAGATTGGACGAAGCAGTCGGCGTGAGCGGACATTTATGGTCAAATGCTCTGCCCATAGGCTATAGAAGAATTCTAATGTTGGTTGACTAGTAATAATAATTAATAAATATAATTATTACTAGTGCCATACAACATTAGAATTCTACTATAGCTTGTAGGCAGAACATTCAACCGGAAATGTACGATTGCGGCGTCGTAGAGTTTAGCTGCTCCGTCGAATCTTCTTAAAACAATCGACAGACACCATAAGCATTCAATGACAGATTAGACCTTAATTATTTCAGATTTTAGGACAAATGCATTTTTTAACGAAACAAAATAAATAAAATCTAATTTCGGGAGTAACTAAATAAATAAATTTTTCGGACGAATACGAAATTCCGAAACAAAATATTTCAGTGTGCATAGGTCTCGTTACCGATACTTATTTTTAGCATCATGTGACAGTTTTTTTAAGGCTCATTCACCCCATACATGCATGAAAACGAATAGGAAAACCACA
This sequence comes from Lithobates sylvaticus, assembly GCA_028564925.1. Lineage (NCBI taxonomy): Eukaryota > Metazoa > Chordata > Amphibia > Anura > Ranidae > Lithobates > Lithobates sylvaticus. Next base: position 212,153,825 of record CM053029.1, on the reverse strand, counting down.
CAGATTTCCTCGCATTTTCATGTGCATTTCAATAAGTTTTTACAGCCTTTTCACATATGTGCAGGCCGCAGTGCGATTTGAAAAAGAGTCCCATGTGATTTCAGTTCGGTGTGATTTCTAATCCCATACACTACAATTCGCATTGGAATTGTGCTGAACAAAATTGCACCAGATCGGGCTTTGGAATCGCACTACAAACTGGCCCGCACATATGTGAACCGAGTCTGAAGGTTTCAGTTTTAGTATCGGAGCATTCTCGTGCAAATTAGTATTAGCACTGATACAGGTATCAGTACTGGTACAACGCTAATTATTACCTCTGCCTGTTTTTTATTGATGTATGTGTAATGGTGGATAAACAGGGACACTGACAGAAAAAAAAAGTGTTACAAAAATAAGATGCTTCTGGGAGAGGGGATTAATGCACAGGTTACCACTGTAGTAAAGTTTCCATTTAATAATATTTAAAAAGTGCCCATTTGTTACATTTTGTAGTCATCTTTGGCTGGTGCATTTATCTGCACTGATCAATCCACCGGTTAATTGTCTACATAATGGTAGGATATTGTGCTCTCAGCAATGTAGAAACACACGGTTCTTTTAACAGAACACTGTCAACTGTGCGGGTCTACTGAACACCATTGTAAGAGGGTACTTCACCCTTGACCTCCAGTGCAAAGGAGAATGTATCTAACGACCAGCAATGTAAGGGGGAACTTCTGCACTGACCACCAATGTAAAAGGTCACTGAACCACTGACAAACAATTTATTGTAATGTGTGGCACTTTATCATTGACCACCAATGTAAGGATGAAGTTCTCTACTGATCCCCAATGTAAGGGGGCACTTCTGCTCTGACCACTAATGTAAACATCCCTTGTGACTTGCAACCATTCAAAACGCCAAGTTTGGCTGTTTTGAATACTGAATTTTTTTAAAAAAACTTGCACCTTTAAGGCTCCAGTTAACCAGAAGTGATGTCATGACATTGCTTCCGAGTTACTAGATCAAAGCCAATTTCAGCCTTGTTCGGGTCTCCGGCCAGCCAGCGGACGTGCTGGTCGCTCGGGCCTCTTGGTGGGATGGGACAGCCTGGGCGAGCCGCGGAAGGCGACGGGAGGGAGGGACGTACCCTCCCGCTGCTTGTAATAACATCCGAGCGGCTGATTTGCTGCATCGTTTGTTATTACAAGAAAGCCGACTTGCCGGAGGTTCAACTTGATTAAACACTAATTTAGTTAGGCCACTTGCAACAACAACAACTTGCCAACAAGCAAAATTCAGTCGGAACCTAGATTTAGATTGAACTAGCAGCTCACCCCAGTAATAATGTAAAAGGGTACGACACCACTGAACTTGTAAGAACAACACACACATCATAAGCTCATTCAAAGATCTATCAAGGGTGAGAAAAAGACAAAATCGAATTTTGGTTAAAACACATTATCAATAGGTGCATTGATTGTGTTCTGGTTCTGCAACAAAATGTTTACGCCAATAATAAAAGCACTACCCCATGGTTCATGGACCAGCAATGCAAGGGGGCACTCCTCTATGTACCACCGATGTAAAGGGGCACTTCTCTATGGACCACCAATATAATAAGGCACTTTCACTGTCCACCAATGTAAGGAGACACTTTCACTGAATACTAATGTTAAAGTGCACTTCAATACTGAAATGTAAGGGATCATTTCTCTACTGATCAACAAACATAAGGTGGTATGTCTCCACTGACCTGACCCCCAATGTAAAGGGACACTTTTCCACTGATCTGACCACCAATGTTAGAAGAACTTTAAAATTTTCAACCAAGTTGGTGGCTCAATAAAGGACTGCTTAGAATAGGGAACATTTTCACTTCCACAGGCCCATCTCTATCGCATTCTGCATTAGTAAACTAGAGATGCCCTCCCCTGAACGTTTCAGATACTCACAAATACTACACTTCCTCCATTCGATCTGACCTAACAAACCAGTACCCCCCAGGGTCACGACCTATGAATTATGGTGCCCGGACATCATGGATCAGAGGGGTGGGCTCTCCATCATCTACTCTTTAGCCTCAGCTATGTCCAAACCTTCCTACGCTCTCTCTCGGAAAAATTACCTCGATATATCCTGGGACCAGGATAAGTGTTTTACCTGTTTTCAACAATCCTTCAAGGGTATATTAAATATATCCTTGATTAAAGCAAGCCTTTAAATATTGACCCGATGGTACAGGGTTCCCTCCCTCCTCGCTAGGATCTATCCAGATGCTTCCCAGCTGTGTTTTCGAAAATGCAACCACATAGGAACAATGTTTCAAATATGGTGGTCATGCCCGCGCATAAGGGGTCTCTGGAACAAAGTATTTTCTTTGATACGCAGAGTGACGACTATACAGGTCCCCCAAACACCAGACATAGCACTCCTTAACCTCAAAGTAAATAAAGTAGACAAACATACTCAAGCACTGATTTTCCTTATCCTGTTGGGCACCAAAATTACAATAGCTGCTCATTGGAAAAAAACGTTGGTTCCGATCACAGCGGCGAAGCATAAAATATCCTGGATCATGGCACAGGAGAAAATAGTCAGCATTATACAAGACAAAACCTGTATATTTGAACTCACCTTGGAACCCTGGACCAAATACTGTCATATTCCCTTATATCCAGGCATTGACCCCTCGGAATGAATATTGCTCTGGATGACCCTACTGAATCTCCCTTCTTACCCCATCTCTTTTCACCCCCATCTCCTTGCACCCTTTCCTCTCCTTTCCTTCTATCCTAATTCCCCCCCCCCCCCGATCCACGATAATGTATACAAGACAAGGCCGATCCTGACTCCTTTATTATACATCAGATGTGCATGAAACAGCAACACTGGAGCTAAGCTCACCTCGACCGCTTACTTTCTAGGCTATCTGAGCTCATTTCCACCCGATACTAGCAGCCAAGTCTCAGTCCTGGGTATATCCGTAGTTGTCTTACCCGCTAAGACATGCTAATATTTCTAAACAATATTTCCTCACACATTACTCTCCCGAGTGGGGATTTGGGTTGAATATTACAGAAGTCGAGGGGTAGGGGGATCCCCCACCCACAGCATTATCCCTTTAGGGGTGGCTGGGGAAACTCCCTCTCACCCTCCTCCCCATTACTAGCTAGGAGCCCGTGGGCGACCCACCCATATTCATCACCAGCCCACCAGCCCACTTATACGCTTACCATTCTCACATGGGAACACACCAGAGCTTGCGTTGATTACTGACAGAATGCTCTTTAGCAATTATACATGTATACCAGAAAAAAGGGGGGAGACTTGGGACTTTAAGTGAGGCACATATATAATGTGCCTCCATCCCTAGTTCAGGGTATACAATAAGGAGTATGGGACTTTGAGTGATGCTATAGAAATGATGGAGGAGGGTTGAAAGAAAATACATATTTATTTCTCATGGAAAATTGTGTAAAACATATCAATCACAGAAACCACATAAAAGAAAAAAAACATTATAATAAATGTAATTTCATATATATATGTATGAGTGTATCCAATGCAGGCCTCTAGGATACATCAATGTATAGTAGCCAAGTGCCCCATGGTGATCTGAGTTAATTGGTAAACACATTACAATGAATTCATAAATATACATATAAGATATAGGCAGCACTAGCAGATGAAAGAATTATAAAAACAGTAAGACCATAATAAAGAAAGGAGTAATGTTCACAATTGATGATTGGATGGGAATATGTGTCAACGTCCCCAATGCCCGAAAGTGGTGATTAAATGGAGGCAAGTGTCTGCATCTCAGGAAATTCCCGACGCATTTCGTGTGTATCACACTCATCAGGGGCTGATGCTGAAGGGTATCTATGGAATAAAAGAATACAATTAATGGGAATATGGGTGCACATATCGGGGAAGGGGCAAACGTCTCTTCTACAGGGAGAATACATTTAGCGCTTGTAGTCGTTCTTCATAATTGAGGTCCTTCGGTCCACTAAGTAATTTAGTTGCCCTTCTCTGGACTACCTCCAACTCCAGAACATCCTTCCTGAGGACTGGTAATTAAAACTGGATGGCATACTCTTGATGTGGCTGAACCAGATTTTATAAAGTGGCAGGATTATCGTTTTATTTCTGGAGTAACTTCCCTTTTTATGCAAGCTAGTAGTCTGCTGGCTTTGCTTGCTGCAGCTTGACATTGCCTGCTACTGCTCAGTCTGTCTTTTCCCAGCACCCCCCTTTCTCCATCTTTGATTCCCCAGGGGTTCTTTCCCTAGAGAGTAGTTTGCTTTTATATTTTTAGTCCCCAAGTGCATTACTTTACATTTTCAAAATTAAACCTCATCTGCCATGTACAATGTGTGTGAGATCCCAGCCAGATCCCTCCGCCATCCTCCTAACCACCTCCATCCTCCAGATACCATTCAAAGCTTAAATTACACACATTCAAATGAATAGGCTTAAATCTGACTGTGAAATTAGTTACTAGTCTGGTTGAAAAAAGACACAAGTCCATCCAGTTCAATCAAGGAAAATATATATATATATATACAATCCTATATATACAATCTTATATCCACAGTTGATCCAGAGGAAGGCAAAAAAACAAAACAATAAAGCATTATCCAACTTACTCCAGCAGGTAAAACAATTCCTTCCTAATCCCCAAGAGGCAATCTGATGTTCCCTGGATCAACTTTACTGATAAATATTAGTATCCACTTATATTATGTGTATCTAGGAAAGAATCCAGGCCTTTCTTAACCACTTCAGCCCCAGAAGGATTTACCCCCTTCCTGACCATTGCACTTTTTGTGATTCGGCACTGCGTCACTTTAACTGACAATTGCGCGGTAGAACAAAATTGACATCCTTTTTTTCCCACAAATAGAGCTTTCTTTTGGTGGTATTTGATCGGCTCTGCGTTTTTTTTTTTTTTAATAAACAAAAACAAGAGCGACAATTTTGAAAAAAAAGCAATATCTTTTACTTTTTGCTATAATAAATATCCCCCAAAAATATGTAAAAAAAATATTTTTTTTCTTTAGTTCAGGCCGATATGTATTCTTCTATATATTTTTGGTAAAAATCACAATAAGTGTATATTGATTGGTTTGCACAAAATTTATAGCGTCTACAAAATAGGGGATAGATTTATAGCATTTTTATTATGGCGGACAGATCGGACACTTTTGACACTATTTTGGGACCATTGTCACTTATGCAGCGATCAGTGCTATAAAAATGCATTGATTACTGTGTAAATGACACTGGCAGTGAAGAGTTAACCACTAGGAGGCGATGAAGGGGTTAAGTGTGTCCTAGGGAGTGATTCTAACTGTGGGAGGGATGGTCTACACCTCACATGACAGCGATCATTGCTATCGATGACAGAGAGCAGTGATCACTGTCCTGTCACTAGGCAGAATGGGGAAATGCTTTGTTTACAAAAGCATCTCCCCGTTCTACCTCTCCGTGACATGATCGTGGGCACCCGGCGGACGCGCGCCCGCAGCACCGCTTCTTAAAGGTGATGTACCTGTACGCCCTTTTGTCCACCAGTGCCATTCTGCCAACATAAATTTAGGTGCGCGGGTCGGCAAGTGGTTAAAGGGTAAGTTCACCTTTACAGAAAAACCTGTAATGCCGCGTACACACAATCGGACTAACCGGCGGACTTGGTCGCCCACACAATTTGCCCGTGTGTGGGCTCCGGCGGACTTTTTCTTCCCAAAAGTCCGGTGGACTTAGAAAGAAGTCTTGACTCAAAATTGTCCGCTGGACTCAGCAGTCCGGCGGACAATCCGCCCGTCTGTGTGCTAGTCCGCCGGACTTTTCAAATGAACGAACTTGCCACAAACAGAGTAAAGTCCGTTCATTTTGAACGTGACTCCAGGTAGAAGTGACTAGCGAATGAAGTCAATGGGCGAGATTGACACCTTGCTAGCCCTGTTGCCTGGTATGGATTTAAAGGGGAACCCCTACGCTGAAAAAACGGCTCGGGGGTCCCCCCAAAGTCCATACCAGACCCTTATCCGAGCACGCAGCCCGGCCGGTCAGGAAAGGGGGTGGGGACGAGCGATGGCCGGGCTGCGTGCTCGGATAAGGGTCTGGTATGGACTTTGGGGGGACCCCCGCGCTGTGTATTTGGCGTAGGGGTTCCCCTTTAAATCCATACCAGGCGACGGGGCTAGGATTGTCCGCCGGAAAAGTCCGGACTTGTGTGGGCAAGTCTGCTCGTTCGGAAAGTTGTCCGCCGGACCTCCGCTGAAAAGTCTGGCGGATTGTCCACCGGACCTAGTCCGCCGGAAAAGTCCGGTCTTGTGTGGGCAAGTCTGCTAGTTCGGAAAGTCCCACGGACCTCCGCTGAAAAGTCCGGCGGATTGTCTGCCGGACTAAGTCCGCCAGATAATCTGATCGTGTGTACGCGGCATAAGGTGAACTTATACAGGTCCCCCTCATCACTCCCCCCTCCCGGTCCCGCTGACCTGGACCGCGGAAATCTCCTGAACATCCCTCATCAGGAGGGATGTTTTGGAGCATTTTAATTGGTCGACACCATCACATGGGTGGCGCCGACCAATCTGCAGCCGCATAGCCCATCCTGTCAGCTATGGAGAAGATACATGGATGCAGAGAGGATTTCTAAGTCCCGGACTCCTGGCGTGGATATACCGGGGCTTAGAACTGGAGATTGCCGCAGTCCATGTCAGCAGGACCGGGGAGGGGCAATCTACTAAGCTGGTCAGAACCAACTCTTGAGGGAGTCTATTCCACATTTTCACAGCTCTTAGGCCCCTTTCACACTGGGGCGGGAGCCGCGGTGACGGTAAAGCAGCGCTATATTTAGCGCTGCTTTACCGTCGTTTTAGCCGCGGTATTCGGCCGCTCGCGGTGCGGTTTTACCCCCCGCGAGCGGCCGAAAAAAAAAGGGTTAAAGACCCCCCGCAGAGCGCCGCCGTAGCGGCGCTTTGCGGCGGTATTGCCGCGGTATTAATGGGAAATCAATGGGAAGCTCCAAAGATGCTGCTAGCAGGACTTTTTTGCCGTCCTGCTAGCGCACCGCTCCAGTGTGAAAGCCCGCCGGCTGTCACACTGGAGTGAATGGGGCCGGTGTTTTCAGGCGGTATAAGGCGCTATTTTTAGCGCTGTACCGCCTGAAAACCGCCCCAGTGTGAAAGGGGCCTTACTGTGAAGAAACCTTTCTGTATTTGGTGATGAAATCTCTTTTCTTCCCAACCTAAAGAGTGCCCCCCTTGTCCACTGTGATGACCTTAACCACTTTAAGACCAGCCTCGTTTTGGATTTTAGGTGTTTACATGTTTAAAACAGTTTTTTTTGCTAGAAAAAAACTTAGAACCCCCAAACATTATATATTGTTTTTTTTTTCTAACACCCTAGAGAATAAAATGGCGGTCATTGCAATACTTTTTTTCACACCGTATTTGCGCAGCGGTCTTGCAAGCGCACTTTTTTTGGAAAAAATTTACTTTTTTGAATAAAAAAATAAGACAACAGTAAAGTTAGTCCAATTTTTTTATATATTGTGAAAGATAATGTTACGCCGAGTAAATTGATACCTAACATGTCACGCTTCAAAATTGCGCCCGCTCGTGGAATGGCATCAAACTTTTACCCTCAAAAATCTCCATAGGCGACGTTTAAAAAATTCTACAGGTTGCATATTTTGCGTTACAGAGGAGGTCTACGGCTATAATTATTGCACTCGCTCTACCGATCGCGGCAATACCTCACATGTGTGGTTTGAATACCGTTTTCATATGCGGGCGCTACTCACGTATGCGTTCGCTTCTGCGCACGAGCTCGTCGGGACGGGGCGCTTTAAAAAAAAAAATTTTTGTTTTTCTTATTTATTTTTCTTAATTTTATTTATTTTTACACTGTTTTTAAAAAATAAAATAATTGGCTCACTTTTATTCCTATTACAAGAAACATTCCTTGTAATAGAAAAAAGCATGACAGGTCCTCTTAAATATGAGATCTGGGGTCAAAAAGTCCTCAGATCTCATATTTGGACTTCAATGAAAAAAAAACAAAAAAAAAAAAAAAAAAATGTCATTTAAAAAAATGACATTTGAAAATTCCTCTTTAAGAGGTATGGGCGGAAGTGACGTTTTTGACGTCGCTTCCGCCCTCCTATGGTATAGAGATGAGTGGCGGCCATCTTAGCGTCACTCATCTCTATGCACAGGAGGGGAAAGGACCCGATCTCCTCCGCCGCTGCCGACGGTTCCGGTAAGCGGCGGAAGGAGCGGGAGAGCAGCGGGAGGGGGGGGGGGGGCACCTCTCCCGCCGCCGATAACGGTGATCTCGCGGCGAATCCTCCGCGATGACCACCATTATCGGAATGCCGACCGGCGCCTGAAGAGATGGATATCTCGGTTGTGGCAGCAGCTGCTGCCGTTACCGAGATATCCCTCTTCAAAAAAGGGACGTACATCGTCGTGCGCCGGTCGGAAAGTGGTTAAAGTGAATAACTCAACACCAAGTTTACTATATGGACCACTTATGTCCATGTTGATCATATCTCCCCTTAATCTCTTCTCAAGAGAGAATAAATTCAGTTCAGCTAATTGTTCCTTATAGTAGAGCTCCTCCATGCGATATTTGACAGTGTTTTCAATAAACTGACGCATCAATATCTGGTTCTAGATGTAGTAGCAATTCTCAATGTTACTCATCAGATATGTTGGTTCTAATTTTGCCCTTCATGTGCATCATCCTTGAAAATAGTTGCTCACAAATATAGGTGCTGTTGAAAACTGATGACATGAATAAGGCGTGATTGTGAAGAGTGGGATATTTTTCTTTGGGAAGACTTATAAAAGTCCAGTAAAGAGACACTGTCAAATTTTTCTTAGGCTGCATGTGTTCTCTAAGTGTAAACGCATTACAATTTTTTTTTTTTTTTAAATCAACATTTGTAATAAGTTTATGATTTTGTGCTGCCCGTGGGTCGCAGGTTGGACACCCCTGCCCTAAATGTTTTGGCTGAAATTCTAATTCAGGAAAGTTTATGGAACCAAAGTGCAGAGTTAATAGAGGCTACACTATTTTGTGATCTGCATCATAATCCAGATAGAACAGCCCGACTATATCCTTGACCTACTGGCCTTCTGAAAATATTAGTATTGCCAGATTTTCATCTGAGTCAGACCTCTGCTCTAAAAACCCGGTGGTATGCAATTAACTTACACAAAGACAGACAGTATGCTCTTCCAAAAGGCCAATATTCAAATATAAGGAGGGCCAATAATTCATCTGAAATAAAAGAAGACATTAAGTATGCATTCAAACCGATTCATACACAGTCATGCAGCAAATGCTTTTAATGAAATAAATGACCTGACAACTTCAATATTTTACAGGCTAGTCTAAAATTAGTTTGTTCATCAATCTTCATCCATACTTCTCTACAGAAAAGATATGGAGGATGGAGACTTAAGCGTATGTAAGGGCAAATTTTGGGAATGTTCATACTTTATCTTCCTATGAAAAAAACCTGACATACAGAACTGTGAATTGGATTTATCAATACAAACTGAGGCTAGGATGAAACAATGCACATGCATGGTTACATTTAGGGCCCCTTTACACTATTGCATTGAAGTAGCATGCAAGCTAACATGACCATGTATTTTGTAAAAATATCAGTCATGTCATGCACTGATATGGAAACATTGACAAATGATGATGAACAACACCCCAATGACCAACTGACACAAACACTGAAGTGGGCAAGTTGAGTAGTAATATCGCCACTAAAGTAAAAAGTCCCAGCTGCAGCAGCCAGAGATTTGGATGGGCAGACAAGCTGGCTAAATCTGGCCATATAGTTTGCCAGTTTGAGGAACTGCAATCAGCTAAGGTTTGAGTTGAACTCATGATTGACCTGGACCCAAAGCTCATCCTCCTAATGCCCTGTACACACGACCGGTTTTGCCGTCAGAATAAACTCTGAAGGTTTTTTTGACGGAATTCTGACAGAATTCCATTCAAGCTGTCTTGCATACAAATGGTCACACCAAATTCCGACCATCCAATATGCGGTGACGTACAACGCGTACGATGGGACTGGAAAGCGGAAGTTCAATAGCCAGTAACCAATAGCTTCCGTCTCGTACTTGCTTCAGAGCATGCGTCGTTTTTGGTGCGTCGAAACAGCATACAGACGAGCGTTTTTTCCGATAGTAATTTGTTCCATTGGAAAAATATAGAACATGTTCTCTATCTCGTTCTCTATCATGTTCTCTAGTCCGTCTGAATTTTCGACAGAAAAAGACCGATGGTGCACACTTACGGTCGGAATATACGATGAAAAGCTCCCATCGGACTCTTTCTGTCTGAAATTCCGCTTGTGTGTACGCGGCATTAGTCATAGGGAAATTAGTCCATTCTAAATCAAAATCATCAGCATATAAGGTAAAACTGTAATAAATGGAGATGCAATCCAAATCATAGATTTAGATGCTGCAGATGACCACTTGAGCCCCGGAAGATTTTACTCCCTTCCTGACCAGAGCACTTTTTACAATTTTGGCACTGTGTCGCTTTAACTGACAATTGCGCAGTCATGCAATGCTGTACCCAAACTAAATTTGTGTCCTTTTCTTCCCACAAAAGATCTTTCTTTTCGTGGTATTTGATCACCTCTGCAGTTTTAATTGTTTGCTCTTTAAACAAACAAACAAGAGCGTCAATTTTGAAAAAAAACCCAATATTATTAAATTTTTGCTATAATAAATAGCGCCAAAAATGTTTTTACCACTAGGCGTCCGCACTATAGCTGAAAGACGGCTGCAGTGCAGACGCCAATTGACGGGAGGGCGTCCCTGGACGTCCTCCTGTTTACTTCCGCGATGCGTGCTCCCACGAGCGCGTATCAGGGAAATTCTGTGCTGGCTGTGTCCCTTGGACACAGCCAGTCACAGATCGCTGTAAATGGCCAATCACAGCGGCCATTCGGCGTGTCCAATGAGAGATGATCTCATATGTAAACATATGAGATCATCCCTCATCGCCGGCTCTCCCTCCTCACACAGAGACAGCGTGTGAGGAGGGAGAGATGAACGGCTGCAGCCGTGAGTAAAGAAAAAGGAAAATAAAGTGCCACAGTACATGGCAGTGCCATCTGTCCCCATTGCCATCTGTCCCCAGTGCCACCTGTCCCCAGTGCCACCTGTTGTCAGTGCCATCTGTCCCCAGTGCCACCTGTTGTCAGTGCCATCTGTCCCCAGTGCCACGTATAAGTGCCATCTGTCATCAGTGCCACATAGTGCCATCTGTCATCAGTTCCACATCAGTGTCACATGTCATCAGTGCCACATATTAGTGCCATCTGTCATCAGTGCCATGTATCAGTGCCATCTGTCATCAGTGCCACCTGTCAGTGTCACGTGCCACCTGTTATCAGTGTCACATGTCATCAATGCCACGTATCAGTGCCATCTGTCATCAGTGTCACGTGTCATCAGTGCCACGTATTAGTGCCATGTGTCATCAGTGCCACGTATTAGTGCCATGTGTCATCAGTGCCATGTATAAGTGCCATCTGTCATCAGTGCCACATATTAGTGCCATCTGTCATCAGTGTCACGTGCCATCAGTGCCACATATTAGTGCCATCTGTCATGAGTGCCACATCAGTGTCACGTGTCATCAGTGCCACGTATCAGTGCCATCTGTCATCAGTGCCATGTCAGTGTCACGTGTCATTGTCCTTGTGCTCCATGGCCTTCAAAAGTGTAATAGGTAGTCAACAAGTTAGATGTGTAATTTATGCTCCTAGAACACGTAATGGCGCTCCCTGCATGTTGGGCCTCTCTATGTGACTGGGCTGTGGAAAAGTCCCACACATGTGGTATCATAATACTCAAATAAAAAAAATCTACATTTTGTAAAGAATTGTGGGAAAAAAAATTACAACATAAAAAACCTCACTATGCCTCTTACTAAATACCTTGAAATGTCTAAAGAGGGGTCATTTGGGGGTTATTTGTACTTTCCTGGCTTGTTAGGGTCGCAAGAAATGAGATAGGCCGTCAGTACATCAGGTGTTGTAGACTCTCTAACTTTCACAAAGACCAAATAATATCCACTAATTTGGTTTAATTTTTACCAAAGATATGTAGCAGTATAAATTGTGGCCAAAATTTCTGAAGAAATATTAATAATATGCAAAATGTTATCACTGAATCAAAGAAAAATGCGGGGTTTTTTTTCAAAATTTTCGGTCTTTTTTCATTTACAGTGGTGTGAAAAAGTGTTTGCCCCCTTCCTCATTTCCTGTTCCTTTGCATGTTTGTCACACTTAAGTGTTTCGGAACATCAAACCAATTTAAACAATAGTCAAGGACAACACAAGTAAACACAAAATGCAATTTGTAAATGAAGGTGTTTATTATTAAAGGTGAAAAAAAATCCAAACCTTCATGGCCCTGTGTGAAAAAGTGATTGCCCCCCTTGTTAAAACATACTATAACTGTGGTTGTCCACACCTGAGTTCAATTTCTCTAGCCACACCCAGGCCTGATTATTGCCACACCTGTTCACAATCAAGGCATCACTTAAATAGGAGCTGCTTGACACAGTAAGGTCCACCAGAAGATCCTTAAAAGCTACACATCATGCCGAGACCCAAAGAAATTCAGGAACAATTGAGAAAGAAAGTAATTGAGATCTATCAGTCTGGAAAGGGTTATAAAGCCATTGCCAAAGCTTTGGGAATCCAGCGAACCACAGTGAGAGCCATTATCCACAAATGGCGAAGACATGGAACAGTGGTGATCCTTCCCAGGAGTGGCCGGCCGCCCAAAATTACCCCAAGAGCGCAGCGACGACTCATCCAAGAGGTCACAAAAGACCCCACAACAACGTCCAAGGAACTGCAGGCCTCACTTGCCTCAGTTAAGGTCAGCGTTCATGCCTCCACCATCAGGAAAAGACTGGGCAAAAATGGCCTGCATGGCAGAGTTCCAAGGAGAAAACCACTGCTGAGCAAAAAGAACATCAAAGCTCGTCTCAATTTCTCCACAACACATCTTGATGATCCCCAAGACTTTTGGGACAACATTCTGTGGACCGATGAGACAAAAGTGGAACTCTTTGGAAGGTGTGTGTCCAAGTATATCTGGCGTAGAAGGAACACTGCATTTTAGAAAAAGAACATTATACCAACAGTAAAATATGGTGGTGGTAGTGTGATGGTCTGGGGCTGTTTTGCTGCTTCAGGACCTGGAAGACTTGCCGTGATAAAAGGAACTATGAATTCTGCTGTCTACCAAGAGATCCTGAAGGAGAATGTCCGACCATCTGTTCGTGTACTCAAGCTGAAACGAACTTGGGTTCTGCAGCAGGACAATGATCCTAAACACACCAGCAAGTCCACCACCGAATGGCTGAAGAAAAACAAAATGAAGACTTTGAAGTGGCCTAGCCAAAGTCCTGACCTGAATCCTATTGAGATGTTGTGGTATGACCTTAAAAAGGCCGTTCATGCTCGAAAACCCTCTAATGTAACTGAATTAGGACAATTCTGCAAAGATGAGTGGGCCAAAATTCCTCCAGGACGCTGTAAAAGCCTCATTGCACGTTATCGCAAATGCTTGGTTGCAGTTGTTGCTGCTAAGGATGGCCCAACCAGTTATTAGGTTTAGGGGGCAATCACTTTTTCACACAGGGCCATGATGGTTTGGATTTTTTTTCACCTTTAATAATAAACACCTTTATTTACAAATTGCATTTTGTGTTTACTTGTGTTGTCCTTGACTATTGTTTAAATTGGTTTGATGTTCCGAAACACTTAAGTGTGACAAACATGCAAAGGAACAGGAAATGAGGAAGGGGGCAAACACTTTTTCACACCACTGTATAGCGCAAAAAATAAAAAACCCAGAGGTGATCAAATACCACCAAAAGAAAGCTGTATGTGTATGAAAAAAAGGACAAAAAATGTATTTGGGTACCGTGTTGCATGACTGAGTAATTGAAAGCTGAAAATTGGTCTGGTCATGAGGGGGGGGGGGGGGGGGGGGGGGTTAAGTGCCCAGTATGTCAAGTGGTTAAAAAACAAATTTCTTCATCATTTTAGGCCAATATATATTGTGCTACATATTTTTGGTAAAAAAATGATTATTATATATATTGATTGGTTTGTGCAAAAGTTATAGAGTCTACAAAATATGAGAAAGATTTATGGCATTTTTAAGGCCATTTTTAATAATTATTATTTCATTTTTTTCTAGTAATGGTGGTGATCTGCGATTTTAGTGGAATTGCGACATTTTGTCAGAAAGATCAGACACTTTTGACACATTTTTGGGACCGTTGACATTTGTACAGCAATCAGAGCTATAAAAATGCACTGATAACTGTGTAAATGTTACTGGTAGGGAAGGGATTAACACTAGGGGCGATTGAATGTGTGTTCCCTGGATGTGTTCTAGCTGTATGGGGATAGGATTGACTGGGGGAGGAGACATATCGTTGTTCCTACTTAGTAGGAACAAACAATATGTCTCCTCTCCCCTGACAGAACAGGGATTTGTCTGTTTACACACACAAATCCCCGTGCTGGCTCTCATGGCCAGGATCACGCGTGGCCGGCGACGATCGTGCCCACTGGCCATGCGCATCGGGTCCCCAGCCATGCTGCCGGCGCGTGTGCGCGCATCCAGCGGCTTTTAAAGGGAACAACGTACCCATACGTTGTTTTGCCCAGCCGTGCCATTCTGCCCAGGTATAGCGGATAAGCATGCCAAGTAAAAGCTTAAAGTGTATCTAAAGACAAAGATTATTATTTTTTTATTGGATAGAGTATTGAGGGGTTAGAACCACTGTCTGTGTCCTTGGAGAGTCACGCTTTCTAATAGTTTTTATCACCAATGTCTATTTCTGCATTGCCTTCTTCCCATTACCTGTCAATGCATAGGGCTGGTAAGCAAAAGAAGGAATATATCTAACCTTACTGGGAGACATTGACTGTTGATATGATAAAATTTGTCTGACAAATGTTTTTTGTGAAAATCCTCCAAACTACTTATGAATCTATAAAACATTAGTCATTTTCACTATTGTGATTTTTGATCTCATTCTTTCTTGGATCGTGCCTATACTACCATAGATTGACTCTTGGCTTGCTACAATACCTTCATGCTAAATAAGCTTCTATAAATAACTATGTATTAGATGTTCATAGAAACAGAAATAATTCATCTGCCAAAGTGGAGAACTGCCAAAGACATTTTTAATCATATTGTTTATAGGAACCAATCAGATTTTAATAATCTCACAATGAACTCAAAAGTAGAAGCAGGAAATTTGATATTGATATAAGTTACCTGTACTTATACAAAATATATTATTGACTATAGTAACAAATGGAATTGTCACTTGCAGTTTACTTACCTTGCCATCCTAGCAAGTGGAATGTGATAATAATATATATATATATATATATATATATATATATATATATATATATATATATATATATATATATATATATATATATATATATATATATATATATATATATATATATATTTAATATAAAGTACAAGGTCAGAAGGGGTTTGGGAAGACAGGATGTATCACATCCCTACAATATTAATTCTCTATACCTAAGAACTTCACTGGCAAAAGGTGCCTACAGACATAAAAAAACACCAATGCAATCTGGCTGTGCAGACATTCCATGTCTGAGCCTCCCGAGGGGCACAGTTTATTGGCCAAGTTAGATTTTTCGGTCTCGTATTTTCAAATAAGACTGGTGCCAGAGATGTCTACAAAATTTCCCCTATTCCTTCTATATGAACACAAACATACATTTACCTAATGTTTTACATGTGACTAGGAAATAACCACCCATCACTTTAGATGATCCACTTATATAATGCTAGCAAGAACAATATTTCTTGTGTAAGTGTAAAGGATGTATAAAAATAGACACCACTCAAAAATAAAGTTTATATTATATAGTTTATATGATATGTTCAGCAGCAGCAGCCATGAACCAAAATCCTGCTCTGAAAAGGGGACACATTTCCTAGAATACTGCCTGGAAAGGGTCTGGTATGGATTTTATGGGTAACCCCATGCCAATTTTTTTTTTTTTTTAAAGTGTGGGGTCCTTTCAAAATCCATATCAGTCCCTTCTCAGAGCATGCAGCAACTCAGGTCAGGGGGAGGAGCAAGCAGCCTCTTCCCCTGATCCATACCAGACCACATGCCCTCAACATGGGGGGGGGGTGCTTTGGGGCAGGGGGGTTCTGCCTGCCCGCAGACCCCCACAATTACAGCCCAGGGTTGTCGGGAAGAGGCCCTTGTCCCCATCAACATGTGGACAAGGTGCTTTGAAGTGGGGGGGCTCCATGTTGAGGGCATATGCCCTGGTATGGTTCAGGAGGGGGGACTCACTTCCTGATCGCTTCCACACGAATGCAGCCAGCAACAGTGTTTCTCATAACTGTCACAGAAGGGCAGTGTTGCTAGACTAGTGCAGCTAGCAACAGTGTTCCTGATAACTAGATACACCAATGACAGTGTCACCACAGCCAGTATATCCAGCAACAGTGCTCATAATTGCTATTTATATCAGTGCCAGTGTCACCAGATCTGTGCAGCCAGAAACAGTGCTCATGCTTGCTGCCATACCAGTGTAAACCAGCAACAGTGTTCTGATTACTACCAGACCAGTCCAGTATCACCAGAGCCAGTGTAAGCTAGCAACATTGTCCTGATTGCTAGCCACACTAGTGTCAATATAATCAGAGCTTTAAAATACTGCCACCTCCAGAAATGTCCAAAAAATGTACACTAGTGAGGATGCCTTTCAAATTCTGAGTATGACTAATGAAAGCAGTGAAGGGGATACTTTATAGTTACTGTAGATTTAAAGTATGAACCTGTGGAAAGCAGTATTCAGATGGTATCTTATTCAGAGGATTATGGGGTTCCTGCTTAACTAGTCAGGTGTACTATGTCACTAAGCACTGAACATTCTACTGAATTGCAGCAGGCAAGTACCAGTGGTGTGATACATCCTGGTGAAGTGGCAAGCACAAGAATGTGTTTTGGGGAGTAATTCGTATAACCATGCTGTGTGCACTTTGGATTTTGTGCCCCTCCCTCTGACTAGGAAGCAAAAGAGTCTTGCACATGTTGGATCCCCATATTCGTAGAAGAATATGTTTTGGGGTGTACTTGTAAATGTGCCCATATTTTGTATGAAATACCTAGTTAAAATTACAACTTTTTGAAAAGAAAAACATTTTCATTTTCTTTCTGCATTTTTCAAAAACTTGTGGCAAAAAATGAAATCTTCAAAAGACTGACTAGGCCTCTTGGAAAATACCCTTTCAGTGCTTTCAGTGCTGAAAACTGAAACACGTCCTGGACAGGAAGAGAGTTTAACATCAAGTCTTTGAGTGGTTAAAGATTCAGCTAACCACTTCATCAATAGGCCTAATAGGTTTAGGGTGGGTTCACACCAGTGCAAATTGGATGTGGGTTTCCCCGCATCCAATGCGCATGTCAGGAGACTGTGACCGGCTCTCAATGGAGCCGGTCCACACAGCTCTGGGACAACTGCGGAGAAGTTTGTAGAAGAGTCCTGTGCGTCTACAGAGAGGGGGGGGGGGAGACATGAAGCCAGTTTGTTTACAGTTTGTTTACAAGTGATCGCTCCATCATTTGACGGAGTGATCACATGGTAAACGGCCGCTACCAGCTGCCATTCACCGTGATGCGCCGGGTCTTCCGGACCCGACGGTCACTGATTTTTCCGGGAGCCCGCCCCAGGACGCCCTCCCAGAATTAGCCCTGTCTTTCGGTTATGGCCCAATCGCAGGTCACAAACACAGTGTATTTACGTAAACCAGATCGCATCGTACAGAATTACCATGCGATCCAGTTGCAATGTAGTTGAAAAGTAAAAAAGTAATAAAAGTTCAAAAGTAATGAATTCAAATGAATGGGCTCAAATCGCACTGAACTGAACCTCACGTGAACCGCACGGAAATGTGCAGCTTGTTCCTGTGTGATTCCTAGTGTGAACTGACCCTAAATGGATTATTCATTTTTATCTTGTTATTTTTGTTTGGAGCTATGCTTCAAATGCTTTTACAGATCAACATTCAGTGTATCTATTTCAGTGTAGTTAGTGCTTATTTGAAGTATTTCTAGTTAGTTGTACAGTACTTGTACAACCAGTTACTTGTTATTTAATGCCCTGTCTCACACTCTTCTTGAATCAGCTCAGACATAAAAGCTCCTCAGCCGCCTATCCGTTAACAACCAGATAATCTGCAGTTTCTCTAGAAGCTAATCGGTTAATGAAGCTGTAGACTGCAGGTCCCTAGCAGTTATAGGAATGATGGTATGTAATAGTATGCATTCCTTTAAAGCAATCAATATGTTGTCAAGAAAACTGCAGTCTGTACAAGAAGAAATGTTCTGCAATGCAGAGACCCATTGCTAGACTAATACCACACATAACTACGAAGAGCTTTATATATTGGTAATGGCACAATTATTTTTAACAAAACAGTATATTAATTTTATATAAAGATATAATTTATCTTTCACATATTGAAATTGCCATAAAAAAGTAAAGTTGTTACTATATATGGTATCGATGAACACATATTTTCCTGTATTCTGAGCAGTGCTGTTAAATCATATTTCTGCATCAGCTGCTTTAGGACCCTTGATAAATGGGTTGAGGCAGATTCTCATTAGCTTCAACATAATGTGATGCAAACACGCTTATTGTGGAGCCAAAGATGGTTACAGTAGGATCTCTTATGTACTAAATCAAGATTCTGCAACCAGAAGAGAAGACAATTCCCGAAAGGGAATCAAGCACCCACCACCCACCACATCGACAATATCAGTCTTGCTCATTTGAGTTTCTGATATGCTTCCACCGTCTCTGGAAGCTCTTGGGAGACAATGGTTCTAGACTCCAGCAACTCCAGGGGAATTTATCCAGTGCTCACATGACATCTGACGCCACTGACAAAGCAATGTTCATTTTTTAAGAGCAAACGGGGTGCAAAAAGAATGGAAAATAAAATAATATCTCACTCATGTGTTTTATTTTCCATTAAAATTACTTATTTTTAACACATACTGTATCTCATCACCCCTGATCATCAAAGGAGCTGCAGGAATTATTGGTTGAAGTCTTCCCAAGGACATTATGGACTGAAAAGACCTATGAGGTTATGCAGCTCATATTGTGTGCACTACTTTCTGCATTTCTACTGATACTTCTTTGGTTGCCTCTGTAGAATGACCTTTACACTTCATCAACAGAAACCCTTTTTGATTGTTTGAATTGATAGAATGTCACCAGCAACCTCAATGTGGCATAAGCAAGGATATGTTTTGTCACAAACTCAAAGTGCAATGTTTTGTAGCCACCAGGCCACCATCCTCAAGGCAATAGTAAGGTTCTTTGCAGCCTTGAAATGTCACACTATGCGTTTAAGACAATATACAATATGTCCTTGTGTTTGCTACATCTAATGTGTTGATGTTCTGCTAATTTGATTATTTCTTTGATGACAGTGTCATCTGATGTTTTAATATCATAGTACCCACCTATGAAATGTTGCAATGCTTTAAGGAGTGCACTGGACAGTGTTGCCAACGTCCTGCAGCATTTTTTACTGACAAAACTGCGAATAAATTTGGGGTATGGCTAGAAAATCCTCACTGCGCACAGCACCTCGTCCCAATGGGTTAGAAGAGATTGGTATAAAATTGGATGGAAGGGGTTATAATGGTGCCAGATATTAATAGATTTGTCAAAATTGACAAAAAATATAAAGTTTATTGAATTTTTTTACAAAATTAAAAAGTGTAACATCAAATATATATTCGATATTGGTGTGAAATAACAATTTAATCATAACATTTAAAAAAGATACACAGGCCTAATGATGATTTAAAGGCCAGTAAATAGTGCAGGTAGTCACATTCCAACATGTTTCGCCATAGACAATGGCTTCCTAAGGGAAATTACATCGACCTGTCCAAATTTGTGGATTCTAAGTCAGAAAAAGCAAAGTATAAGATACATGATATACATTTGAGGAAAAGTACCCCAATTAGATACTTAAACAGGTTTAGTGCTGAATGCAGGGAGTGTTCAGGCAATGCATCCCATGTCATACATTACCCACACAAAGGAATGGTCGAACCTACCTGCCAGCCTTCAAAGATGACAAAGGTCACAAGCACAGATGGCCAAAACCCCAGCGGGGTCACCAGAGACCGGCGCCACAAATTTGGCTGCAGGGGACACAAAAGACCTAGCAATCAAAAAAGGGTTACATTTAATGATACTTATTATAGGTATTCTGTTTATCCTATTCTTGAGACCAAAAATTGTCTCAGAAATATTTAGGAAAAAACAAAGGGGCCCTTCAAGGCCTCCAATACTTACAGTATTTTTAAAACCAAAGTTTGAATGGTAGAAAAGAAAGGGGGTGCCTGGATGATGTTCACAAAGCCTAAGCATATGTATGGTTTATAAATTGCCAAGCTAGAAAAAGGGGGAGAAAGAAAGAAAAATGTGGCAGACTATATGGCATGAGTTTTGTATGCAGAGATTACTCCGCTATGATTTCTGAAAAGCACAGGGATAATTTGCGGCAAGGCAATGCAGCAGACATAAAAAGAAGAAGACAGCCACTTAGTTACCACAATGGTATGTATCCAAAGCCGAAAAGGAAAATAAAGTTCCCAAAAGGTATCGGTTTAAAATGCTTGGTAATAGGGACAGTTAAGCCTTCCAACACAGGCGATCACTGCAGCTGCAGATGATAACCTTAGGGATATCAATTAAAACAAGGCTAAGTTAGCTAAGAAGTGTAAAGTCAATGTGACAAAAAGAATTATCATAAGGAAGAAAACTTACTGCAATGTTGAGCTAAGAAATCAACAGACATCCCCGCTGTCTGGCAGAGGGGTAAGCGGACTGCCTGGCTTTCATGTGTCCCCCACAGCGATCGGCGTCTGACGTCACAGATCGCTGAGCGGACATCAAGTGCTTGTGCGCATGTGCCCGTTTAGGCATCAAATGGCCTACATTGCCCATGATGCGGTGCGGGAGAAAGTCTGCGTCACATGACAATATTGTACTTGTAACGCGGTTTGGCTGCGAGAGACCAGTATCATTCGACGGGTCATCGAAATGACAAGCTCTTGCAGCCAAATAAAGACTGATAGTGGGAGTCAATGATCTGACAGGGATCGTAGCTAGAGCAGAAGCCAATGGTGGGTGGGCACTAAGGATTAGTGCCGCCCTTGGGTGTCCATACAGCCAATAGTGGCGTACGGATGGACGGCAATCCCCAATGGGAGGACCGGTCACCATGCATAATGATCAAACAGGTAGGAGAAAGGCCCGGCCATATTGCATAGGAATGAAAACAAGGGGCATCATTGATGATAGAGAACAAGGGAAAGAATTCCCTCCAATGACCCTCACACCATAGGGAGTCCAAAAGAGGGAAAAGAATGAAGAAACAAAATGGAGAAAAGCAAGTATAATGCTGGAACCCCATATAAATTCAAAAAATTCCCAGCATCCTGTAACCAGACCGTGCATTCATACAAAAACAGGCTCCAGTCTAAACATAGACAACAATTATGCGGTATAGACAAAAAACACATAATATTATCATAAATTATGTAACGCAAAAGAAAAATAAATAAAAACAGTTCCTTCTAATGGATGAGATGTAGTATCATGGAGCAAACTTTAGAGAACCATAGCTGCTTTTTCCTGATGGCAAGGAAATAGAGGGGAGGAAACAGGACTAAGCCTGTATATGGTGAGGGCACATGAACCAATATTGCCAGTATAATATTTAGAAATAGTCTATCAAATATGTAATTACAGAAAGGGTTTAAAGCTTATATATTCATTTAAGCCCGGAGCTTTTGTGGCATCCAAATTGTGGATCCACTTTGTTTCAAACTGAAGTAGTAAATTATCAATTCCTCCACCCCGAGCATGTGCAGGCACATGCTCAAGTGCGGCAAATTGAACTGCATATGGGTCAAAGTTATGTTGCATACCCACATGTCTGTCGATCGCTGTTTTTATTTTGCGTTTGAACATAGGTTTCACATTGTCTCTAATGCGTACATGACGCCCATCGTTTTACATCGTTTAACACGTAACTCTACTTCTGATTTTATGACTGAATCCGTTTGGAAGAGACGTTTCTCTAGTATTGGAAATCAGGGTGCACATGTCGCAATTGCCACATGAAAAAGTACCAACATTGATTTTTGACTGTATTTCTCTAGGGGGGAAATGACTCGTTATCAGCTGATCTCTCAAAGAGGGATATCTTCGATAGGTTATGTCGGGATAGTATTTTATATATTTTTGTATCACTGAATCAGCAGTTAATAGAGGCCAGAACTTCTTTAGGGTATCCTTAATCTGAGTGCATTGTCTGGAGAATTGGGTGATAAGACGTACTGGTTGGAAAGCATCCGTTTTTTTATTAGAAAAAATAAGATAATTTCTATCTAGTTTTTTTACTTTATTGAATGCTTTTTTTCAATAAGGAATGACTATATCCTCTGTTCCTTAATCTCGTGTATAACTCATTGGATGCGTGTTGAAAATCAGACTCAACACTACATTTTCGTCTTATTCTCAGATACTGACTAAATGGTATGCTATCAAGTAAAGGCTTAGGGTGTGCACTACTAGCGTGCAAAATCGTATTGCCTGAGGAAGGTTTTCGGTATAGGGCAGAGCGTAAACTCCCTGCCTGATCAATGCCGATCTTGAGGTCCAAGAAGTTTATATGAGTTTGGCTGCACTCCATTGTAAATCTGAGATTATAGTTATTTATGGCCAATGAGTCAGTGAACTGGACAAGTGCCTCACAGGTGCCAGACCAAAAGAACAGCACATCGTCGATATATCTTTGCCAATCGATTATATTTTTCGTCTGATTAAATAAATCAGGGTTGGCAAAAAGTTCCCTTTCCCACCCCCCCAGAAACAGGTTGGCATAGGAGGGGGCACATTTGGTCCCCATAGCCACCCCCTGTATCTGGAGGAAGTGGGAAGTGCCAAACATAAAATAGTTTTGTGTCAGAATAAATTTTAATAAATCCAGTATAAAATTGCCATAAGAGTCAAAATGCGAACCCCTTTCGTGTATTTGTCTACCAATAACCTCTATACCTTTTTGCATTTGCATTATATAGACATTCAACATTCAAAGCAACTAACCATGTGCCCGAAGGCAATTGTTTGCCATCAAGCGTGCAAAGAAGATGTATCGTGTCCTTAATATACGAGGATAATGAAGTGACATGGGGAGCTAGATATAATACTCTCGCTTACCCTCCCCCTTCCCTCCTTTTCCTCTTCTTCCTCCCTCCCCTTCTTCCCCCTTCCTACCCTTTCCTTTCTTTCTATCCCCTCTCCTTTCCCTTTTCATTTCTTTCCCCACCAATCTTCCCCATTTCCCCCATCCTCTTTCCTTCACCCTCCCCTCTGCTTCCCTTCCCTTTCTCTCTCCCCCCCCCCCGGTTACTCTGTTTCTCCTCCTTTAAGCATCTTTATTAGTATAGTATGCACTCAAATATTTACAATACCAGCATTCACACATAGAGGTCTGCCCTGCTCTCTCAGGTGAGGCTTGGGAGGTCATCCCCATGGGCTCCCTATGCTTCTCGCTCCTCCTGGACCGACACACCAACTGCACAGTCTGGTATTATTCAAGAGAAATAAATTTGCTATTTGAGGTGTATAATTTATCTACTCCTTCGATTGGTTTTGCATTTGTGAGACACAGCTGAACATCAGACAGAATGCTAACTGCATGTTCCTTGTTAAAGCTCTAGGCTGACGTATTGGGATTTTACTGGTGGGCAACTATAAATGCCCCTCAATGCTACAATGCTTCTATGATATATGAAAATATGCCGTATGTGTAATATCAATGTTTACTAAATATTGTTTCATAATGTTGTTGCTAATATATCTCTGGATTATTTTTTAATTTTTTTATATTTATATGCTCTTTTGTTCTACTTCAAAGGCCCTGACAAAGCGGGGTTCCCGTGAAACACGTAGGCCACACTTTTGATACTCTCTACCAGGATCTGCACACCCTGGATCAAAAAAAACAGTAAACTGTACTCTATTTCAGACTGTAATTTGTTCTTAAGGTTTCCATCCATGGATGGTGAATGTCAGAGTACCTCCTAGAGGGAACCCCGTGCTGGGCATTCCGGTGCGCATTGGCGCACGCGCGTGCCTGTGCGTGCTGGTGCGCGTGTGCGCGCACGGCACTTGGCGCCAATCGCCCTATTTGAACTGTCAGCACACTTTGCTCTGTGCTGTCCGATCTGCAGCTCCCCAGTGTCCTTTCTGTCCTTTCTCTGGTAGACAAATACACAATATAACCTGTCTGAACTTCTGATCCCTTACCACCCGGCTTGCCCTTGGACTGTCCTGCCTTCCGCCTGCACCCGATCCCGGCCTGTCTTGACTCTGAACTTGCCTGATCCTCTGCACTGCGCTGCCCGCCTGTTGCCGAGCCTGCCTGTGCCCCGACGCCGAGCCTGCCTGCTCCACTGTACTGCGCTGCCAGCATGTTGCCAAACCTGCTTGTGATGCGACTTGCCTGCTCAGCTTCTGCTCTGCATCTGCTGCCTGTGCACCAACCATCTGGTGATCAACAAACCATCTGCACCGGGATCCCTCTGCTGCAACCCACCAGGCTCTCATAACACTCTGCGCTCCCGTGCCTCCTGTCCACACTACCAGGGGCCAGGAACCAGACACATAAGGGAAGCCTTCCCCTGCTATACTGGGCTCATCAGTCAGGAAGTCTGACAGTGAATAAAGTTTTTCTACATTGTTTTTAAAAACGGTGGTATAGATTGTTATTTCAACCCCACGAGGCACACGCAAAGTCCTGCTTCCTTTAATTTTTATCTTAAATTTAGCATTTTTCAGGGACAGTGCCTCTGTGGAGTTATAATCCTCTCATGTCTACCCCCACCCTTATACTGTGCGAATTTTAGCCTTAGTTTCCTGTTCTTAGGTGATAGGAGTGCCATCCAGTGTGGTCTTTTGCTGCTGTAGTCCATCTGTTTTGTTGTGTTGTGCATTCAGAGATAGTATCCTGCATACCTTGGCTGTAACAAGTGGTTATTTGTGTTACTGTTGCCTTTCTATCATCTCAAACCAGTCTGCCCATTCTCCTCTGACCTCTGACATCAACAAGGCATTTTCATCCACACAACTGCCGCTCCCTGGATATTTTCTCTTTTTTGGACCATTCTCGGTAAAGCCTAGAGATGGTTGTGCGTGAAAATCCCAGTGGTTCAGCAGTTTTTGAAATACTCAGACCAGCTTGTCTGGCACCAACAATGATGCAACGTTCAAAGTCACTTAAATCCCCTTTCTTCCCTATTATGATGGTCGGTTTGAACTTCAGCAAGTTGCCTTCACCATGTCTAAATGCCTAAATGCATTGAGTTGCTGCCATGTGATTGGCTGATTAGCAATTTGTGTTACCAAGCAATTGAACAGGCATACCTAATAAAGTGATCGGCGAGTAAGTATATATATATATATATATATATATATATATATATATATTTTTTTTTTAAATTGCACCATTAGACATAAATTTACATCCTACCTCACCTCATCTTAATTAAAGCCATGAAAAGCAGGAGCTACAATGAGTGCTGCAGTCAGCATCCCTCCCTACCCCCAGTCTCACACCTCGCATTCAGCATTTTTAACCTCCACTCAGATATACAACTGCATGAAATATTCACAACTTCGGCTGGACTGGAATGACGGATGGGATTCTGAGTGCAAGTTCTCATATAAAACAAAAGAAGGGGGGGGGCGTCTGCAGAATAAAAGGTATACATGTATTTTATGTCTCAGCAATGCAGCCTTTTCCTCAACATTCTGTGTATCTCTGGTAGTATGTGTTAAATATGTGGATAACATTACCCAAAGGGACTATAGTTATCAACTGAACTCCGCAGTGGTTCAGCAGTAGAAATTATGGATTGCAGAATCATGTTGTTAACCCTTGGTAAGTATTGAAGCTTGCAGCAGATTATTTTCGATAATTTTGAATTAGCATAAGGAAAAAGAAAATATACTCAAAATAATGGCTAAAGACCGATGAGCCCTCTTTATCGGAAAATGCGACCGTGTGTAGGCTCCATCGGAATTTTTCTGGCCGAATTCCCGCCAGCAAAAATTTGAGAGCATGTTCTCAATTTTTACGACGGAAAAACTTTCAATCGGAAATTCTGATCGTCTGTACCAATTCCGACGCGCAAAATTCCTATGCATCCTCTGAAAAAATTTGACGCATACTCGGAAGCATTGAACTTGATTTGTTTCTCGGCTCGTCGTAATGTTGTATGTCACCGCGTTCTTGACGGTCGGAATTTGGTGTGACCGTATGTAGGCAAGACAGCTTCAGCGGAATTCCATCAGGAAAACCATCAGCGCTTTTCCGACCATAATTCCGATGGTGTATACGCAGCATAAGTGTGCATAAACGTGAGTACTTTAGGCACATATTTTACGGAGGATCTTTCTTTGTAGCAGAAAATATGTGTCTAAACGCAGCTTTTTTTCTGCTCGTGTGTATGAGCCTGTAGTGTACATTGTAGATAGTGCTAAAGTGCACCTGTCACAGGGATGTCAACCTGAAAGATTTGTTTACAGGGTAATAAAGAAACAACATGCATTGCACAGCACAATGAACAATAGATGCAACAACATTTTTACAGAGAGCCTTTTTTAAAAGAAACCTGGGGACTACCTTATTTCTATCTCAACAAAGGGACTACAGACACTGAAAATTATACAAAGCACTACGATGTCCATAGATGCAGAATAGGAACAGATACAGGGAATTAAGCCTCGTACACACGATCAGATTTTCTGCAGACAAAACCTCAGACTTTTGAACGAAGGCGTGTGCCTGAATTTTGTCCTGCATACAAACGGCAAGGAATTGTCACAAACGTAGTGACGTACTACATGGTTTTTCAGCTCTTTAGCGACACCCTTTGGGCTCCTTCTGCTAATTTTGTGTTAGTAGAATTTTGGTAAGTGTTGATTCGCGCTTTTCATTTCACGCTTTTCATTTCACGCTTTTCATTTAGTGCTTTTCAGTTTGTGCTTTTCATTTCATGCTTTTCACTTCGTTTCTGAACGGCCGTTCGTCAACCAGCCATTTTGCAGAATCGGAGGAGATAACGTGTTATTTATTATTGGCCTTGGAGTTATTGCTTTGACCCAAGTCCAGTCCAGGAACAGGAGGAGTTCTTGGACCAAAAATTGATTGCTTTATTAATCGTGACCAATTATGTCATATGCCTTTGCTGCGGGAGCTCCAGGAGAATAATCCAGATGATTTTTGGAATTATCTCCGGATGACGGACCCCTGCTTTCACCAACTCTTGTCATTGTTGACCCCCTATATTAAGAAGTCTGAGGCTTTTATTTAATTTTTTGGTTGAATAATGATTTGATTTGTTATATTTTCAACATTTTTGGATGCATAGAATGCACTTTTAATTTCTATTAATATTGCAGATAGCATGTCTATTTTTTTTTTTTACTGCACAATAAAAAAGTTGTGGAGAATACCGTATATACTTGAGTATAAGCCGAGTTTTTCAGCACATTTTTTGTGTGCTGAAAATGCCCCCCTTGGCTTATCCTCGAGTCAAGCATTTTTCTGCTGCAGAAAATGACATTTTCCAAACCGACTTTGGGGCCCCGTATCTCGGGGCCACTTAGTGCTAGGAACCCCAAATTTGGTGTGTAAATCCAGTGGAACTAGCACTACAACATATCCTAGCACCAAGTGGCCCTGAGTTACGTGTTTTTTTGGAAAATGTCATTCTCTACTGCAGAAAAGTGCTTGACATTTTCCGAACCAACTTTGGGGCCCGTATATTCGGATCGGCTTATACTAGAGTGTATACGGTAATACTTGGCTATGTGTTTTACTTCAAATGACAGTTTGGGAGTAGGCAGTTACATTTAAAAAAAATACAATGTAAAATTAACAAGGGATACCAACATAGTTGTATCTTTGATCTTAAAAACTACGGGATAATGGTGTTGTGGTAACTTGCCCAAAAAAAAATATAAAAAAGGAAAAAAAAAGCATAATAATATTATTCTTGATATCACTAGAAAGAAAAAGTCCTTTGAAAATTAGTTTGCCATAACTCCATCAGTATCACCAGCAAAGCAGCTTCATTATTATCCCATTAAAGAAGAAGAGAATGCACGCTGCATTTTGAGATTTCATAATTTGCCACGTCACGAATGTTAATTCTCCATTACGAATGCTAGTTTACAAGACCAGCCGCTTCTGGCTCATCATTGCTTCTGAGCATACGTGTTTGTACTTTGGAGTCACTTGTACACAGGTTCAGAAATTCCGACAACAGACATTTGTCTGCTTAAAATTTTAAAACCTGCCATCCAACATTTGTCCGTGGAAAATCCGACAACAATTGTCCGATGGAGCGTACAAAAGGTAGGATTTTCCATCAACAGCCTGTCATCACACATTTCCCATCGAAAAATACGATAGTGTGTACGAGGCTTTACACCCAGCATGCAGAACAAAAGAAGAGGTACTGGGCAGAGACCATACATACAGAATAAGAATAGGTAATGAGAATTACACCAAACAAACAGAACAAGAGACATACTACTGTGCAATGACCAGACATACTGTACAGAATAAGAATAACTGATGCATTGCTACCCCCCCTTTGGGTCGTTGGTAATAGCTTGTTCTTCCCAAATAGTATGGAGGCTGCCCAACCCCACAAGCACCAGTCCATGCACACTAGCAGTGGCGAAGTTAGACATTCTTTTACCTGGGGCAAAGACTCAGTTCGGCACCCAAGTATGGGTAAGTGAATAGGGGCTGACATTTGGACCAAATGCTACATGTGCCGCTGCACATGCAGCTTAAAGGCCTACACAAACATCACGTAGGTGAGGTTTGAATGAGGTGATTTCAAGCCTCACTTCCATAGAAGATCAGGAGGCTCACCACTAGGAAAGGATAAGTGAGCCAAAAAGTGGGTCTTTAATAAGGCCTGCTTCTGTGTTCTCTTCTTGCTTCCCAGCGGTACCCCTCCCAATCTGCCACAGAGCCGAGGCTTGAAATCACCTCATTCTACGGCAGTCATAGCTGGTTTATTAAAGGCCTGCCCTGCTGGGCTGTTTTTTTTTTTTTTTTTGTGTAGCAGCGCCCCTTCTAATCTGCTGCAGATGAGAGGATTGAATGAAATTATTTCAAGCCTTACAACTGGTCAGTGCCATCTTAATAGCATCATAGGCCCCTGGGAAAAGTAATGCACTGGTGCCTCTACCAGGGAGATGGTGACCTGCAGTGCACTTATGCTACATATTGAGCTTGGCTTTTTAGTCTGATTAGAACCAACAAATAAACACAACCAGGGATTTATCCCAAGTCAAATTCACTCCCTGTACACACTGTCCCACCCTCTCTGCACACTGCCCCCTGTATACACTGCCCCTCTTCCCCTGGATTAATTTTCTTATGTTTTTTACAATGTATTATTTTTTACATTTTGTATTGTTTTACAAATTTTTCATTCTTATTTTACATTTTTTTTATGTTCTCAACGCTGTTGGGGGGTGGGGTTTCTAAACAGATCCCTGATATCTAACTTTTGGTACAGAGAAAGGGACAATCCCTTTTTCTGTAGCACTCTGAGGCTTCCTGTTCATTCACAAACTGAACTGTACCGATTACTCACTGTGCCCATTAAGGAAAGGAAGGATTCAATAAGTATGATATATTTACGGTCCCCTACCCCCTCCCCCCTCTCCATCTGAAGATCCCCTGTGCAATGTGCTCCTCCATTCCCCCCTCACAGCATTGCCAGGGGGCAGGCACACGACAGGGGGCACATGACAGGGGGCACACACCGGAGCCCTGGCCAGCAGGGGGAATTGCATGTGGACAGAGCGGGTGATCAGTGTGGCGAGTGGTGGTAATTACTAGAACCAATCTTTTGTGTGGCTCTCCCTGCAGCAAGCTGAAAGCCAGCAGACGGGAGGAGAAGATGCACAATTCCAGATATTTCAACCAAAAATATTAGATTATAGAATGACAAAGAAGCTCCATGCATTAAATAACATAGTAAAGAAAAATGGGTGTGCAGCTCAGTTTTTCTTAGATTTTTGTTTCTTGAAGCATGTAGCCAATCATGGTTTGGCTCCTATTCTTCAGAGATACCCCAACCTACCTGCCTGTGTAATACATATTTCAATTCTCCCTCCTCATAATGCTGTCATGCACACAGCAGGACTTGTCGCTGTTTATTTTCATCTCTTCCGGTCACACAATGCTCCATGCCCCAGGTGTCCCAAACTCTGTACCCTCTGAGAATAAGGGGCTCAGTTCCACAAGATGTGATTAAAAGAGACCTATGTCACTGGCTGAGGAGTAGGAGACGTGGTCCTTCTAGTATGGGGTCTAATGAATGTTTCAACGAATGGTTAGCTATGGGTGGTGAGCTAACACATTTATTATCTTTAACGTAGTGGGGCAGCCGGCATGTATAGCATGGTTCCCCGTGCTGCCACTAGGGCTCTTGAAATTAATCGTAGCATCGATGCATCGCCAATCAACCATACACGATGCGGCATCGATGCTACGACTGGAATAATCGATGTTTAGATGACGTCATCCTCGCTCCGCGTTATGCCCTGCCTCCGCAACCGAACGGAACCGAAAGCCGCCGAAGACTCGTGGGAGTAAGCCGCGCCGGATTTTCCTGCTTCCTGACTCCCACTGAGGTCATCCCCTGCGTCACGCTGTCTGCACGTTGGTGGGGATATGGAGCGTGTTCGGAACTGCTGCTGTTAAGAGTGGCAGCAGCGGCTGGCTTGTGGAGAACGGAGCGCGGAGGAGGAGAGTGGAGCCGCGGCATATACAGCCAGGTGTGACGGATGAGGCAGAGCCAGGTGAGGGGGCCGCGGGGAGGACACCGAGGGGGGTGGATGTGGTAAGGGAGATGCCAGACTGTGCTATCCAAGCCAAACTGACCAATACCCTGCCCCCCTCACCACTAACCTGTCACCACATAATACTGTTTCATTACCATAGCGCTCCCCTGCCTAGTGTAACCACGGACCAATTCCCATTTCTATCGACCAGCATCCACACAGTCCTCTGCTCTCCCCCCATCTCTACACAGTAAGCATGCAGATAGGGCAATAGAAAACAAAAAATGGTGTGCAGTGCTTTGTGGTGATGTACAAAAGAGTCTCATTAAGTAGTGAATAAATATAGTCCTGAAATATATAAATCTGTGATCTGATTGAAAGAAATATTTTGTGTATTCAAAGTAATTCCAGTGCTGAGTGTGCTCTGCTGTGTTCAAATCATTCCTGATTTCTGGTGAATGATTTAAACACAGCAGAGCACACTCAGCACTGGAATTACTTTGAATACACAAAATATTTCTTTCAATCAGATCACAGATTTATATATTTCAGGACTATATTTATTCACTACTTAATGAGACTCTTTTGTACATCACCACAAAGCACTGCACACCATTTTTTGTTTTTTATTGCCCTATCTGCATGCTTACTGTGTAGAGGTGGGGGGGGAGAGCAGAGGACTGTGTGGATGCTGGTCGATAGAGATGGGAATTGGTCCATGGTGACACTAGGCAGGGGAGCGCTATGGTAATGAAACAGTATTATGTGGTGAGGGGGCGGGGTATTGGTCAGCTTGGATAGGACAGTCTGGCACCTCCCTTACCACGTCCAGCAGGTTTGCAGTCTCTGACCATCCCCTGTATGATGTCTGCAGTCTCTGACCATCTCCTGTATCATGTCTGCAGTCTCTGACCATCTCCTGTATCATGTCTGCAGTCTCTGACCATCCCCTGTATCATGTCTGCAGTCTCTGACCATCCCCTGTATCATGTCTGCAGTCTCTGACCATCTTCTGTATCATGTCTGCAGTCTCTTACCATCCTCTGTATCATGTCTGCAGTCTCTTACCATCTTCTGTATCATGTCTGCAGTCTCTTACCATCTTCTGTAGTCATTTTGGGGCAGTCTGGAGCTCATCTTTAAGTTGTCTGCTGTGTTTACACTTTGCTACATGCAGGTAGTGTTGTCTTTTTTTTAAGAACAGATACAATTTAGAAAATGGAGTTCTTCTGACTGCTTGAATTTTTTGGATGAAAACCATGCGCAGTAATCGTGATGCATCATGATGCATAGCAGAATCGAATCGATTCAAATCGTGGACCGGATAATCGTAATCGAATCGAATCATGAGGCAAGTGAAGATGCGCACCCCTAGTTGCCACCCAGTGGTGCCCATTCTGTATCCCCCTCCTGCGACATATTTGTTCAGTTAACTGTTATCACCAAGAGTGAAAGTGAAATACAATCACAAATTTTGAGTGGTCACCAGAACAGGAATAGATGTGAAATCTTCCACTGGGGGCAATAGTTCTGGTGACCCTGCTGACAACCATGGATTGTCTCACATTGGAGGGATTTCCTCTCACTTTATGTTTTAGATATGGGGCAGGAAGTGAAGAAAAATCTAATTTCTAATTTAAGTAGGAACTAGTATTAAAGTCTGACTCCAGACAAAGCTGTTTTTTTTCAGTTTTGTATAGAGGAAAAAATGATTAGAACCCCTTTCAGTTTTTCTCCCCATTGGGTAGTTTTACTCATATTTTCACAAAGGTATGAAGTGATGGGATCACTTTTTTACTGTGACAGAGACAGCAACAAAAGTAGGTTTGGGAGTGGGAGTTATTTCTCTCTGTGTTTTCCTGTGCCATGACACCCACACCCTCGTATTCTTTGACCTGGTGTCACTGGAATAGGAAGTGAGGGGAAAACTCTCCAGTGATGTCACAGTCAACAATTAAAATGAAACAGGTGTTCTGACTCTTCCCCACTCTGTAGAAAGCTAAACAAAGTCTCTGCCTTATAGATGACTGAAAGGAACCCAGTGACTCCATTTGTCTATATTCCTTTCTGTATGCTGCGGTGAATGTCAAATCTTCAGTGTATCATTGTCAGGCAGTCGCTATTGACAATGATGTATTACATTATAGAAATTGAACATATAGCATAATTGCACTAAATGTAATTTCAAGGTCTTGTCTTTTTAATCATTCAAATAAATCTGTTGTCACTTTTCAATGCCTTATGGATTTAAACTGTATTTTCAATGCAATAGCCATAACATAATATATACCATGTTGGTCTTTGAATCTTGCTTACTAGGGGGGGTTTAGTGGGGAATTAATATAAAAATTATACTAGGTATTGACCTAATGGGATAAAGTTTAGATTAAATCAGGTCGTCTGTATCATGCATCTTTAGATTTCAGAAGCAATAATTTTTTGTGGTCACTGCAGTGGCGGCTGGTTGTATTATTTTAGGGGGGTGACAAACAGTGCACAGCCAGCCACCCCCGGTCGGTCAGTCACCCGACCGTAACACTTACCTCAGGCGACCAGGTTCCTCTGCGTCTCCTCTTCTTGCGTCTCCTCCCTCCTCCTCCCAGCGATGAGCATAGCTTCTCCCCGGGCTTCCTTCCAGGCAGCGGACGGCCGACCAGCTAGCTTCCCCTGCGTCTCCTGTCCTTGCGTCTGCTCCCTACTCCTCCCGGCAGCCAGCGTAGCTTCTCCTTTTGGCCAATCCTGAATAGGGTCTCAGACCCGCTTCCTGATTGGCCGGGAGGAGAATTAGTGTGACACTAGCGAATATTCATTCACTAGTGTCACACAACTTTGTGGACTCGGAGCGCAGTGATGTGTGTGATACTGCTAGACCAATAGAAGTGAGACTTGGTTCTGAGAGATATACACTAGATTGTGTCTTCCTTCAAATCAGCTGACACAAGTGGGTGGACCTTCTTCTGGTCCTTGGCTGCTACTATCTACCTATCTTACAGTGCCGGACCTTCAGAGCCCGTGCCGAAAATGGTAGCTCCCGCGTGCATGCAACGTCATCTCGGCTCTGGCCAGTCACATAGCCGAAGCTTGCAAACCTGGAAAACAGACAGGGGGGAACATGTCAGCCCTCTCAGCAGTGACTTTACAGCGCTGGGGGGGGCTTCGTACCAAGGTGAGTATTTCATAATGTGCTAGTATGCGATACATAAATTGAAAATTAAAAGTATATTCCAAGTCATCAGTGCTTTCAAGATTTAACAGTAAGGAATTATATTTTCGCCCAAAAATATGAAGCCAGACACCACAACAAGGTAGACTATTTTAAACAAAACCCCACACTAACTGCACTACCTTTTCAATGACTCCACTCCCCAATATATCCTCCCCTAGCCAATCTAAGAATCTCCCCTATCTAAGAAAACAAATATATTCAGCAAAGAGACATCCAAATCCAACAAAGAGACAGCCCAATCCAGCAGCTCTACGCACTCAGCCCCCCCCACACCTGTATGCACTCTGCTCCCTCCTCACATGTGTATATATTACACGTACATGCACACACACACATATGTACACACACAGACACACAGGTATAACACACATGTACACAGACACACACACACGTACACCCCCAACCTCTTCTTCACTTGTACAACAGCCCTTACATGTAAGGTGGTCTTCCTAGTCTCTGCTCTTGTTTTCACATGTTGCTGAGACACAGAGAGACAAATACAGTCCACAATACAGTACAGGCAGCACACACGAGGAGTGCACATTCAGGAAGTAGTCAGAGGTGGCAGCAAAGAGCCTGATGTCAGCTCAATGACACAGAGCAGCAGGAGTTGTCGACTGGCACGCATACAGAAAGCCAGTACAGCGATGATGTGCCCCTGCACCCACCCCACATTATCCCAGGCCGACAAGTCAGCCGGGCCCCTCAGGATGCCTGGGCCCTGCTCAGCATATTGTAAACTCTAGGGTGGGTATTGAGGAACTCCTAGTAGAAAAGTGCATTTTATTCAGAGATCTTTTAAAAAAATGTATTAGTTAAGAGTATCAAATAAGGCCAATGTGTTGAAGAAGGATGGTGAGTGAGGCATTTAAATGGAGTTACGTGATGTAGTTGTCTTGGGAAGTCAATAGTACGTGGCTTAGCCCTTTGTATGTTACACGTACAGTCTTTCTTAAGATCTAACATAGGTCTTATATTGCATCTCATCGTGATTTTAATAACATCCACTGCTCAAATCCTGATAAAGGGGAGGCCTTTTCCCTGAAACACATTGGATTTATTTAATGCCCTAAACCAATAAACATTTCAAAAATCAAATCTGAGTGATATGAACTTTTGAACTAGAAGCTCCCCAATACCCACCCCAGAGTTTCTCTGCAAAGCTGAATGGGAATGGTTCAAATAGGGTTAGAAGGATAGGATTAGTTTGTGTACTCTATGGTAGATCTCACTGATAGCATAGATATTGTCAAGTGAGTTGTGCATGCTGGAGGGCAGATCTTGCACTTGCTGGAAATCTGTTACTTCTGGAAATGTATGTTCAATGGAAAACTGAATGTTACCGCATTTGAAAAATCTGATTCAGTGATAAATACAGGAATACATTGAGACTGAAGCATGCTTGCATTATTGACACCATCATACATTACCTAGCATTGCCTGTTTTGTCAGTCGAACATTTTAGCGAAAGATATATATATACATGTACAGCTATGAAAAATGTATATGAATTTTTAATGCAGCCATTCGATATGTCAGAGTGTAGATGAATCATCTGTTGTTTACTGTGTTTAAGCTTTGAGGGGGACAGGTTTTTTATATGGATGAAAAAAATAAAAATTCAGAGCCATTTATCATTACATAGGCACTGCAGTAATAGTTTATTCTCTGTTCAGACCTTAGGCACTGTGGGTTTTTCTATGAGTCCAACAAACTGACTTAGAGGAGTTCTATGGTCATAGCATCACTTTCATTTTATAACATCAGCATTGTAATAGTATTACAAACAAAAGTTATTATTGACAAGCCAATTCAAACTGACTTGCAAAATATTTCATGTTGTGAATGCTGCCTGTCTGCTGGCCGTCCCTTTTCACAACTTCCTGGATTCCCTGTATGCTTTGCAGGTCCTCCTCTCTTACTTAATTTTAATATCTAAGCCTACATATCCCATGGTACATTGCTGCCTGCAAGTGGTGATTCATATATTGACTCCGCCACCTGAAACTCCTCCTCTTGGCACCTCTATAGTTCAGAAGGCAAACCCTGGGAAAAGTGTGACACAGCAGTGCCTACTCACAGGCATAGTGAATATGTGTCACAGAATTTAAGGAAATAAATGTGTGGGGGTCTTCACCAAATATGTTTACAAACTTCAAGATCATTCAGATTATTAGGAGTAGGCTAGGTGTAATTAAAATACAATGGGGAAATGCATATATTTCTAAATGTTGACCATAGATACATTTTAAAGTAAATCTGTATTCAGGGCAGGTTCAGAATAGTAATTCACCTTTGATAATGATTTCATCCCCCACCCACCCACCAGCTAACACCACCACCAGCTAACACCACCACCATATGAACTTCAAGATCATTCAGATTATTAGGAGTAGGCTAGATGTAATTAAAATACAATGGGGAAATGCGAAACCTTGCTTGGTAATCACAAATTGTTGCTTGGGCCCCTAGTTACAAACATCAGACTTACAAACGGAGGGAGACAACAGGAAGTAAGAGGAAATCTACCCCTAGGAAGGGAAATTCAATCCTGTAAGAGTTATTATGAGAAAAAGGCGTCTCCCCTGAAGCTTTATCACCAAGAGTTGTTTCCAAAACAACCCAAAATTTTCAAAATTCAATTGTCATTGGGACAGAAAGTGAGGTGAAATCTTCTGAACGGGGGCACAGGCGGCAAAACAAACGTTATGGGCATGTTAACCCTTGCCTATGGTATCCAAAAAGCTTACATTTTTTTTTTTTTTTGGCTGGAGCGACCCATTCAGACTTATAAACATATTAAACCTAAGAACAAACCTACAGACCCTATCTTGTTTGTAACACGGAGATCACCTGTACACTAAAAAGTTGGAGGCGGACAGGAGTGATCATGTATGCCCCATATTCAGTTGAAGTAAAAGAAAGTACCCTCTGGTCCAAACTGGGAACTCACCATCTTTTGCCCAGAGATTCCAGCTAACCAGATTGATTACTGGGCTTCTGGCAAACAAGAGTTTTCTCTGTTTCTGTTAAAAAAATGTATTAATAATAATCCTGAAATGACATAAAGTTTAAACATTACAAAAAATAAACATTGAAAACATTTTCCATAATGTCCCCTGATGTAAGTCCATCGTCAATCAGGTTATCTATTGATGTAAATCCATCTACAATCATGCTGTCCACCAATGTAAATCCTCATCATTCAAGACTCGCTGCACTCCCATTGCTAAATGGCAGATCCCTGGCGCTGTGGAAAAATCATTGAGCACCAGGTCATTGTGGCAGAAATAAAACTTCATTGGGAGGCATATCATGACTGACAATGGGTTCTGGTTAGAGTATTAAAAGAAACACCATTATGTTTTTTACTTTTTATTAAATTATTATTTAAAGGATTTGTGAATTTTCAATGTTGCCCTTTAAGCTACACGAAAAGACCCTCTTCTCGCTAATCTATATACTTTTTTTGCATTAGTACATGTCCCTTGTGCTCAGTTTCCCATGCCCTTTTTTCAACAATAGCTTGCATATTAGACTTGAAAATGGGCATTAAAAAATAACATTCTCATTCCATTGACTTCAATGGAGTTTGCCACAAAGTTTGCAATTGCTTGACTTTACTTTATTATCATGGATTCTTCTGTGTACCAAACGCAGACCCATTTGCTCATCCCTAATGCACAGGTGCAGTGGAAGACAGTGAAAAAATGAGTGGGTTAGTGATGGTCAGTGAAAAAATGCTTGAACGGAACCTAGAAGAAGACTTGACAATGTATTACTGGAGGGAATGTGTGTATAGAGTGGACTTTAGTTCCACTTTAATGCAGACATTGCATCAAAAGACAATAAACTTTTCCTTGTTTGACCCCTGCACCCTCATGACAAAACACAGCATTCCTCATAAAAAAAAGTTGAGGATCCAAAATCTCAGGAGAGGACATTCCACCTAGCCTAAGCGCTGTGGGCAGAAGCTGAGGTGTTGGGTAATATTTAAATAGGTATATATCATTTTATATTTTTACTTTTTTTTTTCTATGTAATACTGAACATTTGGTAGTGCCATCTAACAAAGAAGCATTACAAATCAATTAAATAAAAGGTCTACTTTAGGCCTTCTGTTTGAACAGTTCTAGTCAATTCTGCTGTATCCACGTGGTAGTTTTGTATTAATTGTATTAATTTCAGAGGCCTTTCTTGAGGCTGTCTATCATCCAACTTGTGTGTGAAATGACCCAAGTGTAGCCTGGTACATGCCCTCTGGTGCTCAATAGGCCAGTCCTCTCACTATATTGGTTGAAGAAGCAGTTCAAGGTCTGAGGTCTGTGTAAAGCATATGCATGGTATGGTTGTCCTCAAAGAGCCAGTTGTATCTGGGGTGTGCTAAGTACAGAGTGCAGAGTTAAGGATTATGCTACATACAGAGTGCAGAGTTCAGGAGTGTGTTATGTACAGAAAGCAGAGTTCAGGATTATGGTATGTACAAAGTGCAGAGTTCAGAAGCACGCTATGTACAGAGTGGAGTGCATTTTGTACAGAGTACAAGATTCAGGAGTGTGCTATGTCCAAAGCAGCTCAAAGGGCATCTTATGAGTGCACAGAGTGCAGAGTTTAGGGGTGCCTTATGTACAGAGTTCAGCATTTAAGGACGCGTTATACACAGAGTGCAGGGTTCATTGGTGTGCATGCAGTGCAGGGTTTAGGGGTGCCTTATGTATAGAGTTCAGCATTTAAGGACGCGTTATACACAGAGTGCAGGGTTCATTGGTGTGCATGCAGTGCAGGGTTTAGGGGTGCGGTACAAATGACAGAGCGGAGGATGAGAGCCGGAGGTGGTAGAATGGAGTTCTGCCACATTCCGGCTGGAAAACTGGATGCGAGGGACACATGACAAGGCCCAATGGGCAGGATTCAGCCCGCAGGCCTTGTGTTTGACATATGTGCACTAGGCCTAAAGAGGAATATCTTGTACTCTGCCCTCATAATAGCACACAGCAATTCCTCCTGTACAGTTATTAGGAATTTCAGACCCCTCTACCATAATTTGGAACTACTGTTACCACATGTACTTTTTTTTTTTATTGCCAACTGCAGGGAACTTTGTGAAACTGTTGATTTGTAATTGGTTTTATTGGTTGAACTAGATGGATTTGTGTCTTTTTTCAACCAGACTAACTATGTAACTATGTAATTTATTCTTATACGTTAGTAAAAGCTCTCAAAAGCTACTACAATGCCTTCTTGCTGATTATATAGTGAAGTGTAAGGAAACCCTGCAATGTACTGCTAAGACAAAGGCGAGAATGTGCACAGCCATAGAAATACTTTAGCGTGTAAGTAAAAACCTGATTAGAAACAGAGCTGATGGTGGTTAGGGAAAGTGGCTGCCCTCCTGATCATAGCTCCCAACTGTCCCTGATTTCGAGGGCCTGTCCCTGATTTGGAGCAATGTCCCTCTGTCCCTCATTCCTCCTCATTTGTCCCTCATTTTGGTCTGATCTATATAGCTGTATATAAAATGCCCTTTTTATCTATCAGAAAGTGTTTTCCAGCACTAAACCTTTTATATGATTTCTAAATTGCTGCATTTGTAAATTCCAAAAGCCAATATAAAGGAATAGTAGTAGTTAAAAAAATCACTTGTGGGTTTAACCAATCTTGTTTTTTTTTTTTTTTTGTACAATTCTCCTTTAAGGGGGCGTGTCCTACGCCTGCATACTTTTGCTGATAGGTGTCCCTCATTCTCATCTCAAAAAGTTGGGAGGTATGCCTGATGCAAGTGTGAGTATAGCTCCCCCTCAGCATCTCATGCGCCAGGTGGCCTGGGCCCCCAGGTTCCACAGGCCTCAGGTAGTTGGTTAGATCAACCTGCAAACACGGAAGTATGTAAGGCCTTGCACAAAAGTAGAAGGTACCTGGGGAACTGCATGGATCAGGGGATGAAGAAGACATGGTCACACACAGCTAAAGCAGTGCTTGTGGGCCGCAGCAGGTATCTAGAATTGTACACATCTTTTCTTTTGGGGAGCCTTGGTTTATTGTAAGATCTCAGCTGATTAGTATGGCCATGATTGGCATCTAGGGGGCACTTCCAGAAGGGAACCACAATAACCTCTCTGACTGTCCTTGCTGCTCTCATAGTGGTTAGGTGGATCGTTATTGCAGTGGTTTCGTCAGTGAATCCATCAGTGGAGTTTATTTTCTAATAACTAACATGGAGGTATTATCACTTTATAGACTACAATTAGATAATGAATAACGTGATCTGGGATTAGCTCTGTCCATATCACAAATTCATTATACTTTCCTTTAAAAAATATACTTGGAAACACTGAATCAGCATAAAGCGATTTACCTACTTCTGTTGTTATGCGCAATAATCATATTAATGCAAATCATTGCTTTTCACACAAATGTATTACTCGATTTTTTAATTTTATTCAAATACAATTTTACTAATCCCCTTGATATAGAAGTGCTGTTAAATGGTTTTCACGACTTGCTATTGCAGTAATCTAAACGAATTCTCCTACAGGGCCTGAGAGTAATAAGGTCTGTCAGTTAGATAACGGTCAAGGCTAGACATCCTCTGGCAGACAGTGGGACATTGTGCTTGCTGCTCTTTAAAAGAATTCATAATATTGATGCTGAAAAATTGACCTTAACATTCGTCTAGTACATCAACCTTGTTGTAAACTGTAAAATTACACATCTAGCAGTATGCTTAAAGCCCAATTGAAGCTTTGTTTTTTTTTTTATTACTGTAAGACATTAGACTGCATAAACAGTAATAGATGTCTGTTTTATTTTTAATGTACTATTGGGCTGCAGCTAGGGTTAAAATGCCCTGTGCTGACAGTACGCTGGAGATTCAGACTGCTGCTCTACACAGGGCATAGCAATCCGGGTCTCCAGCAGGCTGGCAAGCCTTTTACACAATGCTCTATTCAAAAACATTAATGTGGTGGCTGCATTTGTTTTCTTTTTTAGGCTTTCTTTTATTTACACCTGGTGATCCAGCCAATAAATCTGTTTTTTTTTCAACTGGACAAGCTGTCCTGCAGATACAACAGTTAGGGGGGTTAGATAAACCATTTAACACTGACAGGGGTGCTTACAATGATTATATTTTATTAATTCATGTAAAACCCAAAAGGAACAAAACTGTAGCTCTAAGTGCCTAAAAATTATTAGTCAGAGTTTGGCTTTAATTTGTTAGTGTATCTAAATCTGCTAGTCCATCTAACACTCCACTCCCCACAGACTGACAATCCTGCTGTCCAATGCTGCTCTGTTGCTCCTTCATCCAGGGTAGAGGCATCATAATACAGGAGGTGTGTTACTGGCCAGATCACCAGACAAAAACAGGGGGGAAAAGCCTAAAAAAGAAAACGAATTCAGCCACCACATCTAATGATTAGCTACAATATACTACACTTTTGGATTTGGTTTTCATACAGCTTTAATATACAGGTCACATACATACATATATTTATTATAGGTACTTGTATCGGTATCCCCGTAGGGGCTGCTGGTAGTTGTGGTCCGTCTCTCACCCTGCACAGCCAGGCACACCATCTTCAGACACTCAGAAGTCAAGAAGCAGTTCTTGTACTTTGTTTTTATGTTTTATTGAAGGGAATTAAACTTGGATGGGATAAGGGTAAGTATGGGATGCCCACTTGATGGAAGAAATAAAGAATTTGGACTTCAATACACTCCTTGTTGATACACCTCCTCACTTCCAGCTCCAGCGCATCACTTGTTACACTTCCTCACTTCCAGGACCAGCAAGCACTATAGTTTAGGCCTGACACTGGCTCCACCAGGTCTTAGCAAAATGCCCTTTGCAGGCAGGGACCACAGGCCCCTTTGGTGTAGCAAATAATGGTGGTAGCCCTAGTGCTAGCTGTCCACGTGGCTACTGATCCCAGTACCACATCTTCAGGCCCTGCCAGCCCTCCTGGCTGCAGCTGCCTCTTTCCACTGCCCGTGCCACCACAGTCCACTCAACTGGCTCTGCACCCATCCCAGACTGCACTCTCCCAGTCCTCTCAGGCATGCCTCCCCAGTCCTCCTGACCTTGTGAACTCCTGGAGACTTGCCTGGCAGTGTTCTCCTGCTGTCCTCTCTTGCTCCTCCAGGGCCTCCTGGTTAGGACACCTCTGTGGGTTGTAAGAGGGTCCTGTCCGCACACGAGCCCAGGCCCAAGGTCACCCCCCAGACTGGGGAGCTCCCTCAAAGGCCCCCAACAGCCTAACACCCCATCTCCATCTTCCACCCAATCACAACTCCTCCCCAGCTGGGTATTTGAGGAGGCCTGCCCTCTGCCAATCCAGGTTGGGGATTGGTCAGGGCCCTCAGAATACTCCAGGCAGCTCCACCTCATCTCTCCTCCTCCCTTTCCAGAAGATTCTAGCACGTTCTGGAAAAAGTGATAGATCTCAGTGATGCTGCCTGTGAGTCACCCAGCCCTGCCTGGCTTCCAGCCAACCCAGAATTAAACACACAGGCTTGGCTGCCTGCCAAGCCTGCTTACATTTTCCTACACTACAGAAAAATCTAACCGTACACATCCTAGTACCACTAGAGGGTGCTACATACTTATTTGGCGCTGTCAATTTACACACACACCATATATTGTACATTCACATCAGTCCCTGCCCTGAAGGCTCTTACAATCTAAGGTCCCAAACTCATATTCACATACTATGGCCAATTTAGACAGGAGCCAATTAACTTACCAGCATGTCTTTGGAGCGTGGCAAGAAGCTCATGCAGGCACAGGGAACAAATGCAATTTCCAGTCCAGGCAGGTAGTGTCATGGTTCAGATTCGAACTGATGACCCTAGTGCTGCTAGGTGGAGGAAAAAAAAAAATCACAAAATCAGTGCAAATCCTTCACCATTAATCAACTGCCGCTATTGATTGATTCATTCATTCCCCATTCATAAACTACAAATATTCTCTCTACTTCTAACAAGGGGAAGGGCAGGGATTAAAAATGTAAACAATAGTGTGTTTACAATTGTAATCGCTGTGATTGGTCATCACACTGATCACAAGGATGGGAGCCACTTGGATTGGCTCAATACACTGTGTATGTGAACCAAGCTGTCTAATGAAGGATTAGTTCACAGCCATAATTCTCTCTTGGTTCCCATAGCCATGAATGGGCACAAAAGGCGCCTGGCAGTGCTTTCGTCAATGTCTTTTACAGACAGCACTGGGGAAATAACAGTCCATCATTCTGCTATTCATAGACATATTCTTAGATGTACAGTGGTAGTGAAGTGGTTAAATACTGTTGAACTGGTCACGCTGCTTGCAAAACTCTCCCAACTCTCTAAAAAAGAAAAAAAGAACACTTTTTAGCAAACGTATATAAGCAAAGAACTCATACGCTTTGCCCCCAGTTATTTACACCATAAGGATTTGTTACTCAAAAACTGATTAGTTGAACCAACAAGTGTTTTTTGCTACTTTTGCTTTATACTGTTTTTTTTTTTTTTCAATAAGCTTATTCGGGATAACACTTTTGATAGTTAAAGGATAAGTTCACCTTTTTTTAAAAAAAAAAACATAATTTTGCAGATAAAAAATGTACATTTATTATTATTTTACTTGGGGCCCATAAAGCATTGCACCTGCGATCAGCAGGACTCGTCAGTGTATTTGTCTGCTTGTACCTCACAGGGCAGGCAGATACAAACTGACAGGAAGAGAAAATGAACTACTACAGCGCTCAACAGCGCCCTGGTAGTTCATTAAGAACTACAAGCTGACAGCCCCAAAGGCTGTAGGTACTTGTAGTTTCCCATTCACAGAACCCTGTGAATAAATGACGCAGCCGGGTGGGTGAAACTATCTGCTTTTAATATTGGTGCTGCTGAATTTCATGTTGTGTTGTCCATTTTTTGTTTGTAATAATTCTTCCAACTCCAGGAAATCTGAAAATGATCCCTTGGAGTGGGGCTGCACCTGTACTGCAAGGATTACCTGCTTGTTTATTCTAGTTGAGAGGAGAAGCCGCTACCCCAGCAGATGCCACTCCCCATGTTCCAACCATAGACTGTCCCTAGGTGTTTACTAGGGCTATAGGACCTGCATTTGTCTTGATGATGCCAGGTCCATAGAACGCTGCAGTGTAGGGACGAAGACCCTGCAGTGAGCAGTTTAGCAGCATGGAGGAGTGGAAAAAAATATATAAAGGGTTTCATAACCCCTTCGTATGGCTCTGTGCAGAACATGTCATTATTCTTATTTGCAGTCTAGAGGGAGATGGTAGTGGCTATAGCAGAAGGTGACACGAGTTCCAAACTCAGATGCACATGAGTGCAGTCTATT
The DNA here is from genome assembly GCA_028564925.1 of Lithobates sylvaticus. Lineage (NCBI taxonomy): Eukaryota > Metazoa > Chordata > Amphibia > Anura > Ranidae > Lithobates > Lithobates sylvaticus. The sequence continues at coordinate 212,109,178 of CM053029.1, read as the reverse complement.
TGAGCAGCTACCTTTGTTGATGGGATTATACTTTCTACAGTGGCACAAATCCACTTTCTCCCTGCAGCTGTTAACTATACAGATTTTCAATATTCAATTTCTATCATGGTCCAGCTATGATCCCCCTGTCAAGGTCCATGAAAACAAGATACACCCCACATTGGTTTTGGTAAGGGATCAGTTTTAGAGTGCCCTTGCAGTGGAGGGTGCAGCCCAGCTGCAAAGGGTCAATTTTAAGTTTTCCATAGTTGGCCCTTAATGCCACGTGCACACGATAGGATTTTCCGATGGAAAATGTGTGATAGGACCTTGTTGTCGGAAATTCCGACCGTGTGTAGGCTCCATCACACATTTTCCATAATAATTTCCGTCACACAAAATTTGAGATCTAGTCCTCAAATTTTCCGACAACAAAATCCATTGTCGGAAATTCCGATCGTGTGTACACAATTGCGACGCACAAAGTGCCACGCATGCTCGGAATCAAGCAGAACAGCAGCACTGGCTATTGAACTTCATTTTTCTCGACTTGTCGTACGTGTTGTACATCACCGCATTCTTGACGTTCGGAATTTCCGACCAACTTTGTGTGACCGTGTGTATGCAAGACAAGTTTGAGCCAATATCCATTGGAAAAAATCCCATGGATTTTGTTATCGGAAAATCCTATCGAGTGTACAGGGCATAACTGTTCTCTGATCTGTAAGGACAAAATTAGCAGCAAACACTTTAAATCCCTGGCCTGCAGTGCAGTCCTAGCATTTTTCTTCTTTTTTATGGTGAGCCTTACACTATTGATTACAACCTCCTCCACCCCAAGTGCAATTTCTACCTGCAAAAATATAAAGGGTTTCTTAACCCCTTCGTATGGCTCTGTGCAGAACATGTCATTATTCTTATTTGCAGTCTAGAGGGAGATGGTAGTGGCTATAGCAGAAGGTGACACGACTGGGACCCAATGTTCCAAACTCAGATGCACATGAGTGCAGTCTATTTGAGCAGCTACCTTTGTTGATGGGATTATATTTTCTACAGTGGCACAAATCCACTTTCTCCCTGCAGCTGTCAACTATACAGATTTTCCATATTAAATTTCTATCATGGTCCAGCTATGATCCCCCTGTCAAGGTCCAGGAAAACAAGATACACCCCACATTTCATTTATATGTTGTAACTATAGCTTGCATTTTTGTTTACCATGAGTGCACCCAATCCTCTGCATCCAAAAGATTGCCATATACAATTAGGGCCCTTTCACACGGACGTGTCCGTGTACAGGCTCCGCTTTGCTCAGCAGGGGATCGCTCCATCAATCCCCACTGAGCAGGCAGATGACAGGTCTGTCTCTGCACACTGTGCAGGGACCGACCTGTCAGAGCGCCGCTCTCCTCTATGGGGGATCGGATGAAGAAGGACCGTAGAGTCCGTTTTCATCCGATCCGCAGATGGATGGAAAAATAGGGTTTTCCTCTGTCACACTTTTTCGGATCGGATGTCAGCGGACATGTCACCGCTGACATACGCCGCATAGAGGTCTATGGAGCGTCCGTTCAGATCTTAAAAAACTGACGGGTGGACCGGAACAGTCTGTCCGTGTGAAAGAGGCCTTAGAAGACTGAAGCTTGATGAGAGATACAAAAAAAAAAAAAATTACAATGCAAGGTGGATACATTATTGAGAAGTAAGTATAATGACTACTGGAGTGGGATTACAAAGGTGATAAGTTGAGGTAAGAACTGAGTCAAATCTGAAAGAGCGCTGAAAAAGCATGGTAAAGTTCTCTATTTTTCCATTAGAATCCTTGGTCCAATTTATGCTCCGTGCAGCACCTCTTCCTCCCCGAGCACCCTCCCCAGCTTGATTAGACTTTGATTCACAGTCCCGGAACTCCCTATGGGAGTCATTAGCCCTCTGTGTACCTGCCTTTCAAGCATGGGAACCTCTAATCAAAGGAAAAGGGGGAGCACAGTGAAGCAAGTTCCAGATGTATGTGAGATGGTGGCAACGTTAACTCTTGAAGCTTCCCAGCGAAGACACAGTACCGACATGATGCAAGCAATAGTGCAGACTCAGGATTCACAAGTATATACGAGGCATTTAGCAGGGAAAGCACTAGAGAATGATGCATTCCCTTGCCAGCTGCAGTGAGCTATCCTATATTGCTGATCAGCGTTATTCCACGTGAACCCAATCTGTCTCTGCTTTTTACACATTATTAAATGGCTTTGTAGGCTATTCTGGAAATCTTGTGAAATCAGAATTCCACCCTACCTGTGTACATCAGCCACAAAATATGTTTCTTTCTCGAAAAAAAAAGAACTCCAGGCTCATATAAATAAGGCTCGACTGAGTTCACTTATGTATTCCTTCAGAGTCATGAAATAATTTTTACAGTTCAGCTAATGTAACAACTAGGAATCCGTCCGTGTGAAGAGTTGCTACAGGCCAATTTAAAGTTGAAATCTGGTTTGTAGTATGAATGCCTGCTATTTATAGTACAGGTATACAACATTTAATCATTACATGATCTGACTGCATGACTAATGCCGCGTACACACAAGCGGAGTTTCCGTCCGAAAAATCTTGGATGGTTTTTCCGCCTGAATTCCGCTCAAGCTTGCCTTGCATACACACGGTCACACAAAAGTTCTCTGAACTTTCGACCGTCAAGAACACGGTGACGTACAACACTACGACGAGCCAAGAAAATGAAGTCCAATTCTTCCGAGCGAATGCGTGATTTTTTGTGCGTCCGAATTGCATACAGACGATCGCATTTTCGGACAGGAACCTTTCTTGAATGAAAAATAGAGAACATGCTCTCAATCTTTTGCTGTCTGGAATTCCACCAGCAAAAGACCGATGGAGCATACACGCGGTCACATTTTTTCCGACAAAAAGCTCTCATCAGAGTTTTTCTGGTGGAATTTCTGCATAGGTGTGAATCCAGCCTTAAGCTACTTTCACACTGAGGCGGGTGGGTGCCGGCAGGAAAGTGGCACTTATTTTAGTGCCGCTTTACAGTGGTTCTAGTGGCGCTATTCAGCCGCTAACGGGGTGCTTTTAACCCCCGCTAGTGGCCAAAAAAGGGTTAAACCGCCCGCAAAGTGCTGCTGCAGCGGCAGGTTTGCAGCGGCGGGTTTGCATCGCTGCCCCATTGTTTTCAATGGAAAGGGGCACTTTAGGAGCGGTGAATACACCGCTCCCACATCGCTCCAAATATGCGGCTTGCAGGACTTTTTTGACTGTCCTTCAAGTGCACCGCTTCAGTGTGAAAGCCCTCGGGGCTTTCACATTGGAGTGAATTGAGTGTCTCTTTCATATTTTTGGGGAAAAAAAATCGCAATGAGCGAATATTGATTGGTTTGCGCAAAAGTTATAGTGTCTACAAAATAGGGTATAGTTTTATGGCATTTTTATTATACATTTTTCTTATTAGTAATGGTGGTGATCTGTGATTTTTATCGTGACTGCAACATTATGGCGGACACTTTTGACATTATTTTGGGACCATTGTCAGTTATACAGTGATCAGAGCTATAAAAAAAGCACTGATTACTGTGTACATGACACTGGCAGGGAAGGGGTTAAACACTAGGGGGCGATCAAGGGGTTAAGTGTGTCCTGGGGAGTGATTCTAACTGTGGGGGGGGTGGGCTACTACTCACATGACAGCGATCACTGCTCCTGAGGACAGGGAGTAGTGATCTCTGTCATGTCACTAGGCAGAACAGGGAAATGCGTTGTTTACAAAGGTATCTCCCCATTCTTCCACTCCGTGACACGATCACGGGCACCCGGCGGGCATCGAGTCAGTGGGACCCGTGGTCACGGAGCACGTGGCGGCCACTAATGCACCCACAATGCCGCTTCTTAAAGGGGATGTACCTGTACGCTCATTTGCCCAGCCCTGCCAGTGTGCCGACATATATCGTTGTGCGCTGGTCGGCATGTGGTTAAAGCTCTCTGAATGCCAATCAAGGCACCTGTCACTAAATAAAATGGTTAGCTTACAGTCCTGTTTACACCTTGCTTTTGCTTGGTGCTTTGATGAGGCTTCGGTGGGGCTTCAAAGAGGCTTTCATGGGGCTTCGATGAGGCTTTGTGGGGCTTCGAAGAGGCTTCAAGCGAGCTTTGCCATAGAGTGCTTTAAAGACGCTTTGAAGCACCACTAAAGCTACATTGGGTATATTTTTTGAAGCAAAGCCGAAGCCGAAGCAAAGCAAAGCAAAAGCCTGTGTAAACAGGACTGTAAGCTAACCTTGGCACATGACAGGCTTTGACTGGCGTTCAGAGAGTTTTAACAAAGCGTGTCCGAAGCCTTGTTTTGAAGCAAGTGAAAACTAGCCGTAGGCCCCATTCACACCTGAGCGTAGTGTTTTCAGGCAAAAAGTCGTGTGATTTTTCCTTCGATTTTTTGCCGCATTTGCCGCAATTTTGTACAGGTCAAAAGGCCAACAATGTAAAAAGCAGAAAAATGCCCAAATCTGCCTAAAATAAAAAGTTCCAGAACTTGTTTGAGCTTCAGGCATTTTGGAGCTTCTGGCTTCAGGCGTTTTGGAGTGGAGATGTGAACCATAGAGAATAATTGATTTTTCCCCCTCGTTTTGTAGCTTCAGTTTACTGTCCTTAACTGCTTCCTGACCACCTCACGCTGATATACGTCGGCAGAAGGGCACGTACAGTAAGGTGACCAGATTTTTTAAATGAAATCCGGGGACATATTTTTTTTTTACTAGTAATGGCAGCAATCGGCGACTCTTTGCCCATTTTCTTACTCTCCGGGCCCCAGGTACTACTGGGTGGGGAGGAGAGGAAGATCACTCCACCAGGGAAGGCAAGGAGATAAACAGGCAGGCGACTGCCCGGGACATGAGCCAAGGCAGAAGAACATGCGAGCGGAGCTGAATGAGCATGAATCCGAAACTGAAGAAATAGTCCCTCCGCTCCGACCAGAACATGATCATCAGAAAGGGGCACAAATAATGTAAAAAAATAAACCCCCATAAGCAAGTAGGAGCGGCAGAGGAGGGGAGGGGGTGCAATTCAGATTTTTTTTTTCTGCACGGGCTGTCTTTGAAATTGCCCCAGCCCCTGTTCAAATTCCAATCCGGGGACAGTATCCTCAATCCGGGGACTGGTTCCCTCTAAGAAGCGGCTTGCGGGCACCTGCCGGGAGCTTTGTGAGCATGATCGCAGGTCCCGCGGACTCGATGTCCACGGGTTTACCCGCGATCGTCTCACAGAGAGGAAGAATGGGGAAATGCTAATGTAAACAAGCATTTCCCCGTTCTGTCTAGTGACAGGACACTGATCACCCTGTAATTGGGAGTGGTGATCAGTGTTGTGTCACACACAGACCCTCCCCCCCACAGTTAGAATCACTCCATAGGACACACTTAACCCCTACAGCGCCCCCTAGTGGTTAACCCCTTCACTGCCAGTCACATTTACTGCATTTTTAATTGCACCGATCCCTGTAAAAATGTGAACGTTATAACGTTATAAATTTTGCGCAAACCAATTAATAAACTATTATTGCGATTTTTTTTACCAGAAATATGTAGAACAATACGTATCAGCCTAAACTGAAGAAAAATACATTTTTTTATATATTTTTTGGGGATATTTATTATTGCAAAAAGTAAAAAATAATGTGTTTTTTTTTTCAAAATTTACGCTATTTTTTTGTTTATAGCGCAAAAAATAAAAACCGCAGAGGTGATCAAATACCAAGAAAAGAAAGCTGTATTTGGGGGAAAAAAAGGACATCGATTTTGTTTGGGAGCCACGTCGCATGACCGCGCAATTGTCAGTTAAAGTGAAGCAGTGCCGAATCGCAATAAGTGCTCTGTAAGTAGCTCTCAACCCTATTGCAGTCACTCTAAAAATAAAAACAACAACAATTAACACCCATAGACTGTTTCTTGAGGCAAAGAGCGACTGTGATTGTGTGCCTGGCTGTGGGGCAAACTGCTGGGAAAAGAACCTGTGCAATTTTCCAGCGACTCCATCAAGGGTAGTGCTACACAGAATTATAATATAAAACAGAAAGTAAAAAGTGATCTCCAGCATGCTTAATGCAGGAACAATAGCAGTAGGAAGGCATTACTACCTACTGATTGACAGATGTTAGATGGACTTCGTCATGCTAGAAAACAGAATGAAGTGTCAGAGATGTGCAGCTACAAAGTGTGTACACATGGGAGTAAGGCTCTGTTGAAAAACCACAAGGTGGTAATTTTAAGTAAAATTGGGAATTGAGATAATATATCAGAAAGTAAAGGAAAAAGAAGCATGAAATAAAAGAAGTTTATTGACGAATACTCTTATGCATTTTCTGTATGCTGTATTTATCTTTTTAAAAGCCACCAAAGCACTTTAAAATATGTGTATCCAAAAGTGGCACTAGTAGGTATCTGTGACAGCTACCCACAGAGTAGAGCAGTCAGAGGGTACATTATCACATCAGAAATGAAAGAGAAAACTATTAAAATGTCAGTGAAGTCTGAAAATAGGGATCACAGTTATATCCGAAGTTCAGATAGACATATTAAAATAAATGCATTTTTCTATTTGTAAAAAAAAAATCATTCAAGTGGCACACAATAATATTCTTATTCTCTAAATATAATCCATACACACCCACTACTTAATAGCTCTGTGTTTTTATTTCACAAAATCATTTTTTACCCCTCATTTTCCCCCTCACCTATGTACCTATGTTTGTCTGGAGCAAGCCGGTTAGTTGTGGTCAAGTGCACTGCTCTATGCACACTAAATTCTGACCGTGTGTAGGCACAGTCCTACAAAGTCCTATCTCCTGCTGGATAGATTTTTTGACAACAAAGTCCGATCACACCAAATCCGATCGTGTGTAGCGAATTCCGACGGACAAAGTGCTACACATGCTCAGATCACATTACAAGACCAAAGCTATTGGCTACTAGCCTCTACATAGTCCCGTCGTAGGCAACAAACGTCACCACGTTCAGAATGATCGGATTTTCCGACAACTTTGTCCGACCGTGTGTACGCAAAACCAACATCGGACAAAGTACGACGGACATGATCCGACGGACCTGGTCCTCGGATAATCTGAGCATGTGTATGGGGCTTAAGAATTCCATAGTCTATAATCCATAGTCCCTAGTCCATCTCATGAGTGAGCAAGAGAGCGTGACTACGTCACTTCATACAGTAGGACCATGGAAAACAAATGTAGTCACCCTCTAACAGGAAGTCGAATCACAGCAGCAAAATAAAAAAAATAAAAAATAGATTGGGGATTTAGTGCCGATTCACACAGGGGCGACCTGTCAAGCGACTTAGCTTCCTGACAAGCCGCACTCCATGCATTGCAATGGAACCATTCTAATAGGAACGACTCAAGTCGCTCCGACTTAGAAAAAGGTTCCTGTACTACTTTGGGGCGACTTTGGAGCGGCTTGCATTGACTTCTATACAGAAGTTGTTTTGCAAGCCACGCTGTACAGGGCGGCTTCAGAGTCGGCCGACTTTAAAGCCGCCCCTGTGTGAACCGGCACGAAATCCCCAATCTGTTACATGTAAAAATTCAGCATTTTTTTACTAGATAATTACTTGGGATCCCCAAACATTATATATTTTCTGAAATCAAATGCCTTGGAGAAACAAATTTGTTGCTGCAATTTTTTATGTCACACGATATTTGCACAACGGTTTTTCAAACACAGTTTTTTGGAAAAGAATCCACTTAATAAATTTTAGGGCACACAAGCACAAATATAATACCCAGTTGTTTGGTAAAATATAAAAAATGGTGTTACGCTGAGCAGATTGATACCGAACATGTCATGCTTTAAAATGACTTATGCCCATAGAATGGCAAAAAATGGCACTTAAAAGTTTCCATAGGTGACACTTTATAAAGGCCTTTACAGGTTACCAGTCTAGAGTTAAACAGGAGTTCTAGTGCTAGAATTATTACTCTCTCGCTGGCGTTCGCAGCAATACCTCATATGTGTAGTGAGATCCCGGTTTACATATGCATTAACGCATATGAAAATGCATGAATGCGTTCACATTTGAGCGTGAACAAGGGCGGACAGGGGCACTTTAATTTTTTTGTTTGTTCTTTATTTTATTTAAAATATTTTTTTTTTTTTTTACACTATATCCTTATTTTTTTTTATCAACTTTATGAAAACCACGGCACAGAGCAGGTTAGAATAAAAAACATTTTCTGCCAGTAAATACCTTATACAGCCCACTTCCTGTTTCTTGTCTGGTAATTAGCCTAGGCTTATGACAGCTCTCTCTCACTCTGTGAGTTTGCCAGGAAGGGAGGGGGGGGGGGAGTCATAAAGAGGGCCAATGAGAGCTGCAGGGTTGCAGAGATGGAGGTGTGCCTTTTTGTGTGTCTGTGTAAATCCAGGAAGTGAACAGGCAGCAGCTTCAGCTGCCCACAGTTAAAATGGCTGCAGCCAGACTCAGTGGAGGAAGATTTCTGCAGCATATTTGGCAAGTAGAGAATCACAGTATATATACATCCCCAAAGCCCGCTACAAATCTAAGGGAGAACGAAGATTCGCAGTGCAGGGACCTCGGCTATGGAACGCTCTACCAAACAACATCCGCTTGGAAGAAAACCATCGAGCCTTCAGGAAAAAACTCAAGACCCACCTCTTCTAAAAAGCAGGACAACAAGGACAGACCAAGCGCCTTGAGGCGATTCAGTAGACATTTGCAGTGCTATACAAATCATTCATTCATTCATTCATAAAATAATATGCAAAGTGGTTGGAGGGAAGCATCAGAATGGCAAAGATGTTTTTTATTACAAATTATGTGAGCAGACTGCAGTTGCTCTTTAATTTAAATTTGTATGTAAGTTGGAACAGGTAAAAAAAAAAAAAAGTTTATGTTTTTTTTTTGGATAGCATAGCAAAGGGTTAACACCCCTGTAGCATTTGTTTTGTTGTCTGTGCCCCTGTTCAGAACATTTCACCTCACTTTCTGCCCCTGTAACAATTGGATATTGGATTTTGAAAATGTTGGGTTATTGTGGAAACAAGGATTGGTAGTAAACCTTCAGTGGAGACACCTTTCTCCCATGATAACTCTCACAAAAGTAAATTTCCCTTTCCTAGGGGTAGATTTCTTCTCACTTCCTGTTGTCTCTCTGCCTGTGTAAGTATGAGTCGTATGTAAGTCGGTCGTTTGTAACTCGAGGATTGCCTGTATCCTGTTCAGTCCTGAATGCCTACTGTGATGCCTTCTTTATCAATGTGCAAATAAAGAATAGGAAATTTTCCTTACACAAATTTGTTCCTGTGAAATTTCTTAAATGTTTGATTAAATCTTGATGGCACCATTCATCCTTTTAACACCAGATTTGATTTTTGTGGGTGAGCCTAACACCACGTATCTGTCCATAAATCACAAAACTGACTGAATAGAACAACAGAAATATTTTGACACCTAAACAGTATTTCAGCTGTCTATTTAGTATTCTGCCAACAGTTCAGCTTTAAATTAGACTTCAACTTTAATTGTACTTTACCAGAATTGTCATTCTTTTGGATAATATGTTATCCAAATTGTACTCAGCATGATTAAAAAAGTGTTTTAGCTGACTAAAATGAACTATAGATTGAACTGGTAGGTAGTGTCATTATTATAAACTCACAAAATTAGCCTAGCCCTGATTCCCTAATTTTCCAAAACACTGCAGGTATTATAAAAGAAACCTGCATTCCTTCAAAAAGATTGGTGGGTTTGGTTAGCAATTGATGTGGAAGGGGGGATGCCATTCATTTTAGGGAGTGAATAGAGAGATCTACTCAGGGTTACATTATTCTCCTGGATAACACACTCCCCTTAATCTGCAAGTTTTCAGCGAGAGAAAACATAACCCCCCTACCCACCCTGGTTGTGGTTCTTAAGATGGGGGACCCAAACAGACTTCCCAATGACATGACCGCAGTGATTGGCTGTCACAGTGGTCACATGATTGGCTAGCTCCTGATCATAACTAGAGGAAATTAGCTGTTGGTGGCTATTGGGGGAAGAGTTAAGCGTTGCACCAATCGTGTCTACCTAAAGCAGAACTATATCTCAAAAGTTTTATATTTTGTATCTCTTCAGGGAGCCAGAACAGCGAAACTTGTGTCAAGAAATTTGTACAACACTGTTTTTGTTCACACTCATGACAGTATAATAAATTGATGGAATTTAAAGTTTAGCTCTGTCTCCTCTATTGTTCCTTATCATCTGCTCTCAGTGTTTGTACACATAAGCTTTTTGGAGGAGCGAGAAAGCAGAGAGACTGCATGGGTAAATATTACATGGTACCTGTGGGAACTTTGAAGCCACATTTATTACAGAGTTGAATGCAGAGAACATGGGATCGCAGGCAGGACCCTATTACATCACTTATCAAACTTAATAATAAAGAAAAGAGACGCAGACCAGTGTTGGATATATAGGCCGCGGCTGTTTATTATTGGTTTCAAAAATATTTATTCATCAGACAAGAACTAAATATATAACTTTTAACAGCCTAGCCATACAGCCCAGGCTGCATAAATAAATAACTTACTTTATAAATTTCCCAAAACACTTCAAATATATAATTGAAAATCTTTAATAACGATTTAAACAAACTAGTCCGCCTTTGCATACTTGCAAAAGTGACACCACCACATAATTACAGCCGCGACAAAAGGGGAGGGGGGGGAGGGGAACACCACAGCTTAGTCTTCTGAGGCGAATTGAGCCTGACTGGACGGAACCCCCTTTTTATAACCCCTATGGGGGCCAGCTAGGCCAGTTTAAACTGGATTTTCCCGGGCTAAACCACGAGCCTCAGGAGAGGTCACCTGTATTCCTCTCCCAAGACACGTGAGCCAGCTAGATTCCCCCAGGGGACCTGAGCCCCTAGGGGAACTTGAAACTGCCTGTCCCTACCGCTCTCCCATGAGGAAAAGGGGAGTTGAAACTGTTCCCCTTTTCCTATCATGGGATCGCAGGCAGGACCCTATTACATCACTTATCAAACTTAATAATAAAGAAAAGAGACGCAGACCAGTGTTGGATTATATAGGCCGCGGCTGTTTATTATTGGTTTCAAAAATATTTATTCATCAGACAAGAACTAAATATATAACTTTTAACAGCCTAGCCATACAGCCCAGGCTGCATAAATAAATAACTTACTTTATAAATTTCCCACCAGACAGGTGGACTCAAAACCGCCTGTCCCTAAACCCCCTAACGCGGCCATCTCAACACATGAACTGAGGTCTGCGTTAAAAATATCTAAACCGATTTCTGACAGGTGAATTTCATCCTGTCTATATAAACCACGGATGCCACCCTCCAATTCTATATGCCTAAATGATATAATGCCTAACTGTGTAAGTAATTTGGACACCGCTCTATTAATCCGCTTTCTTATTCTTTCCAATGGGTGCATGGAAGGAAAAGAAAGCCAACGAAACCTTTGCACTATTTCAGAGAAAACAACAACCGTGTTAGGCAAAGCTAGTTGAATCCTCTGTAAATCGTCTCTAATGTTAAAAATAATGTCCAACGTTTTTTGTTTTCCAATGTCATTTCCCCCAAGATGTACAATCAGTACATCTGGTGGGGGAAATTTGAGAAAAAGACCTGTAAATTCCCCCAGCAGATCAGCCCATAACATTCCCCTCTTTCCTGACCAAAAAACTTCGAATTGTCCGGAATCCAAGCCTAAATTATCAGAATAAACTCTTTCTTTAGCCCTCAGGTGTGCCCAAAAGACGTAGGAGTGTCCAATTATCCAAATTACTTTTCGGCATAAACCTGGAATGAATCAAAGAGAAAGATTAGGACGAATATATAATAAATAACTATTCGATTTCCATCTTCCCACCTTCTTAACTATACTATCATCCAAACCTAATCTAGAAGCCTCAGTGGCTGCTCCAATTCTAAAAGAATGTGACGTCAAATTAACCTTATCCAATTTTAAAAACTTTAAACATTTTTTAAAAACGCACACGAACTGATACCTAGTGAGAGGGGAGCCAGACTCGTGTAAAAACAAACCCTGACCACCCGACGGCCGGACACTGAGATATTTATTTAATAAACCCAAAGGACAGATTGAAGAGTTGCGGCCTGCGTGCAACGTGATCCAACTGCCTTTACCTAACTGATCAGTTTTAGATTTTCTCAAAAATATCCTCAAGGATGTGTCTGATACAAAAATATCTGAGGCCCGAATAGTTGGTAACTCAGAAGCTCTGAGTGCTGCGAAAAAGGTAATAGAAAAAACTGCTCTAAATAACGTAGCCTCAAAGGAAGAAAAACAGACTTGTTCCGATGCTAAACAGAGTTTTTCTAAAACTTCCGGAGTAATAGGAAAACGGGAATCCGGTTTAAAATTGTCCTTCTTATAGCCTTTTAAGGCTTGCCTAACAGAAAAATAAGCTAAACAAGAAGGCAAGTTATTAAGTTTGAGAAAAAAGGACAAACCGGCCAAGGTTTTATTAACATATGACCAAGAATATTGCTTATGAAACAAAAAATTCAAAAATAACAATACTAAACCTTCCGAAAAAGCACTCATAGGAGCATTGATCGAATTTAAAAAGGCAACCCAAAGCAACCAGGCCGATTGATATCCAGCCCAGGTCGAAGGGGCCAAAGAATTCCGAATCGAATCAGCAATAGGTTTCAAAAAAGGTCCCACAATTCGTGTGGACAAGGTATCCCTACTTGGTCCGCGGACGGGAACAGTTGAAAGAAACGATCCATCTGCAGGCGAGACAATGCGTCCGCCACATCATTGTCTTTTCCCGCCACATGAATCGCTTTTAACCAGATATTCCAATGCAAACATTGAAAAATCATGTGGCGCAACAAGACAATGACTGGCATAGACTTAGACGTTAAACAATTAATTGCATACATGACTCCCTTATTATCAGTCCGGACTAAAATTCTTTTGTTCTGAAAATAAGGGGCCCAAAGTTCCAAAGCAACTATAATAGGGAATAATTCTAGCAAAACTATATTCTTTGTATAACCTAATCTTATCCATCTCGGGTTCCACACGTCCGCACACCAATGTGATTGCCAAATTGCAGCAAAACCACATGATCCCGCCGAGTCAGTAGAAAGAAAAAACTCTTTATCCAGAATGAATTCATCCTGCCATAAGGCTCGACCATTGAAATGTTGTAAAAACTGTAACCATACCAAAAGATCCTCTCGCATGTCATGAGTAATCCTGATATGAGAGAAAGGAGATTTAAAACCCGAGATGGAATGATAAAGTCTTCTGGAAAAAATCTTGCCAATGGGCATGATCCTTGAAGCAAAGGCCAACAGACCTAATAAGGATTGCATGTCCTTCAAACAAACCTTCTTTTTGCGAATAATAAAACAGTAACTGTACTCTAAGTTTCGTTACCTTTTCTTCCGGGAGACGAAATTCCATTAACTCTGTATCGATAGTAATACCCAGAAAATCCAAACAAGTTGAAGGCCCGGCCGTTTTGTCAACAGCCAGAGGAACATTGAAGTGATGACAAATATTAAAAAATGTGTCTAATAAATTTGAACAGTCAGGGGAGGAAGGGGGGCCTAAAAACAAAAAATCATCTAGATAATGAATGATCAACTCAGAACCGGATAAAGAGACTACCACCCATTCCAAAAATGAAGAAAAGGTTTCAAAATAAAAGCAGGACAGGGAACAACCCATTGGTAAACATTTGTCAAAATAGAATTTATTTTGAAAGAAAAAACCTAGTGAATTAAAACAAGAGGGATGTATAGGAAGAAGACGGAAAGCTGATTGAATATCAGCTTTTGCCAAAAATGCGCCCTTTCCCAGATACCTAAGCTTCTTTAGCGCATCTTCAAAAGAAGCATAAGTAACCGAAGAAAGGCTGTCCTCAATTTGGTCATTCAATGATTGACCCTTTGGGAAGGATAGGTGATGAAAAATGCTGAAAAAGTCCAGAACTTTTCTCAGGAAATTTTTCACATAAGATTACCACTCGATAAGAGATATACAAGGAATTTTTTACAGCAATCACTGCTAGCCAGGATTAGCAAATACTGCATACAGCTTCCGTGGAGATGCTGTGTTGTGATGTGGTCGGATCGACCTTCCGTCGAAAAATTCGTTCCTGGCTACGCTATTCGACACTTTAGGTGCGCCCACCGCGGACGAAACTGATATTGGACATTTTTATATTGTGGTATATGCTGTGTATTTGAAAAGTGCTGTAAATTGGAGTTGTGTATTTTATACCTTTTCTATGATTCTTTTGACAAGGAGTAAATTGCAAGGCTATCGGGTTTGCATAATATGTATAAAGTTTTTGTTTTGGCTGGGAGTTTGAACATCCACCCAGATTGCACAGTAACCTGGGGTTTACAAAGCAATTGTAACTTACCTTGGTGGGAGGACAAAGCAGGAGAGGGCTTCCCCTTGCTGCTCTGGTCCGAGTACCCCTGAGTGTGGTAACAGGTGCATAGGGCACATAGAAGTACGGGTGCAGGTATTGAGGCTGCAGCAGCAGTTCAGGCACAACAGAGGAGGACAAAGGATGGCGGCCCACAGGAAGGCACTCAGGAGCTGAACCTTGGAAGCTTGGTACAGAGACTGCGCATACACACAGTCAGAGGTAGATGCAGGTACCCAATGGAATCAAGAAAGTGGTCACATGGCAAGCAAGGACGTAGTCAGTAGCCAAGCCAGAGTCATTCACAAGGAGCAGGAGTAAGCATAGTTAAGCAGCATGCCGAGATAGATACCAGGAAGACAGCAGAGCGTGGTCAAAGTCCAAAATTCATAAGGCAAGGGCAAGAGCGGGCCCGATCAGCAACGGGAGATCAGACAACAAGAGCAGGAACACAGGTCATGGGTAGCTGAAGGACATCCAGTATTTAGAACACATTAGGGCCTCCTTTTAATAGGCAGCTTGGTGCCATTCCTGGGAAAGGACATGCACCAATGCGCACACCAATATGTCAGTGTAGGCTGGTTACTGGTCAAAGTCCATCTGGGTGCTGACACACAAGCATGAGCATTTATTTATTACAGGTACTTATACAGTGCCGTCAATTTAATGCATCACTTTATATATGTATTGTACATTCACAGCAGTCCCTACCCTTAAATAGCTTGCAATCTAAGGTCCCTAACTCACATTTATACACATACATACTAGGGCCAATTAATCTACCAGCATGTCTTTGGAGTGTGGGAGTAAACCACAGGGAGAACATGTAAACTCCATGCAGGATTTGAACCAATGACCCTAGTGCTGCTAGGCAGAAGTGATAACCATTACTGTCCACAGCATTAACTGTACAATTATTGGTCTCCTGAAAGCAATATTACTGAATTCAGTCTTTCACGCAAATGCCCAATGTCACCTGTTGAAATTAGCTCTCCAGGCTGGGATTAAAGAATATCATCTCCCAGCAGGGTTCTGCCCAGCAGGCAGAAAAGTATTTTTGGATAGAGCTCTAATTTTAAGTATGAAAACCTCATTCACAGATCTATCTTTGCTCAAATGTATATCTTTAGCGCTATTTAAGACAGTATAGTACTTTAATTTCGCGTAAAAAAACAAGCTCGGGTCTCATCTGTGTACCCATGCATTTAAAGTGGTTGTAAACTCTGTAGAACCACTTTTAACTACAGGTAAACCTATATTAAGGCTTACCTGTAGGTGCTGGAAATATCTCCTAAACCTGTACGGTTTAGGAGATATTTACAATATACGCGTGCGTCGACTTCATCGGCGCATGCACACTTTAGAAAGGGCACGATCGTGCTCTTTCTAAAGGGATCATGCCGTGACTGGCGGCTCCCGCGCGCATGCGTGGGAGTGACACCACGCGACTCCGGACAGTCACAGAGCCAGAGTCCACGGCCCCTTAAGGAAGAGGGGTGAAAATGGATGCTTCCAGCCAGCTGGGACAGTGGTGAAATCGTAGGCTTAATTTTCAGGTAAGTGATACATAATGGGCTACTATGTGATGCATAGTAGCCCATTATGCTTTACCTTTGCAGGAAATAAAGAGCAAGTAAAACCCATTAGGGTTTACTTCCTCTTTAATTAATGCATATCTGTGAAACCTTCAAAGGCATGTCTCCAATTATTCACTGTTCATAAAATATTTTCCTCCTGGTCCTGGCTTTGCAGACATCGCTATTCTTTGCTCTGTTCTAAAAAGGTAAACTTTATTATTATTTTTATTATTCAGTGTAATTTCTAGTAGCGAATCTTGTTGGTCATGGTTGCAGGATTCCATATGAATAAATATATATGACGTAACATCTTAGTCAGCTGTGCTTTCAGCGGTGGAAGACATTGCACAATTTCATGAATGAGTGATTTGACATATTCAACAATCTGCAAAAATATCAACTTATTTAGATGGCACAGCGAATTCTGGTAAAATAGGGAGATACTACTGAAATTGTGTGCCTTCATCCATAGTACAAAAGACATTTTGCACTTTTAAAGGTTAAAGTATCAGTAAAGCTAAACTACAAGTTCCTTAACATAAATGAGCTGTAAGTAACATTCTTCTATCTCTACAAGGCATTAGGTGTTTGGTAAACTGCCGAGCTCCCGGCAGAAATGATTTCCACACTGCCTTGTGGTCTATGAAAACTGGCATACACATATTCAACCGAACCGGCGCATTGCAGATTGATTTACTTATTGCTAGTGGCATGTATTTACATTTGCTATTAAGCTACTAAGTTCACATTATTGTTCTATGTAGGCTTAACAGAGGCAGCCTACAGCCACGTACAGCTATGTGAAGCAAAATTTTCTCCAAACAATCAATATTCAGCTCAGTTGTTCTTTTAAAGGCAAAGTTCGAGACTTATGAGTAATCATGCACCAAGAGGTATTATTTTCTAGCAGTCCAGGACATACCAAACACAGATTGCTGCCGATGCCAAAGGTGTCTTTGATCTGTGTTTCATTCCGTATTACCATTAGGCAACCCATAGATGGATCAGTCTTTTCGTTTACCCAGTGGGTTAACTGAAACCTGATTCCCCTATTCACACATCCAGGTAGATAAGGGGAATCGTCCTGCTGAGCTATTGTTTTCTGACATTGGGGAGACTATAACCATCAGCGCTGATCGAGTGGCGAAAACCCAATAAGGTGGTTGTACAGAAGTTAATCAGTAGATTCACTTCTGTACAACCTCCTTGCCCATACATGGATCAAAATTTGGTCAGTTTAGCGCGGACTCACAGATCTCGAATGGCTCACAGAAATCACAGATGGCTCACCAAAGTCAACATGGCGTTGCCAGGGACCCGCAGAGCAGCAATGAACCAGCCCAGATGAGCATAGCCCTGGACAGTTAAGTGCCCTTTTATTAAAAGTCAGCAGCTACAGTATTTGTAGCTGATGACTTTTATTTATTTTTTGTAATGACGAGAGATCCTCCTTAACTGGATTATCCTTAGCAGCTGGTTCCCTTAAAGCGAGAGTCCAGAATTTTTTATTTTCTTTTAAAGTCAGCAGCTACAAACACTGCAGCTGCTGACATTTAAAAAGGACACTTACCTGTCACAGGGTCCAGCGATGTCGGCACCCGAGACCGATCTGTCCCTCGGTCTTTGGATGCTGCCACTGCCATATTCGGTAAGGGAATCAGGAAATGAAGCCTTGCGGCTTCACTTCCCGGGTTCCTACTGCGCATGCGTGAGTCGTGCAGCGCAATCCGAATGGTCCCTGCTGTCTCTGGGACCCGTGTGTGTCCCAGCAGACAGCGCTGGGGGACAGGAAGAGGCGTAGACTCCTGTGGGAGTCTATGCCCAGAAGTGGGTGCAAATACCTTTCTTAGACAGGTATCTGCACCCCCCTTCCCCCTGAAAGGTGCCAAATGTGACACCGGAGGGGGGGAGGGTTCCGAAAAGCGGAGGTTCAATTTTTGTGTGAACCTTCGCTTTAACAAATGCAAGGCTGTATTTCTTTCCACTGCACTCTAAGTATTTGCCTTAATTATCAGTTATTGAAGAAAAACCGACATATACAAAGAAAAAGTTTGTTTAACCACCTACTGATGGGGTCTGTGGGTAGGGAACTTATCGGAATCTCAAACCCCTACTTTAACAAAAAGGGGGCTCCAGATACATCCTCCCCTATGTAAATGAGTACACCTACTCATTCAAGTACACCTACTCATTCCAAAAAAAATGCAAAATGTAAATAAAGTAACAAAACACATATTTTTTTTTTTTTTTTTAAATAAAAAAAATAAAAAAGCCCCATTATGTACATCCATCATATCGTCCACAGATGTAGATCCACGTGAATCATGATGACTGACACCCGCTAACACACACATCTAGTCGAACAACAGGTCTGGCAGATATCAGTTGATATGTACAAAGGGGCAGTATCTCCCATATGACATCCCAGATAGCAAGGATAACTTGTCACAAATTTGTAGCAATGTTGAATTGAAAGTCTTGTTAACTTGCTGAACATTTTCACTGGCAAGTTGTACACTTGCAGAGTAATTGAAGCACAAGTTCCAGTTGACACTTTTCCAATTTGCAGCAAATTTGCGTGGCAAGTTTCTAGCAAGAGCAAATTTGCAGTGGTGAATCTACAGCAAGAGCTCTGTAAGTCACAGTGACCCCTGTGGTGGGATGACTAATGCACAACATACTGTAACTGAAACAGAAACAGAACCTGCAGCAGAATGTTTGCAAAGAACGTTGATCTGGAGTCTAGCAATAGCTTAGCAAGTGTCAGAAAAGGCTGGCTGGGAACAGTGGTCCGTCACCTGCCTGTGCGCGCCTGCGGGCATCTAGGCGCAGGAACGCGCATGCGCGCGCACGTTTACCGGCGCCAGGCGGGCTATTTAAACACAGCTCTTCCCTCAGACATTGTTGCCTGATCTACAGCATTCCTGAGCCTTATGATCTGACCTTGTGATTACCCGGCTTGACCTGTGACCTACCCTGCCTTCTGCCTGCCTCTGACCTCCGGCTTGTCTACGACTCTGCATCTGCCTCATCCTCTGGTCCATCCATGCCCGCCTGTTGCCAAACCGGCCTGTTTTGTGACTCCGTTCCTGTCTTCTGCACTTGTTCCTGTATCGACCGTTTGGTTTGACCCGGCCTGCCTGACCTTCCTGTGCACTCACTCCAGTGCGACTTACCTGTTCCTGTGTGATCCCTGGTTCCTGCTGGTTCCTGTCTTCTGCTGCTAAGCTCTGCCGATCCAGCTACAGCTCCTTGAAGACTTCCTGACCCATCCAACGGCTGTTGATCCTGCCAGGCACTCGTGCTACCTTGGACTCCCATGCCTCCTGTTCCCACTATCAGGAGCCGCAAGAGAGGTCTCCTTCTGCATTCCAGGCTCATCACTAGGTATGTGACAGCAAGTCAATTTCAAACTTGCAGCTCAATTGCTTGCTTTTTGGGACACAAACATATACTGCATGGATAATGATGACATTAGTGGTTATTAAACACTTGGTAGGTGCCTTCATTTAGTGACATTCTTATACACCATTGACAGCAGGAAACTGTTGTGTATAGCAGTAGTAATACCGCTATTATACAAGATGTTTGGCTCACTCCATATGATAAATGGATGGCCATTCATCTAAACGTCAGAGAAACTTTAAGCTCATCCCTACCACAAAATATAGGCAGCTGAGGAAGATGGGAGGGTGGAAAAGTGCCCTGCATGGGCAAAGGTAGGGGTAACTTTAAGTCTTTTCTCATACAGCACCAGCTACTAACATACTAACAGTCTATCTGTTGTCACCTGATCCTGAGAATACTGGTATAATACAGTAATGTGTTTTTTTCTGATGCTGATCTCCAGACTGTTTCCTCAGTAGATACCCAAGTATAAAGCTCTAGAACAGGATGGGGTGTGGGGGGGGGGGGGGGTGTCAGCAACTGGCAAGAAGCCACACTTTAGCAAAAATAAATGTCTTCTTGTATGATAGTATTATTGTAACATGTTTGAATTAAGTACTGTATATAGGAACTATTTAGAAGTGACTTGCAAAGGTACCTGAACATTTTTTTTTTTGGGTAGAACTACTCATCTACACATTTTTAAAGACCCAAAACCTCAGCCATGCTTCCTAAGGAAATGTTGTCTTATGTGTAGTTGAAATCCAGGCATGCCACTCATTCACCCCGCAATGCATGCATCTCCTATAGGTCATGCAGTGTGGGATGCAGGTGGCAGTATTATTCTTTCACTTAGAGCTCAGTAAGAAATTACCTGCCCCAGTGTGAAAGGGGCCTTAGAGCTCAGTAAGAATTCACCTGCTGAGCGGTTAAACTGCAGTGAGTTCACATGATGCAGAGAAGTGTAATGACTTTTCTACTGACAAGTACATTTTAAACTTTAAAGATATAATTGCACTTTAATCCAGATCTAAACCCTATTTGAATGACATTTAATCTGCTAGTGTAAAGCACTCCGCAAACTATTGCCTTTTTTCTTTTTTTTTTTAAATAAAATACTGTTTTCACCTTTTTTCTGATCACCAACCTCTTTTAGTCACTTGCTTTCTACATTATTATACAGGATTTATATATAGCGCTAACAGTTTGCGCACCGCCTTACAACATGGGGGCAGACAGTACACTTACAATACAATTTAATACAGGAGGGCCCTGCTCGTTAGAGCTTACAATTTAGGAATCCACTCACTCCAGCATTGGCTAGATATCATTGCTGAGGACCAGCATACTAATAGTGACATATAAGGACCACGTCTGCCGAGTTCATATCAGTATGACCCCTGTAGCCTCCATTTCACTGTGACAAGGTTACGTTGCAGAAGAAACGCTGGCAGACAGTTGTCACCTAGTAACAGGAATTGCCTGAAAAGGGATATTCATTTAAAAAAAAATATATATATATTCTTTTAATGAAATCTGTATATTTAAAAAAAATATGAAATGCAATGAAATAGCTATTATGAGATTGAATGGATGGGGTTATTTTAGCTTAAAGTTAAAATGAACAAGCCCCCAATGTCTGCTATGTGCATACATACAGATTTTATTCCAAGGCATGCTTGAATTTGTAGTTTCAAATCACCTTCAGTGGGCTACTCCTATTCTTGAGCTCTTTTAAATCCCCTTATGCTCTGGGGTTAAACGCTAAGCTCTTGGCAGGAGTGAGTAACACGAAATTCCACTTTGCCTGCTTGTTTGCTCAAAAGAATTAGCCCAAAAGTAACATACTGTGACAGTGCGAGGCAGAGGAATATGTGTAATGATGAAAAAGCTGTGTCAATAATGAACAGCAAAGAGCCAATGATCACTATTTGCTCAGGACTAATCCACACTCAAACCCCTTGTCTGGTCCACAGCATCCCTCTTACTATTTGCTGTGATATTATCCCATTCCCTTTTTCTCAATGCTGACTCAACCAAATGTTTGGAATTCATGCCGGGGGTTGTATATCTAACTGGATATGAAGGATGAGCAGACCTCAGAGTCTGTAAGAGAAGACAGAAGCTATTGTTCTGGGAACATATTCAAGATATGCATTTACTTGCAATTTATGAAAAGGACTATTTTGTCCATTTTTGTTTAATATATCTGCAAGTGATATAAATCTAGGAATTGTGCTTTGCTCAGCTCCTTGCTTGCAATGGTTCTGTCTATCTCATGCTGTGTGAGATCCCATTCCTCAGCGTAATTCTACATTTTTTTTAGCTTCTAAGATTATCTTTTGTTTAACCTTCATTTGGTTATCTTTTCTCTTTCATTGTAGGTTTACATAATGCGAGTATTTTCTCTCACCATTTTTGTTCTTTGTAGGGATGCATTTTATCTAACCTATTAATGTAGAATATTTGTCTTTGGCGCTTTACCTATTATTTCTATGAAACACAAAAAGCAGAAGACAGAGCATAATGGCTTACTTTTTAAACATAACCTACAGTATATGTCGTATATGGCAATGCCTTAAATTTATAGCACAAGGAGTGTCAGGCTTATTTGATATGACTGTGGAAAAAGCAATGACTATCCAATCACATTACAGTTTACAGTAGCCAGATCATTTAAAATTTAATTTTAAACTGGTCGCTCTGGGTTACTGCTCTCATCGTGTCATCGGTGCTGTCATATCTGTATATAATGCATAAAGTCCCACATAAATCGCCCAACACATTACAACATATATATCAAGCTAGTAAACCAATAAATGGGGGTGCAAAAATTACATAGGGGTCAAAGGATAAAACTATTAGACACGTGCACACTGAAATATTTTGTTTTGGAATTTCGTTTTTGTCCGAAAAATAAATTTATTTAGTTACTCCCGAAATTCGTTTTTATTTATTTTGTTTCGTTAAAAAAATGCATTCGTCCGAAAATTTGAAATAATTAAAGCGGAGCTCCACCCTAAAGTGGAACTTCCACTCATCGGAACCCTCCCCCCCTCCGGTGCCACAATTGGCACCTTTCAGGGGGGTGCATATACCTGTATAATACAAATCTGCACCCACTTCCGGGCATAGATAGCCGCAGATTCTGCGGCTATTACACCACTTCCTGCGGGGGCCCCGCTGTCTGCTGGAAACCACACGGATCCCAGGGACAGCAAGGACCGTCCTTATTGCGCAGCGCGACTCGCGCATGCGCAGTAGGGAACCGGGAAGTGAAGCCAGAAATTTTTCGCCGGACTCCCTTGTGACGGACCTAGCCGGGAAGGCTGTTGGAGGGGACTGAACGCGAGCCTATTACCTTGTGATTATGGGCCCTGGCATTTGGGGGAACAGTGCTCTTTGAGCTGCAAGCCTGGGACCCCTGAGCTGGTGATACTTGGATTCAGGTCCATGCTGGCCCCCCCAATACACATAGAATCTGTATGTGTATTTGGCATATTAGCAAGAGACGCTAATGACATGAACTCCAGCCACCTGTGTTATGTAATTGAGTATAGTCTGGCTTGTAGAAGTGTTTCACCTATTGTTGTGTGTGCTAATTAACCCTGCAATTGAATGAAGGAGCCCAGTGTTGATTAAGATAATTAGCTCATGCTAATTAGGTTAGGCTTGAGTCATCTGTCAACTGTATATAAGTGTGACATGTCAAATAAAGATTCATTCCTGATGTACCCTACACTGGTGTTGTCTGGTGACTGGGTAAGCTAAGGGGGTCTTGGATTGTGTGGAACCGGACAGAGGAAGCAGTTACGGCGGACATCTTGGGTACGAGGTCCGTCACAATTGGCTGGCAGCGGTGGGATCGTGCTTCCTTGTCCTGAACACATCCAAACCATCACCTGGATCCAAGGCCCGGATAGCAGAGGTACAGATACGTCATGGAAGAGGAATTCGGAAGGAGGTTGCGAGAGATGCGGATACAGCACAGAGGATCAGTATCGGTGCAGGTCCTGCTGGGATGGTATGATTCTGTTCGCCTACAACTCTGGAAAGAAGCGCTAGCCTGTGAGCAGCGACACCAGGGAAAAGTTCTCCCCTCCATCCATGTAAGGTACTGGTCGCAGTATGAAGTACGATTGCTGTTATTGGGGGAACAACCGAAGCAGGAGTGGACAGCTGAGTTAAGCAGGCTGATCCGGGCAGAAATGCGTTTGGACGAGAGCTACAGAGCCCTCCGGTGGTATGTAGCCCAAGTGTGCCCGTGGACAGCAGATGACAGACCCACAGAAGGCTTTGATTATAATGGCCTGGGATTGTTGTACTGGAGGCTGTCCGAGGACCCCGACTTTGGGAGTAATCTGGAGTGGCGTTTGGAGGAAATAATGGAGCACAGAGAACAAAGATTGAACGTCTCGGAAGTGTTCTGGGCACAGGAAGATTTGGAGTTCCTGGCCGCTCAGGAATGGGAGCTGGAGATCGCCTACATACAGCTGCTAGACTCTGCTCAGCAGCAGGGTGGGGCTCCCTTTGCCTGGGACTATGAGGAAATACCAGCAGACAGCTCTGAAATCCTGGCTGAAGAGTCGGCGATGTGGCATAGTAACAGAGTGCTTTGCCCACCTGCCCCCGCAGCTATGGACGTGGAGGTCTTATGGCAGATGCAGCAAGTGCTGACAACAGGGCAGAGCTCTGCTAACCTCTGCCCAGCACTGATGGCATCTTCTAGTTTCCACAGACAGGTGGTGAACCTCTATCCCCAGCCATCAGTTGTAGAGACTGGGGATTTAATAGACTTTTCTGCTGAGGAAAAACAACCTCATGAGCCTCCATCAGAAGAGCTGGTATTAGGGCCAAACTTCACTGAGCTCTGCCCAGCACCAACAGCAGTATCTGTGGAGTTACAAGGAACTTCCCCAGCTGAAGCGCAGGTCACCGGACAGAGGGTCCAAGACCTCTGCCCCACACTGGTGGCAGTTATGGAGGCTCAGGATGAGAAGGTGGCAATCACTTCCCAGCAGCAGATACAGGGGGAGAAGGGAGAGGAGGTGTTTGTCGTCCCTCCCCAACAGTTGGCCAGGGTGGAGAAAGCGATCTTTCCTCCCCAGCAAAGATTTGTGCACCTGGGAGACAGTACCAGAGACATGTTGTCCCAGCAGCCAGATGAGGGAATGGAAAAGGAAGCCAGCCTCCTGCCCCAATGGTTTGCCAGAGCGGAGGATGTGGAGTCCCCAGCAGAAGTGCTGGCAACAGGGCAGAGTGCTACCCACCTCTGTCCAGCACCAGCAACAGCTGCGGAGTTCCAGGGAGCTGGGGCAGTCGGCCTCTCTCCCCAACAGTTAGCTGGAGGAGATGATGTAGGGAAGCTCCTACACCCACCTGAACTGCTGACAACGGAACAGAGCGCTGCTGGCCTCTGCCCGCAACTAAAACAGGACAGATTCCCTGTAAAGGTGGATGGGAATGCAGTCTCCACCAGTATAACCCAGGGATGCTGGGCGGTCGGCCCAGATCCCCAACAGCAGGATGGAGTGAGCCCAGTCACCCTGTCTTCTCTCCAGCGGCTGAAAAGACTCCAGGGAGAAGGGCCAGTCCAGGCCTCTCCCCAGCGGCGGATATGTTCTATGAGAGAGGCAGAAGTTGGCTGGGTGAGTCGTGCTCTGTTTGGAACAATTTGTTTGGGGTACTGTGTGGGTACAGGCATTAGAAGACTGGAACCACCGACTAACTTCGGAGTCAACCCGTCTGGGGTCTCCTCCTGTGTTAGTCTCCTGCCGAAAGGGGAGAAATGTGACGGACCTAGCCGGGAAGGCTGTTGGAGGGGACTGAACGCGAGCCTATTACCTTGTGATTATGGGCCCTGGCATTTGGGGGAACAGTGCTCTTTGAGCTGCAAGCCTGGGACCCCTGAGCTGGTGATACTTGGATTCAGGTCCATGCTGGCCCCCCAATACACATAGAATCTGTATGTGTATTTGGCATATTAGCAAGAGACGCTAATGACATGAACTCCAGCCACCTGTGTTATGTAATTGAGTATAGTCTGGCTTGTAGAAGTGTTTCACCTATTGTTGTGTGTGCTAATTAACCCTGCAATTGAATGAAGGAGCCCAGTGTTGATTAAGATAATTAGCTCATGCTAATTAGGTTAGGCTTGAGTCATCTGTCAACTGTATATAAGTGTGACATGTCAAATAAAGATTCATTCCTGATGTACCCTACACTGGTGTTGTCTGGTGACTGGGTAAGCTAAGGGGGTCTTGGATTGTGTGGAACCGGACAGAGGAAGCAGTTACGGCGGACATCTTGGGTACGAGGTCCGTCACATCCCTCTTTAAGGTCGAATCTGTCATTGAAGGCTTATGGTGTCTGTTGAATGTTCTAAGAAGATTCAACAGAGCGTCGAATCTTCATGTCGAATCTTTTCTCTCTATGTTGAATAATCTTGGACTAATAGAGTTAGGTTAGGCACATTCAACCTTTTTTGCTATTGTCTCTATAATGTTGAATCTTTTCTCTCTATGTCGAATCTTTTCTCTCTACGTAGAATAATCTTGGGCTAATAGAGCTAAAGTTAGGCACATTCGACCACAGGTTCGATGGACACATATTACTATTGTCAGCGTCATCTTGAATCTCCTATCCATATCGAAATGTTGTCACAACGAAAACGTTTCGGATTCTGCACGTTCATTATCGTTTGTTAGAACAAAAATACCCAAGAATCAGACGAAAATGCATTCGGACGAAAATGAATGCACACTTTCAGACAGTTCAGATATGCTTCTCTATCTCCATTTGTTTCTTCAAGATAAATCTAATACCCAGGTAAATGGCACACACAAAAGCGTTGTTTGGGCTATTTTGCGTTAATTGAAAATCATGAATAAAACCAAGTGCTGAAGCTTACACTTCAGGACTAGGAAAGAACTAATTGACTTTCCACAGGAAGATCCTTGATTAGCTTGGGTTATTCAACCTGTTGTTCGTGATCTGAAGAAAAGGTCTTTCAAACACTTCCACTGTTTGGCACCATTTACAGGAAGTCTTTGGTTCATCCAGAGCCATGGGCCCCCCACTCTGCAGTGATAACTTTTATGGGATTTTTTTTTTTTTATTAACAGACCGCACAGGTAAAGTTATAGCAGGATTCCCTGCCCCACAACAACACATTACTAAGTTTTCATTTAAGGAAGCCTATGCATCCTTACCTTTTTTTAGTTCACTTAATGTGGGTACGGTAGCAAAAAACTCCCCGACAGAGTAAGCCAGAGCCCCCACTGTATTGAACAAATGTAAAAAGGATTTTCTGAGATTTGCTTATCACCCTACAGGACCCAGCCCCAAGACTTACCAGTTACAGAAATGTACAAATGCAAACATGGCAACTCTGAATCTCTCAGACTTTACAGCCAGATGCTCAGAAAGGATCTCTTTCAGAAAAACACTGGACGATAAATGAGATTAGGGAGGAAGCAGGAACCATGTACCACTTGCCAATAACAGAGGTGGTATACATTTAGTCTTCATGTTTCAACCACTTGGCAACATGGCTTCAGGCTCCTGTACTCCCTATAAGGAAACAGTGTAACTTCATATCTCAATCTTCATTCCTGGGCCCAACCAATTTCCAGTTGCATGATTGCTGCTGTACTACTTTCCATACAGTCTTTGCATTGACACTGGGATCACTTCTCAGAAACATGTAAGCAGAAATAATTTTTTTACTAGTTATCTGGTGGTTTGCTGCTGGCTACGGTGCATTATTTTTAAAGATTTTATTTTTATCCTTTTATTTTCACATGGTAATCCTGCCAGTAACACACTTTTCGTCCGTGTATGGCTTTACTCACTCCTTTACTGTCTTCATGGTGGGAGCCGTGGTTTCCACCCAGGCTGGATTTCAGACATTGAACAGAAAACCAGCACACCAAGAAGTAGATTCTGAACCAGGATTTACTGAAGTCCCCCACAACTTTTTTGCTGATATGGGACTTCCCTCTAATCAGCTCTCAGCAGAGCACTGCAGAGTGTGACTTCAGCTCTCCACTCCCGTTTTTCTGAACTGACAAGCTTTTTAAATTCTGCACTTTGAACAGATGTAGACAAGACTGCAGATAGACAAATACAACTTATGTAGGAGGATTTGTTTAATTTCTGTGTATCACCTGAGGCCAGTCACTTCACTGGGTATATGGTTGCAGGAGAGTTGGCTTGGTTCAAGGACTGGAGCTAACAACATCAAACAGGTCTCTAAGGTTCAATAAATCTTTTCTTATTATAGGTAACATATACAGTATAATGCTATATGTTAACATTATGGTGGCCTTTTATTTGAAAAGAAAAAAGGTACATGCTGGAATTCTTCCTTATTTTTTTGAGCTGGCAAGGATAACCATGCAGGCATCATCACTGCAGAATGACCTAAGGGGGCGCAATTTATTTGAGCCCACGTACATGGGTTATGCGGCTACTGCCCCTCCCCTGCCTTTTGTTTAAATAAATATACATATTACTGCTTGATGTAAGGTATGGTGCTGTCTCTTTAAAAATTTCTGAGTTACCTGAATGGCCTAAGTGAAACATGTGACCTGTTGAATATTATAGAATACACCTGCCCGGGTATAAGGCTGCAAATATCCGGGCCTCTTGCTGCTGGTTGGACACTGTACACTGATCCCCAACCCCCACCCCCCCTCCATGTCGCAGACACTTTTTGTGGTGTGTCACCCATGGATCAAAGGGGGGAATACAGTTAAAGTTTTTTTATATTTTCTCGAGTCCTACAACTGAGCAGGTTTTTCCTGAAAATGTACTCATTATTCAAAGTATGGTTAAGATAATTGATGATTAAAATGTTTGTATATTATTACCAATGAAAGCGCCACAGCCATTATTCAAGACATATGTTTGTTCTCAGTGTTTTATTTAGGGTAAGCTTGGAGGAAGAGGGGTTTTGCGGCTTGCGATCCCATGCCCACAGACATGTCATGCCATGCAATTATTGCTGGAAGCATTCAGTTAACACATAATTTTTTCCATTCCACATTTACTGTCAATAGCAAAAATCCATAAATTGCTTTTGAATTTAGATTAAGGGAAATATAGTTTCTGAATCCTCTTTACCGGGAAACTTGTCTAAAGACAGCATTACAATTCACTCAGAAAATTCTCTGAGCCAACGTAAGTCCCTTACAAGATTTAAGAGATGGATGTGCTCCTCAGAGAAGCCTAGGAGATTAAAAAGCAGTCTTTGAAGATAAAGATGCTCAAGCTACCAGTGGCCTTTATTCTATAATTTATTTGTTAAAATTTCATTTTGGATTTGGTGCACAAGTCAGTGTTAAGAGTGCAAGCAGTGTTTTATTGTTGCTTAGAAAGCTATAGAGTCAGAAGAGATGAAGCAGAAGATTTACAAATAGTGCTGTGGTAGTACATCTCTTAATACTGAAAAACTGATGAAGTGAGAGAGAGAGAATGGATTGTAATGCATGCTCTGCTCTGCTGTACAATCTAGAACTCTCTAGGCTCATATAACTGGTGATGACACTTTGGGTGCAGGAGAAGGTGAATATGGGTTAACTAACTTTAAGAAGTTAGGTTAAGAATACATTTAAAGTTAAGGGATAAGATAACGTAGGGAATAAGGGTTACAGTGTATCTATAGTTAAACATTTTTTTGTTTACGATAGAGTAGGGAAGGGTTAGACTTTCTGTCAAGTTTTATTGTTGTCTGCGTTCCCTCTGGGGAGAGTCACTCCTCTATGGTCACCAAGAAGGAAATTGAGGGAAAATCTAGAAATCTGGAGCTACCGCCAGACCAAGAGGTAAGGGTAATCTTCCAATGGGGACATCTTTCTAGTGACATCTATTTAAAAGGAGAATTCCCCTCACTTTAGGAGTTTACCTCTAGCTCTTTGCTGCGTTTCTGGGACAGAAAGTGGAGATAAATCTCCCCAACACTACGAAGGAAGTGAAAAATAACCTGGCCGGGATTTTAACCCTTTTCCTGCCATATCCAAAACAACAACACAAAAAAAAATTTGGCTATACATAGATTTTAAAACTAGCTTTAGGATTTAAAGGGGTAATGTGTTTGGTTGACTAATAGGGGTGATGTTAAGTGTTACTATATAACTGTAGGTTAGATAGAAAGGCTAAAGATAAGGTTAAAGGATAAATGTTATTGCTGGGGAGATGTTAAGCATTAAGAACCCATTCTAAAGGAAAAGATAAGTTTAGGATTCTGAAGCAGGGGGGTTAAAAGTTTGCATCAGCCTAAGGGCCAGGTCAAAATCAACTGTCAAGACACATGGGAAGCTCTTTTCTTTTTTAACATGCTTTCCATCCCACACTATAAACCAACAGTTCTGGATTTTTCGTGTTGAAAACCAATGTATTGACATATTAAGAGTTAAAAGTTAGATTTGGAAGTTAAAGTTATGAAACAGAGCATGTGAGTGAGCCTTTTCAAAAACAGTTTTACAATTTACACCATAAACTAGATTTTTGCTGTTAAAAACAATGTCTGGAAATATCAAGGTGTTTATTCCAAAACTCCAAAGAATTGGGTTTATGTGCATGACAATTATTTAAATTACATTAGTGAATCAGCATTTAAACAAAATGTCCTTGTCTTGAATTGACCTCAGTCACAACGAAATGCTGTGGTGTAATCTGAGGGAGGCAATTGAATTAGTAAAACTTTTTGCCAGCATACCTTGAGCCTTGCAAAAAAGATTCTTTAAGCATAGTGATGGGCCAAACAACCCCTGGTTCGATTTGCACCAGAACTCTCGAATAGGGAAAAAGTTTGCCACAAACTCTATTAAAGTCTATGGGACCCACACATGAAAAATCAAAAGTCCCCATTTTAAAGGCTTAAATGCAAGGTATTGGCCATAAAAGGGTATGGGGATACTGCCCTGGGGGACATGTATCAATGCAAAACAAAAACTTTTGTTTTGTTTTTAACCACTTTATGCAAAACGACGTACCCATATGTCAGTAATTTGATGCTAAATACCTGGGTCATGGCAGCAGATAGCTGCTATAACCCCAGTATTTTCAGGAACGCCGTGCGCTTCTCTTTAGGATAAAAGTAGTCTCCACAGGGCATTAGCCACAAGATCATTTTTATCGGTGGCGGGAGAGGTGCCCACCCCTCTCGCCATGCTCCGGCCGTCTAGGCAGGTTAACGAACCAGCCGATAGCGGCAGAGATGATCTCGTCCTCTTCTGTGGATGCCTGGCTGCCGACTGAGGGGAAGTTGGCCCCTGCTCAGCTCCATGACATGGGAGGGCGCAAGCGACATAATGACAAACACCCATCTAGGGCTGTTTGCTGAAATTCTTGTGCATGTTTTCCATCAAAAGTGGGTTTATGTGGCCATGCTTTCAATGTTGTGTGTGTATTCCTGTTTGACCATGCATTCATGGTTTGGGAGCATCTGCTGACCTTTTACTCTTTGATCTCATTGCTTAATCATGAACACGGAAATGCAGCTTCCAGCAGAACATGGTCACCAATGTATGTGTGTGGATTGTGGGGTGGTGGTGGGTGTTATAGTTTGAATATGTGCCTTTTTGAATATTATGTTGGAATGCTTTGTAAGAATAATGACTGTTAAGTATGTTTCTATAATCTTGTAGATAAAAATGTGATGTGGGTTGGTGAGTAGTTGTACTAGGAAATGTGTTACCCGTTATACACTGAAAGTAAAGCTGTGTCCACTCTAAGGTTTAGGCAAATTTTAGATTGTAAGCTCCTATGAGCAGGGCCCTTAAAACCCAATTGCTAGGAAATGAATGTACATAATTTTGTTTCTGCTGGCAAAATAAAAGTACATTATTGAGCTTGTTTGTTGTTTGTTCTGTTTTCTTTCTTCTTTTTAATTAGTTTTAAGGAAGTGCAATATCTTACTTATACCCATAAAAATTATAATATTTAATTGTGCACCAAAAAGTCTAATCTCTTCAGCACTCCTGCAAGTAAATGATAAAGGTATTTAGGTGGAGTATTTGTATATAACAGCTGTGGAGAATTGCAGGTAATGAATTCAGCTGGCGGATAGGCAGTGTTGTATGTCAGCCCTCGAAATTTGTGCTCGCCTGCTCACATTTGGCGAGTAAAAAAATGAGGAGGGCGAGTATGGACAGCTGCACTGTCCCAGAAATGTATTGCCAGTGCCCCCCGTCGCGCTGCGATCCTCGCAGTGTGGCCATTTCAATACGAACAGTCAGCCTCCTAGGACCGCCCCTCTCCTCCGCCCTCCCACCTGCCACACATCACCGCCCCCCACAGGCACACAGAGCATGCACTTCCATAGGAGTAAAAGAGCCGCCCGGGACCACCCCTCTCCGCCTCCCACCTGCCACACATGCCTGCCCCCCCACAGGCACACAGAGTGTGCACTTCCATAGAAGTGAAAGAAACGCCTGGGACCGCCCCTCTCCACCTCCCACCTGCCACACATCCCTGCCCCCCACAGGCACAGAGAGCGTGCACTTCCATAGAAGTGAAAGAAACGCTTTGGCTCAAACCCTCTCGGTCTGCTCTGTGTGCACCCTCGTGGCTGCAGGAGAATGGTAGGAAGGGGAGGGGGGGATTGGGAGCATAGATGTGCTGGATTGGGGGGAGGGGGTAATTGGAGGCATAGATATGCTGTCTGAATCATACCTATGCCTTGATGGGCACAGGTCCTGCTACATTGATTGGCACAAGTCATGCTACATTGATGGGCACAGGTCACGCTACATTGATGGGCACTGGTCACGCTACATTGATGGGCACAAGTCACGCTACATTGATGGGCACAAGTCACGCTACACTGATGGGCACAGGTAACGCTACATTGATGGGCACAAGTCACGCTACATTGATGGCCACAAGTCACGCTACATTGATGGGCACAGGTCACGCTACATTGATTGGCACAGGTCACGCTACATTGGTGGGCACAAGTCATGCTGCATTGATGGGCACAAGTTACGCTACATTGATGGGCACAAGTCATGCTACATTGATGGGCATGGGTCACGCTGCATTGATGGGCACAAGTCATGCTGCATTGAAGGGCACAGATCCGCTGCATTGATGGGCACTGGTCACGCTGCATTGATGGGCACTGGTCACGCTGCATTGATGGGCACTGGTTACTCTGAATTGACGGGCACAGGTCCGCTGCATTGATGGCCACTTATGCTGCTTTGATGGGCACAGGTTATGCTGCATTGATGGGCTTAGGTTACACTACATTGATGGGCACAGGTCACGCTACATTGATGGGCACAGGTTATGCTTCATTAAAGGGCACTGGTCATGCTGCATTGATGGGCACAGGTCACGCTTTATTGATGGGCACTGGTCACGCTGCATTGATGGGTACTGGTCACGCTGCATTGATGGGCACTGGTCACGCTGCATTGATGGGCACTGGTCACGCTGCATTGATAGGCTTAGGTTACGCTGCATTGATGGGCACTGGTCAGGCTGCATTGATGGACACTGATGAGGCTGCACTGATAAAGTTGTTAATATTTATTGTTGTAACCTAATTCTGCATAAAACATTTAAGTGTAATTTCATGAGATAATTTATGAGGGCGTGTTTAGGAGCAGAATTAGGAACGGGCATGCTAGGGGTTGGGTGGGGCAACTGGTGGCGAGTAACATTTATGGCCTGGCTAGTAGCTCAGAACTTGACATTTTTAGCCCTGTTGTATGTGTTGATTGGCATGCGATTTTACATGTCAAGTCTCATGCCAAATCCGCAGCAAATGCACCGTTCTAATCGGTGTGGCGCCGCAATTTCCAAAAGTAGTTTCTGTACTACTTTTGGCGACTTAGGGGTGCAATTTTTATTGACATCTGTGCAGAAACCTACACAGATGTCTCTGAAATTCCCCCCATAGTCGGGACTAATATGCGGGAATGAAATCGTGTGAGTTCAGCTGAACTCGCACAACTTCATTCCCAGTGTCAGTGTGAACCAGGGCTCAAACTGGGCCTTTGTCTTTGTAATTTACCTACTGCAATCCCAGGGACACCATTTCTTATCAAACTCCCTTAAGTTTGCCTTCAAATATCGTTATATGTAGAAATACAGATTTGCACATCTGCAAATATATACGAAAAGAAAAAATTCTCAAAATGGTTGCGATCAAATATTCGCAGCTGTGATCAAAAGAGCGTGGTTTCACCTTCTGACCCGGAAATGAGTCATTGTAATCACCCGGAAGTTCCTGTGCTGGTTAGAATCTCCATCCTAGGTGGACATGGCGAGGTCCCTCTTTAGCAAAGAGGAGGTGCTGCTCATTTTCCAGGTAAGTGTACTTGTGCTTACTCAATGTGGGGCTGGATGTGGTAGTTATATTTGGTGTGGGTGGGGTTCATTGACTTGTTTATTTGGCATCACCACACATTTGCTTCTGGCCTATGTGCACACATCACTTCACACATCATTTGTTCTGTTGCTGTAAATCAGTAAGGACTATGCAAATATAAATGAGAGCTGCTGTTATTAAAAAAAATATATATATATGGCTTGTTTCACACTTGGGTGACTTTTCCAGCAAAATTGGACCTCCGAGTTGTATGACAAGTTGTACTACATGATTCTCAATGATAACCATTTTTATCTGTGCTACTTCAAGTCGCACCGACTTCAAAGTAGTCCCTGTACTACTTTGGTGTGACTTTCATGCAACTTGAGGTACATAGGGCGCAATATTACACAGGCATTCCCAGTAGTTGGGGCCAAGTTGCAGCGGAAAAGTGACTTTCAGGTCGCAGCAGTGTGAATGAGATTCATGGATAACACCTTTGAATTAAGCCCTATTGTCACTTGTGCATCCTGAAATGGGGCAAATTCCTCCCTGCGCTACCTTGGTTTGACTTTGATGCGATTTTAGGTCAATACACCACAAGATACACAGGCATTGCTTCAAGTCACAGCAAAGCTGTGCAATTTTAAGGTCGCACAAGTGCAAACCTAAGGCCTAATTCAAAGGTGTTATCAATTAATCTCATTAGGTTACTTTCACACTTGGGTGACTTTTCATGCAGCTTTGGACCACATAGTCGAATAAAAAGTTGCCCCCCCCCCCCCACGATTTTCATTCATATCTATGCAACTTCACCCATGTTCACGTAGCTCTGAATTGACATGTCAAATTGCAGGCCAAATTGGCGCATGATGGCAATGGAACTGTCCGAATTGGTGCGCCTGAATTGACGCTTCCCAAAAGTGGTTCCTACACTACTTTGGGCGACTTCAGAGGGTAATTTCTTACCTCTGAACTTTTTGAGATGGGAATGAGGGACACCTATTAGCAAAAGTGTGTAGGCATAGGACACACACCGATGTACATCGGCAGAATAGCACGGCTGGTCAAATGAGCATCCCTTTAAATTTGCCGGGACCTCCCTCAGTCGGGTCGCGGGTCCCATGGACTCGATCGCCATGGGGATACCTGCGATCGCCTCACAGAGAGGAAGAATGGGGAGGTGCCAATGTAAACAAGCATCTCCCTGTTCTGCCTAGTGACAGTGTCACTGATCTCTGCTCCCTGTGATCGGGAGCAGAGGTCAGTGACGTGTCACACGTAGCCACTCCCCAGGGCACACTTAACCCCCTAGTGGTTAACCCCTTCACTGCCAGTGTCATTTACACAGGAATCAGTGCATTTGTATAGCACTGATTGCTGTATAAATGACAATGGTCCCAAAAATGTGTCAAAAATGTCTGATGTGTCCACCATAATGTCGCAGTCACGATAAAAATCACTGATCGCCGCCATTACTAGTAAAAATAAATATTAATAAAAATGCCATAAAACCATCCCCTATTTTGTAAACGCTATATCTGTTGCGCAAACCAATCAATAAACGCTTATTGTGATTTTTTTTTTTACCAAAAATATGTAGAAGAATACACATCAGCCTAAACTGAGGAAAAAATATGTTTTTTTAATACATTTTGGGGTGATATTTATTATAGCAAAATGTAAAAAATAATGATTTTTTTTCAAAATTGTTGCTATTTTCTTGTTTATAGCGCAAAAAATAAAAACCGCAGGGGTGATAAAATACCACCAAAAGAAAGCTCTGCTTGTGGGAAAAAAAGGACGTCAAATTTGTTTGGGAGCAATGTCGCACGACCGCGCAATTGTCAGTTAAAGCAACGCAGTGCCGAATCACAAAAAGTGCTCTGGTCTTTGGCCAGCAAAATGGTCCAGGGCTTAAGTGGTTAAAGGAGAATTATTAACCCCCAAGTGCTTTTTTTACCAATAAGTTTTCTTTAGATTGGCTTAGGAAATTTACAAACAAAGCCATTTAGAAATTAGATGAAAGGTTTAGCACTGGGAAACCCCTTTTGAAGGATAAAAAGTGCATTTTATATACAACTACAACAAAACCTTTGTTTGAGAGTAACTTGGTTTGAGAGCGTTTTGCAAGACAAGGAAAATGTTTTAATACATTTTGACTTGATATACAAGCGATGTCTTGATATACAAGTAGTGTCATGTCACAACTGAGTATAAAAGAGAAGAGAGTCACCTCTAATGCGGCGTACACACGAAGGGACAATCCCGCGGGATTATCCTCTGGACTGAAGTCCAGCGGATAATCCCCTCGTGTGTGGGCGCCGGCGGACTTTTTGGCGCCAAAGTACGGCGGACTAAAGTTTCAGGTTTTGTTTTCAAATTATCCGCTGGACTTGGAAGTCCAGCGGACAATCCCGCCGTTAGTGGGCAAGTCCGCGGGACTTTTGAAATGAAGGGACTTGCCGCTCATCGGCAAGTCCGTTCATTTAGCACGTGACTTCAGGTTACGTAGCTAGCGTAGGCAGTTACTGCCGCCGCGCTAGCTCCGTGACCTGGCATGGATTTAAAGGGAATCCCCACGCCGAAAAAACGGCGTGAGGGTTCCCCCCAAATCCATGTCAGACCCTCATCCGAGCACGCAGCCTGGCAGGCCAGGAAAGGGGTGGGGGACGAACGAGCGCCCCCCCCCCTCCTGAGCCGTACCAGGCCGCGTGCCCTCAACATGGGGGGTGCCCTGGGGAAAGGGGGGCCGTGCGGCCCCCCCACCCCAAAGCACCTTGTCCCCATGTTGATGAGGACAAGGGCCTCTTCCCGACAACCCTGGCCGTTGGTTGTCGGGGTCTGCGGGCGGGGGCTTATCGGAATCTGGGAACCCCCTTTAATAAGGGGGCCCCCAGATCCCGGCCCCCCACCCTATGTGAATGAGTATGGGGTACGATGTACCCCTACCCATTCACCTAAGGTGTAAAATGTAAAGTAAAAAAAAACACCCACACTTTTGAAAAAATAGTTTATTGCACTGCTCCGGGGGTCTTCTTCCGTCTTGGGGGTCTTCTCGCCGGACTCCCCCGCCATTTACCAAGCTCTTTTACCGAGCGAGGGGAGTCCGGCTACCTTCTTCGTCGTCGCCGCCGTCTGGGGGTCTCGATCCGCCTTCGGGGGTCTTCTTCCGTCTTGGGGGTCTTCTCGCCGGACTCCTCCCTCTCTTCTGCTCTTTTACCTAGCTCCTTCACGAGGGGAGGAGTCCGGCTACCTTCTTCGTCGTCGCCGCCGTCGTCTGGGGGTCTCGATCCGCCTTCGGGGGTCTTCCGGGGGTCTCTTCTGTTCTTGCGGCGGTCGTCGTCTTCCGCGCCGCCGGCGCCTTGTCCTTCTTCTTGTCCTTCTTGTTCTTCTTCTTCTTCCGATGTTGACCCGTCGCTGTCTCTGCCCGGAATGCCTGTGCCGATCTGCGCTCGGACTTATATAGGGACATGGGGGACAGGGTCACATGTTCATGTCACATGGTGACCCCGCCCCCTTGCGATGTCACAGTCCCAGCATCCTCCGGGACTGTGACAACACAAGGGGGCGGGGTCACCATGTGACATGTGCATGTGACCCTGTCCCCCATGTCCCTATATAAGTCCGAGCGCAGATCGGCACAGGCATTCCGGGCAGAGACAGCGACGGGTCAACATCGGAAGAAGAAGAAGAACAAGAAGGACAAGAAGAAGGACAAGGCGCCGGCGGCGCGGAAGACGACGACCGCCGCAAGAACAGAAGAGACCCCCGGAAGACCCCCGAAGGCGGATCGAGACCCCCAGACGACGGCGGCGACGACGAAGAAGGTAGCCGGACTCCTCCCCTCGTGAAAGAGCTAGGTAAAAGAGCAGAAGAGAGGGGAGGAGTCCGGCGAGAAGACCCCCAAGACGGAAGAAGACCCCCGAAGGCGGATCGAGACCCCCAGACGGCGGCGACGACGAAGAAGGTAGCCGGACTCCCCTCGCTCGGTAAAAGAGCTTGGTAAATGGCGGGGGAGTCCGGCGAGAAGACCCCCAAGACGGAAGAAGACCCCCGGAGCA
Source organism: Lithobates sylvaticus (assembly GCA_028564925.1). NCBI lineage: Eukaryota > Metazoa > Chordata > Amphibia > Anura > Ranidae > Lithobates > Lithobates sylvaticus. The sequence continues at coordinate 212,071,383 of CM053029.1, read as the reverse complement.
GTGCAATAAACTATTTTTTCAAAAGTGTGGGTGTTTTTTTTTACTTTACATTTTACACCTTAGGTGAATGGGTAGGGGTACATCGTACCCCATACTCATTCACATAGGGTGGGGGGCCGGTATCTGGGGGGCCCCTTATTAAAGGGGGCTCCCAGATTCCGATAAGCCCCCGCCCGCAGACCCCGACAACCAACGGCCAGGGTTGTCGGGAAGAGGCCCTTGTCCTCATCAACATGGGGACAAGGTGCTTTGGGGTGGGGGGGCCGCACGGCCCCCCTTTCCCCAGGGCACCCCCCATGTTGAGGGCACGCGGCCTGGTACGGCTCAGGAGGGGGGGGCGCTCGTTCGTCCCCACCCCTTTCCTGGCCTGCCAGGCTGCGTGCTCGGATGAGGGTCTGACATGGATTTGGGGGGAACCCCCACGCCGTTTTTTCGGTGTGGGGATTCCCTTTAAATCCATGCCAGCTTGCGGAGCTAGCGCGGCGGCATTTACTGCCTACGCTAGCTACGTAACCTGAAGTTACGTTCGAAATGAACGGACTGCTCCGTGTGTGGGCAAGTCCGTTCATTTTCAAAAGTCCCGCGGACTTTTGGCCGGCGGATTATCCGCTGGAGAAGTCCGTGCGTGTGTGGGCAAGTCCACACCCTCGGAAAGTCCAGCGGACCTAGCCGGAAAGTCCAGCGGATTGTCCGCTGGACTTAGGTCCGCCGGGAAAAATCCGTACGTGTGTACGAGGCATAAGTGTAGCAATATGGTTACATTTAATGAAGATACAACATTTAGCAACATATTCTTATTGTAGCTCCTTCTGGATTTTGCTTCTAAACCCCTTGTGGAGGCTTCCATTTGTGGATGGACATTTTATGGTTACACAACCAATCACATTGCTGTAATCTTTTTATACGAACTATAAACTGAAAGACCTATGAATAAATGGTTGTGGAACGAATCATCTGAGTTTCCATTATTTCTTATGGGGAAATTGATATACAGTACAAGTGCTTGGGATTACAAGCACGTTTCTGAAACTAATTATGCTTGCATTCCAAGGTTTTACTGTATATAGATCAGAACAAAATGAGGGACAAATGAGGAGGAAAGAGGGACCGAGGGACTTTGTTCTAAATCAGGGACAGTTGGGACCTATGCGATTTCACTAGACATCTAAGCAGGAAATGTCTCTGAAATCGCTTACAACGTCGGGCTGAGGCCCCTTTCACACTTGTGCAACTTCCTGCGACTTTTGACAGAGTAGCATGACAAGTCATACCTTATGATTTTCAATAAGTACCATTCATATCTGTGCGACTTCAAGTCACACCGACTTCAAAGTAGTCCCTGTACTACTTTGGTTCGACTTTGATGCAACAGTTTACACAGGCATTCCCTGAAATCGCAGCAAAATTGCATGACTTTCCCTTCGACTCCTGCGTCCATAGACCTCAAGATTACACAGGCATTGCGTAAAATTGCGGCCAAAAAAGTGCTGCAAAGTTGTGCAACTTTCAGGTCGCACAAGTGTGAAAGGGGCCTAAGTCACTGTACTATTATACCTAGAATATAAAGTAGTCCCACCATCAAACACTAGTAAATGTATGTTCTCAAATAATTGTGCTCAAATGGCGGAGAATCACACAGATGGTATCACCTACTGAAAGCTTGCATTGTACTCAGCAGCATTTGCTGAAAAGAGACAGATGCCTATTAGCCAATGCCACATCAGCATGGTTGTCACTATAATATTAATGCCTGAAATACAAAACATTATTGTATAGAATTAAACATTAGTAAATGTATTTTCTATGTAGGTTTGTGCTCAGCTCTGTAGCATAGTGGTATGCCCTGCTACCTTCAAAGGTTTAAGCCATGAGTTTGAATCCCAGTACCTCTGTATCACCTCCTGAAAACGTACATAGTTAATGCACATCAGTTTGGTTTATTCCATAATTTTGACTCTTCAAATGCATGCAATGGTATGTAATTATTCAATAATATTATTCAAAATTCAAAAAATCAAGGAAAAAAACGCCCCCCCCCCCCAGTACATACCAGGCCCTTCGAACCCCACACCAAAATTATTTAAAAAAATTGATGTGGGGCCCCACAAAATCCATACCAGACCCTTATCTGAGCATGCAGCCTGGAGGTTAGGATGGTGGGGGTGGGGGGGGGGGGGGGCGAGCTAGCACGCCCCTTCTAAACCATACCAGGCCACATGCCCTCAACATGGAGAGGGTCCCCCCCAAAACATCTTGTCCCCATGTTGATGGGGACAAGGGCCTCATACCCACAACCCTTGCCCCGTGGTTGTGGGGGTCTGCGGGCAGGGGGCTTATCAGAATCTGGAAGCCCACTTTAACAAGGAGGCCCCCAGATCCTGCCCCCCCTATGTGAATGGGTATGAGGTACATCCTACCACTACCCGTTCACCAAAAAAAAATGCAGTGAAATGTAAAAAAAAAAAAAAAAACAATAAAAGGATTTTTGACAAGTCCTTTATTGCAAAATAGCTCTGAGCCATCTTCTTCCCTGAGCCGTCTTCTCCTGCCGCTGTCTCTCCCACCGCCATCTTCTCCCCGATCCGTCTTTCTTGCCGCCACCGTCTTCTCCATCTGCTGTGTTCTTCTGTGCCGGTGATTACCCACTATTTAAAAAAAGCCGTGGCTTCTGTGGCTTCCTCTACTGTGTTATCACCCGCTGTGTGGCGCCTCTTACATAGCCATGAGGTGGGGTCTCCGGGCGATGTCATCGGATGGCCACAGGAGACCGCCACAGAAGAAGAGCTGTTTTTTTTTTTTATTAGCCAGCTGCGCGGATGAATGGAAGAACACAGCAGCAGGAGAAGATGGCTCAGGGAGAAGAAACGTCAAACGCTAGTAAATCTGTTTTCTATATATGACTGTGCTAAGCCCAATAGGCTAGTGGTCAGCGCTTCAACCTTGAAAAACTCAGGCTTTGAAGGACTCATGGGTTTAAATCCCACAGACGGATACTAAAAGATTGCATTGGTGAAAAAAAGGCAAATCACAATTAACCAAAGCAGCATATGCTGAAAATAGGCGAATGCTTTAGTTTGGCTGATTCTGTTATATACAGTGCCTTGCGAAAGTATTCGGCCCCCTTGAACTTTTCAACCTTTTGCCACATTTCAGGCTTCAAACATAAAGGTATAAAATTTTATTTTTTTGTGAAGAATCACCAACAAGTGGGACACAATTGTGAAGTGGAACGAAATCTATTGGATTTTTGAAACTTTTTTAACTAATAAAAAAATTAAAAGTGGGGCGTGCAAAATTATTCGGCCCCCTTGCGTTTATACTTTGTAGAGCCACCTTTTGCTGCGATTACAGCTGCAAGTCGCTTGGGGTATGTCTCTATCAGTTTTGCACATCGAGAGACTGAAATTCTTGCCCATTCTACCTTGCAAAACAGCTCGAGCTCAGTGAGGTTGGATGGAGAGCGTTTGTGAACAGCAGTTTTCAGCTTTTTCCACAGATTCTCGATTGGATTCAGGTCTGGACTTTGACTTGGCCATTCTAACACCTGGATACGTTTATTTGTGAACCATTCCTTTGTAGATTTTGCTGTATGTTTGGGATCATTGTCTTGTTGGAAGCTAAATCTCCGTCCCAGTCTCAGGTCTTTTGCAGACTCCAACAGGTTTTCATCCAGAATGGTCCTGTATTTGGCTGCATCCATCTTCCCCTCAATTTTAACCATCTTCCCTGTCCCTGCTGAAGAAAAGCAGGCCCAAACCATGATGCTGCCACCACCATGTTTGACAGTGGGGATGGTGTGTTGAGGGTGAATGAATGAATGAATGAATGATTTGTATAGCGCTGCAACTGCGAACTGAATCGCCTCGAGGCGCTTGACTGCTCTTGTTGGGATGCCATGTGATGAGCTGTGTTGCTTTTACGCCAAACATATCGTTTTGCATTGTGGCCAAAAAGTTTGATTTTGGTTTCATCGGACCAGAGCACCTTCTTCCACATGTTTGGTGTGTCTCCCAGGTGGCTTGTGGCAAACTTTAGACAAGACTTTTTATGGATATCTTTGAGAAATGGCTTTCTTCTTGCCACTCTTCCATAAAGGCCAGATTTGTGCAGTGTATGACTGATTGTTGTCCTATGGACAGACTCTCCCACCTCAGCTGTAGTTCTCTGCAGTTCATCCAGAGTGATCATGGGCCTCTTGGCTGCCTCTTTGATCAGTCTTCTCCTTGTCTGAGCTGAAAGTTTAGAGGGACAGCCAGGTCTTGGTAGATTTGCAGTGGTCTGATACTCCTTCCATTTCAAAATGATTGCTTGCACAGTGCTCCTTGGGATGTTTAAAGCTTGGGAAATCTTTTTGTATCCAAATCGGGCTTTAAACTTCTCCACAACAGTATTACGGACCTGCCTGGTGTGTTCCTTGGTCTTCATGATGCTCTCTGCGCTTTCAACAGAACCCTGAGACTATCACAGAGCAGGTGCATTTATACAGAGACTTGATTACACACAGGTGGATTCTATTTATCACCATCAGTCATTTAGGACAACATTGGATCATTCAGAGATCCTCGCTGAACTTCTGGAGTGAGTTTGCTGCACTGAAAGTAAAGGGGCCGAATAATTTTGCACGCACCACTTTTCAGTTTTTTATTTACTAAAAAAGTTTAAAATATCCAAAAGATTTCGTTCCACTTCACAATTGTGTCCCACTGGTTGGTGATTCTTCACAGAAAATTAAAATTTTATATCTTTATGTTTGAAGCCTGAAATGTGGCAAAAGGTTGAAAAGTTCAAGGGGGCCGAATACTTTCGCAAGGCACTGTACATACCATTGCATGCATTTGAAGAGTTACTATAATAGAATCAGCCAAACTAAAGTGCATTGGCTAATCAATAATATTATGGTGTGGAATTCCAAACATCACACACTAGTTAACGGCAGTTTACATTTCTTTCTTTGTTTGTTTATTTTAATTTGCTTGTGCATTGAAAAAATAAACACAGCTGGTGGATGGCTGGGATTTGAACTCATACCTTGAGTGCTGTGGAGACTTCTGAGCAGACCACCAAGCCATTGTGCTAAGTATGCTGAGACCTGTATTATAGTGTAGTATGATAAAAGAATGAACATAAATAATTACGCTTTATAGTCACCTAAATAAAAAAATAAAAAACCATGAAAAAAAAAAAAAACATTCAACAAATAGGTAACCTAAATGTTCATTACATGTAACTTGACAGAATAGCAGACATTACTCTGTAATAATCATTCATAACTGCATTCGTTAGCAAAAGAAGGAAAAAACTAGGAATACTAATTGCAATATACATCAATAGATGCACACAAGGTAGAGCACATCTCACATAAAAAAATTTCTTTCACATATATGGATCATGGTTGCAGTGTAGTGCTATATAATAACTTAGCATTTGCATATCCGCGGAATCGTTAATTAGCGCTGATTTACGAATTTACTAACGTATGTTCGCCGCTAATATCGCTCTGTTTCATTCACACATTCCCCTTTTGAAATCTTATTTGCCTAAAATGAGCGCTATTACGCGTCATAGCGCCCAGTTCTCCTGGCGCTATAGTAAATGACCCCCAGCGTGTGATAACATATAAATTGAGGCCTTTCAAGTAGGACATCACAAAAAAATTGCTGAACCAATACAGTTTCATTTACAGAAATAGTCCAAAATACCTCCTAACCATTGCACAGGCTGGAACACAATTTACAGAATGTATTGAGCTTGTTGCCAACAAAAGGAATTAGGATGTTTCAGTAGTTACTAATTATCAAGGACTCACATTCTTTTTAAACCAAGACAACAAATGTTTATACCATATGCTCAACAAAGATATGGCAATGTAAAATATATATGCTATTTGTCTTGCATGTCATTTTTTATTTGACTTTTCTTATTTAATATGAAAAAATATCCTTTAAAAAAAAACAAAAAAACTCACATTTTCCTCCTTGTGATAGACCACACATTATACATCATTATTTTGTAGTTCTCCCTTTTCTATAATAAAAAGCTCTGAAAGCAAATGTAGCAAAAATGGAAAATTGTATACTCACCTTTCTGTAATTTTCCTTTCCTGGTGCATCTTCATGGCAGCATACAATAGGTTGTGACTCCGCCCCCACAACCTGATAGGACTGGTTAACTATAAATCAAAAACAGACCCGGCTTACAGCATTCTCTGTAACTCACTATTTGGGTGGGCATCTGTATGCTGCCATGAAGATGCACCAGGAAAGGAAAATTACGGAAAGGTGAGTATACAACTTTCCATTTTCCTGGTGCATCATGGCAGCATCATGGCAGCATAAAACTAACACGCAATACGGGAGGATGCAAGAAAAATTTTGTAATCATCAGTAGCGTAAGTATGCACCATGAATTTCCCAAATTTTACTGTCGTGAGTCGGGTTCACCTATTAAAGTGAAATGAAGGTGTCCTGGGAGGACCATATTGCTGACTTGCAGATACCCTCAGGAGACTCTCCACTGAGCTGTCCACAGCACTGGCATTTCCCTAGTTGAATGTGCTCTTAAGACCTCAGAAACAGGAAGGTCTTTTGAAGAGTAGGCTCTTTTAATTGTCTTAACAATCTAGGAGGTGACTGAACATGTTAATGCTGACTGACCCTGCCTTAAGCCACGCTGGAACCAAGTACAGATTTCAGCTTTCCTGAATGAAAAGGTAGCTGTCAAGCAGGTCACCAGAGTTAGCTCAACACTATGCCACATAAGCTTTACATCCCATGACTTTGAGGAGCCTGCTCTTTGAAATGCATCCCCCAACCTTTCTAGCTGGGGTTTGATGTGACAATTTTCCATCTGAAAACAATTGGTCAATTATGAAGAACCAAGGATACTCCGGAACTGTTCTGCTGGAAGAGGACTTCACTCCCAAAGCACCTTTTGGCTTTCTCTATCAGAGGACACATATTTTCCTTCGTGGAGGTTCTACTGAATTTTTCCCATTTCTATTGCAGACAGTACGGCCTTTGTGAATGCCCTGGGGGAGATATACAGACAAAAGGGGAGGCACTGAAACTGGTAGAGGAATTGAGGATGAATTGGGACAAGTAGGTGTCTGATAAAGCTACAGAGCATCCAGTCTCCCAGATTTATGAGTAATATAATTGATTGGAGGTTTTCCATCTTGCAGGACTCCAACTTCCTGTGCTTGTTGAGTTTTTTTTTTTCCCTCAACTTTAGCACTGGGCACAGATTACCAGATTATTATTTTTTTTTCTAGGAACAGATACACACATAGTTTACACACACAAATCCCCATGCTGGCGCTCGTGGACACGATCGCGCATGGCAGGCGGCATTCGTGTCCGCCAGCCACGTGCATCAGGTCCCCCGATGCGCAATCTGGTGGCCGAAAATGGGTAGGCCATACCCGTGCGGGATCTTGCCCAGGAGTGCCATTGTGCCGCAGTATATCTGCGTGACACGGTCGGCAAGTGGTTAATCAAGACAGCTAGTTCCCAGACATCCCCTTCTTTGTTTCAAGTGGACTTGACATGCTAGATTGTCAAGCAATGATATTCCACCACAAATGCAGCAGCCATTATGGCTGGTAAACTCTGGTGATTGTAAATGGGGAGCAATAATAATGAGAGGTGAGATGATGAAATTGATCAATGTTGCCTGGATGTCTGTTCTTGAATGGTGACTGTTCTGGCTTTTAGCAGGCTCTCTCCATCTTGAAGTCTTTGCCGGGCTGTATAGAGGTTGTTCCAGGCAGATTTGACATACTTGCTTGGCAGGCAATGATTTTCCACCACAAATGCAGTGACTATTAGGGCTGGTAACTTGTGATGTTTGTAAACAGGGAGCAATGATAACCTTAACCACTTGCTTACTGGGCACTTAAACACCCTTCCTGCCCAGACCAATTTTCAGCTTTCGGTGCTCTCACACTTTGAATGACAATTACTCAGTCATGCAACACTGTACCCAAATGAATTTTTTGTCCTTTTTTTCCCACAAATAGAGCTTTCTTTTGGTGGTATTTGATCACCTCTGGGTTTTTTATTTTTTTGCGCTTTAAATGAAAAAAGACCGAAAATTTTGAAAAAAAACACATTTTCTTTGTTTCTGTGATAAAATTTAGCAAATTATAAATTTTTCTTCATAAATTTTGGCCACAATTTATACTGCTACATATCTTTGGTAAAAATAACCCAAATTAGTGGATATTATTTGGTCTTTGTGAAAGTTAGAGAGTCTACACACTGTGGTGCGAATCATACAAAATTGATCACATCTGATGTACTGGTGACCTATCTCATTTCTTGTGACCCGAACAAGCCAGGAAAGTACAAATACCCCCCAAATGACCCCTTTTTTGAAAGTAGACATTCCAAGGTATTTAGTAAGAGGCATGGTGAGCTTTTTGATGTTGTCATTTTTTCCCACAATTCTTTGCAAAATGAATTATTTTTTTATTTTTTATTTTTTTCCACAAAATTGTCATTGTAATAGGTTATTTCTCTCACATGGCATGTGTATACCACAAATGACACCCCAAAACAACTTTTGCTACTCCTCCTGAGTATTATGATACCACATATGTGGGAGTTTTACACAGCCTAGCCACTTAGAGAGGCCCAACATGCAGGGAGCGCCATCACGTGTTCTAGGAGCATAAATTACACATCTAACTTGTTGACTACCTAGTACACTTTTGAAGGCCCTGGAGCACCAGGACAATGACACGTGGCACTGATGACAGGTGGTACTGATGACACGTGACACTGATGTGGCACTGATGACAGATGGCACTGACGTGGCACTGACGTGGCACTGATGACACGTGGCATTGATGACAGATGGCACTTATACATGGCACTGGGGACAGGTGGCACTGGGGACAAATGGCACTGGGAACAGGCGGCACTGGGGACAGGTGGCACTGGCAGATGGCACTGGGGACAGGTGGCAGTAAGGACAGATGGCAGCGGGGATAGATCGCACTTTATTTTTCTTTTTTTTTTTTTTTTTCAAATAGATTTTATTGAAAGAAAAGGCAATACATGGAATCACAATAGATGATATACAACATTTTCTCAAAGTAATAACCATAAGCCAGTAGTTAAGGCACTTACAAACATGGGTGTAGATAAGTAACAAGAGTAGAAGTAACAGGTGTTTCAAAACACTAAAAGAGAACCATGTCGCAGTAACTGAATGGATCATTTTTGAGAGACCCTAGAGAGCTACTGGTGGAACAAACAAAAGGAGAGGAGGAGGGTAGATTGGGGGGGGGGGGGCAACAACACCATTGCTTAGTTCATAGGAAATAGAGAGATGAAATCTAAGAATGAAAGCCTCTTGGGCTAGGAGTCAGACACGGGATGTGCGCTCACGTGCATAGTAGAGTTGGTTGAATTTGATGGATGTGGGATAGTGCAAGTAGGGAGGACGACGACTGAATCGACTGGAGTCACACGTGAAGGGTTGACGGCAAAAGAGTCAGCTCCTGCAGGAGTGATAATGTGGGGACCATAGTAGGAGAAAGAGAAATTTAGAAAATTTCTCTAATTCCTCACTTGATAGGGTTGAATGCATGAAAGCCCACCATTTGGAGTAGAAACGTACGTTGGATTTTACTTGTTTGAAGTCGGTGTTAAGTTTGTCTTTGTGAAGTAGATTCAAAAGCTCCTTTATAAGTTGCGAGATTCGTGGGCAGTGAGAAGAGGTCCAGTTTTTCAGAATTAATCTTCTGGCTAATAAGAGACCAATCAAGACCCATTCTTTGTGGTGAGAGTGGGTGGTAGGGGACCACTGTAACAGTTGATCGTCCCAGTATCCGAAGATCAGTAGAAGGGGGTCCTTGGGCAGTTTCAACAGCGTTATGTCGAAAATAAAGGATATGACCTGGGTCCAGAAGGTGGAGATAGAAGGGCATGACCAAAATCGGTGAGAGAGGGATGGTTTAGTTTGGCGGCACATGGGGCAGCTGGCTGCATCTAAGTCCTTCTTGTCTGAGAGAAAGGGTATGTAAGCCCGGTGTAATATATTCAGTTGGGTTTCTCTCCAAATCTCATTGGGGATCAGTTGAAGCGTTTTTTTGTAACCTTGCATAATCTTTCCCACTAAGTCTGAGTCTGGAAAATCTTTACCCCAGTTTGCTACCGACGATGAAGCAATGTGAAGGTGAAGGATGTACGAAATCTTTTGCGTTCTTCTCTGCAGGAATCCCTCAGGAAACTGACGCATTGTGCGTAATGTAACGCATGGGATTGAGGGAGGGAAAAGGTTTCAGCGATGGCAGAGAAATGAAGGGGGCGCCCTGTGTCCATGTTGCATAGGGCGGAAAAGTTTGTCAGTCCTTTTTGTCGCCATACAGAGAATTGTTTGTAATCCAGTCCCGGTGGGAAGCTAGGGTTTCCTTGAATCGGGAGGTGTCTGGACAGAAAAGGCGATAGTTTTAGCGTTTTCCTTATTTCCCTCCAAGCTATGGCCGTGTCTCTGAGAAGAAGATTGTGTTGTAGGGGAGGGGGTATAGATTTCCACCTGCAGTGGAGTACGGCAGCCAAAGAGTAAGGGTGGGTCATTGAAGATTCCAGGGAGTAATTTGAGTAGTGTGAGCGTTGCGATATCCAATCCAGACCTATCCGTAAAAGGCAAGAAAGGTTATAGGCTCTAATATTCGGGAGACTAATCCTTCCTTCACGCCTGGGAAGAAAAAGCTTAGCAAAGGCTATACGTGGTCGTTTGTTGTGCCATAGAAATTTGGAGATGGCTTTGTTTAGGATTGAGGTATCTTTGTGTTTCAGAAGCAATGGGATTGTTTGGAGAGGATATAGTAGTCAAGCAAAACTGACCATCTTTACTAGGTGACATCTTCCCAGGAGCGAAAGAGGTAGATCCATCCAGTTACCCAATTCCTGAGTAATTTTCGTTATCAAAGGGGGATAGTTGAGGTGGTAGATAGAAGAGGGTAATTTCCCTATCTCAATACCTAGATATGTAATGTGGGAGTTGGCCACCGAGAAGGGTGAGAGGCGAGCCCAGGAAGGGACAGATAAAGTGCCTATGGGGAGGACTTCGCTCTTGCTGTAGTTTATGCGAAGGCCCGAACAGAGACGAAATTCATCAAATATTGTTTTAGTGGTGAGCATGTCGGAGGAGGGGTTTGTCGAAAAAATAAGGATGTCATCTGCGAAAAGTGATGTGCGGAGTTCTTGGGAGCCTATTTTGATACCGTGTAGTGGGGCCTGTTGAATGAGGTATTGAGAGAGGGGTTCTAGTGCAATGTTGAAGAGAAGAGGGGAAAGGGGGCAGCCCTGTCTGGTACCTTTATAGAGACGGAATTCTTCCGAGAGGAGGCCAGCCACCACCAACCTGGCCGCGGGAGATGCTAGCATGGCTTGTACGAGGTGTTGAAAAGGGCCTGTGAAGCCCATTTTTGATAGGGCCAATGATAGCCAATCAAAGCTGACATTGTCAAAAGCTTTTTCCGCGTCCAGGGTGATGATGGCATGGTCCCCCCCCCGGGTTGTTTTTAGCATGTTCCAGGGCTGTCATAACTTTCCGGATGTTTATAGTGGCCGTTCTTCCTTTCACAAAGCCTGATTGAGCTGGGTGAATCAGAGAGGGGATAATGGTGGCTAATCTGGAAGCTACTATTTTTGAAAGTAGCTTTACGTCTAAGTTGAGGAGAGAAATGGGTCGATAAGAGCCTGGTTCTTGGGGGTCTTTGTCTTTTTTAGAGAGTAGTTTAATGATGGCCTGATTCCCAGTTGGCAAATATGGACCGCCGGACCAGATACCATTATAGACTGTGAAGAGAACAGGCTCAGTAATAAGATGTAAGGTCTTGTAAAATTCCCCGGTAAATCCATCTGGGCCCGGGGCTTTAGAGGGAGCTAGTTTTCGAATGGCGGTCGATATTTCGGGCAAGGAGATAGGTGCATTGAGGGCTTCAAGTTGGGAGGCAGAGACTGTAGGTATGGATAATCTGTCTAGGAAGGAATTAGCTACGTTTAAGTCTATGGGGTCTGTGGCATAGAGCGCGGAATAGTATTTTAGCATAACTTTGTTTATATCCTGTTGTGAGGATTTTATGGTGCCTGAAGAGTCCCGTAGGGAGGTGATGTGTGTTGGGCGGAAAGGACCTTTGCAGAGTCTCGCTAGCAGTTTGCCGGCTTTATTGCCAAATTTGTGGAGGGTGGCCTCTAAGTGGGCCCTATGTTTTCGCTCAAGGGTATCTGCCCAGGTGTCGAAAGAACCTTTTGCTGCCTGCCATTTTTGTCTGTTTTCAGGGGAGTCCCTAGTGTAGAGAGAACGCTGTGCCAGGCGAAGATCTGCACTGGCTTTCTTATAGTTTGTCAGGGTGTTTCTCTTAAAAGAAGCAGCCTAAGAGATGATGCGGCCTCTGAGGAAGGCTTTACCTGCTTCCCAGAAAAGGTTCGGATTTTCCGCATGAGGAGAGTTGGCTGCAGAGTATTCCGACCAAGCTCTCTCCATATACTGTTGAAAATTCGCATTATTTTGGAGATAGGAGGGAAAACGCCAAAGCTGAGGAGAGGGATGTAAGTCAGGAGTGTCTAGTGTTATTGAGATGGGTGCATGATCGGAGATGGCGATGTCATGGATGTCAGACCCTGAGACCATTGGGATAAGTTTGTCAGTACAAAAGAGGTAATCAATTCTAGTAAAGATATTGTGAGGGTTGGAGTAAAAGGTGTATTCTCTGTCCGCTGGGTGGTGGAGTCGGCAAACATCTTGGAGGGAAAGGGAGTCGATAGTGTGTGCGAAGTGTGTATGGTCATAAGACGCAGGTGGTGATCGCAATCGTTTTGGGTGAGATCTATCCTCTGTTGGGTGCAGTGTAGTGTTAAAGTCTCCCCCAACTATATGTGGTATGATCGGGGCACGTAGCAGCCAGGTGGACATCTCACAGAGAAATTGCTTACCGGGGTTGTTTGGGGCATAAATGTTGGATATCATGTTTTTTTTTTTTTACTCACAGCGCCGCTGCAGCCGTTCATCTCTTCCTCCTCACACGCTGTCTCTGTGTGAGGAGGGAGAGCGGCGCTGAGAGATGATCTCATATGTTTACATATGAGATCATCTCTCATTGGACACGCCTATTGCGCTGTAAACGGCCGCTGTGATTGGCCGTTTACAGCTATCTGTGACTGGCTGACATGGCCAGCACAGAACTTCCCCGATGCGCTCTCTCAGGAGCGCGCATTAGGGAAGTAAACCGGAGGACATCCAGGGACGTCCTCCCGGCAGGGAGCGTCCGCGTTGAAGCAGTCTTTCAGCTATAGCGCGGGCGCGAAGTGGTTAATCAACATTGCCTGGATGTCTGTTCTTAGATAGTGACTTTGAGAAGGCTCCCTCCATCTTGTGGTCCTTACAGGACTATAGATATTGGCTCTTTTTTTCTCAATCTTCACTACTTACCTAATCCCTATACAGTAAAAGCAATGGGTGGTATGACTGGGCAGCATTCCCCATAGAAACAGAGCAAAGCAGCAGACTGAAATGAAAAACAGCCTAAAGCTAAGTCTCCACTATTGCGACCTGAAAGTTGCACGATTTTGCCACAAATTTAATGTGACTTGAAGCAATGCCTGTGTATTCTTGAGTAGGGATGAGCCGAACACCCCCGGGTTCGGTTCGCACCAGAACCTTCGAACGGACCGAAAGTTCGCGCGAATTTTCGAACCCTATACGTTATAATGGACGCGAACGTTCGAAATCAAAAGTGCTAATTACAACGGCCAATATGCATGTTAATGTCATAAAACAGGTTTGGGGACCCGGGTCCTGCCCCAGGGGACATATATCAATGCAAAAAGAACTTTTAAAAACTAACGTTTTTTCGGGAGCAGTCATTTTAATGATGCATAAAGTGAAAAAAAAAAAGTGAAATTTTCCTTTAAATATGGTACCTGGGGGGTGTCTAAAGTATGCCTGTGAAGTGGCATGTGTTTCCCGTGTTTAGAACTGTCCTTGCACAAAATGACATTTGTAAAGGAAAAAAAGAAGCCATTTAAAACCACTTGCGGCTTTAGGTTTGTTCTTAAGTAGAATCTGAACAGGTACATTATGAAGTGTAGCTCCATCCCAAAAAAATCTATTTTTAAGCTTTTTGGAGAACATAGGGAGGGGTTATCACCCCTGTAACATTTGCTGTCTTTGCACATCTGTTCAGAACATGTCACCTCACTTTCCGTCCCAATGACAAATGTTTTGGAAAAAGTGGGGTTTTAATTGAAACAAGGATTGGTGATAAAGTATCAGTAGAGAGGAGATACCTTTCTCCCAAATTAAATCTAACAGGATAGAATTTCCCTTCCTAGGGGTAGATTTCCTCTCACTTCCTGTTTTCTCTTTCCATTTGCAAGTAGGAGTCGTTTGTAAGTTGGATGTTTGAAAGTAGGGGCCTGGCGTATATACTCTGCAGAAATTTGCCCTATTAGATGTTGGTGTAGCCACAAGACTGGTGGGCACAGGAATGGGCCCTGCTGTGAGTTAATAGATCAAGATTTGTAATTGCATGCACCTGTTGAACAGGGCAGAAAAATTGGGGGTGGTGGTGGTGGTGGACGGTGTTGCCACAAGACTGTAAGCTCTCACAGTTACTCTTGGTGGGCGCAGGAATGGGCCTGCTGTGAGTTATTAGATCAAGATTTGTAATTGCAAGCACCTGATGAACAGGGCAGAAAAAATTGGGCCTTTGGCGGTGGTGGTGGACGGTGTTGCCACAAGACTGTAGGCCCTCATAGTTACTCTTGGTGGGCGCAGGAATGGGCCCTGCTGTGAGTTATTAGATCAAGATTTGTAATTGCAAGCACCTGATGAACAGGGCAGAAAAATTGGGCCTTTGGCGGTGGTGGTGGACGGTGTTGCCACAAGACTGTAAGCTCTCACAGTTACTCTTGGTGGCGCAGGAATGGGCCCTGCTGTGAGTTATTAGATCAAGATTTGTAATTGCAAGCACCTGATGAACAGGGCAGAAAAATTGGGCCTTTGGCGGTGGTGGTGGACGGTGTTGCCACAAGACTGTAGGCCCTCATAGTTACTCTTGGTGGGCGCAGGAATGGGCCCTGCTGTGAACTATTAGATCAAGATTTGTAATTACCCGCCCTGTTAAACAGGGGCTGAAAAATTGTGCCTTAGGCACTGGTGCTGGTGCCACAACACTGCAACCCCTCACAGATACTGTACTTGGAGCACAGCAGTCACACGTGTTGCGAAGCATTTTTAAAAAAAATTGTAAGTACACGCCCCTGTTAAACAGGGGCTGAAAAATTTGCCTTAGGCACTGGTGCTGGTGCCACAACACTGCAACCCCTCACAGATACTGTACTTGGAGCACAGCAGTCACACGTGTTGCGAAGCATTTTTTTTAAAAATTGTAATTACCCGCCCTGTTAAACAGGGGCTGAAAAATTGTGCCTTAGGCACTGGTGCTGGTGCCACAACACTGCAACCCCTCACAGATACTGTACTTGGAGCACAGCAGTCACACGTGTTGCGAAGCATTTTTAAAAAAAATTGTAAGTACACGCCCCTGTTAAACAGGGCTGAAAAATTGTGCCTTAGGCACTGGTGCTGGTGCCACAACACTGCAACCCCTCACAGATACTGTACTTGGAGCACAGCAGTCACACGTGTTGCGAAGCATTTTTTTTAAAAAATTGTAAGTACACGCCCCTGTTAAACAGGGGCTGAAAAATTGTGCCTTAGGCACTGGTGCTGGTGCCACAACACTGCAACCCCTCACAGATACTGTACTTGGAGCACAGCAGTCACACGTGTTGCGAAGCATTTTTTTATAAAAATTGTATGTACACGCCCCTGTTAAACAGGGGCTGAAAAATTGTGCCTTAGGCACTGGTGTGGTGGCATGGATCATTGAGGAGGAGGAAGAGGATAGTCAGTGAACATAAGAGGACAGTCACTCAGCATCAGCATAGGCAGTCTTGAAGGGATGTGACATTAAAAATTATTCGGTTATATCCGCCTCAGGTGCCTGGTAGCTGGTGGTGATCCAAGACTGATTCATTTTGATGAAGGTCAGTCGATCAACCGAGGC
Organism: Lithobates sylvaticus; assembly: GCA_028564925.1. Classification (NCBI taxonomy): domain Eukaryota; kingdom Metazoa; phylum Chordata; class Amphibia; order Anura; family Ranidae; genus Lithobates; species Lithobates sylvaticus. The sequence continues at coordinate 212,055,299 of CM053029.1, read as the reverse complement.
GGTGGACAGGCGCACCCTATGATCGGTGACAAATCCTCCAGCAGCACTGAATGTGCGTTCGGAAAGAACGCTGGAGGCAGGACAGGCCAGTAGCTCAATTGCATACTGTGCAAGCTCTGGCCAGTGATCCATCCTCAGGACCCAGTAAGCCAGAGGATTTTCGGTGGGAAAGGTGTCCAAGTCTGACCTTGCCCCAAGGTATTCCTGCACCATGTATATCAGACGCTGGTGATGGTTGCTGGAACCGATCATACCTTGGGGCTGCGGACTAAAAAATTGTCTGAACGCATCGGTCAGACGTCCACCTTCCCCACCGCTCCTTCTGCTACTGACCGAAGCCTCAGCAACTCGTCGCCCAGGACCAGGAGTTTGTAACCTCCCAGTTTCTGGGAACGCGTTGCACAGACCTTTCTGCAAGGCCTCCCTGAGATGTCTCATCCTCTGCTCCCTCTGCGACGGCAAGATAAGGTCCGCAACCTTACCCTTGTACCGCGGATCAAGGAGAGTGGCCAGCCAGTAATGGTCCCTCTCCTTGATCCGAAGAACACGAGGATCCTTCCGCAGGCTTTGCAGGATCAGGGAGGCCATGCAGCGTAGGTTAGCTGAGGCATTCGGTCCGGAGTCTTCTGGGTCACTGAGGATGACATGATCGCCAGCCACCTCCTCCCAGCCACGTACAAGTCCACTGGTTTGTTGGGACTGTACATCATCCCTAAAAGACTGCTGCTGCTGATGCTGAGTGCCAGGCTCCACCTCCATGCTCACACAATCCTCCTCCTCCTCCTCCTCCTCCTCCTCCTCCTCATCCTCTTCCTGTGTGATGGGTGGGACAGAAGGAACACTGTCCGGATAAAGGGGGCCTTGAGAGGCAAGGAAGTCCTCCTCTTCCTGCCTCTGTTCTGCCTCAAGTGCCCTGTCCATTATCCCACGCAGCGTATGCTCCAACAGGTGGACAAGAGGGACAGTGTCACTGATGCATGCACTGTCACTGCTCACCATCCTCGTGGCCTCCTCAAATGGTGAGAGGACAGTGCATGCATCCCTGATCATGCTCCACTGACGTGGGGAAAAAAAACCAAGCTACCCTGACCCTGTCCTGGTGCCATAGTCGCAAAGGTACTCATTGATGGCCCTCTGCTGCGTGTGCAGTCGCTGCAGCATGGCCAACGTTGAGTTCCACCTGGTGGGCATGTCACATATTAGGCGGTTCTTGGGCAGGTTCAGCTCCTTTTGCAGCTCAGTCAGCCGAGCACTGGCATTATAAGATCGGCGGAAATGCACACAGACTTTCCTGGCCTGCCTCAGGACATCCTGTAAGCCTGGAAACCTGCCCAAGAACCGCTGCACCACCAGGTTGAGGACGTGAGCCATGCAGGGCACATGGGTGAGCTGCCCCTGTCGCAGGGCGGAGAGGAGGTTGGTGCCATTGTCAGAAACGACCATTCCTGGCTTAAGCTGACGTGGCGTCAACCACCTCTCGGCCTGCCCCTGCAGAGCTGCCAGAACCTCTGGCCCAGTGTGGCTCCTGTCCCCCAAACACACCAGCGCAAGCACGGCATGGCATCTTTTTGCCTGCGTACTTGCGTAGCCCCTTGTACGCCTACGGAGCACCGCTGGTTCCAAGGACAGAGCACTGGAGGAAGAAGAAGAGGAGGGGGTGGAGGAGAGAGGTGTGTCACAACCAGTAGCAGTAGTAGCGTTTTGGAGGCGTGGTGGCGGAACAACCTCCAACACTACTGCACCTTGTCCTGCATCCCTCCCAGCTGCCAATAGAGTGACCCAATGGGCGGGGAAAGAAAGGTACCGTCCATGTCCATGCCTGCTGGACCATGAGTCAGCGGTAATATGCACCTTACCGCTGACCGCCCTGTCCAGCGAGGCATGGACATTGCCTTCCACATGCCGGTAGAGAGACGGAATCGCCTTCCGTGAGAAAAAGTGGCGTTTGGGAACCTGCCACTGAGGAACCGCACATTGAACAAACTCACGGAAGGGGGCCGAGTCTACCAACTGAAAAGGCAGCAGTTGAAGTGCTAGCAATTTAGCCAAGCTAGCATTCAACCGCTGGGCATGTGGATGGCTGGGAGTGTACTTCTTTCTACGGTCCAGCAGCTGGGGCAGGGAAATTTGCCTGCTGCAATCGGACGTCGGTGTACTGCAAGTACTTGGTTGTGACACACCTAATTCTACACCTTCAGTCCTCTCAGAGCAGCTTTCAGAGAGGACTGAAGGTGTAGTGGGGATGGAGATCCCAGCTGATGAGGAGCAAGGAGAGGTCCGCTTAGTTCTTTGGTGTGGGTCTTTTATGTGTGCCTGCCAACGAGCTGCATGGCAGGTCGACATATGTCTGGTCATGCTTGTGGTGCCCAAGCGGCTGATGTTTTGGCCACGCGAGATACGCTTGAGACAAATATTGCAAATAGCAGTGGTGCGATCTGATGCACTCGTCTCAAAAAAGGCCCACACCAAAGAACTTTTCTGATAACGTGCAGAGGCAGCGCCCTGCACAGGCGGAGCTCTGCGGTGTTGTGCAGTTGCTGTGCTGGCCTCTACCTGGCCTCCAGGGGGCATCCTGTCTCGTTGGACATGTGACGCCGCATCCTCCTCCTCCTCGTCCTCCTCCTCATCCTCTCTCCCTTCAGGCACCCACGTGGAGTCAGTGACCTCATCATCCCCTCCCTCTTCACCACTAGAGCAAACCTGGCAGTAAGCTGCAGCTGGTGGAACAGTACTGCCAGATTCCTCAAGCTGGGTATCATCATCCGAGCCTTCGAATCGTTGGGCATCCTCCTGGAGCATGTACCCAACACTGTGCTCAAAGAGTTCGGGGGACTCCTCAGGAGGACATGGTGGGTCTAGGGAAGGGGTGGCTGATGATGCCATTGAGTACGCGTTGGCAGCTGCTCTGCCAGTACCCTGAGCCTGGGTGAGAGAGGATGAGGAGGATGAGGAGGGCTTGGTCATCCATTCTACCAAGCCTTCAGCATGATGCGGCTCCACATGTCCAGCTGCCGAAAACAAAGACGCGCGTGTCCCATGGCCACGTGCTGATGACGATGCACGACCACGTCCACGGCCACGTCCACTAGAAACAGAGCCTGCCTGCCCTGTGTTCTTGGCTCTGCACGCTCTGCCTCCCCTTGGCGGTCTTCCAGCCATTGTAGTCGGTAGTCCTGTGGGTGCTGCTGAGAAGAATATATAGGAGCTCTGTGTGATGCCACTAACACACTAGAAGTCCTATGGGTGCTTCTGCAAAGAAAATAGAGGAGCTCTGTGTGATGCCACTAACACACTAGAAGTCCTGTGGGTGCTGCTGAGAAGAAAATATAGGAGCTCTGTGTGATGCCACTAACACACTTGAAGTCCTATGGGTGATTCTGCAAAGAAAATAGAGGAGCTCTGTGTGATGCCACTAACACACTAGAAGTCCTGTGGGTGCTGCTGAGAAGAAAATATAGGAGCTCTGTGTGATGCCACTAACACACTAGAAGTCCTATGGGTGCTTCTGCAAAGAAAATAGAGGAGCTCTGTGTGATGCCACTAACACACTAGAAGTCCTGTGGGTGCTGCTGAGAAGAAAATATAGGAGCTCTGTGTGATGCCACTAACACACTAGAAGTCCTATGGGTGCTTCTGCAAAGAAAATAGAGGAGCTCTGTGTGATGCCACTAACACACTAGAAGTCCTGTGGGTGCTGCTGAGAAGAAAATATAGGAGCTCTGTGTGATGCCACTAACACACTAGAAGTCCTATGGGTGCTTCTGCAAAGAAAATAGAGGAGCTCTGTGTGATGCCACTAACACACTAGAAGTCCTGTGGGTGCTGCTGAGAAGAAAATATAGGAGCTCTGTGTGATGCCACTAACACACTAGAAGTCCTATGGGTGCTTCTGCAAAGAAAATATAGGAGCTCTGTGTGATGCCACTAACACACTAGAAGTCCTGTGGGTGCTGCTGAGAAGAATATATAGGAGCTCTGTGTGATGCCACTAACACACTAGAAGTCCTGTGGGTGCTGCTGAGAAGAATATATAGGAGCTCTGTGTGATGCCACTAACACACTAGAAGTCCTATGGGTGCTTCTGCAAAGAAAATAGAGGAGCTCTGTGTGATACCACTAACACACTAGAAGTCCTGTGGGTGCTTCTGCGAAGAAAATATAGGAGCTCTGTGTGATGCCACTAACACACTAGAAGTCCTATGGGTGCTTCTGCAAAGAAAATATAGGAGCTCTGTGTGATGCCACTAGAAGTCCTGTGGGTGCTGCTGAGAAGAAAATATAGGAGCTCTGTGTGATGCCACTAACACACTAGAAGTCCTATGGGTGCTTCTGCAAAGAAAATAGAGGATCTCTGTGTGATGGGACTAACACACTTCAAGTCCTATAGGTGCTTCTGGGAAGAAAATATAGCTCTGTGTGATGGGACTAACACACTTCAAGTCCTATAGGTGCTTCTGGGAAGAAAATATAGCTCTGTGTGATGGGACTAACACACTTCAAGTCCTATAGGTGCTTCTGGGAAGAAAATATAGGTCTGTGTGATGGGACTAACACACTTCAAGTCCTATAGGTGCTTCTGGGAACAAAATATATGATCTCTGTGTGATGGGACTAACACACTTCAAGTCCTATAGGTGCTTCTGGGAAGAAAATATAGGTCTGTGTGATGGGACTAACACACTTCAAGTCCTATAGGTGCTTCTGGGAACAAAATATATGATCTCTGTGTGATGGGACTAACACACTTCAAGTCCTATGGGTGCTTCTGGGAAGAAAATATAGGTCTGTGTGATGGGACTAACACACTTCAAGTCCTATAGGTGCTTCTGGGAACAAAATATATGATCTCTGTGTGATGGGACTAACACACTTCAAGTCCTATAGGTGCTTCTGGGAAGAAAATATAGGTCTGTGTGATGGGACTAACACACTTCAAGTCCTATAGGTGCTTCTGGGAACAAAAATATATGATCTCTGTGTGATGGGACTAACACACTTCAAGTCCTATGGGTGCTTCTGGGAAGAAAATATAGGTCTGTGTGATGGGACTAACACACTTCAAGTCCTATAGGTGCTTCTGGGAACAAAAATATATGATCTCTGTGTGATGGGACTAACACACTTCAAGTCCTATGGGTGCTTCTGGGAAGAAAATATAGGTCTGTGTGATGGGACTAACACACTTCAAGTCCTATAGGTGCTTCTGGGAACAAAATATATGATCTCTGTGTGATGGGACTAACACACTTCAAGTCCTATAGGTGCTTCTGGGAAGAAAATGTAGGTCTGTGTGATGGGACTAACACACTTCAAGTCCTATAGGTGCCTCTGGGAACAAAATATATGATCTCTGTGTGATGGGACTAACACACTTCAAGTCCTATGGGTGCTTCTGGGAAGAAAATATAGGTCTGTGTGATGGGACTAACACACTTCAAGTCCTATAGGTGCTTCTGGGAAGAAAATATAGGTCTGTGTGATGGGACTAACACACTTCAAGTCCTATAGGTGCTTCTGGGAACAAAATATATGATCTCTGTGTGATGGGACTAACACACTTCATGTCCTATAGGTGCTTCTGGGAAGAAAATATAGGTCTGTGTGATGGGACTAACACACTTCAAGTCCTATGGGTGCTTCTGGGAAGAAAATATAGGTCTGTGTGATGGGACTAAACACACTTCAAGTCCTATAGGTGCTTCTGGGAACAAAATATATGATCTCTGTGTGATGGGACTAACACACTTCAGTCCTATAGGTGCTTCTGGGAACAAAATATATGATCTCTGTGTGATGGGACTAACACACTTCAAGTCCTATGGGTGCTTCTGGGAAGAAAATATAGGTCTGTGTGATGGGACTAACACACTTCAAGTCCTATAGGTGCTTCTGGGAACAAAATATATGATCTCTGTGTGATGGGACTAACACACTTCAAGTCCTATAGGTGCTTCTGGGAAGAAAATGTAGGTCTGTGTGATTTGACTAACACACTTCAAGTCCTATAGGTGCTTCTGGGAAGAAAATGTAGGTCTGTGTGATGGGACTAACACACTTCAAGTCCTATAGGTGCCTCTGGGAACAAAATATATGATCTCTGTGTGATGGGACTAACACACTTCAAGTCCTATAGGTGCTTCTGGGAAGAAAATATAGGCCTGTGTGATGGGACTAACACACTTCAAGTCCTATAGGTGCTTCTGGGAAGAAAATGTAGGTCTGTGTGATGGGACTAACACACTTCAAGTCCTATAGGTGCCTCTGGGAACAAAATATATGATCTCTGTGTGATGGGACTAACACACTTCAAGTCCTATAGGTGCTTCTGGAAGAAAATATAGGTCTGTGTGATGGGACTAACACACTTCAAGTCCTATAGGTGCTTCTGGGAACAAATATATATGATCTCTGTGTGATGGGACTAACACACTTCAAGTCCTATAGGTGCTTCTGGGAAGAAAAATATAGGTCTGTGTGATGGACTAACACACTTCAAGTCCTATAGGTGCTTCTGGGAACAAAATATAGGATCTCTGTGTGATGGGACTAACACACTTCAAGTCCTATGGGTGCTTCTGGGAAGAAAATGTAGGTCTGTGTGATGGGACTAACACACTTCAAGTCCTATAGGTGCTTCTGGGAACAAAATATATGATCTCTGTGTGATGGGACTAACACACTTCAAGTCCTATGGGTGCTTCTGGAAGAAAATGTAGGTCTGTGTGATGGGACTAACACACTTCAAGTCCTATAGGTGCTTCTGGGAACAAAATATATGATCTCTGTGTGATGGGACTAACACACTTCAAGTCCTATAGGTGCTTCTGGGAACAAAATATATGATCTCTGTGTGATGGGACTAACACACTTCAAGTCCTATAGGTGCTTCTGGGAACAAAATATATGATCTCTGTGTGATGGGACTAACACACTTCAAGTCCTATAGGTGCTTCTGGGAAGAAAATATAGGTCTGTGTGATGGGACTAACACACTTCAAGTCCTATAGGTGCTTCTGGGAACAAAATATAGGATCTCTGTGTGATGGGACTAACACACTTCAAGTCCTATGGGTGCTTCTGGGAAGAAAATGTAGGTCTGTGTGATGGGACTAACACACTTCAAGTCCTATAGGTGCCTCTGGGAACAAAATATATGATCTCTGTGTGATGGGACTAACACACTTCAAGTCCTATAGGTGCTTCTGGGAACAAAATATATGATCTCTGTGTGATGGGACTAACACACTTCAAGTCCTATAGGTGCTTCTGGGAAGAAAATATAGGAGCTCTGCCTGCCTGCCACGAACACACTACAAGTCCTATAGGTGCTTCTGGGAACAAAATATAGGAGCTCTGCCTGCCTGCCACGAACACACTACAAGTCCTATAGGTGCTTCTGGGAACAAAATATAGGAGCTCTGCCTGCCTGCCTGCCTGCCACGAACACACTACAAGTCCTATAGGTGCTTCTGGGAAGAAAATATAGGTCTGTGTGATGGGACTAACATACTTCAAGTCCTATAGGTGCTTCTGGAACAAAATATATTATCTCTGTGTGATGGGACTAACACACTTCAAGTCCTATAGGTGCTTCTGGGAAGAAAATGTAGGTCTGTGTGATGGGACTAACACACTTCAAGTCCTATAGGTGCTTCTGGGAACAAAATATATGATCTCTGTGTGATGGGACTAACACACTTCAAGTCCTATAGGTGCTTCTGGGAAGAAAATATAGGTCTGTGTGATGGGACTAACACACTTCAAGTCCTATAGGTGCTTCTGGGAACAAAATATATGATCTCTGTGTGATGGGGACTAACACACTTCAAGTCCTATAGGTGCTTCTGGGAAGAAAATATAGGTCTGTGTGATGGGACTAACACACTTCAAGTCCTATAGGTGCTTCTGGGAACAAAATATATGATCTCTGTGTGATGGGACTAACACACTTCAAGTCCTATAGGTGCTTCTGGGAAGAAAATGTAGGTCTGTGTGATGGGACTAACACACTTCAAGTCCTATAGGTGCCTCTGGGAACAAAATATATGATCTCTGTGTGATGGGACTAACACACTTCAAGTCCTATAGGTGCTTCTGGGAAGAAAATATAGGTCTGTGTGATGGGACTAACACACTTCAAGTCCTATAGGTGCTTCTGGGAACAAAATATATGATCTCTGTGTGATGGGACTAACACACTTCAAGTCCTATAGGTGCTTCTGGGAAGAAAATATAGGTCTGTGTGATGGGACTAACACACTTCAAGTCCTATAGGTGCTTCTGGGAACAAAATATATGATCTCTGTGTGATGGGACTAACACACTTCAAGTCCTATAGGTGCTTCTGGGAACAAAATATATGATCTCTGTGTGATGGGACTAACACACTTCAAGTCCTATAGGTGCTTCTGGGAAGAAAATGTAGGTCTGTGTGATGGGACTAACACACTTCAAGTCCTATAGGTGCCTCTGGGAAGAAAATGTAGGTCTGTGTGATGGGACTAACACACTTCAAGTCCTATAGGTGCCTCTGGGAACAAAATATATGATCTCTGTGTGATGGGACTAACACACTTCAAGTCCTATAGGTGCTTCTGGGAAGAAAATATAGGTCTGTGTGATGGGACTAACACACTTCAAGTCCTATAGGTGCTTCTGGGAACAAAAATATATGATCTCTGTGTGATGGGACTAACACACTTCAAGTCCTATAGGTGCTTCTGGGAAGTAAATATAGTTCTGTGTGATGGGACTAACACACTTCAATTCCTATAGGAGCTTCTGGGAACAAAAATATGATCTCTGTGTGATGGGACTAACACACTTCAAGTCCTATAGGTGCTTCTGGGAACAAAATATATGATCTCTGTGTGATGGGACTAACACACTTCAAGTCCTATAGGTGCTTCTGGGAAGAAAATGTAGGTCTGTGTGATGGGACTAACACACTTCAAGTCCTATAGGTGCCTCTGGGAAGAAAATGTAGGTCTGTGTGATGGGACTAACACACTTCAAGTCCTATAGGTGCCTCTGGGAACAAAATATATGATCTCTGTGTGATGGGACTAACACACTTCAAGTCCTATAGGTGCTTCTGGGAAGAAATATAGGTCTGTGTGATGGGACTAACACACTTCAAGTCCTATAGGTGCTTCTGGGAACAAAATATATGATCTCTGTGTGATGGGACTAACACACTTCAAGTCCTATAGGTGCTTCTGGGAAGAAAATATAGGTCTGTGTGATGGGACTAACACACTTCAAGTCCTATAGGTGCTTCTGGGAACAAAATATATGATCTCTGTGTGATGGGACTAACACACTTCAAGTCCTATAGGTGCTTCTGGGAACAAAATATAGGAGCTCTGCCTGCCTGCCACGAACACACTACAAGTCCTATAGGTGCTTCTGGGAACAAAATATAGGAGCTCTGCCTGCCTGCCACGAACACACTACAAGTCCTATAGGTGCTTCTGGGAACAAAATATAGGAGCTCTGCCGGCCTGCCACGAACACACTACAAGTCCTATAGGTGCTTCTGGGAACAAAATATAGGAGCTCTGCCTGCCTGCCACGAACACACTACAAGTCCTATAGGTGCTTCTGGGAACAAAATATAGGAGCTCTGCCTGCCTGCCACGAACACACTACAAGTCCTATAGGTGCTTCTGGGAACAAAATATAGGAGCTCTGCCTGCCTGCCACGAACACACTACAAGTCCTATAGGTGCTTCTTGGAACAAAATACAGGAGCTCTGTTTGCTGCCAGTGCCTGCCTGCCACGAACACACTACAAGCCCCTCTTTCTAAATCAATCTTTCTAAATGAATCTATCTAACTCAATCTCTCTAAGTAAATCTCTCTAACTAAATCCAGCAGAGTGACACAGAACGATCCTGCTCTATCTACGCCGGAACAGCATGTGACCGGCGCAGACGGCGTGGCGGCCTTTTATAGGGGGGGGCGTGTACTAAAGCCCCTGAGCTGTAATTGGCTACAGGCGTCCTGCCTGTAGCCAATTATGGCTCTTCGAGTTTCCGGCGCTGTGATTGGCCAAGCATGCGGGGTCACAGTGCATGCTTGGCCAATCATCAGCCAGCAATGCACTGCGCCGGCCGCGCCAGCCGCAATGCATTGCGGGGCCGCTCGCCTAACACCAACGTGATGCGAGCGGCCAAAATAGTTCTGGGCTCGCCGAGCGAGCGAACACCCGGTGCTCGATGCGAACATGGGTTCGCATCGAGCACCGGGCCCATCCCTATTCTTGAGGTCTATGGACACAGATATGAACGATACTCATTGGAAATCATGGGGTACGACTTGTCATGGGACTTTGCAGTGACAAGTCACACTAGTGGAAATCCAAAACTGTGATCTCAGAGCAAGCATTGAGCAGGAGATAGGAAGAGACCAGGTAAATGCCATAAAGAGCCCAATGATCCTAGAGCAACACTGAGAAGGAGATAGGAAAAGCCCAGGCGAATGCCATAAAAAGGGAAAACATGCCTGCAAATAGGGATGAGCTTCGTGTTCGAGTTGAACCCATGTATTGTGCCATCTGCACAGTGTACACGCTTGAAGCTACCCCAATTGCTGTTGGTCTGCGCATCCTATCAGTAGGCATCGGTTGCAAATACAGTGGGTGTATTGTGCCATCTGCACAGTGTACACGCCTGAAGCTACCCCAATTGCTGTTGTTCTGCGCATCCTATCCGTAGGCAGCTGTGGCAAATACAATGGGTGTATTGTGCCATCTGCACAGTGTACACGCCTGAAGGTACCCCAATTGCTGTTGTTCTGCGCATCCTATCCGTAGGCAGCTGTTGCAAATACAGTGGGTGTATTGTGCCATCTGCACAGTGTACACACCTGAAGGTGCCCCAATTGCCGTTGTTCTGCTCATCCTATCCGTAGGCAGCTGTTGCAAATACAGTGGGTGTATTGTGCCATCTGCACAATGTACAAGCCTGAAGCTACCCTAATTGCTGGTGTTCTCATAATAATAATACTACAGGCAGGCAGTTGATTCTGCTAGCTGCAGTATATCAGTATATACGTCCCAGCTTTGTGCAGCTACATCTCCCTGCAGGCCATTAGTATGTCTGGAAGGCCAACAAGGAGATGCAGACAGTCACGAGGCAATAAAAGAGGGCAAGCAGGCTCTGTGTCTAGAGGCAACAGTGCTGGTCGTGGACACGGTGCATCCTCATCAGCACGTGGCCGCTGGACACGCTTGTCCTTTTTTTCGGCAGCTGGCCGCGTTGAGCCGCAACATGCCGAAGACTTGGTAGAGTGGATGACCAAGCCGTCCTCATCCTCCTTATCCTCTCTCACCCAGGCTCGGGGTACTGGCGAAGCAGCTGCCAACTTCCCTAGGCTCAATGGCATCAGTCACTCCTTCCCTAGCCCCACCATGTCCTCCTGAGCAGTCCCCCAAACTGTTTGAGCACAGTCAAACACTGCAACACCTCACAGAAACTCTAGTTGGAGCGCAGCAATGAGCCCTGCTGCAAAGTATTGCATTAAAAATTGTAAGTACATGCCCCTGTTAAACAGGGGCTAAAAAATTGGGCCTTAGCCACTGGTGGCGGCGCCTAGAACCAAAAATGTTCTTACAAGCTATCAGCATGATCATTGAGGAGAAGGAGGATAGTCACTCAGCATAACAGGATAGTCACTCAGCATCAGCATAGGCAGTCTTGAAGGGATCAGACATTTCAAAACATTGACATTTCGGTTACATCAGCATCAGGTGCTGGTCAGTCGATCAACCGAGTCGGTGGACAGGCGTACCCTGTGATCGGTTACAAAGCCTCCAGCAGCACTGAATGTGCGTTTCGAAAGAACGCTGGATGCAGGACAGGCCAATAGTTCAATTGCATACTGTGCAAGCTCTGGCCAGTGATCCATCCTCGAGACCCAGTAACCCAGAGGATTTTTGGTGGGAAAGGTGTCCAAGTCTGACCTTGCCCCTAGGTATACATGGACCATGTAAATCAGAAGCTGGCGATGGTTGCTGGAACCAATCCTACCTTGAGGCTGCGGACTAAAAAATTGTCTGAACGCATCAGGCAGACGGCCACCTTCTCCACCGCTCCTTCTGTGACTGACCGAAGCCTCAGCAACACGTTGTCCAGGACCAGGAATTTGTAACCTCCCAGTCTCTGAGAATGCGTTGCACAGACCTTTCTGCAAGGCCTCCCGAAGATGTTTCATCCTCTGCTCCCTCTGCGATGGCAAGATAAGGTCCGCAACCTTACCCTCATAACGTGGATCAAGGAGGGGTGCCAGCCCGTAATTATCCCCCTCCTTGATCCGACGAATACGAGGATCCTTCCGTAGGCTTTGCAGGATCAGGGAGGCCATGCAGCGTAGGTTAGCTGAGGCATTCGGTCCGGAGTCCTCTGGGTCACTAAGGACGACATGATCCGCAGCCACCTCCTCCCAGCCATGTACAGGTCCACGGGTTTCTTGGGACTGTGAATGATCCCTAAAAGACTGCTGCTGATGCTGAGTGCCAGGCTCCACCTCCATGCTGACACAATCCTCCTCCTCCTCCTCCTCTTCCTCCTCGTCCTCTTCCTGTGTGATCGGCAGGCCAGCAGGATCACTGTCTGGATAAAGGGGGCCTTGAGAGGTAAGGAAGTCCTGCCTCAAGTGCCCTGTCCATTATCCCACGCAGTGTGTGCTCCAACAGGTGGACAAGAGGGACAGTGTCACTGATGCATGCACTGAGCACTGGCATTATATGACCGGCGGAAATGCACACAGACTTTCCTGGCCTGCCTCAGGACATCCTGTAAGCCCGGGTACCTGTCCAAGAACCGCTGCACCACCAAGTTAAGGACGTGAGCCACACAGGGCACGTGGGTCAGTTGTCCCTGTCGGAGGGCAGAGAGGAGGTTGGTGCAATTGTCGCAAACCACCATTCCTGGCTTAAGCTGGCATGGCATCAACCACCTCTCAGCCTGCCCCTGCAGAGCTGACAGAACCTCTGCCCCAGTGTGGCTCCTGTCCCCCAAGCTCACCAGCGCAAGCACCGCATGGCTTCTTTTTGCCTGCATATTTGCGTAGCCCCTTGATCACCTATGGAGCACCGCTGGTTCCGAGGACAAAGCACAGGAAGAGGCCATGGAGGAAGAAGAGAAGGGGGTGGAGGAGAGAGGTGTGTCAGAATCACCAGTAGTAGCATTTTGGAGGCGTGGTGGCGGAACAACCTCCAATACTACTGCACCTTGTCCTGCATCCTTCCCAGCTGCCAGAAGAGTCATCCAATGCACCGTGAAAGATAGGTAACGTTCCTGTCCATGCCTGCTGGACCATGAGTCAGCGGTAATATGCACCTTACCGCTGACCGCCCTGTCCAGCGAGGCCAAGACATTGCCTTCCACATACCGGTAGAGAGCCGGAATCGCCTTCCGTGAGAAAAAAGGGCGTTTGGGAACCGGCCACTGAGGAACTGCACATTCCACAAACTCGCGGAAGGGGCAGAGTCTACCAACTGAAAAGGCCTCATTGGAGATGTGCCTCCTCCTCCTCTCTCCTATCAGGCACCCAAGTCATCATTCCCTCCCTCCTCATCACTGGAGCAAACCTGGCAGTATGCTGCAGCTGGGGGAACATGATTGCCAGATTGCTGTCCTTCTTGGGCATCCCCTCTCTCTGGTCACGTTACTGCCTTCCCCTAGCTGGGTATCATCATCAGAGCCTTCAAAACGCTGGGCATCCTCATGGAGCATGTACTAAGGCCCAATTTTTCTGCCCCTGTTCAACAGGTGCATGTAATTACAATTCTTGATATAATATTTCACAGCAGGGCCCGTTCCAGCGCCCAGTAACTGTGAGAACTATGCACGATATTTAAAGGAATATTTCACTTTTTTTTTTCACTTTAAGCGTCAATAAAATCAGTGCTCCCGAAAAAACGTTAGTTTTTAAAACTTTTTTTTGCATTGATACATGTCCCCTGGGGCAGGACCCGGTCCCCAAACCATTTTTAGGACAATAACTTGCATATTAGCCTTTAAAATTAGCACTTTTGATTTCGAACATTCGAGTCCCATAGACTTTAATGGGGTTCTAAAGTTCACGCAAATTTTCAATCTGTTCGCAGGTTCTGGTGCGAACCGAACCGGGGGGTGTTCGGCTCATCCATACCTGCAAACATTGACCACATAAGCATCCAGCATGCATGAGTAGAGAGATCCACCATTTGTTGCCCCAAAATGCCATAAAACCATGTAAAACTCACATTTGCCATTAGTGATGATATCAGTGCCTGAGCATGCTCAGATCGCCATCCTGGAAAAGCTCTAGCCAGAAAACTGGTCACAGAGGCCGGGTCACTTCCTGCGTCACATGCTCAGAGTGTACTTGTGTTGCTGCCACCATCTTGGAAATGGCAAACGTCCATAAAACAGAGAAAATAAGCACAAAGCATATGAGAAGCAAAGGGAAACTCTGTCACTTACGTAAAAGCTTGTTTAAAGCTTTCCTTGACAAGCCTGTACCACCAGAATAGGGTTACAACCATATAGCTCATTTAGAGACTGTAGAGGAAGGACTTCCACCCAGGAGAGGCTAACATATGCCCCCCCCCCCCCAGACCAGTCAATAAGTCATTTGAAACTGATCGCGGTTGTAATGAATTGTCGGGTCTCAGCAATATAGATAAAACTCATTGAAAAAAATGGCATGGGTTCCCACTTCAGTCCATTACCAGGCCCTTTGGGTCTGGTATAAATATTAAGTGGAACCCCGAACAAAAATGAAAAAAAAAATGGTGTGGGGGTCCCCCCAAAATCAATACCAGGCCCTTCAGGTCCATTTTACGCTGGTTAATGCCAAGAAATTTGAAAGCCCATAAGTTGCCATATGAAAAAGAAAAAAAGAGATTCTCCCTTTGTGGTGGGGTTTTTAGGCAGCAGGGCGTCTGGTAAAAATTATCAGACGGATATATTTTAGTGAGAGACCGAGTCCGTCCAAATCAGTTTGCAATATTTATTTAAATTTAAAAATAGAATGACACGTAAAAAAAATGTAAAACACAAGCCCATACAGAATAAAATGCGAATACAGTACACAAGGTATAACCAACAAATGACACCTAGCACCGTGACTGATGTGATCAGAGGGGGTGATTGTGTAAGATGTGACAAAAACACTGACGCGTTTCGACCTGTTGTCTGTATCGGTCTTCCTCAGAGTATTTTTGTCTGTTGAGATAAAAAACAGTGTAACAGCAACTACTCAATTATGTGTTTCTATATGTTACACTCATGTCTATATACATTTTTTATCAATATAGTTACCAGTATAGGTGTAGTGTATGGAATGATCTTCTGCATGGGTATTCATAAAAGTCCCGTCGTTATTCCCGGTGGCTTCCAAATCTGGCTCTCACTGGTGAATCAAAGCACGGCGGGTCATCCAGGCCGTATGTGGCTTGCAAGGAGTCACACTTGTGGCTGACTCGCCAGAGAGGAACCCCAGGACGGACCCCCGGGGGCACGGCGGGAGGGGGGGAGAGAGAAAGGGCCAGCAATAGGGCACCCACAGCAGCGGACTCCTGGAATATACCTAGAAATCATTCATAGGCACATTTATGTAGAGTGGGAACAGATGAGAAAAGAGAGAACTCTTTTTGAGGAGGAGTCCCTCAGTTAAAGTTAAAAGTAGCACTATTATATATTTAAAGAGTGTAATTGATATCATTAATCTCACACTCCTGAGGGTTATAATCATCTTCACATACAGAGTGTATCCCCTTTTATAAAGGGTTGTATATTTGTATTTAGATTTACAGAAAGGGAAGGAATCGTGAGATAGAAATATGTCTCAGGAATACGAGGAAATGTTGAGTACAGGGTGCATGGAGGAATAGTGAGGAAAAGGTTATAGGAAGGGAAAGGAAGAGGGGGGGGGAGAAAAGGGGGAGAGGAAGGAAGAAGTAGTGAGAAAGGACTTGTAAGAGGGGAAGGAGGGAGGGGAATGTGAGTGGGAGAGAAAGGAGAAAAGGGAAAAAAAAAAAAAAAAACAGATTGAGGAGGTGGGGGGGGGGGGGGGGGGGGGGGGGGGGAGGGGGGCCCGGGGGGGTTGAAAGAAAGAAAGGACAGAAAGACAATGAGAAATGTATATGTATGGCGTGCTTCATACATATAAAAGGATACAAAAAGAATGAAAGGGAATAAAAAAGAGAGTAGAAGGGAAATGTGAAGAGGAAAAATAATAGGGGGAATGGGGATGGGGCCGAGATGTAAAAGAATACAAGATTGGAGGGGAATGTGTTGGGCTGGTGGGGAAAGTGGGGAAAAAGTGAAAAATATGCAAGCAATGTGATGGGTAAAACGTGTGGAACAATGTGTGGAAATAAAAAATGTGAGGTGTGGGGGAAAGAATGCATGGGTGAAGGGAATTGAGGAGGAAGGGGAGGGGGGGGAAAGAAGGGAAAGGGGGGACGAAAAGAGAAGGGGTGGGGAGGGAAAAGGGAGGGGGGGGGAAAGGGGGGGGGAGGGGGGGGAAAGGGGCCGAAGGGGGCCAAAAGAGAAAAGGGGAAGGTAATTGGGATAAAGACACAGTGTGGAATGTGAATGTGCAGGTCTGGGGGATAGGACGAGTGGGGGGGAAAGGAGGGAAAGGGGATGAGGGGAAACGGCAGGGAAAAGGGGGGGGGGGGGGGGAAGGGAGGTGGGGGGAAATGGGGAAATATGTGGGGCACATGTGATGGTTGACTGGACAAGGTAAAAAGGGGGGGGGGGTTGTGATGGTGAAGGAAGGGGAACAGGGCAAGAAAAATAAGAATGAAGTACAATGTGTGTGTGTGAAGGAAAGTGTTGGGGAGGGATGGGGGAGAGGGGGGAACTGGAGGGATAGGCAAAAGGGAAAAGGGGATATGCAATAAGGGTGGTACTGAAGGGATGGGCAGAAGGGAAAAGGGGTATGCAATAAGGGTGGTAGTTGTCATTACCTTCAATGTAGTATTTGATCACATAGAATAAAAATGCACAGGGTTCTTGACCAGGGCACAGCAGCTTTTGGGGAGATCAAACAAGAATCTCTGATGCAATCTATAAGGTAAGAAAGAAGACGGGGGAGAGGGGTTCTTTTTAGAAGCCTTTTTGAGCTCGCATATGAAGAGAAATAGTCCCTTAAGGAGGAAGGTAGTACTCACTGTGAACCCGAAATGTGCCTGGAGCATGCTAAGCCGTCTGCAGAAGTGGAGTGCCATTCTCCACCCTGCATGGCTTATAAGTGCATGCTCCCAAAGATGATTGGTCCGATGCCGTGAGGGGCCGCATGGATCCCGCCCCCCTCCCCCCGGTCACCGTACCCACAGGTGTCCCAGCGGGACCCTCGAGGCCAGTCATGGCGGCCATTATGGTCCGCCTCGTGTGAACTCCCCCGGCGTTCTCCGAAGGCTTGGCCCTGCGTCCGCATCATTCCCGTCGCAAGAGGCAGGTGGAGCAGATGGCGCCACCTAGGGGAAAACAAAAGGGAAGAGAATGGTAAAAAAAGGTATCAATAAGTAAATTCAAACAAAGATGATTTGGAAAAGGAAAAATGGATTGCATGAGACTATTAGATGACATGCAGTCCATTGGGGCTAATATTGTTAGTGTCTCTCAGAGACACTAACAATATTAGCCCCAATGGACTGCATGTCATCTAATAGTCTCATGCAATCCATTTTTCCTTTTCCAAATCATCTTTGTTTGAATTTACTTATTGATACCTTTTTTACCATTCTCTTCCCTTTTGTTTTCCCCTAGGTGGCGCCATCTGCTCCCATTGGTTGCGTCATGGCATTGGGCATCCTCGTCCGTTGTGCCTTCCCAGCAAAGGTGAGGGAGTGGCCTTTTAATTTTGTCCCTCCCTCTATCCTCCCCCTACAGACGTCAAGGCTGGTCCTGGGCGTCTCTGGGGGTTGGTCCTTTGCTGGCGGCGTCCTCCGGCATTCTCGGACGTTGTGCGCATGTGCGGGGCCCCGTACGTGCGCGCATGGATATGACGTCACGCCTCTTGCGACGGGAATGATGCGGACGCAGGGCCAAGCCTTCGGAGAACGCCGGGGGAGTTCACACGAGGCGGACCATAATGGCCGCCATGACTGGCCTCGAGGGTCCCGCTGGGACACCTGTGGGTACGGTGACCGGGGGGAGGGGGCGGGATCCATGCGGCCCCTCACGGCATCGGACCAATAATCTTTGGGAGCATGCACTTATAAGCCATGCAGGGTGGAGAATGGCACTCCACTTCTGCAGACGGCTTAGCATGCTCCAGGCACATTTCGGGTTCACAGTGAGTACTACCTTCCTCCTTAAGGGACTATTTCTCTTCATATGCGAGCTCAAAAAGGGTTCTAAAAAGAACCCCTCTCCCCCGTCTTCTTTCTTACCTTATAGATTGCATCAGAGATTCTTGTTTGATCTCCCCAAAAGCTGCTGTGCCCTGGTCAAGAACCCTGTGCATTTTTATTCTGCGGCCTATGTGATCAAATACTACATTGAAGGTAATGACAACTACCACCCTTATTGCATACCCCTTTTCCCTTCTGCCCATCCCTTCAGTACCACCCTTATTGCATATCCCCTTTTCCCTTTTGCCTATCCCTCCAGTTCCCCCCTCTCCCCCATCCCTCCCCAACACTTTCCTTCTCACACACACATTGTACTTCATTCTTATTTTTCTTGCCCTGTTCCCCTTCCTTCACCATCACAACCCCCCCCCCCCTTTTTACCTTGTCCAGTCAACCATCACATGTGCCCCACATATTTCCCCATTTCCCCCCACCTCCCTTCCCCCCCCCCCCTTTTCCCTGCCGTTTCCCCTCATCCCCTTTCCCTCCTTTCCCCCCCACTCGTCCTATCCCCCAGACCTGCACATTCACATTCCACACTGTGTCTTTATCCCAATTACCTTCCCCTTTTCTCTTTTGGCCCCCTTCGGCCCCTTTTCCCCCCCCCCCCCTTTCCCCCCCTCCCCCCTTTTCCCTCCCCACCCCTTCTCTTTTCGTCCCCCCTTTCCCTTCTTTCCCCCCCCTCCTCTTCCTCCTCAATTCCCTTCACCCATGCATTCTTTCCCCCACACATATATTTTTTATTTCCACACATTGTTCCACACGTTTTACCCATCACATTGCTTGCATATTTTTCACTTTTTCCCCACTTTCCCCACCAGCCCAACACATTCCCCTCCAATCTTGTATTCTTTTACATCTCGGCCCCATCCCCATTCCCCCTATTATTTTTCCTCTTCACATTTCCCTTCTACTCTCTTTTTTATTCCCTTTCATTCTTTTTGTATCCTTTTATATGTATGAAGCGCGCCATACATATACATTTCTCATTGTCTTTCTGTCCTTTCTTTCTTTCTTTCTTTTCCCCCCCGCCCTCCTCAATCTGTTTTTTTTTTTTTCCCTTTTCTCCTTTCTCTCCCACTCATATTCCCCTCCCTCCTTCCCCTCTTACAAGTCCTTTCTCACTACTTCTTCCTTCCTCTCCCCCTTTTCTCCCCCCCCCCTCTTCCTTTCCCTTCCTATAACCTTTTCCTCACTATTCCTCCATGCACCCTGTACTCAACATTTCCTCGTATTCCTGAGACATATTTCTATCTCACGATTCCTTCCCTTTCTGTAAATCTAAATACAAATATACAACCCCTTTATAAAAGGGGATACACTCTGTATGTGAAGATGATTATAACCCTCAGGAGTGTGAGATTAATGATATCAATTACACTCTTTAAATATATAATAGTGCTACTTTTAACTTTAACTGAGGGACTCCTCCTCAAAAAGAGTTCTCTCTTTTCTCATCTGTTCCCACTCTACATAAATGTGCCTATGAATGATTTCTTGGTATATTCCAGGAGTCCGCTGCTGTGGGTGCCCTATTGCTGGCCCTTTCTCTCTCCCCCCTCCCGCCGTGCCCCCGGGGGTCCGTCCTGGGGTTCCTCTCTGGCGAGTCAGCCACAAGTGTGACTCCTTGCAAGCCACATACGGGCCTGGATGACCCGCCGTGCTTTGATTCACCAGTGAGAGCCAGATTTGGAAGCCACCGGGAATAACGACGGGACTTTTATGAATACCCATGCAGAAGATCATTCCATACACTACACCTATACTGGTAACTATATTGATAAAAAATGTATATAGACATGAGTGTAACATATAGAAACACATAATTGAGTAGTTGCTGTTACACTGTTTTTTTATCTCAACAGACAAAAATACTCTGAGGAAGACCGATACAGACAACAGGTCGAAACGCGTCAGTGTTTTTGTCACATCTTACACAATCACCCCCTCTGATCACATCAGTCGCGGTGCTAGGTGTCATTTGTTGGTTATACCTTGTGTACTGTATTCGCATTTTATTCTGTATGGGCTTGTGTTTTACATTTTTTTTACGTGTCATTCTATTTTTAAATTTAAATAAATATTGCAAACTGATTTGGACGGACTCGGTCTCTCACTAAAATATATCCGTCTGATAATTTTTACCAGACGCCCTGCTGCCTAAAAACCCCACCACAAAGGGAGAATCTCTTTTTTTTTTTTTTCATTCAAACCCGGGGTGAGCAGCTACTTGTAGCTCCTGATTGTGTCAATACTCTTCCCTCTTTAAGTTGCCATATGGGGCTCTATCACCAATTCGACAGCACTAAATAAAGTTTTTTGCTTTGGAGCATATTCCTATCAATGAAAGGGGACGGGATGTAGATAAGTTACTCCTACAATGAGAAACAAAATGGATTTTTAATTTGTCTGCTACTAAACATCCAGGGCTGAATGATTATCTCAGTTTCAAACCATTTTCATGAGTTTGATTCTGTTTAATCTACAAGGAGTTTATTTGTCAGTTATTTTTTTTTTTTTCGCTTGTCGATGTGGGACAATAGAGGGGAGGGGTGGGTTTTCTTTTTTTATGTTTGGTTATCTGCATAACAATGTATAAAATGTTATATATGAACTAAAACAATGATGTGAATGTCCTTTGATGGTTTACATTTATCCTTGGCTGTTTATCCAGGTTCCTTGTGGACTGCTGGGGCCCCTGGACAATAGAGTGTAGTGGGTTGTCACAGGGACGCCCAGGGCATTACCATGGATGTGCGGACAGAAGTCCTTTTGGGTTTTGCCTCACGCTCGGATGGCACCAATTCTGTTGCCTGGTTCTCATATTTTGTCTCTTTCCCCCACATGGTTGAATAGCCTTCTCCCCTATTTAAAATTACAGATGAAGGCATAGATATAGATTAAATGATTACAGGTGGAGTTGCCCTTTAATAGGTTGATTGACATTGCTTTCCCCTTTTGGCCATCATTGGTTTGTTGACAGGTTGTTTCTTCTTTGATGTTCCCTGTTAGAATATTATTCCAAATTCATAATTCGGCACTTATAGGTGTTATATATATTCATGGCAAGCTTGCAAAACATATTGGTTTTTATGATTAGTCATAATAGTACGTGTGAATGACCTTGATCAAATGTTCAGTGAAAAATATCCTCATCTGAAGCTGAGTTAGTAATATGTTTCTGGTGTATGAAGATGACATATAAGGTATCTTGGTATAGAATGTCATGAGAAGACAAAAATAGACACGTGTCTAAAGCAATAATACATTGCTTTAGATCTTGCATTGCTATTGCTATGCTATGATATACATTGCTATATCCTATTAAGTTAAAGTGGAAGTAAACCCCCCTATCGTTTTCAGCCAAGGAAGCTGCCATCTTTGCCTCTGTTTAATCTTCAACTGCCACAGTGCTGCACATGTGATCCGTTATGACACCAGCCATTGGATGGTTTGACTGTTTGGTTGAGCGCACAGCCATTGTGCAGTTAGCATTCACGGCATGCCTTTTTTTTTTAGACTGTTAAATCGATGGGTTTACTTCCGCTTTAAGTTTTTAGACTAGTCTCAGTCATATCAATATGTATTAGTATATAGTTACTTAATGTAAAGTTGCTAATATGTGTTCATACTATGTAGATGTTTGGTTATATGACATTACATGATCAGCACATTACTTCAAGTATGGAGTGTTACATGTAGGCTTGTCAATCAAGCTCCATATGACTCTCTGAGTATCTACTTTTGTATAGCATATTGCTGAAGTTTGCAGAAATGAATGTGTGCCATACAAGGTTCTAAGTTTTTGTGAGGTTATGACGTTCACATGTAACATATAAAGCCAACGTTACTATACTGAAGGGAGACAGACATACACACACCCTCTAGGAGGTATGACACTGACATATTCACGAGAAGAGACTGATAAGTTGGGAAAGCTGAATTCTGCCAGAAGTCTAAGCACGTCATTTCCTGCTTCTTCTTGGGCGACACAAGCATGGAGACAAAAGGCAGCAGCCATGAAGCACACATACTTTCATAAGCTTATTACAGCTTTATAACTATTTATTCTATTGCATATATTTTTACCCAAACTGAACTGGACTATTATACTTTTTACTTTGTATTTATGATGGCAACTGTGTGAAAATAAACTCCCACTTTGTTTTAAGTCAGTCTGACTATCAATGCTATTCAACCGGATACGCCTCTGAGATACAATAATATTAGATATTAATCTTCTTTCTTCATTCCCCCGTCCATTCCTCCTGCCTCCCCAAACCATCTTAATTACAGTGGGGGATTTGTGTCACGATTGCTGCTGTTTTGCACATGCGTGATCAGCCGCGATACGTGTTTAAGGGAATGAGGATTTTCCAAAATGGCCACGGCTGTCTCGCGCATTTGCGGTACGCCGTGGCTGACATGTTTTGATTGTGTGTTTGATTGATCCTATTCTCTGCTCTGATTGAGACAGGGGAGTTAAGGGGGGACATCCAATGGACGTGCGCATCCCAATGCCGACGTCAGACGCCGCAGGATGGAGGGGAGATTTAAAGACCCTCATGGTGGCGGTATTGCTGATGCAGCCATGCGCCTGGTTGATCCCTGCAGGAGAAAGTTTTTTTTTTGAAAGGTAAGCCAATCCATGACAGGCTGCTCTTTTATGAGACATATATAAGTTTTGAGCTTACCGGAAGTCAATTGATCTTATTGTCATTTACAGGAGCCTTGTTTCCTGTGCATTGTCTTGGGTAATGATTTGGATTTGATAATGATTTGGATTTGATAATGATTTGGATTTTGGATCCTGCTGGTCTGTTAATGCCATAGATAAAGAGACATTGCCTTTTTGGCACTCAAAGATTAATGTGTCTAGGAAAGACAAAATTAACACTTGAAGTAATCCTGAATGAGTGGGCTTACTGAGTTAGACATGCATTATCATATTATATGTCATTTCAGGTTACACAGTATCCTCAAGCCATACAGGTTTTTTGTTTTTTCTGATGTGATTTTTGCTTAGTGGGACCATTTTCTACTTCCCTGGGTTTTCCACAAATGCAGGGTAGGTGGAAATGGATCAATCTTATACCATCAGAAATAATTTATAATTTTCCAAACCTAATTAGTGAAGTCTTCTTGCGGGTTCAATTAAGGAGTATATGTCCTCTCTGTGACATACTTATACTTTGCCAAAGTGTGTCCATTTTGAGGTTCTGGTAGTCCTTTGGAGCGGTGCTTGCAGTTTGGGTGAGAGTTCATTCATCAGATGATCTATAATTGATTGTGTATATGTGTGTGTATATATATATATATATATATATATATATATATATATATATATATATACACACATCTTTTGTATATCTTTAATAGACCTTTATGGTCCTTATGAATAAATTACGTATCTTATGTTGATTAAATATACGTAATGCATTTCTCTCTGTCTAATTAAAGTAATATTGTACACAAGGTTTATAATAAGCTCCTGAGAAAGCCATGCTGATGGCGAAACATGTAGAGCTGAAAATACCATGTACTACGATCGTATGCATTTTCATATGTTGATTTTAACATTCTTTTTTATGTTTATTTAATAAAACCTTATAAATTTTGATTTTGTTTCAATTGATTAATTTGGCACCTTAAAACTCCCATTTTCACACTTTGTTACTGCTCTCACTTCCTGTTTTGTCTGTGGAACAGGAAGTGAATGGAAGTCTCCCCTTGGGACCCAGATGACAAAGAAAAGCCTGACAGGGGTTATAACTTTCCCTTAGTCTATTCAAAATGAAAAAAAAAAATGTCTTTAGTTACATTGATATCCAAGGAAAAATACCTTAGAATGATAACAGAAAGAACAATGGAATACCTGTGAAAACAAGTTTCTTTCATCTATATAAATAAAATGTCAGGGGTGAAATGGGGAAAAAAGACAAAAAAATTTATTTCACTCGATTATAAATAGGCAAACAAAATGAAGATCCGATGACATTTAACAATATACCTTCATGCAGAAATACAGAAATTCCCTAAGGATTCACATGCCTTTTTCTCCCAACAGTATAACGACATGACAGGAATAGAATTATTCGTTCATGAAAAAAAACAAAAACATGTTTATATAGCAACACGATTCGTCTTGCTCCATCTTTGTTTTTGAGAGCTGGGTAAAATGCAGAATCTCCTAAAACTGCAGCTTCTGTCAGGTGGCACAGACTTTATAAGACAACCTCAGTCTGTTTTGTTTAAAGCTCCACTAAGCTGCCACTGCAGCAGATATCGACTTCAAAGTCTTGTTTGAAAAGCACATACCAAGGCTTATACACTTCTGTGCTGTAAATCCATAAAATTTCAGCACAAATGCCAGAACTTTCTGTTTGTCTTCTTCAAGCGAGATTGACACCTGACGTTGGCACTGTATTCCACCACCTATGTAGAAAAATTTGTAAGGGACAAATGGAAAAACACAAAAAGGAAGTAACGGTACCAAGGTAACAGGTTTCTGCAGATAGGTAGGCTTCAAAGTACATTTCATTTCAGCATGAACATCTGTGCTTAAACTGTTTAAGACAATGCATTTTATCTGCTGAGTATTTAAAAAAAGGAATACATAAAGTATATACAAGTTGTGTTACCTGCCAAAGACTTTGTATTTACATATCCATGCAAGATAGCTCAGCCAGTGACCTGTCTTTTCTCTGCTGCAGTGAAGCAACACAACTAGGTGTCAGGACCTGGATCACCTGCTTGTGGAACTGTGCTTCCCAGAGCAGGCGTTTGTAATTTTCGTGTCCACCAGCCGGTGTCACCCAGCAGCCAGCAGTTTCCAGTATACTGTCTCCACCTGATGCTGGCTGGGAGGGTATTTTGTCCCACCTCTAATACTACCCTTTGCTTCAGGGTTTTGCTTTGCTGCCAGATACTTCTTGCCATTTATCCTGAGCCTAGATCACAATCTTGCTCCTGCCCTGCATCCTGAACCTTGCTGTATCTTTTTTGATCCCCTTGTACCTGATCCCAGAACTGGTTCCCCCTTCCCATCTGTTTCCTGTATCTCCAGTTTTCCCTGGTTATCTGTGTTCCCCATTGTTGTACATGTTGGCGATGGGGGGGGGGGGGCAGAGGTAGAGATAGTCAGCATGGAACATATTCTAGAGGGTAGTATTGGGGGTATTAGTGGTAGCACATAAACCCAAGGTAAGTATAGTAACAAGTCCTAGTTGCAATCTTGGGAACACCCAATAAGAGGATTGTATGCAACTGGTCTAAACTACATGGCATGTTCACCAATGCCAGGAGCATGGCAGACAAGATGGGTGAACTAGAAATACTGTTGTACAAGGAGGATTTGGATTTTGTGGGAATTTCAGAGACCTGGTTTAACAGCTCTCATGATTGGCTGGCAACCATTCATGGGTATAGCCCTTATCGCAGGGATAGAGAGAGTAAAAATGAGGAGGGATATTCTTATATATCAGGAAAAATGTACAAGTGAATGTGAGAGATGACATCGCTAAGGAGGATGTGAAATCCTTATGGGTAGAGCTCCAAAGGGATGAAGCTAAGGGGAAAATAATACTGGGAGTATGCTATAGGCACCCTAACCTGAAGGAGGAGGGGGAGCTGGATCTTCTATCACAATTTGGATTAGCAGCAAGGATGGGAAGTGTTATCATAAAGGGGGATTTTAATTATCCAGACATAGACTGGGCAGAGGGAACCACACATTCGTCTAAGGCTCGACAGTTCCTAAATGTCTTGCAGGACAATTTCATGGTTCAGATGGTAGACACACCAACTAGAAAAAAAGTGTTACTGGATCTACTGATTATCATCAATACAGACCTGATCACGGATGTGGAAATAAAGGGAAATTTAGGAAACAGCGATCACAGGTCAATTGGCTTCAGTATAAATCACACAAATAGGAAAACTAAGGGGAATACAAAGACACTGAATTTCAAAAGAGCCAACTTCCCTAAACTACAAACCTTGTTAGAAGGCATAAATTGGGATAAAATCTTAGGAACAAAGAACACGGAGGAGAGATGGGTTTGCTTTAAGAGCATATTAAATAAAGGCATTAGCCAATGCATCCCAATGGGTAATACATTTAAAAGAGCAAACAAATGTCCTGGATGGCTTAACTCCAATGTAAAAATGCATATAAAAGCAAAGGAGAAGGCCTTAAAAAATACAAGGTTGGGGGATCATCATCAGCATTCAGACTTTATAAAGAATGCAACAAGAAATGTAAGCGTGCAATTAGGGAGGCAAATATAGAACACGAAAGACACATAACGGAGGAAAGCAAAAAAAATCCAAATAAATTCTTTAAGTATGTAAACAGTAAAAAAAGGGAGGACAGACAATATTGGCCCCATAAAGAATGAGGAAGGATATCTGGTTACAAAGGATGGGGAGATGGCAAAGGTATTGAATTTATTCTTCTCCTCAGTCTTCATGAGGGAATCGGGGGGCTTCAGTACCCAAAACTGCAGTATTTATCCTCATGACACATCACAGGAAGCACCTCCATGGTTAAGAGAGGACAGAATTCAAATTAGACTTGGGAAACTTAACATTAATAAATCACCGGACCAGATGGCTTGCACCCGATGGTACTTAGGGAACTCAGTCAAGTAATTGCCAGACCATTGTTCCTAATTTTTACTGACAGTCTACTGACTGGATGGTACCGGCTGATTGGAGAAAAGCCAATGTAGCACTAGTATTTAAAAAAGGGCCCAAAATACATCCCTGGGAATTACAGACCAGTTAGCTTAACATCAATAGTATGCAAGCTCTTATACTATATACATGATTTTAGTAATGAGAACAGTATCATTAGCAGTAATCAGCATGGATTCATGAAGAATCGTTCTTGCCAAACCAATCTATTAACCTTCTATGAGGAGGTGAGTTACCATCTAGATAAAGGAAGGCCCGTAGACGTGGTGTATCTGGATTTTGCAAAAGCATTTGACACAGTTCCCCATAAACGTTTATTGTATAAAATAAGGTCCATTGGCATGGACCATAGGGTGAGTACATGGATTGAAAACTGACTAAAAGGGCAAGTTCAGAGGGTGGTGATAAATGGGGAATACTCAGAATGGCCAGGGGTGGGAAGTGGGGTCCTCCAGGGTTCTGTGCTGGGACCAATCCTATTTAATTTGTTCATAAACGACCTGAAGGTAGGGGTAAACAGTTCAATCTCTGTATTTGCGGATGATACTAAGCTAAGTAGGGCAATAACTTCTCTGCAGGATGTGAAAACCTTGCAAAAAGATCTGAACAAATGATTGGGGTGGGCAACTACATTGCAAATGAGGTTCAATGTAGAAACATTTTAAATAATGCATTTGGGTGGCAAAAATATGAATGCAATCTATACACTGGGGGAATTTATAATGAAAAAGGACCTGGGGTCCTAGTAGATGATAGGCTCAGCAATGGCATGCAATGCCAAGCTGCTGCTAACAAAGCAAACCGAATATTGGCATGCGTTAAAAATGGGATCAACTCCAGAGATAAAACGATAATTCTCCCACTCTACAAGACTTTGGTCCAGTCCTCAGGAAGGATGTACTGGAAATGGAGCAAGTACAAAGAAGGGCAACAAAGCTAATAAAGAAAAAATTTGGAGTTAGGTCAACTGGTATTGCAAAAATTGGGAGGATTAGAGGGTGTGTGCCACATCCGATAAAAGGGTTTTCCCCTAGGTTTGGGACTTTTAATTGGCACTACCACACTTTCCCAAGAAGATACACAGACTAAATAATATTATCAAAATTTATTAGTATAATAGTAGAGTAAAAAATATATTGTATATTAGTTGCGGTGGAACATGTAGAACATAGTTGCATATATAAAATATACATCAATCAAATACATGAAATAATATACGGCATCAGACCAGACGCGTTTCGGAGTGAGAAGATTCCTCCTTCTTCAGTCGTCGTGGTGTCGAATCCGTAATTTAATTCTGAGTACAAAAAATATATACATACATAATCTAAGCATGATAAAGTACGTTGTGGGAAAAAAAAAAATTTAGAAAAAGGCAAAGAGGACAATGATTCGGAAATAAATATAATATAAAAAATTCCAAAAATCAAATTTCTAATCCTTGACCGGATTCATCTAAATCCTAGGGGAGGGGGCTGGAATAAGTCCCTCCTCCAACTAGAGTCTAAATGGATCTATAAGCTCCGAGCCACTCAGGCACCAGGACTAAAGGAAGTTATCTGGTTTAAACCTTTCTTGGAAGGATTTGTTTCCGGAGGAATGGAAAAATAAATACCAATAAAAACTAATCCATATTAATGACTATATTTGACTCTCAGCAACTACATCTGCTCTCTATATATGCAATCACTACTATAACCTAGTTCCATGTGATATGTACTACAATTGACCCATGTCATCATTTTGACAAATGCCCCAGATAATTAGATCTAATTCGTATAATTTATGTATATTCATTCATCAATATTGTAAACCTGTTCTATTGATTTATGCACGTCTTAGAGCATAAAGACATATACAATAGGGGAAATAAATCGTTGTACATCTCTATATGATACTGTATAATTTTGTGAAATACTGAATGCATTTCAAGTTTGACAGGTAAGCACTGGCACACACCAGATGTGAATTTGGAGTTTTGTTTTTCTTTGTTTTGTCCAAATGTTGGCGACGTTCCCATTTTCTCTATTCAGGGAGCTTACATATAGGCATATCATTTATTATTTTCCCTATGCATGAATACGCTTTAGCTCTATATATATGGACTCCTTTGTTTCTCCCTATTTGTAGCCTTTCTAGCCCCGATTCATCTCCTTATATTGAGACTTGGCAGTGTCTGAGCGGACGCCTGAATCTGTGGGACCGCCCGGCACGTAAGCCGCCCGCCCTATTGGGCGGTGCGGTGTCTGGGAGGGAGGGCGTTTCACCACGCCCTCCCCTTCCTCTCGGTTTCGTTTTTACCAGATATGCGAGTTCCCTGGGAGGAGTTATCCCACCATCTTGCTCCCCCTTCTTGGGCATGCGCATCCTGGTTTTGAAGCCGTACGTGCTGGCGGGAGGAGTGGGCGGGGCCGCATCCTACTATGCGACCATCATTGGTTGCACATGGATGTGACCTTGCGCACACCACCCGGGGGGCCGACGCTTCTCTAACCCTCCCACCTCATCACAGCCAGCTGGCCCTTAGACAGCTGATTGGGGGTGGTATCTCCATAAATACACACAGCTCTATGTCAGTAAACTCCTGACGGCAGCAATAGACGGACGAGCACTGCGTTTATCTCCCTGGAACTTTCAAGGTATTTTTTGCCTCCATAATATGAGATGACGATTTCCATCATATCCACACCATGATATCTTCTATTTAAATATACAGCTACGGTTCCTTTTGTTTGGACCATGCTTTCATCCATAAATGTACTTATAGTTTACTTATACTCAAATATACAGCTGCCCAGTACACTGCAGAGATTTACTGGGCACCCCTCAGTATATTTAAGAATTCTTGTCTTATGCATAACTTTTGGCTGCTGATTATGGCACCGACACATGTATGAAGAAAAAGATTTTTTGTCTACAAAACTATAAGTTTTTCTTATGCTACATGATCTATAGGCCTACGTCTATGGCATATAAAATAATATTAGTGACATTTCAGTACTCTCTAATCTTGCAAAATATACCCTGTTAAAACAAAATAAAATAAAATAAAATTAATATCATAGGTGGACTTCTTTGGCATAACAAATAATAATAGTGGTTTTTTAGCACTCTCAATAGCTTGCTACATATACTCTGTCAAAATAAAATAAATCAATACCACACACATGATTATTCATCATGTTATATATGGTTAATAGTAGATATTTCTATCCTCTTTTCTTGGACTTCTTTCCCTACAGATTACATCACTATATTTGTAAGGGTCAGCCCTGCATGGGCCTCATCCTCAAGCTCCTTCTCAGAAACTACATCATAAAGTCGTGAGTTTACTCTATACTTTCTGAATACAAAAAGAAAAAATTTTTACAAATATAATTGTACTATGTTTTTACCCAAAAAAAATTAAAATACTTAAACCACATCATTATAATTTGTTTTTCCTTTCCAGAGGACTTGGAGATTATCTGTTGACCCCAGCAGTCTCACATCCTCCGGCGCTCGTTTTCTTTACGGCCATACGAATCTCTAACAAGAGTTCTATATGACTCTCTTGTTCCTGTTGGGCTTCTTTTCATCCA
Organism: Lithobates sylvaticus; assembly: GCA_028564925.1. Taxonomy (NCBI): domain Eukaryota; kingdom Metazoa; phylum Chordata; class Amphibia; order Anura; family Ranidae; genus Lithobates; species Lithobates sylvaticus. Next base: position 212,024,666 of record CM053029.1, on the reverse strand, counting down.
GGCTATACTCCATTTTGTGAGAAAAATATATAGAGGTCTATGGGAGAGAAAACAATTCTGCTCCAAACCAATCATCCTCTGTTGTGCCTTTTGCTATACCTTACTTTTAAACAGGGTGGAACATCTACCCTATTTTTGCATCAACACACATGTAAGTCTATATCATTACTACCGTTTGATGTTTTCTACTAAAGAAGCCTATTATATACCTCCCAACACTGTTTTATATATTATATTTATTTTCGAATCATTGTCCCCTTTGCCTTTTTCAAAAAAAATTTTTTTTCCCACAACGTACTTTATCATGCTTAGATTATGTATGTATATATTTTTTGTACTCAGAATTAAATTACGGATTCGACACCACGACCACTGAAGAAGGAGGAATCTTCTCACTCCGAAACGCGTCTGGTCTGATGCCGTATATTATTTCATGTATTTGATTGATGTATATTTTATATATGCAACTATGTTCTACATGTTCCACCGCAACTAATATACAATATATTTTTTACTCTACTATTATACTAATACATTTTGATAATATTATTTACTCTGTGTATCTTCTTGGGAAAGTGTGGTAGTGCCAATTAAAAGTCCCAAACCTAGGGGAAAACCCTTTTTTGTTCTACAAAGCTAATAAAGGGTCTGGAGGATGTTAGTTATGAGGTTGCAGAAGAGACGCTTGAGAGGGGATATGATTTCAATATACAAATACCGTACTGGTGACCCCACAATAGGGATAAAACTTTTTTGCGGAAGGGAGTTTAACAAGACATGTGGTCACTCATTAAATTTAGAAGAAAAGAGGTTTAACCTTAAACTACGTAGAGGGTTCAATGATGTGAAATTCCTTTCCACATGTGGTGGTATCACTGGGGAGCATCGATAGTTTCCAAAAACTATTAGATAAGCACTTTAACAACCACAACATACAGGGATATACAATGTAACACTGACATATAATCACACACATAGGTTGAACTTGATGGACTTGTGTCTTTTTTTCAACCTCACCTACTATGTAACTATGTATAGAGTTAGTTTGTAAGTTAGGCTTCCTGTTATGTAGTTAGGTTGCTAGTTAGGCTTTTTGGTTATATGGCTGTGGTTCACTTGTATGTTCACATTTCCTCTGTTTCCTGTTTTGCTGGTGTTTGGATATCTTTTGTTTTACTATTAATAAATTGACTTTACTTTATTTATGACAGGTACTTATATAGCCCCATCAGTTTACAAAGCGCTTACCATATGTACAAGGGGCGTTCAAGTCAAACCAGGACTTTTGGGTTTATATGATAAAAGAACAAATTTCAAATAGTGGAATCTGCATTTATTTTTCGTCATATTCCCCTGCTACATTTGTACACGTATCCCAGCATTTAACTAAGGCCTGGAAAGCTTTGGCATAGGAATATTTGTCAGTACACCTGAACATTCCTAAGTCAGCCTGTTTCACTTTATCAGTGCTGAAATGCTTACCTCAGAAGAACTCCTTTAGGGCTCCAAACAGGTAGAAATCAAGCAAAGAAAGGTCCAGGCTATAAGGGTGTGTCAATACCTCTTACCCAAGGTGCTGTATTGTGCATGTACTGTGGTGAGAAGTATGAGCTTGTGCGTTGTCCTGAAGAAACAGGACGCCCTTAGTAATCAAACCAGGCCATTTTTTTTCCACAGACACATAAGCAAATACTCATAACACAACAGTAATATTCACTGTTGATAGTGGCACCACAGAATAGAAAATCCACATGAATAACGTCACGTTTGTCCCAAAAAACACTTGCCATCACTTTACCTGCAGATGCAATTGTTCCATTTTTTTTTTGATGGTGGTGGTGAGTCCGCATTCTTCCACTGCTTTGATGCTTGTTTTGATTCCAGAGTGAAATGATGTGCCCAGGTTTCGTCACATGTAATGATGCAATCCAGAAAATCCTGGCCTTCCCTGTCAAAACACTCCTTCAACGCAGTGCAGACTTCAACTTTTTTGTGCTGGTCAAAAATCTTAGTTCACAAGTAATTTCATCACCACACGCCGTTCCATGTATGCACTAACATTGTTGTATGCCATCTTGATTATTGGTCTCTGGACTGGCCCGTGACATGTGCCCCACCTATTAGTAATAGGACACACTAGCCACTTGCTACTGTGTGTAGTACCGCCATGCTAGCATCCCTTTTTATACCTATAAAATTCAAAGGGCCGGTTTGACTTGAATGCCCCTCGTATTATACATTCACATCAGTCCCTGCCCTCAAGGAGCTTATAATCTAAGGTCCCTAATTCACATTCATTAATAGTCTTATCATAGTTTCCTGGTACACCTATGCAGATTTGGCCATCCCTGCTGTTGATTCCTGACACTAGGTCGACTCTAAACCACCAGTTTTGGAAAAGAAAAACTGGAGACTGATATCTCTCTGCTTTTTCATTCTCTCGGCTTGTTTCTTGTCAGCAAAGTTAGAATACAGCATAGCTGCTGCTACCTCTCCGAGTATGACAGTTGCCAGAAGTCTAGCTTTAACCTGTCACAAATCGGGGCAATTTAAACTGAGCATATCATGGTAAAATGCATAATAAGAGATTAACTTTCATGAGAATTGCAGATCAAAACAATCAATAGGCCCAATCAATGTTCTGTTATTGTGCAAATCTTGCCTTTTTCTTTAAATGTTGAGTTTGTTCTCATCCATCCCCACCTCTAAAACGTTCCCGTTAGTCTTTGCTGACCAACATAATGGGGATTTTTTATTTATTTCTTAATATAGGGACACTGGCGATGTGTGGCCAAATTAGCATTTTTAGGCAAATCTTGACAGTTCCTGTAAATGCCAAGCTTGATTATGCTGCCACTGTCTCACACATGGGGTACCTTTACTTTTAACAGGTGATTAAACTTGATTAGACTCTCTTGATTAGGGATGAGCGGAAAACCTCCCTGTTCGGTTCGCACCAGAACCTGCGAACAGACCTAAAGTTTGTGTGAACTTTAGAACCCTATTAAAGTCTATGGGATTCAAACATTCAAAATCAAAAGTGGTAATTTTAAAGGCTTATATGCAAGTTATTGTCATAAAAAGTGTTTGCCCCAGGGGACATGTATCAATGCAAAAAAAAGTTTTAAAAACGGCAGTTTTTTCAGGAGCAGTGATTTTAATAATGCTTAAAGTGAAACAATAAAAGTGTAATATGCCTTTAAATTTCGTACCTGGGGGGTGTGTATAGTATGCCTGTAAAGGGGCGCATGTTTCCCGTGCTTAGAACTGTCCCTGCACAAAGTGTCATTTTGGGAGGAAAAAAAGTCATTTAAAATCACTCGTGGCTATAATGTATTGTCGGCTCCCGTAATACAGAGAACAGTCATTGAAAGCCATTGATAAAAAAAAAAATATATATATGCGTGGGGTTCCCCCCAAATTCAATTACCAGGCCCTTCAGGTCTGGTATGGATTTTAAGGGGAACTCCATGCCAAATAAAAAAAAAATGGCGTGGAGTTCTCCCAAAAATCCATACCAGACTCTTTATCAGAGCACGCAACCTGGCAGACCGCAGGAAAGAGGGGGGGGACGAGAGAGCACCCCCCCTCTTGAACTGTACCAGGCCACATGCCCTCAACATTGGGAGGATGCTTTGGGGGTCTGTGACCCCTCAAAGCACCATGTCCCCATGTTGATAGGGACAAGGGCCTCATCCCCACAACCCTGGCTGGTGGTTGTGGGGGTCTGCGGGCGGGGGGCTTATCAGAATCTGGAAGCCCCCTTTAACAAGGGGACCCCCAGATCCCGGCCCCCCCTGTTTGAAATGATAAGGGGGTACAAGAGTACCCTACCATTTCACAAAGAAAGTGTAAAAAATTGTTAAAAAACACACAGACACCGTTGGGAAAAGTAATTTATTAAAAATAAAAAAAATGTAAAAAAAGATTCCAGCGGTGGTAATCCACTCTTGGTATCCAGCGATGGCTGATCTCTTCTCCGGGGTCCAGCGATGGCTGATCTCATCCGATGGTCCAGCGCAGCGCATCCTGTCTCCACGGAGACACTGCGGGAATCCCAGGTCTTCGCTGTGGAGGACGGGCCACCCCCTCTGATGCAAGGGGGAAGCTGGGCTTCCCCAGTGACGTACGGGTGACCCCGCCCCCCTCTGAGGTAACAGAAACCTGCGTTACATCAGAGGGGGGGGGGTCACCCGTACATCACTGGGGAAGCCCGGCTTTTCCCTTGCGTCAGAGAGGGGCGGGGTCACCCGTACATCACTGGGGAAGCCTGGGTTTCTCGTTGCGGCAGAGGGGGCAGGGTCAGGTGAAGGGTGGCCCTGTCCTCCTCAGCTAAGACCTTATCAGGCTGTTGGGATTCCTGCAGTGTCTCCATGGAGACAGGATGCGCTGCGCTGGACCATCGGAAGAGATCACCCACTGCTGAACCCCGGAGAAGAGATCACCCATCGCTGGATAGCAAGGGTGGATTACCACCGCTGGAATCTTTTTTTTTTTTTTTTTTAATAAAGGACTTTTCCCAACGGTGTCTGTGTGTTTTTTAACAATGTTTTACACTTTTTTGTGAAATGGTAGGGGTACTTTTGTACCCCCCTTACCATTTCAAACAGGGGGGGCGGGATCTGGGGTCCCCTTGTTAAAGGGGGCTTCCAGATTCTGATAAGCCCCCCGCCCGCAGACCCCCACAACCACCGGCTGGGGATGAGGCCCTTGTCCCTATCAACATGGGGACATGGTGCGGGCATGTGGCCTGGTATGGTTCAGGAGGGGGGGGGGGCGCTAAAGGGTCTGGTATGGATATTTTGGGGGAACCCCACGTAATTTTTTTTAAAATTTGACCCGGGGTTCCCCCTTAATATCCATACCAGACCTGAAGGGCCCGGTAATTGAATTTGGGGGGAACCCAATGCATATTTTTATTTATTTTTTATCAATGACTTTCAATGACTGTTTCCTGTATTACGGGAGCCAACAATTCATTATAGCCGCGAGTGATTTTAAATGACTTTTTTTCCTGCCAAAATGACACTTTGTGCAGGGACAGTTCTAAGCACGGGAAACATGCGCCCCTTTACAGGCATACTATACACGCCACCCAGGTACGAAATGTAATGGAATATTACACTTTTATTGTTTCACTTTAAGCATTATTAAAATCACTGCTCCTGAAAAACGGCCATTTTTAAAACTTTTTTTTGCATTGATACATGTCCCCTGGGGCAGGACCCAGGTCCCCAAACACTTTTTTATGACAATAACTTGCATATAAGCCTTTAAAATTAGTACTTTAGATTTCTCCCATAGACTTTTACAGGGTGTTCGCGGCTTTTCGCATTTGCCGCGAACACCCCAAATTGTTCGCTGTTCGGTGAACAGGCAATGTTCGAGTCGAACATGAGTTCGACTCGAACTCGAAGCTCATCCCTACTCTTGATGTACTAAACACCACCACAGTTACTTGTGCATTTATGAGGGACATGCAGAGCCCTTGCCCTCTTCAGCGTATCAAGCTGTTACGCCACCTCACTACAAGTAATGGTATGGAGCCCGGACGTGCACCTAGCGCTGACTCCATGCATGCACTTTACTTAAACCTTCCTCCTCCTTACCTGTGTTCAGGCTGAGGGCCCTGTCAGTGCAGATCTGCTCCCATTGCTATGGGAGACGAAGGAGTGCCGACAACATCTCCCTCACTGCAAGAGGCTGTCTCACCTGACACATGTACACATTTATAACAGGCAGCTAGAGAAACCTCAGTTAACTTTGGTAGCCACTGGATCTTCACATTGCATTAACTCTGGTACCGTTATCTTCATACCCCAATGTGTGTAGTGATCTGAGCCGTAGACTATAGGTGCCGGTTACTTGCATTGCACCCCTTTAGTAACGTCAGACCAGGCAAGGACTAGATGTCAAAAGTTTTACTTGAATAATTTAGCATAATGACATTCACAGGTAACAGTTCAACATAAAGCTTAGTCCTTTCCCTAACTTCCCTAGTCTCTAACTTCAGGCTTGTGGGTCCCCCTGCATGCCTGCAAATAATAAAAGTCCATATTTGTAGAGTCCATAAAAGGTTTATTCAAGGAGAACTGCAAATCCCAGCAGTCTACCCTAATAGCAGGAATTCCAATCCCAGCAAGACACTTGCAAGCCGCACTCCAGCAACAGCAACAAGCAGCACATCCTTCTAGCGCTGGGCTTCAGGCTCTCCCCAGGGCTCATGGATACAGACCCCCCATTCCTTTTATATCACACGGAATCAGTGGGTCAGACTCAGCAAAGCTTGCCAAAAGAAAACCGGAAACACAATTAAACTATACCCTTCCCAACCGGGGCAGCATTAACCTTGCCTGCCTACACGCAGACTTGGGAAAGTACAGGATGTAGCTTCATTAATATAGACAATTTTGAATATCTGGTACCTGCCCATCTGGGTTTTGCACTTCAGCTGGCTGTATTTCTGAATCTTCTGATACTGATTTTTTTCAGATTAAATTACGCTAGTTTTTGGTATAGTACATCATTGATCTAAATAAGTGTTAGTATGCACAGGCATTTCTGCCAACCACTTATAAATGATGTTACTTTTTACTTACAGCCGTATTGAAACTCACAGAGTAATAAAAGTTTGAAAGGGAAAATTAATCAAGGTGTTTGAAATAAACAACATTTTTACAAACTAAAAGTCCTGGGTGACTTGTAGGAGTAGAAATCCATTTCCATAACAAAAAAGAAAACTTTTCTATGGACATTTTCATTTTGAGTACATTTTTCGCTTTAGGGTTAGATTTACAACTTTGCCACGCGGCATCCTGTAGAAATTTCAAAGCCTCTGCACCCCTAGCTTCTAAATTTTAACTATATGACATATAGGAGCTGCAGCTTCTGTATATTTACAGGTTCAAAGTCTTGTGAGTTCACAGAATCAAATGATTAATTCTCTAACAGACTTGTCCAGTGACAGTAAGGTTAACACAGGAAAGAAAGATATATAAAGAGGAGATCAGCCAAGATGTAAACCCAATATCCAACATACTCAATCTGTAGCACCGTGCCACCACTTTTCCCATCTCTTCTCTGATGGCATAGAGAATATAAGGACAAAGTAAGAAAACCTTTATGGGATCTGAATTTTTTCCCCCCTGGTTAATATCTATCCACCTGAAGCCTTGTTTGGCACTTTTTGTTTCCAAATTGATATCAATATTTTTTGCTAGAAAATTACTTACAACCACCAAACATTTATTTATATATATATATATATATATATATATATATATATATATAATTAGCAGAGACTGTAGGGAAATAAATGGCGATCATTGCAATTTTCTTTATGTTACACAGTACTGTAACCGTTAAAAAAATGCAGCGGTTTTTCAAACACCATTTTTCTGGGAAAAAATACACTTTAAGCACTTTTGCCCACCGCACATATACTGCGGCAGGGCAGCCCGACTGCGTGAACCGACGTACCTGTACGTTGGTCCGTGCATGAAATACAGTGGGCACATGGGCACCCGCGATCACGGTACAGAGAGGCAGAAAGGGGATCTGCTTTTGTAAAAAAGGCAGATCCCAGTACTGGCAGGGGACAATACTGAGATCTCATGTTCGTAGTGATCAGGAACAGAGATCTCTGTGTTGTCCCAGTAAGCCCATCCCCCACACAGTTAGAACACACCCAGGGGACACATTTAACCCCTTGATCGCCCCCTAGTGTTAACCCCTTCTGTGCCAGTGTCATTTATACATTGATCAGTGCATTTTTTTTAGCACTGATCACTGTAATAATGTCACTGGTCCCCAAAAAGTTTCACTTGGGGTCAGATTTGTCCGCCGCAATGTTTCACTAAAAATCACAGATCGCCGCCATTACCAGTAAAAACAATATATTTTTTTTTTAAAAAGTCCATAATTCTATCCCATTCTACACGCTATAACTTTTGCACAAACCAATCAATATACGCTAATTGGGGCGCATGTTTCCCGTGCTTAGAACTGTCCCTGCACAAAGTGTCATTTTTGCAAGAAAAAAAGCTATTTAAAATCACTTGCGGCTAATGAATTGTCGGCTCCCGTAACACAGAGAACAGTCATTCAGTGAAAGTCATTGATAAAAAAAAAGTCATTGATAAAAAACAAAAAAATAAAAAGCGTGGGGGTCCCCCCAAATTTAATTACCAGGCCCTTCAGGTCTGCTATGGATATTAAGGGGAACCCCGGCCAAAAAAAAAAAAAGGCGTGGGATCCCCCTCAAAATCCATACCAGACCCTTATCCGAGCAAGCAACCTGGCAGGCCGCAGGAAAAGAGGGGGGACGAGAGCGCCCCCCCTCCCTCCTGAACCGTACCAGGCCACATGCCCTCAACATTGGGAGGTTGCTTTGAGGTCCCCCCCAAAGCACCTTGTCCCCATGTTGATGAGGACAAGGGCCTTGTCCCCACAACCCTGGCCATTGGTTGTGGGGGTCTGCGGGCGGGGGGCTTATCAGAATCTGGAAGCCCCCTTTAACAAGGGGACCCCCAGATCCCCATGAATTCCCCATGACGTCCCCGTGCGTCAGAGGGGGCGGGGTTACCAGGTGGCCCCGCCCTCCGTTATAAAAGACCTGTCAGACGCAGCGAAGCCTCACACAGCGGGAGCCTCCCATTGCACGTAGCGGCCCAGAAGAGACACCGACGCCGTGGAAGAAGATGCCGGACGAGAAGACCAGAGCAAGAAGAAGCGGATCGGAGGAAGAAGATGATGGAAGAAGAAGATGAAAGAATATGCCTGAAGGAGAAGATGAAGAAACCGAAGGATGAAGAAAGGAAGAAGGAAGACCAGAAGAAAGAAGAATTTAATAAAGGAATTGTCAAAGACCGTCTCCTGTCATTTTTACCATTTTTGACACTTTTTTGGTGAAATGGTAGTCCCCCTTACCATTTCACACAGGGGGGGGCGGGATCTGGGGGTCCCCTTGTTAAAGGGGGCTTCCAGATTCCGATAAGCCCCCCGCCCGCAGACCCCCACAACCAATGGCCAGGGTTGTGGGGACCCCAAAGCACCCTCCCAATGTTGAGGGCATGTGGCCTGGTACGGTTCAGGAGGGAAGGGGGGCGCTCTCGTCCCCCCCTCTTCTCTTGCGGCCTGCCAGGTTGTGTGCTCGGATAAGGGTCTGGTATGGATTTTGAGGGGACCCCACACCATTTTTTTTTTGGCCGGGTTCCCCTTAAAATCCATCCCAGACCTCAAGGGTCTGGTATGGATTTTGAGGCGGACCCCACGCCATTTTTTTTTTTTTGGCCGGGGTTCCCCTTAATATCCAGAGCAGACCTGAAGGGCCTGGTTATTGAATTTGGGGGGACCCCCACGCTTTTTTTTTTTTTTGTTTTTTATCAATGACTTTTTTTTTATCAATGACTTTCAATGAATGACTGTTCTCTGTGTTACGGGAGCCGTCAATTCATTAGCCGCAAGTGATTTTAAATAGCTTTTTTTCCTGCAAAAATTACACTTTGTGCAGGGACAGTTCTAAGCACAGGAAACATGAGCCCCTTCACAGGCATACTATAGACACCCCCCAGATGTGATACTGCAATGCTGTACTAACAGCACGCACACACTAATCCCCAGAATCACAGCAGATAATGTCAGCAGTCAGCAGCACATAATAACACTGACACTGGAACACAATATACGAGGCCGCCCTAGCTTGCAACAATATTTTTGGTTTAGGGCACCACCACCACCCAAGGCCCGATTTTTCTGCCCCTGTTTAACAGGGGCATGTAATTACAATTTTTGAAATAATTTTTAACAGCAAGGCCCGTTCCTGCACCCAACAAGAGTAACTGTGAGGGGTTACCATGTATAGAGTGCTGTCCATATAGTATATATACTGCAGTTCAGAGTATATAGTGCAGTCAGTGTAGTATATATATAATACAGTGCAGGGTATATAGTGCAGTGCACAATATATAATACAGTGTATTGAAGTGGTTAAGGGGAGCCATATGACAGAATTAAGAAAAAAACGGCATGGGTGTTTCCCCGTTTTTGGGGGGGATTTTGGATTTTGGGGGGGGGCTCCCACACCATTTTAAAAAACTTTTGGCATGGAGTTCCCCTTAATATCCATACGAGACCCTAAGGGCCTGGTATGGACATAGGGGGGGGCACGCAGTTTTTTTCAATGATTTTTTATGTATATTGACAGGATCTGGCAATACACTGTTTATGGCAATAACTTACATATAAGCCTTTAAAATTAGCACTTTTTATTGTTCATGTTCATGTCCCATAGACTTTAACGGTGTTCGCATGTTCGCAAACATATTTTTTGACTGTTTGCAAGTTCTGGTGCGAACTGAACCGGGGGGTGTTCGGCTCATCCCTATTAGGAACACAAAAAGGTACGGTTTCAAGTCAAAGCTTCATCATTATAGTCATTTTACACATACAGTATATATACTCTTTGTGCATTTAATGAAATGATCTCTGTTTCTTGCGGGGCCTTCACATCTTGCCAAGGGCCTTGGTAACGTAAAGAATTTGAATTAGCATAACTCTCCTAAATGCTTCATTATCTTTGTTTTATTTCATTTTATTTGACAGTCAATTATTTTTTCACTTTGTTCATTATTTATTACCGTATTTATCGGCGTATAACACGCGCCGGCGTATAACACGCACCCCAAGTTTAGGAGGGAATATTAAGGAAAAAAACTTTGAGGAGGGAAGTTTAAGGGAAAAAAACTTACATTTAAATGCCCATCATTGCAGCCTTGTCCAGTGTCCATCTGCAGCCTTGTCCATCCTTGCAGCCTTGTCCAGTGCAGCCTTGTCCATCCTTGCAGCCTTGCCCAGTGCAGCCTTGCCCAGTGCCTTTGCAGCCTTGCCCAGTGCAGCCTTGTACAGTGCTATTGCAGCCTTGCCCAGTGCAGGCTTGCCCAGTACATTTGCAGCGTTGCCCATTTAAAATTGGCGCCGAGTGGGGAGGACGAGCGCCGCGTGACATATCGAAAGCCGCGTGTATTTTCGGCTATTTTCGGCTCCCCTTGCAGTCCCGCCCACCTCCACTGATTGCGAGAGGAGCCGAGCGCTGACAACATACAGAAATCCGAGTTCGGCTAGTCTCGGCTCTGCTCGCAGACAGGGGCGGGACTGCGAGAGGAGCCGAAAATAGCCGAAATCGGATTTCTTTATGTTGTCGGCGCTCGGCTCCTCTCGCAATCAGTGGAGATCGGCGGGTATCGGCGTATAACACGCACCCACGATTTTCCCCCGACTTTAAGGGGAAAAAAGTGCGTGTTATACGCCGATAAATACGGTACTTATAAGGCTCCTACGCTTGTATTCTAAAGCAGTAGTCTTTCCTGTGACTTACCATCTACAGTTGTGCTCATAACTTTACATGCCCTGGCAGAATTTATGATTTCTTGGCCATTTTTGAGAGAATGTGAATGATAGCACAAAAACTTTTCTTTCACTCATGGTTACTGTTTGGCTGAAGCCATTTATTATCAATCAACTGTGTTTACTCTTTTTAAATCATAATGGCAACAGAAACTATCCTGATCAAATGTTTACATACCCCCAGTTCTTAATACCGTGTATTGGCATGTATTGTCAATGACAGCCTGAACTCTTTTGTGGTATTTGTGAATGAGGTTCTTTATCTATCAATCTCTCTCATGGTTACTCCCTCACTAAATTTACTAAACAACACATACCCCCCCTTCCCTCCCATTCTTTTCCTAACTGGTGACCCTCTTCTCTCCACCGGACACCTATCCTCTTCCTCCGACGCGTTCCTACCTGACTTCAGCAAGTATCCCTACCTATTTTTAGTTAGTTAGGGACCCGAACTACTCCCACACAATGGCACGATTGCCACCCAAACAAGACAAATCCACAACCAAAATAATTTCCTTAAACGTACGTGGCCTCAATCCCCCAGAAAGACGGTCACAATTACTTCTTTTCATGCATAGAAACAAAGCGGACATCATCTTCCTTCACGAGATACATTTTGAAACAGATTCCACTCCGAAACTCTCCAACACCCGCTTCCTAACTGGGCAAGGTATGACCCCTGGGCAGAGTTGCTCCAGGGACAAGGTCAATAGCACAGTCAAAAGACCTGTGGGGAGGAAGCACCTCAGCAGACTTCTTACAGAACACATCCTGGTAATCGCTGTATGCCGCGAGAAGATCAGAAGATACGGATGTGGTAGCAATGGGAAATCTCTCCTTGGGGGCCACCTTGACAAGACAGGACAAGAAACACGAAGGACCCCAAGCCAGGAGATGCCCAGAGACCCAGTCCACATGTGGAGAATGGACATACAATACAATGGGGGTAGAGGCCTTGGGTAGAATGAGGAAGGAAGCGCATAGGGCCCCCTGGGAGCACAGTGCCATCAATTGCTGAGACTACCAGTGGTGTAGTGAGGGGAGAAAGGGTAAGCTTCATAGAAGAATCAGTTCTCCAGTCCATAAAATTTCCGGCAGCCCCAGAGTCCAGATATGCTAGGACCACTGGAGGAACACCGGAAGAAGAAGAGAAGAAGGTGATGTTTCTGGGTCCAATAACTCCACCTTCTAAATGTATTAGACCTGAGCATTTCCTGGACGAAGCAAGCAGGAGTCACGAAAATGACCCTTGCCCCCACAATAAAGACACAAGCCCAGAGTTCTGCGCCTAGCACGTTCTTCGGGGGTTAGTCTGGTCCGGCACAGCTGCATAGGTTCCTCAGCAGGCAGAGACAGGGGAAGGGCTCAGGCTGACTAGGGCCCAGGGAGTGCTGGCGTCTTTTTGTCTAGGGACCTCTCCTGGAAATGAATATCAATCTGATTGCACAAGGAAATTACATCGTCCAGACTGGCCGGGATGGCTCTTCCTGCTAATTCATCTTTCACTCAGTCAGAGAGGCCATGTAAAAAGGTTTGCGACCAGGGCCTCATTGTTCCAGCTCAATTCAGTTGAGGATACGGAACTGAAGCGCATATTGTCCCACTGAACAAGATTCTTGTCGAAGGCGTAAAAGGGCACTAGCCGCTGAAGAAATTCGAACTGGCTCCTCGAAGATGTTACGAAAGAGCTTTAAGAAGTCGGACAGGCTGGAAACCACCGGATCATTCTTCTCCCACAGGGGGGCAGCCTAGGCTTAAGCTTCACCGGAGAGGAGGGAAATGATATAGGCTACCTTAGCCCAATCAGACAGAAAGTTTTGAGGCTGGAGCTCAAAATGAATGGTGCATCGGCTAAGGAAGCCCCTGCAGGCCTTGAAGTCCCCATAGAAACGGGACGGAGCTGGCAGTAATAATGAATGCGTGGCTGCAATTGGTGCAATAGATGCAGCCGCTGATTGTACTCAAGGCTGCAGGTTCGGGGTTCCCAAGGAGACCTGAAGCCGCTCGAAGCGGGAAGCCAGTTCTTGAAGGAATCGCATTACCTGAGTCTGATTTTTATATTCCTGGGGCTCAAGTCTGCGAACTATGCCCTGCAATGGATCGGCTGCAGGAATCGGCACGTCAGCCAGGTCCATGGCTGATCAAACTGTCAGACCACATGAGGCCAGGTGACAGATGCACACTGTTGGGGTCAGGAGTTCACTGCAAGGTAGTGGACCCTAAGGCTGACAGATGGGAGTCAGGATGGTAAAGGAAGACAGGGCTGCTGGAGCACCAACACGGATCCCATTGGGGTTAGAGCATAAGATTCCCTAGGGCGCGGAGTCTAAGAGCCAGCAGGTGTTCACCAGAGCCTCTAGTGGTGAGGATGGACTGGGCTGCAACTGGCTCCAGGTCGCGACCCCCAGGGTCCCCTAGCTCATGCCCACAGTAGGCAACAGGAATATAGGAATAGTAAGGGAATAAGCCAAGGTCGGGGCGACTAGCAGGCAAGGACAACAGAGCCAAATGTTCAAGGTCACAGGCAAACAGGGATAGTCTGGGACACGCCAAAAGGTCAGGGTTACGAGCAGACAGGAATAGTCGTAACAGAGACAAACGTAGAGCACACGGCAAGCAGGAACAGAAAGCCAAACACACAATGTTGATTAGCAGGGCTGGCCTGCAGTGCACAGGTTAATATAGAGTTCTCTGATAGGAGCTGGGGTGGAGCCATGCTTAGAGGAGAGATTATAAAAGTAGTCAGGTGAGAGTGGCTGGTCACTAAATACGAACACATGGGGAGAGGTAAGCTGACAGACACTCTATTGCATAACCATGACCAAGTATTTCGAGCTTCAAACAACGTAGGCAGCATCTACAAAGATTAAAGTGGATGTAAAGGCAGGAGGTTTTTTTACCTCATTGCATTCTATGCATTAAGATTAAAAAAACCTTCAGTGTGGAGCAGCCTCTCATAGCCCCCCTAATGCCTACCTGAGTCCATCTCGATCTAGCGATGTTGCACGAGAGACTTGGCTGTCCGGGACTCTCCCTACTCATTGGCTGAGACAGCTGGGAAGCACCATTGGCTCCCGGTGCTGTCAATCAATGTCGGTGAACCAATGAGGAGAGAGGGGACGGGGCCGATCCACGGCTCCGTGTCTAAATGGACAGAGGGAGCAGACTCGGCTCGGGTGCTCCCATAGCAAGCTGCTTGCTGTGGGGGCACCCAGAAGGAAGGAGGGGCCAGGAGCACCAACGGGGGACCCCAGAAGAGGAGGATTTGGGCTGCTCTGTGCAAAACCACTGAACAGGGCAGGTAAGTATAACATGTTTGTTATTTTGAAACAAAACAAACAAACAAAAAAAAAACTTTAGTATCATTTAAAAAAAAAAAAGAACATAGCCTGTCCAGGATGTACTACACAGGTAATGCCCCTCTCCACCATGGAAATGGACCATGTGCCCAATTCCACAAAATGATAGCTTGCACTTACTAGCATTACTGCATTATGCACATCTCTCTCTTTAATATGCCCACATAGGTTTAAAACTTTTATTTTTCTCTATTTTCCATCTGATTGTTTTTGTCCTGAAATTTTACATATCCCAGGTGTTTGCCTACAATCTCATAAGTTCACAGTTTTAATAAAAACCTGCCAGGTAAGACAATAAAGGCTTTATGATATTTGAAATCACTTGCAGTTTAAACAATACATTGGGAGGTAAAGTGAATTGCAAATTTCATCTAAATGAACATATTCTTGTCACTTGCTTCTGCAATAACTGAACATGGCATTGTTTTATGGTTTTCTCTCGCACTAAAGAGGAAACAAATATGTATATTTATGATAAATCCAAGAGAAATGGTGCAGCACAAAAATTGCTGGCACCAACTTTCTACTGTTTATTCTCATTTTTATAATGATGATACATTTACTGGAACAGCATAAAATGTTGTATTGTTGGATTGATGGAACTGCAAATGTAGATATTTGTCTATTATTTAGTGTAGTTATGAGCAAATCTTTTGTTATTTCCTCTCAATTCCAAAATAAATATGGTTGCTAAGTCAGATATAGGTTTAGGATCAGAAGCCTTGCAATTCCTGTGAATTACTTTACACTTATTGCTACTGCCTCCAATGAACCAACCAAACCAATGGGTAACTCTACACGAGCCAATCCTGCTTACTGGGCCATTTAGGTCAAAACTAGGGATGACAAGGAGAATTTCCAACCGATGTATTCTTCTGTTATTGCTCACAGAGATTTTAAAAATCGTATTCCTTTTTTTTTTTTTTTTTATAAACAGTTTTATTGAGAGAAGACATGTACAGACATTTCAAACAACTTTTGTACAAAACCAGATTTTGAGACAACAATGCTGCAGTACAGGTGTTGTTATCCAAGTCTTCCATGTGGCGATTCATTTCCCGCAGATGCATAGCATGCGATTCCATCAGTTGTTGAACATGGCAGAGGGAGACATCATGGCGGGCTTGTGTGATTTCTACCTCCTCCACTCTCAGGGCTATTGCTTGTATATCTGTTCGTAAGTCTGATATGGCGGCAGATAGAGTGCTCTTTATATCTGCGGCGACACTCCGGAGGTCTTCCAGGCTCAGTGCTGGTGGTTCCCGGGTCTCCGATTTCCCTCTGGTGCACAGCGGGCTCCTGCTGTGGGAGCGAGAGCCATGGATGTACTATTTATATATATATATATATATATACACACACACACACATACAGTATATAGTACTGTACAAATGTTTTAGGTAAGGCCTTATTCACACGAGGCGGATCCGCTCAGCGGAGTCCGCCAGCTCAGCAGGAGATCTCTCCGTTGATCTCCGCTGAGCCGGCGGATGACAGGTCCGTCTCTGCTCACTAAGTGGGGAGGGGCCTGTCAGAGCGCTGCTGATTTCTATGGATAGATCAGACTAAAATGGACAGCATGTCTGTTTTAATCAGATCTCAGCCGATCCGATCCACCAAGACGGATGGCGAACGTATTGCCATACGTCTGATTTTAGCAGATCGGATGGCAGATGTGTGTCAGCGGACACATCTCCGCTGACATCCGTCTCCCCATAGGAGTCAATGGATGGCCCGCACGGATCCGCCTGAAAAACAGAGAGGCGAAACCGAGCGGGCTTACCCAGTGAAAGGGGCCTTAGTGTGAAGGAATGCTGTAAAGTAAGAATGCTTTCAAAGATAAATATTTTAGTGTATCTAGAAGAATTGATGTTGTGTTAACACCAAATTTTTGATTTGGATTTCTCTTCTGTTTTTATTTTGTCAATTGATAAAAATAAAAATGAATACATTTCTATTTCTGAAAGCATTGTTAGTTTAAAGCATTTTTTATATTTATATATAGTATATACACCTGCCAAAAACGTTTGCACAGTAAGATATGTGTGTTTTAATAAAGGGAACTGTATGGTTAGAGATTTTCATTATAGTTGCACCCAGGGCTTTTTTTCTCAGTGAAAAGGCGCAAGTACTTCCCCCTTTTAAGTCACCCCTTGTCTGGTTACCCTCCTCTGAGCACTGTTCCTTAGTTCCACCCCCCTACCTACTGCCCAATACTGCCCCTTTTAGAGAATACAGAACCAAGTATAATTTTGTTGTGTTAAGGTATGAATATGGAATATGTTAATGATAACAAGAAAGGCAGTAAAATGGATCCCGTGCAGCAATAATAGATCCCCCCCCCCAAGAGCAATAGAACCCCACAATAATATACCCCCAAGCAACAGTAGATCAATGAATGAATAACTTATATAGCGCTACAATGCGAACTGAATTGCCTCAACCTCAGCAACAATAGATCTCCCAGCAGCCAGCATCAATAGACCCTCCAGCACAACCTAGCACCCCTTGCCATTACATACATTCAGTGCTGGAAATGCCGGAACTGTGTTCCCCACGTTCCCGCTGAAAAAAAGCCCTGGTTGCACCACATTCCAGAATAAAATTAGAAGTGAAAAACTCTCTTCTCCCCCCCCCACTCATGTGCACCCTCCGAATGGCGTCATCATACAAACATCCAGGGTGCCTTTTTGGACAGGGCCCTGTGTGTCCCCCCTCCCCTGGGTGCTGTGTGTGGGGGAGCGGGGGGGCACTTAGCCCAGTGATTGGGTGCCCAAAATTAGGTGGGGGTGATCAGCATGGGTGATCCTGAGCTGTCCCCTCTTACCCAAGCTGGGAGTCCATCTTGCTGCCTCTTGGAACCCCCTTGTCCATTGGAGCTTGACCCCCCTTTTTATATTATCTTCCCCAGGTGTTCTGACATTGAATGGCAGCGCGGGCCCGGCAAGGCATGTTGATGCCTCCCCGGGTGCTGTGTGGTATACCATGCAGCGGAGTGGGCATGCGCAGTAATCTGGCCTTGTGCAATATAAGACTGCGGCCTGCATTCCAGGGAGCCACACATGCTAGGTCTCACTTCTCCCCTAGGTTGTTTGCGCTCTGCTGTGACTTCATACGCCAGCGGGGCGGGAGGGGTATAAAAGCTGGACGTCCGGCAGGCATTTTGCCAGAACCCAGGAAGCCTCTCCACATGGAGATAGCAGTGTTTCTGTCCCAGATAGCTGAGTGGGGGGGGGGGGGGCTGTCTACACTAGAACTGCGCGATTCGGGCCAAAATGAGAATCACAATGTTTTTTGCTTAGAATAAAAAGATCGGGACTCTCGATGCGTAAAATCTTTCACATTTATACAAAAAAAATTGGCTAACTTTACTGGTTAGTTTTTTTTTATTCATTAAAGTGTCAAAAAATTGCATTTGAACAACTACTGCGCAAATACAGTGTGACATAAAATATTGAAACAACCACCATTTTATTCTCTAGGGTCTCTACTAAAAAAATAATATATATATATATATATATATATATATATATATATATATATATATATATATATATATTTATATATATATATATATATATATATATATATATATATATATATTATGTTTGGGGGTTCTAAGTAATTTTCTAGCAAAAAAAAATATTTTAACTTGAAACCAACAAATGTCAGAAAAAGGTTTAGTGTTTAAGTGGTTAAACTTCCCTCATTTACACACCAAAGTGCATTCCTTTGATCTAAAGGACAAATCGTTACAATGTTTATACTTAGTTCCACTGCTAAAGAATGTTGTGATTCTTGGCAGACTGCGCATTTTTTTTCCCTTTCTTTTGTCGGCTTTAGCAGAGCAGAGAGAATTCTCTGCATAGAAAGAATCGGGAAATACTTTGTCAAGATCGCAAGGGGGAAAAAAATCATGATAACGATTCTTAACGATTAATCGTGCAGCTCTAGTCTACACACTGCAATAGATATATAATTTTACAGGGATGGAGGCCTCATATACAGTACAAGGTTCAAGCATCCACCATGAAAGTAAACCCTTTTTATATAATTTAACATGTTAGTGAAACAATATATGTGAACAAAGTATATATTTAACTACTATTTCAAGGTGGATGTTGTATGAATAGAACCCCCCCCATACAATCAAATGTTTGAATGTTCTATGTATAGAACTTGTGTCTAGACTCCCCGCTCCTTTTTGTTTTACTTTCTTTATATAATTGTAGATAGATTGGGACAATTATATTTGTGGATGATTCAGACCGCACCCATAGTGGGGTGTATTTTCTTCCCAGGCATTCGTGTTACTAATTTGATTTTAGTAAGTATATGGATAATATGCCCTTTAATCTATTTGTGAGAGCCCTGGCCCATACAATATTTTTAACCCTAACATTACTTATGTCCTAGTCTCAAGTTTGTCCTGTGTCATTTGTACCCCTTCTGAGATTGACCCAGAGTGAGGGTGTGTATGGGGGATTGGGGTCATGCCTGGGGCTCTTGCGAGTCTTGCTGCGCCCCACAACTCTCTGAGAATTATTCCCCCTCCATCCTAGGCCTCTGCATCTATCTGGGTGTAACTTCTGGGAGCTTTGGTATGTGATGTTGATT
Source organism: Lithobates sylvaticus (assembly GCA_028564925.1). Lineage (NCBI taxonomy): Eukaryota > Metazoa > Chordata > Amphibia > Anura > Ranidae > Lithobates > Lithobates sylvaticus. The sequence continues at coordinate 212,005,287 of CM053029.1, read as the reverse complement.
TTGACATGTTACATAAATTGATTTATGTATGTATTTGTACTAATTATGATCATTTTTTCATTTAGTTATGTTATTCCCACTAAAATACTTCCTGAAGAAGACATTTTGGCGAAACATGTAGAAGATGATAGTGCGTTTAAAATTAAACACAATATAGCAAGCTACGGTTGAAACGCTTTGTCATTTATATGTAATGTGTTTATATGTGTTTGCCTTTTAACCTTTGTACAAATAAAATATTATGGATTTATTTTATCTTGGTCTGTGAACTCTAATAGTGCCTCTAAAATCCCATCCTACAGTACCAAGTTTTTCACTTCTAGTGTGTGTTGGTGTGTTTTTTTTTACAATTGTGTGCTTTTTTTTAATTTTTTTTAGAATTCTAGCATATTTATGATCTGAGCTATAGCACATGTGTCTTCTTAGCTCACACCCCTAGAATGCAATTTCCAAAACATATATGTATTTCCCCAAGTACTTCTGTTCCACCAGATCAAAACCTTTATGAGTGTATTAAAGAAAAGCTCTTTTAAATGCATAGAAGAGGGCAACGGTAATTTTTTTTAAAAATACCACATATTTATCCTTGTAGATCAACCAGGAATGGAGGCTGTTGTGTCTCTGTTTATTAAAGATTTAATTATATTTATTCAATCTTAGAGACTAGATCTCTTCTAGAACTTTAATATCGGAGTTTATCAGGGATATAAATCTGCTTGAGTCACATAACAGAGAATATTTTTTACTGACCAAATTTCTGTTACCTTTCCATTGTACAGTACATTCTTCAAAACCACAAGTCCCTTGTTATTTTGACTATGACTAAAAAATGTTACCTTCTGTGATAAAACAGTTAAACCAATTGATTCCTATATCTCTCAGGGACTGTTAGTGAAGTCTTTATATTTGAAGATCAAAAATACTGTGTTCTAATGGCTCAATTCCCAGGAGATCGCTTGCCAGAATCTTCTCACTGGCTTCTTCTGGGTGCTGGTCTTTGGCCATCTCGATTGGCCGGTGCAGGATGACATCACTCTGCATGCGCAGCTCAGTGTACATTCTACAGAGGATTGAAAATTGGTATCTATGTGTATTTTATTACAGAAGAGACATAAAATGCCTCTTGTGCAATACCTTCAGTTCCAGTTTAAGTTCCTGGGTCTACACCCCAGCTATGGTCATGATAAAAGTTTCCCACTATCCATATTGCAAAAATGTATTTAAAAAAAATAGAGAACGCAGTATGAGGAACTGGAATACATAAATTGGTGGAGAACATCAACAGCAGTGGTTCTCAACCCTGTCCTCAAGTACCCCCAACAGGCCATGTTTGCAGGTTTTCCTTCATCTTGCACAGATGCTTTAAATCAGAGTCAATGGCTTGGTATTTTGGACAATTATTTTATCAAAGAGAAATTCCCAAAACATGGCCTGTTGGGGGTACTTGAGGACAGGGTTGAGAACCACTACAGGTAGAAACAGGGATAGAGTGAGGAATTATGGCACTGTTGAAGTATCCACAATATACTGTATAAGAAGTCAGAAGCTGACCCTGCCCACAAGACTCCATCTATAACTAAAATATAATTTTGAGAGTACTGATGGTCAGGGTAAGATCTTCAGACCTGCACACATAAACTTTGAGAGCAGACATGAAAACCAATTTGCAATCAAGACATTTTAAACCTAAATCAAAAAAAATTAGCCATCTAGAAAATGTGGTCAGTGTGGAAAAAGGTCTTCCTTTTATATGGATATTTTGTTATTTTAATCCCCTACTTTTTCTGCTGAAACATGACCGCCACTGCCCCATCTGCCTTTCCACACAGGTAAACCGTTTGTTATAAGCAAAGCTCAGATTTGTTTCCGTCTGTCTAGATTCTAAACTCAGCTGCGAGCCTTTGATTCCCATCCCGATGCTTGTAATCTGTCGCTCTATTTCGGGTCTCGTTGTTATGTAAAGCTGCACACGCCATGGCCACAGGTTCTTAACAGGAGAGATGAAATGTTCTATAAAATAAAGAGAGTGGATAGATCAGGCTACAAAGCTTCCAACAGAGGATGGCTTAAGCTCCCTCCTGCTAACCAGGGGAATTAATTAAGCAAGGGGACAGGGAGGATGATGAAAAGAGCAAAGGGGAGTGGAACTGCAATGAGTATATGCTAAAGAAAGAAATCAGAAGGATGATATATACCGGACGGCACAGTCAAAGAACCGGGGAAAGAAAAAGATCAAAAAATTAGACACACAGAACATTCTGATTATTTCTGCCTTTCACAGAATAGCCTTTGGAAGCGTCCGGTGTCAGAGGCTTTCTTTACAGCACCTGGGACCCTGTGCAATTACTGATCCTAGGCAGCAGTATATTTGTACTAAAGGGAACCTGTTGATATTTTATAGTATGTATATACACTATATTACCACAAGTATCGGGACACCTGCCTTTACACGCACATGAACTTTAATGGCATCCCAGTCTTAGTCCGTAGGGTTCAATATTGAGTTGGCCCACCTTTGCAGCTAGAACAGCTTCAACTCTTCTGGGAGGGCTGTCCACAAGGTTTAGGAGTGTGCCTATGGGAATTTTTGACTATTCTTCCAGAAGCGCATTTGTAAGGTCAGGCACTGATGTGGACGAGAAGGCCTGACTCGCAGTCTCCGCTCTCATTCATCTCAAAGGTGTTCTATCTGGTTGAGGTCAGGACTCTGTGCAGGCCAGTCAAGTTCTTCCTCCCCTAACTTGCTCATCCATGTCTTTATGGACCTTACTTTCTGCACAGGTCCAAATAATTTGTGTGTCTTGCCTACAGTCAAGCATGGTGGTGGAAGTGTCATGGGGCTGCATGAGTGCTGATGGCACTGGGGAGCTACAGTTCATTGAGGGAACCATGAATGCTAACAAGTACTGTGACATACTGAAGCAGAGCATGATCCCCTCCCTTCAGTATTCCAACATGACCCCAAACACACCTCCAAGGCGACCACTGCCTTGTTAAAGAAGCTGAGGGTAAAGGTAATGGACTGGCATCCTCAAACGAAAAGGGGAGGAGCACAAGGTCTCTAACATCCACCAGCTCCGTGGTGGACTCCAGTGGCAACCTGTGAAGCTCTTGTGAACTCCATGCCCAAGAGGATAAGGCAGTGCTGGAGAATAATGGTGACCACACAAAATATTGACACTTTGGACCCAATTTGGACGTTTTCCCTTAGGAGTGTACTCATTTTTGTTGCCAGCGGTTTAGACATTAATGGCTGTATGTTGAGTTATTTTGATGGAACAGCAAATGTACACTGTTATACAAGCTGTACACTCACTACTTTGCATTGTAGAAAAGTGTAATTTCTTCAGTGTTGACCCATGAAAAGATATAATAAAATATTTACAAAAATGTGAGGTGTGTTCTCACTTTTGTGAGATACTGTATATACTGTAAGGTTGGGGGTTGTTTAACCGCTTCCCGACCGCCTCCTGTAGATATACGTCAACAGAATGGCACGGGCAGGCAAAAGGACGTACCTGTACGTCCCCTTTAATTTGCCTGCCCGGGGGGCGCGCGCGCGACCCGGTCGGGAGCTCCGTGACCACGGCCGCGGGACCAGCGGACCCGATCGCCGCTGGTATCCCGCGATCGGGTTACGGAGCGGAAGAACGGGGAGAGGTCTATGTAAACAAACCTCTCCCCGCGCTTCCTACACTGACTGTCAGTGATCGGCGGTTCCCTGTCATCGGGAACGCCGATCAATGACGTCAGACGTACAGCCACGCCCCCCTACAGTAACCACAACACAACACGTCACACTGACTCCTCCCCGCCCCCTTGTGGTTAACCCCCTAACTACAACTGTCATTTACATAGGAATCAGTGCTATTTAAATAGCACTGATTTCTGTATAAATGACAAATGTCCCAAAAATGTGTCAAAAATGTCCGATATGTCCGCCAAAATGTCGCAGTCACAATAAAAATCGCTGATCGCCGCCATTACTAATAAAAAAAAAAATATTAATAAAAATGCTATAAAACTATCCCCTATTTTGTAAACGCTATAACTTTTGCGCAAACTAATCAATAATCGCTAATTGCGATTTTTTTTACCAAAAATATGTAGAAGAATACGTATCGGCCTAAACTGAGGAAAAAAAATGTTTTTTTATATATTTTTTGGGGATATTTATTATAGCAAAAAGTAAAAAATATTGCATTTTTTTCAAAATTGTCGCTCTATTTTTGTTTATAGCGCAAAAAATAAAAACCGCAGGGGCGATCAAATACCACCAAAAGAAAGCTCTATTTGTGGGAAAAAAAGGACGCCAATTTTGTTTTGGAGCCACGTCGCATGACCGCGCAATTGTTAGTTAAAGCGACGCAGTGCCGAATTGCAAAAAGGGGCCTGGTCCTTTGGCTGCCAATTGGTCCGGGGCTGAAGTGGTTAACTTAAGTGTAGAGCTTACCAGTGAGTCCACGCCAGACATGCCATTTAAGGGCTTGTTGGCCCACTTTTATTCATAAGAAAGAAAATGTCCAGTAAAGCAAACAGTTGCGCAGGGGTTTCCACCATCAAACGCAAAACAAAGTAAGAAAGGTTCAGTCTCCTGACTTTCTCTAGCAGCACCGCTGCTCAGGCTTTATGCCTCGGTCCTCCTGGCCATATAACAATGTCCCTGTTTTACGTGAAAACACTGTATCTCAGACAGCTTTTTTCCTCAGCTTTCTGCTGCTACGCTGAAACTAACACAGTGCAGACATGCACACTCGTGGCTACTCCCTTGTTCCCACATGGACTCCATGGGAGGGTAAAACTCTCTGATCCAGAGGAAGAATACGTTTTGCTCATTGCTTAAAGGATAAGGTCACCTTGTGTAACATGTTACATGTTATACCTTTATTCAGGGTATAACATGTTAGAAATATACTGTCACTTCCCCCACGTTTTGACAGCAAGCGGGGAAACTTCTCCTGAATGGAAAAAAATAGTGCCGCCTTTGTGGCTGTTGGCTATTAGTTCTCAATGAACTATCTACTTCCTGTCAGTATGAAACTGCATGCCCGTATGATGTACGGGTAGACAGCTTACACTGACAGTCTGTAGGAGTCATGCATGGCACCCGCAATCTGCTGACCTCGGGTGTAATGCTTTCCAGGCTCCTACAAAAAAAAGAAAGTAAATACACATTTTTTTACCTGCAAATTATTTTTTTATTTTTTTTAAGTGAACATATCCTTTAATTATAGGACTTATTCAGCAGGGGGAAGGCATGTAATGTTAAAAAACAGCAATTATTATTTTGTAGGTTATTAGGCAAAGGGATTACCCAACAAAGGAATATAAATAAAGGAACGCATTAAAATTGCTAAAGTCCATTAAAAACAAACATCTCTGGAGAATGCCTGGATAATGCTTGTACCCTGCATGTGCATCGGCGCATCTGTACCAGGTATATAACCTACTGCAATAATACTGGTAGCTGCCAGTAAATGACAGCTTCCAACTACTTACTTCCTTTGTAAACTAAGCAGGCAGATATTTTCTTTATCTATACCAGATCCTTATTGTAGATAAGGGTCTAGTTTTCATGTTAACCACTAGCCGACCAGCCGCCGCATTTATACTGTGGCAGGTTGGCACGGGTGCGCAAATCGCCATAGCTGTACGTTGCTCCTTTAAGACGTCACAGCAGGCGCGCGCGGTGCACCTGCAATCGCTCGTGACAGAGCGAGAACCGGGATCTGTGTGTGTAAACACACAAATGCCGTTTCTCTCAGGGGAGAGGAGACAGATCGTGTGTTCATACTAGTATGAGTCAGTCCCATCCCCCCTACTGTTAGAACACACCTAGCGAACACAGTTCGCCCCCTAGTGTTAACCCTATTCCCTGCCAGTGACATTTATACAGTAATCAATGGCTATTTTTAGCTCTGATCTCTGTATAAATGTCAATGGTCCCAAAATAGTGTCAAAAGTGTCAGATCTGTCTGCCGCAATGTCGCAGTCCTGATAAAAATTGCAGATCGCCGCCATTACTAGTAAAAAAAAGAAGAACAAAGACACAAATCTATGCGCAAACCAATCAATTTTTATTTTTATTTTTTACCACAAATATGTAGAAAAATACACATCAGCCTAAATTGAGGTAAAAATTAATTTAAAAAAATTTGGCTATTTATTATAGCTAAAAGTACCAAATATTGTGATTTTTTTTTTCAAAATTGTCACTCTATTTTTGTTTATAGCGCTAAAAATAAAAAACGCAGAGGTGATCAAATACTACCAAAAGAAATCTCTATTTGTGAGGAAAAAAAGGACAGAAATGTTGTTTGGGTAAAATGTTGCATGACCGTGCAATTGTCAGTTAAAGCAACGCAGTGCCGTATCGCAAAAAATAGCCTGGTCCGGAAGGGGGCAAATCCTTCCGGGGCTGAAGTGGTTAAAGGAAAAACAGTAAAGCCCCTAAAATGCTTGATTTTAGAGTGCTTTTACCTGCAACTTTTTTAAGTTAGTGACAGGGTCTTTTAAAGTCAACTTTGCTTATATCAGCCCTCATGTCATACCAAGTATGCCCCCCTTCCCATTGTCACTGGACCCAGTGATATGTACTGTGCCTCTGTCTGTCTTTCTAAATCAAATGCATATAATAGTACCCTCTCTCCAGACTGATAATGCTGCTGTCTAAAGGTGTCTCTGTTGCTCTACCATCCAGAGGTCTCCAAACTACGGTCCTTTGCTTGCCTTTATCCAGCCCTTGAGGTATTATTCCTTCCACTGACACCAATGATGGAGCATAATTCCTCCCACTGACAACAAAATGGAGCACTATTACTCCCACTGACACCAACTATTTCTCCCCTCATACCAAAGATTGTGCATTGTTTATTCCCACTGGGCACAGTCTGCCCCCCCCCCCCCTAAAGTCTGAAGGTGAGTAATCTGGCCCTTACATTAGAAAGTCTAGAGATCCCTAATCCAGAGTGTAGACAACCTATGACATAAAGTAGGTTATTGGTGGGATCACAGGGTAAAAATAAAAGGAAAACAAGCTAAAGAAAATGAATTCAGCCGCCAAATTTAAAGCAGAGTTTCACCTATTTAAAAGTCAGCAGCTACAAAAAGTGTAGCTTCTGACTTTTAATAATCAGACACTCACCTGTCCCATGGTCCAGCGATGCAGGTCCCCCCTCCTCTCCACGGCGCCTGCATTCTAACTGTGGGCGCCTGGCTGTGGCTTCACAGCCGGACGCGCACTGTTAATGGCAGGGCAATCTCCTGGGACCTGTGACGTGTCCCAGAAGATTGCAGGGAGGGAGTTGGGAGAGGTGATCTTCCTTCCGGCACCGCGGCACCAGGGGAGGAAGTGGGAGCTGGGTGCCTCTAAAAACAGGCCCCCCCCCCCCAAAAAAAAAGACATGCCAGCTCTTAAAGCGGAAATTTCATTTTTGGGTGGAACTTCGCTTTAAGGATTGGTAATCTGCAATACAATTTTTTTGTTTTGTTTTGTGGTTTATTACTGCTTTCAGTGTTTCTGTTGTCTGACATGAACCTAACAACTTGATACACTGATTATTTATATTAACAATGTAAGAATTCTGTATCATTATAATTAGTTGCAGCTGTTGGCCTAGGTCTCCTGGGGTCCTACACACAGAAGTAGCATATACAGCATTGTGCACACCCAGAACTCCACTCGAAACATCCCTGCAGGGAAAACCATAAAAGTCAATGTGGTGCTGAGGCCTAAGCAGTGCAGCTCATTTCACACTCTCGATCACGGCAATTTTCGGGAACAATGATAGGCGTTAGAAATAGTTGCCATGTGTCCCATTTCAAAGCCCATGCACACTTGGTATTAAGAGCACTTAATTACAATGTAACCATTTCACTACACTGTAATTATCTACAACTAATAGAATTTTTTTTTTTTTTTTTTACAAAAAAAAATAATAATATAACCCCCATTAGCCTAAATTAACACCACTCCATTCTCGCTGGTTTTTACTATGTTTTTTTTTTTTTTTTTACCATTCATTTGCAAATGCATTTTATATTTTTCATCATCAAATTGTTTATTTATTGCAACAACATAAAAAAAAACCTCTCTTTTCTTATTTGCAAATAACTACGCTTTGTACCAGAAACATAATTTTAGTGTTGTAAGAAACAGGACAGATTGCTAAATAAAAATTATTTCAACACAAATAACACTAGTTACCGTATTTTAAAACTATGATATGTTAAACTGGAAAACAATCTTTTTTTTTTACTAATGTTTGCCTTGAGAAAATATAGGTAAAATTAAGTTATGCTTGATAGGCAATAACATAAACAAAATATTGTTTGTCCCTTAGCTGGTAAATAGCTGGAGAAATTGAAGTGGTTACAGAGACTAGATCATGAAAGGCAAAATCCTCCTTTAGCAACATATGACAACCATATTTATGACAATGGTTATTTGGGGGACAGAGAGGATTCTTCTCCCCAGCAGCAGCTGGTGAATTTGTAAATTGATGTGGCTGTGTGAAGTTCTGCCCAAACAGTCACATCAGTCATTCACAGAGATATGGGAATTCATGAACAACATGTCCTGTCTTCCACCACGGTAAGACAATGTAAGTGCAGTAATCAGTCCATTGACACTTCCTCCAGCTCTCCAACTGAAAGCTCATACAATGATAGAGAAAGAGTCTGCAGGAGCCTGACATTGCATCTGTGATCCACTAAGGCTGTATTCACACCTATGCATTTTTTGTGCTTTTTGCAGATTTGCACTACAGAATGTGTTCCATAGGAAACCATGTTAAATGGACTGTAGTACAAATCTGCAAAATGCAAAAGGCACTAAAATTGCATAGATGTGAATCAGGCCTAATTCTGAGTGCAAAGCTTTGCAGGCTCCAGTGAAAAACAAAAATTAAATGCACATTTTTTTTTCCTCCAAAAATATGTGGATTTATTATTTTTCTAAAAGTAAAGAAATAACCCTGCTGCTATAGCCAAATCACAAGTCACTAATTTTCCAGACAAAGATATAGCATTTCCTGATAGCCATAAAGCTTGCCAGTCCCTTCTTGCACTATCCTAATATCCTATAATGCAGTCCATTAAAGTGATGGGCCAATACAAATATGTGAGAGAGGAGGGGGAAGTAGTGGAAAGCAACTGCACTACTCAGAAGTGTAAACGGCTTTGGATTTGCAACAACAGGCAGGACTAGGGGCATGTGGTTTATATCTGCATTTTTTTTAAGGATGGAGCCTTGTTAAAAGAAACCTGACTTAAAAAAATTAGCAAACACTGTCATTTCTAAACTCTCTCTTAAAAATGCAATTGCTTGCCCGGCTTCACTAGCTGCATGCCTTTTCTAGGTCAGTAACTCGTAAATATTATTGAGGTCAGAGATGGTCAAGCAGCTAGCATTTTCAGAAGGAAGTCAACAATGACAACCTTTGTATTTCTATTAGTATTGGACAATACAATGGTATATTTTCTCCACAGATAGCCTGCTGAATGAAAAGTAAAAGAACAGTCACAGACCCATGAGATAATTTCTCTACCAATCAGCACGTTCCTTGTCAGCGCATTTATATAGTGCTCACTTCCGCAGGAGCCCACAGTTTAGGGTCCCCAGAGTTTTTTCCCATAGTTGCACCCGCAGCCAGACACACAGTCACTCATTATGTGTATGCTTTTCTTATGTTTTTTGCAAAATGTGAACTTGGGTGGGAGTAAGGTAAGTGGGGGATACTCCAGGACCTCGAGTTAGTCGCAACTTGAGGACACTAATCTTCCTCCTATTCTTGCAAGCAGAGTCTTTGCACAAGCGGTTATTAAACTGAGCTATACCAGGACACTAGGCACAATAGCCCCTTTGAGCAATGCTGACTCAAGCATGAGGGGGGTGGCAGCAGCACACAGTCTCAGGGATCTCTCACTCCAGTCTGTACTCATTAATGTTCTTGAACAGATAGACTTCTCCTTTCAAAATCTTTCAGAGAACTTTTGTCCTGGTCTAGTATCAGTGATACCAGACCAGATCCTCAAAGTCCCTGAGTCAACTCCAGGTAACTTTCAGCGAAATATGCCCCACAGCTTGCCCAGCTGGGCCCCCGATGAACAGCAGACACATGGCAGGCCTTTCCTCCTCTGGGAAAATAGCCCTTCTGCTCCGAGTATTTATGTATTTATGCTCCTTCCCAGCCACCATCTGGACACCTCTCCCCAGAGATTGGCCAAGGCTGCATGAATATTCAGCTGCTGATTTGACTCTCCCAGCCCACTATCCTCTAGAACCTTTCCAGACAGACAGGGGAAGCAGTCAACCCTGCAGCTAGTGAAACACAGAACAGACCAAAACAATCACAGGCAGCTCAACTGACTACAGTGAGCCAGTAACTAAAGTTGCCTCACCTAGCACCTATCTAGGAGGGTTTAAAGTGATTGTAAAGGTAAACAATAAAAAACATAAATAAAACAAACATATCATACTTACCTCCACTATGCAGCCTGGACCTGCTCTTCTGGCGGCTCTCGTGGCTCCTCCCCTCATCTGTTAGCCCCCTCGGAGAAGCACTTCCCCGAGAAGGTTACCTTGCGTGCTCTCTCACAAGCCCAGCATTCAGTGTCCATAGAGACCGAATGCAGGACTTGGCCCCACCCCCCGGACCTCGCGTCATTGGATTTGATTGACAGCAGCGGAAGCCAATGGCTGCTCTGCTATCAATCTATCCCCTCAAGAGCTGAGAACCCCAGGCAGAGAGACAGCGCGTCCCCTCGGGTCAAGTTCAAGGGGTCAAGTAAGTAAAATGGGGCGCTGGGGGGACAGTCACAGCCAGGCGTTTTTTACACATTAACATTTATATGCAGCTTACAGTCCTGTCCCTTTCTCTCCCAATCTGCCTGCTGTTGCACAGGAGTTTACAAGATGCTGATATCAAGTCAAATTCATGTATTTAAACTAGTTGCATTAAAAATACACATTATGATCTATTAATGTATACAGAGCTGCATTAATGTGTGTAATTTACATTTCTCTGGAGATAAGCTTTAAATAATCTCAGGAAAGACTGATTATTTTTTGTGAACTGCTAGTATTTTTTGCAGCTTTGTTGGGAAAGGGGAACTAGAATGGAGACATTTGCCCAAGACTGCTAATCTATAGTACGACTTGAGTTTCAGGAGAATGCAATAAATCCCTACCAACACTTTTGTGGAACTATGACCCTTAAGTGCCACTATGAATGCACCACCAGTTCATGATTTATTAAAGTCTTGTTTTTTTTTGTTAAAAATAACACGTTATACTTACCTCCTCTGTGCAGTTTTTTGCACAAAGCAGCCTAGCTCCTCCTCTTCTCAGGTCCCTCTTCGGTGCTCCTGGCCAGTCCCTCCTGTTGTGTACCCCCAGAGCAAGCAGCTTTTTTACCATGATTTTGCTGCGATTTGCAGGGTTTTTTTTGTTTTGTTTTTACACTGTATATAGCTGGTTGCTAAGGAGGAGGCCGGAAAGCTGGCCGATTCGTCCTTAACAACCGATGAGTGGGTTCCCTCCCCCCCATGTCCATACCAGGCTCTTTGGTCTAGTATGGATTCAGAGGGGACCCCCCCCCCCCCCACACCAAAATACAAAAAAAATGGTGTGGGGTCCCCCCAAAATTCATACCAGACCCTTATCCAAGCATGCAGCCCAGCAGGTCCGGAAAGGGTGGGGACGAGCAAGCGACCTCCCCCTCCTGAACCATACCAGGCCATATGCCCTCAACATGGGGGGGTGGTGCTTTGGGACAGGGGGCCTCCCCACCCCGAATCACCTCTTGCCCCCATGTTGATGGGGACAAGGACCTCTTCCCGACAACCCTTGCCCGATGGTTATCGGGGTCTGTGGGCAGGGGGCTTATCGGAGTCTGGAAGCCCATTTAACAAGGGGGCCCCCAGATCCCGGCCTCCCCCCCTATGTGAATGACCCTCCTCTGATGCTAAGTCCTGCTCCCAACAACGAACCGTCTCCGATGCTGCATACCACTGATCTGTCTGCACCGATGTCAAGCATGATAACGATGGGACGTGGCCATCAGATGACATCATTCGGAGGCCCAGCCCCTTGTGACGTCACCGCCTCGGGCATGATAGGTCAGTGATGTCACAAGAGGGCGGAGCCTCCGGGTGATGTCATACGATGGCCACGCCCCCAACATTATCTATGACATGTTTGACATTGGCACAGACAGATCAGTGGGACACCGCATCGGAGGAGGTTCGTCTGTGGGAGCGGGACTCAGCATCAGAGGAGGGTAGTCAGCAGCAGAGGAAGGAGAACACCGGACAAAGAAGACAGGAGAAAGAAGAAGAACAGAAGAGGCAGCGGGAGAAGGAGAAGCCCGGAGGAGGAAGATGCAGGAGAATATGCAGGAAGACCGGAGGAAGAAGTGGGGAAGAAGAAGATATTTTTATTAAAAGACTGTATTTTTTCACACTACACTACTTTTTTTTGGTGAATGGGTAGGGGTACAATTTACCCCATACTCATTTACATAGGGGGGAGGCCGGGATCTGGGGGCTCCCTTGTTAAAGGGGCTTCCAGATTCCAATAAGCCCCCCATCCGCAGACCCCGACAACCACTGGGCAAGGGATGTCGGGAAGGGGCCCTTGTCCCCATCAACATGGGGGCAAGGTGCTTCGGGGTGGGAAGGGGCCCTCGCTCATCCCCTCCCTTTCCTGACCTGCCGGGCTGCATGCTCGGATAAGGGTCTGGTATGTTTTAAAATATTTTTGGTGGGGGGGTCCCCTCTGAATCCATACTAGACCCAAGGGCCTGGTATGGACCTGGGGGGGAACCCCACGCAGTTTTTTTCACAATTTTTTTTTATTTAGCAGGGAAGCTCACTGACAGCTGATGACTCATCGGTTGTTAAGGATGCGGTGGCAGGCTTCCAGGCCCCCTCTTTAGCAACCAGTTATATACAGTGAATATACAGTGAATGTACAGTGAATGTACAGCTGGAAAAAAAACACAAATCGCGGCAAAATCGCGGTAAAGATGCGGTACTTGCGTGTTGGATGCAGGTTCATTGAAGTCTATTACATGCAAAACGCTGTATTTTGCGGCAAAAAAAGTCCCGGACCCATTCCAAAAACGCAGAGGCACAAAAATGCATTGACGTGAACATGTTCCATAGGAACCCTTGTTAAAAAAATGTCCCTGCATTTCTGCAAAATGCATCAAAAAACGCATTTCGAGCCTTAATCCTTATCAGGATCTCCCACGAGATACAAAACTCCTGCTCCACTTTGCTGCCTGTGTCACAGCGGCAGGGACAGGATTAAGCGTAGTTGTACTAAGGGCTGAGTGTCTTTATGGATGCTCAGGTCTCACTGCGTCTCCACACTTGGTGCATGCCCCACATTCATGTACCTGTCTAAAACAGGTACATGACTGTCACTTACACTAACATTTGTCATGTGGAGGCAAGATGGAATTCTAAAGAATGTCTTAGGCACTCCTTATGAATCCCCCACATGTTTTAGATGTATTGCACAATGTATATGGGAAACGTGTACATGCAGAATATGGGATGTGTTCAGTGGCTGCATTACAATTGGCGTGTACTGCCAGCTGTGATATGTCACAAAAGAAAACAGTGTCTTACCTTACCCTTCAACAGCTAGCTATTGTCTGACACTCAACAAGTGCAGCCCTTGCAAAAGAAAGTTTAAACTCTCCCTGCAAGCCTTGGCTTAAGGCCTGAGAGATTTTCCTTGAAAACCTAGTCAAGGGGGAAAAAAGAGCAGACAAATTCACATGTGAATAAAACTGAAAAAACAGAAGACCTGGCTAAGCCATGTAAACTATCAAACAATAATAATAAATGAATCAGAGATATAAAGGCATGAAACAAGACGGCGAAGTAAAGCGAGACAGATATATTTTTTCCCATGTTTTTCAATTGGGATGGCATTTAAGATCTTGAACTGATTGACTGCCTCTAAAGAATCTGTTGTATCTGAAACATACGCATCAAGGAGCTCTAGTTTTCAAAGACATACCATTGTAATGGAAAAAAAAAAGATAAAAAAAAAACTATCCTCATTGCAGTCACATCCCTCTTCAAATGCTTCAGGTCTTCAAATTCTTCTTAGTTCACTACAAATAGGAATGCTTACTTTTCAAACAGATACTTTAATAGAGCTAATATTGTCAAATATCTACCACAAGGACACCTGAACAAAACTGTAACGTAACATTACCTAAATTCAGAAAGAAATTTTGGATCCATTGCTGGGGAGCAAATTAGACCTACAATAGAGACATGTGAGTAATTTATACCAGGCACATCCAAAAAAAACTTTTTTTATTTTTACTTTCAAAATTTTTTATTATTGGAAAAAGTACAATAATGCCCCGTACACACGGTCGGATTTTCCGACGGAAAATGTCCTATCGGACCATGTTGTCGGAAATTCCGACCGTGTGTGGGCTCCATCGGACTTTTTCCGTCGGAATTTCCGTTGGAAAAAGTTTGAGATCCTGCTCTCAAATTTGCTGACAACAAAGTCTTATCGGACTTTTTCCGATCGTATGTAGCGAATTCCGACGGACAAAGTGCCACGCATGCTCAGATCACATTACAAGACCAAAGCTATTGGCTACTAGCCTCTACGTAGTCCCGTCGTACGCAACGAACGTCACCACATTCAGAATGATCAGATTTTCCGACAACTTTGTCCGACCGTGTGTATGCAACACCAGTGTCAGACAAAATCCGTCGGATTTTGTGGTCGGAATTTCCGACCGTGTGTACTGGGCATAAAAAAACACAATCATACATACAGTCGATGCATAGAGGCGAGTTGCATAGCATCAATAATATACATGAAACGTAGAACCTCTAGTAGGCAAGGTGTTGATGTATTCCATAACTTACTAGTAAGGCCTCCCTAGGAGTGCTGCGAACGGCAAGACCAAGGCCCCCCAGGAGTTACCCTGTGGCACCCACGTCCCCCCGCTCCAAATAACTCTTGCTCTGGGAGGTTCCCCCAAAACTTTTTTTATTTTTTTTACTTTTGAACAGAATGGGCAATTAGAATTGCTTCTGTGTTGCTATTTCTGTGCCTATGAGAAGATTCTCCTTTTTTTCCCATGACACCAGGGCAAACAGTATAATATATCTTCTAATAATGGTGTTTTTTTCTGCTTTTTCTATCACCATCAGGGACATTTTCCATAAATATGTGTCTTCTGGCCTCCTGTTATTGCAATTGGGAGTAAAGGTAAATTTACCCAAAGGGGACAGGGAAATTCCACAATAGAAGAAGTCTTCCCTGAAGCTGGGCTTAAATGCTTTATGTATCGAATACACAGGAGAACATGTGCTACTGCACAGATGGTGCTAGATTTGTGATTTATATACAGGCCCTGAACTAAATACCTTTTACAGACAGTTGCAACCAAAGCAAGTGATGGACAAAATAAACCCTGGCCTTGATGTCCCACATAATGATTTCCAATAGGAAATGGCACTGCTGGGCTATTTAATGCCTTGCAGGGAAGCAGTATAGTTGTAGTACACAGATAGTTATGGCACCTCAATTTAGATGGCACTTTCTTGAGATGTGCAAAAATTAAACAGTACTGCAAGACGGGAAAAGTCTTTTTACTCAAGCCTCATAAGAATAGTATTTTAGCTTAGTGTGCCCTTCTTCAAGTGCTAACTCTCCTGAGATGGAGCGTATTCTATAGATATTCCAGTATATTAGGTCCTCTTGAAGGTTCAATTTACTGAAAACAGCAAGAGATTTTAACCTTTAGTAATATAAAACAGTCCTAGGTGATGTTAAATATTGACAGGATTTTTGCCCTTACTAACATTACCAAGTAGCACCTTCAGCACAGCAAATGCCACACAGTGTCTTTCCTCTTTATACACCAAGAAGTGTGTCCCCTACTCTTCATGTGCAGGGGTAGCTAACCTTGCTTGCTCCATATCTACGCCATGCAATCATTCAGGGGTTTCCAGATGCACCTCTCATCTTAACCAGTTTTCCAAAGTGAATGATGCCAACTGAAACTGAGTCTCCAACCATGGGGCATATATAATAATGTGAAAACTGAGAGTAGGCTCAACTGTGCCTTCTCCTCAATGGTATACATCAGAAGCCCAGACATAATTTTTGTTAGGCAGCTAAAGACATTCTGTGTGTGCCTTTACCAGAAACTTTCAGTGTGCTTGTACCAGAATAAGCAACAATGGCAGTTGCTTGGATCAGTTTGAGACTAGCATATAAGAGAAAGGTGCTCACAGACATGGCAATATACAAAAAGTTTTTTAACCTCAGTAGTTGAAACTGTTTAGTTGTGCTCAGGACCGCCATTCTTTATACCTTAAAGACAGTATCATTGTTAAAATTTTGTGGTGCTACAACCTGCTAATCATCTATCCCACAGATCCTTGATCGACTTGTATCCCTTTTGAAAATGAATTCCCAGCAAGGTTGCCAATAGCCTGTAAATTTACGGGCAGTTTATAAAAATCAGCTGATTTACAAACTGCCTGTAAATGTCTGTTACGGACAGCGGCTGCCCATAAAAAGTATGACTACGGGCTGGGTTTGGAACTGCACATGTGGAACTGCAGTTCTGAAGCCAATCAGGAATGGGCAGGGGTGCTCGTTGACATGGATCTGGTTTGGTGCCTTTTTTTGAATTACAGAACTGGAAGGGGAGCCGGGACTTGGGAATGCCACTGCTAATCAGGACTGTCATTGAAGGACTGGTGGTCTGAAGGAGAAGAGGTGGTGATGACAGCCCTGCACTTGAGCGAGCAATGGAGAAGGTTAGTGACAGCTCCATCCTCCAACCAGTCCACACAATGTCTGTGGGGAGTTACTGATGTTAGGGGGGAGTGAATACACTAAGGTAAGGGGGGGCACTGATATAAAGGTTCCACTTTATATCAGTAACCCCCTCAAACCTTAGTGTATTCACTCCGCAGAAGGTGGTCTGTGGTCATCAGCGTCCCCCCAACCCACATCAGACTTCCCTGCTGTGACAGACTTTTGGAGTGGGACAGGGCTTTTGGAGGGGACTGCAGGGTAGCCTCTGGCCTACTGACTATGCATTTGAGGGAGCTACAAGCATTCAGGAAGATGTCCTGTTATATAATGCAAATTTAACAGTCTAGGAAGCCATGATGGTCTCTGCCAACTTAAAAATCAGCGAGAAGATGGATGTGAAAAGAAAGCTGGGTAATGAGATTTGGATAGCCCCGGGTTTTCTTGACTACTGGTGCCGAACTGTCTGGGTGGGCACTGACCTGAGTCACGTAGGCTTGTCTAAGTTGACTAGTTGTTTATTAGGTCAATGTTAATTAGATCACTGTTAGCTGTTAGTTGCTAGTTGTTAATTTGTTTACTGTTTATGTTAGCTGTTCATTAGATGTACTGATATTACTGTTTACAGTTTGCATTGTTTAGGATAATGTGATCAAGCTCTTACCCGATTTTGTGTGGTATATATTCTGTGTGAATTTACAATAAAGTCAGTTACAGTATGCACCTAAGCTAGTGTCGTCTAGTTCTTGGGTGCAATTCTCAGCTATAATACCTAGTTCCAGAGTGGAAGAAGCTGTATCTTGGCAGAGGCACCCAGGCTGGGTGCCAGACGGTCTGTCAGGGCCCATAGTCAGTAGGCAAGAGGCTACCCTGCAGTCCCCCCCAAAAGCCCCTGTCCCGGTTGAGTCTTTCACACCAGCATTCCCCCTTAAATCAGTTTCCTCAGAGTTCCCCTTTGCATCAGAGTCTGCAGGATTTCCACTTACAGTACAAGGGGGGACTCTGCGGACCTTGATGTACAGGGGAACTCTGATGTAAAGGGAAATGCTGCAGACTCTGATGTAAGGGGGCGGAGCTCTGGTGACCAGAGACCAACTTACATCAGAGACCTCAGATATTTTCCTTTAAATAAGAGTCCACAGTGTTCCCTTTTACATCAGGGTACACAGAGTTCCCTTTTACATCAGGGTACACAGAGTTCCACCTTGCACTGTAGAGGGGAACCTTGCAGACTCTTATGCAAGGGGGAACTCTGTGCTGGCTTATATTAACCTGACCTTCATGTAAATGGAGCAATATGTTTTTTGCCTTTTGTTATACCATAAGCACAATTCTGACTAACTACATGTTTGTAGCCTAAATATTGACATTTGCACTGAAAACTGTAATTTTGGGTAACTTTTTGAACTGTCATTAAAAAATTGGCCCGGCCAGTAATTATATGTATATGTATTTTAACATCTCATCCATTTCACAATCTAACACTTGCGATCAGGGCTCCATTGTCTCATTCTCTCTAGCATCTATATAACAAACACAGACTCCTAATACTGTCTGAAAATGTCTGCATTGTCTGCAAAATGTCTGAAATGTCTGCATTGGGTATGCATATTAGGCTTGAGGTTCGGGTATGCCACTAGCATGAGTCCATAGCGAATCCTGCATGTTTAATGTTTGCCGACCTGACAAAATAATGTGGGAATTTATCACAATAACGGTGCTGCCTACAAAAGTTATATTTGTGTATGCAGCCTATGCTGTCCTGGTTAAGTTTTTTAATTATGCTGCCATTTTTTATTGTATTACATGTTATTTTCTGTATTCCCTTCCCTTTCTTGTGAGGTAATTTCCTTTTCCTCTGTGTGGGCTTCTGTAACCCCCCCCCCCCCCCCCAAGAAACACACAATTGGACTAGGAAAGCCAATACTCCTTTTAGACCACCTAAAAAACACTTCTATATCAAGTCTAACGCATCTTATTGTAATGCCACTGTGTTCTGCATGTAATAAAGCCATTTGTGGATTTCAAGTGTTTGTTGAGTTACCTATCTGACGAAGATTGTCTCTGCTATATACAGGCAAGGCACAAGGGTCTCAGGAATAGATTGTCCCTATTACAACAATTGGAGTCACAATAGTAGCCCTAATGGACTGTCTGGCCTTTAAACTTAGGTAACCAAGCTTAGAAGGGACAATAAGGGGGGATTTGCTTTTGGACAAGCCACCCCTCTCAATAAAAAGGGTGAGATCACAGCAGTCATATTGGCAATGTACTTTAGCTTTGATAAAGAAAACAGGGAGGGCTGCTGAATAAACTGCATAGGAAGAGATTAGTGCAGGGGTTGTGGACACTTTCAGGTCTGTAGAAGTAGATGTAAACCCTTACTTAATGTCATGTAGATAGAAAAATGCTGTGTATTTTAGACAACTAGTGGATGAAGGAGAATAGCGTTTTTACCATGAAAAATGGAAGGTCCGTTCCCCACCCCACAAAGTCCTGCAAAGGCAATGTAAAAATAAATATGCTTCTAAATAAATTAATAAACATACTTACATCAGTTCCAGCTTCTGATGCTTCTGGAAGGCCACCTTACTGTTCTTCACCACTGCCTCCTGGGATAGGATCAGTGGCATCGCTAGGGGGAGTGGGGGGTGTGGTCTGCACACGGGTGAGGGTGACACCAGGCTGAGACTGGCACCGGTGCCGCGGCTCTCTCATTTCCTTCCAGATCTCCTCAGCTGTATGCAATGTGCAGGGAGAGTGGTGGAGGAGGAAGTGAGGCAGAGACAGAGGTGCCTGGAGTCTGACACTGACTGTCCCACATGCCGCAATCATCTCTCTCCCCGCCAGCTGCACTCACTGCAGACCGGCCTATAGCCGCCTCCTCCTCGGCTCTGACATTTCACGTACACAGACCAGGAGGAAGAGCCGAGGAGGAGGTAGAGGGACAGCGTGCCCCAGCACCTGCCTAGGGCCGAGATATTGCAGAGGAGGGGGACAGGACATCTATGCTGCCAGGAGTAATTTTTGGGATGGGGGGTTGAGGGTATGTACTAGAGGGTGCTTTTTTTGGGTTAGAAATGACTTGTGCTAAAAGGAGGGGGGCAGATTTAATGTTTAACCCACCCAGTAAAATCCCTCTCCCCTCCCTAAGCACCCCCTAGCACATATCGTCTAACCCCCCACCCCCCAAAATCAAAGATCCCATCCCAGCTCCATCCACCCCCCATCCCAGCTCCATCCACCCCCCCAATCCCATCCCTGCTCCATTCACCCCCTCCCATCCCAGCTCCATCCATCCCCCCAATCCCATCCCTGCTCCATCCACCCCCATCCCATCCCAGCTCCATCCACCCCCTCAATCCCATCCCAGCTCCATCCACCCCCCCATCCCATCCCAGCTCCATCCAAGGTCTACAACTGGGCTGGCTGGAAGAGAGGGTGGCCTTATATGCAGACGGCCTCCTCCTCTTCCTGAATGATGCTGGCTCCTCCCTGCAAGGGGCATTGTCAGTCCTTGAGTCTCAGGGTTAATTGGTCAAAGTCGCAGCTGCTGGCTATTGATGCTGATGCTAAAAAAGAGGCCTCGGCTTCTCTTCAACTACAATGGGTGGACGAGTTTACCTACTTAGGGGTGTGTATTTCAGGGAACATGTTTGTCTTTATTCCAATGAACTTGTCCCCAGTAATCAACTCAGTCAGAGCCAAGCTGAAAGCATGGGAGAACCTCCTCCTGTCCTTACTGGGTCATACTAACCTCATCAAAATGAAAATCCTTCCCAAGTTTACATATTTGTTTCGTAAATTCCCCTCAATGGATCCCGAAATCATTCTTCTCCCAACTAAACAAAATGTTCTCCAAAATGTTCCCCCCGCTTTAAGTTAACCACTCTAATGCGCCCTTGTTCGCAGGGGGACCTAGCATTCCCGGACTGTCACAAATACTTCATTGTGGCCCAATGGGTCACTGCATTTTGGTGGCTTGTTCCAGATAGATCCAACTCGGCTTGAGTTGTAGAGACTTGTGATCTGTGTAGGCGTTGTCAAATCTCCTTTTGCTGGGTCCAAAGGCTCCATACGACCTAACCCCTTCCATGCGTACCACCCTTAGGGCCTGGAGGGAAGGCCTGGCCTGTGAAAAGTATCCTCAGACTGCTGTATCTCTGACCGCCCCGCTCTGGAACAATTCCAACCTGGGATTCCAGACCCTGTGATATGGGCCAGGTACCATATTAAGGCTCTCTCAGACATCACCTCAGACCTAACAATTTTCTCCTTTGATCACTTAATGTCTCATCACAACATCCCACTCTACCACACATTCAGATATCTACAGTTGTCCCATGCTTTCAGGGCTCAGTTCCCTTCAGGCAAAAGGCAGATGGTGCGGTCCTGGAGCGGATTCTGTGATTTGATTGTACCGAAAAACCCACCTCCGTGCTATATGCACATCTCCTCCGGGTCTAATCTCCTGAACTGTCCAGGCTCCATCGGCAATGGGACCGGGATGTTCTGGAGATGGACTCCGAGGATTGGGGAGATGTGTGGGACTTCCCATTTAAAATACTGGTTTCCTTGAGAGACAAGATTGTCCATAGGGCATATCTTACTCCCGCTCGGGTGCACAGGATGAGGTCTTCTCTCTCCCCGGAATGTTGGCGTTGTGACCATGCCCCTGGGGACTTTTTCCATATCTTTTGGTCCTGCCCGGCAATTACAGGTTTCTGGTCACAAATTCATTCAGAGGTGAATGATCTGCTAAGTATCTCTATTGATCCATCCCCAAGAATATGCCTGCTGGGGCTGGTGGAGGACTTGGTGCCCAGAGTGGCTGAAAGAACCTTGTTGGGTCTCCTGCTGTTCTATGCCAGGAAATCCATTGTCCTATGATGGAAGCGATAGACTCCTCCCTCTATAGGTTTATGGAAAACACTTGTTAACAATGTGATGCCCCTTTACAGGGACACCTATATACATAGAGGCTGTCCGAAAAAACACAACAAAGTTTGGAGTAAGTGGTTAGCAGAACCCTCCACTGCTGCAACAGATTAGGTGACCTCTCTGATATATGATGGCTCACCTTGACATTCTAACAGACCAACCCGGGATAGCACGATATTCTAGGTGAGCTAGCTCATTGTCAGTCCATCCCTGGAGCAAGAGCCATGACAGCCTATTGATGATGTTATATTATGGTAGTCGTAAATATACTAATGGTCCTTGATATTGTAATGATACCTTGTGACCCCTGCATGGATTCCTTCCCTGTTAATAAAAAAAAAGTGACGCAGTGCCGTATCACAAAAAATGGCCTGGTCATTAAGGGGGGAAATCTTCCTGGTTAAGGTTAGACAACATTGCAGCTTAAATTAGAATTCACAGAGCAACTGAATACATAGAGACAAATTTAGCAGTGGTAAGCCACTCATTTGCACTCAAATTTTATATTACGTTTTTTGGGTGCCTCCCAAAATTTGGAAGGAACAGTGCACTAGCAAGCTGAGGAGTAATTGCTTTAAACAGCATAAATAAACAGAATTATACTGGTGTTTTGAGGCTATGGATGGATAGATATATACAGTAGTCCACTCACCATCAAAACCCAGCGGCCTGCAGTGTGCTATATGGTTGCCAGACTGCACAGTAATGAGTTCAACCCCAACCAGACTGTTTTCACAGTTTGCCAAATGGGCAAACTAAATGGCCAGATTTGACCAGTTTACCCATCCAAACCTCCAGCTGATGCAGACAGAAGCCATTTATTTAATAAAATATAAATTGCAGCGCTATAAATCAAATATCAGACCAAAGTGCAACAACTGTAATAAAGTCCCTATAGTGCCAGGACTAGTGGTTTACATGCACATTTTCTGCACTTAATTGAGCAGCCTGGATTTCCGGTGAGTCTAAAACTCAGCTGCCTAGAACGTCGAAAGATTACCCGATACATTTTTTTTTTATCAGATGGATTGTTTATTTGCACATTAATATAATTCTTCGACCACTGCAAGAATAAAAGTGGGAGTGGGGCAAGAAATGTCCCCGTCCTCCACATATGGGATGCTGGTAGACAAATAAATTACAGTTTAAAACAGTTTATAGCAGTTGTTATTACTTACCTATGATTGGCTTATAAGGTCTGCAATGGTCCTGGCAAGAGCAGGGATCTATAAAAGGAAAAAAATGTGTCATTAGCAGTGCAGTCGGCGGGGATCAGAAGAAGGAAGCACATCTACGGCTGTACCATGGAGTCATTGTTGCGCCAGATGATGGAGCAGGCTGGATCCGATGACGGAGAATGATGGCTGCGGCTGTGTCTCTCTCTACCTCTCCCTTCTTCTACAGCATGCATGGCTTCCCCTCCGCCTGCTTTAGCATCTCAGCCTCCTTCGTTCATCCACGCCCCTCCTTTTGCTGTCCTCCCACCTATGCCTCTGGATCCTCCTGCTGCTGAGACGGCCTCTTCCTCCCGTTGGGAACTGCCCATTGACCCTGTGACGCAAGATGCTTCGTTCGGAGATGGCCGTAATGATCTCGGATATTCTCCGGTCTCTGAAGATGGCGCATGCACAGTACGGCTGATGACTATATCAAGGAGGACCTGCAAGAGGCTGCGCAGGTTCGAATCCCCGTCGGAGTGTAAAGATCCTGGAAGAAAAAAGAAGAAAAAAATTAAAAAAAACATGGTAAAAAAACAATGCTCAGCTACAGATTTATTGGAAGATAACCCTTCAGTTACCAGAGAGTTATTAGTAGATATGCCTGATATGCCTATGGAAACCTGCAATGCACAAAGTAATATGTCTGCTAATGTTTCCACGGTTGCAGATCTGATTCCACAAGGCGTTGTTAACCCTTCGCAGTCAAATTTGCAAGTGTCCAGAGGTGAGTCTTTTGATGCCTCGATTTTACAGGAATTTGCCTTATCTGTCAAATTTATTGTCTAAGTTATTGCCTTCTTCTTCTTTATTGCCTCATTCATCTAATCCGTCAGGACTAGCTTCTGTATATAGAGAAAAATGTACATAATGCTGTAGATTCTCCTATAATCCAAAGTGTTTTGTTGTCTGCCCCTGCTATGTCTGTGGGGCCTTCTCATAAATCTGCATCTCTTATACCAGAAGCATGTATGAAAGAAGTTCTTTCATGCGAATTGTTGCCTTTAGGTTTCCATTTAAATGTTACAATTAAAGAGAAGATATGGAAAGGAGAATATATTGAATTACTTTCATTATTGCCCTCTATTAAGGAAAATAGGCTTGATAAAAAAGATGGAGAAAAATTTGAGGATGATAGGGGCAGGTCAGTTCCCCATAATTTCAACAATTGGTTACAAGCCTTTTGCATATATGCAATTATTATGGGAGAGCGGCGCCAGGAGTTATGCAGTGGTCTATTCCAACATGTAGAAATCATTTTTGAGGTGTATAAGAATTTTCCAGGTCTTTCCTGTTTTTTTTATGATGAGTCTTTCTGGCAAAAGCTTTCTATACACCAGTCTTTAAAATGGGGTATGAAAGATGTCGGCCTGTGGCTTAATCTATTGTTGCCGCAGAAACAATTTATTAAACCTACTACACTTATTGCTGGACCTTTTTTATAAAGGATTATGTTTTAATTTTAACGAAGGTCAGTGTAAATGGCTTGCCAATTGTAGATATAAGCACGAATGTGCTCATTGTGCAGGGCCGCACACGGCTGTTCGTTGCTTTAAGAAAATAGGTCAACATTCACTTCACTTTGAGGGATAATTTTCTTAAAAGCGGTAACTTCAATGATATTGGAAAACATGTTACTATGGCTTCATCTGTACCCAGATCGCAAGAAAGTGGACATGCCAATTAATGGATTTCATTAGGGTTTTCCTTTACCTTCTCTCTTCTTTATCGGGACTGCGACATTATGGAAAA
The DNA here is from genome assembly GCA_028564925.1 of Lithobates sylvaticus. Lineage (NCBI taxonomy): Eukaryota > Metazoa > Chordata > Amphibia > Anura > Ranidae > Lithobates > Lithobates sylvaticus. The sequence continues at coordinate 211,980,558 of CM053029.1, read as the reverse complement.
CACATCGGACACTTTTGACACATTTTTGGGACCATTGGCATTTATACAGCGATCAGTGCTATAAAAACGCACTGATTACTGTAAAAATGTCACTGGCAGGAAAGGGGTTAATACTAGGGGGCGATCAAGGGGTGATTGTGTTCCCTGTGTGTGTTTCTAACTGTAGGGGGAGGCAACTGACCTAGAGGAAATGACAGATCGTGATTCCTAGCTATTAGGAACTCACGATCTGTCTCTACTCACAGAACAGAACAGGGATTTGTGTGTTAACACACAGGTCCCTCTCGTGCCCATGACCATCAGCCACGAGCATTGGCACCCCCACAGTGCAGCGGAGCGCGCGTGCCTGCTAACCCGCTTAAAGGAGCCGACGTATAGCTACGACGGCTCGCGGGATCGTGCCGACCTGCCACAGTATAATGATGGCGGCTGGTCGGCAAGCGGTTAAACGATGAAATTGATTCTGCTATGTGTTCTGTATCTTATTCCTCCTTTGAGGATGCTTTGGTTAAAATTCGAGCTGTTGGTAATTCTGCTTTCTTGGCAAAAGCTGACATAAAATCTGCTTTCCGCCAGTTGCCGATCCATCTGTGTTCAATTCGTTGGGTTTTGTTTTTGATGAGAAATACTTCTTTGATAAGTGTTTACCAATGGGGTGTTCTATCTCCTGTCATTATTTTAAGCTTTGTTCTTCATTATAGAATGGGTGGTTATGCATCGTTCTGGTTCTTATAATTGTATACGCTATTTGGATGATTTTTTATTGTTATGTAAGGCTGATTCTTTAGATTGTTTATATATTTTCACAGAATTTCAGGTGATTTGTCTTTTATTCGGGTTCCATTATTTCCTGAGACGTCTGTTTCCCCGACCACATGTTTGGAATTTCTAGGTGTCTAAATTGACACTGTGGCTATGGAATTTTGTCTTTCTATGGAAAAAATTGGAAAGACCAGGCTGATGTTGGATTTTATTTTCTCTAAACAGGAGGTTCACTTAAAGATGATTCAGTCATTATTAAGTTTGTTATCATTTGCTTCTAGAGTGATACCTATGGGAAGAATATTCTCAAAACGCCTTTATAGAGCTATTTCAGGAGTTACTTCTCCTAGACATTTTATTAGGGTCACTGATGACATTCGTGCTGATTTGTTTATTAGGCACAAGTTTTTATATTCTTTTAATGGATGCTCTTTATGGCAAACTCCTTTTTGTGTCGCATCTGCTTTTAATCTTTTTATAGATGCTTCTGGAGCTTGCAGATATGGGGCGTTTTGGCAGGGTCACTGGTCACCGAATAGATAGCATTCTTCTTGGACTGATAAGGGTTTTACTACTAATATTGTCCTTCTGGAGTTGTTTTCTGTTATCGTAGCTCTTGAACTTTAGGGAAAACTGTTTAAAAATAAGAGAATTCTATTGCATTCAGATAATAAAGGGGTTGTTTTTGCAATTGCCGGTTTGGTTTCCAAATCACTTCTGGTTATTTCTATTCTTCGTTATTTAGTATTTCAATGTTTAGAATTGAATATATGGATAAAGGCTAAATATGTTCTGGGAATTAATAATCTCATTGAATACTCGTTGTCTCGTTAACAGATGGGCGGATTTCAAGAATTAGTTTCAGATGCAGACCAGATCGGACTGTTCTGTCATTTATGGAAACTGATATGATTCCTATGAAGATTGCTTTTCGAGACTCTTTGGCTCCCTCCACGTGGTCATGTTATGAAGCTACGTGGAATCTGTGGTGTTCTTTTTTGCGGTATTGCAAAGTGTCGAATGACTGCGTTACAGAGGATTTAGTATTGTCATTTTAAACTTTTTTAATGGCTAGTAAATACTCTTATTCTCATATTGTAAAGACATTAGCAGGAGTGTCTTTTTGTAGGAATATACAAGGTTACTCTTCATGCTCTAGTTTTTTTTCAGTAAAACAAGCTTTAAAGGGCTATCATAAAAAACACAGCTTACCTGATAAGAGATTGCAAATTGCTGGAGATATATTAATTAAGATATGCTCTGCTACCGAGGTTGTATGTTTTTCGCCATTTGAATCGTTACTGTTTAAACTGTCTTTTTGCCTATGTTTCTATGGCGCTTTTAGGATCTCTGAGCTGCTTCCTCCTAATCGAACTGCTGATTCACGTCTTCTGCTTTCTTCTGTGGTTCTGCATTCAGGGGTTCTTCACATGTTGTTATTCAAGAGTAAAACTGATCAATTTGGTCGTGGCCGTTGGATTACCATCCACAAACATGTAGATATGTCTATATGTGCGGTGTCTCTGACTCAGAATTACTTAGCATTGCAGCCACCTTCTGATAAGCAATTCCTTATTCATGCGAATAGTGATCCTTTGACAATTTATCAATTTAATGCCGTTTTGAACAGATGTCTTTGTATTTTAAAGCTTGACCACCTTCCAATTTCCTCACACTCTTTCCGTATTGGTGCTGCTACTGCTGCTGCAAATTTAGGTTTTTCAGAATCTGTTATTAAAAATATTGGTAGGTGGAAGTCTAAATGCTACAGTTCTCATGGTTGTCCTAATGTTTTTTTTTGAATTTCAGATTCTCCATTCATCACTTGGATCGTCGGACATTCTAACGTATATTGGGCTTATAGAAGAGCTGAATTTCGCTGTTATGGTCCGAATTTAGATTTACCTACATCTCGCTTTGCCATATATTGGTACGGGCATAGCAGCTTAAAATGGACTGAATTACGCTATTATCTTCCATTTGGCTGGAAACAACCTTGGTCTCCTGTATTAAATCTGATTTGATGTGCATTCATAATGTACTTCCTAATTGTGTCTTAGTCTTTTTGGAGATTATTCCTCGATTACGTTGGCTTTCCTCCGAATGGAGGCATTTCGAAAAAATCCATAAGAATGTTAATAGAGCTGTTGCTAAGTTTATGCCTGTTTTGAATGGAATATCTTACAGTCATGTGGATTTGGAGGGTGGTATTCTAGGTTTTTACCATCTGGATGGAATACACTTGTCTGATATTGCACTGGACATCCTGAATATGAATTTACAGTCATGTGTGGAATTGGCCGTGAGCCAGTTGGGGTGCTGTGCTTATTGTACATAAGCTCGGCGTATGGGACTTTAAGTTATTGTTTTATTAACTTGAGCTTTAATAGCTAAGCTAAAATGGGTTGTTGTTGTTGATATATTAATATTGAGATTTGATCATATGCTATATGGACTTTATTACAGTTGTTATATTTTAATCTGATATTTGATATATTGCTGCAATTTATATTTTTTTTATCACAGAGGGATTGAGCATATTGCTATTTTGCTAGCAGCTACAGGCTGTATATACATTCCTTAGGTGTTTAACGCTGAGTTTATTTTTATATTTGAGATCCTGTTCATTTATTTAATAGCATTATCATGACCACAACTGAATGACAGCTTCCAACTTGCTGGCTTCTTTTACATTGTAAACAAGCTACGTGGGATCCCGGGTGATGTCATTGTCAAAAATTGTCAAAAATTGCCAAAAATGGTCGTTACTATATTTGTTCAATGATGTCCACTAGGTTCCCTGGTGCTGATGGAATGTAACTACAACTGTCATTTGTAACTGTAGTATCAGCGAGAGAGGATTGCTATGGTGGCATGTTGTCATTCATTGTGAACATTCATCAATGTCAATCACCTTATCCAGAGATGTAGATCCAAGATGAATCATGATGGTTTGCAACCCGTCAATAGGATGACCCAAGCAATGATCCTCTCGTACTGATGTTCCCATCGCAAATAACACCACCCAAGCTGGCTGTTAAATGTAAAGTCAGGCCAGGCATACTGGTTGATGTCATGGACCAAATATCATGATTCCCAGCCAGGACCCCCACACATGCCTGGAAGGATCTGGTATGGATATTGCAGGGGATCCCATGCTGTTTATGTTTCCTGTTTTATGCCTGAGTCCCCCTTAAAATCCTTAAAAAAAGACAATTATCAAGAATAATCTGTGTAACCTGTGTATTTTTAATGTTGCCCTTTTAGCTGCTCCTTAAGCCCACTGAACTGTATTTTTGATTTGGTACATATTCCCCGTGCCAGTGCCCGACTACCCCTGACCTTTTTGTAACCAAAGATTGCAAACCGGCCTTGAAAAAGCAAACAAGCTTTGGCTCCCAACTGAACCAACTTTGCAAATCCCTAATACACAGAATATTCAGCTAATTATAAAGCCCTTTACATTTATTTACTTTACTATCCGCCTTGCTGTGCTGTCTGGCAGGAAGAAGATGGGCAAAAATACATGTACTGATTGGAAAAAACAGATGTTTATTTAATCTGCATATTTAGATTTGCTTGGTGTTCAGCTTTAAACTTGTGAGCCCCTCTTGACTTTTTATAATATTGTCATTAAAACTCAAGTATATATTTTTTTTTACCTAGCAAATGTCAGGATCAGCAGGGGATGGAGACACAGTATGAGACATTGGAGACATGCAGACAACAGGGAAGCCTGGATTGGAGTAAGGGAGCACGAATAGCACAGCAGGTAGGAAAGACACACTGAAAGCTAAGAGATGCCATATCTTAACCAGATCCTTACACCCAAGTGTTTGTTATACAGTCTTCAATTTTTACATGTTTTTTTCCCCTTCTTTATGAATCTTTGTTGTGCTAATTCCTCCTTGCCCCGTCGTTTTTTTCAGATTTTGCTGGTTGACTTAAGTCGTCTGTGTACTCATAGCTTACTAGTCCTGAACAATGTAGTTGCTATCAGCCTCAGAAAAGAAGCAGTTTATATAGAGAAATCTAAAGACTTTTGTGTTAGGGCTGAACATGGACCCATTCCTGTGCGATTCACTGTGGTGCATTTTTTTATTTGAATGGACCAATCAGCTTTCAGCTTTTTTCAAAGCTTAATTGAACAAGCTGAGTTCAGAAGCTGATTGGTTACTATGCACAGCTTGCACCAGATTCTGTTTTAGTAAATATCCCCCACTGCGTCTGCAATCTGTGTCGTTAGGAATAAAGTCACACCCCATAGCAGACCGCACGCCCATGAAAAAAACTACAAAAACAACTACAAAAACACCAGAATATACATGACTTGAAAAAAAAACATCCGCCACTATCAACCCCTGAAAGCCCGACAAACAATGCAGGTGCATGAAAGCAGAAGCTCAGATCCAGGAAGCTGAGAGAGAAGCCAACACATGGGTTACTTGCATTGCTGAGGCACATCACCAGCACCATATAGAATTTTAGGGCTGCATAGGGACTACTTCATCGAGGCTGACAACCTGACTTGTCACCTTGATATGGAGCTTGGAAACCCTGTTGGTGCTATGACTCAGTAAACCAAGGCCAGCAATAAGATAATGATGCTGGATGATGCCTGAACAAAGATGGCTCCATACTTTTGGAGGGAATAGCAGATATAGGAGTTGTCAAGGGAAATACTGTGTTTTTTTTAAATATTTTTTTCTTTGCTATTTATTATGTTGGAAAGCCTATCGAAGTCAATGGCAGCACATCAAAGTGCGTTTTGATGCATTTGGTACATTGGCAACAAGTATTAACAAACCTTGGGCAATGGTTGTCAACCTTAACCCTTCCAAATCATAAAACAAAAAATGCATTGAAAACGCATGTCAATGTGCTTCATTGTCAACATGTAAGAAGCATGTATATCTAACGCTACAAAAAAAACAAAAAACAAACACTCTACCCTTTAAGTATAACTAAAGGCAAAGCTTTTTTTTTATTTTGGATAGAGTGGAGATGTATTGCAACACATGTCAGGTTTGTATTGCTGTTAGGGAGATTCATCCTCTCTATTTGTCTTGTATACTATTATCACCCAAAGCAAGAGTGAAAGAAAATCGCAAATATTGTGTTGTCATCAGAACAGGAATAGAGAGGAAATTATCCAATAAGGACACTAATTCTAATGACCCCGATGACAACCATGGACTCCCTGACTTTGGAGGAACTTCATCACTTCCTGTTTTGGTTATGGGACAGGAAGTGAAGGGAAATCTCTCCAATGGGACACAAAAGATAAAAAAAAAACTCACAGAATACGAGAAGTAAGGCTGGGTTCACATATTTGCGGCTGCGGTTTTCAGCCTTACAGTGCCTAAGATTAGTCCTTTATGGGCTAATTTTAACACATAATAATTGAATACAACAAATGAGCAAAACATATGAGATACGGCTGTGTTCCTTTTGTTCTTTGGCACAAAAGGTAGAGTTAACTTTAGCACATTTAAAATATTCCCATTTTTCATAAAACATTCAGCAATGCTTCAAAGCAGGTTCAGGTAAAAAGGCATGAATTTACGCTTTACCTGTTCATGGTTGGGTTATTAGCGGTAGTTCTCTTCCTATGTACAGCTGCTAAAGTTCTGTTTGCCAGGAGCAAAAACTCAAGCTTGTGGGAAGGTAGCCAGTGACACGGGACAGATTTTACCATCACAGCTAGTGAACATAACAGGAATCCCCCTCCCTCTGTCTGCCCAGGTACACTTCACAGCTGCACACACTGCTTCCATTCTGCTCCTAAGTTTAAAAAGGTTCTTGTTAATTCATTCTGCCTCAATTCTTTTTAAGACTCTGGCAATGGCTTTTTTTAATATTAAAGCTGAATTAAAGGCAAATATAAAACTACCATTTAATGCAGTGGATCATTTACAGTACCAAAAACGATTAAAGTGCATACATACATAACCTGTATATATACAGTGCCTTGCAAAAGTATCAAAAGTATTCACCCCCTTGGCTTTTTACCTACTTTGTTACATTACAGCCTTTAGTTCAATGTTTTTTTTAATCTGAATTATATGTGATGGATCAGAATACAATAGACAATAGTCTAAGTTGGTGAAGTAAAATTAGAAAAATATATACATAAAACTATTTTTCAGAAATCGTGAAAAAGTGGTGTTTTAAGCTTTCCGCCCTCCTATGCTCAACACCTCTCTGCGCTACTTGGGTGTGTGTCCTTACAATGTTTGGGGTGATGAGTGATGTAGACCCCAAATAGTGGTGTAATAGGCAAATATATAAATAAATAAATAAATATATATTGTGTAAGTGAATAAATAAATAAATATTAGGTGTAGAACTGTGTGTACTAAATTATAAATAAATAAATAGATATAAAATGTAATAAATGTGGTTACAAAAATTGATTTCAGTGGTGTACTAAAATACAATTTGTAGCAGCTGCTTAAAATAACAGTAAAATTGGAGTGATATAAATAAAGGGTTAGACACCAGAATGCTCTATGGCTGTGTCCATCCAATACTTATAGCAGCGCTAGGTGATGGTTTTTCAACTTGATTTGAAAAAATTGTGCATATATATAAACATTTGGTGTATGTATAAATAAAAAATATATAAAATAAATAAAAATATAAAATCAAAATGACTAAAAGGGGTAAAGGAAAGTGCACCTTTAAAATACACCTTACACAGTAAAGAAAAGATCACCTTTACATTACGCCTTAAAGTGCTGAGTGCATAAATTGATGAGTCAAAAGTGCACGTGAACAAATAAATAAATAAATAAATGAATTTGATCGATAAATGGATTGCACTGCGTGTTTTCATCAAAAAACAAAGAGTCCGCGTGAAAAACAAACGATCCTCCAATCTGATGGATCAGCAATATGGCGAAAGTGACAGTTCAAATAAACATGCGACAATATGATTCTGTGTTGATTTTCCGTGAGTGATCCAAAACTTCCACATTAGGTGACACCGTGTTAGAGGGTTTATCCCCTTTTGGGGGTACACTCACCAGAAGTATACTTAAAACACGCCTGTAGTATTAGACCACGAGGACCTTCTCCACCAACATCAGCTACAGAATTCACCCGCACATGGATACCACCAGCACACCAGCCTCCTTCTCCAGTGTTATATCCCCCTCAGCGCAGTTATTTAAAGTTGTGCATGCAAATAAACAAGGGGCCACATAGCGTAATATTGCTAAAAATTCGTTTATTGAAACTATTTTTCCCCTAAACAAAGAACTTCCCCCTAGTGGGTTAAGCGTACCAGAAATGGTTAAAATTGCAGCATTTGGATAAATGTATAAACGGTACTGTGCCTGCTCAATAGCGCCGGATGTGGAGCCTTTCCAATTCCCTGAGAGAGAGAGAGTGGCGTCCTTCCTGTCCGGACCCGCTGGAATGCACCGTGGACCGCAAACGTATGACGTCACTTCCTGTTGACCTACGCCCTGAAAATTAAAAGTCAGCAGCTACAAATACTGCAGCTGCTGACTTTTAATAATCGGACACTTACCTGTCCCAGGGTCCAGCGATGCAGGGGATCAAAGACCTGCTCGTCCCCCTCTCTGTTCCACAGCGCTGGCATTGTTCCTAGCACCAAGTGGCCCCGAGATGCAGGGCCCCAAAATCGGTCAACTGTGTCCATCTACAGCAATGTAAAGTCCAGAGGGCATCTAGGAACCCTTAACTACCAAGTTTGAAGTTCGGGGGACCTATGGCTGCAAATGGGCACAGCGAGGCTGCAAATGGGCATTGTTGACCCACTTTTCCACTTACAGTAGCTGCGCATTTCTCACCCTAGGCTTAGGTGCCTCGGCTTATATTCGGGTCGGCTTAAACTCAAGTATATATACGGTACTTGTTTTTGACCCAGTTGGTAGGATTTCTTACCATGCATAGTCACTGGGACATCTAGGAGGAATTCTACTAGCTTCCACTTTGGTCACTGGGCCAGGATGTTGGAAAAAAAATCTCCCCAGTGGGTACATAGATGGTAGTAATATTTAACAGTTAACAAGTTTTAACCTGACCCTACTTTATTCAAAACTATACAATAAACAGTAGATTTGGTTCTTAACCTATAAGGCTGCTTTCACACTGGGGCGTCAGCGACGTCGGCGGTAAAGCGCTGCTATTTTTAGCGACGCTTTACCGTCGTTTTAGCAGAGGTTTTCCGCCACTAGTGGGGCGCTTTAACCCCCGCTGGCAGCCAAAAAAGGGTTAAAATGACCCGCAAAGCGCCGCTGCGGCTGCACTTTGCCGGCGGTTCGGCGGCACTGCCCATTCATTTAAATAGGCAGGAGCGGTGTATACACCGCTCCTTCACCACTCCAAAGATGCTGCTTGCAGGAGTTTTTTTAACGTCCTGCCAGCGCATTGCCTCAGTGTGAAAGCACTCGGGCTTTCACACTGAGACTGCAGGGGAGCCATTTATCAGGTGCTTTACAGGTGCTATTTTTAGCCCAAAAGTGCCTGAAAAATGCCCCAGTGTGAAAGAGGTCTTACTGAATGGTGCCATGAAGACATGATCCTGCATATGCATGAAACAAAAACTGCTGCATTTCATACTTTTCATTTTGTTGTTTCAGTTGACAGCTGGCTCTTTTACATTTTGTTCAGTAATATATGTTGTATGTGGTATTTTCTGAGCAAAATGAAAAGCATGCCAATCTCTTAGACATGTCAAGTTGTTGCTTAGTAACACCATGCTGCCATTTTTCCCAACAGTACCTCTCTTCCACTTTGGCGTAATTCCATTTCAGTTTGTGACGGAGATTTGTTACCTTCCAAGTACACAAAGAAGAAAAGGTCAGTTCCAAGGAATGCAGTAGGAACTGCTCTGTTCCTGCATACGCTGTGGTGTTTCTCAATATGTAGGGGAGGGGAAAAGACACATAAGTTGTCAATGTATTAGATATTTTAAACAAACATCAGGAAATATAACTACTCAAAGTCGCTACATTCCAAAATCTGCTGTTAATATATTTAAACTATCCAAATAAAGTAGAACAAAACAACAAAAAATACAGTCATTAGCCAAGTTCTCAGAACATAAAATCACATATCATTTATTTAGCCACAGTGTATCAAAATGGATACTGGAATAATAGAAAATGGATCTCTATTCGACCTGTTACTACTGCCATTAGTAACAGTCTTCATGTTCTTTCACACTACGTGCAATGGCTTTAATTATTAGTATCCACAATAATCACTTTTGTATGCATATGTATTCTTAAGTATATGTAAACCTAAAAGTAAAAATTTGATATACAGTATATTGGATGACTTCCTAAATGTTAAAGCTCCTGTCACTAAATAAAATGGTTAGCTTACAGTCCTGTTTTCACCTTGCTTTTGCTTGGTGCTTTGATGAGGCTTTGGTGGGGCTTCGATGAGGCTTTGGTGGAGCTTTGGTGGGGCTTTGGTGAAGCTTCGAGGGGCTTCGGTGGGGCTTCAGTGGGGCTTCAAGCGAGCTTTGCCATAGACTTCTATGGAGGCTTTGAAGACGCTTTGAAGCACCACTAAATCTTCATGGAGTACAATTTATAAAGCCGAAGTAAAGCAAAGTTAAAGCAAGTTGTAAACAGGACTGTAAGCTAACCATTTTATTTAGTGAAGAGCTTTGACTGGCGTTCAGAGAGCTTTAACATAGCCTGTCCGAAGCCTTGTTTTGAAGCAAGTGTAAACTAGCTATTAATGTGTGTTGAAGCTGAAGCAAGTGTATATGAGCCCCTAGGGTTCAGGCAGGTGTAAACTGCAATATTTCCTCCAAGCTGACAGTGACACTGTGCATTTCAGGCAGGCAAGAGCCAAATGGATGTAGCACCCTGAGGTTTAGGCAGGGTTGCTCCTAAATTTACCTGCCAGATGTAGTTACCTTGGCTCATTGTTAGGGATCAATTGATTCCACCCTAAGTCTAGAATTGCTGCACTTCTTTCTTCTGCCGCTAGGTGGCCAGGTACCTGGTGACATTAGATAAGACAAGGGCAAAGAAAGGACAGATTAGGAGTATATGGGGTATCTCAGCCAATGGGCAGGGGGTTTCTTAATCTCTTGGCCTGCTGGGAGAACCTATATATTTGGGTGGAGTCAGGTGATCAGTGTTCTGTGCCACCTCGACAGCTGTCTGGGTGGATGTGTGTTGTATTGCCCGGGTTGCTAGGCCAGAGTTTGGGCCTATCCCGGGCTCACCTGACTGCTAGGCTGTCTGAGGGCTTATCCAGAACCAAGATATCAGCATAGGTTTGGGACTGCGGCTTGCAGTCCAACCAGAAGTGACGGTTCTGCTGGACGTAGAATCTGTCATGGTCGGAGGTAGAGAGGAAGCTGGCGCCACTAAGGGACCAACCCCTTTATTAGCAGGGACCACAGTGAGTAGCTGAAGAAAGTACCGGAGCAGTATTCTCACCAAACGGGGACGGCGAAGAATTGGGAAACTTCAGGAGCTGTCAAGCCAGAGACCCAGCCAGCGGAGGTGCCTTGTGTGTCAAGCCAGGGACCGAGCAGGCCAGTGGGGTGAAGCTTGAGAAGTATCTGGAGTGCCAAGCAAGGGACCCAGCAGAGAAGCGGGGGTGACGCTTGAGGAAGATACTTAAGTGAAGATTGGAAGAGCTCAAGGGATTCAGTGGCAGTGAATCTGCAAGTCTAGTGAGAGAGACTGGGAGATCAGTGGGTTGAGGGCCTACCCAAAGTGATTGTAACTGTTCTAAGACTGTGTCCATAGGAGACAGCATTCCTACACATGCAGATGTGGTGTCTTGCTGGATGCCTTTCCCTGCATGGCTGTCTACCCGTAGAAGTCTCAGAGTCTGCTAATTAACATTGCAATTACTAAAGGGTGTCCTGGCCCTAAACCCTCTCTCCCACAGTACTGTTCAGGAGAAATACAATCTCTTTGCTTTCAAGAAGCGTCTGGTGCCCATGAATCTACCTTGCACTACACCCACTATGCCTTACAACCCACTCTATATGGAAGGATGTAAGCAGCTCTTGGCTCTGGAGGTTCTCATTAGACTAAAGGAGGCCTGGGACCTTGCTCCATGAGGAATAATTGTCCCTTGCTATCGGCTGTAGGCCACCATCTTGGGGAGTATTGGACTCCTATAGGATATTGAAATCCTGTGAGATTTGGGTATGATGTTGACTCTGAATAATTCCATATGTATATATAATTCCATATGTATAGCAGATAGGACAGGCAGATAAGAAATTCCCACTGAATACAGAGTGAATAGGAGCAGCATTAGGGAGAGGTACCTGTCGAAGAGGGAAATAGTAGGTTTCCCCTTACAGGGTGTCTCCTCTGCCAGATTGCTGGACAGACTCCTACTGGCAGACCAATATCTCCAAGTACTTTTGGGGATTGCAGTATGACTCATTAATACCACCACCCCTCCAAGGGAAGTGCTCCTCTGTCATCCAGTATTCTGTGTGTGTGTGTATCAGGACACTGCTGTAAACATTACTTTATCTACCTGATGAACTGCATATGCAATGCCTTTGATATAACTGCCTTGTTTGTGTCTGTGCAATTTCTTAAACATTTAATAGGAATTCAAATGACTCCATATGGTGATTCCTCTCAATCTTCGAGTATAATGATTAGTCCCCACCTACAAAGGGGTTTCAGACAAACCAGTTAACACTGACAGGGGTGCTTACAATGGTCAGCCTTTATTAATCACAAAAGGGAAAGAAAAAAAACTTGCTGTAACTGCTTAAAAAGTGTTAGCTGGAGTTCGGCTTTAATTTGTTAGTCAAATCTATCTAAATCTGCTAGTCTAATATTACCCTTTCTCCAGATTAACAGTGTTGCTTCCCAAAGGTCATTCTATTGCTCCTCCACATTTAGGGATTGGTAAGCTGCACTATATAAAATTTTTGTTTTTGGGTTAAATACCACTTTAGATTTTACTGTTGTGTTTCGACTGTCTATTTATAGAAACTCGTGTGCAGCTTGTATTTATATGCATGGGTAGGCTGCATTCACACCTGAGCAGAACGATTTTCAGGTGTTTTTCCTTGAGCGTTTTAGAGTGTTTTTTCAAGCATATACGAGCTTTAAAAAGTGTATTACAAGCACTGTACATGTGCATTTAAGCTTCAGGCAGTCTTGTGTCAGCACAGGCAGGGCCGGATTTATAAGGGGGCAAAAGGGACAATTACCTCGGGCTCCCATCTATACAAAAATTATATAAAACAATATAAAAAATTATATATAAAATTATAAAAAAAAAAATAATAATACAATATAAAATGTATAATACACTTATTTTGTATCTTGGGAAGTAATATTTTGCAGGCCATCATCTGTAAAACTCTAGTCTGGTATGTTTCGTTTTCAAAAATGAATTTTGGCAGCTCAAGCAAACCACACATAGAGCACCATGACTGTGTATGTGGGCATGTGTGACCTCAGAATGACGTTGTGTCATGTATTTTAAAAATGTGTGACTGTCACTGAGAATGTAAACCAACTCTGTGCATAAGGGGCCCCTGAACTTGAAGTGCCCCAGCCCCCCCCCCCCCCCCCCAAAGTTTAAATATGGCTCTGAGCACTAGGATCAGTTAATATAGACTAAAAAATGTCTGGGATAAGCCTGAAAATACACTTGAATGAACCATTTTCAGCTGTTCCAATAGAAGTCTATGGGACCAAAAATGTTTAATTCTGCCTTTAAAAATGTAGTTCATGTACTTCTTGGAGCAACAGGCATCCAACTACAAGCAACGAGACGCTCAGATGTGAACAGGGGCACTGCCACAATCCCCTTCTCTGATATCACTTGTTTAGTGATGGGTTCCTTGCAATTTGACAGGCATCCCACTCCCAGGGTTCATCCACACACCAGGCGTCCCTCCTGGAAACTGTTCAGTCAGTAGTTCAGTTCTGAATCCATCTGCTGCAATACAGATAAACTCCTTAATAGGCTAGCAGCCGCATAGATTTTAATAACAAGCACAGATTTATTTTTCACACAATGTCCTCCATATGCATCTAGTGATCCATAACAAGGTCAGATGGTCTCGAAAAGGCCCTGACATTTCAAGGAGATATTCGATTTTTGAACAGTTGTAATTTTTACATACTGGCAGTTCTTTCTTGTAAAGAATGTTGATAGATGTGTTAAAGGAAACACTTATAGCCATATTTTCCATAATACGCCTGCAGACAAAATCACTTTAGTGCAAAATTAAAAGGTGACTTACTAAGACTTTCATACTTATTCTTATATGGTGTCTTACAAATTCCTGGTTGCTGTTCTAGTAGAAAGTAATCAAATCTGAATTTATTTATTAATAGACATGCTCAGACTAACACATTCTTGTATTTGAGGTACCTGGTAGCATCTGAAAGCATCATTGGTAATTCATAAATCATTGCACAAATCCAGGATGTATGCTATGCATTGACATTATTTTCTGCCTGATTCAAAGTTAGGTTCTGCCTCATCCAGCTTTTTTAGTCATCCATGGAAAAATTTAAAGTCAGCAGCTATAAAAACTGTAGCTGCTGACTTTTACTAAACAGACACTCATCTCCCAGGGTCCAGCGCTGTCCTCACCTAACCGGTTTCTTCACCTTTCTCTGGTCCTTTCTTTGGTCATTGGTGTCGGCATCCTAAGTGTTGGCAGCAGGCTGTGACTGCTTGTGTGAGCTATGTTGCACCATCTGAATGGTCCCGCAGCTTTCTAGGACCTGGAAGGCTGCGGGGGGAAAAAGGAAGAAGGCAACTTCCGCCTCAGATCCAACTAGAAGAGGGAGCTGATATCTGTCAAAACCAGGTACCCCCCTCCAAATGTGAAAGGGGGGGAGTGGAACTTCCTCTTTTCGGTGAAGTTCCGCTTTAAAATAGAGACTCTTACATTGGACTCTTGAAAGGCAGGGGTGGGGCCTAACTGCTGACATTTAAATACTTAGCTGTAAGTGAAGGCAGAAGGCAAGACCTACGCATAGCATGTTCCCAAATTTAAAGAGTTCCTTGGGCACACCTAAATGATTAGCCAAGGAATTTACAGGAACTACAAGATACCTGTTCTTTGACCATTTTGTTAGTACACTTATTTATCATTTTTACGATCCGACAAGGACAGGTTCTCTTTACAGTATACATAAAAGGTAAACTGTTATTCTCTTTTATTTTTAGGCTTCTGGATAAGGTAAGGAAAGTTTTAAACCTCTATCAGGTTTCATTGCTGTCAGTGTTCTTACTGAGAAGATTGATCCTCTCTGTTTGTCCTGGTGAGCGTTATCACAAAGACAGAAATTGAGGAATATAATGTTACATATGCATTGTTGTTGTCTGTTTGCCTTTAAATAAGTTTGCCAATTCCTCAATCTATAGCTAGGAGATGCTCTATATGATGTTCTGAGCCCATGTAATTGCTGGAGCTAGACATACTATGATTTTTTTGACCTACCTGATGTTCATCTGTGAATGCAAGATGTCATTCAGATCGAGTCACTGTCTGCTAATTGTACTGAGATTGTAAGGTACAGCTATCTTGCCACAACTGAATCGGTTATAGCAGTGGCGTACCAACTGGGGGGGGGGGGGGGTCCGCCCCTGGTGTCACACACTGCGGGGGTGTCAGGCCGGCACCCCCTCGGGAATGAAGCGGTGACAGCGGGGTGGGCTCAGGCAGTGCAGTGGCATGGTGACAGGCAGGGAGAGCCAGGAGCAGGGCCTACCGGAATAGCAGGAAATTTCCCGGTAGGCCAACTGCCCTTGGGCCGCTTTGAGCTGTAAATGTGACTGCAGCTGCCCCCTCCTGCCCCGAGCAGCCAGGAGACACTAACATGCTGCAGAAAGAAAGACGAATTCCACCTATGTCGTTTGTAGTATGAAGAGGAAGATCTTTGGCCAGCTGTCATGTCTCTCCTTTGTGCTACATTCTCTGATTGGCGAAAACAGGTTTGGCATCTTCCTCTTGGTAACAATCACTAGGATGGGTTGTGGGAGCACCCTCTTTACATGTGCACAGCAGTGCAAGTGTAGCTAAAGGGGTTAATACTCACCTTAGATCTTCAGCCTCTAAACCACAGGTGTCAAACAACTTGCGGCCCTCCAGCTTTTGCTGAACTACAAGTCCCATTAGTCATTGCAAGGCCGACAGTTACAAGCATGACTCCCACAGGCAGAGGCATAATGGAACTTGTAGTTCTTCAACAGCTGGAGGGCCACCAGTCTAAACCATGATCCTTCCTCTCCATCCCTCTGCATGGATTATGTTTTTTTTTTTACAAAATTGTCCGGCCCCACCACCCTTGCACATCATTTGACTAGGGGATCTGAAACCGGTCAGCTGCTGGTTCTCCAGCATGCTTGTCCAACAGAAGAAGGCCAAACGGATAGCTTCTGTTGGACTGGCTGCCACACACACTGGCTGAATGTCAGTCGGTTTTTATTGAACCAGCCGATGTCGCCCAGCATTTGGCCCATGTGTACGGGGCTTTACCTCAGTTTTAACGACCCATTGCTACCAGCCACATAGCATGTTTCATCTGCAGTAAAAAGCTTGCAAGCTGGCAATATTTTTTTTTTTTATGCTTTATTTTCACTTTAAGGACTACATATCAATCAAAGAGTTGCTGGTAAAAAAATTCAAATCCATGAATTCCACATAACAAAAAAATTCACTCCAATTGACTGGCAATTAAAAGCCCTGGATTTGTATAATTTTAACAAGTTCTTTTTCTATTTATCACTAATTAGCAAAAGGATGGTCACAAATGAATGACCATGACAGGGCCATTCTGACGGCTCAGTTACAGGACCCGTTACTTCTTCACTGTCACCCAAACTTCTGCTGAAGACTACTATTTGAACATGTTTAATATGGTTTAACAGGTTGTCACCTTAGGGAAACTCGCCTTGAGAAATGCCAAGGAGCCATTGCTAAAGCTCATGCTTGTGGACCTAAAGTGGCTGCAAATATTCTAGAGGAGATCAGCTGGAAAGAAAATGCAACAATGGGTAAAAAAAAAATAGATGAAAACAAGTATGTTAGAAAAAAAATTGCAAATAATTATGATACAAAGTGTGCTGTCTCTGCTGCCTTATGTGGGGAATGCCATTGAATTTATATGTATAGCCAATGTTGTTCTCAGGGTAATTGTTTTTCTTTATTATATTGCCCCCATTTTTGGATTGCATGCTATTCTCTGTATCCCCTTACCCTTCTTGTGATATCATTTTCTTTTCCTTTTCTTTTTTATGTGTCGACATCTGCAATCCTTCCTCCTCACACGACACACATTGGGGCCAGGAAAGCCAATATTCTTTTTTTAACTGCCTTAAACACTTTTATGTCAAGTCTACCTCATCTTATTGTCTCAACATTCTGTATACAATAAAGAAGTTTGTGGATTTCAAGCATTTGGTGAGTTCAGCTATCTGATAAATTGTCCAATGAGAGTGTCTCTGCTATTCGGGCCAGGCATATAGGGCTTAGGAAGGCATGGTCACTATTATAACAGCTGGAATGAAAATAAAAAAAGTGATTTAGCATAGTCAGTGCAATTCAGTAGGGTTTATCTCACCTTTAGGTTGAAGCTGGATTTCAACTTTGATTTTTAATATTTTTAAACAGGTAGAAATCTAAAAGCTTATAAATATTCGTATTACAATTAAATAAAAAAAAAAAAAAACATTTGCAAAAATATATAGTGTTATGCCTGCCTGGACTGGCTGATAGTACTTCTTCTTATACCTAAAATCTCATAAATGTACATGCCTTTGGGCATTAAGTTCTTTTACAATTTAGGCAGTTATACAGGCAGTCAGAAATAAGATCCCTAGCTGGAACATTCCATTCTGTCAAGATAAGAAACCTCACTGACAGATGGACATGTGGTGACATTACACTTGTGTAGATCCCATTTTCATTTATTGCTGATACATTTTGGAGATAAGGCCTTTTATCTTCTAGGCATGTCCTGTAAATTTTTATCATAACATAAATTATGTAAGCGTTGATAAAAATCTTTGCTGTCTGTAGACTAATTTATCACGTTCTGACTAAAGGAAATATCACAATGCATACACAAATTTCTATCTATCTATCTATCTATCTATCTATCTATCTATCTATCTATCTATCTATCTATCTATCTATCTATCTATCTATCTATCTATCTATCTATCTATCTATCTTTAGTAATATATTACCTGTGAAACTCTCTTCCATTTACTCCAAAGGAAATGTACTATGTACTGTGTTTTTGCATGAATTTTCTTGATTATCAAAAAAAAATAAAAAAATAATAATAATAATATAATATATATATATATATATATATTTATGGTCTAGAGCCCTACGGACGACATGAGTAAAGATGACATATAGGAACAACACAAAACTCACCAACATGAAATAGACCTGAAAGTGTGCCTTGGTCTACCGTATGGTACACCAAAATAAGGGGGCATACCCTAGATAAAGAATGGTAAGAAGTAGTTATGGAATAATGTAGAATGAGTATTCAGTCTTGGGGTAAGAATACTTGGAAGAGGCTTTTAAAAAGGGGAGGGTGGGTGGGTATCACGCACAGGAAACCGACAAAGACCGGCGGCCTTTGGGCTGCTTAAATACCCTCCGGGCTCCTCCCATAACTTCAGGCCGGTACCCGGCCTTCAAATTTATGGTCTAGAGCCCTACGGACGACATGAGTAAAGATGACATATAGGAACAACACAAAACTCACCAACATGAAATAGACCTGAAAGTGTGCCTTGGTCTACTATGGTACACCAAAATAAGGGGGCAAAAACCTTCAGGTAGGGGATAATTATTTATTAGAGGTAATGTCACTGAGTGAGTCGAGCAAAGGCCTGAGCCATCTCTAACTGTGGGTTAGGAATGTAGCGAGAGAAGCAGGCCGATTTCCACCGACCCAGTTTCTTGATCACGTGGTCCGGAACCCCCTGTCTTGAGGCCGTCGTGGCCGCCCCGATCCGGAACGAATGCCCGGAGTACTGGCTGGGGTCCAACTGAAGATTGCCGAGAAGGACCCGGACATGTTCCACGAACTGCGACGAGTTAAGGGGTTTTACCGGAAAGGGTAGAAGTGGACTGGCCCCTGGGCGGTCGGACAGCAGTGCCGTCAGGCGGTCCAATACGGCAACTGGGCACCAGTTGTTGTGAGTCCTGTACAGGTGAATATCTACTCCGGAACCTCGCTGCTGAGTTTTGGATGTCGCCAAGTGAAGGACGTAATGATCCTGGTGGCGATAGAGATTATTTCTATGCAAGACTGGACCGGCTGGGTGGCTGCGAGTGAACTCGCTGGGCCGCAGAAACCCATAAAACGCCATGTGTATCGCAGCCTGCAGGACGGTGCTGAGGAGGAGACCGAAAGGGGACCTATCCAGGATGTCAGACATCCCCTTGAAGATCTCCCCCGTGATAGGCAGCCGCTTTGGGCTGACTGGCGGCTGGTGTTTCTGAACCCCACGTAATAGAGCCCTCACCGCGTGGCAGGAGAACACCGAAGGCCTTGCGGGGTCTTGAAGTGACAAATAGTGCTGCACCCCGGCCACGTACTGGCGTATCGTGCTGTGTGACAGTGCTAGGTGTGAATGGCAGTAGGCGATGAACGCCATGACCTGCTTGAGGCTGGAAGACTCGTGAGGCCGCTGGGGCAGGAACTTGTTAAACGCCCTCCAGGCCGTCCGGTAGGCCCGACGGGTGTTGCGGGCGAGTGAGGCGTTAATGATATTGGTAGCTGAGCGTAGATGTGGGGCTAGTCCAAGGTCAGTTGTGACCAATCCGGGATAGTGGCTGAATGACGGCAGGCTCCTGGCACCTGTTCAAAGAAAGAAATAAAGTTAAAACGGGAGAGTGCGTCCGCTGCTACGTTGAACTTCCCTGGAATGAATGAGCAGTAAACATTGAACTGATGCTGTAGGGATAGCTGGACCAGTCTGCGGAGGAAGGACATGACGGGCCTGGACTTAGACCTGCCCTTGCTGATGATCTCGGCTGTGGCTTGATTGTCTGTCGAGAAAGCCACAGTCTGTCCAGACCAAAGGTGACCCCATAGGTGAGCGGCTGCTACAATAGGGAAGAGCTCAAAGAGGGCTGACGTAGTAGTGAAGCCCGGTGTGGCTAGTGCTTGAGGAGGCCAAGGGGCGGCGAACCACAAATGGCCAAAAATGGCGGCGCATCCTGTGGATGCCGCCGCGTCGGTCACCACCTGTGGTGACTGCGTGGACACGACTGGGATAAACAGGGACACACCGTTCCAATCACTAAGAAAGTGTTCCCACATGGCCAGATCTGCCCTGGCTGCAGAATCCAGCCTGATGACCTGGTCTGGGTCCTGAGTGTAGGACAGGAAGACCAGCAACCGGGACACGAAGGAGCGGCCCTGGGGGATGATCCTCACAGCAAAGTTCAGCATCCCGAGGAGAGACTGAAGTTGCTTCTGAGTACATCCCCCCACCCGGGTGAATTCTTGCAGAACCGTCCTGATACGGTCCAACTTATCTGCTGGAAGGCTGGCCTGCATGGCAAGCGTGTCAAGGTCGACGCCCAAGAACGTGATCTTGTGTGCCGGGCCGTCAACCTTGTGCTCCGCTATGGGGACGTTCAGATTGTCGAAATCCGTCCTCAACTTTCCAAGGTCCCCTGGGGGAGCCCCGGGCGGCTCTATCAGAAGGAAGTCATCCAAATAATGGATGACCTCGTGGCACTGTGCCTCATGGAGAAGGATCCACGCCAGGGTCTCCGCGAACTTGTCAAATAGCCAAGGACTACTTTTAGACCCGAAGGTCAATTTGGTCGCGAAATAATATCGATCCCTCCACTTGATGCCGTGCCAGCACCACAAGGAAGGATGGATGGGCAGCAGCTTGAAGGCGTCGGATATGTCCGCCTTCGAGAGCCAAGCACCCACCCCTGCCCTGAGAATGGCCTGGATAGCCATGTCTACCGAAGCGTACTTCAGCGAGAACTCCTCGGAGGGGATGAGCGAGTTGAGACTGGGAACGACGGAAGAATGAGGCGCTGACAGATCATACACCAGACGTTTTTTATTTGAAAACTTTCCCTGCACAAGCCCGATAGGGCTAACCCTCCAGATGCTGAAGGGAGATTGACAGAACGGGCCTATCATGAAGTCCCGATCCAACTCCGTCTGCAAAAGGACGTCAATCGCTGGCTCATCTGTTGCTGCTGAGCGTAGGTTCGGACATTCGTGGGTGGAGTGGGGCAGGGTGATGAGCCCGGTATGGAACCCATCAGTGAAGCCTCGGATGAGGTAGCTGGCGAGTGACGGAGTGGGGTGTGAGGTCAAGTAAACACCGAGCCAAAGGACATTGACCCGGCTTAGTCATGGTTTCTTCTGTTTGACCTCACACAGGATCCTGGGGTGCGCCCTCTGGCATAGGGTGCAAACGTGCAAGAGCCGGCACTGGCTGAAATTGCAGGAGCCGTAATTAAAGTTGTTGCAAATGGCGGCTCCCCCAACCATCCGCACCGGACGTCCCAACTTGTCCACCTTTTGCCCATGCGCCGGGGCCTGCTGAGCCTGGCTCGTGCTGGTAGAGGCCGTGCTAGCTATCGGATGGACAGAGGCTATGTTGGCACACCAGACTGTGGTGTGGGACGCTGACTGACAGACAGCACATAGCGGGGAGCGAAGGCCTGCGAAGTGGCGGCAGAACAACTCTGTGTCCACTACGCTCCAGTCCGTTGACAAATGAAACTGTGAGAATCTGGCTGCGGCTTTGGCCGAGAAGGAGCGATGATAGTCGTAGAACGCTGAGCCACCGTATTTGTGGCCCAGGTCTACGATCAAATGGAGGTAGAGGTCCAGTTCCTCCCGTCTGCCGGGGGAGGCTGAGCACAGCACGTCTCTAAACATGCCGAAAGCGAGCGTGAACTCGGGCACCGTGAGCTTTCTGTTGAGCCTCGGATCCTTCGCTTTCAAAACCACCGAGACGTCCCCCCAGGTGTAGGCCTTGTTCTCGGCCAAGTCATGGACCGAGATCAAGAGTGAGGCCAGATTAACGTCTCTGCCCTCTAGAATGTCCTTCCTTACGCTGGGTGGCACCAGGTGGGAAGGGTGAACGGTAGTCGTAGCAAGCTCACTACCTGCGGCCAGTGCACTGATGGCTGGGACCACCGCGGGTTCCGGAACCGTGGCAGCCGGGCTGGCCTCTAGACGAGACACCCTGTCCTGGACCTC
This sequence comes from Lithobates sylvaticus, assembly GCA_028564925.1. Classification (NCBI taxonomy): domain Eukaryota; kingdom Metazoa; phylum Chordata; class Amphibia; order Anura; family Ranidae; genus Lithobates; species Lithobates sylvaticus. The sequence continues at coordinate 211,958,575 of CM053029.1, read as the reverse complement.
AACGATTGAGGAAGACAGGGATATTTTTTATTATACAGCCACTGCTACCATATTTACAAACATAAAGTTTACATAACAAAAATCAACCTTATACACTCATTTCATATTACAATCAAATTACAATAGTCTGGCTCACCAACTACTTCCCACAGGCAACGCCACTAATTAAAGCAGCATCACCTAGGTACTAAACTGTTGGATCACTGCACTCACAGTTCTTCCTCCTCCCCATCATACTCAGCCCCCAAAGAAGGAACCCCGCTCACAACCTTTAAACAACCTCCAGGTCCCTGCCGGGGACCCGACTCAAGAACTTTCTTTTTCTTTTTTTTGTGGTTTTGTTTCTTCTTTCTTATGGTTACCCATTCTGTACTTTCACGCATGGGATCCCTATCACCCTCCTCATCAGATATTTCTTTAGGACGCTTCTGGGTTCCTTTTACAGTTACCTCCATCTCTTCTTCCTCCACCTGCTCGTCGCTAGTCATAGAGGAATCAGAGAGGATATGCCTGGGGAGGGGAGGGAAAGCACGGTAAGGGCTCAGGGAACGTGGGGGAAGGGACACTGGGGGGGGGGGGGACCCTGGGGGGGAGGGGGAAGGGGTGGAATGGGGGGCTCAGCAGAACCCCCACTCTGCAATACAGGACCAGGATTTCCCGAGGCCAAAGCCCGCACAACCTTCTGACCTGCCACTTTACTAACAGAAACCCTTTCCTTTCGTTCCTTAGCCGGCCTTTGCTCCCGGGGAGGTACCCGACCCCCACCAGGAGCATCACCAGCAGGGGGAGCACCCTCTCTGTAGGCCCTAGGGCATCTACTAAAGGGGTGCCCCATTTGGCCGCACAGATTACACTGAATGAGGCCACAGGAGTCACTTGAATGCCCAAACTTATTACACTTGGTGCAACGCATCACTGTGCAGTCTGCACTTAAATGGGTTGGGCACCCACACCGAAAACAGCGCCGGGGCTGACCGGGATAGAACACCAGGATCCTGTCCCTGCCAATAAAGGCACTACCAGGGACATGTGCCATCGTGTTCCCTTGCCTACTTAACTTGATCCTGGTGTTCCATGCACCGGTCCACACCCCACGCTCATCCAACCCTTTCCTCAAGGGACCCTGCAACTGACCATACCTACTCAGCCATGTCCCGATATCTTCAGGCGGCAGACTTTCGTTGCGCACCAGAACAGTGATGCTCTTTACATCCTCCTGTCGGCTAAGGGGAATGATCCTGAACCCCTTCCAGGGCTCTGTACCATTGATAATCCCAAAAGCAGTTATAAAAAGTTCCATAACCACCACATTCACAAAACTCAGATCAAATTCGCGCGATCCAGCAGGGTGGATCACTGCAAAGATATCTGCGACTTTGATCCCAAGAGACAGGATCACATCCACCACCTGGCCCCTACTGGGGCACTGACCCTTCCCCTCCCACCTGAGCTGGACTACATTTCTGCGCCTTCTCTCCGGGCCCCCAATACCACGGGACCATGAATTTGCACCTGAAAACTGGTCCGCTGGGGGGACCCGAAAATTACGCGCACCAAACTGGTCATATATTGGACCCAAAGCTACCCTAGCCCCCGACACATTAGCATATGAGCGGTGCTCCCCCAAAGCTGTCAGGAGGTCAACCTCCGGCGCACCCCTAAGGATCTGCCCAGGGAGGGGAACCCCCGGAGGAGACCCCACAGAAGCCGCCAAAGGAGAAGCCCCAACAACATCCTTTTTATCCTGGACCACCGAACCCTTCCCCTGTATCCTTTCACTTCTCCTGGGTACAGGCTGAACCTCAGACGGACCCTCACTTGCGGAGTCCCCCGAGGACCGGCCAGCCAGGAGGTCATCCCAGTCCTCTGACCAACTTTCTTCACCAGCCATGTGAGCCCCACATGAATCCACCACAGTCTCCCCCTGCTGAGACCCCTCCAGACCACGGATAAATACTAGTGCTGGATCATCCTCTCTTTGTGATCCCAACAGGCAATCACCCCCGGCTACAGCCTGTGCTGGATTCAAAGTGCCACCAGTTGTTGACACTGACTCACCTACCTCCCCAGAGAGACACGGAGCACCGCAAACCGCGGGGATCGCCGTCCGGAAGTGACGCGCAGCGTCACTCTCCGCAATTTCCGGCTTCACGGCTCCTGCCGTAGCTCCGCCTCCCGCTGTAGCCCCGCCTCCCGCCATAGCTCCGCTTCCCGCCGTAGCTCCGCCTCCTGCCGTAGCCCCGCCTCCCGCTACCACGCCATTCCCGGAGGACACCAGCTGATTGGCTCCCGGCTGAGATGCACCTCCCACTGGGAAGATGGCGTTCCTTTACCACCCTCCGCCATTACCAAAGTCTCGCCACATGTTCCCCCCTTAGAGGCAGCCATACTGGCTTGACTCCTACTGTCAGTCTTAGTCCCCTTAACCTTAGCCTTTCTCCCCTCACCCTGTGTCTGGCTTACAGCAGTGATTGCCGACACAGTATCTGACGGCACATCCTGCTCACAGACTTTTACAGAGCTCACTGGGGATTGCACAGGTAAGACCTTTTTATTGCTCTTCTTCTTATTGTCTTCTTGTAATCTGGAAAGCTTAACCACCGGGGTTTTCTTTACAACACACAGTGCTGGATCACACACTGCTTCACTAGACTCCCCCTGGCCAACCCCGTCTACTGCCTCCCTCACAGGCAGAGACTCAGAAGGCACACAGGAGCCTTCCACATTATCACCACCGGGGCACACTGTCTTTCCATCTGTCTCTGGGGCTGCCACCTCCATTGCTGAAACTTGCAAACTTGCTTCTTCCCCACCAGTCTTTGGGGCCATCACCTCCATAGCTGGGTCTCTTGGATCTACCGTCTCACCACCAGTCACTTGGGCCGGGTCTGTTTCCATCTCCTGCATACTACCGCTCACTGGGGCTTCCTCCTCCATGGCTGGATCCTCCACCTTGCTTCCACTCCCTGCAATTTGGGAGAGGCGCTGGTTGCGCCTTCTCACAGCCTGGGAACCCTCTTCACATGCCTTACGCATCACTTTATCGATTCCTTGCAGAAAACCTTTCTCTCCAGAGCCAAAATCTAAGAGGCCTGTCATGACCTCACTGATTCGGTTACACTGCTTCTTTAAGCTGTCAATAGCCGTCTTGAATTCAGGCCTCTTTCCACTGCTAGTTTTGTCCCTTCTGTTCCTTAGCTCTGCAAGCAACTTCATGCGTTCACAATACACCTGAGTGTATCTTGACATCAAGGACTTAGTCTTGTCTATCCTTTTTGCGGCTCTCACCGCATCTTCACCTGGCTACATCAAGGTCCAGTCAGCAAGCTTCAGCTGGGCCTCAAGATGCAACTTCTCCTCCCTTACTAGGTCCGCGAGAACAGGGCCCTTCTTGGGTCCTTCAGGCCGGAGGTCAGGCACCTGGCCTGGGCTAGAGGAGGCCATGCTCTCCCTCTCCTTTCAAACGCCAGGAAACGCAGCAGCTCAGGACAAAAACAAAACCTTCCTCTTTCCACCAGCACTTCCTCTACTGCTCAACAGCGCCAGTTTCCTCTGGTGGTTGAAACTGGAACTGCACTCCAAGGAAGACAGGGAAGACACGAGGGTGTGTAGCTGAGCGACGGCGGCTGAAATCGATTCCAGAGACGCCTGCTGGCTGCTGGGGCTTGCTGCGGCCGGTGGTGGGAAGAGGAGCCTGAATAGCTCCGCCTTCCTGGCCGCGGACGAGAAGGGTATCCCTCTGCGTCTCAGCTCGGCGGACAGCCTGGGAATTGTCCATGCCCTGAGAGACTGGACACTGCCAGCCTCGGAGGCTGACGCCGGAGATAGCGGGGTGGTGAGGTCATCGCTGCCGACTGATGACATGGCGGCTGCCAAGACCTGTTACTTGATAGACTGGTCACGTGTCTGCAGGCTGGGCCTAAAAAAGGTGACAAGAAATGAGTTTGGACGTGTCACCTATGATATACGTACCTGCCACGAGAAAGCAGGAGCCCCCCGTGCCCCTGCGTTTATTTTTTTTTATTTTTTTTACCTGCTGGAACCCTGATCAAGCTGGTGCAGGAGGACCTACTGAATCCGACTGACCTGAGAGAGTGTGAGAGAAAGTACCTATTTAAGAGCCTAAAACTGCTGCCGTCCAGAGCGACGGAACCCAACGTAGATGATAACAACAGGCGATAGTGACTTGAGTCGACTGCCGAGACCGCTGTGGGATCAAATGACAGATGACAACACGAATGACTGACTTGACATGTTGCCTTAACTGAATGAAACTTCCCGTGACAGGGCCCGGCCCGTTCGTACCGTATGGGGGTGACTGTGGGCCGGACTCTGGAGCACGTACAGAAATGAGGCAACCGTGCAACGAGGCCAACTGCCTGGGTATGCTGAGGCCGAACTGTGACATCCAGCTGCCACCGGGTCCGACTCCAAGCTCCCTTTTTCTTTTTCTTTTTTTTGTAGAAATGCGGCCGGCCTAGGGCACGCCGGCGTGAATTCGTACAGGCGGGTGACCAATTAACGCCGGGGCGTGGTAAGGTGACACAGAAATGATATAACATGACAAGGGCAAGAATCAAAGTTTTTTTTTTTTTTTTTGCGACTCTGCCCCTGGCGCATGTATCGAAATGAGGCCGGGCCTAGGGCACGCCGACACGAATTAGTGCGAGGAAGTGACTGCATTCATGCCGGGCGTGGTAAGGTGACAGAAATGAGATACCATGACAGGGGCAAGAATCAGGAATGTACGCAAACCAGTAATGCGATTCCGCCCTTGGCGCATGTATTGAAATGAGGCCGGGCCTAGGGCACGCCGACACGAATTAGTGCGAGGAAGTGACTGCATTCATGCCGGGCGTGGTAAGGTGACAGAAATGAGATACCATGACAGGGGCAAGAATCAGGAATGTACGCAAACCAGTGATGCGATTCCGCCCTTGGCGCATGTATTGAAATGAGGCCGGGCCTAGGGCACGCCGACCCGAATTAGTGCGGGGAAGTGACTGCATTCATGCCGGACGTGGTAAGGTGACAGAAATGATATACCATGACAGGGGCAAGAATCAGGAATGTACGCAACCAGTGATGCGATTCCGCCCTTGGCGCATGTATTGAAATGAGGCCGGCCTGGGGCACGCCGACCCGAATCAGTGCAGGGAAGTGACTGCATACAAGCCGGGCGTGGTAAGGTGACAGAAATGATATACCATGACAGGGGCAAGAATCAAGAATGTACGCAACCAGTGATGTGATTCCGCCCTTGGCGCATGTATCGAAATGAGGCCGGGTAGTCGTGCATCTGGATCGCCCCGATCGGAGCATGCATGGATGCGACCGGACCAGGATGGAAGCGATGGCATGAACACCCTGTTTTAACTGATGCGAAATGATTTAGCATGACCGAATGGCCTGATACGTTGGCCACGTTTGAAATGATGAAATGATTGTCATGCTAACACGTGAAATGTTTCGACACGGTCGAAGTGATTCGTACAATTAGTATGCCAACAGTGCTTCGGAATGTAAATAGCGATTCGGCACGCTCGCTGGCGACACCGATTCGAATAATGGCAGGACATGAACGATACGTGTGAGTGCGAACGGCACCCGTGCATGAGTCACGTTTGAACGATTCGAAGACTGCGTAGCACGACCGCGAAAGGGGAACCCTTGAGTGCCGGATGCGGCATCGGTCGGAATGTAGTGGCGGGCGGCCCTGAATGTGCGTGCCGCTAGATGGCTCCCGATCGTGTACAACCAAAAACGTGCGAGTAAGTGTTTAGTTTTCGAGACAAGCAGCGCGTGGTTCGTGAGCTACGCAGACCACAGTTTAGTGACATGATAAGCAGTGCATGAGAACGTAAAACATGGGAGCCGAAGCCCTACCTGCGACAGCCAAACCAGACTCTTTGTACGAAACTGCGACTTGGCGACACGAGTGCGACACGAAGGGACAACACGACTTACGAACACGGACGCGGGACTGCAACAAGAGGAGACGGACAGACGAAAACGGAGCTCACGAACCGGCACCAACAGCGCTTGTCTCGAACGAGTCGGTCCTAGATGTCTGACGTATCAGATATCACGCACAGGAAACCGACAAAGACCGGCGGCCTTTGGGCTGCTTAAATACCCTCCGGGCTCCTCCCATAACTTCAGGCCGGTACCCGGCCTTCCAATATATATATATATATATATATATATATATATATATATATATATATATATATATAGATATGCTTCTAAAAATATTTTTAAATTCTGACAAAATATTTAATAATGGAAAGTGAATATTATTTAGTCGGAAGAGTAATATACATAACAGCAAACAGTCACTGGACACCATATTAGTTATTAGAAAACAAATCAGCCAGAGGAAGCATTCCTTAACCGCTTCCCGACCGCCTCATGTAGATATATGTCTACAGAATGATATATGTCTACAGACCCTGTCGGGAGCTCCGTGACCCCGGCCGCGGGACCCTGAAGAACGGGGAGAGGTTTGTGTAAACAAAACTCTCCCCACGCTTTCTACTCTGCCTGTCATTGATTGGCTGTTCCCGGTCATCGGGAAAGCCGATCAATGACGTCAGACGTCAGCCCCGCCCCCTAATGTAAAAAAACACACACACGTCAGAGCCTATAACCCCTCCCCTCCCCCTAGTGGTTAACTCTTTCACTACAACTGTCATTTATACAGGAATCAATGCATTTAAATAGCATTGATTGCTGTATAAATGACAATGGTCCCAAAAATGTGTCAAAAATGTCCGATGTGTCCGCCATAATGTCGCAGTCACAATAAAAATCGCTGATCGCCACCATTACTAGTAAAAAAAAAATATTAATAAAAATGCTATAAAAAAACTATCCCCTATTTTGTAAACGCTATAACTTTTGCGCAAATCAATCAATAATCGCTAATTGCGATTTTTTTTTACCAAAAATATGTAGAAGAATACGTATCGGCCTAAACTGAGGAAAAAAAAATGTTTTTTTATATATTTTTTGGGGATATTTATTATAGCAAAAAGCAAAAAATATTGCATTTTTTTCAAAATTGTCGCTCTATTTTTGTTTATGGCGCAAAAAATAAAAACCGCAGGGGCGATCAAATACCACCAAAAGAAAGCTCTATTTGTGGGAAAAAAAGGACGCCAATTTTGTTTTGGAGCCACGTCGCACGACCGCACAATTGTCAGTTAAAGCGACGCAGTGCCGAATCGCAAAAAGGGGCCTGGTCCTTTGGCTGCCAATTGGTCCGGGGCTGAAGTGGTTAATCCCAAACTTTCCAACATTTTTTATACTGGTGGGGCACTCGTGCAGAGGTGAAACATGTTATTCTCTAGACAAGATACGGTTTTGAAACAAACTAAAGTGATGGGATTTGGAGTTCTCACGAGGAGTCAGTGTAGTTGTGTATTCATGCAGGGTGTGCTGGCTGAACAGAGAGGGTAAATGCCCAAAGTCTGCTAGCGTCAACAGGGGGTGGGGGGTTCTGGGTTTAGGGTGCGATGGGGAGACAGAAAAAACCTGTCCATTCCTTCTCATTAGATGCCACTATTCCTATGTACAATCCCATTCTGGGCACCCTTTCCTCTGGATCAATTGTGGGTACAAGATTGTGTATATAGGATTGTAAAATTATTATTTTTTCCCTTTTATTGGTTGTACTAGATGAACTTGTGTATTTTTTTAACCAGACTAAATATCTAACGACATAATTCAGGGGTTAAAGTGGTTGTAAACAGTTACAAATGGAGAGCCCTTATAGTGTAGGGGATTATTTCATAAACAAGAATGCAGTGCTTCCACAATAAAAGGTCAAAATGGACTTACAACTGTTGAAGCTGTGGTCGCCCACCTATGGGGGAAAACACGGCCTTCCTAGTACGTGGTTTGAGAAAACCACGCAGGGTCAGTGTGGTCACTCTCTATGCCTCAAGCATTCCCAACATGGGTGCTCTAAGGGGGTTTTGAGGTGGGTGAACAAAGTAGTAGAAAGAGTCAGCGCAAAAAGGGCAGAGGCACTCAATGAGATTGTTCAAAGGATAGACACGAGTCGCTTGCTTTACCAAAACATTCACCAAATAAAACACATTTCGTGGCATTAAATTGCCACTTCCTCGGTTGATAAAATTGGCATCTAGTATCAGCTGGTAGTGAGATCCACTTGGGGAATATTCTTTATTGGCCACTTGGATAATAAAGAATAATAATGTAAATGTAGAACTTGTGGCAGTGATGTCCTCTAGGTGGATCACATATACCTGGGGGAAGCAAATGAGACGTAGTGCTCCTAATTGAGACTAGTACACACTATAGAGGGATATGTTTTTCTCGTATTTCATATCTGAGGTTTGTAACCATTTTTAATAAAGTTCATTTTCCAATAGTTGTAACCCATGCACAGGTCTTGTGAGTATAAATAACAGCTATTTTATTTAAATCTGATTAAAAGCCAACAGCAAAGGAAAATAATGATTCCTTCAATCCATGAGTGACGTTTCAAACCAATACATGCTCTTTCTCAAGCTCGGATAATTGGGCTCACAGATTACACACGCAGCTAAATGATTGGATTGATGAGGAGTGATCCATTTTCTTTCATCCTCTCTCTCCCTCCTCTGTATGGCTCAGTAAGTATATTTACTAAAATACTTAAATGAATAATGTTACTACTGTGCTCTCTAGAAAATCTATAATTCTATGGAAAAAGAAAAGTGAGGAACAATATAAACTTTTGAGTTGTCTCTAAAGCCCCATACACACGCGCGGATTATCCAAGGACCAGGTCCGTCGGATCATGTCCGTCGTACTTTGTCCGATGTTGGTTTTGCGTACACACGGTCGGACAAAGTTGTCGGAAAATCCAATCATTCTGAACGTGGTGACGTTTGTTGCCTACGACGGGACTACGTAGAGGCTAGTAGCCAATAGCTTTGGTCTTGTAATGTGATCTGAGCATGCGTAACACTTTGTCCATCGGAATTCGCTACATACGATCGGATTTGGTGTGATCGGACTTTGTTGTCAAAAAATCTATCCAGCAGGAGATAGGACTTTGTCCGTCAGACAATCCGATGGAAACTGTCCGATGGTGCCTACACACGGTCGGAATTTCCGACAACATTGTCTGATAGGACAGAATCCATCGGAAAATCCGACCGTGTATATGGGGCTTTAGTGTGAGAATCTTCGATCTGGGACATTTGTTCTGATGACAACTGTACAAAATGGGATATCCCCCATTTTGGAGAGATGTCCCCTTACTTCCTATTGTGCAGAAAAGGAAGTGAAGGAAAAGCTCCTCAGTAAGATACAAAAGCCTAAAACCCCAAGAGAGAGGACTGAACTAGTCCCTACTCTATCTAAAATTAAAAAGAAAAAAGAAAGGAAAGTTTGGGCTTCAGAGCTACTTCAATTTAAACCTTGAAATTAACCCTTAACACCTGAACTGACCTCTAACACCTGAACCTAAAAAGGAAGTAAACCCTCTGATCAGCTGAGGATGATGTCATCTTAGCTTCTATTTAGATCAGAAGTTGACACTGCTGCACATGTGATTATCTATGACACCAGCCATTTAAAGAGGAAGTAAACCCTGATGTTCCCTGCAAAGTAAAAGCATAATGGACTAGTATGCATCACATACTAGCCCATTATATGCCACCTACCTGAAAAGGAAGCCTGCAATGTCCCCAATGTCTCCACTGGTGGCCACGTCCATCTTCACCCCTTCCTTCCGGGGCCGCCAACTCCGTGACTGCCCGGAGTCGCATAAAGTCACTCATGCACATGCGCGCAGTAGCCGACGGTCATGGCACAGGCCCAATCGTGCCCTTTCTTCAGTGTGCATGCACCGATGACATTGGTGCACGCATATTTGGTAAATATCTCCTAGGAGATATTTCCAGTACCTACAGGTAAGCCTTATTATAGGCTTACCTGTAGGTAAAAGTGGTGTGTAAGGGTTTACAACCACTGTGAGGTCTTAAAAGTTTCATTGAGAGCTAACAAAATTTTCAAACATACCAAGATATGGACACCAGAAAAATGTATAAGACCTGCTTCAAGTGAAAACCGCAGTTATTAACAGCATTTAGAAAATTTTGCATCTATGCAAGTCAGAGAGGCGATTGATTGTACCTTGAGCATCTTGCAAACTCATCCCTAACTGACCTCCAAACTCTCGCTCTTTTTTTTTTACTCCAATGAGATGCGGGCCATGTCATTCCCACCCAACAGCTCATGTCAACAAAGAGGCAGGCTGCAGGACAGGAATGACCATGTTACACCAAGTTGATCTCTAGGGTTGAGTCATCTAATTTACACTTTGTGTTGCAAGCTCCTAACATTTGTTTTGTCACCTGATTCAGGGATATGCACATTCTCTAAAGAAATTACAATAAGCAATGATTTTATGGTTTGACAACATTTTTGTGGAATGATTTGGAGAAATGAATAGGGAGCTTGTGTTCCTTCGATGCATTTCTCAGCCCAATTTTCAGTTTTGATTGGGTTATACCTTTCAACCATTGGACCTATATTCTTAGCTGGGAACTTGGCTAATTTTGTCTGGAGTTGCAAACTAATAGACATGTGCAGTTCAATTGGTTCCGAATTAAAATTCAAACAAATTTTCAATTTTTGGAAATTCAGATGTATCTGAATTTTTGAATTACAATAGTACTGAATTTAAACGAATCTGAAATGACAAAAAAACATTTCGGACGAAATTCAAATTTGAATCGATTAGAATAGTTTTCAAATCAATTTAGAATAGATTTCAAATCCAAATAGTTTCAAATTCAAAATCAAATGGTTTTTGAATTCAAATAGTTTTCAAATGCAAAAAGTTTTCAAACTCGAATTTGAAAACTTTTCGAATTTAAATTTGAAAACTATTCGAAATTGATTTGAAAACTATTTGAATTTTGAAAGTTTGAGTAGTTTTGAATACAAATAAACAAAACTAATCCCGAAAACGAATTAAAGGGATTAAACATGGTTACATAGTTAGTCAGGTTGAAAAAAGACCATCTAGTTCAACCAAAAAAAAAATACAATCCAATATATACAATCCTTCACCCATAGTTGAATTTATACAAATAACGAATCAAAACTAAACTAAACACATTTTTTCATTCTGCACATGTCTACCAAGTAATCAGAATGACAACTTAAATTCTGGCTGCTGGCTTTAAATTCAAGTTATCTGCTAACATCTTCATTCTTTTTAGGAACCAAGATAGTAGCTGGAGGTAAGATTTTTCTTTCTGCTCTCTCCAAAGGCAGCTGGTGTGGTTGGAAGAGACCACAAAACCTGCTCAGAACAGACCTCCTCTCAGTACCTTTGTTACTGTTGGGTGTGGGGCAACTGCCTACCTATCTTTGTCATGTGACTTATGGTATGACCAAGAACAGGATGAAATCGAAGATTCCTTAATTTTGGGGTAGCCACACATACCGAGAAATTTGTAATATAAGTGCACAAATGGTAGGAAAAGCCTGCTACCCTTATAGCCCCTTTCTCAGGATCTCCTCAACCTCCTTTTCCACCTTCTACTTTCTCCCAGCGTCCTTCAATCCTCCTCATTCTCTATACACACTAATCAATTTTCTGCAGATTTTTGTCTTCAGATTTACCAGAAACCATATAGTATGAGGTCAAACCTTAAGAGTTTCAATTTGTATGCAATCAGGCAGGCCCTTGCCCTACATAGTTTTAGTAAATCTGAAGACAAAAATCTGCAGAAAATCTAATAGTGTGTATGGGGCCTTAGCCCTATATTTCCTAGCATATTTTAAGGAATTAAGCACGTTACCACCACTGCCTGAATTTCACAATGGCTATTAAACAAACCCCTTGCACTGTCCCCAATCTCTGAATCTCTAACATCAAACACGTCCAGGTCTATCTATCTATCTATCTATCTATCTATCTATCTATCTATCTATCTATCTATCTATCTATCTATCTATCTATCTATCTATCTATCTAATTCAATGCCCTCATGCATTAATATCTGCTGGAATATTAATACATTTAAATTCAGCCATTAAAATCAGCCAGGTTTAATTATCCTTTCTAATTTTCCATGTCTTGGAGAGTAGAACATTTTGCCTCGCTCTCCCGCTGGTGAAACAAGTGACAGGATTTATGATAATTTCCTTATTGTTTTGGGGACAGGAGCAAGACATAGTCATGCTAATGGCTTCTGCTCTGACAGCCATTAACGACAACTGAGTTTGTCTTGGAGGTATAAATAAGGCACGGTCAGGTGAACGCATCCACATTCTCTCCTTCAATATTTACAGCTTAACAAGTCTGAAGGCTCTTTCATCGTGCTCTGTGGGTAGTAGGGTCCAGAGGTCAGATGTACCATTGCATCCTTTTTGTTTCTGCATACATATTCTCATGCCATTTTGAGAACTGTGTTTTTAACGAATGCAGAAAACCCTCTCCATTAACCTTCTCAAGCCTCCTAGCTTCCCACACAGTACAATAATGTCTTAATTGGACTTATAATGCTGAACACGAATTGTACAGAGCTGTTAAAATTGTTCATACTATACTATTGGAGAAGAAGGTTTCTTTGCTTTGACATCGGGCAGCTCTTGTCACCTGGTAATGTGGCTGTCTGTAATCTGACCAGATTCCCACCCATATACCTAGATTTGATAATATACCCTGCATCTTTCCTTGTGTGTCTCCTGCCTTTGGACTATTTTGACAGTTCATAGCTGTTCCTGAGTTACCTATCATCCATTTCTATAACATGGCTCCAGTTTGTTTCTCAGCCTTCTCCACACCTGCGTCCTATCTGCTTTTTGCTATGAACAGAGTGCTTGCTGTTGTGTTTACACACATTAGAAGGTTGGAAGGCTGCTTGGTCACTTCTGGGAGGAGGGAGCTGAGCTGCTGGGAGAATGACTTAATATACCTAAAGAGTACCTGCACCATGACTATGGACATCAAATTGTTTATATACTCCTAACAAATAGTAAAACAGCTTTCAAAACAAGCCAACGCTGACCTTTCTAGCAGTTTGTACCGCAATGTGTACGACCACCTGCTGAATGGCTGTTTTTTTTGTTTGTTTTTAATCCCCAAGGAAGATTTTACATTTAAATATTCTGCCGCAAGCACAAGCCAAGTGTTTAGCACATGGTTGTGGCACGGTCCATTTTACTTGGATGAACTCACTTGAAGTTGCCAAGTGGCACCACCTGCCAAATGTGATGAGCTGTATACAATTTGCATCCCGCAGTAGTGCATAAAAACCCAAGTGGGCACCATGTTAGCTTGTACTGTAGGTAGGTGTTGGGGAAAGGAGATGGCAAAAACACAGCTCAACCTCCTGTTTTGACAGCCCCTTTTTCCACACATGTGAACAGAGCCCAACATCTCTGAAACATCTGTTTGTTGTTTACATTGGAGATCTTCTATCTATAGAAAGAAGCACACATTTTATTGCCTGTGTGGTGAACTTTGAAGACACATTTCTCCACATGTCTATAGATACAGAGGCGAAAGGCTTGTTTAAAGTGCTTTTTTAGAATACTTAATACTTTAGTGTGCATAGTCTGGGCACAGGTTTACTTGAAGTGATTTATCTTTGAGATTGAATTGCCCCACAGTGCCCATAGTTACATAGCTTAGTTGGAGCTTGTTTTATTCACTGCTTGTTATGATTTTGTAACTACTTGAATGTCCCAGGTCTGGTCACATATTCACTTTAGGGTATCTGTAATTATTAGACAGTGCTGATCTAACTGATCATGTTTAGTCTATTCTGACTTTACATCACAGACACCATGTACTCGTGTCCTGCTTTTCTGTGCATCCTGTGCTATCCAGTATTAATTTCCTATTAATTTCCAAATAGTTTGGCTAGCTCCAACCCTTCCATTCTACTAGACATGTGCAGAACGAAAACATTTTTTTAGTTTTAGTATTAGTTTCAAATAGATTCGTTATGTTACTAATTTTGTTTTGTTGATTCATTTCGGAATTTGTTTCGTTTCATTTTGTTTCATTTAATTTCTTTTATTAATTTTCTAACAAATTCCAAATTTTCAGAACAATTCTAATGTGGATCAGTCGAAAAATAATCAACAGATCCGAATTCTGTGTAAAGAATAGCTGGTTGTTAGGGAGCGGGCCGGGAAGCCGGCCACCACGTCCTTAACAAACAATCACTCATCAGCTGTCAGGGGGGAGACCATTATCCGAGCATGCAGCCCGGAAGGCCAGGAAAGGGTAGGGGGGACAAAAGAGCATCCCCTTCCTGAACCATACCAGGCCACATGCCCTCAACATGGGGGGGGGGTGCTTTTCTTTACTCCAAAGCACCTTATCCCCATGTTGATGTGGACATGTGCCTCTTCCCTGCAACCCTGGCCGGTGTGGTTGTGGAAGTCTGTGAGCGGGGGGCTTATCGGTATCTGGAAGCCCCCTTTAACAAGCCCTATGTGAATAGGTATGTAAAATCCCTACCCATTCACCAAACAAATGTAAAAAGTGAGTAAAGAAACAGCACACGTTTTTGACAAGTCCTTTAAATAAATAATAAATTAAATAAATGTCTCCCAGTGTAGATCCATCATCGATCCCAATGCCCGTTGCACAGCCGGACCGAGAAAAAAAATGTTGTCTTGTCGAAGGCTCCTGCCATCTGCCTGCTCCATCGTCTGACATTTCTTAAATAACGAAGGGGCGGAGTCATCCAATGAAGTAATTGGGTCACCCCGCCTTCTTGTGACGTCATCAACCAGGGAATGCTGAGTCACCGGATGACATTCAACAACATTTGTTACTATTTCATTCAGAGGTTCGGATACATCTGAATCTCCGAATAACTAAAAATTTGTCCGAATTTATATCCGAACCAAAACAAATTGTACATGTCTACTTTCTACAGGTTATGCATATGCTACAGATTGCCTTCTCCTCTCTGTGTCTAAAAGTCATGGCTCCACTGCACTCTCTCCTTTGTCTCTCTGTATACAGGCAGACCTGTACTCCCTATATTAACCCATTTTCAGGTTTCTGCACTCTATATTTCCATAAATACAAAAAACTCCCTGCTAAGTTGATGATGATCATCACATTCTGATTCAGTCAGCGCGTTTTACCATCCATGGGTTTAAGCATGCTGTTTGGTAACATTAATGATGTGCTTTTTTAAAGGAGTGGAAGTTTTTTTTTTTTTTTTAATCAGATGTGCTGATCATTATTAAGTTATGTTATAACATTATTATATTATAAGTGTTGAAACATACAGGCTCAACACTCCAGGTGGATGAGACACAGTTTTTGAGGATAGGCTGGCTAATGCCTTTGAACAAGAATGGAAAAATCTCAGCCACTGCACACCATGCAAGCCTAGCATGTAATAGGTGATAACAGCCTCAGCTTGCGTGGCCTGGATGGAGTTAGGCTGAGGCTGTTATTACCTACATTACATGCTGGGCTTGTATGGTGTGCGGTGGCTGAGATTTTTCTCTCCTTGTTCTGCAGATTACATGGAGTCGGGGCAGATCCCTAGCCTGATCTGCACCCTCAGTGCAATACACTGGATGGGTGTAAATTCAGCTTAGTTTCACAGTAGCCAATGCCTTAGATACAATAGTCCCCTGCTCTCTGTAACAGTTAGAAGCATGTTTTGGTAGAATGGGATAACATGTTCACAGTAAAATTTGTAGATCTCCTTTGCATACTGGACCCAACCTAATCCAGTGAAACCCACTCATTTATGGATCCGTGACCAAAATATACAATTAAGAGATTTTTCACAGCTGCTGAACTTAGTCCCAACTGTGAACAAATATTGTCCGAGAATGCTTCACTGGTCCGATTAGAGCCAAACATAGCCCTGGGTCTGTGAAATGTTTTCAACTTTCTAATCTTGTTTGTGTCTTCCTTTACATAGTTACATAGTAGGTGAGGTTGAAAAAAAGACAGGAAAGGGTAGGGGGGACAAAAGAGCATCCCCTTCAAGCATCCCATCAAGTACAACCTTTCTGATGTATAAAACTGCAGCACCATCTAGTGTGCTAGAAATCGATTGTTTTGTTAGAGTAGGTAAATTGTTCAGGCATGGCTGGCAGGCAAGCCTGTGTGTTTTTCTTGGCAGGGTTTGAGTGACTCTAGGATAGGAGGGCTGGATGACTCACATGCAGCATCTCTGATACCTCCCTCTACTTCTAGAAACTTACAGAAGATTCTAGATAAATAGGAATGGAGGAGAGGAGGAGCTTCTTGGAGTATTCTGAGGACCCTGACCAATCCCCAACAGATGGGTTGTCAGGGGGAAGGCCCCCTTAAATACTCAGGGTCGGCCCAGCTGGGGCAGTGGGGTTAGGGTGGAAGCTGGAGGTGGAGTGTTAGGCCGTCAGTGGCCCTTGAGGTTAACCCCCTAGTCTGGGGGGGACTTCGGGCCTGGGCTTGGGTGCGGAAGGACCTTCTTCATGACACACAGAGGTGTCCTGACCAGAGGCAGGGAAGCAAATTGGAGGATAGCAGAAGAACACTGCCAGGAAAATCTTCAGGGAAGAAGACAGCCAAGTGGGCTGGTGAGTGTTACAGTCAGAGGAATGAGAGGCATGCCCGAAAGGACTGGGTGCAAGCAGTCTGGGATGGATGCAGAGTCAGTCTGGGAGGACTGTGGAGTCTAAGCCAGGAGGGCTAGTGAAAGGGGCCGCTGCAGCCAGGTGGGCTGGCAGTTCCTAAAGAGGTGTACTGGGACCAGTAGCCACAGGAGGAGGACGGCAGGGCACTAGAACTTTTTGCTACACTACTCAAGGGGCCCATGACCCTTGCCTGTAAAGGGCATTTGCTATGGTCTGATTGCGCTCTTGTCAGACCATCCATACAGTGCCAGCTGGTCTTGGGAGTTGTTGCTATTAAGGAAATGGTCCTGTTACGGACTGCCTTTGACGCAAGGATCAGAATGATAGATGTCCAAATGCTGGCTATGGGTTCAGAGGCAGCAGTCCAGGCTTTAACAGGGCCTAACACACCTTTTTCCCAAGCCGGGCACGAACCTCTGGGAACAAACCCTTCCCATCTGCCCACACTTTTGCTTACCCAACAGTGACCGATCGAGTCATTCCAGCGCGATCCACAACCCCCCACCGTCAAAAGCCAATCATAACTGAAACATAGTAAACTGTATACTATGCTTCAGTTTGTGAATGAACAGGAAGTCCCTCAGCACAGTGCACTTCCTATTCATTCACTGTCCTGTGCAGCTGAGGCTGCAGAGAAAGGCATGTGTGTTTCATTCAACTTTGGGTTGCACACCCTAATGCAATGGGCTACACACACCTATGGTTAACAAAAAGGCAGTGAAATCACAGCTCCTCTCCCGTTGTTTGCTATGGAGAATAGAATCTTGGCAGCCTGTCAGTTCTGTAATGTAAACACACAACAGGTAGATTCTTAGACGGAAACCAATGTTAGAGTCTATTGTGATCTTTAAAGCAGAGTTCCACCCATTGTTTAACTTATAATTAATCCAACGCCCATTCTCATTTCTATTTAAAATAGCAATTCATTTTTTTTTCTAAATACCATTTTTTACTTATTTTCTGGAGCACTTCCGGCTCTGGCCGCATAGTCAATGACGTAACTAGGTGATTCCCATGGACATCAGCATCATCTATCCCAGGAGTCCATGGAAATCGCCTATTACCGGAATATCGCTCAATTTGGTTGACTTTGTTTGACTAGTTGCTATAGCAAGCGGGCAGGAACTTACATCAACGCCGCCATTGCTATGGCAACGTGTCAGGACGAAAGAGCGCCACGCAGTGGCATTACTGTGCAGGCACAAGATTGGGAGGTACATGCTGGGTAGCCAGCTGCACCAAATCCCGGAAATGAATACAAGAGGGCTTCAGATGCCCAGAGTAGAGATGGACCTGCCTGCTTCCGAGATCAGGTTAGTTTTAAACGATTTAAGCATAAAATAAAAGGACCACAATAATGTCATTATCTAAATGTCTCATTTGAAGTGGACCCAATTACGGCCGAGTGTTTTAAAAAAAAAATGAATGGGGGGACTGGAACTCCGCTTTAAGTATAATTTACTCCACAGTACAAGAAGCTAGAGAGGTGGGTCAGGATGCCTTTAAAGCTCTTAGTAAGATTATGTAATCACTTCATTTTTCAATCTGAGCAAAGTTGCACTTTAAAATGAAATCATCGCAAATATTTTTCAGTCCTTACAGATTTCCTGTAAATGATCCAAAATGTTAAATATTATTTGAGATGAGGGATCCTGTTGCCTCCTGAATGCCTTAATGCATTGCAACTGCGAGTCCCTATTTATTTTTATGGCCAAGTTTGACAGGTGGAGCCACCTGTCAATTCAGCATGTCACGTTAAATTTCCAGTGGCTGCAATGCAAAGCAACGTGGCTGCAGCATGTGAACAGCCTCCTCTGGCTGTCGTTTAGCCTTTAGGTAGGCAGCTGGGGTGATAAAATCGCAGCTCAGCTGCCTATTTTTACTGCCGCCCGTGTGCAAGAGGACTTATTGTCATTGTTGTATATTGTAACGACTGTGCATGTGTAGTCCACATATTGTTACCATTGTCCATGTGTTGGTCATGTTTTATCGGGATGGCCATTTTTGTTTGCCTAGGTATTGTCAAGACAAAGCTGTTTGTTTAGAGGACCCTATTATCGCAGTCTAATATAACCTATTCCAATACAGGAAGCATTTAGAATTTTACTCCCCCTCCCAGCCTGCTCAGTGTTCTCGATAAACATAATGGTGGAAAGACTTTTTTCTCAGATACTATTTGTGGTGAAAGGCTTTTTATAATGGCAGCTCTTCCTCCAATTTTTCTACAAGTTGCAAAAATAATGCAGAGGAGGATGCTTGATGTTGACTTAATTTCTTGTGTCTGAAACAGATTGTCGCAATTTATTAACACATGAGATCTGCCCACCTTAAGAGGAATAAAAAAAGAGAAATATGCCATGTTTTGAAGCTGCCTCCCTTTTCCACAAAATTAGCAGCGTTGCATAAGAAATGGTTCATTTTGTGCTGGGAATCTGCTTTCCCTCGATATTTGCATATATACATATGTAAACACACTAGCTGGGAGCTACCATATTGGGAATAATGTGCGAGGAATGCCAAGTTGAATTGTACTCCCCTTATGAAACATGTAATTGTAAATCTCCCATTCTGTCAGACTGTGGCAAATGTTTGGCATGTTTATAAAATGTTAGAGTGTGTCGGTTTTTAAAGGAACACTCCAGTGGAATGTTAAAGTTGAAGTTCAGACTCAAGTTCAGCTAAACGCGTAGCTGAAACATATATTTTGGAGCTGTGTTACCAGCCAAAGGGTTTGTGTTTCTGTCCATCCAGTCCTGAGATTTACACACCCCTGCAAGACAGCACAGCCAGCACGTTGACTTTTCTCAGCTGCAATTAAGCAGCACGTCTAGGTCACCACCTTGACCCCCCACCTGTAAATTGTATAGTGAAAGAGCAGCAACAGACCAATGTGGTCATCTTCCTGCTCTCTTCCACTGTCAGTATGTCCCCTTTTAGGCACATGTGAATGCAGGACACTTGACTGCCCAAAAGTACTGCTGTACCCATTTCCAGTCCAAGTGCTGTTACAGGGGAAAACAAGAGGATCACATTTAATCAAAAGCTAGCTGCCATAACCCCAGTATCCTCTTCTTCAGGGGGCGGTCCGCTTTCAGATAAAAGTGGTCTCTGCGGCGGATTCCGCTGCTTACCGCTGCGGAGGCCATCAGATCCCTCTCCTGGCTAGGTATGAAGACGAGTGAGGGGAGGATGGCCCCCACCCATCTCCATATCATTGCAGGCTGGAAACGACATCAAAACATCATTTCAAATGACAAAATGATTATTATTATTTTCTTATTGCATTTAAGTGTAAATATGAGATCTGAGGTCTTTTTGACCCCAGATCTCATATTTAAAAGATCCTGTCATGCTTTTTTTCAATTACAAGGGATATTTACATTCCTTGTAATAGGAATAAAAGTGATACGCTGTTTTTTAAAAGAACAGTGTAAACAAAATAAAATAAAAGGTAAAATAAATAATAAAAAAAATAGTTTAAACGTGCCCCGTCCCGCCGAGCTTGCGTGCAGAAGCGAACACAAAGGTGAGTAGCGCCCGCATATGAAAACGGTGTTCAAATCACACATGTGAGGCATCGACGCGATCGGTAGAGTGAAAGCAATAATTCTAGCCCTAGACCTCCTCTGTAACTCAAAACATGCAACCTATAGAATTTTTTAAACGTCGCCTATGGAGATTTTTAAGGGCAAAAGTTTGTCCCATTCCACGACCCGGCGCAATGTTGAAGCGTGACATGTTGGTTATCAATTTACTCGGCGTAACAATATCTTTCACAATATAAAAAAAATTGGGCTAACTTTACTGTTGTCTTATTTTTTAATTAGAAAAAGTGTGTTTTATTTCTCCGGGGCAAAAAAAATAAAAATTTCATGACAACATAGAGTGCAAAAGGATTTACAGAAACCTGGCAAGAGGGAAACAGGGAGGCTGCCATTTCGGATCTCTCCTACTGAAAATCCTAGTTGCCTGACTGGCGTGCTGATACTTTGGCTTCACTTAAAAGTATAAAGAAAATCATACAGCTCTTCCTCTTATTTGCTATGTACGTGATCCAGAGGAGTGATTTAGTATTGATCCAGACAAAGCCAAGCAAACAGTATTTTTAAAAGAGGGTCTGACAGGTTTGCTTTAATTTGAATCCAAATGACTCAACTAAATGTATAATAACGATAAAATGATCTTTCTGATCTCAGCAAAAATTAAGTCACTGCTGGATAGAAAATGCAGCTTAATTAGTTTAATTGCTGGCTGGAGTTGCTCTTTATATCCAATCATTTGGACTGTTCAGCTGCACAAAATGCGTTTTAAAGGAAAAGCAATGTGTATATTTAGTGGGCACCAAGTTATTATTGCAGCATGTTCCTTAATCTTTGATATAACTTTTACATTTTAACAAGCCTGGTTTTCCATATGCATGTTATAGTATTGAATATAGAGATTGGTATATTATCCATAAAATACAGATTAGACTAGCAGCTGCAGCAGGTCAACTACTAAGGTTAACTGCTCTCAGTGGCTCAGGGTTATTTGTCTTTCTCTTTAAAGAGAACCTTCGGGTTAAAGCCCAACTCCACATTTGTCTTAAATTATAAGTTCAGTGACCCAGCAGCATAAACAAAACCTCCTAGATAGGTGCTAGGATATAGTAAAAATTAGTGTATGTTTATAATAGGTAAAGTTAGTTGCCACACTGTAGTCAGTGTGGCTGCAATGTTCATTAGTTAAAAGCATAGTTTGCTCACTGTACTCATTGAAGCTGCAATCTGCTAGTCAGGCCTGCTCAGTGTGTTTAGCTTTTGCCAATCTGGCCTAAAGTTTCCTTTGTATCCAGGGAACTTGAGAAGTTTATGGATGCTATGCACTCAGGGTCTTTTCCCAGAGTGGATTGGTCCAGCCTGGAGGGGCACACTGCCCTTCCATGCACTGCTGTTATGTCTATATGTTATGTTATAACTGCTATTATGCTGTCGTGAGGCCTCAGGAGGGCGACCTGAAGGCCTGGATGCTGAGACCCTGGATCTAAGGAAAGCTGACTATGGGGAGGCTGTCTGCAGAAGATCTAGTCTGGTATCACGAGAGTAAGGCGTTGCTTGAAAGTTGTAAGGAGGCAACCAGCTTTTCCCTGGGCCTTGTGTGAGTGCAGACATTCCCACCCCCTCCTGCCGCCTCCTTTACTAGGCCCTTCCATGAGAGGAGTCCGGTAAGGATGAAACTGGCAGCATCTAGCTCTGGGCACACAGTGAAAGGAACGGATGTTGTTCCTCCCACTGTGTGATGGCAGAAACTGAAAGCGACAAGGATTTTGTCACTTGCGGTTTCGATTCTTTGTTTACCTGGCTGTTAACAGCCCTTAAAGAAGCCAATCAGACCGATCTGGCATCTAATAGACCCCAGATCTCTCCATAAAAAGGACCTGTCATGGCCCATGCTTTTACAAGGGACATTTTTCATCCCTTGTAATAGCAATAAAGTTGATTAAAAAAATGAAAGGTACAGTGTTAAAAAAAAAATTGCAACTGCAAACATGCACTTAGGTCTGTAGGTCCAGTATGCATATGTAAATGGTGATCGCACTACACATGTGAGGTATCGCCGTGATCGTCAGAGCAAGAACAATTATTTTAGTGCCACACCTAAATTGGTAACCTGTAAAGGCTTTTAATATGTTTACTTTAATCCTGATGTGATAATTTACTGAAAAAACATGGTTTACAGTGGTGTTGTGATTCAATACAGACTCTTTTTGCATCAGTGATTTATTAAGGGCATGTATAGTATTATCAATTTTTTTTTTTTTTTTTGTGATTTAATATTTTTATCAAATTTGTGTTGACGTTTTATTTTAGAAGAGTTTATTAAAGGCTTTAGTTTTTTTGTATATACGGTAGTACAAGTTCAATATTCAAAATATGAAAGCTTGGTCAACAGGTGAACAAGTAGACCAATCTCCTATGGAGATTTTTAGGTACCGTAATTTGGTGCCGTTCCACAGGCGGATGCATTATTAAAGCATGACATTTCAGTATCTGTTTACTTGGTGTAACATCATCTTTTATATTTTACCAAACAATTGGTTATCATATTGTGTTTTTGTGCATTACAATTAAAAAAAAAGACATAAAAATATGCAACACACACCATTTGCAAATTATTATTGCAAATTATGCCTAGAAATAGGGTGTAAAATGTCAACACTTGCCCCAAGGTGATCTGCTTCTGGACGCAGGTCTATACTATGATTAGGACTGTACTGAATGTAACTTTGGCCCATAGCCCATGGGAAGCTCTTCTACACAAATCTCAAATCTGACCCTGAACCAAAGGGGACTGGTGGGCTTTGTATTCCTGGCTGCTCGTCAGACACTGGCCAAAGCTTGGCAGAAGCAATTTCTCAACTTCGTTGAAGTCAAACTGAGGCTTACGGGGAGTATGGTGCTCATGCACACTGCCATTTTGAACAATAACCATGCCAAATTTTTGAAGGTCTGGGATCCGTAGGGATCCATAGATCACATACAATGACAACCTGAATCTTAAAGTGG
The DNA here is from genome assembly GCA_028564925.1 of Lithobates sylvaticus. NCBI lineage: Eukaryota > Metazoa > Chordata > Amphibia > Anura > Ranidae > Lithobates > Lithobates sylvaticus. The sequence continues at coordinate 211,935,389 of CM053029.1, read as the reverse complement.
AGCTCCACCCGAAAGGGGAAGCTCCACTTGTTAGCCCCCCCCTCCGCTGCCATATTCGGCACCTTTAAGGGGGGGGGGTGGGTACATGTTTTTGACAGGTACTGGTCTCCCGGAAGTGGGGGACGGGTACCTGTCAAAAACAGGTCACCGCGGAGAGGTCCCCCGGAAGTTCTGCTTCATGCATGCACAGTAGGGAACCGGCTGTAAAGCTGCAAGGCTTCATTGCCGGTTTCTTTTAAAAGGAATGGCGGCGGCAGTACCCGAGATTGAAAAATTGTCTGGGGTGCCGACATCGCGGGATCCCTGGACAGGTAAGTGTCCTACTATTAAGAGTCAGCAGCTAAATTATTTGTAGCTGCTGACTTTTAATTTTTGGAGGGGGGGGGGGGGGGGCTGGAGCTCCGCTTTAACTGCACTCTGCTCTCGACCTGATGGGCTCTCCTGTAACCCCTCTCTTCCTTTCCCATCTTCCTCCCTTACTCCTATTCTTTTCTCTCAACCTTTTTCTACTCTTTGCAACACTTTAGAGCCGCTGTGGGACCTCCTTCTGCCCCCCTCATTCAACCAGTGGCATTTAGGTCAATCCTCTGTGCTGTTTGTTAGAGGCCACAGTTGTCATTCATGAGGAGCAGGCCTATCATTATTTTACTGAAAACTTGTCAATTTACTACACCCTATTCTCATGATGTTCTTGTAATGTTCTTGTAATTCTGACTTGCTTTACTTACCTATCCTATCATTCCTTCTAAGCGTTTGGCCTACTTGTTCACCTGTTGACCAAGCTTTCATATTTTGAATATTGAACTTGTGCTATATACAAAAAAACAAAAACCTTTAAAATACTCTTCTAAAATAAAACACAAATTGATAAAAATATTAAATCACAAAAAAAAACGACTTTAATAATACTATACATGCCCTTAATAAATCACTGATGCAAAAAGAGTCTGTGTTGAATCACAACACCACTGTAAACCATGTTTTTTCAGTAAATTATCACATCAGGATTAAAGTAAATTTGAACTCAAAGGTTAGTGAGCACAGTCATGAACCATTAGAAGGCAGAGTGTGTAGGTGTAAGTTTTAAAAAAGAATCTGTAATTTGCTGTTTCCACTGCACTCTAGGTGCTAATGTCAGCGGAGTCTTTAGCAAAAGTGAATAAAGACTCTGCTGATCGGAGCACCCAACTGTTGCAGGTCATATGACCTTATACATATGCTCCATATCGAACGACCTGCAATCAGAGCACAATGATACTTTCTGCTTCCAAGTAAAGTGTTTGCACATTAGGATCCCACAACCTGCCACCATAAATGGCCCAATACAATTTTGAAAGTAACCTAAAGGCCTAGCTGCATCTTAGGTCCATCTTTTTACCTACACTGCTTATATGTTGTTAAAATAGCTTCTTTTTTACATTTATTTTAATTCATGTTTTTTTTTTTTTTTACTTTTTTTTTCGATTCCTAAAGTTTGTAGCCATCTTAGTTATGTTTGTTATTTTTTTCCAGGCCATAGAAGGCATCTAGATAGTCATTGAAGGAAACAACAGAAGCAAGTGCTTGGAGCTATGATAAACTTTTGTCAAAAAAAAAAGCTGGACCCAAAGGACATTCGTAAAGATATGCTTGCAACACTAGAAACAAAGGGTGCTGATTCTTACGGTACAGTATAGAATTTGGCACTGGAATTTAAAATTAAACTAAACTAAATTTTTTTTAAATAATGTTTTGCTATGCTATGGGAAACATCTAGAAATGTTAGTGTGATTAAACCCAGACTATGAAAAAGTTAACCACTTCAGCCCCAGAAGGATTTACCCCCTTCCTTACCAGGCCATTTTTTGTGATACGGCACTGCGTCGCTTTAACTGACAATTGCGCGGCCGCACGACGTTGTACCCAAACAAAATTGATGTGCTTTTTTCCCACGACCAGAGCTTTCTTTTGGTGGTATTTGATCACCTCTGCGGTGAAGAAAAAGAGCGTCAATTTTGAAAAAAAAAAAAAACAATATTTTTTACTTTCTGCTATAATACATATCCACAAAAAAGTATTCATCAGTTTAGGCCAATATGTATTCTTCTACATATTTTTGGTAAAGAAAACTGCAATAAGCATTTATTGATTGGTTTGCGCAAAAAATTACAACATCTACAAAATAGGGGAAAGATTTAGGGGCTTTTTATTTATTTTTATTGGTAATGGCGGCAATCTGTGATTTTTAGCGGGACTGCGACATTTGCGATGGGCAAATCTGACCCTAAGTGACACTTTTTGGGTGACCAGTGACGCCAATACAATGATCAGTGCTATAAAAACGCACTGTCACTGTATAAATGGCACTGGCAGGGAAGGGGGGCGATTAAGGGGTTAACTGTGTTCCCTGGGGGTGTTTCTAACTGTATGGGCTGCCTGGGAGAAGAGAGAGCTCGCTGTTCTTGATCATGAGGAACTAGGATCTCTCTCTCCTCCCCTGTTAGAACGAAGATCTGTTAGTTTACATTGACAGATCCCCATTTTGTCTCTCTCGCGATCATGGTTGGCCGGCGGATCGATTCCGCCGGGCCATAGGTGACCTCCAAGCAGCGTGCGGTGCTGGTGGCGTGCATGCACACGCAGTACCACATGCACGGATCGACGTACGGGTGCGTCGGTTTGCGTAGCCGAGCCGCCTTGGCGCAGTATATATCCGAAAGGCAAGTGGTTTGTTACCCTGTTTCCCCTAAAATAAGACCTAGCGTGATTGTCGGTGATGGCTGCAATATAAGCCCTACCCTCCAAATAAGCCTTACCTTGTTTCCATGAAAATAAGCCCTACCCTGAAAATAAGACCTACAAGGACTTTAACTAGGGCTTATTTGGGGGGGGGGGGTAGGGCTTATATTGCAGCCATCACTGAGATCACGCTAGGTCTTATTTTCGGGGAAACAGGGTATATAACAGATGTTCATACTCACAAAGCCACTAAAGCATTTGCTTTGTAAAGAGTTTAATATACCTGTTTAACCCTTCTTTCAGCTGTCCCTCCCATCTTCTCTGTGTCCCCACTGCAGGTTGATTTAAAGCAGTATTAAACGCAAAAAACTATATTGCAGCTTACCAATTTTTAAATGTGATGGCGGCATTAGTTTCCTTTTTTTTTTTGGCTTTCTTTTTTCTATTTTTATCTGTTGATCTGGAAAGTAAGTCTTTTGTTTTTCACAAGCTTAAGCTCTCCAGCAGAATGTATCTATTTACATGGATGAGATCAACCACTTAGAGTATGGAAACCCAACATCTCATATTCCTAATATGTGCCTGCTGTACCACAAACTTATATGAAAAAGTATCCTGATCTCTTTGTATTGCTTCCTTTGTGTGAAATCTCTGGTGTTCATGCTCTGCTTTTCTATTAAAAACTGACCACACTAAGCAGGAGAACACAGTGTGGTCAGTTCTCTAGCTATGTTGGAAACTCGGTGTGCTCTTCTCTTATGATCAGACTTGTTCTGACACACACTACACAGCCTTTCACTGCTCAGTGTCCTACTGTTTCTCTTCCCCCAGCTCTTATGCAACTGAGAACAGAGGGAATGTGATCACTTATAAAAGGGGGGGGGGGGGTATTCGTGTTTTTTTAATATTTATACACAAAAGTTTTGCCTTTCATTTAAACGGAATGGGTTGTTTTACAAACTGATCATTTACAATCACTTTAACACTGGAAGGGGTGATTAACAACTTTTATTTATTCATGCAAAGCTATTATTGCAAAAGTAAAAAACTGTGTGAGCTGGAGTTTGGATACAATGTGTTAGTTCATCTAAATCTGCTAATACATTTAACAACCCCCCCACCGACTGCCAATACTGCTCTCTGCTATGCCTCATGTGCTCATTCCTCCAGATGTGTGTCTCACTTAAACCGGAGGCGTGTTACTGGCCACCAGGTGAAAACAAAGCATAAATAGCCAAAGAAAAGAAAACTGATGCAGCCATCCCATTTAATGATAAGCAAGCTGCAATATATTATATTTTTGGTTGTGGGTTTAATACCACTAAAGAACAAATTCACCGTCTCCATTTATCCTGTTTACCGATATCACCAAGAGTGAAAACAAATCCCAAATTTTGGATTGTCACCGGAACAGGAATAGAGGGGGAATCTTCCAATTGGGACACTAGTTCTGGTGACCCTGATGACAACTAGGGATTCTCCCACTTTGGAGGGATTTCCTCTCACTTCCTGTTTTGGCTATGGGACAGGAAGTGAAGGGAAATCTTCCCGATGGAACAAGATGGCAAAAAATAAATAAGTTACAGGGGTTATGATGATCTTTTACTTTATCCAAAATGAAAAAAAGAAAAAGAAAAGTTTTGCCTTTATTTCTTCTTTAAGTACCACCTATCAAAAGAATGTTTTGTACATTAAAAGCTTACTAAATATCTCTATTGTTACATTGTGAGCCTCTGTTTTTTTGCAGAACGGCACAAGAAAGCTCACAGATGGCCATACAGCAGAAGATAAAAATCCGCAAGCATTTTGGCAAGACCGATTCCTATTCACAAAGGGTTAACAGCGCTGCAGGTGCTAGCATAAGGACAGCATTAAAATTTGTGTAGCTTGCATAATGCCTATAAAAGTCATAAAACTCTAGATGTTATTACGTGTGCCTTTATATCCTTCACATCAGATTAAAAGATTTTTTTTTATCCAGTTGTATGAATAAACGATAGAGTCTGTTCCTACAGCTGAAACCTAAGCATCATCATTTCTAAAATTCAAACTGAGCCTAAAGGTTGTAGAATATATTGAAATCTAATGGAGGTACCTCTGGCGAAGCTCTGACCTTTTGACCACTTGGTTTAATAGCCCCCTGTTTGGTTCCTTAAGCTGCAGGTGTCTTTGCAGGATATTAGGTGCAGCAGTGTTGCCATCTACTGTCCAATGTTGGCAAATCTTTTTTTATGAAATGATGACACTTGTTCAGTTTAACGAAAAAAATACAATCAGAATACAAATCAATAATAAATAATATCAGGTTTTGCTTTTCAAGGTATTTCTCTCTCTCCTTTTTTTTTTTTTGGGTCAGTGGGAAAGTATTAAATATCCTAATTCTTATTAAACAGTTTAAGCGAATTCCCTGAATATAAGAAAGGGAGTAGAGAATATTTACTGTTTGTTAAATGATAGCCCCCTACTCCAGCCAACCAGAGTCTTATTCTTACTTATCCATGCTCATTCGTATTGTGTGGATAATATACAGCCTCTCCATAGAGTTGAATGGAATTTTTGTGTGCATTAGAATCATGGGACTAGTTGGAGAGTTTGGAAGGATGGCTGTGTGTCTCTCTCTGGGCTGCACAGTGTGGATCTGGCAATGGGGATATAAGCCTTGGGGCAGGGGCGGATCCAGGGGGGGAAATGGGGAAATTGCCCCCCCCCCTGAGAAATTAGTGCCGGGTGGCTCGGTGTGTGAGCGGGCTGGCGGGTGAAAGAGCAGGTGGGCCAGGCATCTTGGTGTGTGAACGGGTAGGCGGCTCTGCAGCAGCTGAGAGAGCAGGTGGTCAGCTGAGCGGACAGCTGGCCAATCAGCGAGCCATTGGCCGGGGGAGCAGAGAGATAATATTATCTCTCACCGCCCTGCGCCCGCCCTGCATTCCTGCAGTAACTTACGCCCTCACTGTGCAGGCAGTGCGGGCAGCAGAGAGATTATATCATCTCTTTGCTGCCTGACTCTGGGTGGGACAAAGCAAGAGACAAGCAAAACAGCAGGTAAGTGACAATCTGCGAGGTGTGGCAGGTGACGTGGCAAGTGACAATCCGCAAGGTGTGGCAGGTGATGTGGCAAGTGACAATACGAAACGCGTGGCAGGCGACGTGGAAAGTGACAATCCACAACTTGTGGTAGGTGATACGGCAAGTGACAATCCCCAACTTGTGGCAGGTGACGTGGCAAGTGACAATCCGCAACATGTGTCAGGTGATGTGGTAAATGACAATCTGCATCTGGTGGCAGGCAAGTGACAATCCGCAATGTGTGCCAGGTGATGTGGCAAGTGACAACCAGCAAAATGTGGCAGGTGACGTAGCAAGTGACAATCTGCAATGTGTGGCAGGTGACGTGGCAAGTGACATTCCGCAACATGTGGCAGGTGACGTGGCAAGTAACAATCCACAACATGTGGCAGGTGTCGTGGAAAGTGACAATCTGCAACATGTGACAGGTGACGTGGCAAGTGACAATCCACAACATGTGGCAGGTGAGGTGGCAAGTGACAATCTGCAAAAGGTGGCAGGTGACGTGGCAAGTAACAATCCACAACATGTGGCAGTTGACGTGGCAAGAGACAATCTGAATCTGGTGGCAGGCAAGTGACAATCCGCAATGTGTCACAGGTGACATGGCAAGTGACAATCCACATCTGGTGGCAGCAGTGGAAAGTGACACACTCAGGCTCTCACTGATTTTGCATTATGAACCATTTCATTTTATATTACAATGTAATAATATAAATAATGCGCTTCAATCACCCTGACACCATATCAACCATGGTGCCAGGATGATTGAAGCGCCAACACTAGCCATTCCCCTGATAAATTGCTCGCAAAAAAAAAAATATTTTCTGGCAGTGCCCCTCTCAAGACTAGACTCTGGATCCGCCCCTGCCTTGGGGTGTGGGTGTAGCTTAAAGTATAGTTATTTCCCCTCCGTGCTCCTGTCCCCCTCCATGCTCTGATCCCCCTCCATGCTCTGATCCCCCTCCATGCTCCAGTCCCCCTCCATGCTCCAGTCACCCTCCATGCTCTGATCCCCCTCCATGCTCAGGTCGCCCTCCATGCTCAGGTCGCCCTCCATGCTTCGGTCCCCCTGCATGCTCCTCCGATCCCCCTCCATGCTCCTCCGATCCCCCTCCATGCTCCTCCGGTCCCCCTCCATGCTCCGGTCCCCCTCCATGCTCCCATCCCCCTCCATGCTCCCATCCCCCTCCAGGCTTCAGTCTTCCTTCCTGCTCCCATCCCCCTCCATGCTTTGGTCCCCCTCCATGCTCCCATCCCCCTCCATGCTCCGGTCCACCTCCGCGCTACCATCCCCCTCCATGCTACCATCCCCCTCCATGCTCCCATCCCCCTCCATGCTACTATCCCCCTCCATGCTACCATCCCCCTCCATGCTACGGTCTCCCTCCATGCTCCCATCCCCCTCAATGCTCCGGTCCCCCTTCATGCTCCTCCGATCGCCCTAATGCTCCGGTCCACCTCAGTGCTCCTCCGATTCCCCTCCATGCTTCGGTCCCCCTCCATGCTCCGATCCCCCTCCGTGCTCCTCAGTCCCCCTTTATGCTCCTGTCCCCCTCCATGCTCCAGTCCCCCTCTGCGCTCCTTGGTCCCCCTCCGTGCTTCTCCGCTCCCTCTGTCCTCGATCTGTCAGGATGGAGAGTGGAGGAAGGAGCCGGTAAATATGTCATTTACCGGCTCCTTCCTTTTCCGAATGCACATTCAAGTGAATGAAGACAGGGGACCCGGAAGGAAGACAGAGTGAATATGGAAGTGCCAGGACCCACCGGATTGATCACACTGCAGCGCTGGGGGGCTTCTTTGACAGGTAAGTCTGACAAGAAAAAATATGCTGGACTTTACTACAATTTTAATAATTTGTAATGATTGCAGAGATGTATTATTTTTTTATAAACCTCTTCTTTCTTTATACATTCTCCAAACTTACCAGCTAATTGCAAATGTAGAGCATATGGAAATGTGTGCTGAGATTTCTCGAGAGGGCCGCCATTGCTAACCTCTCCTTTTCCCTGGCTACCATACTGATCCAATGGCTTAAGTAATTTAATCACTCATCTAGTAGGCAGCTCTTGAATTTTGAGTCCAGTTTATGTCAGTGGTTTTAACAGCCTAAGGATCATCATGACTGTCTGGAAGTTCATATTTTTAGCAGTTGCTGTTTATACATTTCCCTCATGGCAAATTGAATACCTACCCTCAAAGGAACCACTGATGTTTGGGTCTTCTGACTCCGGATGACAATGACCCTTCTGGACCCTGCAATGCTACAACCTCTGATACATTGAGGCTAAGAAATGAATAATTATTTGTACAACACACACAGCAAATCAATAAATGAAATGGCAGTGAACAAGTTACCAATAACACATACCAATATTGTACAACTATAAACAACTGAAGGACCTAATGTCTCTGCCTGAAACTCTAAGTCAGAGAGCTCCTTGAGAAGTGGTACTGGAAACGAAAGCCTCTCCAGACCCCTCCTACTGGCCAGTGTGTTGGTAATCATTGGGGTCCAAAGCTGTGGCATTGGAGCACTTAGACTTGAGATGTCCCATAAGTGCCCAAACTGTATCCTAGACATAGATGACTCTGTCCCTTTAAGCAGTGGTCTAACAAATGATCTGTAAATTTTGCCTCCTCCTGCTCTCTGTCTGGACCCGGGGATGTCAGCTTCAACTCAATATTTCACAATGATGATCTAGCTCTGATATGCTGATGTCAGCAGCAACACAAGACTCAGCCACGATGATCTCTCACCAACCTAATGTCAGCAACAGAGTCTCTCTGTATTTCCAACACAAGAATCCTCCAGCAGAAAATTCTTGGACAAAGCAGCCCACTTTAATTGTCGCCTCTTTCTGTTCTCCACATGACTCCCCCAAGCCAGAGAACTCTATCCCCTTTCCCTCCTCTTAAGCTCCCTGTCCTGCTGGTGCTCCTTCTAGTCTGTGGTTTAGTAGAAAAACTGTTTCTGGGAACTACATTTTTCATAGCCCAAGACAGTTCCCAGCAGTCATCTATGCTCCCAGGCTGTGCAACAGCCAAATACAGTGCCCTCCTCCACACTACAAGTAGTACAGTAAAATGTAGATAGGATTTTAGATACCCCTCCAATGACCACAGAATACATCAATTATATTAAGAGTATGTACAAATCTTTATTTTATCCAATAAAACATTGTAAAAGTACATATATTTCTCTTGTGTAATCATTCTCCACGAACCATGGTGGTTTCTAGTTGGGACAGTGAAAAAGGTTGATGCATTTTGTGGGGTTACCGCTTCCTCAGGACCTCCTGTCTCTTGTATAGATGCAAGAGGACAATGTATGCTTTGAAAGCATAATCTTTATATATATATATATATATATATATATATATATATATATGCTCTTTTTTACAAGGGACAGTAGGTCCCTTCCTTAAACTCAGTAGGCGCCTATGGCATCTCTTAACCTCAGGTACCATGGAACTATGCAACCATGATGCACAAATGTCCTATCATTAATTTTCCTTACCCATCTTTGTGGGTTGCGACCCAGTCAATTAACTGTTGTATTTTTGTGTATTTGGTTATGACTCCCTCTTCTGGGAGCTAAATTGTATATACTTATACGCTATGTATGTCTCCTTTATACCTTGTCAATAAAATATTTGAACAAGAAAAAAATAAAGATTTGCACATACTTTTAATATTGATGTATTCTGTGCTCATTGGGGGGGTATCTAAAATCCTATACATATTACTGTACTATTTACTGACTTTAAAGTGGATGTAAACCCTCACATATACCCGATGAAGTGAACAGCCTCAGATGATACACAGAGATGAAACAAATCTCCTCCTACATAGGTTTTACATGTATATCTGCTGTCTTAAGCTTTATATACTCTTTAGAAAGTTCAGATAATGTTAGGAGATGTTTTCATCCTGGTTAGCACTGCAGTGAAACCTGGGCATACAGCCAAGCCAGCTGATTGGAGGAAAGGCACACACCCCCTCTCCTTATAGGTAGAGACTTTCAGCTCTGTTTGTTGAATCCTTCAGCTCTATGCTAATGTATTTATAGCATCCTCCCCAATACAAAAGGCTGCTTTTATCATATGTGACATAGAACTTGTCAGGAGTTCTCAGGCCGATAACAGAAGAATGGAGCAGGAGACAGCTATGGGACATAGTGCTTTGAAGAGAGATAACAAAACACTGCAGATATATGTGCCCAGCTCAAATTTCATGAATCATATTTACATACACTTTAAGGATGAGACCCCACACTAGCACATATATGTAACAAGAATCTTCCCCACACACATTCCAAATTCTGTTACCTCCTCCACACTACAGTGGCTGCAGCATGTCCTTACAATGTCCAGTGTCCTCTCTCTTCTCCTCTTCTCACTGACAGCCAAGGAGAGGGAGAACAGCTGCAGCACTGGCTGTGTGTGTTCAACTGCAGCATGTATGTCAGTGACAGCACAGTTCATGTAGCGGATAGGAGTGCTATGGGGGAGTTAGTGTTGGGGTTACAGGGAGTGTTGATGTGAGGGTTCTAGGAAGGGATAGTGCTTAGGTTACCAGGAGTGTTAATGTGAGGGATTAGGGAGTGTAAGTTTGAGGATAGGTGTTAAGGTAGCAGGGAGTTTTTATGCTCCAACACAGACGTGTGTGTGTGTGTGTGTATATATACATATATATATATATATATATATATATATATATATATATATATATATATATATATATATATATACAGTGCCTTGAAAAAATATTCATACCCCTTGAAATTTTCCATTTTGTCATGGTACAACCAAAAACTTAATTGTATTTTATTGGGATCTTATGTGATAGACCAACACAAAGTGGCACATAACTGTGTAGTGGAAGGAAAATGACAAAATGGTTTTCAAAATGTTCACAATTAAATATGTGAAAAGTGTGGCGTGCATTTGTATTCAGCCCCCTTTACTCTGATGCCCCTAACTAAAATCTAGTGGAACCGATTGCCTCCAGAAGTCACCTAATTAGTAAATAGAGTCCACCTGTGTGTAATTTAATCTCAGTATATATACAGCTGTTCTGTGAGGCCCTCAGAGGTTTGTTAGAGAACCTTAGTGAACAAACAGCACCATGAAGGCCAAGGAACACACCAGACAGGTCAGGGATAAAGTTGTGGAGAAATTTAAAGCAGAGTTAGGTTATAAAAAAAATATTCCAAGCTTTGAACATCTCACGGAGCACTGTTCAATCCATTATCCGAAAAAAGAAAGAGTATGGTGCAACTGCAAACCTACCAAAACATGGCTGTCCACCTACACTGATAGGCCAGGCAGGAGAGCATTAATCAAAGAAGCAGCCAAGAGGTCCATGGTAACTCTGGAGGAGCTGCAGAGATCCACAGCTCAGGTGGGAGAATCTGTCCACAGGACAACTATGAGCTGTGCACTCCACAAATCTGGCCTTTATGGAAGAGTGGCATGAAGAAAGCCATTGTTAACCGCTTGCCGACCAGCGCACGCTGATGTACGTTGGCAGAATGGTGCTGGTAGGCATAAGGGCATACAGGTACGTCCCCTTTAAGAATGTTTCGTGGGCGCGAGCCGCGTTCTCTGTGACCGTTACCGCGGGTCCCACGGACTCGATGTTTGCCGGATGCCCGCGATTGTGTCACGGAGAGGAAGAACGGGGAGAAGCTTTTGTAAACAAAGAATTTCCCCGTTCTGCCTAGTGACAGGACAGTGATCACAGCTCTTTCTCATCGAGAGCTATGATCACTGTCCTGTGTGTTGAAGTCCAGCCCCCTAACAGTTAGAATCACTCCCTAGGACACACTTAACCCCGTCACTGCCCCCTAGCGGTTAACCCCTTCACTGCCAGTGTCATTTACACAGTAATCTATACATTTTTATAGCACTGATCGCTGTATAAATGACAATGGCCCCAAAATAGTGTAAAAAATGTCCGATCCGCCATAATGTTGCAGTCCCGAAAAAAATTGCAGATCGCTGCCATTACTAATAAAAATAAAATGGCATAAAACTATCCCCTATTTTGTAGACGCTATAAATGTTGCGCAAACCAATCAATATATGCTTATTGCTCATTTTTTTTTACCAAAAATATGTAGAAGAATACATATCGGCCTAAACTGAGGAAAAAAAATGTTATTTTTATATATTTTTGGGGGATATTTATTATAGCAAAAAGTAAAAAATATTGCATTTTTTTTTTCAAAATTGTCGCTCTTTTTTTGTTTATAGCGCAAAAAATAAAAACCACAGAAGCAATCAATCAAATTATTAAAAACAACACAAAGAAGAACGGCAACAATGTTTTAAGATAAAAAGCGTGTAGATATGGTTAAAAATTGCTTGTGCAATGATACTGGTCAAGTGGTGTGTAAAACTTCCTTAAAATCCGTGCACTATGTATGTATAAATAAATACATAAAACCATATATAAATATATAAATATATAAATAAGTGGATACTCTTCCTAGTTGTGATACCAGTGATTTAGTGATATTTGTGAAATGGTGCTGTGAATAAAAAACAGTAAAAAAAAAAAAAAAAGGGGGTGAAACCACGTTTAAATTCAAGCCCTTAAAAAATCCATGCGTTTAAAACTGAAAAAAACGCATTTGGTTGTGCGATTTATTCATGGAAAAAGCACACAATTGGTTATGCGATTATATTGGGAGAAACACCATAAGTGTTTTTTAGGATCCTTTAGGAGTCCATGCATCTGACAGGTGTCTCCTTAGGGGTTTAATTGCGGTTGCTTAGACAGGTGTTGTTCCTGATTAGTTAGTGCTGAGGCGTTTTTCTAACTAATTGCCCTTTGGTATTGAGCATAGATTAAAACTTGAAGGATAAAAGATGTACACCATTAATAGGAAAGATAAGCACCATTTAGTAAATGTATATTTGAACAAGTGTATACATAATACTTTCACTTATCTTTAGTTGTGGTGTCCTCTTTCCTGCTGGTCCTTACTATCTCTTCCGTGTTTGCATGAGGATAGAAAACAGATAAAAAACCATTGCGCAATATAGTTATACTTTGAATGGTGTGCATGTGCTGTGGCTGAAGCCCATCTACTTACACAGCACCCTACGAACGAAGCGCGGTGGTTAGAAATATGTCAGGCACTGTTTGGGCTCCCTGCCCTGCTTGTCTCAGTAGTGTTGCTTAGCTCCTCCTCCCGACGCGTTGCGACACGCCCACGTGTCTTTATCAAGGGATTAGATTTTTTAAGGGCTTGAATTTAAACGTGGTTTCACCCCCTTTTTTTTTTTTTTTTTTTTTTTTTTTTTATTTTTTTTATTCACAGCACCATTTCACAAATATCACCAAAAGAAAGCTCTATTTTTATATATTTTTATGGGGAAAAAAGGACGGCAATTTTTTTTAACCATATCTACACGCTTTTTAACCATATCTACACGCTTTTTAAGGTTGATTGATAGCGGACGGCAATTTTGTTTTAGTACAACCTTGTGCGACCACGCAATTGTCAGTTAAAGCAACGCAGTGCCGAATTACAAAAGTGCTCTGGTCAGGAAGGGGGTAAAATCCTCCAGGGCTGAAGAAAACCATGGGAAGTCCTGTTTTCAGTTTGTGAGAAGTCATGTAGGGGACACAGCAAACATGTGGAAGAAGGTGCTCTGGTCAGATGAGACTAAAATTTTTCTTTTTGGCCTAAAAGCAAAACACTATGTGTGGAGGAAAACTAACACTGCACATCACTCTGAACACACCATCCCCACCGTGAATCATGGTGGGGGTGGCAACATCATGTTGTGGGGATGCTTTTCTTCAGCAGGGACAGGGAAGCTGGTCAGAGTTGACGGTAAGATGGATGGAGCCCAATACATGGCAATCTTAGAAGAAAACCTGTTAGAGTCTGCTAAAGACTTGAGACTGAGGCGGAGGTTCACCTTCCAGCAGGACAACGACCCTAAACATACAGCCAGAGCTACAATGGAATGGTTTAGATCAAAGCATATTCATGTGTTTGAATGGCCCAGTCAAAGTCCAGACCTAAATCCAATTGAGAATCTGTGGCAATACTTGAAAATTGCTGTTCACAGACACTCTCCATCCAATCTGACAGAGCTTGAGATATTTTGCAACTATACAACTCACAAATGAACAAAGTAAATCTTGATCCGATCATGGACATGCACGCATAAGCTATGATTACAAGTCTCCATAAAACTGCTGAAAACACATTCTGAAACTTCAAAATTGAGGCTTTGAAAGTTGACAACGATACAAAGTTAAGCCGAATTAACTTAACAAAAATGTCATATAAGCTTTTTTTGCTAATTTTATCTTCACTGGAGTTCTCCTTTAATGTTTTCTTGAATGCCCTATTAAGGCCAACTACCCACTGTTTTATTAATCTATTAATATGATTTGTAAAGATTCACTCATGCTTTGTGCCCAACTGTGTCTATATATTAAAAGAAATCTAAAAATAATGCCCTGGGCGTTATAAACTTAAAGTGCAGTTATATGTGACAGTACAGGGAACACGGGTGGTATTCTATGAAAGGGAGTCTTATACAGTTAGTGAACACGCACTAAATTTACTGTGCCTTCTGGGAATCTACAAAAATGTCCAGCTGAGACAGGATCATTTCAAAGACTTGTTTATGAGCACAGAAAAGCACATTTTGCGAATGAATATTAAATAGGGGAATCAGATTTATTTTGCTATTGCTTTCAAAGAAACCACATTAAAATATTGTTATCAGTCTTAGGTAATGCCGTAAAAGACTTGAGCAGCAGAGTTATGGGCTTCCGTGCTTCCATAACTCAGTCCTCTAGATCCATGTCGTTATATCACAAATGACATCAAAAATGGTTTTCCTTGACATGCTTATTTATCTATGTGTCCCTTTAAAATTTCCAACCTTATCAATTACATTTAATGGTGGAGTACGTCAGACAAATCCGTCGGTGATAAGATGAAGAAAGGACAAGGTGTTGAGTAATGTCCGCCAAAGAGCTCATAATTCTATACGTCCTGATTTTGTGGCACTACATGGGAACCATTTTGTTATTCGGGCAATGAGATTTTGGTATGAGGCTTTTAAGCACTGCTCCAAGTCACTTAGCTCTGGATTAAAGTGCTTTGGCTTTGAGACACGTAATGAAAACAAGATGATGCATTGGGTGCAAACAGCAGACCTTCATGTAGGAGAAAAAATACTTTTTACACTCACAGATGACTCTAATGCCCCGTACACACGGTCGGAAAATCCGACCACAAAATCCATCAGATTTTTTCCGACGGATTTAGTCCGACACTGGTGTTGCATACACACGGTCGGACAAAGTTGTCGGAAAATCCGATCATTCTGAACATGGTGACGTTTGTTGCCTACGACGGGACTACGTAGAGGCTAGTAGCCAATAGCTTTGGTCTTGTAATGTGATCTGAGCATGCGTGGCACTTTGTCCGTTGGAATTCGCTACACACGATCGGAAAAAGTCCGATAGGACTTTGTTGTCGGAAAATTTGAGAGCAGGAGATAAAACTTTGTCCGTCGGAAAATCCGATGGAAAATGTCCGATGGAGCCTACACACGGAATTTCCGACAACATTGTCCGATAGGACATTTTCCGTCGGAAAATCCGACCGTGTGTATGGGGCTTTAGAAAACTATTTGCACATGCACACTTTGACTGGATTAATATTTATACTAATGAAACTTGAATTCATATTAAATTAAAATTTTATACATTATAGTATAATATTTCAATTTGGCCGATTGCTTTGGGCAGTACAATGTCTGTAAACAGCAACTTTTGTCTACAATAGCACCTGACATACACTGATCAATCATAACACCGTAACATGACCACCCACCTAATATTGAGTAGGTTCCCCTTTTGCCACCAAAGCAGCCCTGACTCATGGAGGCATGGACTCCACTAAACCTGTGAAGTCATGCTGTGGTATCTGGGACCAAGCCATCAGTAGCAGGTCATAAGGCATCGATGTATCAAACTTGTTTTTGCAGGACATCCCACAGAGGCTTGGTCAATTGAGATCTGGATAATTTGGAAGCCAAGTCAACACCTCAAAGAATCATTCTTCAATTGCTCTGCAGTCCAGTTCTGATGCTCACGTGTCCATTGTAGGCACTTTTTGCTGTGGACACCCTGATCGGTCTACAGCTATGCAGCCCTATACGCAACAGACAGTGATGCAGTGTGTGTTCTGACCTATTTCTATCAAACCCGCATTCATTTTTTCAGCAATCTGAGCTACAGTAGCTCTTTTATTGGATCAGACTACACGAGCCAGCCATTGCTCCCCATGTGCAACAATGAGATTGGCTGCCCATGATCGTTCACCGGTTCACCAGTTTTCCTTTCTTGGATGACTTTTGCTAGGTCCTGACCACGCAGACCAAAAACATCCCATAAGACCTGTGGTTTCAGAGTTCCTCTGACCCAATTGTCTAGTCATTTCATTTTGACCCATGTCAAAGTTGCTCAAATACTTACGCTTGCCAATTTTTTTCTGCTTTCAACACATTAAATTCAGAGCAAAGGAATATGTAATAGTAATGCCTGTGGGATCCATGCAGCTGATTTTGTTTCCCAATTACCTAGACATTCCATGTCTTATTTTACACTACATAATGGGGTTGATTTACAAAAACTGAAGGGTGCAAAATCTGTGCAACTGTGCATGGCAGCCAATCAGCTTCTAACTTTAGCTTGTTCAATTAAGCTTTGATTAAAAAAAAAAAATGAAAGCTGATTTGTTTTCTTGGCATAGCTGCCCCAGATTCTGCACTCTCCAGTTTTAGTAAATCAACCCCACCATGTGGAGGCAGCCATCTTGGTGAGCTCATGTCAGAGATACCCCTCAATGACTAGTGATATCATGACTGGTTGTATTCAAGAAGCAGCAGCAGAGGTGTAGCTAGTACAGATCTACAGAGTGAATGAAGCAGAAGCAAGGAGACTTCCTCTGCAGCAAGAAAGACTGTGCGCAGTACAGTAGTGACATCACCAAATCTCACACCAAATCTGGTTTGACTAGCAGACAGAGGAGCAGTGCCTCTTCCAAAGCAAATATATGGCTATGAGTCTATAGGCCTAGGTGGCATCACATGCCAGGAAGTGACTGCCAGTTCTCAGAAGGCATAAAGTACAGATACAAAACTTTTCGAAGAGTGGACGAGAATTTTGGCTGCCGGGGAGAGTCAAGAACAAAGAACACATTTTAGATTTTTCCTCTAACCCTAGAATAAATGAGCATTTAATGATTGTGGGGAGGGATAATCCCAATGCAAGGGTATGTTTTTAACTATCCCAGATTTTAGCTGTAAAGATGTAAACTCCAACTATCATGACATTTAACTTGTTAAAGCGATGTACATTGTAAACTGCCTTTAAAAAAATAAAATAAATGTGTTTCAACTTTGTTTTACCTTTTTTGCATCTCATTGCTGCTGAGTGGACTATGCCTGTGTACTGTGTGTTGAAATGACCACTTGTAGTGTTCAAGAGAAGCCTGCACGACAAGGTGAGAGTGCAGGAGAACTGCATGGACTAATGGTGGCCATACACAGTGCAAAAAAAATGAACGATCGAGGTTCGATTCCACATAACAATTGAATCTGTCATCGATTGAGCAAGACAAAAATGGCATTGGCAGGAGATGAACTAGAGATAGTGATGGTTTATTGGTTGTGGCAAAAAAAATATTTAATTGCACAGAGTTGATCTCATTTTGTTAAATCTTTTTGGTTCACTTACAAAGTATTTACATGTAAAATGCCATCAATCAACCCCATACAATCATTTTTTTTCCACTAAAACCAATTGACTTGGGCAGATCAAAGCTGTCACTCATCTGCTCATCACTCACCCATGCCATTTATGTGTCGATTGTTTGATGTCTGATTCAATCGTTTTGTCGAATCCGACATCAGTCATTCAGTGTTATCACACTGGATGGTCACCAAAAAACAGAGCGCTGTTATCTTATAAAGAAAGCGCCTGTTCCATGGCCTTCATGTCAGGATCATCAGGCATTATTTTATGAAACTGCAGATAAGATATTAAATTGGTTCTAAAGGCAAAATCATTTTTTACCTTAATGCATTCTCTGCATTAAGGTAAAACACTTTCTGGGTGCAGCTCCCCCCACAGTCCCGCCCCCCTTATACTTACCTGAGCCTCAACTCGATCCAGCGATGTGCACAAAAGCAGTGGCTCTCCCAGGTCTCTCTCTCCTTACTGGCTCACACAGAAGCAGGTGCCATTGACTCCTGCTGCTGTCAATCACAGCCAATGAGAAGAGAGTGGGCGGCAGGGCCAAGCTGCGCTCCGTGTGTAAATGGACAATGTCCATTCACAGGAGCCCGACTTGGGAGTGAGCCTGCCCCCATAGCAAGAGGCTTGCTATTGGGGGGCACTCGGCTGTAGGGAAGAGCCTGGAAGGCAGGCAGAGGACCCAAAAAGAAGAGTATAACATGCTTGATATTTTTTTTTTAATCCAACCTTTAGAAACACGTTAACAATTACTTTTTGCAAAAGCTTACATGAGATTTAACAATTAGATTTAAATAAAATGTAATTATCTATCTATCTATCTATCTATCTATCTATCTATCTATCTATCTATCTATCTATCTATCTATCTATCTATCTATCTTTATCCATACATCAGTGTGTCTGCTGTCCTATTAATCTTTTATCGGTCTGCATATAGGTGCAGTACATGTTATACCTCATGATATTTACAACTACAGTATTGCGCAGTTTGCACTTTCCATTAGATTCTCACCGCTAGCCAAGACCAAATTACCTTAATGTGATTAGTAAGTATAAGTATATTATGGCACTTAGTCAATTTCACCAGTATCTAGAAATCCAATATTTATAGCAATATCAGAATATTATCTTTGATTAAGGCTTGCTGGAGTAATTAAATGCATTCCTGTAAAATAGTTCCCTATTTAATTTTTAATGCATTTTGATTGACATATATTCATTATAAATGTATTCAGATGAAAAAAATACTGTTTATTTGTACATCCTAACGTATTAGTTTGCATCAGATGGTTTGTGTATGCTTTGTGTTTCTAGTGTTATAGAATATTAGGCTTACATCTAACACCCTCCTACGACCTTCCAACTATGAATTAATAATTATTCCAACTCTGATTATTAACACATTTTGTCATCACCTTGGTTCAATTCTATATATTTTATGTGTGACTTGTATTTTGTTTCTATTATTATTAGTAGTATTTGGGATTAGAGAAAATTAACAGCTCACTGTATTTAATAATATTGCTTGGCACCTTGGCTTTAAGCTTGTATAGTCTGTGTGAAAAGCAATTTTTACAGCTCCTGGAGCGTTATAGTGTATAACTTTACTTGCACCTGCTGTTTGGCAAATGAAGGACTATGGCACCAATAATGAGGATAATAATAATAATAGGAATAGAGTTTGAATGTTCTCACCAAGTTTACCGTAACTGCGTCAAGGTTTTCCCGCTATAAAAAAATTCAGTAGCTCAATTGGCTTTCAAACTAAATAGGTTCTAAATGTAAGTGTTTGACTTTTGTAAGGACTTAAAGTGAACCTGTCCATCAGGCTATGGGCATTAAAAGATTTATACATTTGTAGCCAGCAGTAAACGAGATTTAAAACAAACCCTTGCTTACCTCAATAGCTGTTGGTACTGTGGAGCATCATCGTCAAAGTTTACATAAGGAGCACTGAAGCTGTTCAAGTGGTTTGCTCAGTAGCTCAGCTCATCCTTCTCCCCTCCAATGATTTGGTAGCATTGGTAGCAGTTACTTGGTAGCCTTCCAATATCTAATGTAAACACAGAACAGGTGCTCTGGAAGGGAGGGGCAGGGGGAGCTGATCTGCTGAGAGAGTAATTTGGATGACTTCAGTTCTTCTGCTGTGCATTTTGAGTACTAATTGTTCCACAGTACCTGCAGCTACAGAAGTCAGTGAGAGTTTTTTTTACTTAATCAAGTTTAAGTCTCCATTCATATCTTGGCATATGGCGGTGACAATCGCGGTAAAATTGCAAATAGAATCGCGGGACGCCCGTCGCCCGATTTTACTTCGATTGTCGCCTGACAAATTGCGGTAAAATCGCTCCGCATGGGGAATGCATGGACGTCCCGTGATTTGCCGCTATTGCCCATCGTGGGCAAAATCACAGCGATTCCACCCGTGATTCAGGACGAGAAGATGTGAATGGAGCCTTATATTCTAATATCCAATAGTTTTGAAAAGCACAAGCAAGTGATGACCTCATTATTGAGATGATGCCCCTTCATGTAAAAGTAACCAAGTAAGGAGGGGCATTTTTTGGGGACAAAAAAGTCTCAGAATATTTTTATTTGACGTTCCCCATTGGACTCTTATATTACTGAAATGGGAAATTACATTGGAATTTTTGCAAAGCAAAAACATTCAGTTTAGCTTATCCCTGATTTTTTGCAAACATGGATTGTGCTGCTCTGCTCATCATTAAGCCTGTGTAGGAATGTTTTGCTAATCACTGAATCTGGGTTGAAATGTTCTACTTTTCATAAAAAGAGACCAATTAGCTGGTACCTAAAAAAAATTTTTTGCTATTAGAAACATTACCTACGAAAATTGATATTCTGTAAGCAACATTACCTTTTTAGACCTCAATTCTTTGTTCTGGATTTAGAAAATAAGCCCCATAATTGTTATGACTTAATGGGAACCCTTCCAGGTTGTTTCGATTGGATTATGCTTTTTTTTTTTCTTAGAAAGACCTCTGCCTCTATTTGTTTTAGGACTGTCCTGTCTGTTGACAAAATCTTTAAATTGGAACACTTACAGAATTCTAAATCCTTGTAGCCTTGGGCATTTGGAGTTTGTGGCGATACATCAAGTTTACAGTTTTATTACATTTGGCCTTCAAAAAAAAAAAAGGGATATGGTTCTTTTATGAACTAAGCAAGCTTTGTGTAAAATGAGTGGCCTGGTTTTCTCTTCAAAGGTAATAAAACTCTTTTGGAGAAGGGCTGACTGTTATCTCTACTTCCTATGTATAGCCCACCAAAAGAGAGTTATTTTTTGATTCTCTGCAGGTAGTCTGTCAGGGTATATTTATCTGCTTTAAACCTGGGATGATCTCATCATGTGGTCATTCAGTAGTCATCATCCCCTATGTTTGGTGAGTAGTGTTAGCAGATGGTCCAAGTTAACCTGTTTACAAAATGGGAAATGTGTTATGGTATGTTGGGTTTTAAAATCTTTCACTAATAAGCAATTAAATTAAATATCCTATTCAATGTGATGCCTTCCAAAAAAGGAAAATCCACTTTTGCTGAACCCCCAATTCTCAATTTATCTGGTGTTTTAAGGAAATTACAAAAATCTTTAAAAGACCAATTACCATTTACTATATGGCTCAATGTCTGTTGACAGCTTAAAGAGGAGTCCCATTCTGTAAAAAAAATAAAAGTCAACAGCTACAAATACTGTAGCTGCTGACTTTTAATATAAGGACATTTACCTGTCCAGGGGATCCTGCGATGTCGGCACCCCTAGCTGATACGTCAATCGTCTTCGGGTGCAGGTGCAGGTGCCGGCATCTGTAGTAAGGGAAACAGGAAGTGAAGCCTTGCGGCTTCACAGCCTGTTTCCTACTGTGCATGCATGAGTCGTGCTGTACTTTCTGAATGGTCCCGTCATCTTTTGGGACCTCTGTGTATCCCAGAAGGCAGCGAGGGGAAGGAGGAGGGGCGGAAATGTCATAGATCACCGTGCAGCAATCTTACCCAGAAGTGGGAGGGGGTACCTGTCAAAACTAGGTACCCCCTCCTCCATCTCCCCAAAACATGCCAAATGTGTCAGTGGACGGGGGGAGGGTGCAACCCAGCAGAGCTTCCCCTTTTCAAAGTGACTCCAAATCCTGGTTAGAAAAAACAATATTCTATTCAAAGTGCAAAATATGAGGGACAAATGGCGCTCCCTGTAGGTAATAAGTATGGTGAACCAAAAAGGTATAGGTAAAAAAGTGCGTACCTATAAAGAGTATCTCCCTTATTAATCCTGCTAGGTGTAAAGTAGATGTTAAGATATAGGTGGGGTGTGCCACCCTAAACTTATCCACCCTGTAAATAACAATATTATTGAACTGCTCCAATCTGTGAATCCCAGTGCTAGTGAGCGTGAGCAACTTAATAAATAGAAAATAAATAAATAAAAAATATAGAAACACAAATATAAATGATGTGTAGTGTGTATTATAAATGTGGCTGATTAGATACGTGGCTAGACCACAGGGGAAGGGAGGTAGCAGCTGGCCAGCTAGCATGTATCCTCTACCCAACTAGTAGTGTATCCATAATATTAACCATTAATACAAGTAGATTTAGAATTGTACCAAAACCACCAATGGTGAGTGCCTTTGGTAATGTAAGAGCCAAGTGAGCAGTGTGCTATAAATATGCAAGTGACAGTCCCAATACAAAAGAGCAAAAATTAAAAGTGAATAATAATAATAATAGAAAATATAATAATAAAAAACCTGTGTATAAACCATACACTCAGTGTGTAAAAAATGAACAGTCCAAAAATACGGCTGTGAAAAATACAAAAATCATATGTATTATAGGAAGGGAGTCCAATCCTATGCAGGGGCCCACAACAAGATCAATAGGCAATGTGTTGATGAGTGGGTGAGGATATATGGGTAACAGTTGTGAAGATAATTCCACCGGTGACTTGTAGTGCTTCAGGCAGTAGTAGGTGACTGTTGTGCTGCCCCCCCAAGGTTCTCTCACTCACCAGACGTAGGTACCCCTGCAGGGGTGAACAGCATGGGAATATGGATGTCGGATGGTCCTCCTGGTGGTAATCTGGATCAGGTCCTAGTCCAGTAACTTTCTCCAGTGAATGCAGCCAACACCCTCAGATGCGGGGGAGGGGGAATACCCCAGATGGTGCTCGGATGGTGCCTCACAGAAAAAAACAGAAGGATATACCCATGTGTGGTATCAGGTGGCTAATTTATTGATGAATTTAAAATTGGAATTAAAATAAAAATAAAAATAAAACCCAGGGTGTCTCACAGGACCGGCCTGGTTCCACCGTACACAATAAAAAGTAGCAAGCAGGGGCGGTTTAGGGCTGGTTTGCTGTTTGCGCTCCACAAGCGTACCAAGCCTCTAAGTCCCGCTCCAGAAATGACGTCAGCACGCCTTACCGGTTTCGTTATTGAACGTTATCAAAGGCGCTTGTGGAGCGCAAACAGCAAACCAGCCCTAAACCGCCCCTGCTTGCTACTTTTTATTGTGTACGGTGGAACCAGGCCGGTCCTGTGAGACACCCTGGGTTTTATTTTTATTTTTATTTTAATTCCAATTTTAAATTCATCAATAAATTAGCCACCTGATACCACACATGGGTATATCCTTCTGTTTTTTTCTGTGAGGCACCATCCGAGCACCATCTGGGGTATTCCCCCTC
This sequence comes from Lithobates sylvaticus, assembly GCA_028564925.1. NCBI lineage: Eukaryota > Metazoa > Chordata > Amphibia > Anura > Ranidae > Lithobates > Lithobates sylvaticus. The sequence goes on along the minus strand of CM053029.1, from coordinate 211,912,096 downwards.
CACCGCATCTGAGGGTGTTGGCTGCATTCACTGGAGAAAGTTACTGGACTAGGACCTGTCCTGGAAATTTATAGATAGGCAACTCCTATCCTCATATTGATTAGTGGTTCCAAATTAATAATAACTACTGCAGTAGGGAACAGACACAAAAGATATGCTCAGCATCTTTCCAAATAACCGTTCTCCTTTATTATGACGCAATTCAGTGGTTTTATACACATGATTACGTAGGTATCACATTAATATTACAATTGTTCATTTATGGTAACAAGGGGTGTATCATAGGCAGGCTTATTCTAATCAGGACTCGAAAGAATGTAAACATGTACTGAAAACATTATTAGTGCCGTGTGCACAGTGAGGGCAGTGTGCAATACATACAAAAGAGAATACAATTATATAAATCGCTTACAAATTTCCATTACATCTCCTCTCTTTTGGTATGCTGACTTATCAGCACATGTAAACACAGACAATTCTACATAAAATGGAAGAGGTACAAAAGACAAATATGACTTCAACATGGCTAAACTACTTTTCAAATATATATCCCTTACAATTAAAGTAATTGAATCAAATAGTACCCTAGACTGTGATTGCAAAAGGGAAACAAATCAAACACAAAGATTTCTTTAATTTAGTCATTTTTGCAGTGTCTGGTGTGGATCCAGGTGACTTTTCCTTCAAGTTTTGCAAAACTGTACATGAAATAGATGTTGTATTGAGTCTCCAAACATTTCCTTATATATAAATGTCTCTAACAATCCACAAGTCACCTGGCTTTAGTTTTAGATCCTTCCAAACTTTTAGGATCTGGAATTGGGGAGAAAACACATAAATGAGTTTGTCAAAAAACCTTAAAAGATCAGCAACATTCTCTGTGAGATCCGAATAGAGGACTTCAGCTGCTGAGACAAAATATAAGCAAGTGAGTAACACACTCCCAAACCAAATCCCATAGGGAGAGAGTCCAACATCCCCTTAGGGGCTTGATAAATTATAAGAAAACACTCAGGCAAAAGTTTCTTACTCTACTTTGTCCGCTACATTGTAGACAGTAGGGAGTGTAAACATAAAACCTCAAAACTTCTAGTAAGGACTCTCCTATAAAAATGATTTCCTCCGTTACTCTCTGTGCTTACAAACTACTTCTGATAACACTTTTTACTGTGGCCTTTGCAGTAGCATTGGCCACTGGACATCCAGAAAATATGTCCATACAGACAAAATGCACACTCATAAGTTCCTGACTTCGGCATCTGGATATATCTTTTTGTAATCTCTGGAAGGGATGTTCAGCTTTTGGTAACACCTTTGGTAACAGGTAAAACAAGAAGTGGTATGTTATAAAAACAACTGTGGTGAACCCTGGCTCTATCCCACGCTCATTTACTAAGGCAGCCATAACTGCTTGTGACTGATGACACGATCCATGTGTCAAGCTGGAGGGAAAAGAGTGTCTGGCAGACATAAATGATCACCTTTTCCAATGTCCTGTTTCATAAGAAGTTGCCCACTGTGGACCACTTGTTCTTCTCGTTCTGGGGTCCTTAAAGTTGAATTATTAATCCCAGCTATACTGGGCCAGAACTAGGGTGGAATCTGTGAGTTGCACAGACCCAGCAAGTGTCCGGAGCTGTAAATGCAGCATCCTTAGTCGGTCTGCTTCCATGTGTGAGTTTTAATGTTAGTATGGCTACCTCAGCAAGAACCGGGAAGGCTGAAAACAGACGATCAAATTAACTTAGCATGCTTGATTGGTTTACCTGCCGAAGTAAAAACAAACTTCTGGCCCTTCAAGTGGAACCAAGAGCTCTCTAATTCTCTACTATCTATATAAATATACTCTCTTTTTATAGCTCACAGGCTTTGCTAAAACATAGAGCTCTGCTTCTTGAGCTGGGAAAAAAAAAGGATCCAATGACTCTAAATACAGAGTATCCTTCTGGGTGATAAACTGCATACTCAGTATAAAACCGGGAATAACTCTACAAAATATTAAATATCTGGGTCTTCAGGGAGTGTGTCCTGCACTGGGCTCACAGCAGCTGATTCCTACGTCATCAATGTAACACATGTGGTCTCCCCCATCTACAGCCTCCTCCAATAGGGGCAATAAGGTCGCTGGATTAAAATGTACACATTTTTCATTGTTAGATTTGTACATAAACAAACTCATATTTTAAACCTTTCATTAGACAAACATTTAGTTAGCTGTATATTTGCTGCGCAAAATGTCGGACCATTAAAAATTAAATATTTGACCAAAATAATGTCTAACTTTGTCTAATAGCACCTTTGCATAAAGGTACAGCTCTGATATATCGGGGTGAACCCTTCATTACTGGGTCCAGCTTGCATAACTATATTACAATGGCTTGTTTTCTATCATGCTGATTGTGTAAGAACTCCAGTTTCATGTTTCAAAAAGACAACTTTTTCCTGGCAATATTATGATAAATGATAACAATACCCTGCGGTCATGGAGAGATGTCCGTAAATCCAAAATATTCTTCTGCTTATACCCACTGCACTTACAAGGAAAAGGGGCACATCATATCCCAATCCACACATTCTGCTTTGGATTCAAAAATAAAAATAAATAAAAACAAACAAAGCGCTCAGCCACATCAAAAACTATAAAACAACTGGCTGCAGGGATCTATCCTAACAGGGTGTGTGGACTTGATGTGATGGGTCTGTCATATTTACATTTTATTTAATATTACTCTCACATCATGGGCACATCAATTTATTATCAGACTTTAAGATTTAATTTTTGTAGAAAAACTTCTTATGTATCCCATCCATCTTGGCTTTGTTAAACATTATGGCAGCTGTATTCCAATTAACAACTTCATCTTAATCTTTTTTCTTTCCACTCAATAAATGGAAAATTACAAAATTGTTATCTTAAACTAAACTAATCCCATTTTTATAAATTCCCCATTAACCTGGATTTCATTTCCAATCAAAGGTTGTCTAAACCAATATATCTATATTATTAATAAAATTGTTAAACTCCAATTAGAAATTAATACTCAAATGATAATCTCAATATCACACCCTAATATATATATCCACAGATAACGTTCCTTAAAGGGGGACATATTACTTAATTGTACTTAATTCCCTATTAAATGCACTATCAAAGGATATTCAATTTGTGTAATACACGGTTAAATGTAACCTTCATTTTACCATGTTTGGAAAACAGATTCAAAAATAATTGTGATCACATGTTTATCATTAGATTCGTTAACCCGGCACATAAAGTTATAAATGTTTTGTCTAAAAAACTGAAATTGGCATGGTGTCCTTCCAGCTATCACCAACCTCTCATCCCAGCTACATTCTTTCAGGAGAGCACAAAGGAGGGGGTCACATGCGTACATGACACACACAAGCGATAGAACTAAAGGTTCCAGCATTCACACACATACACAAATATATCTCTAAAATCGCTTACATTTTGCATATCATTCTCTCAATTCTTTTAACTCTTTTAAATACTTCCTTGATAAATTTCTGCTTTCCTTATTTTGTTCTGATATCCTCACATACTTCACATATTTTCCCTCTCTGACAACATATAAAATATTCTGTTTTAACTCTCATTTCTCTGTTTCTTGACTTTACTAGTTGTAGTGCCTGACCCCAAATTCATCCCACAACTTAACATGAAAATGTCTCTTTCTGTCTAGTGTTAATTGTCACCCTTGAGCCATCCTGCTCACATAGATAGCTGTTTCTCTAGCTGTGTAATTAGCCACCTGATACCACACTCATGGGTATATCCTTCTGCGCTTTTTTTCTGTGAGGCACCATCCGAGCACCATCTGGGGTATAGCTGGCTATTCCCCTAGTGTTAATGGTTCACCCTTGGCTGATCGTGTCATGATTCTTAGTTCCCTGTGGAAAATTACCCATTGTGGATCCATGTCCACTTTAACCATTAATGCTAGGAGGCAGTCAGATCCTGGATTACCACCAGGAGGACCATCCGACATCCATATTCCCATGCTGTTCACCCCCTGCAGGGGTACCTACGTCTGGTGAGTGAGTGAGGGAACCTTGGGGGGGCAGCACAACAGTCACTTACTACTGCCTGAAGCACTACAAGTCACCGGTGGAATTATCTTCACAACTGTTACCCATATATCCTCACCCACTCATCAACACATTGCCTATTGATCTTGTTGTGGGCCCCTGCATAGGATTGGACTCCCTTCCTATAATACATATGATTTTTGTATTTTTCACAGCCGTATTTTTGGACTGTTCAACTTTTACACACTGAGTGTATGGTTTATACACAGGTTTTTTATTATTATATTTTCTATTATTATTATTATTCACTTTTAATTTTTGCTCTTTTGTATTGGGACTGTCACTTGCATATTTATAGCACACTGCTCACTTGGCTCTTACATTACCAAAGGCACTCACCATTAGTGGTTTTGGTACAATTCTAAATCTACTTGTATTAATGGTTAATATTATGGATACACTACTAGTTGGGTAGAGGATACATGCTAGCTGGCCAGCTGCTACCTCCCATCCCCTGTGGTCTAGCCACGTATCTAATCAGCCACATTTATAATACTTTTATATTTAATATTTATAACACTACACATCATTTATATTTGTGTTTCTATATTTTTTATTTATTTATTTTCTATTTATTAAGTTGCTCACGCTCACTAGCACTGGGATTCACAGATTGGAGCAGTTCAATAATATTGTTATTTACAGGGTGGATAAGTTTAGGGTGGCACACCCCACCTATATCTTAACATCTACTTTACACCTAGCAGGATTAATAAGGGAGATACTCTTTATAGGTACGCACTTTTTCACCTATACCTTTTAGGTTCACCATACTTATTACCTACAGGGAGCGCCATTTGTCCCTCATATTTTGCACTTTACATATAAATTGCCCTCTAGGGGGTTAATTTTTTTACGGACAGGCTGCACACCTTATTCCCGGTCCTAAGCGCAGAGATCTTCCATAACAAATATTCTATTCAAATTGTAGTGTATTGTGTAATTTATTTATATAATATATATATATATATATATATATATATATATATATATATATATATATATTGTGACGGTATGCGAGGTGAGTTACATTTCACCTCACATTTGTACCATTGTAAGGGACTGAACCGGAATCCGGCTCGGTTTTTCCAGCCTCTGTGGCAGACTGGGTTCCTGTCCGGATGTTCATGTTCCCTGGCGTCCACAGTCATCTGGACTTGAAATATCCAGGAAGAGAGCACAGCAGGGCTCTGGTTTTGAGACGCAGAAAGGAACCTGAGTGAGAGGAGCTCTGGGTGTTGAACTAAAAAAAGTTTGCTTTTCCGCATGTTTTGTGGGTGACAGGGCCAGCCCCACACTGTATAGAGTGGAGGCTGTTTGTTTAGTTAGCGCTGGACGGCAAGGATTTAATTTACTGTTTGTTTGTTTGTTTTTATTTTGCAAACCTCCTGCAAATAAACCTGGCATTAAGAAAGTGCCCGTTTGCTGACTGTCCTCCCAAAAAAAGTGATCCCCACGAGCTAATTCTCCCACGATATATATATATATACAGTGGTGTGAAAAAGTGTTTGCCCCCTTCCTCATTTCCTGTTTCTTTGCATGTTTGTCACACTTAAGTGTTTTCGGAACATCAAACCAATTTAAACAATAGTCAAGGACAACACAAGTAAACACAAAATGCAATTTGTAAATGAAGGTGTTTATTATTAAAGGTGAAAAAAAATCCAAACCATCATGGCCCTGTGTGAAAAAGTGATTGCCCCCCTTGTTAAAACATACTATAACTGTGGTTGTCCACACCTGAGTTCAATTTCTCTAGCCACACCCAGGCCTGATTATTGCCACACCTGTTCACAATCAAGGCATCACTTAAATAGGAGCTGCTTGACACAGTAAGGTCCACCAGAAGATCCTTAAAAGCTACACATCATGCCGAGACCCAAAGAAATTCAGGAACAATTGAGAAAGAAAGTAATTGAGATCTATCAGTCTGGAAAGGGTTATAAAGCCATTTCCAAAGCTTTGGGAATCCAGCGAACCACAGTGAGAGCCATTATCCACAAATGGCGAAGACATGGAACAGTGGTGAACCTTCCCAGGAGTGGCCGGCCGCCCAAAATTACCCCAAGAGCGCAGCGACGACTCATCCAAGAGGTCACAAAAGACCCCACAACAACGTCTAAGGAACTGCAGGCCTCACTTGCCTCAGTTAAGGTCAGCGTTCATGCCTCCACCATCAGGAAAAGACTGGGCAAAAATGGCCTGCATGGCAGAGTTCCAAGGAGAAAACCACTGCTGAGCAAAAAGAACATCAAAGCTCGTCTCAATTTCTCCACAACACATCTTGATGATCCCCAAGACTTTTGGGACAACATTCTGTGGACCGATGAGACAAAAGTGGAACTCTTTGGAAGGTGTGTGTCCAAGTATATCTGGCGTAGAAGGAACACTGCATTTCAGAAAAAGAACATTATACCAACAGTAAAATATGGTGGTGGTAGTGTGATGGTCTGGGGCTGTTTTGCTGCTTCAGGACCTGGAAGACTTGCCGTGATAAAAGGAACTATGAATTCTGCTGTCTACCAAGAGATCCTGAAGGAGAATGTCCGACCATCTGTTCGTGTACTCAAGCTGAAACGAACTTGGGTTCTGCAGCAGGACAATGATCCTAAACACACCAGCAAGTCCACCACCGAATGGCTGAAGAAAAACAAAATGAAGACTTTGGAGTGGCCTAGCCAAAGTCCTGACCTGAATCCTATTGAGATGTTGTGGTATGACCTTAAAAAGGCCGTTCATGCTCGAAAACCCTCTAATGTAACTGAATTAGGACAATTCTGCAAGATGAGTGGGCCAAAATTCCTCCAGGACGCTGTAAAAGCCTCATTGCACGTTATCGCAAACGCTTGGTTGCAGTTGTTGCTGCTAAGGGTGGCCCAACCAGTTATTAGGTTTAGGGGCAATCACTTTTTCACACAGGGCCATGATGGTTTGGATTTTTTTTCACCTTTAATAATAAACACCTTCATTTACAAATTGCATTTTGTGTTTACTTGTGTTGTCCTTGACTATTGTTTAAATTGGTTTGATGTTCCGAAACACTTAAGTGTGACAAACATGCAAAGGAACAGGAAATGAGGAAGGGGGCAAACACTTTTTCACACCACTGTATATATATATATATATATATATATATATATATATATATATATATATATATATATATATATATATATATATAGTGTGTGTGTGTGTGTTTATATATATATATATATATATATATATATACTGTGTATGTATGTGTGTATGTGTATATATATATATATATATATATATATATATATATACACGCAGTATACAGTGTATGTCATACATACATCCTTATCACACACACAGTATTAGGGGCTGACATATTGACCATGCAGGCCGGGCTCTGACCAGAATGGCTATATTATACATATCATAAGAGAGAGTAATGACTCTTTGCTATGTTAATTTTATGCAAGATCACCTTGGCACTTGAGGGCCAATCTAATTAAACATTTCAAAGGCCACATTGTTTACATACTTAAGGATGATAAAGAATGTGATTTGACCATAAAATAAGTATTTATTGATGCTAATAAGACTTGAGGGGGTATTCATGGGGAATGGTGACTTGTTTACTTGGTAAACACTATACAGGCAGTCCCCGAGTTACAAACATCCGACTTACACAGGACTCATACTTACAAAGGGAGGGAGACAACAGGAATGAGAGGAAATCTACCCTAAGATGGAAAATTCCCTCCAGTAATGCCCCGTACACTTGGTTGAAAATTCAGACGGAAAAAGTCTTATCGGATTATGTTGTTGGAAAATCCGATCGCGTGTGGGCTTTATCTGACTTTTTTTGTCTGAATTTTCCGACAACAAAATCCGATCTGACTTTTTCCGATCGTGTGTAGAGAATTCCGACGCACAAAGTGCCACACATGCTCATAAAAAATTTGGAGACGAAAGCTATTGGCTACTGGCCTCTACGTAGTCTGGTTGTACGTGTTGTACGTCACCTCGTTCTGAACGATCAGATTTTCCGACAACTTTGTGTGACCGTGTGTATGCAAGTTTTGGCCAAAAAACGTCTGAAAAAATCTCACAGATTTTGTGGTCGGAATGTCCGACCGTGTGTATGGGGCATAAGAGTTATCATGGGAAAAAGGTGTCTCCACTGAAGATGAAATCTTCTGAACAGGGCCACAGACATCAAAACAAATGTCACAGGGGTAATAACCCTTCCCTACGCTATGCAAAAAACATCAAAACATTTTTTTTGGCTGGGGTTACACCTAAAATATGTACATGTTCCAAACTTACATACAAATTCAACTTAAAGCAGAGTTCTGCTTAAAAAAAAAAAAAATTTAAAGTCACCAGCTACAAATACTGCAGCTGCAGACTTTTAATAATCAGACACTTACCTGTCCCAGGGTCCAGCGATGCAGGGATTGTAACTGCGGTACCGGGATTGTAACTGTGGGTGGCCGGCTGTGGCTTCACAGCCGGGCACCCACTGCGCATGGGCGAGCCGTGCCGTGACTGGCCGGGCAATCATCTGGGACCTGTGACATGTCCCAGATGATTGCCGAGAGGGAGGGGGAGAGGTGATCTTCCTTCTGGTGCCACGGTGTGCCGGGAGGAAATGGGATCTGGAACCCTCTAAGAAGAGGGTACCTGCCCCCCCCAAAAAAAGCCTCACCTCCCTTAAAGCAGCAGTTCCATTTTTGGGTGGAACGCTGCTTTAAGAACAAACTTTCAGAATCTTTTTTGTAACCCGGGGACTGCCTGTAGTGACTTTAAAATGTTATTTCCAGTAATTGGAAGTAGGGTCTTTTCATGTTAAGATTAAAAGTGCTTGGTCAGCCAATCAGAAATCCCTTCCAGCTTTACTCACTGATATTTCAGAGGGAAGCTTGAGCTGTTATATTATTCATCTTCAGTAGTATGGAAGGCCTAGAAGATAGTATACATTATTGCATGCATGGAAGCTACCTAGGTGCATATTATAGATTGGACATATTATGCTGAAAGGTGTAGTGGCTCTATGCTTGCTATGACCTAAATAGCGAATGGGACTTTGAAGGCTGCTGTTCATTGTAATAATTACATTGACCCTGCTGGATTTTTCATCTGTTGCAAGTACCTTGTGGGCTCTGTTCTGTGACTCAATAAATGCATCTCTCTGGAAAAGAACCATTGAACTCGTTGCTGCAGAGATTTGTTTTATAATAATTATTTATCACTTATCATCCTTTATATCACAACACATATATGTATTCTTAACTCAAAAAAGGACCTTCTATTGTTTTCAGCCTCCTCCAAATCACCTTTTTATTTGCTGCTCTGATCCGATTACCTATTAGAGGGTGACTATGTTCAATCTCCATGGTCCCACTATATGTAGGAATGTAGCCAGCCTCTTCTGCTGGCTCCTGCAATGAACTAGGGGGTATGGGTAGAGTGCATAGAGCAGTGTACCTGACAGCAACTATTTTGCACTTCTTGTTCCAAACAAATGGAGGTGAGGGAGAGGTTCCACTGAATGGCCTCTGGCCACCCAATCAGTTGCTGCTTTTAAGGTCACTGGAGGATATGGGGTGAGCATCACTCTGATAAGGCAGTAGTATCCTTCTTTTTAAAATGTTTTTAGAAAAATAATACTTCCCAATATTGGCAGTGATATCAAATATGTGATTCCTATTATGAATGGGCTCTGCGGTATAGACATGAATCAGTAAGGAATACTTCATCCCAGCAAAAGCCAAATTGGGTTTGCAATGAGTTCTGAACACGTTGATTTGTTCACCCTGGTTTGATTGTCCCCTTACAGCTCATGCTTGGGTTTTTCTAGGGTCATTAGTTACAATAACAGAGTTCTACTGCAGTGCAAACCTTCTGCCGAATCTGATGTTAGCTGGGTCTATAAAAATAGAATGGTTTTCTATTAACACCTATATTATGATCAAACCTCAAAGACAACACACAGGGGTGGTTTATTAATGCAATCTGGTGCAGCTTTGCATAGAAACCAATCAACTTCTAGGTTTTTGTCAGGACTTGTGTCATTGCTTGGGTCACCTGCTAGTGGCACTGTTGTGTGTAGAACCAAAGGGTGTAGTTCTGGTGGCCAACAGTGGGTGTCTCCCAGCAGATGGACCATACAGGTAATTAGGATGCACCTGGTAGGGCTGTTGGGGGTATATAAACCTGCCTTGCACCAAGATCCAGTGCTTCAGTATTTTCCCCGTAAGCGGTGTCTCTGTCTGAGCCTGATCTGTGCCTGATCCTGATCTGGAACCGGAGACTTGTCCCCTGGAACCTGCCTCCTGCTCCCACTACTGACTTTCTGCTCTCGGTACCTGGCTTCTTGTTCCCCTTATCTCCTGTCCCAGTCCTGTCTTGCTTATGTGTGTGCCCCCCATTTGTATATAGTTAGTTATGTTTAGTTAGTTCATATAGGGTTTGCTGTTTTTCTTTTACTTTCTACTTGCTTGTTTATGATTTACTGGTGTTGGTATTGGAAGTGTGTCACTGTCCTAAATAAATATATTTTTTTCACTTACTCACCTGGTCCTGATTCCTTTAAGGTGCAGCCAACTGATCTCATCACATCTGTTGGATGTAGGGTTGCCACCTGTCTGGTTTTCTCCCGGATAGTCTTGTTTTTGATCGATGTGTTCGGGTTTCCATCTTCCTCATACCCGGACACATCATTCACACCAGAACTGCATGTATGTCTCCCCTCCCAATGGCAGTCTGTTTCAGAATGGCAGAGTGTCAATGGATCAAAGCTCCCCCTCCTCCCCCCCTCCTTCTGCTCTCTGTATAAACACACAGGAGGAGGAGGAGGGGGAGCAGGGAGGTGCTGATCAAGGTCTGTACAAAGTTTTCTATGCTCTGTAGATGGAGTGAGAGTGGGGGGTTAAGAGGATATGGGCTGGGGGGGGTGCGCTTTGGCATGTCAGAACCCCAAGGGCCCCCCAGCACATATCCGTCCCCCTTACACTAGCCCTCTATATCTGACCCCCCATCCACATCTTGCACTAGCCCTCTCCCCTCCCAAAGCGCCCCCAGCACATTTTAGACCCCCAAGCGCCCCCCCAGCAAAAATCCAACCCCTCTTGCACTAGCCCTCTCCCCTCTTAAAGTGCCCCCCAGCACATATCCAACCTCCATCTTGCACTAGCCCTCTCCCCTTCCAAAGCGCCCCCCAGCATATATCTGACCCCTGACCCCCATCTTTCACTAGCCCTCTGCTCCTCCCAAAGTGCCCCAGCACATATCTGACCCTCCCTTGCTAGCTCTAGCTTTCTCCCCTTCCAAAGAGCCCCCAGAACATATCTGACCCTCCCTTGCTAGCCCTAGCCCTCTCCCCTCCCAAAGCACCTCCCCAGCACATATCTAACCCTCCCTTGCTAGATCTAGCTCCCTCCCCTTCCAAAGCTCCCCCCAGCACATATCTGACACCTTCGCTAGCTCTCTCCCCTCCCAAAGCCCCACATAGCACATATCTGACCCCCCTCCACCACTAGCCCTTTCACCTCCCAAAGCACCCCCCAGCACACATCCAACCCCCCCTGCAAGCACTAGTCCTCTCCCCTCCCAAAGCACCCCACATCACATATCCAAGCCCACCCTGCTAGCTATAGCTCTTTCCTCTCCCAATGCATCACATAGCATAAATATGACCCCCCCAACACTAGCCCTCTCCCCTCCCAAAGCATCCCCCCAGCACACATCTAGCCTACCCTGCAAGCACTAGCTGTCTCCCCTCCCGAAGCACAAAGCACATATCTGACTCCCCCTCAACACTAACCCTCTCCCCTCCCATAGAGTCCCCCAGCACATATATAACTCCCCACCCCCCTGCTAGCATTAGCCCTCTCCATTATCTGCTCTCTTTTGGGCCACCAAAAGTGTTCCAGGTCTTTTACAATCTTATAGTGTATACTCCAAAAAAAAAGTCACCTCTAAAGTGTTCAGGTTTGGTTTGAAGAAAAGGTGGCAACCCTAGCTGGATGCCTCCATTTTGTATCCCTGACAGTTTTACATATCGAAGCTAAATTAAACAAGCTGAATTTAAAAGCTGATTGGCTTCCATGCACAGCTGCACCTGATTCTGAGTGCTCCAGTTTTAGTAAATCTCCTCCACAGTAACAAGACCAGTAGCACTGCTTCCGAGCTCATTGCTAGCTTTTTTTGAAGGAGTTCTATGATCACATCATACACTCTCTTTGTATAACATCAGTGCTGTCATAATACAAACAATAATTATTTTCAACAATCCAATATAAGCTTACTTTAATCTTTTTTTTCATGTTCTGGGTGCTTTATCTGTCTATCTCCACAACTTCCTTGATTCCTTGCATGCTTTGCAGCTTCTCCTCTTCTGTTTACTTTCAATTTCTAAGGACTACATATCCCATGCTACCCTGTGTGCAAGTTGTGCTTCATGTACTGACTCTGCTTTCCTGAATTTTTCCTCTAAACACCTCTGTAGATCAGAAGGCAGGTTCTCTGAATTCTGTGACACAGCAGTGCATAGTTAGTGGGCATAGTAAATATGTGTCATAGAGTTCAAGAATGTAAATGTGTGGGGGTCTTCACAAAGTATATTTACAAACTTCAAGATCATTCATGTAGTGCTAGAACTGCTGAGTTGTGTCCCAGGTTCTTTTCCTTATCTCGAGCGGCAGCCCAACAACATCACATCACTCAGAAAAACAGTCTAGGGATTGCCCAAAAGTTTATTGCAGATTAACTTGGATATGATTTACGGAAGCTGTGGGATACTCCACAATACTGAACAGGAATTTGGGGACACAGCTACTTCTTAATACAGTCATTTGAGCAGTAGGACATAAAGTGGACAGCACTGGGACACCATTAGCAATATTCCAGGCCAGGCAAGCCTTAAACTTAGTGCACCATGAGTTAACAGCAGCAACAGTCACTAAGACTCCTCTCTCTGATTTGTACTCACAGTGTCCCTGGAACTTGGATGTCCCCCTTCAGACTCAAGCATGGTACACACTATAATTTTTTTTTTCATTCAACCAAGTAGGCTAAATGAAAGAAAAAAATGGAGGAACTTGGGAGGTGCTCGCTGTACTAACTATGCAAAGTTAGTACAGAAATCTCCTTGCTGAGCTATTATGTCCCTGCCAGAACACACCAGTCAGCGCTGTCAGCCATTGGCTGCCAGTGGTGATTGGATTCTGATTGGATGCTGGTTTTCCAGTTTGCCCGTTTTACAGGTGGATGTACACACGGGCCGAATGTTGGCCAGTTTCTGTTGAACCAACCGATATTCGGCCTGTGGGTACCAGGCTGCAGAGCAGGCAGTTTCTTCAGTGGAGTCTCCAGACCACATCCTCAGTGAAACCCCTCTTCCAGCTCTCCAAGAATTAGCAGCAGAATAGGTGCCCCAGCTAGGCACAGCTGGGACCTTGATGAAACAGGCAGGATCTTCAGCTGTACTGCCAGGAAGGGCAGTAGCGTTTCTGGCCAGGAACCTTTCCTCCTGGTGAAGAACACTGTTTTTTGAGGCTCCAAACTATTTATGCACTTCCCAATCACCATCTAGACCCCTTTACCAGGGACTGGCTGGGGCTGCATAAATATTCAGGCTGCTCATTTGACTCTCTTTCCCACTACATTCTGGAAGCCCTACAAAGACTTGCAAGCAATCAAACTTGCAGCCTGCAGAGCCCAGAGTAGACCAAAGTAATCACATGCTGCTCTGCTGATTACACAGCTAAATTTGCCTAACAAACCTAGCAGCCTATCTGGGGCACTACCTAAAGATTAGTAGCATTAGGCTAGCAATACAATGCAGGATTTAATATATGATTTTACATATATATATTTTTTCCTTAGTTTAGGATATAGTGGAAAAGAGGTAGAACCCCTATCAGGTTTTTTTTTACCAGACAGAGGGAATCTCTCCAGCAGCAACATAGACACAAATAAAAATGTTTTTCTTTACTAAAAAATTACTAAAACTGTTGCACACAGAACCTGGTGCGGCTGTGCATAGTAACCAATCAGCTTCTAGGTTTTATTGTCAAAGCTTAATTGAACAAGCTGACGTTAGAAGCTAATTGGTTACTATGTACAGCTGCAACAGATTCTGTGTGCACCAATTTTTGTAAATCTACCCTATCCTTTCTGGTAAAACTGTTTTTGGCAGCACAGGAAGTGAGGACAAACTTCTGTAACAGAGCCAAAATAACCAAACAGCAGTTCTAATCCTTTCACACACCATGCACAATGTGTATGACATACACTTTAAAGCCCCATACACACGGTCGGATTTTCCGATGGATTCTGTCCTATCGGACAATGTTGTCGGAAATTCCGACCGTGTGTAGGCACCATCGGACAGTTTCCATCGGATTGTCCGACGGACAAAGTTCTATCTCCTGCTGGATAGATTTTCTGACAACAAAGTCCGATCACACCAATTCCGATCGTGTGTAGCGAATTCCGACGGACAAAGTGCTACGCATGCTCAGATCACATTACAAGACCGAAGCTATTGGCTACTAGCCTCTACGTAGTCCCGTCGTAGGCAACAAACGTCACCACGTTCAGAATGATCGGATTTTCCGACAACATTGTCCGACCGTGTGTATGCAACACCAGTGTCGGACTAAATCCGTCGGACCAAATCCGATGGATTTGGTGGTCGGATTTTCCGACCGTGTGTATGGGGCTTTAGACTGTGAAATCTGTACCAGGATGGATAGATGGAGGGGAGTGTTCCCCACCTTTGAATCATTCAGATCTAATTTAGAATAAAAAGGTAGAAAAGGGGGCTTCAGAGAGGGCCCACCTCCTGCTGGCTGCACAAGCTCAATATAAAATATCCATATACTGTTCTGTATGTGAAATATCCATCATATATATTTGATCTTAATAAATCCACTTTAAAAGTATTGCTAAACATCATAACAAAGTAAAAAGCTCCTATAAAATATCACTATACATGCCATTAAAAATAATAGAAATTGGTTTAACCACTTGCCGACCGCCGCACGACGATATACGTCGACAGAATGGCACGTACAGGCAGGAGGGCGTATATATACGTCCCTACCTGTCGGGGGGTGGGGGGCCCGAGCGGGCCCCCCCCCGGTGCCTGCGGCGGTCGGCATCGTTGGGGGAGCGATCGGAGATGAGGGGGAGGCCACTCATTCGTGGCCCCCCCCTCGCGATCGCTCCCAGCCAATGAAACACTTCCTCTAGCCCCGTCATGTAAACAGGGCTAGAGGAAGTGATGTCATCCCTAACAGACGCGGGTGGGGGGCCGATCGGGCCCGCCCCGTGTCTGTAAATTGTCCGGGACATTGGGGGAGGGATCGGAGATGAGGGGGGGGGCACTCATTCGTGCCCCCCCCCCTCGCGATCGCTCCCAGCCAATGGAATGCTTCCCCTGGCTCTGTATTGTGTACAGAGCCAGGGGAAGTGAGGTCATCTCTCCTCGTGGCGGTCTTTTCGAACCGACGCCGAGGAGAGAAGACACGTGAGTTGCACAACACCTACACTACACTACACTACACTACCAGTAGAACATTCTAGGCACACTTTACACACCCCAGCCCCCCCCCGATTGCCCCCCTGCACCCCCTGTCACAGTGACACCAAAGCAGTTTTTTTTTTTTTTTTTTTTTTTTTTTACTGTTAACTGCATTGGTGCATTGTGACCCTAATAACTGTTAGGGCAGTTAGATTTAGCCCCCTTTAGGTCTAGGAACCCCCCCTAATAAAGGTTTAACCCCGTGATCACCCCCCGTCACCAGTGTCACTAAGCGATCGTTTTTTTGATCGCTGTATTAGTGTCACAGTTGACGCTAGTTAGGGAGGTAGGTATTTAGGTTTGCCGCAGCGTTTTATAGGGTCAGGGACCCCCCATATACTACCTACTAAAGGTTTTAACCCCCTGAGTGCCCCCTAGTTAACCCTTTCACCAGTGATCACCATATAACTGTTACGGGTGACGCTGGTCAGTTAGTTTATTTTTTATAGTTTCAGGGCACCCGCCGTTTATTACCTAATAAAGGTTTAAACCCCCTGATCGCCCGGCGGGTGATATAAGTAAGGTTTTAGAGTCAAATAAGGTCTGCGTCGCCCCAGGCAGCGCCGGGTTAGTGCCAGTACCGCAAACACCCACGCACGCAGCATACACCTCCCTTAGTGGTATAGAATCTGAACAGATCGATATCTGATCTGATCAGATCTATACTAGCGTCCCCAGCTGTTTAGGGTTCCCAAAAACGCATTGTTAGCGGGATCAGCCCAGATACCTGCTAGCACCTGCGTTTTCCCCCTCCGCCCAGCCCACCCAAGTGCAGTATCGATCGATCACTGTCACTTACAAAACACTAAGCACACATAACTGCAGCGTTCGCAGAGTCAGGCCTGATCCCTGCGATCGCTTACAGTTTTTTGGTAGCGTTTTGATTCAGTCGCTAACAGTCAGGAGCTTTTTTTTTTTTTCCTGTGAGTCTCACTAGTGTACTACTAAATTTAGAGCCCAAAATGGCAAGTCAAACGTACACTAGTGAACAGGCCTACTTGTTTCTGAGCATGACAGATAGTGAAGAGGAGGTCACTCATCTGTCAGAATCAGGCTCAGAATACGACCCAGTAGACGACAGCGGCTCCATGACAGATAGCTCTGACGGCGGAGTTGTGGTCCCTGCTAAGGTCAGGCGTACCAGACCCCAAACTCCTTCTTCTGTTGTTGAGGTGCAGGAACCGCAGGTCGCTCGTAGGAGGCAGAGACGTACTAGAGCCGCTATTCCTTCTGGTGAACAGGCAAGCACCAGCGGCCTAGTACACCCTGGACGTAGTCAAACCAGCACTGCAGTATCACGTGGTGACGTGGCGAGTCCCATAAGTGCAGTTTCAGCTGGCGAGGTGGCAAGCACAAGTAGTGTCCCGCTGCCACCAAGAAGACGACAAAGACAGGCCCGTCGTGCCCATAGTGCCCTTCCTGCAGAATTTGCCAATCCTGATTGGGTGCCCACCACTTCTGCAGAACCCGTACTTCCCCCATTCACTGGCCAACCCGGTATTCAGGTGGAAACAGCTGATTTTACGTCACTTGATTTTTTTTCGCTGTTTTTCACCGAAGATCTCTATAGATCTATTGTGGACCAAACCAATTTGTACGCTGGTCAACACATCGCTGCTAATCCCCAGTTGTCCACCCTTGCCAGAGATTGGAGACCAATTACGGTCCCCGAATTTAAGATCTTTCTGGGCCTTTCCCTCATCATGGGCATAGTTAAAATGGGTACGTTGCGTTCATATTGGTCCACTGAGCCAATGTACCATATGCCCGTGTTCTCTGCCTCCATTTCCAGGGCACGATACGAACAGATTTTGCGGTTCATGCACTTCAACGACAATGAACTCTGTCGTCCTCGTGGAGACCCTGCATACGATCGGCTCTATAAAATTCGGCCCCTCATAAACCATTTCAACCAACGTTTTGCAGACTTGTTTACTCCCCATCAAGTTGTCTGCGTTGACGAGTCCCTGATTAAGTTTACTGGCCGCTTGTCATTCAAACAATACCTTCCCAGCAAGCGTGCCAGATACGGGGTCAAGATGTATAAGCTCTGTGACAGGGCCACAGGCTATACATGTAAATTTATGGTTTATGAGGGCAAAGATAGCCACATAGAGCCGACAAACTGCCCTGACTACATAGGGAGCGCTGGCAAGATTGTGTGGGACTTGGTGTCACCCTTATTCGGAAAGGGGTACCACTTGTACGTGGATAATTATTACACGAGCGTGCCACTGTTTAGTCATTTGTTTGATCATCAGATTGGAGCATGTGGCACCGTGCGACCTAATCGCCGGGGCTTTCCCCAGCGGCTTGTAGAGTCCCGTCTTAGGCTGGGGGAGAGAGCCTGCTTGAAGTGTAATAACTTGCTCGCTATGAAGTGGAGGGATAATAAGAATGTTTTCGTTCTTACCTCCCTTCATGCAGACACGACGGTCCAAATTACTACGGCGGCTGGTGTTGTGACGAAACCCCTCTGTGTCCACGAGTACAACCAAAACATGGGAGGGGTGGACCTCAACGACCAGTTGTTGGCGCCGTACCTAGTTGCCCGTAAGGCTAGACGCTGGTACAAAAAAGTGTCTATTTACCTTTTCCAATTGGCTTTGCTGAATGCTCATGTGCTATACGGAGCTTCAGGACGTACTGGATCCTTCCTTAAATTCCAGGAAGAGATCATCGGAGCCCTTCTGTTTCCAGACGGTGCTCCGCCTCACATTCCCCAACCAAATGCAGTTAGCCGGCTGCATGAGCGGCATTTTATTTATGTCCTCCCGAGTACCCCTACCCAACAAGCCCCCCAAAGAAAATGTCGTGTCTGCAGAAAGCGCGGATTTAGGCGTGACACCCGCTATTATTGTCCCCGCTGTCCTGACAATCCTGGTCTTTGCATCGGTGAATGTTTCGAACGCTACCATACACTAGTTGAGTATTAGCGTAGGGTACAGCATTGCACAGACTAGGCACACGTTCTCAAGAATGCCATCGCATTTTGAGACCAAAACCGATGGAACCGTTACAACAGTTCCGTTAGAACTGTTACAGTTACAAACAAAAGTTTAAAAAAAAAAAAGTAAAAAATAAAACAAAAAAAAAAAAAAATAAAAAAAAACAAAAATAGTTGTTTTATTGTTCTCTTTCTCTCTATTCTCTCTCTATTGTTCTCCTTTTTACTGTATTCTATTCTGCAATGTTTTATTGTTAACCATTTTTTTTTGTTTTCAGGTACGCCATTCAGTTGCAGCGCGGATTTATCTATCTTGACAGCAACAGCGTTTGCTCCCACGATACATAAAGCCGTGACTCCAACGCTGTAGGAGGTGATTTCACCACCACAGTTAAAAAAAAAGAGCATATATGCCGAAGCATGGGGGCAGCAGAGGGCGGAGGAGCGATTTGCTCCTAATGCCGCCTACATACGGTTGAAATTCCGACGGAGGCTTGCCCGTGGAAAATTCCGACCGTGTGTACGCGGCATAACTTTTTTGCGGGAGGATGCCCCCATGCTTCGGCATATATATATTTTAGGCACAGGTTGCATTAAAAAATGTTTTATTTTTTACTATGTTTTTTTTGGTATTTGCTTTGCAGGTATGGTAAATCTTACTGTTATACTGTAATGTTACTTTGTTTTATTGTTAACCATAATTTGCTTAGCAGGTACGCCATTCAGCTGCAGCGCGGATTTATTTATCTTGACAGCAACAGCGCTTGCTCCCACGATACATAAATCCGTGACTCCAGCGCTGTTGGAGGTGATTTCACCACCACAGTTAAAAAACAAAATGGTGCATGTATGCCCATCATTAGAAGTGGGTGGATGAAGGGAGGTTCTAATGGTGGGCATACCCACCGATCAATCTTTTTTTTTCGTTCAGCCCACAGGCTGCATGAAAAAAAAGATTACAATAATGCCAAACAAGGGCCAGCAACGTACTGGTATGTTGCTGGACTTTGAGTGGTTACCGTACTCAGAATCCTGTTTGACAGTTGACCCGATGTGATAATGGGGTTAACAAGTAAGCATTTGAGGTTATAACCCTAGCCTATCTTCACTTCATTACCAACCACCATCACTTTTACAATGCAATTATTATGTTTTTGAAAGGAAGTATTATGCTGGCTGAGTGGACATATTGATCCTGCTCTTCATGGTTTTGATGTACTTGGTATAATGCTTAGAAGTCAAAGGGTCTAGAATATCCCTCACACTAATGACCAATAGGTAGAAAAGCAGCTAATAACAGTTCACCCAAATGGTTGTGATAACCTCAGCTGTGTCAGATGTATATATATGGTTTATGTATAGGCAAATATTATATATACATATACAGTGTGTGTATATATATATATATATATATTTTAGGGCTGCGGAAATTAATGATTAATTGCTCGATTAATCATTAATTTCTTTGATCAATCAAAATAATTTTGATTGAGGGCGATCCGCGGATTGAGCTCCGCGGTCTCGCCCATAAGAAAGGCCACGGCCTAGCTCTGGAGCAGCGGCCATCTTGGTCCACCCGGCGGCGGCCTAGTAGAGGCATGCTGACGTCATCATCATGCGCCTGCTTGTGCCGTCTACTCTGCAGACGGGTCTGCCTGCTGTCTATTCCGTACAGAGCAGACAATTGGAGATGTGGATGTTACGGTATGGGGGGAGATGTGGACATTACAGTATGGGGGCAGATGTGGATAATACAGTATGGGGGCAGATGTGGACATTACAGTATGGGGGCAGATGTGGATATTACAGTATGGGGGCAGATGTGGACATTGCAGTTAATTAAAGTTAAACTAACTTTCTACGTTTTTCTTAAAGTTTATTAAAAAAAATTGTATGTAAAAACTGTATGCGCGTTATGATTAATCAAAATTAGTCGATTAATCGATTAAACAAAGAATCGATTAATCGAACGCGAAAATTTTAATCAGTAACAGCCCTAATATATATATATAAAATTATTTTCAGTACATCTCTTGAATGCATGAACCTTTACCCCATATTTGTCTGCTGCAAGTGAAAATACCTGTTAATTGGTCAGAAATCCAGAGGGGTTCAAACTTGACAATGTTTCTCTCTCCTGCTGAACTGAATCCCAAGTTTAAGTGGACCTTTCAGTATACATGTTTGCATTAATACACCCCTGACACAAAAAAGAGCACGAGTATAATAATAATAAAAAAAAAGATGTCCTTGATATTCTGTCCCATGTAGATGTATGTTTTGTGAATTATATTGAAATGCATCAGATTATTAATGGTATGTAGTATGTTGACATGTAGTGGTGGTTTTGGGCAATCACAAGTCATTTATTTTGTGATTTTGGTTACTCCCTCTGTCCTCCCCTCCTGTTTAGTGCTCATTTTCCCTCAGTCAATGTTTGTTCTTCTCAGAGACAGGGTTTAGGAAAGTCATTGTCTTCTTACACTTCAAAAGACCAGAAAAACATCTCCTGTACTGCAATTAGCTAAAGTAAAGTTGTGTTGAATTCATATTCTGTGTCTCATCGAAGAGTAAATGGATGGTGCCAACTAGGTAACCTTAATGTCAGGACAGTAAATCAAAAAAGGAAGAAGTGCAGCACTTATAAAACATAAATTATACCTCATCAAACAAATGGCAGAAAATGATATCACATTTATATTACAAAAAGTATATATGTCCAAAAAAAAATCATACCATAATAAAAGTTCATAAATTAAAGTGTTCGTAAAAATGTATGAAAGGTGCTAGTCTTTTAAATAGTCCAGAATTTGTATCAAATACTTACCGTAATTTTCCTTTCCTGACGCCAATACATGGCAGCATACAGATGATATAGCTCTGCCCCTATATCCACCCACAGGACCTGTTTAGCTCTATAAAAGTCTGACTGAGCGCTACCTCCCCCATTCTCTGTATAAAGCACAAAGATCAAAGGGAGGGTTTATATGTTGCCAAGTATTGGTGTCAGGAAAGGAAAATTATGGTAAGTATTTGATACAATTTTCCACTTTCCTGACGCCAAACATGGCAGCATACAGATGATACATAATGAGCTTTTGAGAGGGAGGGTTTAATGCTTAGTCTTTATTTGACAATAGACCAGTGGTGGAACTACCGCCATAGCGGCACATGCAGCCGCTATGGGGCCCGCAGCCCAGTGGGGCCCTTGAGGACAGGCGCCGCGGGTGGCTCCGGGGGTCCGCGGTCGGCTCCGCGGGCCCGCGGGTGGCTCCGCGGGTCCGCGGGTGGCTCAGGCGGGTCCGCGGGTGGCTCCGGGGGTCCGCGGGCGGCTCCGCGGGTGAGAGCGGGCAGGTCCGTGGACGTGAGCGGTCTGGCCAATCAGGGATCTGGGGCAGGGGGAGCAGAGAGATGACATCATCTCTCACCGCCTGGTGCCCGCCCTGCATCCCTGCAGGGTGGCTCCGCGGGCCCGCGGGTGGCTCCGGGGGCCCGCGGGTGGCCCTGGCAGGCGACGTGGCAAGTGACAACCTGGGTCGTGGCAAGTGACAACCCCCCCTGGCTCCGGGGGTCCGCGGTCGGCTCCGCAGGCGGCTCAGGCGGGTCCACGGGTGGCTCAGGCGGGTCCGCGGGCGGCAAGTGACAACCCCTAATGTGTGGCAGGCGACGTGGCAAGTGACAACCCGTAATGTGTGGCAGGCGAAGTGGCAAGTGACAGCCCGTAATGTGTGGCAGGCGACGTGGCAAGTGACAACCCGTAATGTGTGGCAAGTGACAACCCGTACTGTGTGGCAGGCGACGTGGCAAGTGACAACCCGTAATGTGTGGCAGGCGACGTGGCAAGTGGCAATCCGTGACATGACTATCTGTAATGTGGCAGGTGACGGGGCAAGTGACAACCCGGGACGTGGCAAGTGACAATCCATAATGTGTGGCAGGTGACGTGGCAAGTGACAATCCGTGATGTGGTAAGTGGACAATCCGCAACATGTGGCAGGTGACATTCCGCAACATGTGACAAGTGACAATCTGCATCTGGTGGCAGGCAACGTGGCAAGTGGACAATCTGCAACGTGTGGCAGGTGATGTGGCAAGTGACAATCCCTAATGTGTGGCAAGTGACAATCCATAATGTGTGGCAGGTGACGTGGCAAGTGACAACCCAGGACATGGCAAGTGACAATCCGTAATGTGTGGCAGGTGACGTGGCAAGTGAAAATCTGTGACATGGCAAGTGACAATTTGTAATGTGTGGCAAGTGACGTGGCAAGTGACAACCCGGGACGTGGCAAGTGACCATCACTAATGTGTGGCAGGTGACATGGCAAGTGACAATCCATTATGTGTGGCAGGTGACATTCTGCAACGTGTGACAATTGACAATCTGCATCTGGTGGCCGGCGATGGTGGCAAGTGGCACACGCTCTGGGCTCCCACTGATTCTGCATTATGGTGAGTTGAACTATTTCATTTTATATAACAGAACATAAATTGGTTAGAAGGCATGGAGATCAGCAATGTGTGTCCTTCAGGGGCTGCATACAGTATACTGCATACTTTGTTGTTCAAAATTAATATAAGCTGTTGCCTGGGTACTGTGCCACATGAGTGTGGAAATCTGTTGTTCGGTGGCATTAGTTCATTTTTTTTTGTGGGGGGGCTATTTGCAGGGGGCGGGGGCCCATACAACATTTTGCTATGGGGCCCTGTGATTTCTAGTTACGCCCCTGCAATAGACATAAAAGCTTGGATGGTTTTCCTCCAAAACTCTACTGTAGTAAGAGCTGCTGGATCCACCCTGTAGTGTTTTAAGAACGTATGATGTGATGACCAGCTAGCCTTTTTGCAAACTGTCTCCAGAGATAATCCTGCCCGTGCCGCCCAAGAAGAAGACATCGCCCCCGTTGAGTGAGCTCTAACCACCTCTGAAGGATCCTTCCCGGCCGCTCTCTATGCCCAGTGAATAGTTTTTACTATCCAGGCCAAGATGGTTCTGGCCGAGGCCTCTTTCCCTTTAAACTTTCATGATGAAAAAGTCTGTCAGAATGTCTGAATGTAGAAGTAGCCTGGAGATAGGCTTTGAAGATTTTTGGAATTTCCAACTCGTGCAGATCAGCATCTGATTCTGCTGGGAAGGTTGGAAGCACCCATTTACTGAAGAGATGAAATATCGAGGCCACTTTTGGGGCAAAATTATCCAATGGTCTCAGCACAACCCTGTCTGGGAAGAACATGGAATAAGGTTTCTTGAAGTTAGACACCCTTCCCCCTAAAGTTATGGCTAATAGGAAAGCTGTTTTTAAGGTGATATTCCATAATGATCAGTCTTCTGTCGGAGTACGAGGGGGTTTGCTAGAAAATTAAGGACTACTGCCGTATGGAACCTATTAACCTACCGCTCTCATCAAGTGCTCAACCAGCAGGTTTGCTGTCGATGGCTGAAATTTGTACCTTAAATGAACTGAGCCCCAAATCCAATCCGGATTGCAAGAAAGACAGGATTTGAGATACATTTGGGTCACTAGGGTCAAACTGATGTCCAGCTGCAAAGCTTGTGAACCTATTCCATATTCTGGAGTAGATGGCATTGGTTGATCTCTTTCTGGAACTCTGCAAAGTTCTAATACCCTCTGGAAAACATCCTAACTCTTGTAACCCCTGCCTTACAATCTCCAGGCCACTAAGGCCAGTCTTGATGGTTGCGGATGTAGGGTATTTCCTTCAGACAGGAGATGAGGAGTCACTGGCAGAGTGATCGGTTTGCGCACACTGAGATTCATTGCCATGGACCCATGGTCTGTGAGGCCAATAAGAAAATACTGTGATGACTGTCAAATTCTCTGTCAACAATTTCCTCAGGAATGTGATGATTAAAGAAATTGGAGGGAAGGCATAGGCCAGTTGCCCAACACAAGGATGGGTGAAGGCATCCGTCCCCTCTGCTAGTGGATGAGGGTAGCATAATGCCGCATACACACGTTCGGACTTTGTCCGCCGGACCTAGTCCAGCGGACAAACCACCGGACTTTCCGAGGGGGGACTTGCCCACACACGCCCGGACTTCCGAGCGTGTGACTTGCCCACACACGCCCGGACTTCTCCGGCGGACAATCCGCGGGAAAAAGTCTGCGGGACTTTTGAAAATGAACGGACTTGCCCACACACAGAGCAGTCCGTTCATTTAGAACGTAACTGCAGGTAGACGGGGCTAGCGAAGGCAGTGAATGCCGCCGCGCTAACCCCGTCACCTGGCATGGATTTGAAGGGAATCCCCACGCCGAAAAAACGGCGTGGGGGTCCCCCCCAAATCCATCTCAGACCCTTATCTGAGCAAGCAGCCCGGCAGGCCAGGAAAGGGGTAGGGACGAGCGAGCGCCCCCCCTCCTGAGCCATACCAGGCCGCGTGCCCT
Source organism: Lithobates sylvaticus (assembly GCA_028564925.1). Taxonomy (NCBI): domain Eukaryota; kingdom Metazoa; phylum Chordata; class Amphibia; order Anura; family Ranidae; genus Lithobates; species Lithobates sylvaticus. Next base: position 211,887,069 of record CM053029.1, on the reverse strand, counting down.
CAACATGGGGGGTGCCCTGGGGAAAGGGGGGCCATGCGACCCCCCCACCCCAAAGCACCTTGTCCCCATGTTGATGAGGACAAGGGCCTCTTCCCGACAACCCTGGCCGTTGGTTGTCGGGGTCTGCGGGCGGGGGCTTATCGGAATCCGGGAGCCCCCTTTAATAAGGGGGCCCCCAGATCCCGCCCCCCCACCCTATGTGAATGAGTATGGGGTATGATGTACCCCTACCCATTCACCTAAGGTGTAAAGTGTAAAGAAAAAAAAACACACAATTTTTAAAAAATATTTTATTGCACTGCTCCGGGGGTCTTCTTTCGTCTTGGGGGGTCTTCTCGCCGGACTCCACCGCTATTTACCTAGCTCTTTTACCGAGCAGAGGAGGTCGGCTACCTTCTTCGTCGTCGACACCGTTGTCTGGGGGTCTCGATCCGCCTTCGGGGTCTTCCGGGGTCTCTTCTGTTCTTGCCGCTGCGCCGCCGCCGCCGCCGCCTTCTTCTTCTTCTTCTTCTTCTTCTTCTTCTTCTTCTTCTTCCTCTTCCGATGTTGACCCGTCGCTCTCTCTGGCCGGAATGCCAGAGCCGCGCTGTGCTGGGACTTATATAGGGACAAGGGGACAGGGTCACATGCTCATGTCATATGGTGACCCCGCCCCCTGTGATGTCACAGTCCCAGCATCATCCGGGACTGTGACATCACAGGGGGGCGGGGTCACCATGTGACATGAGCATGTGACCCTGTCCCCTTGTCCCTATATAAGTCCCAGCACAGCGTGGCTCTGGCATTCCGGCCAGAGAGAGCGACGGGTCAACATCGGAAGAGGAAGAAGAAGAAGAAGAAGAAGAAGAAGAAGGCGGCGCAGCGGCAAGAACAGAAGAGACCCTGGAAGACCCCGGAAGACCCCCGAAGGCGGATCGAGACCCCCAGACGACGGCGTCGAAGACGAAGAAGGTAGCCGGCCTCCTCTGCTCTGTAAAAGAGCTAGGTAAATAGCGGAGTAGTCCGGCGAGAAGACCCCCCAAGACGGAAGAAGACCCCCGGAGCAGTGCAATAAATATTTTTAAAAAATTTGTGTGTTTTTTTTCTTTACCCCATACTCATTCACATAGGGTGGGGGGCCGGGATCTGGGGGCCCCCTTATTAAAGGGGGGCTCCCGGATTTCGATAAGCCCCCTGCCCGCAGACACCGACAACCAACGGCCAGGGTTGTCGGGAAGAGGCCCTTGTCCTCATCAACATGGGGACAAGGTGCTTTGGGGTGGGGGGGGGGCGCACGGCCCCCCCTTTCCCCAGGGCACCCCCCATGTTGAGGGCACGCGGCCTGGTATGGCTCAGGAGGGGGGGCGCTCACTCGTCCCCACCCCTTTCCTGGCCTGCCGGGCTGCGTGCTCGGATAAGGGTCTGAGATGGATTTGGAGGGGACCCCCACGCCAAAATGGCGTGGGGATTCCCTTTAAATCCATGCCAGGTGACGGGGCTAGTGCGGCGGCATTCACTGCCTTCGCTAGCTCCGTCTACCTGAAGTCACTTGCTAAATGAACGGACTTTCCGATGATCGCCAAGTCCGTTTATTTCCAAAAGTCCGGCGGACTAGCATACTAACGGCGGGATTGTCCGCCGGACTGCCAAGTCCAGCGGATAATTTTAAAACAAAACTTAAAACCTAATCCGCCGGACTTTTGGCGCCAAAAAGTCCGCCGGCGCCCACACACGGGGGGGATTGTCCGACGGACTCGAGTCCAGCGGACAATCCCGCGGGAAAGTCCCTTTGTGTGTACGAGGCATAAGAGGAACCGGCTCACCGTGCAGATGGTTGATGCAAAAATATCCATCTTGCGGACACCCCCACTTGTGGATGATCTGTTTGAACACTTCAGGGTGAAGGGACCATTCGTTGGGGGTCCATGAATTGTCTGGATAGGCGATCTGCTTCCAAGTTCTGACAGCCTGGAAGATATATGGCCCTAAAATCTGGGAGATAGTGTTGTGCCAATGTCAGGATTGGTTCCACTTCTCTCAAGAGGGATTGGCTGTGCGTCCCTCCTTGTCGCTGTATGTAGGACACTGCTGCTGTGTTGTCCAGATGGAGCAGGACTTGGTTGACCCTGTATGTGAGGCATCAAGGTGGCCAACGTCATGAATGTTGCTTTAAGTTACAGAATATTGGAAACTAGGCCCTGAGTGGGAAATTCCCCTCTGCCCTGGATCTTGAGTTGTTCGCAGGTTGGGCCCCACCCTGCTGCGTGGGATCTGTGGTAACAATGATCAGAGGCTGCGGCCCTAATGGACTATGCCGTTTTATTTCGTCTACCACCAGAGACTCTGGTGCCTCCGGCTGGTGATCCTGATTGGCTGGGGTAGACAAACTCTTCCACTGAACCAGGAAGCCTTGTTGGAAAACTCCAGTGAGCCCAGGGGATCATCGGAATACATGAAGCCATCGTCCCGAGAGGACTCATGCACTGGGATGCTGACATCACTGGTGCAGCCAATGCCTGTTGGAACTTCTCCCTGATTGTGGGGAGTTTCTGAGGTGGCAAAGAAACTGTGGCCGACTGAGTATTGAATTGGGCCCCTAGGTAGACCATATTCTGTGTAGGCTTGAGCTGGCTCTGGTAATGCCAGTCCTTCAACGCAAATCTGAGGAACTGCTGGTATGACTGAAGGATCGGGAGATGTTGGTAGGGATATTGCAAGTCCACTGAAATCCTCCAGTCTCCTGGTTGAATAACCTGGATTATGGAATGGAGAGACCAGTGTTGGTCATCTTACTTTAAAAAAGTAATTAATTAAGTTACAAATTACTTCTCCCAAAAAGTAGTTGCGTTAGTAACTCAGTTACTACATTGGAAAAGTAATTAGATACGCAGCAAAGTAACTGACTTTTTTTTAAAATATTATATACGTGTAACTAAGGGGCGGGTCTAGTATTACTGTAACCAAGGGGCGCATTTATTATTATTGTTATATATCGTGTAACCAAGGGGCTGCTCTATTATTACTCTAACCAAGGGGCAGATCTGTTAAAGCGTGTAAGCAAGGGGCGGGTCTATTATTATTATATCGTGTAAGGGACGGATGGCTACAGAAGAGGGCGAATGTTAAATTAATGGGCAGAGCTCGATATATAACAATAATAATAAATGCGCCCCTTGGTTCCAGTAATACTAGACCCGCCCCTTACTTACATGATAGACGCCCCTTGCAGAGTAGCACGAGCATCAGGAGCGTGCGGCATCGCCTCGTACAATTACATGTTAACTGCACCTGCGCAGTGTAGAGTTCACTCAGAGCTGTTTAGGTTCGGCAATTTTTGGAAGCTCCGTAGTCCTTCGTACTGCGCAAGCGATGCGCCTGCGCAGTACAGGGGGTCCTTATCCGGCGGGGGAACTTTTTCAGCAGGACACCGGAATTACACTACTCCATCTTGAGTCTATCCGGATAAATAAATTCAGCCTCTTGAGGTAGTTCTGGAGGCTGCCGTTTGAACAGTCAATAATGGCCTTGCTCCACTGTGGACTGAATCCAGCATTTTTTGTCAGCGGTCTTGCCAGAACTGGGTCACTTTGAGCCACCGGGCTCCAACTGCCTCCTGGGCGGGCCTGGCGTTAAAAGGGCTTCTGGGTATCTTGGGGAGCCGCAGGAGTGTTAGCTCTCTGCGATCTTATGAAGATACCCCTTCCACGCCTTCTGAAGTCCTTGGATGGGCAAAAGCCTCTGAAATCCCAGTACCTGTTTGGCGCTCCTCTAGATGGTTGCCCCCCTCCCCCTGGCGTTTGGACCTTCGATCTTGGGGCAGAAGACCTGATTTTCCTCCTGTAACCCTGGAGATGGCAGTCTCCAGTTTTTTGGCCAAACAGCACCTTCCCATCAAAAGGCAGTTTACAGCAATTATGCTTTGAGGATGGGTCAGCCGCCCAGGGTTTTAGCCACAGCGCTCTTTTGGCAGTGAATGAGCTGAGCATGGCTCTGGAGGACCATCAAATGATGTCTATAGCTGCCTCACCTGTAAAGTCCGCCAAGAGTTTTATCTCATCAAGAGCCTTGATGATATTTTATTTTGGCAGCTGGTTTTTGATCGCATACTCCAAGTTCTGCACCCACACTCGCATAGCACTTGCTCTGAATGTTAAAGCAACGGTGGTTTTACAAGCACCACCTTCCGCAAGGTAAAACTTTCTTAAGTCCATGTCAATGCATCAATCAAGGATATCGTAAAAGGAGTAAGAGTCTTCCATCGTAAGTGTCACATTCTTGGCCTGTCTGGTGACTGCCGCATCCACCGTTGATGGGTTAGGTAAAGCAGTCACATACTCCTCCATTAGTGGATACAACTTCTGCAACCTATTGGTTGAGGAGGATTATCTGTCCCTCTTTTCCCATTCCTCCTGAAACAGGCCTCTTATTTCTGTCATAAGAGGAAAGGTAGCTACATGTTTCATTAGGTTCCTCCTATGGAACCCAAAGGCTTGTTCACACTTGCAGCAGGCTCTGCTATTGCACTGAAAAGTGATCTGTGCTTAGGTCACTTTTCAGAGGCATTTGATATTATCAAGTAGAGGGGACAAGTGTTCCTGCTATGCCATTTTCAAAGAGCGATTTCTACACAATGTTGAAACAAGCATGGGGGCGGCCCATTCACTTGGCTGCCCTACGTGTGCAAAAAGAAGCCACTGCTCCTATTTAGGGGCGACTAGCTTCACACAATGTTTTTAAAGGTGCGTTCTCCCACGCGACAATCACAGCAGAATTGCATCGCATTTGGGGTGTCCTGAAAGGATAACGGCACCTAATGCATGTTGTGCAGTGATTGCCACACAATTTAAAATCCATACATACCACCTTTTTTTTTTTTTAGCAAAGAGTAATACATTTACAGTGCCTTGCAAAAGTATTCACCCCCTTGGCATTTTTCATGTTTTGTTGCCTCACAACCTGGAATTAACATGGATTGTTTGAGGATTTGCAGCATTTAATTTACAGAACATGCCCAAAATTTGGAAGATGTTTTTTTTTTTTTTTTGTGAAGCAAACAACAAATAGACAAAAATAACAGAAAGAGTCAATGTGCATAACTATTACACCCCCCTAAAGTCAATAGAGACAACTTTTGTGGCCATCACAGCTCCACGTAGCTTTGGATAAGTCTCTATGAGCTTACCACGTCTTACCACTGGGATTTTTGCCCATTCCTCCTTGGAAAACTGCTACAGGTCCTTCCAGTTGGATGGTTTGCGCTTGTGAACAGCAATCTTTAAGTCTGACCACAGATTTTCTTTTGGACTGAGGTCTGGGCTTTGACTAGGCCATTCCAACACATTTACATGTTTCCCCTTAAACCACTCAAGTGTTGCTTTAGCAGTGTGTTTGGGGTCATTGTCCTGCTGGAGGGGTGAACCTTCATCTTAGCCTCAAATCACACACAGAGTGGTACAGGTTTTGCTCAAGAATATCCCTGTATTTAGCACCATCCATATTTCCCTCAACTCTAACCAGTTTCCCAGTCCTGACTGCTAAAAAACATCCCCACAGCATGATGCTGCCACCACCATGTTTCACTGTGGGGATGGTGTTCTTTGGGTGATGTGATGTGTTGGGTTTGCGCCAGACATAGCCTTTTCTTTATAGTAACAGAAAAAAGCTGCGCTAAATTTATACTAATGTGATCATACATAGAAAATATAATGAAAACCATATTTAAAAATAATAATAAGTAAAGTCCATAGAAGTCCAAACAGATGAAGAGTGGATGAAAATATGGAGACAAACACACAGCACTAACATGTGATCCTCCACCACATAGATCACCCGCTTACCAGAATGCAAGCTTCACAAACCATTTAAAACAGCCTGTATGTCAGGAGCCTCTCCAGGTCTAGAAAGATGGCGTCACTTTTCCTCAGGCCAGCATTAATGATAAGCCAGGATAGCACACAGCCGAACGGAACACACCTCAGTCATTGAATCATATAACTGAGAGAAAGACTTAGAAAACAAGTTTTGGCTGGCGTTTACAATTGAGGTCCTCACTGCCATATTTCAAATCCAGAACAAACACCATTAGGGGCCTGAACCCGGTCTCATCAGACCAGAGCACCTCCCTTCATACATATTGGGAGTCTCCCAGATGCCTTTTTTGCAAACTCAAAACGGGCCATTTTGTTTTTTGCTGAAAGTAATGGCTTTCTTCTGGCCACTCTGCCATAAAGCCCAACTATGGAGCGTACGGCTTATTGTCTACCTATGTACAGATACTCCAGTCTCTGCTGTGGAACTCTGCAGCTCCTCCAGGGTTACCTTAGGTCTCTGTGCTGCCTCTCTGATTAATGCCCTCCTTGCCCGGTCTGTGAGTTTTGGTGTGCGGCCGTCTCTTGGCAGGTTTGCTGTTGTGCCATGTTCTTTCCATTTGGTTATGATAGATTTGATGGTGCTCCTAGGGATCATGAAAGATTTGGATATTTTTTTATAACCTAACCCTGACTTGTACTTCTCAACAACATTGTCCCTTACTTGTTTGGAGAGTTCCTTGGTCGTCATGGCAGTGTTTGGTTAGTGGTGCCTCTTGCTTATGTGTTGCAGTCTTTGGGGCCTTTCAAAAAGGTGTGCATATGTAATTATAGATCATGTGACACTTAGATTGCACACAGGTGGACATAATTTCACTAATTATGTGACTTATGAAGGTAATTGGTTGCACCAGAGCTTTTATGGGCTTCATAACAAAGGGGTGAATACATACGCACATGCCAATTATCAGTTTTTTATTTCTGAAAAATAGTTTTATGTATATATTTTTCTAATTTTACTTCACCAACTTAGACTATTGTCTATTGTATTCTGATCCATCACATATAATTTAGATTAAAATAAAATTGAACTAAAGGCTGTAATGTAACAAAATAAGTAAAAAGCAAAGGGGGGGGGGGGGGGGGTTACTTTTCCAAGGCACTATATCTGACCACAGATAGTGGTTTGTAAAACCCTGCAACTTGGCTGGTACTGCCAAAATGGTGGGGACAATGTGGAGGGTCCAGTTATACTGAAAAAAGTAGAACAAACACCATTAGGGGCCTGAACCCGGTCAGTCTGAAAAGATCACATAGTTCATAGTGGATGAAAGAGGTGCAACTGGATAAACGTTAATAGTTTATCCAGATAACATACAGTTGGTGCAGTGGTCTAGAGGAGGCTCATAGATTAAGGTTCTATGGGTGCAGTATTGCTGCAAACCTAACCAGAGGTCAGAAATTAGCTGCTGTGCCTTTACAGGTCTCCATGCCTTAAAATTCTCCCTCGCACTGAATGGTTCGCCACACTTGTGGGGCAAATCATAGGTCTATGACCATTAATCACAGTTCCATAGATGAAAATTGTAATCCATAGAGATCATATTATGAACAAATCGGTAAGTCCCATATCCAAGAAAAGTTTAAGAGATATAATATACTTAACAGATCCTGTACTGACGAATCTCTTATGACCAATGGAGGAGACATCCATTGCAGGGCATTTTCAACTTGTGGATCGGTCTTGTGGTCATTGTGAAGAGGTGGACTGTGGCATACACCTGACCGGTTCAGCCGGTCTCAGTCGGATGCTTCAGAAGCTGAAGGGAATCACCACGACCACAAGACCACTCTACAAGAAGAAAATACCCTGCAATGGATGTCTCCTCCACTGGGCATAGGAGATTTGTCAATATAGGATCTGATAAGTATATTATATAACTTACTCTTTTCGTAGATATGAGACTTCCGATTTGTTCATAATATGATCTCTTTGGACTACAATTTTTACAGATGAAACTGTGATGGTCATAGACCTATGTTTTGCCCCACAAGTGTGACCAAACATACAGTGCGAGGGAGGATTTCAAGGCATGGAGACCAAGTCTTGGTGACAATGGTCATCAGGAGAAATAGAGAGAATGAGTACTGAACTGCATTTTTACATTGTGGCACATTACTGTAGCTGCAACACACATTATGAGCATTAGCACGTTGTAATGCCATTTATTTTGAATGGCACCATGCAATGCAGTGTGTTCTGCATTGTGGTGCACTCTGTTGGCAGAAATTATGCATGTATGATTTTTTTTCCCCTCCCCTGGTGCATTGTCAGGCTATTTAAAATGATTGGGCTGTCTTAACATAACATATGGTAATGCATGACATAAAACACGTTAATACACTACACCGTAATGACAAGGTGTAAATGGGCCCAGAATCTCCCTAACAGTGATGGCAATAAAAACTTGATGTGTGTGTGATAGCACTGGACTAGCACATGTAAAAATTTATTTATATGGATCTACCATGCAGTTATTGCTTCCTAAAAGCAGCAAATCCATGATTGATGTCTTATGTATGTTGACCCTGTTCTGGTCCTAGGCTGCTACTTCTCTGACAGCAACACAAGGAAGCACTTGCCAGATAATAAATTATTAAATGTGTACAGAGGAGCGCCTGATACAAAAATTCATCTCACTTAGGGCTTTTTTGAAAATTGAATGCAGCCAATGTATTTTGGGGAAAACCCTCTTTCTGCTTCAGGACTTGATCAGTTGATATTAAAAAACTTACAGCAGACTGCACAAAGGGCCCCGTGTTAAAGGGGTTGTAAACCCTAGTTTCTTTATTGGACATTGAAAGGGTAATAAATCAAGATTAGGGGTATTGTCTGCTTTGGTTTGGTGTACAATCCGATACCAGATCTGGGAGATTTGCCCTTTGAGATAAAGAAACATATACACAGCAGGTTTCTCTCCGAGCAAATCTAATCTTTATTCTTGGGTGTCGATATAAGAGGGCTTTTCAGAAAGTACCGCCCTTTAACAGATTATCCAATCATATACAGAGACGCACAAGTACAGTCTGACGCCCACAGTGAAACTAATTATTTCTAAAATATCACGTGCTTTACGAGAAATGAAACTCAACAAGAAGATTACAGTATTATGGAAAAACGAAACTAGAATAGCATGACGTGAGCATATTTCACAAAATGGATGTTAGAGACACACAAAATGGAAGCTGACTATAATACAAAAGAAGTAGTTAAACTAAATATCCCTTCAATCCCCTCTTAGATCATATAAGATGATCTCTACATTCTATGTTGTGCTTTAATACTTCTTTGGGGCTGTGGCATAGATTGCCTGATAACTCTTCATGTATGTCATGTGAGATGGAACCTTATCATCAGGAGATCGAAGGTGCGCAATTATGTAAGTGCAACATTTAAAACAGAGGTAAAGAATCAGAGCAAGGATAAGTACCATAACAAGGACAATGTCTTTTAACCATAAAAATATACCTCCAAGCTCAAATCCTACATTGGCAAATGGGCTCCATGTTTTAGCAATGTCCCTAGCTTCCTGCTGGAGCTGGCCTCTAGTGGATGTCCCCCTTTTATAATCCCCTACCATTCCCATGACAGATAACAAGGATACAAGGTAACACCATCCCTTAACATGGAGGGGCACCCAGGGACAACACACTTTCCTACAACATACATAGATACTTTGTCCCAGTGCAAAAGGTCTCTTAGCAACAAACTCATGAGTGTACTTGTCCTGTGTTGCGATTTATGAATTAGTGTAATATTTCACCTACATTTTTAGAGAAAAAGAAAAAGTTATGCAAAGTACAGTTTAACCCTGGGTCAGATACTTGAAACAGTGAGCAGGCAGGGGCAGAGACTCCGGATTCGCACATGGAGATATTAAATATTGACCTGCTGCAGAAAGAGGGGTTAGTCTGTGTCTCATTCCCTAAATTAAAACACCAAACAGGGGAATGACTTCTACCTGCTATTGGAAAGGTAACAATGTTGTTTATGTACAGAGTGGATATGTTAGTCAAGAATACAGGAGGAGTCTCATTGAGAAAACATTTAAAGGTACAGCCAAAAGGGCAATTCGGGCAGGGCTAGGATGTAATATTATCATTATTATTATTATTATTATTATACAGGATTTATATAACCGTTTGCGCAGCGCTTAATATGCTACATATTTAACATTCTTCATACCCTGATTTTTTAGCATAAGCATACTTAAATTTTAGCAAAAGCATCTTATCAGTAAAACTATCTCCAATCTCTCTCTTGGTTCTAGCTTGTGTCAATATAATGTTCTTGTGTGTGTTTTTGTTTGTGTTCCCACAGATACTTTTAATTGCACCCAAATCTTCAGGGTGGTAGATACAGTTAGCGGTGATCCAGGTGGGTAGGAACACTGTCAGAGAGATCAGGATTAGTGGGCAGAATGCCTTGTCAGAAGTCTGTGGTGAAGTAAGCGAGGTCATCTTCTCTGGCCGGACCTGCTTTCCCAGGAACTCCTTCATCTGCTCGGACTTCTGCTTGAGGGCCTCCTGTATCCAAGATCTCCTTCTTGCTCTTGGGGCTTTGGGCAACCTTTTTTACTCTGTTGGCATGGATCCAGGACTGGCAATTTTTCACTAGGATGACTGTTCTGGTCACTGCAACCACTGTGGTAGGAGGTCCAAAGGATACTCTTGCTTCTTATTTCTGTTCAGCTGATGGACCACCACGGTGTCTCCCAATTTGAAGGGGTGAGTAGTTTCCTGTGAAGAAAAAGAAAAAGGTGCGAGCAACATTTCTCTCAACTGTTTACAATGTTTCAACCAATTACCTTACATATTCTTCCTGTAATAAGTCTAAATCTCCCTTTTCTATCATTAAATGTGCTCTGGCCCATGGGGTGGGGAAAAATCGACCCATCAAGACATCAAAAGGTGAATACACTGTTGTCTTGGAAGGGTCATTTTTATTTCTGCCAGGACTGCTGGGAGGACCTTCTTCCAGTTGGCAAAGGTTCCTCCTGTGGCCTTTCTTATTTTGTCTTTTTATTTGTTCTGTTTATTCTTTCTACTATCCCTGAGCTTTGAGGGTGTTGGGGAATGTGAAACTTCCGTTCTATCTTGAGAGTTTTTACCCAGTCCTGGCAGACCATTGATACAAATGTAGGTCCATTGTCTGTCTGAGTTTATAAGAAGTGGGCATCCCCATCGAGGAATGATTTCCTGAACGAGGATCCTCACTACTGTTTGTGCATCTTCTTTTGTGGTGACAAAAAGTTCAACTCAACTTGAGAACTTGTCCACAATTTCCAAAAAAATATTCCTGTCTTTTGCCTAGTTTGGGCATGTGTGTGAAGTCAATCTGCAAATGTGTAAAAGGAATTGTTGGATATATCAGGTGTTCATGTTCGGCCTTGTGTGGGTTGTTCCTGATACATGTGATGCATCTTGCTACATAAAATTGGCCAGGAAAGTTCTGTAATGTAAAAGTCTTTCTCCAATAGTTCACACGTGGCTTTCCAGCCTCTGTGACCTATTCCATGGAACTGGGAAATAAAAATGATGCATAAAAAGTAATGCACTAGCTACAAAAGTGATGCACTAGCTACTGGTATACATGGCTTCCCCTCTTTGCAGAGAAATCCAGTCTTTGGATCTTTCTGCACACCTATTTTGTCCCAACCTCTGAGATCAGCTTCATTTGCACATACCTGCAAATCTGAAAGAACCTGATCAAAAAACAAAAAACAAAAAGAAAACAACAATTCTGGTACTAGCATGGGCATTTGGATCTGTGCATTTTGTGAAGTAGCAGCTTGTTTAGCAGCTAATCAGCCAGAGCATTTCCCTTGGCTATCTGTTTGTTGGCCTGTGTATGCTCTGCAGTGTTGTGGAAGATACATCAGACCTGGGTGATGTGTCTTGGTGAATGAGGTCTATGCAATCATGTTGTGGCACAACCTCATTCTGCTCTCCTTTTAATCCTAAAAGGGCATTTGTATTGGTGCTGGTCCTGAAGTGGGAGAAGCATATTTGATGTGCAATTTTTGATTGGACATCAAGATCAACTCATAGCCGCTCAACCTTTTGAGCAGACATGTGCTGCGTATGTACATTTTTCATACATTGTGGGTGGTGTTAAGTGTAGTGTCGTGCCCCAGAGTGAAAGAAGTGGCCATCTCAAAACCATCATCGAATAGGATGCCTCTGAGACACACAGGCATGCCTTGAACCTGCACCGGAACCATCTTTGAAAAAAATAATAGGGCGCAACTTGCCTCCATGCTCCTGAGCGAGGACACCTGACACGTCCTTACAATTTTCCCTTGCAAACAAATGAAACATTTTTCCTGCAAACTAATTAAACATTTTTCCTAGTTAGGGAGGCCGAGCCCTGGAGCCATTACCATAGCATTTTTCAAATACACAAAAGCCTTGAACATTTCATTTGACCATTTTATACAATCTGGCATGTGTAAACCTGTGGCTTGTCTCAGGAGATTGTAGTAGGAACAGTCAGGTACTCATTGGCGGCAGTAACCAATCATAATTACCAAGAAAGGTGAACATGTCTTTCTTAGCAAGTGGGCGGGGCAGACCCACAAGAGCCATAGCTATTCTGTGATTGACTTTCCTTTCTCCTTTTGAGTGTACAAAACCAAAATATTCAACCTTTTCTGACACCATTGCAATTTTTCTTTAACACTTTGTGACCACTTTCAAAAATACATTTCAAAAGATCTCTCCCATCCTCCAGGGCGGCCACCCGAGTAGAACTGCAGACGAGGAATTCATCCACATACTGCAGCAGGGATGAACAATATCCTGGTATCCAAGCTCTGAGAGTAGTTTGGAATAGGCTACAAGGGAGTCTATATATAGCCCTGGGGCATTCTGCACCATGTTAGTTGGCGGTTTTAAAAAAAAAAAAACATAAAGCAAAGATTGGTTGTGCCTACAGTCACAATTGCCTTCTTTACTTTCTTACCTTCTCTTTTGTTAATATAGAACAAGGTAATTTCCCTTTAAGATCCCTTTTATAAAAAGAAATCTTCTTTCTTTTTTTTTTTTGTGTGTGCCCTGGTGTTTCAAACTCATTCTGCTTTTTTCTGTGTCCTTGTGTCTGTGCTGCTCCTATCTGGTTTATGGAATGTAAGGGGGAGGAAGCGGGCGCCTGATAAAGGAATGGAGAAAGTTAATTTAACCTCTAAATTCACCAACCCATGGCTCTGCTAACCTATCGTGGGCAGCTTTTGGGCTAGGATGCCATAGGGAGCCCCGGGCCAGCCAGAGATCTCCCACAGCATCTTATTTATAGACAAGCTTCATACATTATTATTTACAACCAAACAAATTTTTTTTTTTCTTTCAAATTATTTTTTATTTTTGGCAGAGTGCCAACAGGTTCAAACAGTACTTGCAAGTTCTGTACTGCCAATGCCGCAAACAATTCTTCACAATATCTATTAGCTTAGTGAGATATAAGGACTTGAACCATGTTGGCAAAAAGCCAAACATCCCAATCTTCACTTTCCCTGCATAGCAGCAAAATGAATCATTACCTTTAAGAAAATATTACTAACACTGCTATTTTTCTGCTAACTTTCTAGTCAAAACATTCATACATAAATCATTAAGAATAAACATCAATACATCACCGGATACTGTAGCATTACTCTGTATTTCGATCGGGAACTTCCATCAATCACAAAAGACCCCGGAATTCATAGGAAGGCACGTCTGTCGCTCTTAAATCTAAGTCCTATGATAACACGGAGCAGTGGAAGGCGTTGTCTTACCTTACAAACGCTGACAAATTCCACACAGACAGTTTACAAGTTAGCTTATCATCTACGCAAAGATAAAAGCAAAGAGATCGGTTTTGTCCAGCACACCTTAGCAGACTTCTTGTTTTGTTTTGTAATTACAGTACTGTATTATCATTAATATACGGACTTCTCAAAAGTCCTGGAACCTACCCAAGGTTCTCTGACTGTTCATCCCGAACAGACGGCTGCGCAGACTTATAATGAGGACTACACAGAATCCTCCCTGTTCACACTGAACAGATGCTTTCTTATAAAGCATTTGCTATTACTCAGAATAGCTCTTATCTAATGGGCTTCCTAAAGCCCATCCAGCACCCCCAGGGCTGGCGCTATTGTCTCAACAGCGCTTGACTTTCTTCAAAGTCTAAAAACTATTTCTACATAAATCACAGGTCCCGTTAAAGGAACGATTTCTAAATAGAGGTCACGGTGAGAGAAGATGTATATCAAGTCTACTCACGCGACATATATTAATCGATCCCGGACGAGCCCCCAAACTGAAAGGGTAATAAATCAAGATTAGGGGTATTGTCTGCTTTGGTTTGGTGTACAATCCGATACCAGATCTGGGAGATTTGCCCTTTGAGATAAAGAAACATATACACAGCAGGTTTCTCTCCGAGCAAATCTAATCTTTATTCTTGGGTGTCGATATAAGAGGGCTTTTCAGAAAGTACCGCCCTTTAACAGATTATCCAATCATATACAGAGAAGCACAAGTACAGTCTGACGCCCACAGTGAAACTAATTATTTCTAAAATATCACGTGCTTTACGAGAAATGAAACTCAACAAGAAGATTACAGTATTATGGAAAAACGAAACTAGAATAGCATGACGTGAGCATATTTCACAAAATGGATGTTAGAGACACACAAAATGGAAGCTGAATATAATACAAAAGAAGTAGTTAAACTAAATATCCCTTCAGACATCACTAGACACAGAGCCATAGTAAAAAATGAAGGCAGAACAATATTCTGGTTTAGATGAAAACCTGACACTACCTTTGGTAGAAAGTTAATATGAGGACGCAATACCACCTTATCCTTGTGAATAATTAAAAATGGAAAGAGCAGCCAACTCTGATACCCTTCTTGCAGAAGATATGGCAACCAGAAAAACTAACTTCCTTATCAAAAGAATCAAGGGAGTATGCCGTATTGGCTTAAAAGTAGACATGTGCATTCATTTTCGTCCGAATTTCAGGTATTTTCGTTATCGTTTTGACATAGAGAGAAAAGGTCGCTGCTGAATAGGGATGAGCTGAACACCCCCGAGTTCGGTTCTCACCAGAACCCGCGAACGGATCTAAAGTCTGTGTAAATTTAAGAACCCTATTAGTTACAATGGATGCGAATGTTCGAAATCAAAAGTGCTAATTTTAAAGGCTAATATGCATGTTATTGTCATAAAAAGTGTTTGGAGACCTGGGTCCTGCCCCAGGGGACATGTATTGATGCAAATTTTTTTTTTAAAAACTGCTGTTTTTTCAGAAGCAGTGATTTTTAATAATGCTTAAAGTGAAACAATAAAAGTGTAATATTCCTTTAAATTTCGTAGCCCTACGAGGGCCCATTTCTAATCCTGTGACCCTTCACTCTTTGAGACTCTGGGATAGACTACGAACCTCCTATACACTGACATCTCCCCATACTCCTCTTCTCTCCTTCCTAGATCATCCCCAATTTGTTCCAGCCTCTTCTGAACCAACCTCCTTTCAAACCTGGAGGCGTCTTGGTCTGAGTCGTATACGTGACTTAGTTGTAGGGAACTCAACTTCCCAATAGGGAATGTTTCCGTTACCTTCAAGTGAGTCACTTCCTACAAACATACCTAGGGTCTAGCTTTGCACTAGGCCCCCTATCCATATTTGAAAAGGTGTGCGACTCAGACCCGCACGCCCCAGGTATCATATCAGATTTCTACTCCTACCTCACCTCTGCCCCAGGTGCTCTTCCTCCCTATGCCCAACAATGGTCCAAAGACCTTACCAAAGACCTAGATGCAGACGAATGGTCCACGGTCTGGGCCAACACCAAAATCTCGTCCCAAAACATCCTCGCACTCGAAGCCAGCTACAAAGTACTGATGAGATGGTACCTGGTCCCGACCAGGATTGCCAAGTTCCTCCCATCATACTCTCCTACCTGCTTCAGGAACTGCGGCGAGCGAGGCACACACCTCCACATATGGTGGACATGTCCTATAGTGAGCAACTTCTGGGCAACAATATTCCAGATGATCTCTACATTAACCCGAGATGATTTCCCCCCAGACCCCTCCCTGGCCCTTTTAAACCTCCTCCCAAACCACCTTACTAAAGCACAAACTCGGCTCATTCTGCACCTTACCACAGCTGCCAAGCAAACCATTGCAAAAGCCTGGAAGACCCCTACCCTTCATATAGCTGAAACTAAAAAAACAGGGTCACCCAAGCAATGATCCACAGCAAGATTGAGGCCACCATTCTAGATAAGATCCCCAAACACCTGAAAATTTGGCACCCCTGGACCATCCATTTCCTAAGTTTAACAGACTGACCTGGGGGGTGTGTATAGTATGCCTGTGAAGGGGCGCATGTTTCCGTGCTTAGAACTGTCCCTGCACAAAGTGTCATTTTTGCAGGAAAAAAAGCTATTTAAAAATCACTCGCGGCTAATGAATTGTCGGCTCCCGTAACACAGAGAACATCCAGTCATTCATTGAAAGTCATTGATAAAAAAAAAGTCATTGATAAAAAATAAAAAAAACAAAAAACAAAAAAGCGTGGGGGTCCCCCCAAATTCAATTACCAGGCCCTTTAGGTCTGCTATGGATATTAAGGGGAACCCCGGCCAAAAAAAATATGGCGTGGGGTCCCCCTCAAAATCCATACCAGACCCTTGAGGTCTGGGATGGATTTTAAGGGGTACCCCGGCCAAAAAAAAAAAATGGCGTGGGGTCCCCCTCAAAATCCATACCAGACCCTTATCCAAGCACGCAACCTGGCAGGCCGCAGGAAAAGAGGGGGGGCGAGAGCGCCCCCCCTCCCTCCTGAACCGTACCAGGCCACATGCCCTCAACATTGGGAGGGTGCTTTGGGGTCCGCCCCAAAGCACCTTGTCCCCATGTTGATGAGGACAAGGGCCTCGTCCCCACAACCCTGGCCATTGGTTGTAGGGGTCTGCGGGCGGGGGGCTTATCAGAATCTGGAAGCCCCCTTTAACAAGGGGACACCCAGATCCCGGCCCCCCCGTGTGTGAAATGGTAAGGGGGTACAAAAGTACCCCTACCATTTCACCAAAAAAGTGTCAAAAATGGTAAAAATTACAAGAGACGGTCTTTGAAAAATCCTTTATTAAACTCTTCTTTCTTCTGGTCTTCCTTCTTCCTTTCTTCATCCTTCGGTTTCTTCATCTTCCAGCATCTTCTTCCATCTTCTTCTTCCATCATCTTCTTCCTCCGATTCGCTTCTTCTTGCTCTGGTCTTCTCGTCCGGCATCTTCTTCCATGGCGTCGTTGTCTCTTCTGGGCCGCTCCGCGCAATGGGAGGCTCCCACTGTTTGAGGCTTCGCTGTGTCTGACAGGTCTTTTATAACAGAGGGCGGGGCCACCTGGTGACCCGCCCCCCTCTGATGTCATGGGGAAAGCCATAGGGAATTCCCCATGACGTCCCCGTGCGTCAGAGGGGGCGGGGTTACCAGGTTCCAGGTTCGGGTCTCTCAAAATGCGATGGCATCTTGGGGGACCCTGTGAAAGTGTGTCCTAGTCTGTGCAGTGCTGTACCCTACGCTAATACTCAACTAGTGTATGGTAGCATTCAAAACATTCACCAATGCAAAGACCAGGATAGACAGAAGGGAAAATAATAGCGGGTGTCACGCCTATATCTTCTTTGGGGGGCTCGTTGGGTATGGGTACCAGGGAGGACATAAGGGAAATGCCTCTCATGCAGCCGGCTTACTGCATTTGGATTGGGAAGATGAGGTGGAGCACCGTCTGGAAACAGAAGGGCTCTGACTATCTCTTCCTGGAATTTAAGATAGGATCCAGTCCGTCCTGAAGCTCTGTTTAGCACATGAGCATGCAATAAAGCCAACTGAAATAAATAAACAGACACTTTTTTGTACCAGCGTCTGGCCTTATGGGCAACTAGGTACGGCGCCAACAACTGGCCGTTGAGGTCCACCCCTCTCATATTTTGGTTATATTCGTGGACACAGAGGGGTTTCTCCACAACACCAGTTGCCGTAGTAATTTGGACCGTCGTGTCTGCATGAAGGGAGATAAGAACAAAAACATTCTTATTATCCCTCCACTTCAAAGTGAGCAAGTTATTACACTTCAAGCAGGCTCTCTCCCCCAGCCTAAGACGGGATCCTACAAGCCGCTGGAGAAAGCCCCAGCGATTAAATCGCACAGTGCCACATGCGCCAATTTGATGATCAAACAAGTGACTAAAAAGTGGCACACTCGTGTAATAATTGTCCACATACAAGTAGTACCCCTTTCTGAATAAGGGTGACAACAAGTCCCACACAATCTTGCCAGCGCTTCTTATGTAGTCAGGGCAGTTCTCTGGTTCTACGTGACTATCTCTTCCAGACCAAAACCATAAAACTACATGTATAGCCTGTAGCCCTGTCACAGAGCTTATACATCTTGACCCCTTATCTGGCACGCTTGCTGGGAAGATACTGCTTGAATGACAAGCGGCCAGAAAATGTAATCGGGGACTCATCAACACAGACAACTTGATGGGGAGTAAACAAGTCTGCAAAACATTGGTTTACGAGGGGGCGAATTTTATAGAGCCAGTCGTATACAGGGTCTCCACGAGGACGACAGAGTTCATTGTTGTTGAAATGCATGAATCGCAAGATCTGCTTATATCGTGCCCTGGCCATGGAAGCAGAGAACACAGGCATATTGTAAATTGGGTCAGTGGACCAATATGACCGCAACTTACTCATTTTAACTATGCCCATGTCGAGGAATAGGCACAGAAAGATCTTAAATTCGGAAACCGTAATTGGTTTCCAATCTCTGGCAAGGGAGGACTGGGGATTAGCAGCGATGTATTGACCAGCACATAAATTGCTTTGGTCCAAAATAGATCTATAGAGATCTTCGGTGAAAAACAGCGAATAAAAATCAAGTGACGTAAAATCAACTGTTTTCACCTGAATTCTGGGTTGGCCAGTGAATGGGGGAAGTATGGGTGCTGCAGAAGTGGTGGGTTCCCAATTAGGATTGGCGAATGCAGCAGGAAGGGCACTATGGTCTCGAAGGGCCTGTCTTTGTCTTCTTGGTGGTAGCGGCACACCACTTGTGCTTGCCACCTCACCAGCTTGAACTGCACTTATGGAACTCACCACGTCACGTGTTACTGCAGTGCTGGATGTACGACCAGGGTGTACTAGGCCACTGGTGCTTGCCAGCTCACCAGAAGGATGAGCGGCACTAGTACTTCTCTGCTCCATACAAGAGCCCTGCGGTTCTTGCACCTCAACAACAGAAGAAGATCAGGGTCTGGTACACCTGACCTTGGCTGGGACCACAACTCCGTAGTCAGAGCTATATGTCATGGAGCCGCTGTCGTCTACAGGATCGTATTCTGAGCCTGAATCTGACAGATGAGTGATTTCCTCTATCTGTCATGCTCAGAAACGTGTAGGCCTCTTCACTACTGTACCTTCAACTTGATATTTTGGGCTTTAAATTTACTGGTACAGTAGTGAGACTCACAGGTAAAAAAGCTCCTAGACTGTCAGTAAATGTAATAAATGCTACCAAAAAAAAATGTTAGCAATCGCAGGGATCAGGCCTGACTCTGTGAACGCTGCAGTTATGTGTGTTTAGTGTTTTGTAAGTGTCAGTGTCAGTGATCGATCAATACTGCACTTGGGTGGGCTGGGCTGGGCAGAGGGGCAAAATGCAGGTGCTAGCAGGTATCTGGGCTGATCCCACTAACACTGCGCTTTTGGAACCCTAAACTGCTGGGGACGCTAGTATAGATCTGATCAGATGAGCTATCAATCCGTTCAGATACTATACCACTAAGGGAGGTGTATGCTGCATGCATGGGTGTTAGCGGTACTGGCACTAACCTGGCGCTAACCTGGCGCTGCCTGGGGCAACGCAGACCCTATCTGACCCTAAAACCTAACTGATATCACCTGCCGGACGATCAGGGGGGGGGTTAAACCTTTATTGGGTAATAAACGGCAGATATAAAAAGCAAACTACCTGGCTTCTTAGTTTCACCTGTAACACTAATACAGCGATCAGAAAAAATATTGCGTACAGGTGACAGGGGTTAACTGGGGGGTGATCAAGGGGGTTAAATCTTTATTGGGGGGTGCCCTAGACCTAAAGGGGCCTACCACTTATTGCAGTCACAAATGACACCAAATGCAGTGATCAGTAAACAGTGACACTGTGACTGGGGGTGTAGAGGGTGATCGGGGTGAAGTTTGTGCCTACGTGTTCTACTGTTAGTGTAGTGTTGGTGCAGACTCACCTGCATGTCTTCTCTCCTCGGGCGCCGGAACGAAAAGGCTGCATGAGGCGAGATGACATCACTTCCTCTGCTTCTGTTTACATTACAGAAACAGAGGAAGCTTCTCATTTGCCAGGAGTGATCGTGAGGGGTGGCCATGAATCAGTGGCCTTTGCAAGTTTTTGCAAATCTGTATTTCTACATATAATGATATTTGAAGGCAAATAGGGGTGGTGGTTTTGGGGAAGTGCAATATCTTACTTATACCCATAAAAATAAGATATAATTGTGCACCAAAAAAAAAACAAATCTCTTCAGCACACCTGCAAGTAAATAATAAAGGTGTTTAACTGGAGTCTTTATATATAACAGCTGTGGAGAATGGCAGGTGAAATTCAGCTAGTGAATAAGCAGTGTTGTATGTGTCAGCCCTGGTTAACATTGGTGCGATTTGGCATGCGATTTGATATGTCAAATTGCATGCCAATTTGGTGGTAATTGCACTGTAATTTCCAAAAGTAGTTTCTGTACTACTTTTGGCTACTTTGGGGTGAAGAAAGAAAAGAGAAAAAACAAACAAGCATAATAATGTAATTTTATTTTGCCAGCAGAAACCAAATTATGTACACTCATTTACTGGCATAAAATAATTATTATACAGTATATATGGTGCTACATTTAGCAACACAGTTAGAAATTGGGTTTTAAGGGCCCTGCTCATAGCTTACAATCATCTAAAATGTGTCTAAACCTTAGAGTGGACACAGCTTTACTTTCAGTGTAAAAGGGGCATCCCATTTCCTAGTACAACTACTCACCCACATCACATTTTTATCTGCAAGAGTATAGAAACATACTTAACAGTAAATATTCCTACAAAGCATTCCAACATAATATTAAAAAAGGCACATATTTAAACTATAACACCCACCACCACACCACAATCCATGCACATATGTTGGGGAGTAAGTTCTGCTGGAAGCTGCATTTCTGTGTACATGATTAAGCAATGAGATCAAGAGTAGAAGGTCAGCAGATGCTCCCAAACCATGAATGCATGGTCAGACAGAAACAATACTCACACAACATTGACAGCATGGCCACATAAACCCGCTTTTGATGGAACAAGAATGCACAAAAATTTCAGCAAACAAACAGCCCTAGTAGGGCATTTGTCATTATGCACAATATCATTCCTTCTCCCCAACAAATCACAGCAAAAAACCTGGCCTCTTCACAGGCCAAACGCGCCCCCCCTACTGCAGTCCTTTATATAAGATAGATTGTATTGTTAGCACACTGGCACACGCCCAATAGAAGTACACGCCCACCAGTATCTTTCAATCCTTCTCTTCATGTATGTCTAAAGTGATTACACCTGATAAGCAGGAACACATAATACTATTTGCAACTGTGTTAGACCTTGGCTATGTGCATCAAATCTCCAACTACAGGCCAAAGATCAAAGTCCATTTGCATGCACATAAACAAAGCAACAGTTTTCTAAGCATATGTACCTGTATAGTGTAAACCCTACAATTTTAAATGTCCAAGTCCCTGGGCATGATTAGTGCTAACAAACATTAACATCAGACAGTCCCTGGCTGCAATGAGCTACCAATCTGAAGTCCAAAACTAACTTTCTTACATTAGAGACTATTCCGACAGGAGACAAATAAAATGCCAGCATGTCTTTGGATTATGGTGTGAAACCCACAAAGGGAGAACATATAAACTTCAACACAAGCATTAGCATGTTTTGGAATTGATCCAGCAACCCCAGTGCTGCTAGACAGAATTGCTAACCACTTAGCCAGTGGACAGCCTCACACATGTAGTCTACATCTCTGTGGCATGAACCAGCCCTAAGTCCATAGCCATGCTCAGTGTCATAATCAATATACAATATATGGTCCTAAGTTTTGGGACACCTGCCTTTATACGCACATGAACTATAATGGCATCCCAGTCTTAGTCCATAGGGTTCAGTATTGATTTGACCCACCCTTTGCAGCTAGAACAGCTTCAGCTCTTCTGGGAAGGCTGTGCACAAGGTTTAGGAGTGTGTCTATAGGAATGTTTGACCATTCTTACAGAATTGCATTTGTGAGGTCAGGCACTCATGTTGGACGGGAAGGCCTGGCTTACAGTCTCCGCTCTAGTTCATCCCCAAGGTGTTCTGTTGTGTTGAGGTCAGGACTAGTCAAGTTCCTCCACCCCAAACTCACTCATCCATGTCTTTATGGACCATGCTTTGTGCAAAGGTCCAAATCATTTGGTGGAGGGGGGATTATAATGTAAGGTTGTTTTTCAGGGGTTTGGCTTGGCCTCTTAGTTTTAGTGAAGGGAACTCTTAAGACATCAGCATACCAAGACATTTTTGGACAATTTTATGCTCCCAACTTTGTGGAAACAGTTTGGGGATGGCCCCTTCCTGTTCCAACATGACTACACTCCAGTGCACAAAGCAAGGTCCATAAAGACATGGATTAGGGAGTTTGGAGTGGAGGAACTTGAATGGGCTGCACAGAGTCCTGACCTCAACCCGATAGAACACTTTTGGCTGAATTAGAGCAGAAACTGCGAGCCAGGCCTTCTCATCCAACATCAGTGCCTGGCCTCACAAATGCACTTCTGGAAGAATGGTCAAACATTCCCATAGACACACTAAACCTTGTGGACAGCCTTCCCAGCAGCTGTTATAGCTGCAAAGGGCGGGCCAAATCAAATGTTAACCCTACGGACTAAGACTGGGCTGCCATTAAAGTTTAGGTGTGTGTAAAGTTAGGTGTACCAATACTTTTGGCTATATAATGTATCTGGCAGGATTTACAATGGTGGTGGAACCCTCCTACACATAAATACTACATTTAGACATAATTTATAATTTTGGGTCCTGAGTCAGGGTTATGTTTAACAACATAGGGAGATAAGACAACTTTTCTACATTATGCAGCATGTGTGGGATTCAAACCCAGACCCTCAGAGATACTAAGCAGAAGTTCAAACCTCTAAGCCACAGAGCTGCCACATGTGGAAACCTCCTACACATAAATACACATATACTGCATTTCTTTGGACGTATAGGTGATGGAATTACATTACCCAAGAGTTATTCTTCTTGATTTATTCTGTGATATTTGGTGGTTCTTGGTGGGTATGTGTAGACTAGTGATGTTACCCTCTGATTTTTGGGAATTATATTTTGATTTCTGATGTTGGCATACATCACTTTTTTTGGGCTAAAATTATGATTATTTGAAAATAATAAAAAACACACATTGTAACTCATTTTAAATTTGCATCAGCAATGGTATTGTTTGTGGTTTGTAAAGATACCTATATGAGTTTGGGTAAAGATTTTTTGGTAAAGATTTTTGTGAGATGGGGAGTAACAAGTGAAAGTGACAGAGAAAAATATATTTTATCAAAACATTAAAACATTCCACATTCTAGCATTCTTAAAGGGGTTGTAAAGGTTTGTTTTTTTTATTTTCTAAATAGGTTTCTTTAAGCTAGTGCATTGTTGGTTCACTTACCTTTTCCTTCGATTTCCCTTCTAAATGTTTTCTTTTCTTTGTTTTCTTTGTCTGAATTTCTCACTTCCTGTTCCTCCTCAGTAAGCTGTTCTGTAAGCTGTTCTGGCTGACTAAACACCACTTGGATGATGGTGTGAAGTTTACTGAGGAGAAACAGGAAGTGAGAAATTCAGACAAAGAAAAAAAACATTTAGAAGGGAAATCGAAGGGAAAGGTAAGTGAACCAACAATGCACTAGCTTAAAGGAACCTATTTAGAAAATAAAAAACCTTTACAACCCCATTAAAAACAAAATAGATGAAGAAGAAGCAACATTGTTGCAAGAAAAATGTATTCCAGAGAAAGATACATTTCATCTCAACATTAAAAGCATTTATTTGGGGAAGTTACAATTATACCATTAAAATTAATGGCTGAAACTTGCAATGGACTATATAGTGTGGATTTTCACTCTCAAAAACGCATTTTAGCCCTGCGCTAATTTTAGTATTTACTTTTGGTATTTACTATAGCGCCCTGTAAAAAAAAAAAGCCATGAGAGTAGTTTGAGAGTAATGGGAGTAGCTTGCCTGTCTGAGCATGCTTAGTTGTGCTGGCACCTAGTGGTACAGAGATGGGGAATTTATCTCTTCTCAGACTTTTAAAGATATTTCAGTGTAGAAATAATTTTTTTCACACCGTTTTTTGGGGCATGCGGATTAAGCGATTTTTCAGCAATTTGTCGGATCAATAGCTGGTGTTGGCACTTCAATCATCATGGCACCATGGTTGCTATGGTGTCAGAATGATTGAAGTACATTATTTTTATTATTACATTGTAATATAAAATGAAAAAGTTCAACTCACCATAATGCAGAATCAGTGGGAGCCCTGAGTGTTTCACTAGCCATGTCGCTTGCCATCAGATGCAGCTTGTCACTTGCCACGCTGCCTGCCACCAGATGAATAATGTCATTTGCCATGTCCCCTGCCACCAGATGAGGAATGCCACTTGCCATGTCGCCTGCCACCAGATGAATGCCACTTGCCATTCTGCCTGCCACCAGATGAATGCCACTTGCCATTCTGCCTGCCACCAGATGAGAAATGCCACTTGCCACGCTGCCTGCCACCAGATGAATGTCACTTGCCACGCTGCCTGCCACCAGATGAATGCCACTTGCCACGCTGCCTGCCACCAGATGAGTAATGTCACTTGCCACGTGACTGCCACCAGATGAGGAATGTCACTTGCTATGTTGCCTGCCACCAGATGAGAAATGCCACATGCCAGGTTGCCTGCCACCAGATGGTTGTCACTTGCCACGTCACCTGCCACCAGATGAGGAATGACACTTGCCATGCTGCCTGCCACCAAATGAATGCCACTTGCCATGTTGCTTGCCAGTGCCACCAGAGGTGGACTTCTCTGGACTGAGACTGCTACCGGGCTCTCTCACCCACCCACCCGCCTTGCTCTCTCATGCCGCCTGGCGCATCCATGGCCCAGCTGCAAAGACGCTATGGCCCGGGGGTTGAAGACCCCTGATTTAGGCAATCATATCATGCTCTAAACATTATTTCCATGTGCACTACTCCAGGATTTAACAGAGTAAGGGTTTGGGCACAATTTGTTTTCAGGGTGCTATAGTAAATTCGATTTTGGGAGTATTTTTTCACCAGTGCCATAGTGAATACTGTTTTAGCGCTAATTTGCAGCAATTAGTGCTATCTAGTGCCATGGCGCAATATTAAATGACCCACTAAGTGTGCTAGTTCATTTGAACTTAATACAGTTTTGAAACTGATAGCCTGTACAGAGATATGGGCACAGAGCTGTAGGAAGAGGGTGCAGAAGCCTGACATTGCACCTGTGACCCACTGCTCACTGTAGAATTAAATTCCAGTAAAATTAAACCTATCAATATTTCTTTTCTTTATGTATTACATTGCAAAGTAGGTACATATAATGTTAGCTATTTTTATCTTGTGGTTGTATCAGTTATTCTTTTTGAAACAATATTCTTGTTTTATAAATTAAAGCCCAACACCTACCCTCATCCACCCAACATGTAATTTTTTTAACTGTAGCAGGGAGCTGGCTATCTTACCTATAGTATCAGAAGACACTCTGCAACATTGTTGCAATGAGACTGTTTCCCTCTAGTGCCAGCTAAGACTCTGTGTCATCACATCCTGTCAGCAGAGTGATTACCATCAGGGAGCAAAACATAAAGGGAATTGTAGTTCCAGGACTCAAGTTTCACATTCAGATTGAACTGTATGAAACTTCAAGAGCCAGCATGCTTTGCAGCAGAGGAACTAAAGACTCCATCTTGCTTTGCTGAGGGATTTTCAGACAGCACGAGGTGGGGGAAGAGATCAGACCTGAAGGAGAGGTACTGCCTCCTAGGTGATTTCACCACACGATTTAGGCCTCCGCCGCTAGTTGGGACATCCAGCCTGAGAGAGGGGGATCCCAGGTGCACATCCAGGTGCACCTGCACCGACGATGAAGCGTTCCAGCGCGAGGTGACCAGTCTGGTCGCCAGGCGAGCCTGTTTGGACCTTGACTGCAGGATTGGGTGAGGGGCTTTTGCCTATTTGCAGGAAACAGGGACACTGCACCACAGAAGATTGCCATGGCAATCTGAGTGGAAGTTCAGCCCCCTTCCTTTTCCTGCAGCCTTCTGGGACACATCATAAGTTCCACAAGGCTGTCGGACCATTCACAAAGCACAGCATCACTTGCACGTGCACAGTCGGAAGCTGGCTGTGAGCCCTCAAGCAGTCAAAGCCAGCTTCCCAAAATAAACATGCAGGCACCTGGACCCAAAGACAGCTGAAGAGCTGGCTCGGGTGAAGATCATGCTGGATCCCTGGACAGGTAAGTGTCTTATTAATAAAAGTCAGCAGCTACAGTATTTGTAGCTGCTGACTTATATTTTTGCTTCTAGGGCAAAGAACCGCTTTAACTTTTAGGGACCATTGAGAGACCTATCTGGTCCTGTGCCATTGTTTTTTATGCATCTCAACACATAGAAGTGTAATGCAGCTCTGTTGGCTTAATGCATTATTGTGCCATTAAGCCCTCATTCACATGGGTGTACTACAGTGTCCAGCCATGTAAGGGCCATGTTTGCCTGCACAGGGATGTTTTGTGCATCCCCGTGTAGGCAGTCCCATTCATGTCAGCTGGGAGGCAGCAGCTGCATGTACACAGCAGTTGATCCCAATTTAACAGCCATGCAGGTGCATGGCCCTGAATGCAGACTACGTGCATTCGGGGATGGGGCCGTGCCCCCACACGGCTGTCGAATTGGGATACACGGCTGTGTCCATGCAGCTGCTCCATCCCAGTTGACATGAACTGGACTGCCTACATGAGGCTGTACAGAACACCTGTGCATCCCTGTGCAGGCAAACACGACCCTCACAGGGGTGTAAGCTATAGTGCGCCCTTAAAATTAAAGGTGTTACATACGTCTATAAGATAATGCAGACTATGATTTCACATAATAAATACATGCTACCATTGCTGAATATGCAGCGGTGGAATATCATATATTTTTTTTATATTAAATCTCGCCAGACACAGAGGTTGTAGATACTGCAGTGAATTATTTAGTATAGCTGCACCCAAGTTAATATGTAACATTAACCTGGACACTGGCAGCTCCTGTTGAAATATGTTACATTATCCATTCAGTGAATTATTATATATCCAGGTTCTCTGGTAATGGTTGAAAAAAATCCCTTAAATTATAGAAGTACATGCTGTATTGTGCTTCCTCTTAACAAGATTCTTTATAGAAGGCTAAGTAACACAAATTTGGACCGCATTTTAAAAAGATTTGAACGACATCATTTTTATGTAAGAAGACAAGCAGAATATTTAAATAACAAGAATCTAAACTGCCAGTACTGAAGGTACATTATTTTCCAGTAGAGTACTTCATAAGTAAAACAAA
Organism: Lithobates sylvaticus; assembly: GCA_028564925.1. Classification (NCBI taxonomy): domain Eukaryota; kingdom Metazoa; phylum Chordata; class Amphibia; order Anura; family Ranidae; genus Lithobates; species Lithobates sylvaticus. The sequence continues at coordinate 211,859,446 of CM053029.1, read as the reverse complement.
AACAATCAACTTTTCAATGAGTTTTCTGATTTTCATTATCAATATCTTCTAACCCAGCCTTTTTCCACCAGGGTTCCTCCAGAGGTTGTAGGGGTCTCTTAAGCAGTGTAAAATTGATTTCTCACCTTATAATGCCTGTATAGTATCGACACCAGCGTCCCTCAGCAGAGCCAGTTGCTGGGACCAATGGAACCTTTGCTTTCAGCTTTCAGGTACCTAGGCAATAATCTTTTTATATATCCGCAAAAGCAACATTCTTGCCCTTGACCACCAGTGTGAGGGGCATTCTTTCCACTGACCACCAATGTAAGTGAGTCCTCAGTCTATCGTGAATGCTGCTACAATTATCTACCTTACCAGCCACTCACTATATGCCATGCCACTTTGCCAATCTATCCACTGACCTCCAAATGCCCATGAAATAAAATTCAAATTGCTTACAACATACAAAGCCATCTATAACACTGCTCTGAGCTACAGTACATCACCAATCATATCTCAAAATATCACCCAAACTTTTATCTTCATTTCATCCAATACATTCTTCACCTTTGTCCCCTGTCTCCTCCTCCCCATGCTCACATCCAGGACTTCTTCAGAGCCTCCTACTTACTCTGGAACTCTTTACCTAAATCTATCCAGCTATCTCCTAATCTGTAAACCTTCAGGCGATCCCTGAAATCTCGTGTGTGTATGTATATGTATATGTATATGTATATGTATATATATATATATATATATATATATATATATATATATATATATGGATGTATATACATTAGGGATGCACCGATACTGAGTATTTTCAGAAACTGATACTTTGTGGTGCGATTTGAGCCTATGCAAAATAAATGGGCTCAAGTCGCACTGCAATGAATCGCATGCAATATGAACAGGAATGCGGTGCAATTCCTGTCTGAACAGTATGGGGTTTCCTGCACTGCTCCTGTATGAACCCAGGCTGAAATCACTATGACAAGCCTGGGTTCAAACAGGAGCTGTGGAGGAAACCGCATGTGATTTGGACAGGAATTGCACTGCATTCCTGTTCAAATCGCATGTGAGTCTTTGCAGTGCAATTTGATCGCATTCATTTAGTATGGGCTCAAATCACATAAAAGTATGGGTGCTCGGTATCGGCGAGTACTTGGTTCGAAAGTATCAGTACTCAGGCTCACTGATTGAAAAAAAGGGTATGGGCGCAACCCTAATATATATATATATATATGTATATATATATATATATATATATACATCTCACAAAAGTGAGTACACCCCTCACATTTTTGTAAATATTTTATTATATCTTTTCATGTGACAACACAGAAGAAATTACACTTTGCTACAATGTAAAGTAGTGAGTGTAAAGCTTGTATAACAGTGTACATTTGCTGTCCCCTCAAAATAACTAAGGTGAAAAACCTCTTGTGATGCAGCAGCCCCCCAGAACCCCCCTTTTACTTACCTGAACCTGGTCTCGGTGTCTCGGGTCCTGATTGGATAGATTGATAGCAGCGTAGCCATTGGCTCCTGCTGCTGTCAATCAAATCCAATGATGTGGGAGTCGGGAGCGGGGCTGAGTCCTGCGCACCCGCATGAGTGCCTCGAAGGAGAGGGGCTCTCCAACGGGGCACTCGAGAAGACGAAGGAAGGAAGATCAGGGCCACTCTGTGCAAAATCAACTGCACAGAAGAGGTAAATATGACATGTTTGTTTTAAAAAAAAAAAATACTTTTAGTTATCCTTTAACCCTCTTGGGCATGGAGTTCACCAGAGCTTCATAGGTTGCTACTGGAGTCCTCTTCTACTAGACATGTGCAATTCATTTAGTTACAAATTCGTTTTCCGTTCAAATTCGTTATAGCCGTTCATTCGTTATCGTATGAATGAACGAATGGTTTACTAAAAATTCTAACGAATAACGAACTATCGAAACAAACGAATATAAAAAACAACGAAAATACAAAATAATTAAATTAGAAACAACGAAACTACGAAAGAATGAAAATCTGAAAAACGAAAACAGAAACAACGAAAATACCGAACAAAGATTCAAAAATAACGAAAATCAAAATGAACGAAAAAATTCGTACATAGTAACTTTTTTTTTTTTTTGTTGATTCGTAATTTTCCGTGTCTCTTACAATGGCGCTGCTTAACGTGCTTCGAATGGATTCGTAAATTCGTTACTTTTTTTTGTTAGTTGATAAACGTGGTTGGGTCGGAGGCACTGTTTTGGTGGATTTTTGAGTTAAGTTCTGACTTGTGAGAGAGAAATTCTTTGTTTCTTAAACATGTAATAGCATACACATTACATAAAATTCTGAATTATGCTCCGATTACGAATCTACGAAAACAATGTTACTAAAGTACGAATAAATCAATGTTACGAAAGTACGAATGTAACTAAATCTATGAAAATACGAATGCGTCCGAATACAAAATATAACGAAAATACGAATTTCGAATAAACGAAAATTAGACTAACGGAAAAATGAATCAACGAAAAAATAACTCTTACGAAAATACGAACACCGACGACTTACGAAAATACGAACGAGTCCGAATACGAAAACCGACGACTTACGAAATTACGAATCGTTACGAATCAACGGAAACGAACAGAAACGAAACAAAACTAAACAAATTTTTGTCTATCTTCTACTCCTCCATAACGAGATTACTGAGCTGGTGAATGTTAGAGACCTTGAGCTCCTCCACCTTCCGTTTGAGGATGCCCCACAGATGCTCAATAGGGTTTAGGTCTGGAGACCTGCTTGGCCAGTCCATTATCTTTACCCTCAGTTTCTTTAGCAAGGCGGTGGTTGTCTTGGAGGTGTGCTTGGAGTCGTTATAATGTTGGAATACTGCCCTGTGGCACAGTCTCCGAAAGGAAGAGGAATCATGTTTGGCTTCAGTATGTCACAGTACATTTTGGCATTCATGGTTCCTTCAATGAACTGTAGCTCCTCACAGGGCTGGAGTGGGACAAAAATTTGGCCCTGGACTTAATCTACACAGGCCCACTTTATTTTTCAAACATGCACAAGAAACACTAAACTATACGCAATTGCACAAAAAAAAATTATATAAAAACATTCCACTGTAAGTATAAATGGCTTTTTTTTAAAACTCTTTATTTATAGAAAAAGATGCATTCCACCATTACAGACGCCTTTAGAATGACATGATTTGAATGAATAACTTACATCAGGGTCCCCAGAGAGCACCCCCTTACATCAGAGTCCCCAGAGAGCACCTGCCTCACATCAGGGTCCCCAGAGAGCCCCTCCTTACAACAGAGTCCCCAGAGAGCATCCCCCTTACATTAGGGTCCCCAGAGAGCCCCCCACTTACAGCAGAGTCCCCAGAGAGCCTCCGCCTTACATTATGGTCCTCAGAGAGCCCCCTCTTACATCAGAGTCCCCAGAGAGCCCCCTCTTACATCAGGGTCCCCAGAGAGCCCCTCTTACATCAGGGTCCCCAGAAAGCCTCCTCCTTACATCAGGGTCCCCAGAGAGTCCCTCCATACCTCAGAGTCCCCAGAGAGCCACTCCTTACATCAGGGTCACTAGAGAGAGGGCTGCAGTGAGAGATGATGTAATCTCTCTGCTGCCTGTGGCTGCACAGTAAGGGCGGAACAGCAGCAATGCAGGGCAGGCAGTGAGAGATGATGTCATCTCTCTGCTCTGTCACCCGCTCAGGTTTCCCATGCTGCCTGCCCGCTCTCTGCTCTCCCGTGCTGCCCGCCACATGGCTGCCTCTCAGGGTCATGGCACTGTGGTTGGGCCCCAGATTAGGGGCTATAGCCCCAAAAGCCACCCCTTGTCACTGAATCTGGCCCACTGAGCCATCGGCCCACCGGGAAACTCCCGGTAGTCCCTATGGCCAGTACATGCCTGGCTCCTCATTGCCGGCAGCACTCATGCAGCCCCAGACCATGACACTCCCACCACCATGCTTGACTGTAGGCAAGACACACTTGTCTTTGTACTCCTAACCTGGTTTCTGCCACACATGCTTGACACCATCTGAACCAAATAAATGTATCTTGGTTCCATCAGACCACAGGACATGGTTCCAGTAATCCATGTCCTTAGTCTGTTTCAGCAAACTGTTTGCAGGCTTTCTTGTGCATCATCTTTAGAAGAGGCTTCCTTCTGGGACAACAGTCATGCAGACAAATTTGATGCAGTTTGTGGCGTATTGTCTGAACACTAACAGGCTGACCCCCCATCCCTTCAACTCTGCAGCAATGCTGGCAGCACTCATACATCTATTTCCCAAAGATAACCTCTGGATATGATGCTGAGCATGTGCACATAACTTCTTTGGTTGACCATGGCGAGGCCTGTTCTGAGTGGAACCTGTCCTGTTAAACCGCTGTACAGTCTTGGCCAGATCGGCTTTTCAGATCCTCAGAGTTTGCCATGAGGTGCCATGTTGAACTTCCAGTGACCAGTATGAGAGAGTAAGAGCGATAACACACCTGCTTCTCAGTCACACCTGAGACCTTGTAACACTAACGAGTCACTTGACACCGGGAGGGAAAATGGCTAATTGGGCTCAATTTGGGCATTTTCACTTAGTGTTGTACTCACTTTTGTTGCCAGCGTTTTAGACATTAATGGCTGTGTGTTGAGTTATTTTGAGGGGACAGCAAATTTACACTGATATACAGGCTGTATACTCACTACTTTACATTGTAGCAAAGTGCCATTCCTTCACTGTTGTCACATGAAAAGATATAATAAAATATTTACAAAAATGTGAGGCGTGTACTCACTTTTGTGAGATACTGTAATATATATATATATATATATATACAGTATATTAATATATAATATTGGCATTTGTGGACTGACCTGTTTACAGTTGGTTATCCAATTGAACTTTTACAAGGGGTTGTAAAATGCAGGTTAGATATGAAAAGGGTCTTAAAGATCCGGGGGTGGGGGGGTTAAATGTTTATGTCCTTATTTGTGGTAAATTAAAATTTCAAAGGGTTGAATGTTACATTGTTTACCCTAATTAGGGTGATAAAGAATGTGATTTGATCATACAAGAAGTATTTAATGATAATAATTAAACTTGAGGGGTCTTCATGGGAAATCCCATTCAACGGGTCACTTGTTTACCTTGTAGATGCTATAGTGACATAAATTGTTATTTCCAGTAATTACAAGTAGGGTCTTTGTGGTCTTGTTTAACGAGATCTAGTGTTTGGTTCGCCAATCGGAAACCCCTCCAGTTACAGACACTGGTATATCAGGGGAAGTTTAGCTGTTAAAAATCTTCATTCACCATGTTTTATGAAAGCACAGAGTCTAGATTGTAACACACATTTGTACATGCATGGATGCTGGATGGTGTAGTGTCGCTATGCATACTATGACATGAATGACGAATAGGACTCCGAAATCTGTTGATCTTCATCAGGGCCGTCTTTAGTATTGATTGGACCCTGGGCAAAACTTGTTGCCCCCCCATGCAGTTTCACTCTCCACCTGCTCTGAGACATACAATAAATAGCAGCTAGACTCAAAATCAATTTACTGAATCAGATCAGGCAGCTATTGTGATTGGTTGACAGAGGTTACAGTGTACCATTACCGCTCACTGACTGGTTGCTAGAGGTTACAGCACATGATTTCTGCCTTGTTGATTATTGGCTGCCAGAGATTACTGTGGATATGACCTCAGGGGGGCATGATATACATACCAATGCCGTCGGCCGCTGCTGTTTACATATGAATGCTGGTAATTTACATGTAAACACAGGGTCTGCAGGTGAGTCATCAGTACACAACAGAAGGGCAGAGCTGGGCAGCATTAGTAGCAGCACTCCACACTGAGATATTGGGACACAGCACGGGACTAAAACCTCAAGGGACGAGGGAATTTAAACCAGGATAGTTGGCAAGTATGAGGCAGCTGCTTTGGGCCCCACAACAATGACAGGGCCCAGGGCAGCTGGCCCTTTTGCCCTGCCTTAAAAACGGCCCTGATCTTCATAATATTTAATAATACTCTGTTCTGTTGGATTTTGTCATTTGTTGCAAGTACCTTGTGGGAGGTTCTGGACTGCAATTGAGGTCTCTCTCTGGGAAAGAACCTCACTGCAGAGATACTTATTAATCATCACTCATATGTATAACAACAACACAATTTACTGATCACGCTAACTTACCGTAAGCTGTGGATATGTTCATAAACTTTATCTGGTGTTCCCTGGACCTGAAATCTATTTATGAAGAGATGAGTCAGATAATTCACTAACTTTCCATTGTCCTACAGTTAATATTACGATGTTCCCCATAATGAAACAAGTTTGTCTCTTTTTCTTTCTCTGTCCAATATATGGAATGTCCCTCAGTGTGTGATCAAATGTAATGAATATTATTTTGTTGCACAACAAACCTATGATTTGTATTTTTGTTTGAAGGCTTTGCCTTATATTCTTTATACAATCCAACTAGATTAAAGGGCCAAAAAATATGTAGCTGTCACCAAACTTCCAAACAAAGTAACAGATGAAAGCCCTGGCGTTAACATATGGTAGGAAATTGCTGATATTGCTATTCCCCAATCTTAGGATCTTCCTTGTCATGTATAATGACAATTAACTCTGGGCTGAATAACTGTGCCTGGAATCCACCAACATATTTATACTTATTAACATATAATTACCCAGAATTCCCCTGTTTCCACTTTGATCATGTATGCAGGATGTGACAGTGAAGAGAGCAAGTATTAGAAAAATACATTTAGATAGTTTTATTAGTATATTTCTCTATTTGGCTTGAATATATTTCACTTCAAGTAGGTACTTATGTCACTTTAGTAGTCCCACAACGACTTGATCAAACTACAGAATAATCTTATCATGTGCTGTAAACAGTGTAATATTAAAGATTCATTAGTAGTCAGCTCAGTGGAGTCACGACAGATCCAAATAGTTAATCTAGGAATGTCTTTAGTGTTGAAAGGTTAAAAAAATGAACATGAGATACAGTATTGTGAGCTTGGCATGAGTTATACTGCAAATAATGAGCTTTTCCTTAAAGCCAAACTACAGTCAAAAGATTTTTTGTAAAGATACTAATTTTGCCAATTCTACCTACTGTTACTCATCTTGCAAATTTCCCCCCTCTCCTCTCCGTTTCTCTGTCAGAGTTTTAACCTTAAAGTGATTGTAAAGTCTGTTTAAAAAAAAAAAAAAAAACATGTTATACTTACCTGCTCTGTGTAGTGGTTTTGCACAGAGCAGCCAGGATCCTCCTCTTCTTGGGTCCCTCTTCGCTGCTCCTGGTCCCTCCCTCCTTTCGAGTGATCTCACAGCAAGCAGCTTGCTATGGGGGCACCTGAGCCGAGCTGCAGCTCCATGTGTCCATTCAGACATGGAGCTGCCATTTGGCTCTGCCCACTCTCTCTCCTGATTGGCTAACTGACTTTGATTGCAAGCCGCGGGAGACAATGGCCCTGCTGCTGTGTCTCAACCAATGAGGAGGGAGAGTTCCAGACGGCCGAGGGACTTGTGGACATCACTGGAGAGAGATGGGGCTCAGGTAAGTATTGGGGGGCTGCTACACAGAAGTTTTTTTTATCTTAATGTATAGAATGTATTAAGATAAAAAATCTTCTGCCTTTACAACTCCTTTAAGGCTGGGTTTGTGCTGTTGTGCTGCTTCAATGATTGTAAATGAACAGTTATACAAATGTATGTGCTGCAGTGTGATTTATTCTTCAAGTGATTGTAAAGGTAAAAATAAAAAATAAATTTAATAAATATTAAACACATCTACACTTACCTCCTCTGTGAAAAGCCAGCGAGACCCGAAAGTGAAGGGAGAGAAGAGCTGCAGGCATTCACAGAGCTGGATCGAATGAGGGCTCAGGTAAGTAGGGGGGTGAGGGGGATGCTGACACCTAAACATGTTTTACCTTAACCACTTCAGCCCCGGACCAATTGTCAGCTTAAGGACCAGAGGTCTTTTTTCAATTTCGCACTGCACTACTTTAACTGGTAATTGCGCGGTCATGCAATTTTGTAACCAAACGAAATTTGCGTCCTTTTCTTCCCACAAATAGAGCTTTCTTTTGATGGTATTTGATTGCCTCTGTGATTTTTATTTTTTGAGATATAAACGGAAAAAGAGCGAAAATTTTGAAAAAAAAAGAGATTTTCTACTTTTTGTTATAAAAAAAAATCTAATAAACTCAATTTTAGTCAAATATTTGGGCCAAAATGTATTCAGCCACATGTCTTTAGTAAAAAAAATGCCAATAAGCGTATATTTATTGGTTTGCGCAAAAGTTATAGCGTCTACAAACTAGAGTACATTTTCTGGAATTTACACCGCTTTTAATTTATGACTGCCTATTTCATTTCTTGAGGTGCTAAAATGGCAGAGAAGTACAAAACCCCCCCAAATGACCCCATTTTGGAAAGTAGACACCCCAAGCTATTTGCTGAGAGGCATGTTGAGCCCATTGAATATTTTTTTTTTTAGTCCCAAGTGATTGAATAAAGACAAAAATAAAAAAGATTTTTTTTTTTTTCAAAAAGTTGTCACTAAATGATATATTGCTCACACATGCCATAGTTATATGTGGAATTGCACCCCAAAATACATTTTGCTGCTTCTCCTGAGTATGGGGATACCACATGTGTGGGACTTTTTGGGAGCCTAGCCGCGTACGGGGCCCCGAAACCCAAGCACCGCCTTCAGGATTTCTAAGGGTGCAAATTTTTGATTTCACTCCTCACTACCTATAACCGTTTCGAAGGCCATAAAATGCCAAAATAGCACAAAACCCCCCCAAATGACCCCATTTTGGAAAGTAGACACCCCAAGCTATTTGTTGAGAGGCATGGTGAGTATTTTACAGCTCTCATTTGTTTTTGAAAATGAAGAAAGTAAAGAAAAAAAAAATTTTTTTTTCTTTTTTCAATTTTCAAAACTTTGTGACAAAAAGCGAGATCTGCAAAATACTCACAATACCTCTCAGCAAATAGCTTGGGGTGTCTACTTTCCAAAATGGGGTCATTTTGGGGGGTTTTATGCCATCTGGGCATTCCATGGCCTCCGAAACTGTGATTGGCAGTGAGAAGTGAAATAAAAAAATTACACCCTTAGAAAGCCTGAAGGCGGTGATTGGTTTTTGGGGTTCCGTACGCAGCTAGGCTCCCAAAAAGTCCCACACATGTGGTATCCCCGTACTCAGGAGAAGCAACAGAATGTATTTTGGGGTGTATTTCCACATATGCCCATGACATGTTTGAGCAATATATCATTTAGTGACAACTTTTTGTAAAAAAAAATATATATATTTTTTTTTTTTTCATTATTCAATCTCTTGGGACAAAAAAAAAAAAATATTTAATGGGCTCAACATTGCTCTCATCAAATAGCTTGGGGTGTCTACTTTCCAAAATGGGGTCATTTGGGGGGGTTTTTGAACTGTCCTGGCATTTTATGCACAACATTTAGAAGCCTATGTCACACGTCACCCACTCTTCTAACCACTTGTAGACAAAGCCCTTTCTGACACTTTTTGTTTACATGAAAACATATTTTTTTTTTGCAAGAAAATTACGTTGAACCCCCAAACACTATATATAATGTTAAAGCAAAGGCCCTACAGATTAAAATGGTGGGTGTTGCATTTTTTTTTTCCACACAGTATTTGCGCAGCGATTTTTCAAACGCATTTTTTGTGGAAAAAATACACTTTTTTTTATTTTAATGCACTAAAACACACTATATTGCTCAAATTTTTGATGAAATAAAAAATATGATCTTAGGCCGAGTACATGGATACCAAACACGACATGCTTTAAAATTGCGCACAAACACGCAGTGGCGACAAACTACATACATTTTTAAAAGCCTTTAAAAGCCTTTACATGATACCACATTAGATTCACGGAGGAGGTCTACTGCTAAAATTACTGCCCTCGATCTGACCTTCGCGGTGATACCTCACATGCATGGTGCAATTGCTGTTTACATATGACGCCAGACCAACGCTTGTGTACGCCTTTGCGCAAGAGAAGGGGGGGCAGGGGTGCTTTTTTTTTTTTTTTTTTTTTTTTTTTTTTTATTTATTTAGCTTTTTTATTTTATTTTTAAACTGTTCCTTCCATTTTTTTTCTTTGTTATGATTTTTATTGTTATCTCAGGGAATGTAAATATCCCCTATGATAGCAATAGGCAGTGACAGGTACTCTTTTTTTGAAAAAATTGGGGTCTATTAGACCCTAGATCTTTCCTCTGCCCTCAAAGCATCTGACCACACCAAGATTGGTGTGATAAAATGCTTTCCCAATTTCCCAATGGCGCGGTTTATATCCGGGAGGGGGGACATTCCCTCCCACTGCTTGTAAAAGCAGTCTAGAGGCTAATTACCCGCTAGAATTGCTTTTACATGAAAGCCGATCACTGGCTGAAAAGAATGATACCAAGATGATACCTAAACCTGCAGGCATCATTCTGGTATAACCATTCAAAGTCCAGCAACATACTGGACATATATTGTAATCTTTTTTTTTTCATGCAGCCTCTTGGCTGAACGAAAAAAAGAGATTGATTGGTGGGTATGCCCACCATTAGAATACCTCCCTTCATCCACCCACTTCTAATGATGGGCATACATGCACCATTTATATATGCCGATGCATGGGGGCATCCTCCCGCAAAAGTTATGCCGTGTACACACGGTCGGAATTTCGACCGTATGTACGTGGCATTAGGAGCCAATCGCTCCTCCCCCCCCCTGCTGCCCCCATGCTTCGGCATATATGCTCTTTTTTTTAACTGTGGTGGTGAAATCACCTCCTACAGCGTTGGAGTCGCGGCTTTATGTATCGTGGGAGCAAACGCTGTTGCTGTCAAGATAAATAAATCCGCGTTGCAACTGAATGGCGCACCTGAAAACAAAAAAATGCTCAACACTAAAACACAGTAAACAAAATTACATACCTGAAAAGCAAGCATGATAAAACATGATAAAACATAATAAAACATTGCAGAATAGAATGGAGTAAAAAAAGAGCAACAATAGAGAGAGAATAGAGTGAGAGAGAGAACAATAAAACGACAACTATTTTATTTTTTTTTATTTTTTTGAGATTCACAGGTAAAAAAGCTCCTGACTGAAGCGACTGAATCAAAACGCTACCACAAAAAAACTGTTAGCGATCGCAGGGATCAGGCCTGACTGCAGTTATGTGTGCTTAGTGTTTTGTAAGTGACAGTGATCGATCGATACTGCACTTGGGTGGGCTGGGCTGGGCGGAGGGGGAAAACGCAGGTGCTAGCAGGTATCTGGGCTGATCCCGCTAACAATGCGGTTTTTTTTGGAACCCTAAACTGCTGGGACGCTAGTATAGATCTGATCAGATCAGATATTGATCTGTTCAGATACTGTGCCACTATGGGAGGTGTATGCTTTGTGCGTGGGTGTTTGCGGTACTGGCACTAACCTGGGGCGACGCAGACCTTATTAGACCCTAAAACCTAATTGATATCACCCGCCGGGCGATCAGGGGGTTAAACCGTTATTGGGTAATAAATGGCGGGTGCCCTGACAGTATAAAAAACAAGCTAACTAACCAGCGTCACCCGTAACAGTAATACAAAAAAAAAACTGGTTACCTAGCGACACTAATGCAGCGATCAGAAAAAACGATCGCTTAGTGACACTGGCAAAAGGGGGTGAAAGGGTTAACTAGGGGCAATCAGGGGGTTAAACCTTTATTAGGTAATATATGGGGGTACCTGACGCTATATAAAAACCTGACGGGGAACCTAAATAACGAAATAACTAACTGGCTAACCAGCGTCACCAGTGACAGTTATACAGTGATCACTGGTGAAAGGGTTAACTCTAGGGGCAATCAGGGGGTTAAAACCTTTATTTAGGTTGTAATATGGGGGTACCTGACCTATAAACCTATTTATGAACCTATATACAGTGGTGTGAAAAAGTGTTTGCCCCCTTCCTCATTTCCTGTTCCTTTGCATATTTGTCACACTTAAGTGTTTCGGAACATCAAACCAATTTAAACAATAGTCAAGGACAACACAAGTAAACACAAAATGCAATTTGTAAATGAAGGTGTTTATTATTAAAGGTGAAAAAAAATCCAAACCATCATGGCCCTGTGTGAAAAAGTGATTGCCCCCCTTGTTAAAACATACTATAACTGTGGTTGTCCACACCTGAGTTCAATTTCTCTAGCCACACCCAGGCCTGATTATTGCCACACCTGTTCACAATCAAGGCATCACTTAAATAGGAGCTGCTTGACACAGTAAGGTCCACCAGAAGATCCTTAAAAGCTACACATCATGCCGAGACCCAAAGAAATTCAGGAACAATTGAGAAAGAAAGTAATTGAGATCTATCAGTCTGGAAAGGGTTATAAAGCCATTTCCAAAGCTTTGGGAATCCAGCGAACCACAGTGAGAGCCATTATCCACAAATGGCGAAGACATGGAACAGTGGTGAACCTTCCCAGGAGTGGCCGGCCGCCCAAAATTACCCCAAGAGCACAGCGACGACTCATCCAAGAGGTCACAAAAGACCCCACAACAACGTCCAAGGAACTGCAGGCCTCACTTGCCTCAGTTAAGGTCAGCGTTCATGCCTCCACCATCAGGAAAAGACTGGGCAAAAATGGCCTGCATGGCAGAGTTCCAAGGAGAAAACCACTGCTGAGCAAAAAGAACATCAAAGCTCGTCTCAATTTCTCCACAACACATCTTGATGATCCCCAAGACTTTTGGGACAACATTCTGTGGACCGATGAGACAAAAGTGGAACTCTTTGGAAGGTGTGTGTCCAAGTATATCTGGCGTAGAAGGAACACTGCATTTCAGAAAAAGAACATTATACAAACAGTAAAATATGGTGGTGGTAGTGTGATGGTCTGGGGCTGTTTTGCTGCTTCAGGACCTGGAAGACTTGCCGTGATAAAAGGAACTATGAATTCTGCTGTCTACCAAGAGATCCTGAAGGAGAATGTCCGACCATCTGTTCGTGTACTCAAGCTGAAACGAACTTGGGTTCTGCAGCAGGACAATGATCCTAAACACACCAGCAAGTCCACCACCGAATGGCTGAAGAAAAACAAAATGAAGACTTTGGAGTGGCCTAGCCAAAGTCCTGACCTGAATCCTATTGAGATGTTGTGGTATGACCTTAAAAGGCCGTTAATGCTCGAAAACCCTCTAATGTAACTGAATTAGGACAATTCTGCAAAGATGAGTGGGCCAAAATTCCTCCAGGACGCTGTAAAAGCCTCATTGCACGTTATCGCAAACGCTTGGTTGCAGTTGTTGCTGCTAAGGGTGGCCCAACCAGTTATTAGGTTTAGGGGGCAATCACTTTTTCACACAGGGCCATGATGGTTTGGATTTTTTTTCACCTTTAATAATAAACACCTTCATTTACAAATTGCATTTTGTGTTTGCTTGTGTTGTCCTTGACTATTGTTTAAATTGGTTTGATGTTCCGAAACACTTAAGTGTGACAAACATGCAAAGGAACAGGAAATTAGGAAGGGGGCAAACACTTTTTCACACCACTGTAAACATGGCGGTTACCTAAAAAAAAAAAATGGTTACCTAGCGACACTAATGCAGCGATCAGAAAAACGATCGCTTAGTGACACTGGCAAAAGGGGGTGAAAGGGTTAACTAGGGGCAATCAGGGGGTTAAAACCTTTATTAGGTAATATATGGGGGTACCTGACGCTATATAAAAACCTGACGGGGAACCTAAATAACGAAATAACTAACTGGCTAACCAGCGTCACCAGTGACAGTTATACAGTGATCACTGGTGAAAGGGTTAACTCTAGGGGCAATCAGGGGGTTAAAACCTTTATTTAGGTTGTAATATGGGGGTACCTGACCTATAAACCTATTTATGAACCTATATAAACATGGCGGTTACCTAAAAAAAAAAAAAATGGTTACCTAGCGACAGCAGTGACACTAATACAGCGATCAGAAAAACGATCGCTTAGTGACACTGGCAAAAGGGGGTGAAAGGGTTACCTGGGGGGCAATCAAGGGGTTAAACCTTTATTAGGGGGGGGTAGGGGGCTACCTTGGACCTAAAACTAACTGCCCTGACAGTTATTACAGTCACACTGACACTAAATGCAGTGATCAGTAAAAAAAATGATCACTGCAATTAGTGACACTGTGACTGGGGGGGGGGAGGGGGTGATCTGGGGGGTGATCAGGGGGTGACAGGGGGGTGGAATATGTGCCTAACTGTACTGGTGTTAGTGTAGTGTTGTGCACTGACCTGTACATGTTCGCCGCTCGGCGTCTCCGGTCACATAGACCGGCGCACCGAGCGTGACATCACTTCCGCCTTCCTGTCTATACAATAGACAGGAAGGGGAAGCTTTTCATTGGCCAGGAGCGATCGCGAGGGGGTGGCCAGAAACCACTGGCCGTCCCCTCGTCCCGGATCGCTCCTGAAGCGATCCCGACCGTCCCCGCCGGCGGAGGGGGGTCCGATCGGACCCCCCAACCGCCGGAAGAATGTCACGTACAGGTACGTGATTCTGCCTGTACGTGCCATTCTGCCGACGTATATATACAGGGGGCGGTCGGCAAGTGGTTAAAGAGGGAGTCTGGCAAAAAAAATTTTTTTTTAAAAGTCAGCAGCTACAAATACTGCAGCTGCTGACTTTTAAAATAATGACACTCACCTGTCACAGTGTTCAGCGACGTCGGCACCTCGGTGATGTCCACAATTCCCATCTTGGGTATGGGAATCAGGAAATGAAGCTTCACTTCCCGGTTCCCTATTGCGCATGCGCGAGTCACGCAATGCAAAAGGAATGCTCTGCGCTGTCTCTGGGACCCATGAGTGTCCCAGCAGACGGTGGGACAGGAAGAGAGAGGCATAGACTCCCGTGGTCTTAGACAGGTATCTGCACCCCCCTGAAAGGTGCCAAATGTGACACCGGAGGGGGGGGGGGGGAGGGTTTCGATGAGCGGAAGTTCTACTTTAGGGTGGAACCCCGCTTTAATGTAAGGAATGCATTAAGGTACAGTTTTGCATGACTGAGTAATTATCATTCAAAATGTGAGAGCACCGAAAGCTGAAAATTGGTCTGGTTAGGAAGGAGGTTTAAGTGCCCAGTGGGTAAATGGTTAAAGTGGTTGTAAAGCCTAACCATTTACCCACTGGGCACTTAAACCCCCTTCCTAACCAGACCAATTTTCAGCTTTTGGTGCTCTCACATTTTGAATGATAATTACTCAGTCATACAGCACTGTACCTATATGAAATTTTTGTCCTTTTTTTCACACAAATAGAGCTTTCTTTTGGTGGTATTTAATCACCACTAGGTTTTTAATTTTTTGCGCTATAAATGAAAAAAGACTTGAAAAGTTTGTAAAAAAAATGCAATTTTCTTTCTTTCTGTTATAAAGTTTAGCAAATTAGTAATTTTTCTTCATACATTTTGGCTAAAAGTTATACTACATATCTTTGATAAAAAAATAACCCAAATAAGTGTATATTATTTGGTCTTTGTGAAGGTTACAGAGGTCTACAAGCTATGGTGGCAATCATTGAAAATTGATCACACTTGATAACACCTGATGTACTGACGGCTTATTTCTTGGGACACTAACAAGCCAGGAAAGTACAAATACCCTCCAAAATACATTCTGCTACTTCTCTTGCCCGGTGGGCTGGGGCTGCATTGCTGGTATGGCCAAAGCAGCTGGGCTGCTCCTTGAGCCGGCGCCGCTCACCTGGCCTCTCCGCGGCCAGCCGGCCAGTTCAGTTTCGCCGTCAGGCCGGGGGGGGGGGGCAGAAAGTACTGGTCAGGTGATCTGTGACCATGATGCGGGAGGGAATCTGGAGGAGACACCGGACCACAAAGAAGGTAAGCTCCCTGTGCACCTGGATAGCAGGAGCGTCAGGGCATCTGCATAGAAGAATCAATCTCTCTATTCTACTCCTGCAGCCTCCTAAAACTCGATTCTCCTCCTTTCTCTCCTGCATGCATTTAGAGGTTGCAGGAGGAAGATGGAGAGATTAATTCTTCTATATCCTCCCATCCGGCTACTCTCTGCTGCCCCTCCTGTGCTCTCTGACCCCCCGGGCTCTCAGGTCCCCCAAATGCTCTCCACCCTCCCAGTGCTCTCTGACCCCCCCTGGGCTCTCAGGTCCCCCATGTGCTCTCCACCCTCCCAGTGCTCTCTGACCCCCCCTGGGCTCTCAGGTCCCCCATGTGCTCTCCACCCCCCAGTGCTCTTTGACCCCCCTGGGCTCTCAGGTCCCCCAGTGCTCTCTGACTGCCTGGACTCTCAGGTCCCCCCATGTGCTCTCCACCCCCCAGTGCTCTTTGACACCCCTTGGCTCTCAGGTCCCCCATGTGCTCTCCAACCCCCCCCCCCCCCAGTGCTCTCTGACCCCCCTGGGCTCTCAGGTCCCCATGTGCTCTTCACCACACCCCAGTGCTCTCTGCCCCCCAGGGCTCTCAGGTCCCTCCTATGTGCTCTCCACCCTGCTCTACTTCCCCCAAGTGCTCCCCCCTGCTCTCCAGCCCCCCCCCCCCCAGTGCTCTCAGCTCCCCCCTGTGCTCTCAGCTCCCCCCACCCATGTGCTCTCCACCTCCCCAGTGCTCTCTGACTTCCCCCCAGTGCTCTCCCCCCTGTGCTCTCCAGCCCCCCTGTGCTCTCAGGCACCCCCTGTGTTCTTCGCCCCCCCCCCCCGTGCTCTCCAGACCCCCCAGTGCTCTTCACTCCCCCATGCTCTTCAGCCCCCTAGTCCTGTGCTCTCAGACTCCCCCCGGTGCTCTACACCCCCCCTAGTGCTCTACAGCCCCCCTGTGCTCTCTGCCCCCTGTGTTTTCCAGCCCCCCTATGCTCTCCAGCCCCCCACAGTGTGGTATAATCAAGATGAAGGTTACAGAGTCTACAAGCTATGGTGGCAATCATTGAAAAAATGATCACACTTGATAACACCTGATGTACTGACGGCTTATTTCTTGGGACACTAACAAGCCAGGAAAGTACAAATACCCTCCAAAATACATTCTGCTACAGTGGGCTGGGGCTGTATTGCTGGTATGGCCAAAGCAGCTGGGCTGCTCCTTGAGCCCACGCCGCTCACCTGGCCTCTCCGCGGCCAGCCGGCCAGTTCCGTTTCACCGTCAGGCCGGGGGCAGAAAGTACTGGTCAGGTGATCTGTGACCATGATGTGGGAGGGGATCTGGAGGAGACACCGGACCACAAAGAAGGTAAGCTCCCTGTGCAACTGGATAGGAGGAGCGTCAGGGCAGCTGCATAGCAGAATCAATCTCTCTATTCTACTCCTGCAGCCTCCTAAAACTCGCTGCTCCTCCTTTCTCTCCCACATGCATTTAGAGGTTGCAGGAGGAAGATGGAGAGATTGATTCTTCTATATCCTCCCATCCGGCTACTCTCTGCTGCCCCTCCTGTGCTCTCTGACCCCCCGGGCTCTCAGGTCCCCCATGTGCTCTCCACCCTCCCAGTGCTCTCTGACACCCCCCTGAGCTCTCAGGTCCCCCATGTGCTCTCTACCCCCCAGTGCTCTCTGACCCCCCCTGGGCTCTCAGGTCCCCCCATGTGCTCTCCACACCCCAGTGCTCTTTGACCCCCCTGGGCTCTCACGTCCCCCATGTGCTCTCCACCCCCCAGTGCTCTCTGACCCCCTGGGCTCTTAGGTCCCCCATGTGCTCTCCACCCTCCCAGTGCTCTCTGACCCCCCTGGGCTCTCAGGTCCCCCCATGTGCTCTCTGAGCCCCCTGGCTCTCAGGTCCCCCCTATGTGCTCTCCATCCCCCCAGTGCTCTCGGACCCCCCCAGGCCCTCAGGTCTCCCCATGTGCTCTTCACCCCCCAGTGCTCTTTGACCCCCCTTGGCTCTCAGATCCCCCATGTGCTCTCCACCCCCCCAGTGCTCTCTGACCCCACTGGGCTTTCAGGTCCCCATGTGCTCTTCACCACACCCCAGTGCTCTCTGCCCCCCCAGGGCTCTCAGGTCCCCCTATGTGCTCTCCACCCTGCTCTGACTTCACCCAAGTGCCCCCCCCTGCTCTCCAGCCCCCCCAGTGCTCCCAGCTCCCCCTGTGCTCTCAACTTCCATCACCCATGTGCTCTCCACCCCCCAGGTGCTCTCTGCCCTCTCCCCAGTGCTCTCCCCCTGTGCTCTCCAGCCCCCTGTACTCTCAGGCACCCCCCTGTGTTCTTCGCCCCCCTGTGCTCTCCAGCCCCCCCCCCCCCCAGTGCTCTCCGCTCCCCCATGCTCTTCAGCCCCCTAGTCCTGTACTCTCAGACTCCCCCCAGTGCTCTACAGCCCCCCTAGTGCTCTACAGCCCCCCTGTGCTCTCTGAACCCTGTGTTTTCCAGCCCCCTTATGCTCTTCAGCCCCCCACAGTGTGCTATAATCAACCTTCTTTAATCATATTTTCACTGTGTCAGAACACTTTTAAAATGGTTGCAGCTTAAATCATTTAGCTATCTTCTTTTACTCACATATTTATTATACATTTCAGCACTTTAGTATTATTGTTTATAGCCCCCCACAGTGCCCTTCACTCCCCCACATTCTCCAGACCCCCTATGCTCTTTGCCACCCCCTCGTGCTCTCTGCCCCCCATGCTCTACGACCCCCCCCCCCCCCCCCCCATGCTCTTTCCCGGTCCCCCTCGCCTCAATTAGGATGGAGATTGGGGAATGGGCCGGTAAATATGCAATGGGCTGCTCAGTCTATAATGCACGGGCCTATTTTTTCTCCCAATCCGGTCCTGGTAATACCATATGTGTGAGACTTTTACACAACCTGGCCATATACAGAGCCTCAACATTGAAGTAGCATCTTCAGGCGTTCTAGGAGCATGAATTACACATCTCATTTCTCAACCACCTATTACACTTTTGAAAGCCCTGGAGCACCAGACAATGGAAATGCCCACAAAATGACCCCATTTTGGAAAGCAAACACCCCAACATATAATCAAAGAGGCATAATGAGTCTTTTGAACATGTCATTTTTTTTCCAGACGTTTTTGGAAAATGTGGGAAAAAAATTTAAACTCATTTTTTTTTACACAAAGTTGTCCATTCATAAGATATTTCCAATACATAACATGTACATAGCAAAAATGACACCCCCAAAATACATTTTGCTACTCCTCCTGAGTATGGCGATACCACATGTGTGAGACTTTTATACAGTCTGTCTACATACAGAGGCCCAACATTGAAGTAACACCTTCAGGCATTCTAGTAGCATATGGAAATACGGCAATATTATAAAAAATAGTCCTTTTGAACCAAGTCTCTATACTATTGCAGCAGCGCTTATGTCCTTATTAACACCTAGGACAATACGGTGAATAAGACAGAATAATTGAGACACTATGATCTGATAAAGATGTCCCCACGTAGTAGTCCCTTATGTGAAATAGTGACAGCTTCCACCGAACATTTCCACCAGATCTTTCACCATGTGCGGAATGAACTCCCCTATGGGGATGCACTCACCAGACCAAAGATAAATCAAAGCCTTTGAATAAATCAACCATGCATCGGTGTTCCTCCACAATCTATCTCCTTTGCAGCAGCATAGCAGGATCACATACCAATTTCCCTCATAGAAAACAAAGGGGTTGCAATAGTGTAATACTGTTTTTAAACAATTAGCTTTATTTTGGTATTCAAGTAAAAACTCCCCCCCCCCCCCCTTAGTACAAACTGCGTACCATCAAAAATTATACATCTAGCATTGAATGTTTAACTGTGCCTGATTTGTGCAGTCTCCGCCGGAACCGGTGTATCCTTGCTGTATAGAACAGCACTCAATATGCTGTTTGTCCCCCTTGGAGCGCACGCTGAGGCGCATAAACGTCACTTCCGGTCTGTAGGTCACGGCCCTAACGTTTCGTCACTTCCGGACTTCCTCTGAGGGCGTGACCTACAGCCGGAAACCAGCTTCTATATACTCCCAGGGCCTGGATTTCCCCAATCACAGGACCGCTAGGCTTCACTGATGTACACTTAGCGCAATCAGAGCGTCCACTGCGCTCTCCTGCACTCTATGATACTGGTTACAGGGGCGGGTATTTACGGTTACACTCAATTGCTTTTACATGTTCTAGTAGCATAAATTAAATATCAAATTTCTCAACCGCCTATTACACTTTTGAAGGCCCTGGAGCACCAGGACAATGGAAAAGCCCACAAAATGACCCATTTTGGAAAGCAAACACCCCAACGTATTATCTATGAGGCATAATGAGTCTTTGGAAGTTTTTGGAAAATGTGGAAAGAAAATGAAACGCATTTTTTTTTTTACACAAAATTGTCCATTTATAAGATATTTCTAACACATAGCATGTACATAACAAAAATACCACCCCAAAATACATTTCGCTACTCCTGAATATGGCGATGCCACATTTGTGAGACTTTTATAAAGCCTGGCCACATACAAAGGCCCAGCATCCAAGAAGCACCTTTAGGTGTTCTAGGGCCATAAATTACACGTTTTCTGACCTATCACATTTTTGAAGGCCCTTCATATGTCTAACACATAGCATGTACATGCACCCCAAAATACATTCTGCTGAGCAAAGGGTAAACAAAAGATTACCTGTGGTTTTAGTAGTGCAGTTGTCCACAGGAGAGCATTGGTCCAGGGACGTGGTCAGCGACAGTGAATGGAATTGTCCAGGCAGCAGGCAGGAATATTGTCCATAGTCAGTACAGGCAGGGATACTGTCCATATACAGTCCACTGTCAGTGCAGGTAGAGATATTGCCAGCAGTGCCAAAATATTGGTCCTGGTAGTAGGCAGTAGGGATGAGCCGAACACCCCCCTGTTCGGTTCGCACCAGAACCTGCGAACAGACCTAAAGCTCGTGCGAACTTTAGAACCCTATTAAAGTCTATGGGACTCGAACGTTCAAAATCAAAAGTGCTAATTTTAAAGGCTAATATGCATGTTATTGTCATAAAAAGTGTTTGGGGACCTGGGTCCTGCCCAATTTTTTTTAAAAACGTCCGTTTTTTCAGGAGCAGTGATTTTAATAATGCTTAATGTGAAACAATAAAAGTGTAATATTCCTTTAAATTTCGTACCTGGGGGGTGTGTATAGTATGCCTGTGAAGGGGCGCATGTTTCCCGTGCTTAGAACTGTCCCTGCACAAAGTGTAATTTTTGCAGGAAAAAAAGCTATTTAAAAACACTTGCGGCTAATGAATTGCCAGCTCCCGTAACACAGAGAACAGTCATTAATTGAAAGTCATTGATAATAAAAAAAGTCATTGATAAAAAAAAAAAAAAAAAGTGTGGGGGTTCCCCCAAATTCAATTACCAGGCCCTTCAGGTCTGGGATGGATTTTAAGGGGAACCCCGGGCAAAAAAAGAAAAAAATGGCGTGGGGTCCCCCTCAAAAGCCATACCAGACCCTTATCCGAGCATGCAACCTGGCAGGCCGCAGGAAAAGAGGGGGAACGAGAGCGCCCCCCCCCTCCCTCCTGAACCGTACCAGGCCACATGCCCTCAACATTGGGAAGGTGCTTTGGGGGTCTGTGACCCCTCAAAGCACCATGTTCCCATGTTGATGGGGACAAGGGCCTCGTCCCCACAACCCTGGCCATTGGTTTCGGGGGTCTGCGGGCGGAGGGCTTATCGGAAGCTTATCGGAATCTGGAAGCCCCCTTTAACAAGGGGGACCCCCCCGTGTGAAATGGTAAGGGGGTACAAAAGTACCCCTACCATTTCACCAAAAAAGTGACAAAAATGTTAAAAATGACAGGGAACGGTCTTTGACAATTCCTTTATTAAAATCTTCTTTCATCTTCTTTCTTCTGGTCTTCCTTCTTCCTTTCTTCATCTTCTTCTTCCATCTTCTTCCATCTTCTTCTTCCATCTTCTCCTTCCTCCGATCCGCTTCTTCTTGCTCTGGTCTTCTCGTCCGGCATCTTCTTCCGCGGCCTCGGCGTCTCTTCTTGGGCCGCTCCGCGCAATGGGAGGCTCTCGCTGTGTGAGGCTTCGCTCCGGCATCTTCTTCCGCGGCGTCGGTCTCTGAGGCTTTGCTCCAGCATCTTCTTCCACGGTGTCGGTCTCTTCTTGGGCCGCCCTGCGCAATGGGAGGCTCCCGCTGTGTGAGGCTTCGCTGCGTCTGACAGCTCTTTTATAGCGGAGGGCAGGGCTACCTGGTGACCCCGCCCCCCTCTGACGCACGGGGACGTCATGGGGACTTCCCTATGGCTTTCCCCATGATGTCAGAGGGGGGCGGACGTTTTTAAAAAAAAAAATTTGTATTGATACATGTCCCCTGGGGCAGGACCCAGGTCCCCAAACACTTTTTATGACAATAACTTGCATATAGGCTTTTAAAATTAGCACTTGAGATTTCTCCCATAGACTTTTACAGGGTGCTCACGGTTTTTCGAATTTGCCACGAACACCCCAAATTGTTCGCTGTTCGCTGAACAGGCGAACAGGCAATGTTTGAGTCGAACATGAGTCCCTAGTAGGCAGGAACATGGTCCATAGTACAGGTAGCAGGCCAGGAAAGAATGGGGACAGGGGTAGAGGCTTCTCCCACCCAAATCTCTTTGAAGCCTCTGGTCTCCAGACCCTAATCCTGTAATTAGGAAACCAAAAAATGTGTTGTCTTTATCCAGAAAAACAATTCTGAAGCCCCTTGCATATGTAAGACTCCTGTGTTATGAATCCCACGACTCCAGTAGCAGGGTAAAAGATCAGTTGAAGAGGCAGGCAAGAAACGTGGTCAATAAACAGTCCAGGGACAGTTCCAGAGCAGGCAGAGGTATGTTTAGCATTAGGCAGAAGCGTGGTCGTATAACATGCCAGGATCAGTTCCAGAGAAGGCAGCGGTATGTACAGTTTAGTGCAGGGGCATAAGGAGTGTGGAGATAAATGTCAGGAATTGAGAATTACATTAACCATACTTCACTATTAATGTAGAGAAGTACGGTAAGGGCGGTAACAGTCACCTATACAGAGGTCTGGTTGGGAAGGACACTGGGGATAATGAAACAGCATTTCTTCAGATGTTTTCGGCCTGTTTGACAGCAGGGAAGTCTCTCAGGAAAATGCTGTTCGCAGAGTCTGCTCACTGAATCTGAGTGAATGCTTTCTGTTAGGCCTTCAGGGTTCAAAAGGACAGAGATAAATTCTTCTTGGAACTGAAGATAGGATACGGGGGTCTCGGTAGATTTACAGTAAATAATATAAATATTATAAATGGGCAAACTGAAAAAATTAATAGAGACTTTTTTTATACCAATGTTGGGTATTTCTTGTGGGAAGGTAGGGTGCGATCATTTGATCATTAACTCCCCCCCATGAACAAATTATAGTCGTGGACACATGCTGGTTTTTGGATTGGGCCATTTCTTCAGGGGATTTCCACGTAATTGTCGTTATGAGTCGATGAAAGCATGTAGATATTTTATCTGTCCCTCCACCTGATAGCCAATATCTCATCATTCCGCAAAGACGCCATCTCCCCCCGTCGTAGTCTTTCATTAACAAGCTTTTCTGGGAAGCCCTTCCTATTGGCTCGCACTGTACCACATGCTGGAGCCTTCCTTCGGTGAAGATTGTGGAAGAGGGGTAAGCTCGTATAGTAATTATCCATATATAGATGGTAACCATTTTGAAGGAGTGAATATACAAGCTCTCAAACAACTTTTCTGGCTCCAATGTACTCTGGGCTGGGGATGCATTTGGGTGTCCTTCCCTTCATACACCAGGAAGGCATAAAAGTCCCCAATGGCTCTGTCACATAGTTTGTAGAGTTTAACTCCATATTGGGCTCTTTTGCTGGGGATAAACTGCTTGAAGCCCAGCCTGCCTGTGAAGTGGACAAGTGACTCATCCATGGAGATATTTTGTTTGGGGGTAAATAACTGGGGGAATCCTTAAGAGAAAAAATGTAGAAGTGGCCAAATTTAAAATAATTTATCATATGATGGGTCATTTCGGTGAGGGCACTGGGTATTGTCATTGTAATGGGGAAACCTCATAATCATTAGGTATCTTGGTCATATATCATATAATAACATATTGGTCCTTAATTAGGTATCTTGGCATAATGGATGAGTAGATTGGCATGTGGTGGATGGGGTTGGTGGACCAGTAGAAGTATAATTAATTTTTTTTGTATGTCCCATATTGAAAGTGAGACCAAAAAATATTTGTAGTGACACTGATGGGCACTGTAGTGGCACTGATGGGTACTGTAGTGGCGCAGATGAGCACCGTAGTGGCACTGATGGGCACTGATGGGCACTGATGTGGCACTGATGGGCACCGTAGAGCACTGTAGTGGCACTGATGGCACTGTAGTGGCACTGTAGTGGCACTGATGGGCACTGTAGTGGTACAGATGGCACTGTAGGGCACAGATGAGCACTGTAGTGGAGCTGATGTGATACTGATGTGGCACTGTAGTGGCACAGGGGGCACAGGTGGCACTGATGGGCACTGTAGTGGCAGTGATGTGGCACTGATGGCACAGATGAGCACTGTAGTGGCACTGGTGGCACTGATGGTGCACTGTAGTGGCACTGATGGCACTGTAGGGCCCAGATGAACACTGTAATGGCACTGATGTGGCACTGATGGTGACTGTAGTGGCACTGATGTGACATCAATGAGAATGTGTTGTCATTGGACGGAGCGATCACGTGGTAAAAGGCCGCTGTCATGGCCCTTTACCGCAATCTGTGATGTGGTTAGGTGAACCTGGCGAGCACAGACACTTCCGTGTGCGTGCCCCAATGGGGAGCACGAGTTCGGGAGGACGTCCCTGGATGCCCTCCCAGAACTAGCCAACTGCACTGGAGCCGCCATTTGGCTATTCGTCCGGTCGGCAAGTGGTTAAATTGTTAAACTAAACCCACAACAGTAAAATCAGTGTGTATATGCAGTAAAGCATGCTTGTTATACTCACTGGGGAACTTAAGGAGTTAATCATCTGCACTGTATATAAAGGTTGTTTGATCCTCTCTCCTCATATCCTCCCTTTCTTCCAGAGTCACCAAACCATCTCCGGATAGTACAGAGGCTAAGGGACAACCTACACATGTTCATGTTTGGTGTGTATTGATATGGAGTTTTTTTTCTTGGGAGAGAGTGCATGTGATCAGCACAGGGCCAATCAGCACTGTCCAGACAAAGTGTCAGGGGTTCTGCATCCTCATAGGACAATCAGGGGAAAATGAAAACTCCTCCTACAAGCTTTAACAGACATGGATAGAAGTCACAAGACTGCTATATACTGCTGATGGGAAAAGGTATTTAGCAGTTTATATTTACTAAATTAATTGCATTTCCATGTTCTGTGTACTGTGGGAGATAAGATATAGTGAATCCAAGGTCCTGGGTTTAGTAAAACTTTAATCGCACCCCAGTTGCACCTGTATTGCAGTACTGATCAACATACGGCTTCATAGTGCTGTTGTGTAGTACCAGGCAGGCTGCAGAGGAGAGGAGTTCTAGGTAGGTTCGACCTATTATGAATGCACTGAGTGGAGCTGAAAAGGATGAGCACCCTAAATGTGCACTTATCCATGTTCTTAAATCGGAGGTCCGCCCACCACTGCAAAAATTAAAAACCAGCAACTGCACATACTGCAGCTGCTGACTTTTAATAATTGGACACTTACCTGTCCTGGAGTCCAGCAATGTCGGCACCGCAGCTGATGTTTCCATCAGCTGTAGGGTGCATGCCACCTCCATTGCGAGTAAGGGAACCCGGCAGTGTAGCCTTACGGCTTCACGCCGGGAACCCTACTGCGCATGCGCAGGGCTCCACTCCTCTCTTCTACTGGCCCAGCGACCAGGGAAGGAGGAGGGAGGAGGAGGGAGCCCGGGCGGTGACGTCAATACCCGCAGCTGAGGCGTCTTTCACAGGTATCCTGCCTCCCTCTCCCCTGAAAGGTGCCAAATGTGGCACCTGAGAGGGGGAGGAGTACAACCAGCAGAAGTTCCACTTTTGGGTGGAACTCCGCTTTAACTTTGTCCAAAAGGTATTCCTCTGTTCTTCACTCAGCATTGTATCTCAAACTCTGACTAGAAGTTCCTGCTCTGTTTACAACAATGTAATCTGTGGCCTGAACAGCAGAGGAAATAGGTACGTACCATGTGTGCATAGTTGTTCACATTTGAAAATAATTAGGAGGGCTTCATCCAGCCAACTAGGTCACCCTACCTGGTCACTGTACGACTCATAGCCACCCCTGGCAAATTTTCACTCCCTCACTCCGTACCTACCACCCCCTCCAGACTACCCTTCGTCTATTGTTTATTCCCCAGTAGACCGCTAAAGCATAATTAAGGAACTTTAGGTGATTTTCCATTGTAGGTCTTTGAGAATACATATTACACTTTTTGGCTTCCACAGCTCTAGGTTGTTATTGTAATGAATAGTGATCTTTTGTATGTACCCTCCTCCACTGCAATAGTGACTTTTGTCATGCACGATTATAAATCCTTGGATAAAAGTTTATTAAAACAGAAAATCTTGTGAGGTTAGAGAGGAAAAATGCAGAACATGTGGGGGTCTGACCAAAGTGGGTGTGGTCAATTAACTTGGTGTCACTGTTCTGTTTAAAATGCTGCTTTATGCATTGATATTCCTACTTATACCTAGTCTGTCCAGACAGTACGGTCACCTGCTGACTTGGCACCATTCAAACACAGCTTAACTCTTCAATAAGAGACAGAAGTTGAGTTTGCCACACAATTTTATTTGAGCTAATTCCAGTACAGAAGATGTTTTGAAGTGTAGAAGGGCAAGAAGGCATTGGGGTTGATTTACTAAAGGCAAATAGACTGTGCACTTCGCAAGTGCAGTTGCCCCAGAGCTTAGTAAATGAGGTAAAGCTAATATTTATAAAGAATACCCTATCACATGCAAGGGAATAAAACAGTATTTTTGCTTGCATATGTTTGGATGATGGAAGTCAGCAGAGCTTCTCCTAATTTACTAAGCTCCGAAGCAACTGCGTTTGCAAAGTACACAGTCTATTTGCCTTTAGTAAATCAACCCCATTGACTTTCCTAAGCCCTGTCTATGTGAATAAACTAACACTGACTGACAGAGCATGAAATAAGTAGGGAGGGTCTAACTACATAGTTGCCAACATTATCAAAAAATGTATAGGGACACTTTTTTTGTATGTAGGCGGGGTCTTATTATAATTAGGGGGTGGATCATTCGTTTGTTGGTGTGGCGTAGTGGGGGGTGGTTGACATGGTTTAAACAAAATATTGGGCATGGCTTAAATGGGATGTGGATGAGTCTGAGATGAACGAGGGATGGAGGGAGAAAGAAAGGAAGAAAGAGAGAAGGAAGGAAAGAAAGAGGGATGGAGGGACAGCAGGTCCTACACCACAATAGAAATATGTGTATTTCAGAAAGTTTAACAATCAGCAGATAAAGATACTCCAAACACCTGGTGTTGGCGCTTCAATCATCCCGGCACCATGGTTGATATGGTGTCAGGATGATTGAAGCGCATTATTTCTATTATTACATTGTAATATACAATTAAATAGTTCAACTCATCATAATGCAGAATCAGTGGGAGACCTGAGCGTGTCACTTGCCACTGTCGCCTGCCACCAGATGGAGCTTGTCACTTGCCATGTCGCCTGCTACCAGATGCATCTTGTCACTTGCCACGTCACCTGCCATCAAATGCGGATTTGTCCCTTGCCACTTTGCCTGCCATCAAATGCGGATTGTCACTTGCCACGTCGCCTGCCACCAGATGCAACTTGTCACTTGCCATATCGCCTGCCATATGCAGCTTGTCACCAGATCTGTAGCTTGTCACCATATGCAGCTTGTCATCAGATCTGCAGCATGTCACCATATACAGCTTGTCACCATATGCAGCTTGTCACCAGATCTGCAGCATGTCAACATATGCAGCTTGTCACCAGATCTGCAGCATGTGTCATCATATGCAGCTTGTCACCAGATCTGCACCAGGTGGCTGCCAATAGAAATGGAGAGGCGGGGGGTTGGCGGCAGCTCCATTTCTATTGGCAGCCACCTGGGCTCCGCCTCTTGTTTCTTTCCCTTTATTATATATATGAAAAAAGTGTGAAATTTTGAAAAAATAAAAATGTTTTTTCTGCTATAAATTTTCTTCATACCTTTAGGCCAAAGTGTATTCTGCTACATGTCTTTGGTAAAAAAAAAAAATCCCAATAATTAATTATTATAATTAAATTATTATTATTATAATTATAAATATATTATATTATATTATTATATATTATGATATAGTAAAAAATAATAAAATAATATTTTTTTATAATTAAATTAAATAATTAAATATTGATTGGTTTGCGTGAAAGTTATAGCATCTAAAAACTATGGTGTATATATACTAGAACTTTAAAAAAATATATAATACTAATGGTGGTGATTAGCGACTTACAGTATAATGGGACTGCGATAGTGCAGTGGGCAATCTGACAGTAACTGACGCTGAGTGGGAACTGACTAACTGCCACTGACATCACCAGTGACACTAATGGAAAACAGTGATCAGTGCAATATTATACACTGTCACTATACTAATGACACTGGCTGAGAAGGGAATAACATTGTGGGTAATCAAGGGCTTCAATGTGTGCCTAACAAGTGTTAATTTGTGTAATGTGTGCTGCCTTTTACTACAGATCTCTTTGTTTCTTATCGCTACTTCGCAGGGATAAGAAACAGAGAGATTGTTCCCTCTGATTGTCAACACAGGGCTCTGGGTTGTGATTGGTCACAGGCAAACAGCAGGTCCTGGACCATGAATCATTGGCCAAATTCCCACTGTGTACAATCACAGCAGGAGTCAGTGGGCAGGGGCGCACACGCATGCCCTGTACCCGGAAGAGGCCAGCAATGTACAAGTACGTCGCTGTGCCTGTACGGATCACCCATCCACAGTACATCGCAAGCAGGCAGTCCGCAAGTGGTTAAGCCTTACTTGCATGCAGCTTACAAAGCTTATTTCAGCAAGATGTTGTATACTAGTTGCTGTATTTTCTGAGCCATGTGTATGTCCAGTTATGCTATGACAGAAGCTTAGAGACAGTGTTTAAGGTTAGGCCATTAAAAGATAGAAACTAGAAGACGGCAGGTGATGGTGATATTTCATAAGTAAGCCTGTACAGTTATAATAATCTAAGACAGAATATTAGGATTCTTGTGTAAGCCAAGCTGTGCCCAGTTCTCTTTAAATTTGTCATGAAAAGACTGTGATATGCCGAAGACGGGAATTTTGACATTTAAGACTGTGACACTATTAAAATCTATGGCGTCAGCCAAGTAGACTATGTAAGAGAATGATCATGACTTTTAACAGGGTGATATTATTAAAGTCTACGGGGGCAACTGATGTGTATAACAAGGTAATTCTGACATTTAAGATAGCGACATTACTGCTACGTTCCTAAAATCTACAGAGCTTTAAAAGGATGACGCTGTTGAAATGTATCAGAGGCATTCAGGTTAAGTATAATATTTTTGCTGTTTCATTTACTGGCCGGTATCATCAAAAGTTAATGAGGACTCAGCTGCCTCGAAAAATGATAAAGAGGATTTTTTTTTTTTTTTACATCAAATGCAACTTTTAAGTTTTAGGTGAAATTTCCAATAATGTTCATGGGCTTAGTTTAAAGCTGAACTCCAGCCTTGCCTTCAGTCTGCACAGTTATACCTTCTCATTTCCTTTAATGAATTAGCTTTTTCTGATTTTTCTGCACACAGTGAGCATCTCACAGCGTGCATTAGAAGCTGAAGCAAGTCAGATAAATCCCACTTAATTTCCTGGCTTAATGATGTCCAGCATCGTTTAGCTCTTTCTTCCCCGTCTTACTGACCCTTGTCCACCCCTTCCATTCATTGGATTATAGTTCTTTTACTCACGGAGGCTCTGCATCACTTGTGGGTGTTATCAAGGTCAGTTTGTATGCAAATACAGTCTACCTAGGAAAGCACACTCCTCCAGACTGACATCAACCCATCAAGGCATTGTGATATTTGCATACCTCCTCCCAACAAACATACCCCGCTGCTTGCACCAGGACTGGCGGCTTTTAGGAGGAGTACTGAGGCAGGGTGGTGTGATGTTTTCAGGAAGCCCCTGCCTATCAATCCTCTTTCCCTGCACTTTCCCCACACGGAAATGACTGATAACAAGTTCACACTGTCCCTGCCTATCAATCCTCGGCGGGGATTATCCGCGGCGGCCTTATATAGTGTGGGGCGTGTACTAAACCCCCTGAGCTATAATTGGCCACAGGCATCCTGTCTGTGGCCAATTATTGCTCTCCTCACTGCTGGCGCTATGATTGGCCAATCATGCGGGGTCACAGTGCATGCTTGGCCAATCATCAGCCAGCAATGCACTGCGACTGGCGCAGTGCATTGTGGGTCGTTCGTATCACACGAATGTAATGCGAACGGCCCGCAGAGTTCTGGACTCGACGAACGGACGAACGCCTGATGTTCGATTCAAACATGGGTTTGAATCGAACACCGGGCTCATCCCTACTCACTAGTTGTTTTGATGCACTTTGAATGGTTTATGCTAATTTAAACTGAAAGTCTAAAGTCAAATTTCCAGGCCCTTGAACCCAGCATTGCACCCCAATCCACCACCTCCACTGAGTAACTCCCCCTCCGCCCAGAATGTATGATATGTGTGTGTATATTATACAATATCTCACAAAAGTGAGTACACCCCTCACATTTTTGTAAATATTTTATTATATCTTTTCATGTGACAACATTGAAGAAATGACACTTTGCAAAGTGTAATTTTGCTTTCCCCTTCAAAATAACTCAACACAACCATTCATGTCTAAACCGCTGGCAACAAAAGTGAGTACACCTTAAGTGAAAATGTCCAAATTGGGCCCAATTAGCCATTTTCCCTCCCCGTTGTCATGTGACTCATTAGTGTTACAAGGTCTCGGGTGTGAATGGGGAGCAGGTGTGTTAAATGTGGTGTTATCGCTCTCACTCTCTCATACTGGTCACTGGAATTTTAATATGGCACCTCATGGCAAAGAACCCTCTGAGGATCTGAAAAAAAGAATTGTTGCTCTACATAAATGTGGCCTAGGCTATAAGAAGATTGCCAAGACCCTGAAACTGAGCTGCAGCACAATGGCCAAGACCATACAGCGGTTTAACAGGACAGGTTCCATTTAGAACAGACCGCCACGGTCAACCAAATAAGTTGAGTGCACGTGCTCAGCGTCATATCCAGAAGTTGTCTTTGGGAAATAGATGTATGAGTGCTGCCACTCTGCTGCAGAGGTTGAAGGGGTGGGGGGTCAGCCTGTTAGTGCTCAGACCATACGCCGCACACTGCATAAAATTGGTCTGCATGGCTGTCGTCCCAGAAGGAAGCCTCTTCTAAAGATGATGCACAAGAAAGCCTTCAAACAGTTTGCTGAAGACAAGCAGACTAAGGACATAGGTTACTGGAACCATGTCCTGTGGTCTGATGAGACCAAGATAAACTTATTTGTTTCAGATGGTGTTAAGCGTGCGTGGCGGCAACCAGGTGAGGAGTACAAAGACAAGTGTGTCTTGCCTACAGTCAAGCATGATGGTGGGAGTGTCATGGTCTGGGGCTTCATGAATGCTGCTGGCACTGGGGAGCTACAGTTCATTGAGGAAACCAACATATACTGTGACATACTAAAGCAGAGCATAATCCCCCTCCCTTTGGAGACTGGGCCGCAGGGCAGTCATCCAACATTATAACAACCCCAAACACAACTCCAAGACGACCACTGCCTTGCTTAAGAAGCTGAGGGTAAAGGTGATGGACTGGCCAAGCATGTCTCCAGAACTAAACCCTATTGAGCATCTGTGGGGCATCCTCAAACGGAAAGTGGAGGAGCGCAAGGTCTCTTACATCCACCAGCTCCATGATGTTGTCATGGAGGAGTGGAAAAGGACTCCAGTGGCAACCTGTGAAGCTCTGGTGAATGCCATGCCCAAGAGGGTTAAGGCAGTGCTGGAAAATAATGGTGACCACACAAAATATTGACACTTTGGGCCAAATTTGGACATTTTCACTTGGTGTACTCACCATTGTTGCCAGCAGTTTAGACATTAATGGCTGTGTTGAGTTATTTTGAGGGGACAGCACATTTACACTGTTATACAAGCTGTACACTCACTACTTTACATTGTAGCAAAGTGTAATTTCTTCAGTGTTGTCACATTGAAAGATATAATAAAATATTTACGAAAATGTGACAGGTGTACTCACTATTGTGAGATATGTGTATATCTATATCTATATAGCTATCTATATCTATATAGATATAGATATAACTCTCTCTCTCTCTCTCTCTCTCTCTCTCTCTCTCTCTCTCTCTCTCTCTCTCTCTCTCTCTCTCTCTCTCTCTCTCTCTCTCTCTCTATATATATATATATATATATATATATATATATATATATATATATATATATATATATACTAGGTTTCTTAAAAAATAGTTTCTACTCTTATTTTATACGTTTTGCCACAGCGTGAAAACTCTTATACTAAACTGCAAGGTCAGCCGACTTGCCAGACAGACTAGTCACATGACACTTTCAGAAATTACCAATTACTACTCCTCCCCCCCTCATTGTTACCAACAAAAATACAAAAGTGCGTAAAACTTTATGAAGACCCCTCATATATATTCTTTTCATATGTCTTCAGCTCTGTCACAGTACTTGTGCGCACTCTTCTTCTTTTGATCTTCTGGGTTGGGCAGTCCTCAGTGATTCATATGATGATATCAGCTCGGCTTTCTGCATCATTGTATGTGAGTGGTGGAGACGAGTTTTTGAGGCCTTGCACTCAAAGGATGTCCTCAGTCATCTGTTGGGTTTAATAACACTGGACTTTATTCAACCTGGAAGTCTAAGGACATCTAGTATTATTACTGCAGGGGATTGCACTGGAGTGGATATAAATATTGTAGTTGAGGCTGCTTTTTGAGCTATGATTAAGCACCATTTGGTGTAAAACACGTTAGCTGTATGTGTTGGTACATGTTTACTTGGATGTCTTGGCCATTGTTTATGCAATAAAAGGTGAATTTTGGAGTGCGGCTGTCCAGCATACTTTGTTCCTGAGGCTGCTTTTTGTTTACTACCTACATTTTGGGACACCATTTAAAGTGTGTGGAGTTTGGCTTTGACATATCACATATTATTATTATTATTATTATTATAATATTATATTACATTATTGGTAGGAGTGACCTTTTAAGATTTGAAAACCTTGTGTAAAAACAATTTGAGAGAAAATGTAAATGCTCTTGGTGTGTTCTACAACGAGATCCTATTTGTTATTTGTTTTTCTATCACATATTAGAAAATGAATGCCAAGTTGTAATTACGGTAGTTGCCATTGGCATTTTTACTGTATTTCTCTTCCACAAATGAAACGGTCTTTGGTATTACAGCAACATAGAAAAGGTCCACTTAGTGGGCATACTGAACTCTACTTGGACAGGCTCACTTAATGTATGCAACAGTATCATATATCTGTTATTGAAGGTACACTCTTAATACTTACATGGTAGATGATGCCTAAAGAAGATAAAATTAACTATTAAAGTATTATTCCTCAGCTGCTGAAAATGAGAAAATAACCTGTGTAAATAATGTTTTGTTTTCGTTTTTTTCCCCACACAACCATAATCCCAATGGAAGCAATTAAAATTTCAATGCTTGAAAACTGGGACTGCAAAAACGCACCATGTTTCAGATGGAAGCCATGTCAGCATGCACATCTTGTTTATTAAAGAGTTACTGTCTTTTTTGCCACAACAAGACAGTGAAAAATGCCCCTCTAGGGGATTTTTTAATAAGATCAATCTGGTAGGGTTCTTAAGCTCTTCAAAGCCGCATGTGGGGCAAGAGACAGCAAATGTAAAATGTGCCAATATTAAGCTGTACGGACATTTAATGGAGGCAGGTGGCCATTTTGTAATTTGAATCATGACAATATAAAAGTTCTTACAAGGTAAACATACTGAATGAACAAACAAAATCATCAATGACTGTGTGGTATTTAATCCTTGGTGATTTATTTTAACCAAAGTCCTACATTAAATGTGGCCTGTCATGCTTAGCAACAGCAGGTATCGAGAAAGTGCATATCAAAACAGTGCTAAGATCTCAGTGCAAAATGGATTTGGCCTAGGAGCTGCATGCTTCTGTTAAAGAGGCACACTTTTCTTTAAAGTGGTTGTAAACCTCAGACGTGAAATAGGAACAAAACATATCCCTCTATAATGTGTACTTGTCTCAATTAAGATTACCAAGTAATTTCTGTCTGCCGCTTCATTTTGCTACTATCAACATAAATTACTTCTGACAAGTTTTCCTGACACCAAGAGAAAAATGGTGTCGGGAGGGACCTCCAGCTGATTGACAGCCTCAGCTCTGTTGTGTGAAGTGGGTGTGTCCCTTCCCTCAAATCAGCTCTCAGAACTCTCTTCACTAAGCTCTGCAGAGTGTCATTTCAGCTACCCGCCCCTTTTTCTCTGACAGTTCAGACAAGCTTTATAAATTCTGGCCTTTGAAGGCTGTAGAGAAGAGAAGACTGTAGATAAACAGATTCAACTTGTATAGGAGGATTTGTTTCATCTGTGTATCACCTGAGGCCAGTCACTCCACTGGGTATTTGTAAGGGTTTACTACCACTTTAACCGCTTCCCGACTGGCTCACACACATATACGTCGGCAGAATGGCACGGATAGGCATAAGGACGTACAGGTACGTCCCTTTGAATATGCGGCCGTGCCATCACGTGCGACCCCGGTGAATCCGGTCGTGGGTCCCGCGGACTCGATCGCCGCGGGGATACCCGCGATCGTTTCACGGGGAGGACGAACGGGGAGATGCATAAGTAAACATCATCTCCCACTTCTGCCTAGCAACAAGTGAGACTGATCTCTGCTCCCTGTGATTGGAGCAGAGATCAGTGATCAGTAATACACAGCGACGCCCCCCACAGTTAGTAACCCGCCCCTAGGACACACTTAACCCCTACACTGCCACCCCCTGGTTAACCCCTTGACTGCCAGTGTCATTTACACAGGAATCAGTGCATTTGTATAGCACTGATTGCTGTATAAATGACAATGGTCCCAAAAATGTGTCAAAAATGTCTGATGTGTCCGCCATAATGCCGCAGTCACAATAAAAATCGCTGATCACCACTAGTAAAAAAAAAAATTATTAATAAAAATGCTATAAAACTATCCCCTATTTTGTAAACGCTATAACTTTTGCGCAAACCAATCAATAATCGCTTATTGCGATTTTTTTTACCAAAAATATGTAGAAGAATACGTATCGGCCTAAAAATATTTTTGGGGAATATTTATTATAGCAAAAAGTAAAAAATAATGCATTTTTTTTTCAAAATTGTCACTCTTATTTTGTTTATATAGCAAAAAAAAAAAACACAGAGGTGATCAAATACCACCAAAAGAAATCTCTAATGTCAATTTAGTTTTGGGAGCGACGTCGCATGACCGTGCAATTGTCAGTCAAAGCGACGCAGCGCAGAATCGCAAAAAGTGCTCTGGTTTTAATGTAAACATCCCTTGTAATAGAAAAAAGACCTCAGATCTTATATTTACACTAAAATGCAATTAAAAAATTAAATAATAAAATTGTAGTTTAAAAAAAAAAAATGTCTCTTTAAGAGCTATGGGCGGCAGTGACGTTTTGAAGTCACTTCCGCCCTGCAATGGTATGGAGATGAATAGGGGCCATCTTCCCCTCACTCTGCTCCATACCACACATGGGAGCAAAATGCCCTCTCCCACCACTGATAAATGTGATCTTGTGGTGAATCCGGAGCAGAGACCACTTTTATCTGAAAGCAGACCACCCGCTGAAGAAGAGGATACCGGGGTTATAGTAATAGTATAATGACCGCGGGCGGTCCGTAAGTGGTTAAAGTGATTGTAAAGTCTTGTTTTTTTTTTCCATAAAAATAAAAAACATGTCATACTTACCTCCTCTGTGCAGTGATTTTGCACAGAGCAGCCCAGATCTTCCTCTTCTGAGGTCCCTCCTCGCTGCTCCTGGCCCCTCCCTCCTGTTGAGTGCCCCCACAGCAAGCAGCTTGCTATGGTGGCACCTGAGCTGAGCTGCAGCTCTATTCAGACATGGAGCTGTGGCCCGACCCTTTCTCTCCCCCGATGGGCTAACTGAGTTTGCTTGACAGCAGCGAAAGCCAATGGCACCGCTGCTGTGTCTTAGCCAATCAAGAAGGAGAGTCCCAGATGGACAGAGATGGGGCTCAGGTAAGTATTAGGGGGGCTGAGGGGGGCTGCTGCACACAGAAGGCTTTTTATCTTAAAGCGGAGTTCCACACAAATATGGAACTGACGACTGACTGACGAGCAGGATATGGTCAACAGCTGAGTAACTGTGGAGAGATAGGAGCTGGCAATTAGCGGACAGTTGAGCAGCCAGCTCTGAGAAGGAAGGGCTGAGCTCAGCCCTGATAGTACTCCCTCCTCAACGAATCCTCCCCCTATGTCTAGATAATGAAAATCCTCTATTATGACAACACTTCCCATCCTTGCTGCTAATCCAAGTTGTGATAGGAGGTCCATCTCCCCCTCCTCCCTCAGGTTAGGGGGCCTATAGCATACTCCCAGTATTATTTTCCCCTTAGCTTCATCCCTTTGGAGCTCTACCCATAAGGATTCCACCTCCTCCCTAGCTCCCTTATTGATATCATCTCTCACATTCACTTGTACATTATTCTTGATATATAGGCATAACCCTCCCCCTTTTTTACCCTCTCTAGCCCTGCGATAAAGGGAATACCCTTGAATAGGGATGAGCCGAACACCCCCCCCGTTCAGCTCGCACCAGAACCCGCTAGCGGACCTAAAGTCCGTGCGAGCATTAGAACCCTATTAGTTACAATGGATGCGAACGTTCAAAATCAAAAGTGCTAATTTTAAAGGCTAATATGCATGTTATTGTCATAAAAAGTGTTTGGGGACCTGGGTCCTGCCCCAGGGGACATGTATCAATGCAATTTTTTTTTTTAAAAACTGACGTTTTTTCTGGAGCAGTGATTTTAATAATGCTTAAATTGAAACAATAAAAGTGTAATATTCCTTTAAATGTTGTACCTGGGGGGTGTCTATAGTATGCTTGTGAAGGGGCGCATGTTTCCTGTGCTTAGAACTGTCCCTGCAAAAAGCTATTTAAAATCACTCGCGACTAATGTATTGACGGCTCCCGTAACACAGAGAACAGTCATTCATTGAAAGCCATTCATAAAAAAAAAAGTCATTGATAAAAAAAAAAAAAAAATAAAAAAAAAAGCATGGGGGTCCCCCCAAATTAAATAACCAGGCCCTTCAGGTCTGCTATGGATATTAAGCCAAAAAAAATGGCGTGGGGTCCCCCTCAAAATCCATACCAGAGGTCTGGGATGGATTTTAAGGGGAACCCCAGCAAAAAAATGGCGTGGGGTCCCCCTCAAAATCCATACCAGACCGCTTTTCGAGCACGCAACCTGGCAGGCCGCAGGAAAAGAGGGGGGACGAGAGCGCCCCCCCTCCCTCCTGAACCGTACCAGGCCACATGCCCTCAACATTGGGAGGATGCTTTGGGGGTCTGAGACGTAGCAATGGGAATTCCCCATGGCGTCCCCGTGCGTCAGAGGGGGCGGGGTCATCAGGTGCCCTCCGTTATAAAAGAACTGTCAGACGGAGCGAAGCCTCACACAGCGGGAGCCTCCCATTGTGCGGAGCGGCCCAGAAGAGACGCCGACGCCATGGAAGAAGATGCCGGACGAGAAGGACGAGAAGACCAGCGCAAGAAGAAGCGGATCGGAGGAAGAAGATGATGGAAGAAGAAGATGGAAGAAGATGCCGGAAGGAGAAGATGAAGAAACCGAAGGATGAAAAAAGGAAGACCAGAAGAAAGAAGAAAGAAGATTTTAATAAAGGAATTGTCAAAGACCGTCTCCTGTAATTTTTAAAATTTTTGACACTTTTTTGGTGAAATGTTAGGGGTACTTTTTTACCCCCTTACCATTTCACACAGGGGGGGGGCGGGATCTGGGGGTCCCCTTGATTCCGATAAGCCCCCCACCCGCAGACCCCCACAACCAATGGCCAGGGTTGTGGGGAAGAGGCCCTTGTCCTCATCAACATGGGGACAAGGTGCTTTGGGGGTCTCAGACCCCCAAAGCATCCTCCCAATGTTGAGGGCATGTGGCCTGGACCTCAAGGGTCTGGTATGGATTTTGAGGGGGACCCCACGCCATTTTTTTTTGCTGGGGTCCCCCTTAATATCCATAGCAGACCTGAAGGGCCTGGTTATTGAATTTGGGGGGACCCCCACGCTTTTTTTTTCTTATTTTTTTTTATTTTTTATCAATGACTTTTTTTTATGAATGGCTTTCAATGAATGACTGTTCTCTGTGTTACGGGAGCCGTCAATTCACATTAGCTGCGAGTCATTTTAAATAGCTTTTTTTCCTGCAAAAATTACACTTTTTGCAGGGACAGTTCTAAGCACAGGAAACATGCCCCCCTTCACAGGCATACTATAGACACCCCCCAGATGTGATACTGCAATGCTGTACTAACAGCAAGCACACACAAATCCCCAGAATCATAGCACATAATGTCAGCAGTCAGCAGCACATAACACTGACGCTGACAACACAACACAATATGCAAGGCCGCCGTTGCGGCAGCCTTTTATACTGTGGGGCGTGTACTAAACCCCCTGAGCTATAATTGGCCACAGGCTTCCTGCCTGTGGCCAATTATTGCTCTCATCGCCGCTGGCTCTTTGATTGGCCAAGCATGCGGGTCACAGTGCATGCTTGGCCAATCATCAGCCAGCAATGCACTGCAACTGGCGCAGTGCATTGCGGGCTGCTCGCATCACACGAATTTGATGCGAGCGGCCCAAATAGTTCTGGGCTCGCCAAGCGGGCGAGCACCCGATGTTCGATTCGAACATGGGTTTGAATCGAACCCCGGGCCCATCCCTACCCTTGAATGGTTGCCAGCCAATCATGAGAGCTGTTGAACCAGGTCTCTGATATTCCCACAAAATCTAAATCCTCCTTATTCAACATTATCTCTAGTTCACCCATCTTGTCTGCCAGGCTCCTGGCATTTACTGCCATGAGGATATACATCTTTGGATTTCACTGACTTTTTCACCTCTGGAGTCACATTTAAAGGGGAAATGTACTTGTTTTAAATATTTAAAGTATTCTGGTTTTCACTTTGTTTGCTGATTTTTTTTTTGATTTTGATATTGTTGTTTTTGCACTATTGAGTATACACTCAAAGGTATTGCATATCTATTTTTGCCTATTATCTAATAAAGTAGCTGAAATTAGTGAAATCAGGACAATTTACAGTTGAATGGAAATGAAGAATGCTGCGAGCTAGTTATTTGTGCCAGTTTTAGTGAAAAAAAAGTACTTCTACCAATGTTTCAGCAGTTTAATGCTATTTTCATATAGCATTGTATGTTTGCCAGAACTGGCACATCAGAAAACTGCTGGAACAAGACACAAGTAGAAGCACAATCAAAATGAGAATTTAGGAGCAGTCATTTTTGCAGTGGAGTTACACAAAATACTTATCACAAACCTCTCAATAAACCTGCCCCATTGCCTTTGCAGCCAGCTAGCTGTAGGCCAGTGGAAATACCGACAATACATTCATATGCCGCGTACACATGGTCAGATTTTCCGATGGGAAATGTTCGATGGGAGCTTGTTGTCGGAAATTACGACCGTGTGTAGGCTCCATCGGACATTTTCCATCAGAATTTCCGACCAAACAAAATTTGAGATCTGGATCTCAAATTTTCCGACAACATAATCCGTTGTTGGAAATTCCGATTGTGTGTACACATTTCCGATGCACAAAGTTCCACGCATGCTCGGAATCAAACAGAAGAGCCGCACTGGCTATTGAACTTCTCTTGAACTTTTCTTGGCTCGTCGTACGTGTTGTACGTCACAGCGCTCTTGGCGTTCGTAATTTTCGACAAGATTTGTGTGACCGTGTGTATGTAAGACAAGTTTGAGCAAACATCCATCAGAAAAATCCATGGATTTTGTTGTCGGAATGTGCGGCCGTGTTTACGTGGCATTAGAATGTCAGCCAGACATGTTGGCCCTGACAACACAGGCTGGGATTTGCCATGGACTTTGCTTCTTTTTTTTTTCTTTTCTTTTTTTTTTGTGCGTGAACAGCACTTGGATGTTTTTGGGCATGCTCAGAGAGTGTGTTTTTTGGGTTAGTAATTTAAGGACATCCTTAACAGGTGTACCCACTTCCCCCAGAAGTTCTGTCTCTACATTGGGTGAACTTGCATTTTGTGTGTTTCGTGGACTGTGCATGTGTTTTCAATTGCCTCATTAGCATTAGCCTCATATAAGCTTGCAGATAGCATGCTTTACCTTGCCCTGAAAAAAAAAGCCATGATTGTGTGTGGGGCTGGCAAGAGAGTACATTTGGGTGTCCTTATAGAGTTTGTTACACATGTATTTTCTCTTTTGTATTTTATGTCTTTGCAAAACAGATGTGTTTTAGAGCAAGTTTTATTTTACTTTGGTTTATTGTATTTTTTTTGGGGGGGGGGGGGGATTTTCCCCTGAAATATGTTCGATGTTGTCAATGTGTCTAGTTTGTAGGTTGTTTCACTTTGATTTATTTGTCTGTGCTGCATTATTTTGTAAATATCTGCCTCCAAGATGTTGTGACTAATGTTTAAATGTTTAAATCCTCCTGTTAATTTCCTTTGCAAAATGGTCAGACCTCAAAACCATATTCTGTTAGTGTCTCAAATTAACATACATGTGTTTTTTGCTTTCCTTGCTCTTTTCCAAGTCCTGTTTTGTTGACCAATAAAATTTGTAGCAAATGTTCATGTTTTATGTTAATATTTCATGGAGCAGATTTCCCAGCTGCAGCTTAACTAGGCTCATTGGCATGGCAAAACAAAAAAAGGTGTGATTTGTCTAAGCTACTTTACTGGTGCCTTCATGGTAACATATGCATGTGTATGCTGCCATGTATAGTCACCAAGAAAAGAAAATTAGAGCGGTAAGTATTCAATTTTCCATTTTAGCACAGTGGTTCTCAGCCTCAGTCCTCAAGTATCCCTGACAAGACATGTTTTGGGAGTTTATCTTACCTAAAATAGCTGTCCAAATAGTCAAGCCATTGACTGTGATTTAAAGCACCTGTGCAAGATGAATGAAAACCTGCGAACATGGTCTGTTGGGGGTACTTGAGGACATGATTGAGAACCACTGATTTAGAGCACTGAGCTAAAATCGAGCTCAAGACAATCCTATTCTAATTGTGTGCATTTGATGGAAACCAAGTGAGTGTTAGAACCCCTGCTTGTCTTTTTTAGGTTGGGCTTTGTGTCCCTTTTCTTAAAATTGACTTCACTTCCTGTCACACAGCCAAACAGGAAGTGAGGGTAAAACCCTACCAATGTCTTTCCTTGGGGACATGCACAGGTCAATCTTACTAGTGTCCCCATTAGGCAAATCGCACTCTAGCACGTTGTGTACACCCCACATTAGGTATTTTGGGGTTTATTAAAAGCAAATCCACTCTGCAATACAAGTGTACTTGATGTAAATCTGAGGGCAAGCACTGGTGATTTTATCATCCAATCATGTAGAAGCAAAGATGCTGTTTTTTTATTTTCCTTGCATGTCCTCCTCAGGTCTCCAGCAACTACAAGTGCACTTGTAGTGCAAAGTGGATGTGCCTTTAGTAAATTATCCCCCAAAGTTACAAATGCCTAATAATTTGGGGTGTACAGTGCACAATGCTAGAGTGCAATTTACCTAATGGGGAAGCTATTTAGATTGACCTGTGTGTCCTCAAGGAAAGACATTGGTAGGGTTTTACCCTCACTTCCTGTTTGGCTATGTGACAGGAGGTGAATAAATTTGAAGGAGAAAGTGGCAAAATTTGGGAGGTGTCTTCCCCCTATCAGGGGTGCAGACATCCCCAAAAACTGACAAGACTTCTAATCCCTCTGCACTCTATCCTCAAGCAAAAATAATAAAAGGATTTCATTAAGTTTAACTTTGCAAAGACACATTCCTAAGATCAACTGATGCATGTCAATGGCCCATTTAGACCTTATTTAATAGAAAGCACCAGTTGCTTTTCACTATAAACATTTGTTAGTCCAGTCCTGGAAATCTGCATCTGCTTTACTATTAATTTCCCTAAAAATTGGGTTTTCTGCAGCTAGATGCGCCAAATGCATCTAGATGCTGTGTGCGCGGAGGTATGTACCCGTGGCGTGTATCTGGTTCCCGTGAGCGGTGACCAGCACACAGGAATTACATCACGCCCCTCCAGGAAGTTGCTTGTACTGCTGCTAATTTCTTCCCACCACCATGCCCCCTCACTGTTCTCTGAGGAAGTTATGATCCTTATTTGCAAATTAAGAAAAACATTTTTTATTTTTTTTGACATGGGGTGTTGTTTGTGTGGGTCCCTAACTGACAATCATACATATTAGGGCCAATTTAGACAAGATCTGATTTACCTACCAGCGTATTTTTAGAGAGTGGGAGGAAACCGAAGTACCTGGAGGAAACCCATGCAGGCACAGGGAGAACATGCAAACTCCAGGAAGATGGTGTTGTGGGTGAGATTCAAACCAGCAACCCTTTTTGCTGCTAGGTGAAAGTGTTAGCCACTACACCACTGTGCTGCCCAAATATATATATCTATAGATGTAGGTTCTTGTGTCCACCAGCAGAGAGAAGTTAGGTAGATGTCACACTCCCAATTCTGGAGGCATAATAATGGTCTAGCACAGGGGTCTTCAAACTACAGCCCTCCAGTTGTTCAGGGACTACAATTCCCATCATGCCTAGTCATGTCTGTGAATGTCAGAGTTTTACAATGCCTCATGGGATGTGTAGTCCTGCAACAGCTTGAGAGCCGTAGTTTGAAGATTCCTGATCACTCTAGCATGCCTTGAAAAAAGGTGTTTTTTTCATGTGCCTTGTATAATGCCTGAGAAATATTGTTAGGAAAATAAGTGGGTCATGGCACATCTACATTCCAAATGTGGCACTTAAGATGGTCATGCACTATACAATCTGATTGCAATCTCTGTACAACTCGATATTTCGGCAAAATAGTTAATAGGAAGATGCACTTGAACAATAAATTCAAATTATAGGAAATCAAACAGGCACTTGCTCTAAATATAATTTTTTTACAATCTAACTGATTCCAGTGTATGGTCACCTTAAAAGATCAAGATCTGAAAATATTAATTTATTGGGTTTAGAAACACTTCTCTGTTCTTTGTAATGTATTGAAAGATTTGGGTAAAAATTGAAAAAAAAATTGCCTAACAAGACACATCCAATGAGATTAAATTAACCAATTGTATTGGGCGTGCGCTATTATCAATGAGAAAACTGCAGTTACCCTAGAACCAGTTGCAGTTTACATATTTATTATTGTTTTGTGCTTCAAAGTGCGCCAGTTCACATGTTTGGTTAATGACTTTTCCACCAATAAGGTATGAACTGGCGCAACACATTCTTCTTAGTAAATCAGCCCCAGTGTGTCTTTCTGTGATGGTTCAGAGTAAAGTGCTACTTAAAGAAGGCTTGTAGGGGGGCAACAATCCAAAACCTGCTCTCTCCCTACAAGGACCTCCTGGTACACTCCATATGATATGAAATAAATGAAATATCCAAAAGGGAAAAGTGGCAACTACCGGCCAACCCCCATAATGGGCACAGCAGATGTGCAGACCAGGAAATATGGAGCAGAGATCTCACCAACAGAATTCTTCAGAGATATACAAATGTCAGATAGTTTAAAGCTAAACTCCAGTTTGCTTTTAAAGGAAACACCAACCAATGCAATGAAGTTAAAAATTGTTGAATGTATTTTAACATAAAACACACTGCAGATTGAACAGAGGGGTGTACTCAGTCTGTTGCTCCTTTACTGTCCAACCACAGGCCTAGGAGTAGGGAGGTGACCAGGTTGTATTACTTAACTGCAGCAGAGAAAAAGTAAAGTCACCAACTCAGCCTGCTTTCGACAAGTTGTGTAAATTCCAGGACTGGATGGACAGAAATAAACATCTTTTGACAGGTAGAAGAGCTCACATGTTTATGTATTTTTAGATCTATATATTCAGTAGTTTGCATGTAGTTCAATCTCTTCAGCATCTTCCTAAAAAGATAAAAAATAATAATTAACGCTTGTATTATTCTATTTGACAGACATAAAAATGGAAAAACATTGAGTTAAAAAAAAAAAAAAACATTGCGTTATTGCTATATAAATTAATAAAGTACATTAAAAAGTCAACAAATATATCAATAAACAACTAACACATGCATAAATTATTTCCAACAAAAAGTGCAGCCAAGATCCTTTATCTACCATTTTATTCTGAAAGTTCACACTCTTGTTGGCTCCCAAATGACAGTTATATTTTCTAATTCTCTATGACAAGTCTACCCTGCTGGGTTGG
Source organism: Lithobates sylvaticus (assembly GCA_028564925.1). Lineage (NCBI taxonomy): Eukaryota > Metazoa > Chordata > Amphibia > Anura > Ranidae > Lithobates > Lithobates sylvaticus. The sequence goes on along the minus strand of CM053029.1, from coordinate 211,814,791 downwards.
ATTTTATGGGTTTTAAGAAGAAGAAATTATCTTTGCTGTGCCTGCCAAGGGTCACTATTATACTGACACAGGGTTAGTATCTGTCACAGAAGCTTGGTTTGCGTTACGGCTGTTTTGGCAAACACAAAACCAAATGGATGAGTACAGTTTGTCCATCTACATGTGTGACCGAATTGCTCAGTGATCCGATTTATTTAGCAATTACGTCAATTGGCTATTTTACAGGGTGTCTGGGCATCATTAGAAAGACTGGTAAGTGATTGTTATTAGACTGTAACATTGACTAATCCTAGACGTATTTCATTCTTTGAAGTCCAGTGTTCATTTCCAAATGCTTTTAATTACTTAAAGCATATCTCAGAATCCCATGGTGACTAAAGAGTAAAACAATGGATGGGATCCATTTATTTCCCACTGTATTTATTTTTTTTCACCTCCTGTACGGGATCACTTTCCAAATTTGCTTACAGTTTTCCATAAATGCAAAAGCTTATGTTTCATTATTCATTTCCCCTTCAGGGGAACTATCTTGTAATAATAAAAATGTCAAAAGAAATACACAAATACATACATACCCTAAATGAGGATGTGCCGCCAGTGCTTCTGCCGAGACAGTGATTTATAGCCCCGGAGAAAAAAGGGAGCAGGAGTGGGGAGTGGATGGAGTGGAGGAACGCATGCAAATTTAACACTGTCTCTGCTAAACTGACCTTAATTCAAAGATTGTCACATTCCAACATTTCACATTGAAGCAGTTGGGCTCGTTCATCTTTCAACATCAAATATTAATATTTTGGGAATATTTATGAAGTTGTTCATTATTATTATTACTATTGTTATAGATATTATTATCAGAGTGTCACATGTCAGCAGCTCCTAAGGACCCAAATGACACACCAATTGGTAGCTAGTATCACTCCTAATGCAGTAGTCCAATCCCTCTTTGGACATGAAAGTCCGGTAGTGCTAATGAATTTGTTTTGAGTGATAAAGTCATGGGTTGATGACCAGGATACTGTTTGTGTGCTTTTCTGTTTCAAATGTCAATATACGCAAAGGCATACCACCTAAAATCCAGGCTGTGTGGCACTAGCTGACTCGACAAGATCCAAAACACAGAAGTTGAATCCCATGCAGTTTTATTTCAACTCAGTACAATAAGGCCTCATGCACACTGGACGTTTTTGGACGTTTTTACAGCAGCTGTTTTTGGCAGTAAACATTATTTTCTACAGTTAAACTCTCCATCATGTTATCCTCTGTGTCCATGCACACATAGGCTGTGATCAGCAGTTTTGGGCAGTAACGTTTTTCAGCAGTAAAAAAAACCCAAAACTAGTGGATTCTGAGAGACGTTTTTCAGCTGTAAAAACGCTCTAATGCTGATAAACGTCAATAAACGCTCAAAAACATCGCTCACCAGCATTTTTTAATGTTTTTAATCCATTGAACAAAAAAAAAATATTATTTTTTTTTTAAACCACAGAAAAACGATAACACGCTATTGTAAAAATATTTTAAAAAGTTGAAAAACTCACTGTAAATCTACTAACGTTTTTATAATGTTATTTTAAGGTCAAGTGTGCATTAGGCTTAAAGAGGATATTATTCCAGTGTAAGAAAACAGTGTCTTTGCCAACCCAGTCTCTGCAGTCTTAAGGGGAAAGTACACTAAACAGTATTTTGAGACTGGGGGTGAAGTAGCTAAAGGCTGTGCTAAGAATGAACTGGGTGTATGGAGAGAAGCATTCTAAAACACAAACATATATTTAAAAAACAGGCTGCAGTGGCATCACATGTGCAGTTAACTTGTTCTTTTTGTATTTGTGTGTTTGCCCTGGGTGCCTGGTTTCCTTCCAGATGTAACAGGGTACAACTCAGCGGGTGAAGAGTATAGGGAAGGTTTGGGACTTTATATGAAGCATGCAGCCAGGGCAATGACACAACAAAATTGGCATGCGTTATGTATATGTAACATATGTGGTTCTATATTTTTTCTGCTACCCACCAGACACAATTTGGTTGTGTCATCTCCCTGGCTGCATGTTTCATATAAAGTCCCAAACCTTCCCTATACTCTTCATGTAACTGGGAAGCATCTGTTCCATTATGTTCGTTGCCTCATATAAAGTCCTAATCTCCCCCTTTCTTTTTCAATAACAACTCAGAGGGTAATGAGCTTTAAAAAATAAAAATAAAGTGCCACATCTCTATAAGCTGTACATTCTACAAGGATTATTAACATTCATCTAGGGGAGAAATTGGACTTTTGAGGCACACCATTTTCTATAAAACTATCTTTTATTTAGTACAACAAGACTTTATACAAAATGGTTTCATAACAATAAAATCTCTGTATAATATATTTGAGTACAGAATTCTAAAACCATTAGAATAACATATTGCATTATATCCTTAAGAAGTAATTCACGTGGGCCGACGCGTCTCTTGGACTCTCTTCGTCCACTTCTTCAGGAGCCATTAATGTTTTACATTGGATAGTCTAAACAAAATCATATGATTATGCAATTATTACAACATAACAATCAGCGACCCATTATGTGGATATGACATTCAGAATATCACCAGGGTGTGCCAAGGAGAGGGAAGGGACATATGAGGGAGGTACCAACATAAAGGTACCAACTACCTGTAATATGGCCAAAGTTATCTCAGTATATTTCAAACTTGGTCAAATAAATAGAAAATGCTGCCTGATGATATTCCAAGGGGGCACATTGCAACTCCTGCAAGACTTTAGCTCATACCAAGATGTGGATCAATATACCAGCACTTCCAGTCAGTGTATTGCTCAGATATAACTGGAGGATGACAGAGGGAAGAGAGAGAGATGGTTCTGCTCCTCCTCCTCCCTCTCTCCTTTTGTGTCTGCCCTGCCCACACTCCCCGGCAGTGTTGTGCCTCAAAGAGTGTTGGCGGGAAGTTTGAAGCCCAGCTGCCAGAAGAAAAAAGGTGCTTTCTTTATCTCTTTCTTTCTTTCTTTCTTTCTTTTTTTTCTTTCTCTCTCTCTCTCTCACACACACTTTTTTATTTCTCTCGCTCTCTCTCTTTCTTTTTTCTTTATCTCTCTCTTTCTTTTTTCTTTATCTCTCTCTTTCTTTTTTATCCTTATCTTTCTTGCTTTTTCTTTCTTTCTTTCTTTCTTTCTTTTTTTCTTTCTTTCTTTCTTTCTTTCTTTCTTTCTTTCTTTCTTTCTTTCTTTCTTTCTTTCTTTCTTGGCCCTAGTCACCAGGCAGCTACTTGTCATTAACTAGTCCTCATCCACCAAATTGAACCAACAGGTATAATTCTGTAAATAACAATGACTATTCCAGCAGGGGGCATATGGCAGTGGAACAACATTACAGAACATCTATCATCAGGGGAACCCAGAAATTCAAAAAAGACCTGGTAGCTAGTTAAATAGATCTCCACTCAGCCCTATACTACTGGCAATTTGCTAGAATGGGTAAAGAGATTAATTTAGCCAAGAGACAATCAACATGTAGCCACAACTATGGCTCCTACGCTGGATGGAAGAGTCCTCACTATAGCCTGCTACAAGTAACCCCTCCTGGTACGCCAGCAACATTGGTCATTGAGATTGTTATTAACAGAATTATACCTGTGTGTTCCATATGTTTGGATAAGGACCAGTTAGTCACAAGTAGCTGCCTGGTGACTAGGGCCAGGGATACCCACCACAAGTATGTAAAACGTTTGAACTCTTGGACATAATAGGCAGAGATATTTTTGAACAGTACAGTGGTTCTTTGATATACATATGATCAACTTCTGAATGCTTTTAAGTTGTTTTTTAAGCATAGATATACTAAACATTTGTTTACTTTATCTATTTGTAAAGTCCTTTTTGTACCAGTCCACACAAATGTATGTATCTGAAAATTGATCAATCATGATGTACTGACACCCCATCTAATTTCTTGAAGCCCAAAAAGTAAAAATACCCCCAATGACCCCTTTTTTGGAAAGTAGACAGTCCAAGGTATTTAGTAAAAGGCATGGTGAGTTTTTGAAGTAATATTTTTGTCACAATTTTTTTGAAAATTAAGAAATAAATGAAGAAAAAAAAATGTTCACATTTTTTTTCATACTGTCACCAGTGCAGTACAGCACTGGGTGATCAGGGAAACTGACTGGTGACAGGATGTAAAACAAAAAAATGCAATTGTTTTTTTTTTTTTTTTTTTTCAATTTTTCTTTCTTTTTTATTCATTTTTTTTTTTTCGATTTTTTTAACACACTGTTACCAGAGCAATACAGTGTTACCATAGTAACACTGTACTACTCTGGGGAAGTGATCAGAATTTTTCTTTAACATTATGATTGCTTATACCAGTGAATTTCATTGGTATAAGCAACCTTTTACTGAATAAAACAGATTCAGTGTATTTTGTTGTGATTAGCTGTGATTTGCCAAAGGTACAGATGGGCTGTGATTGGCCCTGTCTGTACCATGTGATCAATGTGACCAATCGCAGCTAGCAACAAAATCGTATAAAATTGATGACATGAAAGGAAGCCATCTATTGTTTTTCCTGTGATCTGCTGTGATTGGTCACAGTGATCACATGGTACTGGCAGCAGGCCGGTATAGTGATCAGTCATTGGCAGTGTCCAGCGGACACAGCCGTTGACAGATCGCGTCACTGGGCAGCAGGTGAATTTGGGGAGAACATCATATGAACTGGTTAGAAAACATACATTGTCCAATAGATGTGATCCTTGTTTAAGAATGTGAAGCTTTATACTTCTCTATGCATCAGTTGTGCATCAGGCAAAGAGTTATGCCAGTTCAGCTCTAGCATTAAGGAACTCAAGGTTTTATTCAATTCTACAATTACTATTATTATTGTAGCACTACCCCCAGAGGAGCCGCTTAAGTTTGTTCAGTGCCTCTTAACCCCAGTAGCAGTCTCAGCCCCCTCTGGCACATCTGGCAATAGTGTAAGTGCAATAACCAATGAGAAACACACGTTGTGATAAAACACAGAAATTGTCTTTACTGCAATATTTCAGTGGAAAAGTAACAAACAGTAACAATATATTTGTTCAAGGAATGCAATGGGAGAGCAATAACTGAGGTTATGAGCAATATAGCTCAATACTATATTCAGGCTGCTTTCAAGGGATTCAAAACCTATGAATAACCCCAAAATCAGAGACACACTCTCATGGCAAATAAATCACAATATGGCAATCCGTATCAGATTGGTTACCTTTACTCACGTTGGCTCTATGAGTCCAGGCAGGAGGAGAGCAGAGGAATGACCCTCTTTGTGCCAGGCCTCTCCCTTCTGTCCCCTGACACCACAGGCCCAACTTTAAACACTTTATTCAAATCAACATGTAATGGTTTAACCTCTTATGCCGCGTACACACGGTCAGAATTTCCGATGGAAACAGTCCGATAGGAGCTTTTCAATGGATTTTCCGACCGTGTGTATGCCCATCGGTCTTTTTCTGTCTGAATTTCCGACGGACTTTGGATTGAGAACCTGTTCTGGATTTTCCGATCGTGTGTATGCAATTCCGACACGCAAAATTCCGACGCATGCTCGGAAACAATTCGACGCATTAAACTTCCCTTTTATAGTGCTGTCGAACGTGTTTTATGCTGCTGTGTTACAGACAGTTGGAATTTGGTGTGACCGTGTGTAGGCAAGACAGTTTGAGCGAAATTCCGTCGGAATTCCGACGGGAAAACCATCAGAGCTTTTTCCGACGAGAATTCCGACCGTGTGTACGCAGCATTAGATAGGCTGTCACACACACCCACTGTATATACAGAGCCCTGAGTATGTGTGTGCGGGTCCGTAGGGCACTAGTAGCTTCAGTCCTTATGAAGAACAGATAAAACTTTGTGTTTTCAGCTAGCCACTTTTGCTGGTGCACTTAAACTCCTGAATAGCAGGGCCAAACAACACAACTTGCCCGGATTATCAAGTAAAGAAGGCAGGATCTTTTTCAGGAAGGTGAAAGGACAATGGTGTCAGTATACAGTGTCCCTGGAAATGAGTGGCCCTGTGGCACTACAAGTGTCAGCAAGATGACTTACAGCAATTCTGTCTGTATACAGTGTCCATTTAACTTCTTCTGTGGTTCAGTGTCCCTGTTTCCTGCAAATGGGCAAAAGCCCTTTCATCCAACCCTGCGGTCAAGGCCCAAACAAATGTCCTGGAACAGCAGGCTCTCCTGGCGACCCGACTGATCACCTCACACTGGAACGTTTCACTGTTGGGATCCCCTTCTCTCAGACTGGATGTCCCGACTGGTGGCGGAGGCCTAAATCACATGGTGAAATAACCTGGGAGACAGCATCTCTCCCTTAGGTCTGATCTCTTCCTCTGCCTCATGCTTTCTGAATTCTCCTCAGGAAATCAAAATGGAGTTTCTCCTTTCCTGCTTTTAGAGCATGCTGGTCTTTTGTAGTTCCATACAGTCAGATTTTAATGTGAAACTTGAGTCCTGGAACTACATTTCCCTGTATGCTTTGCTTCCTGGTGTTAATCACTCTGTTGGCAGGATGTGATGACACAGTTATAGCTGGCACTAGAGGGAAACAGTCTCATTGCAACAATGTTGCAGAGTGTCTTTTGATACTGCAGCTAAGATGGCCAGCTCCCTGCTACATCATTACGTATTTGGCCCGTAATAATGTCTGTTATTTTATTATACCGATTTGAAAATGTGAAAATCTGAAATCAAAAGAAAATCAAGGCATACAAATCATGCAACAAGTTTCCTGCAATCACAGCTTATTATTAGTCATTGCACAGGTGGAGAGTTTTTCTACTTAGTTACCCAGTCTCAGATTTTGAATGTATAGCATTTTTCCACATAATAAACAGTGATTGAAACTGAGTGGTGTGCCCTTCTTTCTTTCTTTTGATTACTCACTACTAAGGATGAGCTGAACACCCCCGTTCAGTTCGCACCAGAACATGCGAACATGCAAAAAATTTGGACGAACATGCGAACACCGTTAAAGTCTATGGGACACGAACATTAAAAATCAAAAGTGCTAATTTTAAAGGCTTATATGCAAGTTATTGTCATAAAAAGTCTTTAGGGACCTGGGTCCTGCCCCAGGGGACATGTTTCAATGCAAAAACAAGTTTTAAAAACTGCAGTTTTTTTGGGAGTAGTGATGCTTAAAGCGGAAGTAAACCCATCGATTTAACAGTTTCCAAAAAAAAGGCATGCCGGGAATGCTAACTGCACATTGGCTGTGCTCTCAACCAAACAGTCAAACCATCCAATGGCTGGTGTCATAACGGATCACATGTGCAGCATCATGGCAGTTGAAGATTAAACAGAGGCAAAGATGGCAGCTTCCTTGGCTGAAAACGATAGGGGGGTTTACTTCCACTTTAAAGTGAAACAATACGAATTAAATATTCCTTTAAATAGCATTCCTGGGGGGTGTCTATAGTATGCCTGTAAAGTGGCACAGTTTTCCCGTGTTTAGAACAGTACCACAGCAAAATGACATTTCGAAAGAAAAAGTAATTTTAAACCGGTCACGGCTGTAACAAATTGTCGGGTCTCGGCAATATAGATAAAAATCATTGAAAAAAACAGCATGGGTTCCCCTCCAGTCCATTACCAGGCCCTTTGGGTCTGGTATAAATATTAAGGGGAACCCCAAACCAAAAATCTAAAAAAAATTGCGTGGGGGTCCCCCCCTAAAATCCATACCAGGCCCTTCAGGTCTGGTATAGATTTTAAGGGGAACCCTGCACCAAAATGAAAAAAAAAATGGTGTAGCGGTCCCCCCAAAATCCATACCAGACCCTTATCCGAGCACGCAACCTGGCAGGCCGCAGAAAAAGAGAGGGGATGAAAGAGCACCCCCCCTTCTGAACTGTACCAGGCCACATGCCCTCAACATGGGGAGGGTGCTTTGGAGTAGCCCCCCAAAGCATCTTGTCCCCATGTGCACTACTTTACAGGCATACTATAGACACCCCCCAGGCACGATATTTAAAGGAAAATTTCATTTTTATTGTTTCACTTTAAGCATTATTAAAATCACTGCTCCTGAAAAAACAGCCATGTTTAAAACTTTTTTTTACATTGATACATGTCCCCTGGGGCAGGACTCAGGTCCCTAAACACTTTTTATGGCAATAAATTGCATATAAGCCTTTAGAATGAGCATTTTTGTTTTTTCATGTTAATGTCCCATAGACTTTAACGGTGTTCCGCGTCTTTCGAATTTGCAGCGAACACATGCTTGGCGAACAGGTGAACACCTGATGCTCGAGTTGAACGTTCAACTCGAACATCAGGCTCATCCCTACTCACTGCTATAGGATAGCACCCAATGAGTAGTTATTGAGTTTCACTAGCTGACTGATCAAACCAATTACATCTGGGCTCTCCTCAAAAGGGATTTTACTATATACCCTTAAGGCCCCTTTCACACGGTCGGACCGCTCAGATCCGCCTGTCAGTTTTGACGGCAGATCTGAACGGGCGCTCCATGTTAGTCTATGGAGAGTCGGATGTCAGCGGAGACATCTCCGCTGACATCCGACCCGGTCCGATCCGCCAAAAGCAGACGTATGGCTCTACGTCCAGGTCCGTCGCTGGCGGATCGGATCGGGTGAGATCTGATGAAAACGGACACACTGTCCGTTTTCATCCGATCTCTCCATAGAGACCAGCGGCGCTCGCAGGGAGAGATCTCCCGCTGAGCCGGCGGACAGAGGCGGACTCCGTGGAAGCGGAGTCCGCCTCGTGTGAAAGGGGCCTTAAACTGTGCTTGTATTAACAACCCACTCTAGTTTTACTAGACTAGTCTTACTGTTACAGAAACAAACTGGCTGTTTACTTCCAGGGAATTGTAGAGGTAAATTTTATTTTTTTCTCCAGAATATTAAAACAAATGATTTCTTTCATGGTGTCAGAATTGTGGTATCCTCTAGGGCACATGTGTCCAACACAAGCCCCGAGGGCCAAATTCAGCCCGCCAGGCCATTTCATGTGGCCCGTTCACATCTCTTGCGGCTGCAGCAACCCCTTGTTTGCCCCCACCTTGTCTCAGCAGTTGGGGAGGACAGAACTCCACTACCAAATCCTGCGCTCCTCCATGCTGCCACAGAGAGTCTCAGTCGGACACCACACCCCAGCTGCGTTGCATAGAAAATAACTGAAATGTTTTTTCATGATACTTCAATAGAGTTACAAAGAGAAAAAAAGTAAACAATGCCTTGCAACAGGCTTATTGGGACCCATTTTTGTTCATGATTAGCTGGTTCAATTTAATAATATAGGAATGTGGTTTATGGAAATACCTGCGAACAATGCATTGTGAATGTGGAGTACAAGAACTGTATCACCTCATAATATATTTGATTAAATAGAACACAACATTTTATTACCCCCATATTAACGCACATAACAAGTGTGTCTGCATGACTCCCATACCTTCTTTTTTGTACCTTTATAATATACTTTATATTTTGTAATTCATAGTATTTCTGTGCAAATTAAATAAATTGGAGAAGAAATCGACCGGCAAATCCCTCTCCAGTTATATTCCAGTAAAAGGTTTGAGGATTTTTAGAAAATGTCAGTTATGGGATTTTTGCAAATATAACTTTCTATTTTGTGTTATAAGTGCTGTTTTCAGCCTGAATCCAAGGTGAGAATTTTCAAGTAAAGTAGATGTAAAGGATGAGTATAATGTTTAATCACCTGCATATATCTCAATGAGGGAATGTCGGTTCGTCAGATTCCACATTCTAAATGCTCTGGGCAAGGAATCTAGATTGCAATGCAGAGAGAAATTACACTGTAAAAAATAAGTTAATCAGTGCAAACAGAAGTCTAATCCACACAAATGTGAAGATTATTTGTAGAGGTTCTCAAATATAAATTCTTTCCGACTTTGTAAATGTTAATCAGTTAACTACTTCATGCTCAGTTTGTGGGGAAAGATAACCATGTAGACTAAGTAGATCAGACTCAAATGAAGCAAAATGTCAAACTACATAGGAAAGATCTGCAAAAAAGTCCAAACTTGATGTTCAGCTTGTGTTCCTCAATCTTTAAAGTAAACATAACAGAAAAACAGCAGTTGCCATTGCTGGCCTCCCTCTGAACATGCTAAGAGTAGGCAATGGTAGCCTTTGTGTCAGGGTCTGTATTTGAACCTGGAACTTCTGCTGCGTCAGGCAATGTCTCATCCTACCAAGCTACCTGGAATGCTGGACAGTTCCCTGAATGATCCTGTCTTGAACCGTGTTTGTCTTGAACCCTGAACTCTTTGTTCCTCCCATGAACTTCCTGGTTTAAGCCATGTCTCTGCACTTCCAGTTTCCCAGATTATTGTGCTCTCTCCAGCCAATATCTTGCTCTTGTCTGCTGCTGTCCATATTTTGCTACCACTCTTTATCGATCCTTGACTTTTTTCTCGACTATGTTTCTGCCTGATCCCAACCGGCAACTACTTGTTACTGACCTTTTGGCTTGTTTATATACACTTCTGTTTGTTCCTTACCTGCTTAATTTGCAATGGGACCCCGGCTTGCTCACCTCCTGGTGGGGCGATCCTTAGGATCACGACCTGGTGCTAACACACAGCAAAATCTATCTCCACCATCAGGAGCTCTGGTAAACACCTGTTAGTACTTAGACTACGCACCTCGGCTGAGCCCATGTCCTCCGCCAGGGTGACTTATCTGTGTTCCTGCTGGTTTCTGTGTGAGCTTCCCACTGCTAAAGTAACTGGTCCTCGAGCTTGACCCCTTGATTGTCACACTTTGTATCTCATAGATTTCCTTTAAAGTGGACTTATCATTGAAAAATACATTAATAAAAATTCTAATTATTCCGTAAAGCAAGTCAATATTGCCAAATGACATCATTACTGAATAAGTATGGAACACTTCTTGATATGAATAAATAAACTTGCTGTACCAAAGCTCCAGGTTAATTAGGTAGCCTAGATCATATGGTCTCTGGCAACCACTCATTATAGACTGCAGAAAGTTAGTCTTTAGTCAGACCGAACTGGGTTAACAGACTTGCAGTAAACACAGTGAAATAGATTAATTTCCCTGATGACATCCTCCTTGTTATGAAACACTTTTATCGGGGGCCTAACATGTGATGTAATCGCGCCCTTCGGCCAGACCGTGGTGGTGCTTTACATGTTTGGTCTCTTTCTATGCAGTAATTTTCACTATTATTCTTTTACACAGTATTACACAATGTGGCTTGTCCTTGTTCTTCCTCTATGTTGACTCTGAGGCTTCTTTTGATGGTTAATGACGGTGTGGAAAGAGCTTTGCTGACCATGGAGGTGAAGTTCTCTAGTATTACTATGCTTCAGATCTCTTATAACATAGAGGTCATATACTGTATATCCAATAAGAAGCCTGAGCATTAGGGATGAGCCTGATATTTAATTCAAATGTAATTTCAACTCGCCAAATTTAGAACATTATGGGGTGTTTGCAGTAAATTCAAGCACCCGCGGAAAACCCCATAATGAACGGCGAGACCATATGATCTAGGCTACCTAATTAACCTGGAGCTTTGGTACAGCAAGTTTATTTATTCATATCAAGAAGTGTTCCATACTTATTCAGTAATGACGTAATTTGGCAATATTGACTTGCTTTACGGAATAATTAGAATTTTTATTAATGTATTTTTCAATGATAAGTCCACTTTAAAGGAAATCTATGAGAAACAAAGTGTCACAATCAAGGGGTCAAGCTCAAAGACCAGTTACTTTAGCAGTGGGATCGCAGTGCATTGACGGCTGCTGATTGGCCAAAGCATGCACCTGAGCTGCATGCTTTGGCCAATCACAGCGTGCTCTGCTGTGAGAGCCTTATTAAAGAATTCAATATATTTCATAACCTTACTGGTTTAGGTGTAAATTAATTGAAATATTCGGCTTTGCCCATAAACATTCCACCATTAACAACATCATCTCTGAAAGAGAAATTTCCATTCACTTGGCGCTCTAATTCCTTTAGATCAGTGGCGGAATTATAAGGGTCGCAACAGTCGCAAGTGCGACTGGGCCCTGTAATTATCCGCCACTTCAGGGGGCCCACCGGCCGCCCGCCGGACTGAGGGGCCCACCCACCTGACTGTCCGGGCCCCGGGGTGTGCGCGACGTGATTTACTGTATAACCGTCCGTGGAGACATGCCATGGGGAGGGGGGCTTTCACCCACTGCGAGGGGAGAGACCAGCGAGAGTGTGTGCTCCGCCCCCCGCCTATCCAGAGCCAGAGACAATGTAAGGGAGGCGGGGCGGACACTAAAAGAAACTCAGACCAATACAGTGAAGGCGGGGAGGAGCTTTCTGAGGCAAGGCATTCTGGAGGAGCCTCAAGGCACGCTTGTGGAGGAACTTCTTTGCGACCGCGACGTGAAGGGTACTTACTGAGGGGGAATTGATCGATCGATTGATTGGCGGTAAGTCACCGTTTTGAATTGCAATCGATCGATCCCAACCTCCACCACCTCTGCGGCTCTGCCTCTTACTGATCCCACCCCCTCCAGTGCCACCACCCCCCCTCCAGACTGTGCCACCACCCCCCCTCCAGACTGTGCCACCACCCCCCCCTCCAGACTGTGCCACCACTCCCCCTCCAGACTGTGCCACCACCCCCCCTCCAGACTGTGCCACCACCCCCCCCTCCAGACTGTGCCACCACCCCCCCCCTCCAGACTGTGCCATCACCCCCCCCCAGACTGTGCCACCACCCCCCCCAGTGCCACCACCCCCCCTCCAGACTGTGCCACCACCCCCCCCCCAGTGCCACCACCCCCCCCCCCCAGTGCCATTACCCCCCCCCCCCCTCCAGACTGTGCCATCACCCCCCCCCCCTCCAGACTGTGCCACCACCCCCCCTCCAGACTGTGCCACCACCCCCCCCCTCCAGACTGTGCCATCACCCCCCCCCCTCCAGACTGTGCCACCCCCCCCCTCCAGACTGTGCCACCACCTGTGCCACCACCCCCCCACCAAAAAAAATCCAAACCATCATGGCCCTGTGTGAAAAAGTGATTGCCCCCCTTGTTAAAACATACTATAACTGTGGTTGTCCACACCTGAGTTCAATTTCTCTAGCCACACCCAGGCCTGATTATTGCCACACCTGTTCACAATCAAGGCATCACTTAAATAGGAGCTGCTTGACACAGTAAGGTCCACCAGAAGATCCTTAAAAGCTACACATCATGCCGAGACCCAAAGAAATTCAGGAACAATTGAGAAAGAAAGTAATTGAGATCTATCAGTCTGGAAAAGGGTTATAAAGCCATTTCCAAAGCTTTGGGAATCCAGCGAACCACAGTGAGAGCCATTATCCACAAATGGCGAAGACATGGAACAGTGGTGAACCTTCCCAGGAGTGGCCGGCCGCCCAAAATTACCCCAAGAGCGCAGCGACGACTCATCCAAGAGGTCACAAAAGACCCCACAACAACGTCCAAGGAACTGCAGGCCTCACTTGCCTCAGTTAAGGTCAGCGTTCATGCCTCCACCATCAGGAAAAGACTGGGCAAAAATGGCCTGCATGGCAGAGTTCCAAGGAGAAAACCACTGCTAAGCAAAAAGAACATCAAAGCTCGTCTCAATTTCTCCACAACACATCTTGATGATCCCCAAGACTTTTGGGACAACATTCTGTGGACCGATGAGACAAAAGTGGAACTCTTTGGAAGGTGTGTGTCCAAGTATATCTGGCGTAGAAGGAACACTGCATTTCAGAAAAAGAACATTATACCAACAGTAAAATATGGTGGTGGTAGTGTGATGGTCTGGGGCTGTTTTGCTGCTTCAGGACCTGGAAGACTTGCCGTGATAAAAGGAACTATGAATTCTGCTGTCTACCAAGAGATCCTGAAGGAGAATGTCCGACCATCTGTTCGTGTACTCAAGCTGAAACGAACTTGGGTTCTGCAGCAGGACAATGATCCTAAACACACCAGCAAGTCCACCACCGAATGGCTGAAGACAAACAAAATGAAGACTTTGGAGTGGCCTAGCCAAAGTCCTGACCTGAATCCTATTGAGATGTTGTGGTATGACCTTAAAAAGGCCGTTCATGCTCGAAAACCCTCTAATGTAACTGAATTAGGACAATTCTCCAAAGATGAGTGGGCCAAAATTCCTCCAGGACGCTGTAAAAGCCTCATTGCACGTTATCGCAAACGCTTGGTTGCAGTTGTTGCTGCTAAGGGTGGCCCAACCAGTTATTAGGTTTAGGGGGCAATCACTTTTTCACACAGGGCCATGATGGTTTGGATTTTTTTTCACCTTTAATAATAAACACCTTCATTTACAAATTGCATTTTGTGTTTACTTGTGTTGTCCTTGACTATTGTTTAAATTGGTTTGATGTTCCGAAACACTTAAGTGTGACAAACATGCAAAGGAACAGGAAATGAGGAAGGGGCAAACACTTTTTCACACCACTGTATAGTGTGTTTGTGTCAGGACCCATAGGACTTATAGTATGTTTGTGGCAGCACACATAGGACCTATATTTTCTTGTCAGCAGCACACATATAGTACCTATAGTGTGTTTGTGTCACTCAGCACCCATAGGACTTATAGTGTGTTTGTGGCAGCACACATAGGTCCTATATTTTCTTGTCAGCAGCACACATATAGTACCTATAGTGTGTTTGTGTCAGGACCCATAGGACTTATAGTGTGTTTGTGGCAGCACACATAGGACCTATATTTTCTTGTCAGCAGCACACATCTAGTACCTATAGTGTGTTTGTGTCAGGACCCAGAGGACTTATAGTGTGTTTGTGGCAGCACACATAGGACCTATATTTTCTTGTCAGCAGCACACATATAGTACCTATAGTGTGTTTGTGTCAGCACCCATAGGACTTATAGTGTGTTTGTGGCAGCACACATAGGTCCTATATTTCCTTGTCAGCAGCACACATAGTACCTATAGTGTGTTTGTGTCAGCACCCATAGGACTTATAGTGTGTTTGTGGCAGCACAAATAGGTCCTATATTTCCTTGTCAGCAGCACACATAGTACCTATAGTGTGTTTGTGTCAGCACCCATAGGACTTATAGTGTGTTTGTGGCAGCACACATAGGTCCTATATTTCCTTTTCAGCAGCACACATAGTACCTATAGTGTGTTTGTGTCAGCACCCATAGGACTTATAGTGTGTTTGTGGCAGCACACATAGGTCCTATATTTCCTTTTCAGCAGCACACATAGTACCTATAGTGTGTTTTGTGTCAGCACCCATAGGACTTATAGTGTGTTTGTGGCAGCACACATAGGTCCTATATTTCCTTTTCAGCAGCACACATAGTACCTATAGTGTGTTTGTGTCAGCACCCAGAGGACTTATAGTGTGTTTGTGGCAGCACACATAGGTCCTATATTTCCTTGTCAGCAGCACACATAGTACCTATAGTGTGTTTGTGTCAGCACCCATAGGACTTATAGTGTGTTTGTGGCAAGCACACATAGGTCCTATATTTCCTTGTCAGCAGCACACATAGTACCTATAGTGTGTTTGTGTCAGCACCCATAGGACTTATAGTGTGTTTGTGGCAGCACACATAGTTCCTATATTTCCTTTTCAGCAGCACACATAGTACCTATAGTGTGTTTGTGTCAGCACCCATAGGACGTATAGTGTGTTTGTGGCAGCACACATAGGTCCTATATTTTCTTGTCAGCAGCACACATAGTACCTATAGTGTGTTTGTGTCAGCACCCATAGGACTTATAGTGTGTTTGTGGCAGCACACATAGGTCCTATATTTCCTTTTCAGCAGCACACATAGTACCTATAGTGTGTTTGTGTCAGCACCCATAGGACTTATAGTGTGTTTGTGGCAGCACACATAGGTCCTATATTTCCTTGTCAGCAGCACACATAGTACCTATAGTGTGTTTGTGTCAGCACCCATAGAACTTATAGTGTGTTTGTGGCAGCACACATAGGTCCTATATTTTCTTGTCAGCAGCACACATAGTACCTATAGTGTGTTTTTGTCAGCACCCATAGGACTTATAGTGAGTTTGTGGCAGCACACATAGGTCCTATATTTCCTTTTCAGCAGCACACATAGTACCTATAGTGTGTTTGTGTCAGCACCCATAGGACTTATAGTGTGTTTGTGGCAGCACACATAGGTCCTATATTTCCTTGTCAGCAGCACACATAGTACCTATAGTGTGTTTGTGTCAGCACCCATAGGACTTATAGTGTGTTTGTGGCAGCACACATAGGTCCTATATTTTCTTGTCAGCAGCACACATAGTACCTATAGTGTGTTTTTGTCAGCACCCATAGGACTTATAGTGTGTTTGTGGCAGCACACATAGGTCCTATATTTTCTTGTCAGCAGAACACATAGTACCTATAGTACTACAATGGCTGGAAGACCGCCAAGGAGAGGCAGACCGTCCCGAGGCAAGAACACAGGGCAAGCAGGCTCTGTTTCTAGAGACAACAGTGCTGGTCGTGGACGTGGTCGTGCATCGTCATCAGCACGTTGCCATGGGACACGCTTGTCTTTGTTTTCGGCAGCTGGACATGTTGAGCCGCATCATGCCGAAGGCTTGGTAGAATGGATGACCAAGCCCTCCTCATCCTCTCTCACCCAGGCTCAGATGACTGGCAGAGCAGCTGCCAACGCGTACTCAATGGCATCATCAGCCACCCCTTCCCTAGACCCACCATGTCCTCCTGAGGAGTCCCCCAAACTGTTTGAGCACAGTGTTGGGTACATGCTCCAGGAGGATGCCCAACGATTCGAAGGCTCGGATGATGATACCCAGCTTGAGGAAGGCAGTAGTGTGCGCGCAGAGAGAGGGGATGCTGAAGGACAGCAATCTGGCAGTACTGTTCCACCAGCTGCAGCTTACTGCCAGGTTTGCTCTAGTGGTGAAGAGGGAGGGGATGATGAGGTCACTGACTCCACGTGGGTGCCTGAAGGGAGAGAGGAGGAGGAGGAGGAGGATGCGGCGTCACATGTCCAACGAGGCAGGATGCCCCCTGGAGGCCAGCTAGAGGCCAGCACACCAACTGTATCACACCGCAGAGCTCCGCCTGTGCAGGGCGCTGCCTCTGCACGTTATCACAAAAGTTTTTTGGTGTGGGCCTTTTTTGAGACGAGTGCATCAGATCGCACCACTGCTATTTGCAATATTTGTCTCAAGCGTATCTCGCGTGGCCAAAAAATCAGCCGCTTGGGCACCACAAGCATGAGCAGACATATGTCGACCTGCCATGCAGCTCGTTGGCAAGCACACATAAAAGACCCACACCAAAGAACAAAGCGGACCTCTCCTTGCTCCTCATCAGCTGGGATCTCCATCCCCACTATATCTTCAGTCCTCTCTGAAAGGTGCTCTGAGAGGACTGAAGGTGTAGAATTAGGTGTGTCACAACCAAGTACTTACAGTACACCGACGTCCGATTGTAGCAGGCAAATTTCCCTGCCCCAGCTGCTGGACCGTTGAAAGAAGTATACTCCCAGCCATCCACATGCCCAGCGGTTGAATGCTAGCTTGGCTAAATTGCTAGCACTTCAACTGCTGCCTTTTCAGTTGGTAGACTCGGCCCCATTCCGTGAGTTTGTTCAATGTGCGGTTCCTCAGTGGCAGGTTCCCAAACGCCACTTTTTCTCACGGAAGGCGATTCCGTCTCTCTACCGGCATGTGGAAGGCAATGTCAATGCCTCGCTGGACAGGGCGGTCAGCGGTAAGGTGCATATTACCGCTGACTCATGGTCCAGCAGGCATGGACAGGGACGGTATCTTTCTTTCACGGCCCATTGAGTCACTCTATTGGCAGCTGGGGGGGATGCAGGACAAGGTGCAGTAGTGTTGGAGGTTGTTCCGCCACCACGCCTCCAAAATGCTACTACTGGTTGTGACACACCTCTCTCCTCCACCCCCTCCTCTTCTTCTTCCTCCATGTCCTCTTCGAGTGCTCTGTCCTCGGAACCAGCGATGCTCCGTAGGCGTACAAGGGGCTACGCGAGTACGCAGGCAAAAAGATGCCATGCCGTGCTTGCGTTGGTGTGTTTGGGGGACAGGAGCCACACTGGGGCAGAGGTTCTGGCAGCTCTGCAGGGGCAGGCCGAGAGGTGGTTGACGCCACGCCAGCTTAAGCCAGGAATGGTGGTTTCTGACAATGGCACCAACATCCTCTCCGCCCTGCGACAGGGGCAGCTCACCCATGTGCCCTGTATGGCTCACGTCCTCAACCTGGTGGTGCAGCGGTTCTTGGGCAGGTACCCAGGCTTACAGGATGTCCTGAGGCAGGCCAGGAAAGTCTGTGTGCATTTCCGCCGATCTTATAATGCCAGTGCTCGGCTGACTGAGCTGCAAAAGGAGCTGAACCTGCCCAAGAACCGCCTAATATGTGACATGCCGACCAGGTGGAACTCAACGTTGGCCATGCTGCAGCGACTGCACACACAGCAGAGGGCCATCAATGAGTACCTTTGCGACTACGGCACCAGGACAGGGTCAGGGGAGCTTGGCTTTTTTTCCCCACGCCAGTGGACCATGATCAGGGATGCATGCACTGTCCTCTCACCATTTGAGGAGGCCACGAGGATGGTGAGCAGTGACAGTGCATGCATCAGTGACACTGTACCTCTTGTCCACCTGTTGGAGCATACGCTGCGTGGGATAATGGACAGGGCACTTGAGGCAGAACAGAGGCAGGAAGAGGAGGACTTCCTTGCCTCTCAAGGCCCCCTTTATCCAGACAGTGTTCCTTCTGTCCCACCATCACACAGGAAGAGGATGAGGAGGAGGAGGAGGAGGAGGAGGAGGATTGTGTGAGCATGGAGGTGGAGCCTGGCACTCAGCATCAGCAGCAGCAGTCTTTTAGGGATGATGTACAGTCCCAACAAACCAGTGGACTTGTACGTTGCTGGGAGGAGGTGGCTGGCGATCATGTCGTCCTCAGTGACCCAGAAGACTCCGGGCCGAATGCCTCAGCTAACCTACGTTGCATGGCCTCCCTGATCCTGCAAAGCCTGCGGAAGGATCCTCGTATTCTTCGGATCAAGGAAAGGGACCATTACTGGCTGGCCACTCTCCTTGATCCACGGTACAAGGGTAAGGTTGCGGACCTTATCTTGCCGTCGCAGAGGGAGCAGAGGATGAGACATCTCAGGGAGGCCTTGCAGAAAGGTCTGTGCAACGTGTTCCCAGAAACTGGGAGGTTACAAACTCCTGGTCCTGGACGACGAGTTGCTGAGGCTTCGGTCAGTAGCAGAAGGAGCGGTGGGGAAGGTGGACGTCTGACCGATGCATTCAGACAATTTTTTAGTCCGCAGCCCCAAGGTATGATCGGTTCCAGCAACCATCGCCAGCGTCTGATATACATGGTGCAGGAATACCTAGGGGCAAGGTCAGACTTGGACACCTTTCCCACCGAAAATCCTCTGGCTTACTGGGTCTTGAGGATGGATCACTGGCCAGAGCTTGCACAGTATGCAATTGAGCTACTGGCCTGTCCTGCATCCAGCGTTCTTTCCGAATGCACATTCAGTGCTGCTGGAGGATTTGTCACTGATCACAGGGTGCGCCTGTCCACCGACTCGGTTGATCGACTGACCTTTATAAAAATGAATCAGTCTTGGATCACCACCAGCTACCAGGCACCTGAAGCGGATATAACTGAATAATTTATAATGGCACATCCCTTCAAGACTGCCTATGCTGATGCTGAGTGACTGTCCTGTTATGTTCACTGACTATCCTCTTCCTCCTCCTCAATGATCCATTCCTTGATAGCTTGGAAGAACATTTTTGTTTCTGGGTGCCACCACACCAGTGCCTAAGGCACAATTTTTCACCCCCTGTATAACAGGGGTGTGTAATTACAATTTTTTAAAAAAATGCTTCGCAACAGGTGTGACTGCTGTGCTCCAAGTACAGTATCTGTGAGGGGTTGCAGTGTTGTGGCACCAGCACCAGTGCCTAAGGCAAAAATTTTCAGCCCCTGTTGGGGCGTGTAATTACAATTTTTAGGCAATGCTTTGCAACAGGTCTCATTGCTGTGCTCAGAGTACAGTATCTGTGAGGGGTTGCAGTGTTGTGGCACCAGCACCAATGCCTAAGGCACAATTTTTCAGCCCCTGTTGGGGCGTGTAATTACAATTTGTTTAAGCAATGCTTCGCAACACGTCTGACTGCTGTGCTCCAAGTACAGTATCTGTGAGGGGTTGCAGTGTTGTGGCACCAGCACCAATGCCTAAGGCACAATTTTTCAGCCCCTGTTTAACAGGGGCGTGTAATTACAATTTTTTAAACAATGCTTCGCAACACGTCTGACTGCTGTGCTCCAAGTACAGTATCTGTGAGGGGTTGCAGTGTTGTGGCACCAGCACCAGTGCCTAAGGCACAATTTTTCAGCCCTGTTCAGCAGGTGCATGCAATTACAAATCTTGATCTAATAACTCACAGCAGGGTCCATTCCTGTGCCCACCAAGAGTAACTGTCAGGGCTTACAGTCTTGTGGCAACACCGTCCACCACCATCATCACCACCAAAGGCCCAATTTTTCTGCCCTGTTCAACAGGTGCATGCAATTACAAATCTTGATCTAATAACTCACAGCAGGGCCCATTCCTGCGCCCACCAAGAGTAACTGTGAGGGCTTACAGTCTTGTGGCAACACCGTCCACCACCACCACCACCACCACCAAAGGCCCAATTTTTCTGCCCTGTTCAACAGGTGCATGCAATTACAAATCTTGATCTAATAACTCACAGCAGGGTCCATTCCTGCGCCCACCAAGAGTAACTGAGGGCTTACAGTCCTGTGGCAACACCGTCCACCACCACCACCACCAAAGGCCCAATTTTTCTGCCCTGTTCAACAGGTGCATGCAATTACAAATCTTGATCTAATAACTCACAGCAGGGTCCATTCCTGCGCCCACCAAGAGTAACTGTGAGGGCTTACAGTCCTGTGGCAACACCGTCCACCACCACCACCAAAGGCCCAATTTTTCTGCCCTGTTCAACAGGTGCATGCAATTACAAATCTTGATCTAATAACTCACAGCAGGGTCCATTCCTGCGCCCACCAAGAGTAACTGTGAGGGCTTACAGTCCTGTGGCAACACCGTCCTGTGGCAACACCGTCCACCACCACCACCAAAGGCCCAATTTTTCTGCCCTGTTCAACAGGTGCATGCAATTACAAATCTTGATCTAATAACTCACAGCAGGGTCCATTCCTGTGCCCACCAAGAGTAACTGTGAGGGCTTACAGTCCTGTGGCAACACCGTCCACCACCACCACCACCACCAAAGGCCCAATTTTTCTGCCCTGTTCAACAGGTGCATGCCATTTTTCGCAAGGATTTTCAGACATATGGCCAGGAAAAGACATGACATTAAAGCCGCAAGTGGTTTTAAATGGCTTCTTTTTTTCATTTACAAATGTCATTTTGTGCAGGACAGTTCTAAACACGGGAAACACATGCCACTTCACAGGCATACTTTAGACACCCCCCAGGTACCATATTTAAATTAAAATTTCACTTTTTTTTTTCACTTTATGCATCATTAAAATGACTGCTCCCGAAAAAACTTTAGTTTTTAAAAGTTCTTTTTGCATTGATATATGTCCCCTGGGGCAGGACCCGGGTCCCCAAACCTGTTTTATGACATTAACATGCATATTGGCCGTTGTAATTAGCAATTTTGATTTTGAACGTTCGCGTCCATTGAAACGAATAGGGTTCGAAAATTCGCGCAAACTTTCGGTCCGTTCGAAGGGTTCTAGTGCGAAGCGACCCCGGGGGTGTTCGGCTCATCCCTAGTAAACAGGACAAATAGAGAGGGTCACACTCCTTAATGGGGGCACAGACTGCAATAAAAACCTGACAAAGATCCCTCTCCACTCTACCCAAAATGTAAAATAAAAAATTGCCTTTAGTTATACTTTTAATTGTTTCACCATGGTTACATAAAGGGCTACTGTGGCTATTTTTAAAGCCATGTCTTCTAGTCCGTGTATGTATTGTGATTCGATTGGAAGATGAATTTGAATAATCCAGCAATCAAAAGCTTGCAAGGACTACCAGTACAGGGGGTATAATGGGCTATTCCTGGCTGATTGTTTTATGCTGTTTACTTCTAGCCCATCTCTGTTCATAGCTCGTAAAAAAAAAAGGAACTACCAAGTGTTATTAAGTTTAGATATTATTTCCACTAGATGCTTAAAACAGTAAAAGAAATATGCAAACACTTTATCAACTATAAGTACAGCATGTTTTATCTTCCTTAGTAAATAGGATCTCCATAGAGAGACCCAGGGAGAACAGTTGTAGTTGGGATATTTTAAACACCCACCTAAACAATAGCAGTGTATAATATAAACTGAAACCCATCTCACCCTACCTTACTGCTCTTACATAATGTTGACATCTTCCTATTAATCAGAACAAGTCTGTTCTTATAGATTATTGTTAATTTGAAAAACACACCACATTCATTAAAATAAACTTATTGCTGTTTAATTCAGTTTAAATCCAAGGAGAGAATACCGATCTCTGTATTGTAATTATTTTACTGGGATTCATTTATTTTATTCTGTCCACAGTTTACAAAGTAAAATTACTGAAGTTTTCATGGGAAAACAAAAGTAGGCACAAACGCATTTATCAGATAACTTTTAATCGTGATAGAGAGAGTACAGTTTACTATTCAGACATCAAGTTGTCAAATGCTTCCTAATGATGATTAAAGAAGAGCTCCAATCTAATTAAAAAGCAGGAGATTGTTTTAAAATAAGATTCCCTTGAAATCACTAAATATAACCAATTAAGACTGTGTATACACAGGTGTAAAAATAATATTACAAAAAGTCTATGTGTTTCTCACACCCTGGATGCTGGCAGTAGAAGGCTATATTGGGCCTAACGACTCAATATACATGAACACTTAGAAAACTGCTTACCTGAGCATCCACTTCAAATGAATGATACTTACAATACTTCCAGCATTTTTTAGACATTGATCTTGAAATACCAGTTCATTTAAAGACTCCCTTCAGCAGGTGCCATCTTTCAGGAGAAAGCTGCAACAGGACATTGGAACACCTGTAGAGCCCCCACTGTATTTCTGGCAGATCTACAGATATTTTTCTGTACTTGCAACATTTTTATGGAGATCAAACATATTGCTATCAGTTACCTGGCTGGAGACCAAGGGGCATTCCTTGCACCTCTAGTCTGCACATCCCTGGAGTGGTGAAAGGGTACATGGGGACTCAGAGTGTCAGAGTGGCATAGGTACCAACAGTCCTGAATTGGCAATGCAAACCCATAGAGATGGCTTGGAGAAAAAGAGAGCCTTGAACAGAAAGTGTTCCTGTGGAGCCGTGGACTACCAAGAACCAGATTGCCTCACACTGCTTGGTATGATAGCTGTTAGCAGCTGAAATCAGATGGGTTTGAACAGGTAGCAGACGAGCAGCAGTGACTGGTAAGTGACTGGTAAAAATAAATCAGGAGACAAGCCAGGTCATCAACTGGTAAGACAGGAGCAAGCCATTGTCTGGAGACAAGTCAGGTCAGCAACTGGTAAATGGTAACAAGCCATGCTCAGGAGACAAACCAAGTCAGCAAGAATAGGTCATAGTCAGGAGGTAAACTGAGTCAATGACAATTAAGCATAAACAGGTTTAGGTACAAAGGTTGCAGGGTAAGTAGCTGAAGATACAAAAAGGGTACGCCACTTGCCCCCATCTAAAGCTGGCTATCGCGGTAAGAAGCATTGGAAGGCTAACAACAGTTATAAACAAGGCCAAGGAAAAAAACAAGCTTAACTTATCCTTGTTTATAACTGTTATTAGATACCAGATACCAGAGTGCCTTGACAAGGCTCTGTGGTTTACGCATGCATTTGCAAATGTGTGCAGACTAAACCCCTGCTTTTAACGCATACTGTTAGACAGGTTTACTTGGTTGTCTGCAGGCTGGTCCGTAAGTTAAGCTTGTCTTTTTCCTTGGATTTATCCTTCGCCTTGTTTATGACTGTTCTTAGCCTTCCAATGCTTCTTACCGTGATAGCCAGCTATAGATGGGGCAAGTGGCATACCCTTTTTGTATCACTGTTGTGTTTTATTGTCAGGCAACACACCTTTGCAGCCATTGTGCTATATGTTGGGTGTTCAGTGTGCCCCTGTACCTTTAAGAAGGGGTGGCTCCCCTTCAGTCCACCTGCTCTCACCTATCCATCAGAATGCATGTGCCTCCACTATGGGGACAATTATAAGTTAGTGTTAGGTACCACAGATACCAGGGTGCCTTGACGAGGCTCTGTGGCTTACGCATGCATTTGCAAATGTGTGCAGACTAAACCCCTGCTTTTTTTTTTTTTTTTTCTTCTCTTTTCTTTTTTATTTTTTTTTTTTACCACTTCAGAAAGAGTATTCGTGGGTGAGTGTCAGCTATGCCCGCATCTCCATCCCTCTAGTTGTCTTAGCATCATTAGTGGCTTGTTTCATTCTCCCCCCTTTTTTTTTTTTTTTTCCCCCCCCTGGGGTTGGAGGGGGATAGGGGTCCTGAGTCGGGCATCCATGAAGTTTACAAAGCCCAAGAATACATATATACATCCGACATCCCACCCAGCCTCCATTCCCCCTCCGCTTCCTTTGTCCTAAATCCCGTTCCATCATTCTTCCAGTTAACCCCCCTGGGGGTTTTTATTTTTATTTCCCCCCCCCCCTCCCCCCTATCCCCCCCACACCCCCGCCCTCCCCGTCCCCGTCCGCTGTTTTTGCTGTTGTAAAGTGGCCCTTTCTCCTCAGTATCTTCTCCCACCCTTGGTGTCTGCCTTTCCGTGGCTAGATCTCTTTTCGGCTCTGCCCCCAGGAATCATCGGTTGTCACGGCTGCACTCGCAAAGCCTCCCTGTAGCTCCAAGACCTCTTGAATTTTCTCCAACTCTCCCATCTAGCCCTCGTGGCCTCTCTGTCCTCCTCTCCTGTGTACAGCACACATTCCATCGTGTACGTGGACTCCACTGCATCAACCCATTCCCATAAGGGTGGGCTTTCCTGGTCCTTCCACCTCCTTGGAATGACCCTTTTGGCCGCGTTAAGCAGATGGGGAATCAATGAGCCTTTATATTGTTTGATTTCCTTGGATGTGGCATGCATAAGTGCCACCCAAGGGTCGTTTTTTACCTCTATCGTTGTTATTTCTTTTATGTATTTTAGGATAGTCTCCCAGAATTTTTTGATTTTAGGACACCCCCACCATATATGACCCATTGTGCCCCTTTGATCACACCCCCTCCAACAGTTCGCAGATGTATCTGCCTGAAAATTGCTGACCCTGTCTGGGGTTCTGTACCACCTAGCCATACACTTAAAGTTTGTTTCTGCAGTTCTCGCATCTACCGCTGACCCGTGTGCTAACTTTAAAATTTTCTTACTTGTGCCTATTTCTAATTGTGTTCCTAGTTCGCTTTCCCATTTGGTAAGGTATGGCGGCATCTCCGGTCTATCTCTTTCTAATAACAGTTTGTATATTCTAGATATTCTTTTTTTTGAGCATTCTGCCGTAAAGATTTTCTCTAATTTTGTTAGATCCTTAGCCTCCCTTAATGGGCTAGGAAGAGAGCCCACGAAGTGGGTTAGCTGGAGATGCCGCCATCCATCTATGGAAAAAGCCTCATTATTCTGTAACTCGTGCAGTGTCATAACCTTCCCCTTGCTAATAACTTCCCCTAATCTCGTGCAATCCTTTCTAATCCAATCACCTCCTATTTCCTTTAACCCTGGCGGGAAAAAAGGATTTTCTTTAAGTGCTATGAGTGGCGAATTATAATTTTTGTTGAATATTTTATAAATTTTATCCCAGATTTTCAAAGTCGTGATGGTGATTATATGTGTTTTTTCTCCCAGTGTCCGGCTTTTCGGGGGGTTCCACACAATCTTCCCCAGCCTAGCTTCACTCAGTGCTTCCTCCAATCTAACCCATCTTTTAGTGTTATCTATTTTGCCCCATTCTGCAATTCTTAATAGTGCTATAGCATGGTAGTAGCTTTCTATGTCTGGGACCGCGAGACCACCCAGACTTTTGTCTTGTTTTAGAACTTGGAGGGAGATTCTATGTTTTTTGTAATTCCATATGAAATTCATTATAATAGCTCTTAATTTACCGAGGTACTGTTTTGGGAGAGGGAGGGGGAGCATCTGGAATTTATATGTGATGACTGGTAAGATCATCATTTTTACTGAATTAATCCTGCCTATCCAGGATAGAATTTTTCCCTTCAGCTCTTGGCATTTTTTTTTTATGTCTTCTAGGAGTGGGATATAATTTATTTTGTATAATTTCCTCAGGTTGTTGGCCAGTTCTATTCCTAAATATTTTATCCTTTTTTTCCAGACGAAACTAACTGTTTTCTGTAGGTTCTGTTTCTCTATTTTATTTAGGTTAATATTAAGGATAAATGTTTTTGAGGCATTGATTCTAAAGTTTGTTAGTTCCCCATATTCCTTCAAGATTTTAAGCAATATGGGGACTGACTTCTGGGGTGAGCTTATGTAAAAGAGGACGTCGTCCGCGAAGGCCGCAAGTTTGTGCTCTTCGCTGCCGACTTTGCAGCCTTCCACCTCTGGGTTTCCGCGAATTGTAGCTAACAGCGGTTCCAAAGATAGAATAAAAAGGAGAGGGGAAAGTGGACAGCCCTGCCTGGTGCCATTAAACAGTTCGAACTCCGCGGAGGTCGTTCCATTGGCCTTGATGTTAGTTTTCGGATGATTGTATAGGGTTTTAATTTTTTGAATAATTCTGGGTCCAAAACCCATCTTCTGTAGAGTGTTAAACATGAACCCCCAGTCTACTCTGTCGAACGCTTTTTCAGCGTCTATCGAGAGAAGTAGACTGGGGGCTCTCGAGTCTCCCATCCTCTGTATGGCTAGCAATGTCCGGATCCCATTGTCCCTCCCCTCTCTGCCCGGGACAAACCCGACCTGGTCCGGATGGATCAGTGTGCCCAGGTGACCCTTTATTCGATCCGCCAGTATCTTTGGGTATAGTTTTGTGTCAAAATTTAATAAGGAGATGGGTCTGTAGTTCGAGCACACCGATCCATCCTTCCCATCCTTCCTCAAAAGAGTGATCGTAGCTTTTAGGGCCTCTTCGCTCATTTCATAGTCTATCCCTAGTCCATTCATATATCGCAGCAATCTCGGTATAAGAATCTCTTTGTACGTTTTATAATATGAGGCCGTGAAGCCGTCCGGGCCCGGGCTCTTCCCTATTGGAGAGTTGTTAATGGCTGCTAGGATCTCCTCCTCAGTTATTGGCCTCTCAAGCTCATCTCTCTCCTCCTCCCCTAGAACCATTAGCCCTGCCCTCTCTAGGAACTCTGATGTTTTCTGGTTATTTCCTATGCTGTCGTTGTTTCCCTTGGTTTTCACCTCGTAAAGTTCTTTGTAATAGTCTCTGAATGTAGAGGCTATTTCACTAGAGGTGAACTTCATCTCCCCGTTTCTTGTTTGAATTTTTTCAATAAAATTTCTGGTTTTCTTTTTTTGTAATTTCCTTGCTAAATATTTCCCTGGCTTGTTGCCCCATATATATTGTTCCCTGGCCAATTTATTAAACTTCTGTCTAACTTCCTGTTCAGCTAAGTCTTTCAGTTCCTCTCTCTTATCTGTAAGCTCTATGTATATGCTCTGGCCCAGTGCCCCCCCAGATTTGTGCTTTTGCTCCAGAGTTCCAATCTCTGCTATCAGAGCCTGCGTCTTTCCCATCCTCTCCTTTTTCTTCCATGAGGCTTTAGCTATCAGGAGCCCCCTAATGAACGCTTTATGAGCGTCCCACAGTTGTGCCTCTGAAACCTCTCCGTTGTCGTTGATTTGAAAGAACCATTCTAACTCCTTTTTAATATAATCCCTAATTTCTTTGTCGTGTAACAATTCAGGATTGAGTTTCCATCCGCTAGAGGGTTGTTTGTGTTCGGGGAATCTTAGCCTCATGGATACCGGCGCGTGGTCCGATAGGGAAGCTATTCCGATTTCGGTTTCTTTGATCCTTTCCAGTATACCATGGTCTATTAAAATATAGTCCAGGCGAGAGTACATCTGGTGGACAGGGGAGAAGAACGAGTAATCCCTCGACTGCGGGTGCTGGATCCTCCACACATCCAACAGTTGGTCCTCCGATAGTTTTTTTTTGATCCGCTTCAGTTGTATGTTGCCCCTCCCCGTGCCACCAGACGTACTGTCCTTCACGGGGTCCATCACAAAATTGAGGTCACCCATCAGAATCAAATATCCTTTCCTGAAGGCCCTTAGCTTACGCAGAATTGCTTCAAGGAATAAGATAGGTTTGGCGTTGGGGGCGTAAACATTGGCCAGTGTAAGTTCTACCCCTAGGAGGGAGCCCCTAAGAAATAGGTACCTCCCCTCGGGGTCCGTCCTTCTCTCCTCCACCTTGAAGTCGATGTCCCTCGCAATCCCAATAGCCACTCCTCTTGCCCTACTCGAGATGGTATCTCCATAAAACCAATTTGGGAGAGCTGGAGAAAAAAGTCTAATACTTGAGGAATGTGCCAGGTGAGTCTCTTGCAAGAACACTATTCCTGCGCCATATCTCTCTACTTCCTCCAAAATTTTAGATCGCTTGCCGGGAGAGTTTAAGCCTTTCACATTATATGATAAAAATTTGATTTCTATGTCCTTCATTTATTTTTTGGGATTTTATTTTTCTTTTTTTTTTTTTTTTTCCCTCTGATGTATTGATGGTGATAACAGCCCCACAGCGGACGTGGCCCTCCCCTCCCTTCCTCCCCTCCCACCCCTCCTCTCCCTCCCCTCCCTCCCCCCTCCCCCCCCCCCCCCCCCCCTCCCCCCCTCTCTTACCCCAACAAGGGTCCCCAAGTCATTGGGGGCCATCCTTTGTGGCTTCCCCTAGACTCCGGATTCCTGGTGAGGTGGAGTCTGTTTAGCCCACCCCTCCCCCTCCGCGGCCCGGACTCGGGGCGCAGAGGGGAAGGGGGTAGGGCCGATTTGAACAGAATTCTTTTACAACTATACGTGGACTCTCGCCCCTCGTCCCTCCCCCCCCCACCCCCCCCCCCAGGGTCCCCTAGGCCCTCCATTTCAATCCAGCCCTGTAAGTTCGGGACTGGGATCCCGAGTTTTATGCAGAATCCCTGCGCTTCCTCCGGGTACCTCAGCCTGGCCGTGCACCCCTCTTTTGACCCTATTAGGCATGAGGGGAAACCCCAGTTATATCTTATGTTTTCCCTTTTCAATATTTCCAGCAGGGGTTTCTGGTGTCTCCGTCTTTCAAGGGTTCGGGCCGATAGGTCTGCGTAAACTTGAATTTCAGCGTCCTTATGCAATATGGGAGACTTATTTTTTATTTTGGCCCACAGGTCCTCTTTTTCTTTAAAGTGGCTAAATCTGACAATTATGTCCCGGGTCCGCTCTGCACCCCCCCTTTCGGATCTTCCTACTCGGTGTATCCTTTCTATATGGGGAAAGTGGTCTGGGTCCTTGCCACTTGTGGGTCCCAGGATTTCCCATAGTTTTCTTTCTAGGTCTTCCCCTCTTTGTTCCGGGACGGCACGCAGCCTCAAATTTTGTCTCCTGTCCCTATTTTCTTGATCCTCTATCTTGTAGAGGGTATCTCTCTGAGTGAGGTAGGCGCTTTTTAATTGCGTTTTCAGCTTCGCGATTTCCAAATCTATAGAGTCCGCTCTCCCTTTCACCGCTTCAACCCTGGACAGCAAATGACCCATATCCTCCCGTAGGGCACTAATTTCCAGTTTGATTACGTTTTCCAGGCGTAATAGCATCGCCTCCATTTCTCGTTTATTAGGGATGTGGGTTCCTGCTTGTTGATCCTCCCCTCTACTAGGGTCAGTCTCAGTCTCCATTGTGAGGTCCGCTCTGGAGTCGTTAATTTCTCCTTCTGCCCCGCCCCTACTCTCCGGGGAGGCTCCGGCCCGGGTTTCTTTTCCCAATGTTTTTGGGCTTGCGCCCTGTCTTAAATAATGTTTAATTGTGCTTGTCTCCCCTTTGCTGCCTTTGGTGGTTGCTTTCTTAGGTTGTTTAGCTGGATCTTTGCTCATATTGGCCGTCTTAATGGGTCTGATTCTCTTCCCCAGTTTTGTTGTAGACTTAGGCCTCCTGGGCCCTTTTCTCCCTCCTACCTTTTAGTGGGGTCCTTGCTTTAAAGCTGTCTTTTGCCCCTTAGTAGTTTAAAGCTTTTTTAGATTCACGGTCTGTCCCAGGGCCGTCTAGAGCGCCTGAATTGGGCCCCTCTCTATGTTTCCCCGACACCAAGTTGGTATCTTGTGGTGATTAGGACCAGTTTGCCCCTTTAAGGTCTATTTGGTCTGAAGTCGGATGTCCTTATCCGTCTCTCAGAGTCCTGTCCGGGCTTCTTGGAGGTATTTTTTGTTGCTTATATCCCCCTGGGCTTTAAGACCCGGGGCTTCCTTCTAAGTGCCCCTTTAATATATATAGTCAGGTTTACAAAGGGGGGGGCCTTTTCTGCTTGTAGGATCTTTGAATGGGGCACAAAACACTTTACGCAATGGCTAGAGCTATTATATTTGGATGGGGGAGTTTATTCGCCCCTCCTGCCAATTCACTTCCGCAATAAACCGTTTACGCCTTTTCAGTGTCCTGCCGGATGACTCTACTAGTAATATCAATAGGTATTTACAATATTACAAGGGGTCACTGATCTTAATGACATGGGCTACGTACAAACATGAGATTTTTTTTTAGTTTATCCTTAATGTCATATTTTAAGAAAAGCCTGGAGTTTAAACCACAAAAATAAAAAGAAAGAAACATACGCAATCTGAGGAATCGATCTTATTCAGACATCTGTCACCAAGCTGAGCCACGGTGGCCCATAGGTCTTTGTAGATACCAGTCAGAATCGCACTTTCATTCCATAGTGCAGCAATTGGTGTATCGTAGTATATCTTCATAGACACCGCTCCGTATCTCACTTTCATTCCATAGTGCAATTTTTAGTGTGTAATAATTGATCTTCCTAGACACCAGACAGAGTCGCGTTTTCATTCAGTAGTGTAGCTTTTATAGTGAGGAAAATAGCACTTCGCAGGCCCCAATCAGGGTCACTCTTGCAATCCTTTGTGCAGCTTTTAAAATATGTAGTGTCTATGGGGCAGATTCAACAGTTTTTATTTCAGACAATTTTCCGCCATTAAGAACTATGATGACCATAATCTTCCCATGATCATGGGTTTTTTAAAACCTATGTGCACCCGTGTAAATATATAGTACTTCATACAATTACTTCGGAACTCCAGTTTTGTCCAGACTGCATTCAAAGGAAGGGGGGTCAAACCGCCTCATTACAAGATTGTCAGCTCTGGGGCCTAGTACGCATCGACATCTACCTGGTGCAATTTAGGCATATGTACCGGTAAGTTTTCACACCGCCACACATACAAAAGCATGACCAGGGGGCATACCAGGCGCTAATAGCTACTCCCCTTTTGATATAGGGTCTGTTTAGGCTGTGGCCCGCCTATCCCCTCTCAGGGGAGGGGGGGGGGGTGATGCCCCAATGCGGGCAGGGGGGCAAGGAAAGATGGGGGCACCCAGACAGAACAGAGAAGCGGGGGGCCGGGTCTCAACAGGTGATTTGATCAAAATCGAGCAGGATGCAGGTGGGTCTTTCACAATCCTAAGAGCGCTGGGCCTGGCTTCTAGGTACTGGACCTCTCTTACTTCAGGGGCCTTTTGACCTGCCCCCAGCAACAACCAGACCAGTCTTGCAGGCCAGAAAGAACGGAAGGAGAAAAAAACAAAAAAGATACAGTAGCCCAACTGCAACCGGGGGATAAAGACACAATCAAACTCTCCAGAAGCAAAAAAAGAAGAAAAAAAAAATGTCCTATCATATTATCCGGTCCTGGAGCTGCTCTCTATACCACAGATCAGTAATTTGGATTGTTCTTACCTCCATACGATACCAGGTCCAGGGAGGGTGGGTTACATACTCACGCTTGTTGAGTCTTAGAATAGCTGACAGCGTTTGTTTTGAGGCTGGCTGTGGGTCCGATGCGCTGTATTCCGGGAGGAGGGTCGGAGGGGGGGGGGGGCGGGAGCGAAGAGCAGGGACCACGGGTCTCGGTCGGCGCCGCTGCTTTGCCACTTGCTTTACATTCCTCTTCACAGTGGAGCCCCTACATCCCGCAGTCCTTCTTCCCGGGAGGGCGGGGAGGCATCCGCCTTCTCACAACAGCGGAGCGATCCCGCAGCCTCCCTCCCTACACGTCTGTTCTCCTCAGCCCTTAGGCACAGACTCCTCCCTCCGTACGGACGCTACGTCCGTACGTCCATTGTGCTCTAAACCCCTGCTTTTAACGCATACTGTTAGACAGGTTTACTTGGTTGTCTGCGGGCTGGTCGGTAAGTTAAGCTTGGCTTTTTCCTTGGATTTATCCTTGGCCTTGTTTATAAGTAGCTAAAGACCTTTACTGTCACAGCTCTGATTTTACAGAATAGAGGGTGATCTGTATAGATATGCTATTCAGGCTAGTCTTTTGTGGGAAACACTAATCAACAAACAACCAACAGGGATGTACTGAACCTACGCATCAGACATATCATGGCCTAAAACAAAACTTTGAATTAGTATCTATATAAAACACAGTATAAGAAGTATAGATGTCAGAATTCAAGTATGACCTTACTTATAGGGAAATATGGGTATATAACAAGGGCATGATATAATAATCCTGGATTTTGTGCACAAGTATCTCCATCCAGAGGGAGATAGCGAAACTGATCACAGGCCAGCAGATTTATTTACATGGCAGCTCACTTCCTCGTAGAATGTTAATAGATTGGTCAGGCAAGAACGATCCTTCATGAATCCGTGCTGATTAATACTAATGATACTGTTTTCATTACTAACATCTTGGATATAGTCCCTTATCATCCCCTCCAATAACTTGCAGACTATTGATGTTAGGCTAATTGGCTTGCAGTTTCCAGGGATATAGCTCTGTCCTTTTTTAAATATTGGTACCACGTTGGCTTTTCTCCAATCAGCTGATACCATTACAGTCAGTAATCTGTCCATAAAAATTAGGAACAATGGTCTAGCTATCACCTGGCTGAGTTCCTTAAGGACCCTTGGGTGTAAGCCATCTGGTCCTGGTGACTTATTTATGTTAAGTTTTTCAAGTCTATTAATGATACTGGCTTCTGTTAGCCATGAGGGTACATTCTGTGAGATGTTATTAGCATTACAATCTTGGTTACTATACCCCCCCCGCCTTTTCCTTTGGGAAAACCTTTGCCTTCTCTTTGTCTTTTGTAACCAAGTTCCCTTCATCATCCTTTATGGGTCCAATATGTTCTGGCCTGACTTTCTTACTGTTTATATATTAAAAGAATTATTATATTTTTTTTTACTCTCCTCTGCTATGTGTCTTTCGTGGTCTATTTTAGCTGATACATGTACCCCCTCCAGTTTATGCTGCCATTAACAATAGTGTATATGTTTTTTTTTTTTTTTAAATGATAAGGCTAACTATCTTTTCCCACACCGCTGCTATGTGGTCATGTAATCCCCCTGTGTTTCACAGGGGAAACTCGTCCCTTACGCTTCTCTTAATAGATCGGGGAAGACGAGCGGAAGGGGATCCCATGACCGCACAGCTGCAGTGTGAGAAAAGGTATTTAGCCTTTTCATTTAAACAAAACACTTACACTATTGTTAATGGCATCATGCTCCGGAGGGGGTACATGTAAAGCCGCATAGTGACTTTACATGTATTACATAGATACATGTAAAGTCACATTCTTTACACGAAGCTCGGAATGTCTGGCACGGTATGCCGGACCTTCAGAGCAAATGTGCCGGTGATGTCAGCGGCTGCATGCAGGGTGAATATCTCCTAAACTGTCCACATTTAGGAGATCGTCATTTTACCTACAGGTAAGCCTTATTATAGGCTTACCTGTAGGGAAAAATAACAAAGCAGGCTTTACTACTGCTTTAATCCAGTTTTCATACTGGCATATTTTTATGTACCCTCCATCTGCAATTAGAATCAACAGGTTCTATTAACACACAAATGCCTCAAGCTGATTTTTAGGCTTTTATAAGAACAAGTGTATGTAAACTATGTAAGTGGATATTTTAGGTGGCTTTTAATTAGGTGGTTATTTTCAATTACCATATATAGTATATAAGTGATTCCTACTGGTCTTTGCCTTAAAAGTAGAAAGAAAAAACACACTGTAAAAAAAGACTGTTTATTTTTATCTGTCCTACCTCTTGGTAGAGTTTTCAACTTCAAACTTTCAGGTGTGTCCAATGCGTGGGGCTCTGTCACAAGATGTGATCCTATCTGACAAACCCCTACATCACTACATGACACAGCCATGCCAATGACTGAGCCTGTGAGAGGGAAGTGAGAGAACCAGCGCCACTGCAGAGAGGCATAGTGCTGGATCGATACAGGACTCAGGTAAGTATTTAGAGAGGGAGTGGGGGGAACAACTAGTGCAAGATTTTTTTTACTTTAATGCAGGTAATGCATTAAGTTAAAAAAAAAAAAAGTCTGCCTTTAAAACCACTTTCAGGCCCTCAACCCATAGCACATGCTGATGCCCAGTAACAGTGGCTCTCTCAAACACACACACACACACATATATCCCCTCCCAGGGGGAGAAGCCCCAGGGGAAGAGAGAGACTGATAAAATTCTCCAAATATTTATCTTCTCCCCAGCCACACCTTCTGGGCCAGCCTCCCAGGGATTGGCGAGGGTCAGATAATTATTCATAACCCAGTGATTGATCCTTCCATTCTATTTCTGGAATATTTAAATCATGGTCAGACTTGAAATGTGAATTGCAGCTCAGCTAACTCCAGCAGAGATATATACTAAATTTAGCCAGCCCAGGGCAGGGGGTAATACACACATGTATCACATAACTCAGTTAAGAGATTCTTCTTTTAAAGAAACATTCACACTTGCAAATACACTCTGTCCGCAATCAGCTGCGAAAACCCCATTGGGGTTACAGCCAAAAAACAGAGCTTAATTTTACTTAAAAGTAAAAGACTTTATCTTCAGTAACTTTTATTATAAATAGACATTTCAAATCATTATTGTTTTTATCATTAGTAATTTAGAATTTCATAGATTAGTGACAGAGTAGTACATTAAATGTAAGCAACATATGAAAAATAAAAAACTTCAATCCTTGTATGGGCTTAATTGTAATATTTAAAACAGGTTTTAATTATGGCTGGGGAAGCAATGCACTCCATTAAGGACTGTGTGACAGCTGTTCATGCATTGTATCTGTAGAAGGCTTAGTGATGCCTAATCTGCATACAGAATGAGATAAGTCGCGGAACACTTTTTGAAGTGAAAATGGAAAGGACTACTGTCAATCACCGCTGAGATTTAAGCAGGAAAGTGTCGGAAAGTTTCAGAAAATCCTCCAATGCACAAAAAACAAATCAGTTTAAAATGTGAAGAATCTGTCTTCTTCAATATGCAAAAAATATCACAAAATGAAAAGGCTAAGACTGACCCTACACACAGAACTAAATTACAATTCCAAAAGCTAAACACATGGCGTCAGAGGGGGGCTGGAGTCACCCGTTTACATCACCGGGTGGCCCGGCCCTCAGCTATATAACAGCTGTCAACGAAAAGAAGTGTCACTTGGCAGGAGCCTCCCATGGAGGGGGAGTTGTTGCATTTTTTTTCTTTTTTCGGTCCGTCGGGCGGCGTGAGATGGATCTACATCTTTTTTATTTTTTTATTTTTTAATAAAGGACTTGTCCCAAAGTGTCTCCTGTTTTTTTTTTAGTGAAATGGTAGGGGTACAATGTACCAGTTACAAATTCACATGGGGGGTGGGATCTGGGGGTTCCCTTGTTAAAGGATGCTTCCAGATTCCGATAAGCCCCCTGCCCGCAGACCCCCACAACCACCGGGCAAGGGTTGTGGGGATAAGGTCCTTGTCCCTATCAATATGGGGACAAGATGTATTGGGGGTGATTCCAAAGTACCCCCCATGTTGAGGGCATTTGGCCTGGTACAGTTCAGGAGGGGGGCGCTCTCTCGCCCCCCCTCTTTTTTCCTGCGGCCTTCCAGGTTGCGTGCTTGGATAAGGGTCTGGTATGGATTTTGGGGGACCCCTACACCGTTTTTTTAAATTTGGCGCAGGGTTCCCCTTGAAATCCATACCAGACCTGAAGGGGCTCAAGGGCTCCAGGGGCTCAGTCTGCCCCTGGAGGTGCCCACATTATATTATGCAGAATAGAGGCAGTTTATGCCCTGCGGAGGCAGTGATCTATGTCATTCCTGCCGGAAGTTGATGTGGCTATATCAGAGGACTCCAGTGCTTGCCAGGATCAGAGAGCAATCATGAAGTCTTGGGGATGATGGCAGTGACAGGCACTCCAGCCACCTCTCCTCCTGGGGAATTCAGTGGAGGGGCGGGGCCACAGTATACATCCCTGCCATGGGGGACAGAGGGAGACTGGGAGAGAGCTGGATGCTGCAGAATGACAGAGCAAAATCATCATGGGGATAGCCACCTGACCTGCCTTGTGTGCAGCAGCAGGTCAGTGTATAATCACAGCAGTTTAGTGTGTGTCTAGAATTACCAGCCAGGCTGACTGAGTGTTCCTTCTTGCCCAGTGCCTATCGGCCAGGTGCACACTGATATCTGCCACTCAGTGTACAGATATCAGTGTTATTTATAAGGAATAGCACATAGTGAGTAATATTCCCTATATATAACACTGCTATCTGTACACTGAGTGCTTTTGCCTAACACTGACATCTGTACACTTCGGTAGGAAGAATGCCCCTTACATTGGTGGTCAGTGAGAAGACTGTCCCTTACATTGGTGGTCAGTAAAAAGAATGTCTCTTACATTGGTGGTCAGTGAGAAGACTGTCCCTTACATTGGTGGTCAGTAAAAAGAATGTCTCTTACATTGGTGGTCAGTGGGAAGAATGTTCTTTACATTGGTGGTCATTAACCCCCCTGGCGGTATTCCTGAGTCTGGCTCGGGGCGGGAACTTTAGTACCAAAAGCGGTAACCCCGAGCTCGCATTGCAGGATACAGGGGGAAGTTACTTACCTTGTCCCCTGGATCCTGCGATGTCTCCCCGCTGTGTGTGTGAGCCGTCTGCTCGCTCGATTTACACAGTGCCAGAGTGCCGCTGATCTCCATTCCCTGCGACGTTACAACGCACGGGAGCGGAGATCGGCGCCAAATTCAAAAACGTTAAAAAACGCAATACACATACAGTACTGTAATCTTACATTACATAAAAAATACACATCCCCTTTGTCCCTAGTGG
This sequence comes from Lithobates sylvaticus, assembly GCA_028564925.1. Taxonomy (NCBI): domain Eukaryota; kingdom Metazoa; phylum Chordata; class Amphibia; order Anura; family Ranidae; genus Lithobates; species Lithobates sylvaticus. The sequence goes on along the minus strand of CM053029.1, from coordinate 211,777,399 downwards.
TCTGCCCAGTGCCCTGCATGTCATTTTATATAATAAATAGATTTTTTTCTGCCTGGAAACTGTAAAGTGTTCATAGCAACCAAAAAGTGTCCCTTTATGTCAAAAGTGGTTTTAGACCAGCTAGAAAACAGTGATAATAAATTAGAATCACAATTCATCATCAAACACTAAATTTAATGAAAGCGACTATTCTGCAACTGATCAAATTTCAGTGTTTTTGATTTGATTACATTATTGAATCATTTTTATATATATTTTTATTATATTATAATTTATGATTTTGTTTAAAACTGTAGACATACCCGGGATGTCTACTACACTCTGGTTTGTACAGATTTAAGTGAGTTATTCATAAGAATTGCAGCCTACAATATAAAAACGCCAAATTTCTATGCAAAATAATTGTACCGCTTTTGGTACAAAATTCCAGACATAATCATACCGCCAAGGAGGTTAAAAAGAATGTCTCCTTACATTGGTGGTCAGTGAGAAGAATGTCTCCTTACATTAGTGGTCAGTGAGAAGAATGTCTCTTACATTGGTGATCAGTGAGAAGAATTTCCCTTACATCGGTGGTCAGTGAGAAGAATGTCTCTTACATTGGTGGTCAGTGGGAAGAATGTGTCAGGGCTGGGCATAGCCCTTCCTTTTCTGAGCTGGCCGCTTGGCTGTCGGTTAATTGCCAGCTCCTATCTCTCCACAGTGACTCATGTGTTGATGATATCCTGCTTGTCAGTCCTGCTTACTTAAACCGTCCAGCCCAGATCTTCTCTGCCTTCACCTGGTCAACATCACAGAGACTCTCTCCTGTGTGTCTGTTAAAGACTTGCTTGGCTGACGTCCCTTCTGGTTCCAGATCCTGCTTGCTGTTCCACTACGCTGAATCTCTGGTTTCCTAAAATCCTGGCCTGTTCTGAAGTACGCTGATCTCTGGCTTCCTGACATCCTGGCTTGTCTGACTATCCGTTACGGTTACCGAACTTTGGCTAAGTTTTGACTATGTTTGTTCTATTTACTGTTATTATTGTGTGGGATTTAATTGTACTTCTGTCTCGGTCTGATTCATGATTTCTGACAGAATGTCCCTTACATTGGTGGTCAGTGAGAAGAATGTTCTTTACTTTGGTGGTCATTGAGAAGAATACCTCCTTACATTGGTAGTCAGTGAGAAGAATGTTCCTTATATTAGTGTTTGATGTCAAGAATGCCTCATACATTGGTGGTTGATAGGAAGGATGCCCCTTATTTTGGTGATCATTGGAAAGAATGCTTCTTACATTGGTTGCTGGTGAGAAGAAAGTCCCTTACATAGGTGGTCAGTGAGAAGAATGTTCTTTACATTTGTGGTCATTGAGAAGAATGTCTCCTTACATTGGTGGTCAGTGAGAAGAATTACTTTGGTGGTCCTAGTACATACATTAGTCTGTACTAATGGAGGTGAGGGGTCTGTCCTGGGGGTCTGTACTAATGGAGGGGGTGGTTTGTCCTGGGGGTCTATACTGATGGAGGGAGGTCTGTACTGAGGAAGGTCTGTACTGAGGGAGGGGTTTATACTTAGTGGAGGGTCTGCACTGATGGATGGGGGTCTATACTTAGTGGAGGGGGGTCTGTACTGGGGCGACTATAGTTGGTGGAAAGGGGGGGTGACACCATGTTTTACCACACCTGGTGACACCAACCCTAGTGACGCCACTGCAGCTGCAGGCTCTTCTTTCCCCCACACTCTCCCTCTCCTCCTCGCATGTGCTGCTGTACTAGTGAGCGGCGCTTGCCAGCACAGCCGCCCACTATGTTTCTTCCCCTGCCTTCATATCAGCCAGGGAAGAAATAGAATAGAAAAAGGAGCAGAGAAGAGGATTGTGGGACATGTAGTCCCGAGGACTGGCAGCCCCACTGTAACACGGAAACTGCAGTCCACACAGCATGTTCAGCTGAATGGGAGAGAGCGAGAGAGCCAGGAGCCTGGGAAAGCTTTCAGGGAAGTACACCCAGGACTCCAGAGGGAGAGGACAGTGCTGAGGGAAAACCATAAGAGAGAGAACCCTGCTGCCCTGTGCCACCAGAGGAAAAGCCACACAGCCTAGCGCCATCCCTGGCGGAGAATACAGATCTGAGTGCTATCCAGTGGAATCGCCAGGGGCAATTCAGAGTGAGCTGACTCTTGATCAGAGAAACCGTTGTTGCTGTATTGCTGGGTCAGTTGAGAGGGCCGATCGGCCATTATCTACTAACGTCCATAGGAACTGCAGTCTCTGACCATCTCCTGTATTAAATCTGCAGTCTCTGACCATCTTCTGTATTATATCCACAGTCTCTGACCATCTAATGTGCTATGTCTGCAGTCTCTGGCCATCTCCTGTACTATGTCTGCAGTCTCTGACTGTCTCCTATGGTATGTCTGCAGTCTCTGACTATCTCCTGCACTTTGATTGCAGTCTCTGACCGTCTCTTTTATCATGTTTACAGTCACTGACCATCTCTTAAAGCATGTCTACAGTCTCTGACCATCACTTGTATCATGTCTACAGTCTCTAACCATCTCCTGTACTATGTCTGCAGTCTCTGACCATCTCCTGTACTATGATTGCAGTCTCTGACTGTCTCTTGTATCATGTCTGCAGTCTCTTGAACATCTCTTGTATCATGTCTGCAGTCTTTGACCATCTCCTGTACTATGTCTGGGGGCTATTTCTAACAGACTCTCTAACAGAAGCCCTCTGTGTGTGCATTAGAGAGACTAATGCACACAGGCTACCCTCCAGGTCTCATTAGATCCCAGGGTAACGAAGACTTCTTAGGGGAGCATCTCTGTGTTTGAATAATTGCCATAAAAACATTTGTAAAGGGGAGGAGTTGGTAAGATGACCACGCCCATGTGAAGGGAACCAGAAATATTTCTGCACCCAGGCATCTGTGAGCCTAGGATCCGCCCTGATAAGGCCTAATGGTTCTGATTAGATTTTTGTATGACCTGACACTGTCTTTTGTATGCAAGTACATCTTTTGTAAAAGATTATACTATTTCTGTATATTGTGAGAGACCAGAAATGTATTTATGCACACTTATAAATTTAAAACAATAATGCATTTTTGAAAAAGGTTGTTGATGGCTGGCTGTATTTTTTTATTATATGAGCATGGAGGGAGGTATTTTAGTCATCATATGCAGACTCTACTTTTTCGTAATTTAGCACAATGATCATTCTTCACTGTTTTGCCCTCTCAGTGCAAGTCTGTGCTTCATGTTTACCCTAACAACAGACTCTGTTAAGATGGACATAGACACAGATGCCTGGGGACATATGGGTCATGCTTTGACAAGTTCCCATAAATGAAGGGTTGCATTTGATGACTCGAACAGCGGGTGTTCGCCTGTTCGCCGAATAGTGAACAATTTGGGGTGTTTGCGGCAAATTCGAAAGCCATGGAACACCCTTTAAAAGGGAGAAATGAAAAGTGCTAATTTTAAAGGCTTATATGCTTTGCATTGTGATAAAAAGTGTTTAGGGATCTGGGTCCTGCCCCTGGGGACATGTATCAATGCAAAAAACTGCAGTTTTTTCGGGAGCAGTGATTTTACTAATGCTTAAAGTGAAACAATAAAAGTGAAATATTTCTTTAAATGTCTTACCTGGGGGATGTCTACAGTATGCCTGTAAAGTGCCACATTTTTCCCATGTTCACAAAATGACATTTCTAAAGGAAAGAAAAAGACATTTAAAAGTAATAGCGGCTATAGTGAATTGTCGGATCTCGGTACAGATAAAAGTCATTGAAAAAAACGGCATGGGATCCCCCAATCCATTAGCAGGTCCTTAAGGGGAACGCTGAACCAAAATTAAACAAAAATTGCGTGGGGGTCCCCCCTAATTCCACACCAGGCCCTTCAGGTCTGGTATGGATTTTAAGGGGAACCCTGTACCAAAAAAAAATGTCATGGGGTCCCCCCAAAAATCCATACCAGACCCTTATCCGAGCAAACAACCTGGCAGGCCGCAGGAAAAGAGGAGAGATGAGAGAGCGCCCCGCCCCTCCTGAAATGTACCAGGCCACATGCCCTCAACATGGGGAGGGTGCTTTCGCGGTAGCCCCCCAAAGCACCTTGTACCCATGTTGATGGGGACAAGGGCCTCATCCCCACAACCCTTGCCCGGTGGTTGTATGGGTCTGCGGGCAGAGGGCTTATCGGAATCTGGAAGCCTCCTTTAACAAGGGGACCGCCAGATCCCAGCCCCCCCGTTTGAAATGGTAACAGGCACATTGTACCCCTACCATTTCACAAAAAAAGTGTCAAAATTTTCAAAAAACCACAAGACACACTTTGGGACAAGTCCTTTATTAAAAAATAAAAAAAATAAAAATGTCCCATGAAGTCCATTCATCTTCTTCTCTTTCCCTGCTGATGGACTGAAAAAAAAAAGATCCGCGTCCATGGGAGGCACCCGCGGTATGACGCGTCCTCGCAGGTGACAGTTCTTTTATAACTGAGGGTGGGGCCACACAGTGATGTAGCCGGGTGACCCAGCTCCCCTCTGATGCACAGGGCTTCCCCGTGGGGTCAGAGGGGGGCGGGGCCACCCGTTTACATAACCGGGTGGCCCGCCCCCTCTGACGCCCTGGGAAAAGCCATTGGGAAGTCCCTGTGCATCAGAGGGGGACGGGGTCACCCAGGTACATCACGGTGTCATACCACGGGTGTCTCCCGTGGATCTTTTTTTTTTTTTTAGGCCTGTCGGCTGAGCGAGAGAAGAAGATGAATGGACTTCGTGGGACATTTTTAGTTTTTTTATTTCTTAATAAAGGACTTGTCCCAAAGTGTGTCTTGTGGTTTTTAACATTTTTTACACTTTTTTGGGGAAATGGTATGGGTACAATGAATCTGGGGTCTGGTATGGATTTTTGGGGGGCCCCACACCATTTTATTTCATTTTGGCACGGGGTTCCCCTTAAAATCCATACCAGATCTGAAGGGTCTGGTATGGATTTTGAGGGGGACCCCAACGCCATTTTTTTTAAAAAGAATTGGCGCAGGGTTCCCCTTAATATCCATACCAGACCTGAAGGGCCTGTCTGGTATGGAATTTGGGGGGACCCTCATGCAATTTTTTTTTTTTATTTTGGTTCGGGGTTTCCCTTAATATCCATACCAGACCCAAAGGGCCTGGTAATGGACTGGGGGGATCCCATGCTGTTTTTTTCAATGACTTTTATCTGTATTGCCGAGACCCGACAATTCACTATAGCTGCTTTTACTTTTCAATTACTTTTTTTCCTTTAGAAATGTCCTTTTGTGCAGGGACTTTAAAAGGTTTTTTTTTTTCCATTGATACATGTCCCCTGGGGCAGGACCCGGGTCCCCAAACACACTTTTATGACACTAACTTGCATAATAACCCTGTAAAATTAGAACTTTTGATTTTTCACGTTCATGTGCCATAGACTTTAATGGCGTTTGCGTGTTCGAACTAATTTTTTGCCTGTCTGTGTTCTGCTGCGAACCGAGCCGGAGGTTGTTCGGCCCATCCCTACTGTATAGCCTATGAGGGAAATTGCACAATAATGAGTATGCATGGGTAATGTACAGGATGCCTATGAAATGAACCTGTGGACAAGCTATGGACATTCAAGTATACATATTCATAAACAACCAGTAACAAGCTTTGAAATAATTCCCCACTGATCTCTGTAGTTGCAGACACTGTCCAGCACTGCATCCTCAAAGTTTACAGCAGAAGCATTGACTTGGTTACAGTCATACTCTCATTAAACTCAATTCTTCTGCTCCCCCTTCCCTGATTCTAGTAGTGATTCAGCCAGTGCTGGATTTATAAGGGAGCAAGAGGGGCAACTACCCTGGACCCCCTGAGAGAAGCCCCCCTATGCAAAAATAACTTAAAACAATATAAAAAAATATATAAAATATTATAAAATAAACAATAATAAAATAATATAAAAGAGGTAATAATAAAAAAAAATTACTTTCTTTTATTAAATGCATCTTGGAAAATAATATTTTGCTAGCCATTATTTGTAAAAGTTTTTACTCTGAACTGGTTTATTGTATTGTTTTTATAAACAAATTTTGGAATCTCAAGTGAACCACACATAAATCATTATGACCGAGCGTGTGTGAATGCATGACCTCAGAATGACGTTGTGTCAAGCATTTTAAAAATGTGACTGCCATTGAGGTCTAAATATGATTCAGTGGCCTTTCGCCCTTTTAATATTCAACACTGTGTAGGGTGAGCTAAGCTGCTTAGAAAGCAACTTGATTAATTTCAGTGCTTGTTGTGTGAATTGTGAGTATGGATTGCTTCACAGTGCCTACTGCTTCATAAGTGAGTTTTTTTTTTTTTTTTTAAGCTTATTTACTGCTTGTTAAGAATATGTATATGCTTGAATGTTCCTGGTCACAGGTTCACTTTAAGGAAATGTTGGGTGAGCATAATAGAAGGCTGAAAAGGAAATCAGTAACTCCTATCCTTTGGCAGTTATTTTTGAGCTTGTAAAAACAACCTCTGCATCAGTGTGAACATACAAATTATGCAAACTGCAAATTTAGTTGGACAAGATACTTTACATGCAGATACATCATATTTTAGCAAAATGAATCACCATAGGTTGGGAGCTAAACTCATTTGTGTCTGCAAAAGTACATTGAGACAAATTTGCAGGATAGTTGCAATTTCATTAGAAGCAAATTTACTCTGCATGCCATTTCATTGTCATCTAGTTCAACTGTCAAGTTTACTTGTTTCCTGGAACTAACTTAAAATTGTTAACTCTCTTCTGTTGTAAGTGCGTGTTAAGTTATGGAAGAATTCAATACAATGAAATATGGTGAAAAATGTATACACAAGTAATTACAAGAGCTAAATCTGTCACACAGTAATGCCTACAGTATAAATTACTATAAACAGTGAGAAACACTGATATATCAATAAGACAAAAATCTAAACGACAAGCTAATTATGTTTTCTTATTTTTAAAGAGTACCATCAGACATTGTCTTATCCCAAGGCATAAGTCATGCAGTAATTTATAAAAATACATTTTCAGCCAAGCTCTGCTACAGGAAAAAGCTAGTAAAGTGAAGCTCCAGCCAACACTCTATTCGTTTAGTTTCGATATAGCGTAGATGGGTTAGAGTGCCTGTCAGGCTTTTATTGCTAGGTGGAAAATTCTGGGTCAAAAATTGGTTTATATCCTCAGTATGAAGGGAAGTCCATATTGTTAAGCACAATTACACTGGCTTAGTTACTTTCTAATGCAAAAAAGCACTTTAAAAGTGACCTAGGATGAACAAAAGATAACATAAAATAGTTCAAAAGGTTAGGAAAATGCAGCCCTTACATACAGTGCCTTGCAAAAGGATTCACCCCCTTGGCTTTTTACCAATTTTGTTACATTACAGCCTTTAGTTCAATGTTTTTTTTAAATCTGAATTATATGTGATGGATCAAAACACAATAGTCTAAGTTGGTGAAGTAAAATTAGAAAAATATATACATAAAACATTTTTCAGAATGAAAAAAACAAATAATTGGAATGTGCGTATGTATTCACCCCCTTGTTATGAAGCCCATAAAAAGCTCTGGTGCAACCAATTACCTTCAGAAGTCACATCATTTCACTAATTATATTAAGTGTCACATGATCTGTCATTACATATACACACCTTTTTTGAAAGGCCCCAGAGGCTGCAACACCTAAGCAAGAGGCATCACTAACCAAACACTGCCATGAAGACCAAGGAACTCTCCAAACAAGTAAGGGACAATGTTGTTGAGAAGTACAAGTCAGGGTTAGGTTATAAAAAAATATCCAAATCTTTGATGATCCCTAAGAATACCATCAAATCTATCATAACCAAATGGAAAGAACATGGCATAACAGCAAACCTGCCAAGAGACGGCCGCACACCAAAACTCACGGAACGGGCAAGGAGGGCATTAATCAGAGAGGCAGCACAGAGAGATAACTCTAAGATAACCCTGGAGAAGCTGCAGAGTTCCACAGCAGAGACTGAAGTATCTGTACATAGGATGGCAATAAGCCATATGCTCCATAGAGTTGGGCTTTATGGCAGAGTGACCAGAAGAAAGCCATTATTTTCAGCAAAAAACAAAATGGCACATTTTGAGTTTGCAAAAAAAGAAGTGGGAGACTCCCAAAATGTATGGAGGAAGGTGCTCTGGTCTGATGAGACTAAGATTGAACTTTTTGGCCAAAGAAAACGCTATGTCTGGCGTAAACAAACACATCACATCACCCAAAGAACACCATTTCAGCAGTAGGGACTGGAAAACTGGTCAGAGTTGAGGGAAAGATGGATGGTGCTAAATACAGGGATATTCTTGAGTAAAACCTGTACCACTCTGTGTGTGATGTGCGGCTAGGACGGAGGTTCAACTTCCAGCAGGACAATGACCGCAAACACACTGCTAAAGCAACACTTGAGTGGTTTAAGGGGAAACATGTAAATGTGTTGGAATGGCCTAGTCAAAGCCCAGACCTCAATCCAATAGAAAATATGTGGTCAGACTTAAAGATTGCTGTTCACAAGTGCAAACCATCCAACTTGAAGGAGCTGGAGCAGTTTTGAAGGGGAGGAATGGGCAAAAATCCCAGTGGTAAGAAGTGGCAAGCTCATAGAGACTTATCCAAAGCGACTTGGAGCTGTGATAGCCACAAAAGGTGGCTCTACAAAGTATGGACTTAAGGGGGGTGAATAGTTATGCAAATTGACTTTTTCTGCTATTTTGTGCTATTTGTTGTTTGCTTCACAATAAAAAAAAAAAAACATCTGCAAAGTCGTGGGCATGTTCTGTAAATTAAATGATGCAAATCCTCAAACAATCCATGTTAATTCCAGGTTGTGCAGCAACAAAACACGAAAAATGCCAAGCAGGTGAATACTTTTATAAATAGTGGAACAAGTGCAGCGCATCAAAATAAAAAAAGGATGTGTAAAAAATAAATAAATATAGTGACAAAAAAGTTCATATCCTGAAGATACGAGAAGACGTGAGTGGATGAATTATTGTAGATAAGCACCCAGGTGACTGTAGATCATAATTCAAACTAATCTTTATAGTGAAATCCTCCACCAAAGCAGATAAGATACTCTTACCAGAAGTGCCGAGCACATTCGTATGGACCCAATCAGGGATGATATGTGAGATTCCAAACCAGGCTGGATACAATCTGGGTGATGACCAGGCAGCAGGAGAAATCTTTTACAAATTGCAGCTGAGCGACCATTAGCAGGCACCTCTGACACCACCCACCGCTGAAGAAGTCCAGAAGGACGTAACGTGCATACGGGGGAGAAGCCTACGAGTCACCCGCTTCTCACCATCACCTACAGCGGCACTAGCCGCTAATTTTAAATAATTTTTTAATAAATAGTATTATACAGTCTATACTTAGAGTGTCCCCCCTTCATTTCTTATTTTTGGGGAATTCTTTGTCTGGATCAACGGTACCTGCTAATGGTCGCTCAGCTGCAATTTGTAAAAGATTTCTCCTGCTGCCTGGTCATCACCCAGATTGTATCCAGCCTGGTTTGGAATCTCACATATAATCCCTGATTGGGTCCATGCGAATGTCCTCGGCACTTCTGGTAAGAGTATCTGCTTTGGTGGAGGATTTCACTTTAAAGATTCATTTGAATTATGATCTACAGTCACCTGGGTGCTTATCTACAATAATTCATCCACTCACGTCTTCTCGTATCTTCAGGATATGAACTTTTTTGTCACTATATTTATTTATTTTTTACACAACCTTTTTTTATTTTGATGCACTGCACTTGTTCCACTATTTATATTGTATTTTGAAGGATTGGTTATTTGCCTTTTTTGTGTTCAGCTTGCACGTATTTTATTTTTGCAATTTTTTTGCGCTGATTGCTTTTTATATATAGGTGAATACTTTTGCAAGACACTGTAGGTCATAGATATCACAGTCTCTGATATGATACTAAAGGAATTCCCTATAAGCACAAAGCAACCCAGCAGTGATGTAATAGCTAGTAATGCTAGCAACCAAGGCAGCGGTTCCATACAAGAATCACTATTACCCCACTCAGCAGCAGCAGCCAAATGACTCTAAATGCTCTTGTGAGGTACTTAGTAGCTACATCCAGGCATACAGTATCTCATCTTTTCAGGTGACAACACTGAAGAAATGGCACTCTGCTACAATGTAAAGTAGTGAGTGTACAGCTTGTATAACAGTGTAAAGTTGCTGTCCCCTTAAAATAACTCAACACACAGCCATTCATGTCTAAACCTCTGGCAACAAAAATCTCCAAATTGGGCCCAAAGTGTCAATATTTTGTGTGGCCACCATTATTTTCCAGCACTGCCTTAACTCTCTTGGGCATGGAGTTCACCAGATCTTCACAGGTTGCCACTGGAGTCCTCTTACACTCCTCCATGACGACATCACGGAGCTGGTGGATGTTAGAGACCTTTTCGCTCCTCCACCTTCGGTTTGAGGATGCCCCACAGATGCTCAATAGGATTTAGGCCTGGAGACATGCTTGGCCAGTCCATCACCTTTACCCTCATCTTCTTTAGCAAGGCAGTGGTCATCTTTGGGGTGTGTTTGGGGTCGTTATCATGTTGGAATACTGCCCTGCTTCCCAGTCTCCGAAGGGAGGGGATCATGCTCTGCTTCAGTATGTCACAGTACATGTTGGCATTCATGGTTCCCTCAATGAACTGTAGCTCCCCAGTGCCGGTAGCACTCATGCAGCCCCAGACCATGACACTCCCACCACCATGCTTGACTGTAGGCAAGACGCACTTGTCTTTGTACTCCTCACCTGGTTGCCGCCACACAAGCTTGACAACATCTGAACCAAATAAGTTTATCTTGGTCTCATCAGACCACAGGACATGGTTCCGTAATCCATGTCCTTAGTCTGCTTGTCTTCAGCAAACTGTTTGCAGGCTTTCTTGTGCATCATCTTTAGAACAGGCAGACCAATTTGATGCAGTGTGCGACATATGGTCTGAGCACTGACAGGCTGACCCCCCACCCCTTCAACCTCTACAGCAATGCTGGCAGCACTCATATTTCCCAAAGACAACCTCTGGATATGACTCTGAGCACACAACTTCTTTGATCGACCAGGGCGAGATCTGTCCTGAGTGGAAGCTGTCCTGTTATGGTCTTGGCCACCATGCTGCAGCTCAGTTTCAGGGTCTTGGCGATCTTCTTATAGCCTAGGCCAGTGATGGCGAACCTTGGCACCCCAGATATTTTGGAACTACATTTCCCATGAGGCTCAACTACACTGCAGAGTGCATGAGCATCATGGGAAATGTAGTTCTAAAACATCTGGGGTGCCAAGGTTCGTCATCACTGGCCTAGGCCATCTTTATGTAGAGCAGCAATTCTTTTTTTCAGATCCTCAGAGAGTTCTTTGCCATGAGGTGCCATGTTGAACTTCCAGAGACAAGTGTGAGAGAGTGAGAGCGATAACACCAAATTTAACACACCTGCTCCCCATTTACACCTGAGATCTTGTAACACCAACAAGCCACATGACACCAGGGAGGGAAAATGGCTAATTAGGCCCAATTTGGAAATTTTTAATATTTTTAATATTAATATTTCACTTTAAGCATTATTAAAATTATTTCCATCCCCCATGCCACAATCTCTCGTATAAAAGTCAAGAAAATGGCTATTATTGATTTTAGAGTTTTGGCTCCCATTGATATAATGGTGTTCAGATCTGGTATCCCGACTTATCTAATGCCTGGTACACACATTACATTTTTTTTCTCATTCAACCCAGCAGGCTGAACAAAAAAAAAAACAACTGAGGAGCTCACGTGACAGGAGGACTGCGATTGGCTGCAGTTTTTTCAGCATGGCCGTTTGACAGAAGCTGGACAGGCTGCTATACACATGGGCCAAATAGCAGCCAGTTTCTGTTGAACTGGTTGATAAGGGAGGATATTCGCCTGTGTGTACCAGCCTAATGCCGTGTACACATGAATGGAATTCCGGCCAGAAAAAGGCCGATGAGAGCTTTTCATCGGAAAATGCGACCGTGTGTAGGCTCCATCAGAATTTTGCTGGCCGAATTTCCGACAGCAAAAAATTGAGAGCATGTTCTCAATTTTTCCGACGGAAAAGGTTTCTATCGGAAATTTCAATCAACTGTAGCAATTCTGACACGTAAAATTCCTATGCATGCTCGGAAACAATTCGACGCATGCTCGTTGTAGTATTGTACGTCATTGCTTTCTTGACGGTTGGAATTTGGTGTGACCGTGTGTAGGCAAGGCAGTTTGAGCGCAATTCTGTCTGAATTTTGTCGGGGAAACTGTCAGAGCTTTTTCCGACGAGAATTCCGATCATGTGTACGCGGCATGAGTATTAGCCGAACTCAGCTTGAACCAAACCCAGCTAAAATTCAGCTTATCCCTACTGGCCAATTTTACACTGCTATATAGTCTGCGGTCTCTTCTTTGTCCAGCAGCTGAATAACTTTGCATCTGTGAGAACAAGGACATCCATGGTAAACTACTGACAAAATTCTCTTTCCCTCTCGAAGCGGGCATAGTACCATTTGATAGAAAAGTATGTGTGGCTGCTAAAGCTAGCACAAATTTTATTACTGGAATAAATCAGTTTGGGATGCTGGTGTATATAAGCCAACCTAATTGGTAAAACAAAAATACGATACCATAGCCAAATGTGCACTGCTGAAATACGCTTTCGCTGAGACTGTCTGTGAAAAGCGTACTGTTTTGTAACACCATAGACAACTTTAAAGCCCAAATCCAGGCAAAAAATAAAATTTCTTTATTCCTCGCTTTCACCCAATTCTAACTTTGTCAGGTAAGGCTCTTTTTTGTCATGCCTGTGTAGGAAGATATATTCACCCCTCCCCCTTTTCTTTTTTTTTTGTCCCCCTTTCCTTTCTTTACCCCCCCTCCCCTCCCCCTACAATTCCCTTCACCTATGTACTTTTTCCCCCACACCTCACACTTTTCACTTCCACACATTGTTCCACACGTCTTACCCATCACATTGCTTGCACATTTTTTCACTTTTTCCTCACTCTCCCCACCAGCCCAACACTTTCCCCTCCAATCTTGTATATTCTTTTTTTTTACATCTCGGTCCCATCCCCATTCCCCCAATTATCTTTCCTCTTCACATTTCCCTTCTACTCTCTTTTTTATTCCCTTTCATTCTTTTTGTATCTTTTTATGTGTATGAAGCGCGCCATACATATATATTTCTCATTTTCTTCCCGTCCTTCCTTTCCTTCTCCCCCCCCCTCTATCTGTTTTTTCCTCCTTTTCTTTTCTCTCCTACCCCCCTTTTTCCTCCTTCCTTCCCCTCTTATAAGTCCTTTCTCACTACTTCTTTCTCCCTCTCCCCCTCCCCCCCCCCCTCTTCCTTTCCCTTCCTATAAGCTTTTCCTCACCATTCCTCCATGCACCCTGTACTCAACATTTCCCTCTATTCCTGAGATATATTTCCATCTCATGATTCCTTCCCTTTCTGTAAATCTAATACTTAAATACAAACATACAACCCTTTATAAAAGGGGATACACTCTGTATGTGAGGATAATCTTAACCCTCAGGAGCGTGAGATTAATGATATCAATTACACTCTTTAAATATATAATAGTACTACTCTTAACTTTAATTGAGGGACTCCTCCTCAAAAAGAATTCCCTCTTTTCTCATCTGTTCCCATTCTACATAAATGTGCCTATGAATGATTTCTTGGTATATTCCAGGAGTCCGCTGCTGTGGGTGTCCTATTGCTGGCCCTTTCTCTCTCCCCCCCCACCGTGCCCCCGGGGGACCGTCCTGGGGTTCCTCTCTGGCGAGTCAGCCACAAGTGTGACTCCTTGCAAGCCACATACGGCCTGGATGACCCGCCGTGCTTTGATTCACCAGTGAGAGCCAGATTTGGAAGCCACCGGGAATAACGATGGGACTTTTATGAATACCCATGCAGAAGACTATTCCATACACTACACCTATACTGGTAACTATATCGATAAAAAATGTATATAGACATGAGTGTAACATACAGAAACACATAATTGAGTAGTTGCTGTTACACTGTCTTTTTATCCCAACAGACAAAAATACTCTGAGGAAGACCGATACAGACAACAGGTCGAAACGCGTCAGTGTTTTTGTCACACCCCACACAATCACCTCTTCTGATCACATCAGTCGCGGTGCTAGGTGTTATTTGTTGGTTATACCTTGTGTACTGTATTTGCATTTTATTCTGTATGGGCTTGTGTTTTACAAACTTTTTTACGTGTCATTCTATTTTTAAATTTAAATAAATATTGCAAACTGATTTGGACGGACTCGGTCTCTCACTAAAATATATCCGTCTGATAATCTTTACCAGACGCCTTGCTGCCTAAAAACCCCATCACAAAGGGAGAATCTCTTTTTTTCGATATATTCACTTAATGCCGCATACACACGAGCCGATTTTCCATCGGAAAAATCTTGAATGTTTTTTCCGACGGAATTCAAGCTTGGCTTACATACACACTTTCGCTGAAGATCGCTGAACTTTCGACCGTCAAAAAACGCGGTGACGTACAACACTACGACGAGCCGAGAAAATGAAGTTCAATGCTCCTGAGCATGTGTCAAATTGTTTCCGAGCATGCGTAGGAATTTTGCGTGTGGTACAGACGAATTTCCAATCAAAACTTTTTCCGACCGAAAGATTGAGGACCTGCTCTCAGAAAATGCAACACGCGGTTGCATTTTCCGACCAAAAGCTCTCAGACTTTTGCTGGCGGAATTTCCGATCATGTGTATGCGGCATTAGTCTGCTGTCTAGGTCCCTCACTGGTAACAATTCCTGCTGCAGGGACTGCCAATCCCAATGTGCAAGTTATTCCTTGCTGTTCTGATCCCCTACTGTATCCTTGTGATGATGTCACTCCTCTTCCGCCTCTTGGGAGAACCCACAACTGGACAGATCATACAGGCAGTGATGTAGATGCCTGAAGAAGGACCCTGCCAGAAGATAATGGAAGAGGAATAAAGAATCAGGACCATAACAAGTACTTACAATTATCATAAAGTATCCTATACCCGTCCTATAAAGTATTCTATACCCGTCCTATAAAATATCCTATATCCTTGTCTTTCTCTTCTTCTCCTCTTTTCATGATGGGTTTATGATACTTTATGATAGATGGTATCATGTAATTTTACTGTCAGTTATGAATAAGTTTAATGTTATGTTTTTCTAATGGTTATTTTTCTAATATGATTTCAGTGTCCATTCTGTTTATACAGTGGTGTGAAAAAGTGTTTGCCCCCTTCCTCATTTCCTGTTCCTTTGCATGTTTGTCACACTTAAGTGTTTCGGAACATCAAACCAATTTAAACAATAGTCAAGGACAACACAAGTAAACACAAAATGCAATTTGTAAATGAAGGTGTTTATTATTAAAGGTGAAAAAAAATCCAAACCATCATGGCCCTGTGTGAAAAAGTGATTGCCCCCTAAACCTAATAACTGGTTGGGCCACCCTTAGCAGCAACAACTGCAACCAAGCGTTTGCGATAACGTGCAATGAGGCTTTTACAGCGTCCTGGAGGAATTTTGGCCCACTCATCTTTGCAGAATTGTCCTAATTCAGTTACATTAGAGGGTTTTCGAGCATGAACGGCCTTTTTAAGGTCATACCACAACATCTCAATAGGATTCAGGTCAGGACTTTGGCTAGGCCACTCCAAAGTCTTCATTTTGTTTTTCTTCAGCCATTCGGTGGTGGACTTGCTGGTGTGTTTAGGATCATTGTCCTGCTGCAGAACCCAAGTTCGTTTCAGCTTGAGTACACGAACAGATGGTCGGACATTCTCCTTCAGGATCTCTTGGTAGACAGCAGAATTCATAGTTCCTTTTATCACGGCAAGTCTTCCAGGTCCTGAAGCAGCAAAACAGCCCCAGACCATCACACTACCACCACCATATTTTACTGTTGGTATAATGTTCTTTTTCTGAAATGCAGTGTTCCTTCTACGCCAGATATACTTGGACACACACCTTCCAAAGAGTTCCACTTTTGTCTCATCGGTCCACAGAATGTTGTCCCAAAAGTCTTGGGGATCATCAAGATGTGTTGTGGAGAAATTGAGACGAGCTTTGATGTTCTTTTTGCTCAGCAGTGGTTTTCTCTTTGGAACTCTGCCATGCAGGCCATTTTTGCCTAGTCTTTTCCTGATGGTGGAGGCATGAACGCTGACCTTAACTGAGGCAAGTGAGGCCTGCAGTTCCTTGGACGTTGTTGTGGGGTCTTTTGTGACCTCCTGGGAAGGTTCACCACTGTCCCATGTCTTCGCCATTTGTGGATAGTGGCTCTCACTGTGGTTCGCTGGATTCCCAAAGCTTTGGAAATGGCTTTATAACCCTTTCCAGACTGATAGATCTCAATTACTTTCTTTCTCAATTCTTCCTGAATTTCTTTGGGTCTCGGCATGATGTGTAGCTTTTAAGAAAATTCTGGTGGACCTTACTGTGTCAAGCAGCTCCTATTTAAGTGATGCCTTGATTGTGAACAGGTGTGGCAATAATCAGGCCTGGGTGTGGCTAGAGAAATTGAACTCAGGTGTGGACAACCACAGTTATAGTATGTTTTAACAAGGGGGGCAATCACTTTTTCACACAGGGCCATGATGGTTTGGATTTTTTTTCACCATTAATAATAAACACCTTCATTTACAAATTGCATTTTGTGTTTACTTGTGTTGTCCTTGACTATTGTTTAAATTGGTTTGATGTTCCGAAACACTTAAGTGTGACAAACATGCAAAGGAACAGGAAATGAGGAAGGGGGCAAACACTTTTTCACACCACTGTATCTGAGATCCAAGGTCCTGAAGAAGCAGGCGACCCCAGGAAACGTGTCAACCTATACATAGCAATCTCCTTGGACCTTTATACATTAGGCTTTCTTGCCAATTTTGTTTGAAGATAAGCCTCATAATTGGCAGATGACTATATACTGTGGCATTGCAAAATCACTCAAGGTTGACATTTTAAGATTTTTAATCTGTATGATTAAATGTGTTGTAATAAATTTGTATAATCTGTTATCTATTTGTTTTTTTTTGTCCTTTACCATTGGGGGTATACTTAAAGTCCCAATATATAACTTTCTTTATTTGACTATATGTGGTCAGTAAAATCACTGGATTCCTTTAGTTTTTTTAGTTTTTTTTTTTTGATGGGGCCCTCCTTGAAATCCAAACCAGACCTTTATCAAGGACAAGCATCTGATATGTATCTTTGAGGGAACTATATATAAAAAAAAAAAAAAAAAATATATATATATATATTTGCATGCTTACCTTCTATACAAGACCCTCATTTAGAATAAGGGTCTGGTATGGTGGAAGGGAATCTCCAGCTTGTTTGTTTACAAAGAGAACAAAGCAGATGGAAAATGTAATTTACTGGGCTGGGCATGTCAGTGTCCAACTACCCATGCCGTTCATTTGACAATGCCTTCACTATAAGCCTTGAAAATGGTCAGAATTGATTTGAAAGATTCAGCTACAATTGATTTTGATGAGGTTAACATTAACATTGAAAATGTTGGCACAATATTTCAAACCACCCAATGAACTGAACCCAGGTACATTCAGCTGATGCCTACATGTGACCTATGCCCCTCAATCGACCCATGTGACAGTACTGTGTGCGCCTGATTATCAGTCGACAAGCACCAGTACTGTATTTGAGGTTGGGGATAGAGTTCTCCTTCTTTCTTTGCTCCTCAACAGTTTTAAAGGACCAAAAGAAAGGTGAGTATGTGAAGTTAGAAGTTAGTGGGGCTGGTGCTAGAATGATCCTATTGCGCTACTCCTCCTGGGCAAAAGCGCAGGTTCACTTTAAAGCAAGGAAAATACTACAACATACACTAAACACTTCATGGTTGGGTTGTGCCTGGGTTTAAATGACACTGATAATTTCTTCTTCCAAAGCTTACTGTGAACCACAACAAAGGAATGGATATGTTTGCTAATGCAAAGCATAATGCAGCCGGTAGTGTAATCCTCAGATGTAATGGGCCTTTTAGAGATGTGATGGTATTATAATTCCTAATGCATCTGTTAAGGATCTGTCTTGTGCGTCTTCCTCACACGTCCGTTGGAAATGCTGACAAAATAAAAAATGAACATGGGAATACATTTTGATTATGAGACCCTGAGTGCTGCTCCCTTTATCATTATTAGTATTTTCATTTTATGCACGAGGCAGTGGACGAAAAGCTTAGAAGATTCTGATCATGATTCAGCATTTGGAACAGGAAAAGGAGACCTGACAGCAGACCATATCTAAAATATTATTCCTCCTACCTACATTTATAATAGGAATAAATGATTGCTGTTGATTAAAGCTGAAATATACTGGCTCTCATGTTCAGGGCTGATTTAGAGTTGATGCTGTCCTAGGAACATATGATTAACAATGCCTTTCATGCATGCTGCATGAATATTATTGTGAAAATTAAAAACCAAAAGTGCTATTGGAAGCAGTATTGCTCCTGTTTTATATATGGATCCATTATTAGTCTGCTAATCAACTAAGAGTTTGCAGAGAACGAGGGCCTACTTGCGTGCTGTATGAGCTTTGAAGATACTTGTGACCCATCACAGAAGCCCCCACCCTTCAGTTTTGCTTTATCTAGTAAAATGCACCCAAGCAAACAAACAAACAAAAAAACTGAATTGTGTGTGCTAATGGTGTGCTTTGCTGTAGCCCCTTCCTTCAGTGCTGCATAATTTGTTTTAAAAGAAGCCTTTGATGCAAGTAGAACTGGATTAACATAGGGGCTGCAGCTCCAGGCCCCTTTCTTAAAGCGGAGGTCTGGCCATTTTTTTTTTTTTTTAAAGTCAGCAACTACAAACACTGTAGCTGCTGACTTTTAATAAGGGCACTTACCTGTCCAGCAAGCCCGCAATGTCACCACCCCGAGGCCGATCCGTCCACCAGATCAGGTGCCAGCATCGCCATCCTAGCGAAAGGAAACAGGCAGTGGAGCCTTGCAGCTTCACTGCCTGTTTCCTACTGTGCATGTGCGAGTCGCGCGACGCTTTGTGAATTGACGCCTGTCTACTGGGACCCCCACATGTCCCAGAAGACATCGCGCCCCATCTCCCAGGAGACAACATGAGGGAGGACAAGAACCACGGAGTGGGGAGTGACAGATTAGGACGATCTGCCTAGCAACAGCCATTTCTGGTAAGTAAAAATTTTTTTTTTGTTCAAATGTTTTTTAATGTATTTTAAAGAGCGTGCTTATGTATTTTGTTTTTTAGGGTGGACCTCCGCTTTAAGATAGGCCCGGCCCAGTGGTGAGAGTGAGTCCTCAATGCTGCCCAGCCCTGGTCTGTGTGCATTGTATACATGATTGATATGTAAATTGCAGCAGCATTGATATATAAATTGATAGAGCATTCATTGGTATGTCAAATTCCCTGAGCCCTGGTCCACCGTAACCTTTACTAAATGCTGCCAACATTGGAAATGTACAACAAGCCCTGCCTGCCATAGTCGCTGAGCATGCCATCAGCCTGTACTGCAAAGGTTAGCAGATGGTTGGGGAGGTCCAGAGTAAACAGAAAAGACATTACAGTTTGGAGGGAACAAATGACCAAAGAGGGGATGTGCAGGGAGGGCTGGAGTGCAAAGATGAGCAGAGGCATGTGGAGTTAAACGGAGCTGAGTGGATTTGGGGTTCAGTGGTTAGCAGGGAATTTATAATGCACGGGTGTAATGAGAAGAGGTTGATAAAGATTCAGAGATTAGCAGAGAGGCAGGGAAGGGGCTGTCATAGTAAATAACCCTTTTTATTTGGTTGGTACGTTCTGTCACATCTTGCAGATGTGACAGAACGTGCATGTTCCCATGCATCACGTGTAGGGCAGCACCTCCCACTCTTACAGCAATGTGGCTCCACCCACAGTTTGCCATGGCATTATTACCCTACTAAAACTACCCAAAGGCACTCTCTCTCTCACCCACTCCCTCTCTCTCACCCCCTCTCTCTCTCACCACCCTCTCTCTCTCTCTTTCACCCATCTCTCACAGCCCCCTATACCCCCCTCTCCCTCACCCCTCATCCCCCCTTTCTCTCTCACCCCACCCCCTCTCTCTCACCCTCCCCCCCCATTTCATTAAATTTGTTTATATATTTAATATATTAAACAAAAAAATTTAGCATTTTATTTCTCCATAAAAAAGGCCACTGGCTGCAAGAAACTTGGAGGTTGCCTTTGCTAAATTCATATTCTGCAAATGCTAGTTGTCTGTCTGTCATGTCAACCCTGTGGCTTCAGTTGCTATCTCCAAAAAATATGGCAGTGACTCAGAAACTAATAAAGCTAGTGAGCCAATGCAACCGCCATTTCAGAGAGAGCGCAGAAATTACAGTATCAATGTTTCTCTTAAGAAACGTTTATTTTAAGTGGACTTTTGACTGTTCCATAATATTTCAGTCCGTTTTGGTCTTTAAATGTATAATTGAAAGCCTTTAGTAATATCGATTCAACAAACAAACAAAAGTGCAGTGCTCTGAACAAGGGAGTGTCCAGAAAGTCAGCATGGAGTCCACAACAGGGTTCTCTGCCTGCGATGTCCTCCCGCCAACGAACAAACAGCAGAATCCAGTAAAAAAGCCGGCACTCCAAATCCTTATGAAAACAATGTATTGGCACAGGTTAAAAGAGTACAAGGGACTAACGCATTTCAGCTAACTGCTTTGGTCAAAGCTAAAACAATGAAATGAGAATCAAACTATATACACAAGGGACTCCACCCACCACACATGCAATCAAACAATCATCCAATAGTACCTAGCTTGCTGATTGAAAATATTCTGCTAGACTTCCTTGTTAGCGAGAGGAGACACCACTAGAAAAAGAAACATCATATATCAAAACAAGAAAACCTTCCAAGAATACCCCAATACAGTATATGTCAATGAAAAATGCATAGCTATACATGAAAAACACTGTAATATATCCAAATACATATCAAATATGCTATGACTTGCAGTATCTGTTCGACAAGTGCAAAAAAAAGCTGTTCCCGTAGCAAGAAGTCTTGTGCGCTGATAACTCCCCGTACTCTCTGCCTCTGTTCTGGAGATGGGAGGGTGATTGTATGTAGTCAGGGGTCAAGTCCTGGGAAAAAGAGTGTGGGAACTCACCCAAGACCCCCCCCCCCACCTCAAAAATAAATACTGTGTGTATATATATATATATATATATATATATATAATACATACTCCTTTTTTAACAAATAAAGTGCAACATGTATTGTAAAGTGCCAGTTTACAAGGGCACCTCCAAAATTCACATGCATTAAACAAATAAATATAGAAGAGGTGTAACAAGAAAATAATTTAATCCGTATGCTATACTAAAAAAAAAAAAGAGCACAACAATGTGCGATAAAGGGAATTTCTAAAACAAGTTGCAATGACTGAGGGCCCCTTCTGCACTATGTCTCTATGCAGGGTCTTTCTGAGGTCTGGGGCCCCTCCTGCACTATGTTTCTATGCAGGCTATGATATGTGGGGCCACTCCTGCCCCAAGGTGTCCTCACACATGTGTTGGTCTGTGCAGAGGAGTGAGGCTGGGAGTGCTGAGTGTGTCAGTCCGGGGACCCTCTCCTCAGGCTGCCTGTATTGCTTATGCAAAGTGGGGCCCAGGCCCTGGGCCGTTCACTCCTCAGTGCCCATCAAATGCAGCCTGATCAGTGCTCATCAATGAAGCCTGATCAGTGCCCATCAATGCAGCCTTACCAGTATCTATCAAATGCAGCCTTGCCAGTGCCCATCAAATGCAGCCTTGCCAGTGCCCATCAAGCGCAGCCTTACCAGTGCCCATCAAATGCAGCCTTGCCAGTGCCCATCAAGCGCAGCCTTACCAGTGCCCAGCAACACAGCTTTGCCAATGCCCAGCAATGCTGCCTTACCAGTGCCCAGCAATGCAGCCTTACCAGTGCCCAGCAATGCAGCCTCACCATCACCCAGAAAATGCAGCCTCATCAGTGCTCAGCAATGCAGCATTACCAGTGCCCAGCAACGCAGCCTTACCAGTGTCCAGCAATACAGCCTGATCAATGCCCAGCAATGCAGCCTTACTAGTGACCAGTAACGCAGCCTTACCAGTGACCAGCAATGCAGCCTTACCAGTGCCCAGCAATGCAGCCTTACCTGTGCCCCATCAATGCAGCTTTACCAGTGCCCAGCAATGCAGCCTTACAAGCTTTATCCACTGTGTCATAGGTCTTGGATTTAAATATCCTGGCACGCCTGTCCTTCCCTTCCTCGGTCCTCCTCCTCCAAATTTATTCTGCTGTTGGGAGCACACAGAAATTTCCAGCAATATGATGTGTACTGAACAGGATCTGTATGAATTACCCTGTTCATTTGTCAAGCTGCTCAAATTACTGGGGTATGACTGTGGACAGGGCTCTAACCCTTGGCTATACATCCCTGGACTTTTCCATCACCTGCTGGGAGGTTCTGCCCTCTGAAGTGGTCATGGGTTATGTTAGAAATGCTGTATATAGCCCTACAGAACAGATAGTGCACAGTCTACATGGGCTTTGCTGCTTAAATGCAAACAGAAAACAGGAACTGTCAGCTTTATTAGGGGAAAATACATAGAGCAGCCACAAACCAATAAAAAAACAATAAAAACTGCCATCTACTGGCTGAAGAATATATCTCTGCTGTATACTTATATATATGTAGTTATACAAAAATACATAAACATTGTATTTCAACAGGTTATATGGACATCCTGTTTTTATTCAGTGTGTCAGGGATGTGATTCTCAACACCAGTGCACCAGACCAATCACAAGTTTACACACTGTATGACAGCTGAGGCAACCCCATACATAACTGTTTTTTTTTGGTCTCAAGATGATTCTGTGCAACTGACGCACACAATTTTAAATGTGCACATAGGCCATAATATTCACCAAGCTCATGATTTGCATTGTATAATTTGTATCTCACTGTGACTAATATTTCAGATTTTATTAGAGATTAAATATATTCCCTCTGATCCTTAAGAAAAAATGTGTCGCAGTAGACAGCTTGGTGCCTTTCATTCACGATAACCTAGTTTCCTGCTGATTCTGCAGCTGAATGGTCTGCTGAGGTGACAGTTATACACCGTTATCTGTAGAGAAGCCTGTCAGGGGGGTCATTAGAAACTGGGTGTCAGTTCCTTCAATCCCAGGAACAAGAGCTGTCTATTCAGATTCTAAATTGTTAACATCTGTCTGCTACTCTGACTACAGAATCAAGGAAATGCTTTATCTGTAAGACAATCAAATTATAAGAATATATGCAATATCATATTACTTTTACATTTTAATGACATGTCCCATCTATCAATAATTTCACCCACTTTTACATTCATGTTACAGTGGGCACTGAATGCTTCCTACCATGCTCAGCAGTAGGGATGGGCGAACGGTTCGGCCCGAGCATAAGTTTCGGGCCGAACTTTCGCTGTTCATACGTTCGACCAACAGCTAAACAAACGGGTCATTCAACCGTCTGTTCGCACCCCGAACCACCACAATGCATTGCGGCACTGAACAGTGCATTGCAAGCCCTGATTGGCTGAAGCAGTGAAAAATTCAGCCAATCAGGACACAGAGCACAGTCAGAGTCATGATTGGACACTGTCATCATGACTTTATCCAATCATGGCTCATTCTCGCCCCACAGTATGAAAGTATTCTTTCAATGGCAGCCATTTTCAGTGTGATTTTGGCATGGAGAGAGATAGAACAGGGCTCTGTACAGTGCTACTAGTTAGTGTGCTATACTGTGCTATTTTGCTTCAATTGTTAGTTTAGAATATTAGTTTAGTGTCAGTCTAGGGGTAGTGTGAGTGTAGTGAGGAGGACCATCATTCAGCTTTGCATAGTGTGCAGCTAGAGTAAGGACAGCTCAGATAGCTTCACTGTAGTGTAGTGAGACGGTGTCATTCATACATACATTAGTGTAGCGTAGGGACAGTTCAGATAGTTTCACTGTAGTGTAGTGAGACCATGTCAGTAATCGTTACATTAAAGTGGGGTTGCAACCAAAAAACAAAAAGGGGCTTAAAAATCATAAAAAAAAATTAAAAAAAATAATTGGAAAAAAAAAAATTTTTTACTCACCTCTAAATGCCTGTTGCTAGGGGGTCCCTCGAAGTCTGGCACCTTCATTGCCCGGGCTAAAAGTCACTTCCTGTAGGCAACGCACAGTCATCTGGGACATGTCATGTGTCCCAGATGAGTGAGCGTCGAATCACGGCGCACGGCGCCGCTCGCGCATGCGCAGTGGGTGCCCGGCTGTGAAGCCACAGCGGGTTCCCACATTAAGAATGCCGGCGTCGTGAGCGGAGCGGGGAACGAGGGGGGGGGGGGGGTCTCGTTCCCCCGCATCGCTGGACCCCGGGACAGGTAAGTGTCCGATTATTAAAAGTCAGCAGCTGCAGTATTTGTAGCTGCTGACTTTTAATTTTTTTTTTTGCCCGGCCCTCCACTTTAATGTAAAGCTAGAGTAGGGACAGTTTAGATAGCATCAGTGTAGTGATGGTTGAACACCATCTATTTGATTGTGTTACTGCCAGTTTAACGCCATATAGTTTTGTGTGCGTTACTGCCAGTTTAACGCCATATAGTTCTGTGTGCGTTACTGCCAGTTTAACGCCATATAGTTCTGTGTGCATTACTACCAGTTTAATGCAATATCGTTTTGTGCGTTACTGCCAGTTTAACGCCTTTTACGTTTGTGTGTGTTACTGCCAGTTTAACGCCATATAGTTCTGTGTGTCACTGTACGTTTGGCGCATTATATTGCAGTATATTATAGTGTATCCGTGGAGTGTGTCTGTGTAGTGTGAGCACTCAAATTAAAATGCACCAAACACCTGTTTACATTGATTAAAGTGCATCTACGTACAGATTTCTGTTTAGTGAGTTTGTCCTTGCTATCCAATCACAGCATGCAGAGGAGGTGGTGGACTGGCTTACTAAACCTTCCTCATCCTCCTCATCCTCTGTCATGCAAGCAGAGACAAGTGTGCAGTCCCCTGCAGTTGCCAGCCTATTCCATCAAATTCTGCAGCTGTTATCTCCCGGCCCACTCCCCAAAGCTCAGCTGTCTTTGCCTTTTTCAGCACTTCTGCAGCAGATCACACTGTTGCTATCAGCAAACTGTGTCTCAGGCACATCAAACGTGGCAAAAACACTAACCATATTCATATCATTGCAACTTTTTTTGCCTTCATCAAGAGCACCTCTATAGTGGGAAGTGGGAAGGCGCCCCCGACGCCCAAATGCCCCGTACACACGGTCGGAAATTCCGACCACAAAATCCATCAGATTTTTTCCGACGGATTTTGTCCGACACTGGTGTTGCATACACACGGTCGGACAAAGTTGTCGGAAAATCCGATCATTCTGAATGTGGTGACGTTCGTTGCGTATGACGGAACTACGTAGAGGCTAGTAGCCAATAGAGACAACACACGGTCGGATTTTCCGACAACATGGTCCGATAGGACATTTTCCGTCGGAAATGCCGACCGTGTGTAAGAGTAATTTTTCTGCCCCTGTTTGACAGGTGCATATCATTGCAATTTTTCACAGCAAGGTCAATTCTTGCTTTCATCAAGAGTACCTCTATAGGATTACGGTCGGAAGGCGCCACCGACACCCAAAGAGCAATTTTTACGCACACGTTACTTCTATCCTAAGTCAAAGTGAAACCAGAATGTATCCAAAAAATCTCTAATCTTGTTCCCAGTGCACTACATTGTGGCCTCATCATACACACTGGCTCCCCAGCTGTTGCTGAGCAAAATAAAGGCAGCTTGCAGGGAAAATTTAATTTTTTTGGCTTTATAAATGCAACTATTGCTGCAGCAGATTCTAGACATGGTACAGATCTTCCACTTTACAGGCAGGCTAAGGGGATCCCCCAGGCGCTATATTGGAAGGAATTTTTCATTTTTAAGCTTTCACTTTAAGTCCGGGTTCACACCAGTGCGTTGCGAATTGAAGGTCCGGTTTAATTGCGCACCAAAAGGTCAGTTGTTCAGCGGTTTGTCAGCGTTTTAGGTGCGAATCAGCTGCAAATTCATTAATAACCCCTGAAGTGTCTAATTAGAGCTGCGAATTTTGAGATAGCCAATCACTTGTTATGATTTTGTCTGGCTGCTAATAAAAAGTTTGATTTTTGTGTACACTTCCTGGTTGTCCAGGAGTCTGTAGTGTGTGTTTTGCCTTTCTTTGCAAAATGTGTGCTGCTCTGCCTATGATAATGCCAACAGATGTTGCTGCAACAGCAGCAATCTTGCTTGAAGTAGAGAATAGGAGAAGGAGGAGGAGAAGAAGATACTGGGTTCATCCCATCATTGCAAATCGTGAGGAGAGAGGCCAGTTCATGATCTTGTATGGAGACCTCCGTGTGCATGAAGAAATATTTTTCAATTTCACACGCATGTCAATAAGTAGGTGAGTAATTTTTCTGCCAAACCATACTTTATTTGTAGCCATTGATCTATAGTATGTTTCATTTTTTAAAAACACAAGTCCATCAAGTCTAACCTATGTGTGATTATGTCATTCTAATATTATTGTAACTAATAAGCGTTGCCCCCCACAAAATACAAACTGAACATTATTTGAGCAAGCAGCCTAAAAGGGCACAAAAAGAGCATCAGCTAGCACCCCCCTCCTGGCGAAAACCAGGCCATGTGCCCTTAACATGTGTAGTGTGATTTTTTTACCCCCCAAACACCTTGTCCCCAAGTTGATGGTGACAATGTACTTTGTGCGTGGTGGTGTTGCCACGCTGCTTTGTTGTGCTGTTTTGGATCAGACAATTGTTATTGTTAAATTCAAAGGCCAGTGGCTTAATCTCTGTTGAAATGAGGACCCATATGCAAAGGTTTTTTTTTGTTGTAGGCCACTTATTTAACCATAATTATATTAGAACGAAGGACGCATACCTTCTTACCAGAAATAATGTCCTTAACCACTTACCTTACTATTTTTTAGACAGTAGGCCCAAATGTTTTTCAGACATGTATGTATTAATTTTATATTATTTTACTTAGTTTTGACGAAATTGCTTGGATTAATCTCCCCTCGCTTGGAGCGTCAGAACACGTGCTACAGATCAAGTATCCAGCCTGCTGAAAGATTACTGCTCACATTAAGGTAAGTTTCAACACTGATGTCCTTTGTCATGTGATTTATTGACCATATAATCAAATGTCTTTATAATTATTCAAACCTGTGTATTTTTTCAAATATATGACGCAACAAAAAATGGTGGAATAATTATTTGTTCACTTATTCTAAAATCATAAAAAAATATAAAATCGACTCATGTATTAAACATAAATTAACTCTGAAAAAATTACAAATATAAACTTGGCTGTCAAGTAGGCCTCTTCCATCAATTTCTAAAAAAATGTGTCATATTGGTCCTTAACCTTGAACAGACCTCATCACAGATTCTGATATGTTTTTTGGAAAGGGGCCTCATAGGAGTATTGAGTTGCGGAAGCTGGGTCATCACTGGCAGTGTGGGGAGCAGGCCTAGCCTCCCCATGTTGACTTGGCACATACATACCCTGATTTTGTGGGGGGGGGGCCTTATTGAAGGAATTGGGGATGGGATAGGGAAGGTTACTGTGTGGCACTTCATATCTGGAGATTGGCTTTTCATAACTTGAGGGATAGGATGGTGAATTATAGGGGTAAGGATGGTGTTGCTGCTCAGGGTAGTGCATGTATCTTGGGTAGTTATGGGGAGGTCTTGGTTGGGGCACATTTGGTAATTTAAATGCAGCTTCCTCCTGTGGCTGGGAGAAGGAGTGCAGCACTTGTTCTATAGTTTTTCGCATTTCATAGTAATGCTCTGGGGGTACCTTTTTAATTAGTGGGACAAAACTGAGCGCCAGGATTGTATCGGGACATAAAAATGCATCCACCTTTTCTGTCATGTTTTTTAACATTTCTAATAAGCGATCACTTAGGTCAGGTTGGGATAGTGGTGGTCGCCTCCATGGCACTTTGCCTGGCAGAACAATGTATGCAGGAGCAGAGGATGGCCCAGGGATAGCCTCTGCCACTGCACATTGTTTCATCTGGATTAGTTTCCCAGAGATTGAAAGATGTTTGGATTAGGGATAAATCCTCTGCCTTCTGGAAATCGGTGCTTCGTCCTCTGTTTGTTGTTATGGTTGATCATCAAAAACATCTTGCTCGTCCCAACTAGCTTCTGTCCTGTTTTATATTAAAAAAAAGGAATAAATTAACTAGGCACATTTATTGTTAAGAGATTGTGCGATACATAGATGATCTAGATGAAAATTTACTCCTGTCACGCTCACGTACCTGACAGGTGAGCCCGATATAGCAGGGGAAGGTCTCCCTTACGCGCCTGGTTCGCGGCCACTGGTAGTATAGACAGGAGGCACAGGAGCACAAGCTGGTATGAGAGCCTGGCGGGTGAGTGCAGGTGAAGAGGTCCAACGGCTCCGGTGCTGCTGAGGTGGCGTCTGCTAGGCAGCTGGTGACTGGCAGCGGATGCAGGGCAGGAGCTGAACAACAAGTCCACACACAGGCACTATACTGGGGAGCAGGCAAGTTCACAGTCCGGGTCACTAGCAGGGTTGGCAGCAGGCGGGCAACGTGGTACAAAGGGGCAGGCAGGTACAGAGTCCGGGTCACAAGCAAGGTAGGCAGCAGGCGGGCAAAGGAGCAGGCAGGTGCAGGGTCAAAGACAAGCCGAGGTCGGGTACAGGCAGAAGACAGGATAATCCAAGGGTAAGCCGGGTAGTCAGGAGGCCAATCAGGAGACTAAGGTAAGGCAACGGGTGCGGGGGTACTGGGAGCTGAAGATCGGACAGCACTGAGCACAGTGCATGAGGATGCTAAGTAGGCCGGTTGGCGCCAAACGCCGCACGCGCACGTGCACTTCGCGCACGTGCGCGCAGCGCGGGCGCGCTGTCGCGTGCGCACCGACGCGAGCGCGAACCTGAACGCGCCCACGGGCGCAGGCTCGGGCATGCGCACCGCGGCGCTCCACAGGGGGCCCATCACTGGGTCGACTATGGGAAGATCCATGACAGTGCCCCCTCCTCAAGGGCAGCCTCCGGATGCCCATCTGGGCCAGTCTATTGGCGTGCAACCTTTTAAAAGCCTCCAACAGCTCTTTGGCATGCAAATTGCCTTCGGGTTCCCAAGAATTATCCTCCGGTCCGTATCCCCTCCATTTAATAAGGTACTGGGTCTGATTGTGCCTTTTCCTGCAATCTAGGATTGCTTCCACTTCAAATTCTTCCACATTGTCGATGATTACTGGTTCAGGGGGGCCAGTGTTTCGGCCAGTAAAGGGGTTGGGATTAACGGGCTTCAGCAGAGATACATGGAAGACAGGGTGGATTTTCATTGCACCGGGTAGATTGAGCTCATAAGTCACCTCGTTAATTTTTCTTTTAACAGAGAAGGGACCCGTGAATTTGGGACCCAATTTCTTTGAGGGGCACGCCAATTTCAGGTTAGCCGTAGACAACCAAACCTGGTTGCCAGGTTCCAGGACAAGTTCACCCCGCTTCTTTCTGTCAAACATCCTTTTGTTGTACTCCTGGGTTTTAGCCATGGTTTCCTGTAGTAGTTTATTGTTTGCAAGGAAGAAGTCCATAGTTTCAGAGACTGCAGGAATGGAACATTCAGGTAAGGAACCGGGCAAGAAGGACGGGTGGAAGCCATAGTTGGCAAAAAATGGTGTTTGCTTGATGGCAGAGTGTAAGGAGTTGTTATAGGCAAACTCAGCAATGGGTAGTAGAGAGGCCCAGTCATCCTGTGAGAAAGTTGAGAAGCAGCGGAGGTATTGCTCCAAAGTCTGATTAGTTCTCTCTGTCTGCCCATTTGTCTGGGGGTGGTAGGCAGAGGAGAAGGCCAACTCGATCTCCAAGGAATCGCAGAGAGCCTTCCAGAACCTGGAGGTGAATTGAACACCACAATCCGAGACTATGCTTGATGGGACCCCATGCAACCTCACTATCTCCCGGACAAAGACCTGTGCAGTTTCCTTGGCCGAAGGTGTCCCTTTCATTGGTAAAAAGTGAGCCATCTTGGACAGCCTGTCGACCACAGCGAAGATGGACGAGAATCCTTCCGATTGGGGAAGCTCTACGATGAAATCCATCAATATCATCTTCCAGGGTCTCTCTGGGACGGGTAAGGGTTTCAGTAGACCCCAAGCTTTCGCCCGGCTATTCTTGCTCCTGGCGCAGGTGGTGCAGGACTCCACGTACCTCTTGCAATAATTTACCAGTCGGGGCCACCAGAAGGTACGCTGAAGCAGTTCTGCCGTCTTTAGAGTGCCAAAATGTCCGGCTAGTTTGTGGTCATGGCAAAGCTCCAAAACTGCCATCCTTAGACCTTCAGGGACCACAATTCTGCCTTTGTGCCAGAATAGGCCATCTTGTGCCCTCACCTCGTTTTTAGTGGATGGGGACCATCCTACCGAAGCTTGCCTTAACCGGGATAGGAGATCCCCTTGGAGTAACAGGAAATTGCCAGCAGGGAGAATGGTGTCTGGTGGTAAGGATCTCTCAGAATCAAGAAACATGCGGAAAAGGGCGTCCGCTTTGGTGTTTTTAGAACCAGGTCTATAGGTAATGTGAAACTGGAATCTAGAGAAAAAGAGGGCCCACCTTGTCTGCCGTGGTCTCAATCTTTTTGCCATTCTCAGATACTCAAGATTCTTGTGGTCAGTGTAAACCAGGATGGGGTGTGCAGCCCCCTCCAGCAGATAACGCCACTCTTCTAAGGCGGCCTTGATGGCCAGAAGTTCCCGATCTCCGACATCATAATTTTTCTCCGCTGTGGAGAGTTTGCGTGAGAAGAAGGCCACCGGTAAGAGAAGGGACTTGGGGCCCTGCCGCTGGGATAGCACGGCTCCTACCGCAATTTCCGAAGCGTCCATCTCAAGGACGAAGGGCAGGTCAGGATCCGGGTGTTTTAGGATAGTGGCCGAGGTGAAAAGTCCCTTGAGTTTTTCAAAGGCGGATTGTGCCTTAGGGGTCCAGCAGAATCGGCTTCCCTGCTTGGTCAGCTCGGTGATGGGTGCAACTATAGTAGAGAAGCCCCTAATGAATTTTCGATAAAAATTGGCGAAGCCAATGAAGCGTTGGACCCCTTTCTTATCGGAGGGAGCGAGCCAATCCAGGATGGCGGACACCTTCTGGGGGTCCATCTTAATGCCGTTGACAGAGATGATTAGGCCGAGGAATTGAATGCACTGAAGCTCGAATTCACATTTCTCCAATTTGGCGTAGAGCCCATGTTGCCTGAGCCGGGTTAGGACATTCCGAACGTGCCTGCGGTGATCGCTGACTGAGGCAGAAAAGATTAAGATGTCGTCCAGGTACACTATGACGTACAGGTCCAGGAGATCACGGAAGATATCATTAACAAAGTGTTGAAATGTAGCCGGTGCGTTGCACAGTCCGAAGGGCATGACCAAATATTCAAAGTGCCCAAATCGGGTACGAAAGGCCGTTTTCCATTCGTCACCCTCTCGGATACGGATCAAGTTGTAGGCACCGCGAAGATCCAATTTGGTGAAGATGAAGGCAGATCCCAACCTTTGGAAGAGTTCAGGCACAAGGGGCAAGGGGTAGCGATTTTTGATTGTTATTTTATTCAACTCCCTATAATCGATACAGGGCCGTAGGGAGTGGTCCTTTTTCTCGACAAAGAAAATTCCAGCCCCGGCTGGGGAGGTTGATGGGTGGATGAAACCTTTCTGTAGGTTTTCATCAATGTAGGCTTTTAGGGTTTCAAGCTCCTGCCCTGTTAATGGGAAGATCCTCCCGAAAGGTACCTCAGTTCCTGGCAGAAGCTCTATCGGGCAGTCGTAAGACCTGTGAGGAGGGAGAACCTCTGCTCCCTTCTTACTGAAGACATCCTGGAAGTCCCGGTAGGGTGCCGGAATTGCCTGCTGTGATTCCAAGTCAATGTCCAGACAGAGGAGCTGAGCCCGTTTTACAGGGATTCCATGAAGGCAATGCTGCCGGCAATATCCGGAAAGGAACTTGACTTCCCCTGTTGACCAATTGATACTGGGGTTATGGGCCTGCAGCCACGGTATTCCCAGGATAATGGGAAAAAGGGGAGAGGAAATGGCATCCAAACGTAAAAGTTCTTGGTGGTGAGTGCCCAAGGTGGCCAGCAGGGGGGCGGTCTCCTGCGTGACAGGTCCGGAACTGAGAGCAGAGCCGTCAGCAAGGTGTACAGCAAGTTCCTGTGGCTTGGGTTGCAGGGGAATGCGGTGGTTGGCAGCAAACGTGAGGTCAATAAAACAGCTGCATGCTCCGGAGTCAATTATAGCTGGGACTTGGATGTCCTTTTCGGGAAGCTGTAGGATGACAGAGAGAGCGAGATGAGAAGCAGGTTTATGTAAAGCAGATGCAAGCTGTGAAAATGTTGAGCGAGACTTACGTGTCTTGTTGGGACAAGATCTCACGTAGTGACCGGGTTCACCACAGTACATACATAGGTTATTGGTTCTTCGGCGCTGCCGTTCTTCCAGGGTAAGGGATGGTCGGAGGAGACCAAGCTGCATAGGTTCAGAGGAATCAACAACCGGAGAAGGAGGTGCATGGGGGGTCGGTCCGAAAGAGCTGGTGGCACTAGGGACCTTGGGAAGCATCCAGGTGGGGCAAAACTGACTGGTGGACCTCTCCGAGCGGCGTTCCCTAAGGCGCCGGTCAATTTGGATTGACAGGTTAATAAGCTCCTCCAGGGATTGAGGAATTTCCGACCCGTGCCAGCTCGTCCTTAAGGGAGTCAGATAGTCCCAAACGGAATTGGTGAAGCAAGGCCGCGTCATTCCACTCGGTGTCGGCACTCCACCTTCTGAACTCTGTCACATAATCCTCCACTGCCCTACGTCCCTGTTGTAGGGCATGTAAGGCGGCCTCAGCGGTCGCTTTCAGCTGGGGATCTTCATACAGCTGAGACATGGCAGCAAAGAAGGTGTCCAGATTGTCGAGGAAAGCAGATTTCTGCCTCATGAGACGGTGGGCCCAGGTCTGTGGTTCGCCGGATAGGAGAGAGATCACAAAGCCCACCTTAGTTGCTTCCAAGGAAAATGTACGGGGCTGCAGAGCGAAGTAAAGTTCGCAGGCACTGTGGAATGATCGGAATTTGCTGCGGTCTCCAGAGAATCTCTCAGGTATAGGTACCCGGGGCTCGGGTGGTAACATTACCACTGAGGTTGCAGAAGGGGGTCCAGGAGCGGAGGCACCTTGAGGGTGTACAGGAGAAGACAGGATCTGAACTTGACCTTCCAACCTTGTATAGCCTTCCTGAAGGCTTTTTACAGCTTGGTTGAGACCCGCCAGGTGTCTACACAGCTCCTCCATGGGGGAGGCTCCCTGCTCGGACTCGGACATGGCTGTCCGATACTGTCACGCTCACGTACCTGACAGGTGAGCCCGATATAGCAGGGGAAGGTCTCCCTTACGCGCCTGGTTCGCGGCCCCTGGTAGTATAGACAGGAGGCACGGGAGCACAAGCTGGTATGAGAGCCTGGCGGGTGAGTGCAGGTGAAGAGGTCCAACGGCTCCGGTAAGGCAACGGGTGCGGGGGTACTGGGAGCTGAAGATCGGACAGCACTGAGCACAGTGCATGAGGATGCTAAGTAGGCCGGTTGGCGCCAAACGCCACGTGCGCACTTCACGCACGTGCACTTCGCGCACGTGCGCGTAGCGCGGGCGTGCGCGTAGCGCGGGCGTGTTGACGCGCGCGCACCGACGCGAGCGCGCACCTGAACGCAGGCTCTCCACAGGGTGCCCATCGCTGGGTCGACTATGGGAAGATCCATGACAACTCCCTCATCTCCACAATGGGTTGCAGAAAATATAAGTCCCTGGCAAACATATAGGGTACCCTAGGCGCTGCCCCCGAGCCACTCCTTGATTCTTTGAGGTGCCGCATATATTTTCTGTAAGCATCACGCATGCTACGCCATCTTGTCTGTAAGTAGTGCACTGAAAAATATAAAACAACATCATTTTTTTGGGGGGGTTTTTAGGTACTTAGCAACAGGAAATTCATTTGGAAGTTTGCACTATGAATTCAAGGTTGGAAAATCAACTATTAGTGGCATTGTTAATGATACCTGCCTAGTCATATGGGAAGAACTGAAGGATATGGTTATGAAGAAGCCCAAAAAACAAGAATGGTTGAAGGTAGTGGAGCTATTCTGGGAGCAATGCAACTTCCCCAACTGTCTGGGAGCCATTGATGGGAAGCACGTCCGCATCCTCAAGCCACCAGCAAGTGGGAGACAATTTTTTTAATTACAAAAAATATTTTTCGTTGGTATTAATGGCAGTGGCAGATGCAAATTATAAATTTATTTATATTGATGTGGGTTCTTATGGCAGCAGCTCGGATTCTAGTGTATTTGCACATTCCTCATTTGGCCGCATGCTGCATGAGAATACACTAGACTTGCCCAATGATTCTCCCCTGCCCGGGACTACAGAGCCTCCCCTCCCACATGTATTTGTCGGAGATGAAGCGTTCGCACTTTTGCAGCACATGCTCAGGCCTTTTTCAAGTCGCTCTCTGACAACAGAAAAAAGAGTGTTCAATTATAGGCTGACTAGGGCACGAGGAGTAGTAGAATGTGCATTTGGTATACTATGCAATAAGTGGAGATTTATGCATACTTCTATAAACCTCAGTATTGATCATGCTATCAGTGCGATTAAAGCAGCCTGTGCACTGCACAACTATGTGCGTGAACGAGATGGCTATCTATTTGAGGATTCCCTAAGCCATAACATGGAGGCAGCACAGTGGAATGTTACTAGGGGCACCACTACTGGTACAAATATTCATGGGGAATTTCAAAAATTCTTTTTGTCACCAGCTGGGGAGGTGCCTTGGCAGATGAATTCTATTTAATCATAAAAAGTATGTATTTTTTAGCATTATATTATCATGCCTTTACAAAATGAAAAGTGTGCTGTATGAAAAATGTTTGCTGTAATTTTGGCCATGACAAATAAAAATGCTGTTTATCACATTTGTGGTGTGTATTATATTGGTAACCTTAAAAATTATAAGAATATGCATTTATTTAGGGACTCCTCCATCGCTGTCTAAAGCTGTCATGTACACAATGTTTAGAGCATGTGGCCTGGTATAGATTTGTGGATGACCATATGCTGTTTTTTACAATATTAGAAATGCAATAAATGTACACCATCAAAAAAATACAGGACAGCATCTACAGGTAGTGAAAGGGGAAAAAAAAAAACTTACATTTGTCAGCCTGAACTTGGGAAGAGCACATGCTCCACTCTGGCAAGAGGTTTCTGGCAATTTCCAGCCACGCACGTTTTTTTAAGAACGTTGTCCTTATATTTAGGGTGCCAGGTGGCATAAATCATCGGTTTCTCCCTCACAAGTCTTATCAGATCCTCACAATCAACGGATTCTTTCGTCTTTGATGCCGCTTTTCGTCCTCTTTTCGCCATGCTGGTTCCAGTCAGGATCACAAAACACACAGGGGAGGAACAGGAAGAGGGGGAGGTGTTGGAGGGGAGCAAATTTATGTTCACACCGCTACACAGCTGCGAATCAGATGCGTGCCAATAGAAGATAATGGCCTGGTATTTCCCCCCGCAATGCCCAAAAAACGCACACGTTTTTTCTGCAATGCGCAGTGCGAATGCAATGCACATATGTGAACAAGATACATTAATTTGAATGTATTTTAAAATGTTCTGCGAATTGGATGCGGTGTACGCATCTAATTCGCATAGGTGTGAACGGGGGCTCAAAATCAAAAAATCACTGCTGCGTTTTTCACAAACTTTTTTTTATTGATACATGTCCCTCAGGGCAGGACCCGGACCCCTATAACCATTTTATGCCCAATTACTTTGCATATAAGCCTTCAAAATGGGCACTTTTGATTTTTGACGTTCGGGTCCCATTGACTTTAATGGGGTTTGTTATTCGGGTCCGAACTTTCGTGGTGTTCAGAAGTTCTGGGGCGAACCGAACAGGGGTCTGTTAGAACCATCCCTACTCAGCAGTAGCAGGAGAAGCCCAGGAGAGAAAAAAACACCCTGGAAAGGTTATCCAAACATGATCTCCCAAACTATTCCATATTCAAGAGGCAGATGCAATTAAAAAAATCAACAGCAGAACCAGAGTCCAAAAAATTTAATGAGAGATTGGTTTAGTTACAGTCTAACTGCAAAACACACTAAATGTAATTAGGGGCACTACAGCTTAGTGCAGGGTCCATACATTGGTTACATTATTTCCATTGTAGCAACCCGGCCGAAAGCAGAGGTGACTAGTAAATTTACCTTTGCTGGGTACTAATCTGACCAGTCTAATTTGTGTTTTACCTAAATTCAGTGTTGCTGCTTTTCCTGACTGCTGCCAGTAGGTGTCACTGGCAACTTTGGAAATATAAAGGGGAGCTGCAGCAATGTTGAAAGCCTCTTGACCCCATAGGGAAAGAGAGCCCTGACTGTTGGGGGCATGTCCAGGGCGGGCCGAAGTGACCAAAGGGTCTTTAAAGATTGGTGGGGGGTGTGGGTTGGGCTGGGCCTGAGCTCGACAAAAGTGCCGCGCCCAGAAAATTCTGGAGCCTTCTGGAAGATCCGTTGGGAAGAGCTGACCCTGTGTTTTGCTGACCCTGTGCCCCAGCCATGGACACCGAGCTCCTTTTGGCCAAGGTCCGTGAGCTGGCTCTCCAAGGTCAGGCTGACTGGCTTTTTTCTCTCCTATCCCCTGGGACTGCTCCACCTGCCCTTCCTGCTCCTCACACCCCCCCTCCCCCCCCACCTGTGGAACCCCCTGTTGAGCCTAGGGCCCGGAGGCGGGCCCGCCCGCCTTCTCGGCTGAGCCCCAGTTCCAGGGCCCCTGCGGGTCAATCCTATGTCCCCTGCTCCCCTGACCGCCCTGCTACACTGGGTGTCTGCGCTCCTTCAGCTAGGAAGCGCAGCACCTCCTCCCGCCATCGTCGGGGCCCCACTCGGCGGTCCCCCCCCCTGCCTCAGGCTGCCGGCCTCTCCTCCCGTGCGGGCCGCTCGCGGAGCCCTCGTTCTATGCAGGGCTCCGGCCTCTCCTCCCGTGCGGGCCGCTCGCGGAGCCCTCGTTCTATGCAGGGCTCCGTTCGGGCGGTCTCCGGCACTGTCCCATCCACTGACACTTTGTTGCCCTATGGCCAGGCTGGAGCTGAGGCGCTCCCTGGCTGTGAATTACCCGCCGCCTTACCTGAGCCCGCTCCCGCGGCGGGCGGGGGATTGGCGGCGGTTGGAGATCCCAGGTCCTCGGCGCGGAGATCCTCCGGGAGGCGGGGGAAGCCACGGGTGCGCATATCATCTGCGGCCGCCCGCCCTGGCCTCCTGGAATATGGTTCCGCTCTGCGCAGTGACCTGGAGCCGGCTACGCTGCCCCCAGTGGCTCCTTTTCTCCCTGCGCCTGGCTGGGCGGGAGAAACCACTGAGGGGGATCATACTGCCCCTGCATTGCGGCATGGAATGACCCTGCCTGCGCCCTGCAGGGCGGGGGAGTCATTCATGCCCAATTTTTTGCCCCAAATATATGTGGACATACCCAATCTCCCTGCGCCCGGCAGGGCGGGAGATTCATGGGGTGCCACTGCCTCTGGACATAGTATGCTGCCTCCCCCAAACCTCCCCGCGCCCTGCAGGGCGGGGGGGGCTGTCCCGCCATCCAGTGCCCCATATGTTTTTGACCCCCCTGCGCCTAGCGGGGCTGGGGTCCCCTCCGTGTCCATGACCGTACAGCCGCCAGTGCGGAGTCTCTCTGCGCCCTGCGGGGCGGGAGATCCGCTGTTGTCACCCGCATCTCATCAGCCTGGGCTCAGGGCACCATGTCCCCCTGCACCCGGATGGGTGGGTGGTCGGCGTGGTTCTCGGGATATGTATAGTGGCCTCCCCGCGCCCAGCGGGGCGGGCGACGTTTTCTCGGCATCAGCGCTCCACCCTCCTCCGACGCCCTGTGCTCACCACCAACGCCCTGCGCCCAGCAGGGCGGGTGGTTTTTGCTCCGCTCAAACATCCATTCCCTCCCCGGTTCATACATACCTCCCTGCGTCCAACTGGGCGGGGGGTCCCCGGGGGCCAATTGCTTCTACGCAGCAGCCTGGTCTTCCTGCGCCCGGCAGGGTGGGAGGCTCCTTGCCCAGGCCTGGGCTGGCGGCCGCAACCGCCCCGGGTCCATCGCATGATGCCTGCAGACGATCTTGTGCTTGTCCAGCCGCTGTCCTTGGCCATTCGGACTCGTCAGGGTTGGTGGTCGGACCTCCTCCCCTGGACCTTGCCGTCCGTCAGCAGGGTCCTGCCGCCTCTTCGGTTCCTCCAGGTGACGGTCGTCACGGACCCCTGCCTTCCATGGCCGTTCCGGCACCGGATGTCCCGCTGGGTCCTGCCGCTGGTCGCCCTTCATCGAACTTGCCTCTACATCTCAGTGAGTATGACTGTAATTTAATTTGGGGTAGGGCGACTGAAGCTTCCGTGTCGGACCCGCCGGAGGACCGTATTGCGTCGGTCGTCAAATCTGTCCTTTCCAGCATGGGGGTGTCGGGTCCAGCAACTGCCCCTCCCCCCATTTCTGGTGGTGCTTTGTGGGCGGTCTCGCCTACAGGCACGCACTTGACGGAGGAGGTGAAGGACAAGATTTGGCGCCGCGAATTCGTTGATTTTATCGCGCTCGTCCCGCCGGACAGGGAAACAATAGACAAATCTCGGCGGATCGACGTATCTACCCAGGGTGACAAGTCAAAACAGCTTCCACGGACGTTTGGAAACTGGCTTCAAGGGTTCTGCGCTTACGCGGGTGTGCTCTGCGAGCGGTTTCCGGAATTAGCCACTTCCCTTTTTTGTTACCTGGACCTCATTTGGGGTGCTTACAAAGTTTATGGCGGACAGTGTTGGTTTCACTACGACACTCAATTCCGGCAAAAGATGGCGGCGCGCAAGGAGTTTTGTTTCAATTGTCAGGATGGCAGCCTGTGGCTGTTGCTCATGTGCCCCCACAGGCCTTCGTCCTTTCAGTCCCCGGCCGGCACTTCCCCCGGAGCGTCGGCCGCTCCGAAAAAGGGTGTTTGTTGGTTATTCAACGAAAGCCACTGCAAGTGGTACACCGCGTGCCGTTTCAAACACGAGTGCTCGGGTTGCGGTGGTGCCCACCCCGCCAGCCGGTGCTTTCGGAGGGGTAAGCAGCCAATTCCCAGGCCAGGCGCAAAGCCTGACCTTTCTAAGCCAGAGGTCGCCGGTGAACGTCTCAGAGATGCTTCCCTGGCTAGACCGGTACCCCCTTCATAGGGAGGCGCTGATTCTGCGCGATGGCTTGGACCGTGGCTTTTGGATCCCATTTTTCCCATCGGACACTCCCACCATGGCGCCCAATCTAAAGTCGGCCGTGGAATTTGAGGCCGTCGTTGCCGAGAAGCTCCGGAAGGAAACTGAATTGGGACGGATGGCTGGCCCATTTGACCTCCCCCCTTTTTACAACCTGAGGGTATCCCCCCTCGGTGTGGTCCCTAAAAAGGCGGAGGGGAAATTCCGCCTCATCCATCATTTGTCGTACCCTTCTGGCTCCTCGGTTAACGACGGCATCGACAAGGAAGAATCCAGGGTCCACTACGCCTCTTTTGATGGGGCGCTTCGGCTAGTGAGGGCTGCCGGTAGATCGGCGTTGCTGGCCAAGGCGGACATAGAGTCCGCCTTTCGCCTCCTCCCGGTCCACCCGGACTGTTTCCACCTCCTGGGCTGTTACTTTCAAGGAAGCTATTTTTTCGACATGTGCCTACCCATGGGTTGTGCCATCTCGTGTTATTTCTTTGAGCTGTTTAGCTGCTTCCTTGAATGGGTGGTTGCCCAGGAGGCTGGTTGCCAGTCCTTGTTGCACTATTTGGACGACTTTCTCTTTGTGGGCCCAGCGGACAGTGGTCGGTGCCAGCAGCTGCTTACTGTTTTTCAGGACACTTGCCGGAGTTTCGCGGTTCCACTGTCCGCTGATAAGACTGAAGGCCCGGTGACTGTTCTGGCTTTCCTGGGAATTGAGATTGACACGGAGGCGATGGTCTTTCGATTGCCAGAGGACAAGCTAGCCAGGCTCCTTTCCCTTGTCCGCTTGGCCAAAGGTGCCAGGAAATTGCAGTTGAAACAACTGCAATCTCTTTTGGGTCACTTGGTTTTTGCCTGCAGGGTTATTCGGATGGGGAGAGCCTTCTGCAGGCGCTTGGCATGGGCCATGAAAGGGGTTTCCGCCCCTCACCACTACGTTCGGATCACCAGGCCCATGCGTGCCGACTTGGGGATTTGGTTGTCATTCCTTCAAGCCTACAATGGCCAGTCTTGTTGGCTAAGGGAGGAAGTGCCGAACTCACAGCTGGAGCTATACACCGATGCAGCAGGCTCCTGTGGCTTCGGCGCTTTCTTTCAGGGGATGTGGTCTGCTGAGCAGTGGCCGGCCTCATGGGCCCGCTTGGGCTTGTTGGGCAACCTCACCCTCCTAGAGCTCTTTCCGATCGTTGTAGCTGTTGAGCTTTGGGGTGAACGGTTGCGTGACCATCAAGTGGTCTTCTGGTCTGATAATATGAGTGTGGTGCAGGTAGTGAACAAGCAGTCAGCCAGTTCCCCCCCAGTAGTTTCTTTGCTTCGGTTTTTAGTTTTGAAGTGTTTGCAATTTAACATTTGTGTTAGGGCTCAGCATGTTCCCGGAACGGCTAATGATATTGCTGATGCTCTCTCCCGTTTACAGCTCGATCGTTTCCGCTCTCTGGTTCCGTCGGCCTCCCTGGAGGGCCTTCCTTGTCCGGCCCACTTATGGAACCTCGTTTCGGAGGCCTGCTGAATCTCCTTCGGTCGTCGTTGTCTGCGCGTACGTGGGCGTCTTACTGCAGGGTTTGGCACGAGTGGTCGCACATTTCGGGCGGTGAGTTTTCCATTTATTCTTCTTCTGATAGGCGCATGGCTTTGTTTGTCTATTTGGTTCACTTACTGCAAAAGGGTGTTGCGGGTTCCACTGTCTCCTCGTCTTTATCAGCGCTGTCCTTTTGGTTTCAGCTCCTAGGTTGGGAGGACATTACTAAAGCGTTCCCGGTTCGACGGATGCTGCGGGGTTGGAAGCGCGCTACTCATTCCCCCGATTCCAGGCGCCCGGTTTCCCTTCAAATCCTATCGGGCATTCTTTCCACGTTGCCTTCGGTGTGCTCTTCGGAATTTGAGGCCCTCCTGTTTCGCGTGGCGTTTTCTTGGGCGTTCTTCGGCGCTTTTCGCGTTAGCGAACTAGTTTCGAGAGCCACGTCAACGGTGGGCGGGATCCTGACGGCGGACGTCGTTTTTGCAGAGCATTGCGTGACTGTCCTGTTACGTACTTCGAAGACCGACAGCCTGGGTAGGGGCCGGAGGGTGGTATTGTACCCTTGTGGTGGCCCCTTTTGCCCGGTATCTTTGGCCTCTCTTTTCCGATCTGCGCGCCCCCCTTCTCTAGCTTTTTTCGTTCATTCCGATTCCTCCTCGCTAAGCAGGTTTAAATTTTTAAGCGTTTTTCGTCGATGTCTCGAAGTTATGGGACTTCCTTTGCGTGATTTTTCTACGCACTCGTTTCGCATCGGTGCGGCCACCGCAGCGTCTGGTATGGGTTTTTCCGATATGGAACTTCAGGGTCTGGGTAGATGGGAATCATCTCGTTTCACGTTGTATGTTCGTCCACATCTGTTGTGTTAAATTTTCAGGTCCTCGTCCGGTTTTGGTGTGGATTGTCGGTGACTCCTTCATTTACTGGGCCGCTCGCCGTGCGGAAGTCCGAACCTACGGGAGGAATTTGGGTTTCGACTATGACCTGGCCAGGGTCCGCTGGCTCGGGCTTCGCGGGTTAAGATGGTCCCAGGTCCTTCCGGAATGCCTGCAACTCCGTGCACACGTGTCTGGTTCCATCGTTTTGGTACTCCATGCTGGCGGCAATGATGTGGGCTTCCTGCGTTCTGTGGACCTGATTTCTGCAATCAAGCAAGACATTGCCTACTGTTTTGCTGTTTTCACCAATTTGGTCCTCATTTGGTCGGAAATTGTGCCTCGTTCGGTGTGGGCGCGGGTGATCCCGGGCCCTAGTTTGGAGCGCTTTCGTAGAAAGGTTAATGCGCAAGTTTCCAAATTTGTTCGACAGCTTGGGGGCTTCGTTGTTCGTCACAGAGATTTGGAGGGTGATAATTCTGACCTTTTGAGACCGGATGGTGTTCACCTCAATGACATTGGCTTAGATATCTTTAATCTTGGTCTACAACGGGGTGTGGAACAGGTGCTGGCTGCGGTGGGGCGCCCGCCAGTTGTTCACTGACAGGCGGGTGGCGGTTTTTTGACCTTGCCAGCATAAAATGGCTGCTGTTGATGGAAATGGGAAGCAGACGGCCTGTCCAGCACTTATGGTAAGGACAGGCCTTCCCCCCTTCTTATCTCCTTCCCCTACGTTGGATTATGTGCTCACAGTATAACTGTGACAGGCACTGTTTGAAAAGTTTCATTTGTTTGAACTATTCATTGGTTATATGTTGGACTTAAAGAAATTGACTATTCATTGGTTATGTGTTGGATTTAAAGAAATAAAAGCTGTGGCCTTGCCCTTTCCAACTTAGCAGTTGTCAGTGTGTTATTTATTGGTATGAAGGGGCAAGGGTTAAAAGAAGGTTATACAATTAAATTATAGTTCATAGTACCTGGACTAATTGCACCTCAGCAGTCATGAAAGCCTCTTGACCCCATAGGGAAAGAGAGCCCTGACTGTTGGGGGCATGTCCAGGGCGGGCCGAAGTGACCAAAGGGTCTTTAAAGATTGGTGGGGGGTGTGGGTTGGGCTGGGCCTGAGCTCGACAAAAGTGCCGCGCCCAGAAAATTCTGGAGCCTTCTGGAAGATCCGTTGGGAAGAGCTGCCCACCCTCCCGCCC
Source organism: Lithobates sylvaticus (assembly GCA_028564925.1). NCBI lineage: Eukaryota > Metazoa > Chordata > Amphibia > Anura > Ranidae > Lithobates > Lithobates sylvaticus. Next base: position 211,734,295 of record CM053029.1, on the reverse strand, counting down.
TATAATTTTTTCTTTGGTACGTCACAGCTTGCTGCGGTTTTTTGACCTTGCCAGCATAAAATGGCTGCTGTTGATGGAAATGGGAAGCAGACGGCCTGTCCAGCACTTATGGTAAGGACAGGCCTTCCCCCCTTCTTATCTCCTTCCCCTACGTTGGATTATGTGCTCACAGTATAACTGTGACAGGCACTGTTTGAAAAGTTTCATTTGTTTGAACTATTCATTGGTTATATGTTGGACTTAAAGAAATTGACTATTCATTGGTTATGTGTTGGATTTAAAGAAATAAAAGCTGTGGCCTTGCCCTTTCCAACTTAGCAGTTGTCAGTGTGTTATTTATTGGTATGAAGGGGCAAGGGTTAAAAGAAGGTTATACAATTAAATTATAGTTCATAGTACCTGGACTAATTGCACCTCAGCAGTCATGAGTTATGAATATTTATGTCCCCCCTAGCCAGCCACTAGAAGGTTTATTGCCAGTGGTTCATGCTGAGGGAGGATACAAATATTTGGGGAGTGGCCTGGTGAGTACTCTTTCTTCCTGGGCTGTGGCTTGGGAAAGTGTGTGTAATAGTGTCAGAAATCAGACCGTGACAGAAGTACAGTTAAATCACACTTGTTTAACCACTTCAGCCCCGGACCATTTGGCAGCCAAAGGACCAGAGGTCTTTTTTCAATTTCGCACTGCACTACTTTAACTGGTAATTGCGCGGTCATGCAATTTTGTAACCAAACGAAATTTGCGTCCTTTTCTTCCCACAAATAGAGCTTTCTTTTGATGGTATTTGATTGCCTCTGTGATTTTTATTTTTTGCGATATAAACGGAAAAAAAAAAAAAGAGCGAAAATTTTGAAAAAAAAAGAGATTTTCTACTTTTTGTTATAAAAAAAATCTAATAAACTCAATTTTAGTCAAACATTTGGGCCAAAATGTATTCAGCCACATGTCTTTAGTAAAAAAAATGCCAATAAGCGTATATTTATTGGTTTGCGCAAAAGTTATAGCGTCTACAAACTAGAGTACATTTTCTGGAATTTACACCGCTTTTAATTTATGACTGCCTATTTCATTTCTTGAGGTGCTAAAATGGCAGAGAAGTACAAAAACCCCCCCAAATGACCCCATTTTGGAAAGTAGACACCCCAAGCTATTTGCTGAGAGGCATGTTGAGCCCATTGAATATTTTTTTTTTTAGTCCCAAGTGATTGAATAAAGACAAAAATAAAAAAGATTTTTTTTTTTTTTCAAAAAGTTGTCACTAAATGATATATTGCTCACACATGCCATAGTTATATGTGGAATTGCACCCCAAAATACATTTTGCTGCTTCTCCTGAGTATGGGGATACCACATGTGTGGGACTTTTTGGGAGCCTAGCCGCGTACGGGGCCCCGAAACCCAAGCACCGCCTTCAGGATTTCTAAGGGTGCAAATTTTTGATTTCACTCCTCACTACCTATCACAGTTTCGAAGGCCATAAAATGCCAAAATAGCACAAAACCCCCCCAAATGACCCCATTTTGGAAAGTAGACACCCCAAGCTATTTGTTGAGAGGCATGGTGAGTATTTTACAGCTCTCATTTGTTTTTGAAAATGAAGAAAGTAAAGAAAAAAAAAAATTTTTTTTTTCTTTTTTCAATTTTCAAAACTTTGTGACAAAAAGCGACATCTGCAAAATACTCACAATACCTCTCAGCAAATAGCTTGGGGTGTCTACTTTCCAAAATGGGGTCATTTTGGGGGGTTTTATGCCATCTGGGCATTCCATGGCCTCCGAAACTGTGATTGGCAGTGAGAAGTGAAATAAAAAAATTACACCCTTAGAAAGCCTGAAGGCGGTGATTGGTTTTTGGGGTTCCGTACGCAGCTAGGCTCCCAAAAAGTCCCACACATGTGGTATCCCCGTACTCAGGAGAAGCAACAGAATGTATTTTGGGGTGTATTTCTACATATGCCCATGACATGTTTGAGCAATATATCATTTAGTGACAACTTTTTGTAAAAAAAATATATATATTTTTTTTTTTTCATTATTCAATCTCTTGGGACAAAAAAAAAAAATATTTAATGGGCTCAACATTGCTCTCATCAAATAGCTTGGGGTGTCTACTTTCCAAAATGGGGTCATTTGGGGGGGGTTTGAACTGTCCTGGCATTTTATGCACAACATTTAGAAGCCTATGTCACACGTCACCCACTCTTCTAACCACTTGTAGACAAAGCCCTTTCTGACACTTTTTGTTTACATGAAAACATATTTTTTTTTTGCAAGAAAATTACGTTGAACCCCCAAACACTATATATAATGTTAAAGCAAAGGCCCTACAGATTAAAATGGTGGGTGTTGCATTTTTTTTTTCCACACAGTATTTGCGCAGCGATTTTTCAAACGCATTTTTTGTGGAAAAAATACACTTTTTTTTATTTTAATGCACTAAAACACACTATATTGCTCAAATTTTTGATGAAATAAAAAATATGATCTTAGGCCGAGTACATGGATACCAAACACGACATGCTTTAAAATTGCGCACAAACACGCAGTGGAGATAAACTACATACATTTTTAAAAGCCTTTAAAAGCCTTTACATGATACCACATTTGATTCACGGAGGAGGTCTACTGCTAAAATTACTGCCCTCGATCTGACCTTCGCGGTGATACCTCACATGCATGGTGCAATTGCTGTTTACATATGACGCCAGACCAACGCTTGTGTACGCCTTTGCGCAAGAGAAGGGGGGGCAGGGGTGCTTTTTTTTTTTTTTTTTGTTTTTTTTTTTATTTATTTAGCTTTTTTATTTTATTTTTAAACTGTTCCTTCCATTTTTTTTTCTTTGTTATGATTTTTATTGTTATCTCAGGGAATGTAAATATCCCCTATGATAGCAATAGGCAGTGACAGGTACTCTTTTTTTGAAAAAATTGGGGTCTATTAGACCCTAGATCTTTCCTCTGCCCTCAAAGCATCTGACCACACCAAGATTGGTGTGATAAAATGCTTTCCCAATTTCCCAATGGCACGGTTTATATCCGGGAGGGGGGACATTCCCTCCCACTGCTTGTAAAAGCAGTCTAGAGGCTAATTACCCGCTAGAATTGCTTTTACATGAAAGCCGATCACTGGCTGAAAAGAATGATACCAAGATGATACCTAAACCTGCAGGCATCATTCTGGTATAACCATTCAAAGTCCAGCAACATACTGGACATATATTGTAATCTTTTTTTTTTCATGCAGCCTCTTGGCTGAACGAAAAAAAGAGATTGATTGGTGGGTATGCCCACCATTAGAATACCTCCCTTCATCCACCCACTTCTAATGATGGGCATACATGCACCATTTATATATGCCGATGCATGGGGGCATCCTCCCGCAAAAGTTATGCCGTGTACACACGGTCGGAATTTCGACCGTATGTACGTGGCATTAGGAGCCAATCGCTCCTCCCCCCCCTGCTGCCCCCATGCTTCGGCATATATGCTCTTTTTTTTAACTGTGGTGGTGAAATCACCTCCTACAGTGTTGGAGTCGCGTCTTTATGTATCGTGGGAGCAAACGCTGTTGCTGTCAAGATAAATAAATCCGCGTTGCAACTGAATGGCGCACCTGAAAACAAAAAAATGCTTAACACTAAAACACAGTAAACAAAATTACATACCTGAAAAGCAAGCATGATAAAACATGATAAAACATAATAAAACATTGCAGAATAGAATGGAGTAAAAAAAGAGCAACAATAGAGAGAGAATAGAGTGAGAGAGAGAACAATAAAACGACAACTATTTTATTTTTTTTTATTTTTTTTGAGATTCACAGGTAAAAAAGCTCCTGACTGAAGCGACTGAATCAAAACGCTACCACAAAAAAACTGTTAGCGATCGCAGGGATCAGGCCTGACTCTGCGAACGCTGCAGTTATGTGTGCTTAGTGTTTTGTAAGTGACAGTGATCGATCGATACTGCACTTGGGGGGGCTGGGCTGGGCGGAGGGGGAAAACGCAGGTGCTAGCAGGTATCTGGGCTGATCCCGCTAACAATGCGGTTTTTTTTGGAACCCTAAACTGCTGGGACGCTAGTATAGATCTGATCAGATCAGATATTGATCTGTTCAGATACTGTGCCACTAAGGGAGGTGTATGCTTTGTGCGTGGGTGTTTGCGGTACTGGCACTAACCTGGGGCGACGCAGACCTTATTTGACCCTAAAACCTAATTGATATCACCCGCCGGGCGATCAGGGGGTTAAACCGTTATTGGGTAATAAATGGCGGGTGCCCTGACAGTATAAAAAACAAGCTAACTAACCAGCGTCACCCGTAACAGTAATACAAAAAAAAACTGGTTACCTAGCGACACTAATGCAGCGATCAGAAAAAACGATCGCTTAGTGACACTGGCAAAAGGGGGTGAAAGGGTTAACTAGGGGCAATCAGGGGGTTAAACCTTTATTAGGTAATATATGGGGGTACCTGACGCTATATAAAAACCTGACGGGGAACCTAAATAACGAAATAACTAACTGGCTAACCAGCGTCACCAGTGACAGTTATACAGTGATCACTGGTGAAAGGGTTAACTCTAGGGGCAATCAGGGGGTTAAAACCTTTATTTAGGTTGTAATATGGGGGTACCTGACCTATAAACCTATTTATGAACCTATATAAACATGGCGGTTACCTAAAAAAAAAAAATGGTTACCTAGCGACACTAATGCAGCGATCAGAAAAACGATCGCTTAGTGACACTGGCAAAAGGGGGTGAAAGGGTTAACTAGGGGCAATCAGGGGGTTAAAACCTTTATTAGGTAATATATGGGGGTACCTGACGCTATATAAAAACCTGACGGGGAACCTAAATAACGAAATAACTAACTGGCTAACCAGCGTCACCAGTGACAGTTATACAGTGATCACTGGTGAAAGGGTTAACTCTAGGGGCAATCAGGGGGTTAAAACCTTTATTTAGGTTGTAATATGGGGGTACCTGACCTATAAACCTATTTATGAACCTATATAAACATGGCGGTTACCTAAAAAAAAAAAATGGTTACCTAGCGACACTAATGCAGCGATCAGAAAAACGATCGCTTAGTGACACTGGCAAAAGGGGGTGAAAGGGTTAACTAGGGGCAATCAGGGGGTTAAAACCTTTATTAGGTAATATATGGGGGTACCTGACGCTATATAAAAACCTGACGGGGAACCTAAATAACGAAATAACTAACTGGCTAACCAGCGTCACCAGTGACAGTTATACAGTGATCACTGGTGAAAGGGTTAACTCTAGGGGCAATCAAGGGGTTAAAACCTTTATTTAGGTTGTAATATGGGGGTACCTGACCTATAAAACTATTTATGAACCTATATAAACATGGCGGTTACCTAAAAAAAAAAAAATGGTTACCTAGCGACAGCAGTGACACTAATACAGCGATCAGAAAAACGATCGCTTAGTGACACTGGCAAAAGGGGGTGAAAGGGTTACCTGGGGGGCAATCAAGGGGTTAAACCTTTATTAGGGGGGGGTAGGGGGCTACCTTGGACCTAAAACTAACTGCCCTGACAGTTATTACAGTCACACTGACACTAAATGCAGTGATCAGTAAAAAAATGATCACTGCAATTAGTGACACTGTGACTGGGGGGGGAGGGGGTGATCTGGGGGGTGATCAGGGGGTGACAGGGGGGTGGAATATGTGCCTAACTGTACTGGTGTCAGTGTAGTGTTGTGCACTAACCTTTACATGTTCGCCGCTCGGCGTCTCCGGTCACATAGACCGGCGCACCGAGCGTGACATCACTTCCGCCTTCCTGTCTATACAATAGACAGGAAGGGGAAGTTTTTCATTGGCCAGGAGCGATCGCGAGGGGGTGGCCAGAAACCACTGGCCGTCCCCTCGTCCCGGATCGCTCCTGAAGCGATCCCGACCGTCCCCGCCGGCGGAGGGGGGTCCGATCGGACCCCCCAACCGCCGGAAGAATGTCACGTACAGGTACGTGATTCTGCCTGTACGTGCCATTCTGCCGACGTATATATACAGGGGGCGGTCGGGAAGTGGTTAATAATAACATAAATAGAACAAACATAGTCAAAACATAGCCAGAGTTCAGGAACCGGAACGGATAGTCAGACAAGCCAAATGCCAGGGAGTCGGGGATGAGCGTAGTAAAACAACAAGCAGGATCTGAAGCCAGAAGGGATGTCAACCAAGCAAGTCTTTTAACAGGAATGCAGGAGAACGTCTCTGTGATGTTGACTAAGGCGAAGGCAGAGATCCTCAGGTCTGGACAGCTTAAGTAGGCAGGACTGATGAGCAGGATATCATCAACAGCTGAGTAATTGTGGAGAGATTGGAGTTGGCAATTAGCTGACAGCTGAGCGGCCAGCTCAGAGAAGGAAGGGCTGAGCCCAGCCCTGACAAATAGTTAATGCTTGCTAGGCCAGAAGCCTGTTTGGGACTAGCATAGAATCCACAAGTTGCCCTGCCTGGTCGAGCAGGGTACTGCACCCAAAATGGAGAGCCAGGGGAAGAAGTCCTGCTGGAGGGGGGATGGGATCTCCCCTCAGAGGATCCCGGTACTCTGTTGGAAGGAGGATGTAAGAAGATCCCACTGGATGGCTGTGGAGCCCTACAGACAGTTTGCCTGATGGCCCTTTTTATTCCAGTACGCCATGGTCCATTTTCCCATTATCCACTGTGGTAGCAAGAGTGTGGTGTAGTCTGGAAAATATGTGTTGGAGGTATCTGAAGTCCTAACCCTTGTGAGCCTGGAGCAAATAAACATCTGGAAAAGACAAAAAGTGACTGGTGCCCAGTGAGATTTAAATCCGCTACTGTGCCATGGATCCTGGGGTAATGATAGCCCACCCTGATGCCTGGGGATTTCTTTCCTACCAAGAGATTGGTTCAACAGTTATCACTGAGAAGCAAAGGACCCCTCCCTTGCCATATGGATAAATGGAGAGTGTGGGTGTTCTGTGATTCTGTTCTAAAGCGGCAACGCTGATTCCCCAAAGATACAGTAGAGCTTTGTCACCCTAGGGTAGCAAGTGTGTCAAAAACAGGATCACCAGGTGAAAATAAAGTTAGCACTAAGGCTGCTTTCACACTGGGGCGGTGCGGGGCGGCGACGGTAAAGCAGCGCTAAATACCATCGTTTTACCCGCGGTATGCGGCCGCTAGCGGGGTGGTTTTAACCCCGCTAGCGGCCGAAAAAGGGTTAAAAACCTCCGCAAAGGGCCGCTGCAGCCACAGGGCTTTCACACTGGAGACACAGCAACAGCTGTTTCGGGTCGGTTTGCAGGCGCTATTTTTAGCGCAATAGCGCCTGCAAACCGCCCCAGTGTGAAAGCAGCCTAAGTAGAAGGACAGGGTTAAGCACTACCATATACCCAAATAACCATGACCGAACCTCATGTCTTCCTCATACCACACTCTGTTGAATTAAACTAAAACTTTTTCACTACAACTACTGTTACCAATTAATGTTGTTAAACACTGTTGTTAAACATATTGTATTGGATATTACTGCCTTTGGCATTTTGGTTAAAGAGGAAGTAAACCCTCTTTTACAACTTTAGCTTACAGGTAAGCCTATATTAAGGCTTACCTGTAGCTAACAGGGATATCTCCTAAACCTGCACGGTTTAGGAGATATACCTGTATTTGCATGTGCCGACGTCATGCGGCACATGCGCACTAGCGACAACGGAAGCATCGGCGCTATATGCCGATGCTTCAGTTGCTATATGCCGCTCTCGTGCGCATGCGCGTGACGTCATCGCGGCTCCGGCAAATCACAGCGCCGGAGCCGCGATACCCGGAAGTCACCCTGGGAGAAGATGTCGGCGATCGGAGGGGGAGAAGAGGACCGATGCCGAGGCTTCGATTTCAGGTAAGTGATGCATAATTAGCTAGTATGCTATGCATATTAGCTAATTACGCCTTTGTCTTGCAGGTTTTTTTTTTTTTTTTTTTTTCGATTTTTTCAAGAGGGTTTACTTCCTCTTTAAAATACAATGTGAACCTGATTTTTACTTTCTAATAAAAAATAATAAAAGAAAATAAAGGAGAGACAGTCGAAAAAACAACAACAACAAAAATAATAAACAAATGCAGCCACCGTATCTAATGACTGGTCTTCCCCTTTAAGCTACAATATACTGCATTTTTGTTCTTGGGCTTAGCTGTTCTCTAAAGCTGTTCTCTCCAGCTGTGCCCACTTCAGAAATGGGTAATATTTTGCTTCTAGCAAATGAATTTTTAGGGATTTTTGGCTGAAATGATCAGTGGTGGGTTATTAGGTGCAATCTGGGTGCTAGTTTATAATAGGGACTTATATAGGGACAAGGGGACAGGGTCACATGCTCATGTCACATGGTGACCCCGCCCCCTGTGATGTCACAGTCCCGGAGGATGCTGGGACTGTGACATCACAGGGGGGCGGGGTCACCATGTGACATGAGCATGTGACCCTGTCCCCTTGTCCCTATATAAGTCCCAGCACAGCGCGGCTCTGGCATTGCGGCCAGAGAGAGCCACGGGTCAACATCGGAAGAGGAAGAAGAAGAAGAACAAGAACAAGGCGGCGGCGGCGCAGAAAACCACGACAGCGACAAGAACAGAAGAGACCCCGGAAGACCCCTGAAGGTGGATCGAGGGATCGAGACCCCCAGACGACGGCAACGACGAAGAAGGTAGCCGGCCTCCTCTGCTCGGTAAAAGAGCTAGGTAAATAGCGGAGGAGTCCGGCGAGAAGACCCCCCAAGACGGAAGAAGACCCCCGGAGCAGTGAAATAAAATATTTTTTAAAAACTGTGTGTTTTTTTTCTTTACACTTTACACCTTAGGTGAATGGGTAGGGGTACATCGTACCCCATACTCATTCACATAGGGTGGGGGGCGGGATCTGGGGGCCCCCTTATTAAAGGGGGCTCCCGGATTCCGATAAGCCCCAGCCCGCAGACCCCGACAACCAAACGGCCAGGGTTGTCGGGAAGAGGCCCTTGTCCTCATCAACATGGGGACAAGGTGCTTTGGGGTGGGGGGGCCACCCCCCCATGTTGAGGGCACGCGGCCTGGTACAGCTCGCTCGTCCCCACCCCTTTCCTGGCCTGCCGGGCTGCGTGCTCGGATAAGGGTCTGAGATGGATTTGGGGGGGACCCCCACGCCGTTTTTTTTCGGCGTGGGGATTCCCTTTAAATCCATGCCAGGTGACGGGGCTAGCGCGGCGGCATTCACTGCCTTCGCTAGCCCGTCTACCTGCAGTTACGTTCTAAATGAAAGGACTGCTCCGTGTGTGGGCAAGTCCGTTAATTTTCAAAAGTCCCGCTGACTTTTTCCCGTGGATTGTCCGCCGGAGAAGTCCGGGTGTGTGTGGGCAAGTCACACGCTCGGAAGTCCGGGCGTGTGTGGGCAAGTCACACGCTCGGAAAGTCCGGCGGTTTGTCCGCTGGACTAGGTCTGGCGGACAAAGTCCGAACATGTGTACGCGGCATTAGTGTTATCTCTCTGTACTGCCTCTCTGATTAATGCCCTCCTTGCCCATTCCGTGAGTTTTGGTGTGCGGCCGTCTCTTGGCAGGTTTGCTGTTGTGCCATGTTCTTTCCATTTTGTTATGATAGATTTGATGGTATTCTTAGGGATCATCAAAGATTTGGATATTTTTTTTATAACCTAACCCTGACCTGTACTTCTCAACAACATTGTCCCTTACTTGTTTGGAGAGTTCCTTGGTCTTCATGGCAGTGTTTAGTTATTGGTGCCTCTTGCTTAGGTGTTGCAGCCAATGGGGCATTTCAAAAAGGTGTGTATATGTATTGACAGATCATGTGACACTTAGATTGCACACAGGTGGACATCATTTCACTAAATATGTAACTTCTGAAGGTAATTGGTATCACCAGAGCTTTTTACGGGCTTCATAACAAAGGGGGTGAATACATATGCACATGCCAATTGTCAAATTTGTATTTCTGAAAAATAGTTTTATGCATATATTGTTCTAATTTTACTTTACCAACTTAGACTATTGTGTTCTGATCCATCACATATAATTCAGTTAAAAAAAGCATTGAACTAAAGGCTGTAATGTAACAAAATAGGTAAAAAGCCAAGGGGGGGGGGGGTGAATACTTTTGCAAGGCACTGTATACCACCTACTGGTGGTCACAGGTGGAGAGAAAATCGGAACACTGCTGCGGGGCCTGGAAAACCTGGACTGGATTCCACCTTAGTTTCCCACATATGAAAGCATGCAAGGTGATACCTAGGGGTTTAATAACTAAAGGCACATCCACTGTGCATTACAAGTGATGATAAAAATTAGCAGAGACTCCCTTCATTTCAGATCTTCCCCTCAGATCTACAGTGACTGCACTTCCAAGTGCACTTGCAATGCACCTGTAGTGCACAGTGGATTTGACTTTAGTAAATCAACCCCATAGTGTCTCTCAATCACCTCGCCTTTCCCACTGTCACAAGCTATTATTGTGGGGAGTCACATTATTATTAGTAGACACTGATTTTGAGCCATAGTGTGGCACATTGGGTGATTAATTTATAGACTTTGTAACTTAATAATTTATAATTTATAACCGAGTCATTTATAACTTTGAGTGCTGCAGTTCTTCTTCTAAGTAGTTTATTGGTGAGTGCAAAGATTATCGATGTACTGTTTAAAAGATTGACACCTTCTACATGCATACAAAGCAAAATGAGCAACACCTGTTCCTTCAGCACATTTTAATAAATGTGGGAATGTGGTGCTTTATATACAGAATACATTAAAAATGAATATTATCTATATTAAGGATCATAATTTTATCAGTGGCTGATAATACAAATAATATACAACGTCCTGGGCCAGTGGCTTGAACCCAAGACTTATAATTCACCACTGGATGGAATGGCTACAGAATGCTATGGAGAAAATATAAAATATGTGTATAGGCGGAATGTCATCAATAGTAAAAATCATAAATCTCTGATATTTTCTCTTTGAAGGTTACCTTATTATTTTATGTTTAAAATAAACCATATTTTACTTTTTTAATGGTCAGTATGATTTCCAGCGCTGTGCTCATTAGGCTCTGCCTACACCTCGCACTTTCTCTTACAGACAATTAAAGGTGGCAGGAAATTTGACTTGCAGGTGGTTTTAATGAAGCACAGGCAAAGCTTATCTAAAGCTGTAAGGACAGTGGCTATTTCCTGCTGAAACATATTAATTGTCAGGCTTCTGGAGCTCCATTCATCTTGGTTTATAATAAATGGTAGTTTTAGACTATGACATATGATGTACTTTGGAGTACTTTTCTTAAGCAAACACAAAGCAGATTTTTTTTACCTTTACAAAAAAAGAACACAAGGATCAGTAAATAAGAAAAAAAAAATATGTTACTTTGGATTGTGCTGTGGTCTCCAGAGCAGTGGTCATCAACCCAGTCCTCAGAGCCCACCTCCAGGCCAGGATTAATGTATTACCTTGGGGAGATGCAGACTAGAATACTGCAATCAATGCGCAGCAAATTATATCACCTGTGATGTATTTCAGTTATCTTGCAAACCTGTCCGGTTAGTGGGCCTTGAGGACAGGGTTGATGACCACTGCTCTAGAGGACCTCTCAGTCCATGTATCTATGGCGTTCTCCAGATGCTTCATCATGGTGCACCATATTATCACATGCTTTGTTGGTAGATTAGCTGGGAGTGGGATAAGAATAAACAATAGGAAGCTATTGCCCCTATGTGAATGAGCAAGGGGAACATAGTGCTCCTACTCATTTACAAAAAAAAGTTTTTTGACAAGTCTTTCTTGTCAAAAAATAAAGTCCTCTGATGTTCATCCATCATCAATCTCTTAATCCAGGGACATGGCAATCACAATGCATGAAACCTAACACCCACTGAAAGAAATAAAATTCTGCTGACCAACAGACATGTCCAATCTTGCCGCTGACTGGATTTGAATGGAATGTCCTGTGGCCCCACACTAAAAGTAAAAAAAAAAGGGCAGGGTCTTGTCATGCTAACCCAATCCCTTTGTTCACATGGCCTGTGGCTTCCGGCCTGTAACTGAAAGGGGCCAGGTGATGTCACTGGTTGCTAAGGACACACTGGGTGTGGGCCCCTGCTGCTTACTTAGTAACCATTGACAGCAAGGAATATGTTATGCCATAGCCATAGTAGCAGTATTTCTATTGCCCCGTACACACGTTCAGACTTAGTCCGCCGTACCTAGTCCGGCGGGACTTCCCCACACACGCCCGGACTTCCGAGCGTGTGACTTGCCCACACTTCGGGGACAGTGTGGGCACTGTGACATCACAAGGGGGCGGGGTCACCATGTGACATGAGCATGTGACCCTGTCCCCATGTCCCTATATAAGTCCCAGCGCAGCGCGGTTCTGGCATTCCGGGCAGAGACAGCGACGGGTCAACATCGGAAGAAGAACAAGAAGAAGGACAAGAAGAAGAAGAAGGCGGCGCCGGCGGCGCGGAAGACGACGACCGCCGGAAGAACAGAAGAGACCCCGGAAGACCCCCGAAGGCGGATCGAGACCCCCAGACGACGGCGGCGACGACGAAGAAGGTAGCCGGACTTCCCCGCTTGGTAAAAGAGCTTGGTAAATGGCGGGGGAGTCCGGCGAGAAGACCCCCAAGACGGAAGAAGACCCCCGGGGCAGTGCAATAAACTATTTTTTCAAAAGTGTGGGTGTTTTTTTACTTTACATTTTACACCTTAGGTGAATGGGTAGGGGTACATCGTACCCCATACTAATTCACATAGGGTGGGGGGGCCGGGATCTGAGTGCCCCCTTATAAAAGGGGGCTCTCAGATTCCGATAAGCCCCCGCCCGCAGACCCCGACAACCAACGGCCAGGGTTGTCGGGAAGAGGCCCTTGTCCTCATCAACATGGGGACAAGGTGCTTTGGGGTGGGGGGGCCGCACGGCCCCCCTTTCCCCAGGGCACCCCCCATGTTGAGGGCACGCGGCCTGGTACGGCTCAGGAGGGGGGGGGGCGCTCGTTCGTCCCCACCCCTTTCCTGGCCTGCCAGGCTGCGTGCTCGGATAAGGGTCTGACATGGATTTGGGGGGAACCCCCACGCCGTTTTTCGGCGTAGGGAGTCCCTTTAAATCCATGCCAGCTTACGGAGCTAGCGCGGCGGCATTTACTGCCTACGCTAGCTACGTAACCTGAAGTCACGTGCTAAATGAACGGACTTGCCGATGAGCGGCAAGTCCGTTCATTTTCAAAAGTCCCGCGGACTTGCCTACTAACGGCGGGATTGTCCGCCGGACTGCCAAGTCCAGCGGATAATTTTAAAACCAAACTTAAAACTTTGGTCCGCCGGACTTTGGCGCCAAAAAGTCCGCCTGTGCCCACACACGAGGGGATTATCCGCTGGACTTCAGTCCAGAGGATAATCCCGCGGGATTGTCCCTTCGTGTGTACGCCGCATAATGCTGCTATATATGATGTTTGAACAATCAAAGTTCAGTCTGATCACAAGTTTGATCTGAACTTTGAACTAATTTCTAGTTACGACCAGTTCTCTAAGTAAGCATTTTATTTTACAGCACATAGTGGTATTTGAAGCCCATCCACCATAGCATTTTCTCTTTTTGTTTTGCCAGATCCATTGCATATTTGGAAAATAAACAGACGTTCAGATTGTTCTGCAACACTTTCACTATTATTATCCTATATTTCAGAGATAGATGCTGAAAAGCCAGGTTTTAATTTCTTATGCTACTGTTACGTGAAATTGGTTTAGTCATTTTGGCGTCTTCTGCTCTACAAATGTATGCTAAGGCTTTTTAAGCGAGAGTGTTATGTACAAGGTTTATACACTGTCAGTGCCATTACATTAACGGATTAGCTTTAAAAACACAAATAAATTCAATAGCTTCTTGTATTTGGCTTTTGTTTGTGTGTGCTTTTTTACACAGAAATGCCATATCCGGTAAGGAAATGCAGATGATGTATTAGGATTAACAAGTAAATGGCATAATTGCAACAAATTTAGTTAAAGCGGAGTTCCGCCGAAAAAAATAAAATAAGAGTCAGCAGCTACAAAAAGTGTAGCTGCTGACTTTTAATAATTGGACACTCACCTGTCCCACGGTTCCTCTCCCCCTCCTCTCTACGGCGCCGGAATTCTTACTGTGGGCACGCGTTGCGCATGCGCGAGCCGCGCTGCGTGCTGTGAATGGCCGGGCAATCTTCTGGGACCTGTGACGTGTCCCAGAAGATTGCAGGGAGGTAAACTTTCTTCCGGTGCTCCGGAGCCCCGGGAGGAAGTGGGAGCTGGATGCCTCTAAAAAGGGGGTATCCGATCCCCCCCCCCCCCCCCCAAAAAAATTACATGCCAAATGTTTGGCATGTCAGGGGGTCACCTGCACTTAAAGCAGAAGTTCCATTTTTTGGGTGGAACTCTGCTTTAAGCGTATCAATAGTAGTAAACAGTAAACTTAAAGGGACCCGGGCCTTAAAATAATTGCTGGTAAAAGCACAGAAAAATCAAGTATTTTAAATGCTAGCAGCATGTTTCCTTTCCATTAAAGTGATTGTAAAGTCTAATTTTGTTTCCTATAAAAATAACAAACATGTTATACTTGCCTGCTCTGTTGCAGTGGATTTGCACAGAGCAGCCCGGATCCTCCTCTTCTCGGGTCCATCTTCTATGATCCTGGCCCCTACCTCCTGTTCAGTGCCCCCACAGCAAGCAACTGTGGGTTGCCAATGGTGTCTCTTTTGTACCTCAGCCAATCAGGAAGGAGCATCTTGGATGGCTGACATACTTGTGGATATCGCTGGACAGAGAGGGACCTCTGGTAGGTGTTAGGGGGGCCGAGGGGAGCTGCTGCACACAGAAGGCTTATTAACTTATTGCATAGAATGCATTAAGATAAAAAAACCTTCTGCCTTTACAACCTCTTTTAAATGATTTTTAATCCACTTGCAATGTGCCTTTGAACTGGCTAGCAAATTCAACTAATTCAAGAGGAGTCACTTTCTAAGCCCCTTCCCTCCCTGCAAGTCATAGCCCTCTTCTCTTCTGGGAGTGTCTAATTACTGTATGTGCTGACCCAGCTCCTTCTCCCCTTCCCTCACCACCCTACATAACCTTTTCTGTAGCTGAAGAAGGTGCATACTATAGAATGCAACTTGAATGACAGCTCTTAACCACTTCCGGACCGATTGGCAGCCAAAGGACCAGGCCCCTTTTTGCGATTCGTCACTGCGTCGCTTTAACTGACAATTGCGCGGTCGTGCGACGTGGCTCCCAAACAAAATTGGCGTCCTTTTTTTTCCCACAAATAGAGCTTTCTTTTGATGGTTTTTATTTTTTTGCGCTATAAACAAAAATAGAGCGACAATTTTGAAAACAATGCAATATTTTTTGCTTTTTGCTATAATAAATATCCCCAAAAAATATATAAAAAAACATTTTTTTTCCTCAGTTTAGGCCGATACGTATTCTTCTACATATTTTTGGTAAAAAAAATCGCAATTAGCGATTATTGATTGGTTTGCGCAAAAGTTATAGCGTTTACAAAATAGGGGATAGTTTTATAGCATTTTTATTTAATATTTTTTTTTTTACTAGTAATGGTGGCGATCAGCGATTTTTATTGTGACTGCGACATTATGGCGGACACATCGGACATTTTTGACACATTTTTGGGACCATTGTCATTTATACAGCAATCAATGCTATTTAAATACATTGATTCCTGTATAAATGACAGTTGTAGTGAAAGAGTTAACCACTAGGGGGAGGGGAGGGGTTATGGGCTGTGACGTGTGTTGTGTTTTTTACATTAGGGGGCGGGGCTGACATCTGACGTCATTGATCGGCTTTCCCGATGACCGGGAACAGCCAATCAATGACAGGCAGAGTAGGAAGCGCGGGGAGAGGTTTGTTTACACATACCTCTCCCCGTTCTTCAGCTCAGTGACCCGATCGCAGGACACCAACGGCGATCGGGTCCGCTGGTCCCGCGGCCGTGGTCACGGAGCTCCCGACCGGGTCGGGAGCGCGCCGCTGGCGGCGCGCACGCGACCCACGGGCAGGCATTTAAAGGATCACGTACAGGTACCTGATTTTGCCTGCCCGTGCCATTCTGCTGACGTATATATGCAGTGGGCGGTCGGGAAGCGGTTAAGTGTGCTGGAGCTGCTGACATCACATCTAAGTAGGCAGCGTCCAGCAGCAGTCTCAGGGCTTCTAGATGTCTAAACAAGATAGGCTTTTACAGGTAAAAACATGTCAGAAAAAAATGAAACTGAAGTTTTATATCTGCCAGATAAAAATAGTCACTTCCACTAAAGAAAAAAAAATGTAAATGTAATAAATGCTTTTTATGCAGAGCTTTACATATATATTGTACAGTCACATCAGTCCCTGCCCTCAAGGAGCTTACAATCTAAGGTCTCTTAGGCCGCGTACACACGAAGGGACAATCCCGCGGGATTATCCTCTGGACTGAAGTCCAGAGGATAATCCCCTCGTGTGTGGGCGCCGGCGGACTTTTTGGCGCCAAAGTACGGCGGACTAAAGTTTCAGGTTTTGTTCTCAAATTATCCGCTGGACTTGGAAGTCCAGCGGACAATCCCGCCGTTAGTGGGCAAGTCCGCGGGACTTTTGAAATGAACGGACTTGCCGCTCATCGGCAAGTCCGTTCATTTAGCACGTGACTTCAGGTTACGTAGCTAGCGTAGGCAGTTACTGCCGCCGCGCTAGCTCCGTGACCTGGCATGGATTTAAAGGGAATCCCCACGCCGAAAAAACGGCGTGGGGGTTCCCCCCAAATCCATGTCAGACCCTCATCCGAGCACGCAGCCTGGCAGGCCAGGAAAGGGGTGGGGACGAACGAGCGCCCCCCCCCCCCCTCCGGAGCCGTACCAGGCCGCGGGCCCTCAACATGGGGGGGGCCCTGGGGAAAGGGGGGCCGTGCGGCCCCCCCACCCCAAAGCACCTTGTCCCCATGTTGATGAGGACAAGGGCCTCTTCCCGACAACCCTGGCCGTTGGTTGTCGGGGTCTGCGGGCGGGGGCTTATCGGAATCTGGGAACCCCCTTTAATAAGGGGGCCCCCAGATCCCGGCCCCCCACCCTATGTGAATGAGTATGGGGTACGATGTACCCCTACCCATTCACCTAAGGTGTAAAATGTAAAGTAAAAAAAAACACCCACACTTTTGAAAAAATACTTTATTGCACTGCTCCGGGGGTCTTCTTCCGTCTTGGGGGTCTTCTCGCCGGACTCCCCCCGCCATTTACCAAGCTCTTTTACCGAGCGAGGGGAGTCCGGCTACCTTCTTCGTCGTCGCCGCCGTCTGGGGGTCTCGATCCGCCTTCGGGGGTCTTCTTCCGTCTTGGGGGTCTTCTCGCCGGACTCCTCCCCTCTCTTCTGCTCTTTTACCTAGCTCTTTCACGAGGGGAGGTGTCCGGCTACCTTCTTCGTCGTCGCCGCCGTCGTCTGGGGGTCTCGATCCGCCTTCGGGGGTCTTCCGGGGGTCTCTTCTGTTCTTGCGGCGGTCGTCGTCTTCCGCGCCGCCGGCGCCTTGTCCTTCTTCTTGTCCTTCTTGTTCTTCTTGTTCTTCTTCTTCTTCCGATGTTGACCCGACGCTCTCTCTGCCCGGAATGCCTGTGCCGCTCTGAGCTCGGACTTATATAGGGACAAGGGGACAGGGTCACATGCACATGTCACATGGTGACCCCGCCCCCTTGTGTTGTCACAGTCCCGGAGGATGCTGGGACTGTGACATCGCAAGGGGGCGGGGTCACCATGTGACATGAACATGTGACCCTGTCCCCCATGTCCCTATATAAGTCCGAGCGCAGATCGGCACAGGCATTCCGGGCAGAGAGAGCGACGGTCAACATCGGAAGAAGAAGAAGAAGAACAAGAAGGACAAGAAGAAGGACAAGGCGCCGGCGGCGCGGAAGACGACGACCGCCGCAAGAACAGAAGAGACCCCCGGAAGACCCCCGAAGGCGGATCGAGACCCCCAGACGACGGCGGCGACGACGAAGAAGGTAGCCGGACACCTCCCCTCGTGAAAGAGCTAGGTAAAAGAGCAGAAGAGAGGGGAGGAGTCCGGCGAGAAGACCCCCAAGACGGAAGAAGACCCCCGAAGGCGGATCGAGACCCCCAGACGGCGGCGACGACGAAGAAGGTAGCCGGACTCCCCTCGCTCGGTAAAAGAGCTTGGTAAATGGCGGGGGAGTCCGGCGAGAAGACCCCCAAGACGGAAGAAGACCCCCGGAGCAGTGCAATAAAGTATTTTTTCAAAAGTGTGGGTGTTTTTTTTTACTTTACATTTTACACCTTAGGTGAATGGGTAGGGGTACATCGTACCCCATACTCATTCACATAGGGTGGGGGGCCGGGATCTGGGGGCCCCCTTATTAAAGGGGGTTCCCAGATTCCGATAAGCCCCCGCCCGCACACCCCGACAACCAACGGCCAGGGTTGTCGGGAAGAGGCCCTTGTCCTCATCAACATGGGGACAAGGTGCTTTGGGGTGGGGGGGCCGCACGGCCCCCCTTTCCCCAGGGCACCCCCCATGTTGAGGGCACGCGGCCTGGTACGGCTCAGGAGGGGGGGGGCGCTCGTTCGTCCCCACCCCTTTCCTGGCCTGCCAGGCTGCGTGCTCGGATGAGGGTCTGACATGGATTTGGGGGGAACCCCCACGCCGTTTTTTCGGCGTGGGGATTCCCTTTAAATCCATGCCAGCTTGCGGAGCTAGCGCGGCGGCATTTACTGCCTACGCTAGCTACGTAACCTGAAGTTACGTTCGAAATGAACGGACTGCTCCGTGTGTGGGCAAGTCCGTTCATTTTCAAAAGTCCCGCGGACTTTTGGCCGGCGGATTATCCGCTGGACAAGTCCGTGCGTGTGTGGGCAAGTCCACACCCTCGGAAAGTCCAGCGGACCTAGCCGGAAAGTCCAGCGGATTGTCCGCTGGACTTAGGTCCGCCGGCAAAAGTCCGTACGTGTGTACGAGGCATTACTCACATTCATACATTCACATGCTAGGGCCAATTTAGACAGGAGCCAGTTAACATAACAACATTGACTTTGGAGTGTGGTAGGAAACTCACATAGACACAGGGAGAACATAAAGACTTCAGGCAGGTAGTGCCATGTTTTGGATTCGAACTGCCCTAGTGCTGTTACGGGAAAGAGCTAACCACTTAGCCACTGTGCGGCCTTTTTTTCTCAGAGAATAGGTGCAGGTACTTTCCTCTTCTTAGTCGCCCCTTATTTCCACTCCCTACCCACCTTTGAACACCGACCCTTGGTTCCACCCCCTACCAACCTCTCAGTACTACCCCTTTTAGAAAATACAGACATTTAATTTTGTTGTGTTAAGTAACTTGCATTAAAAAGGAGCAGTAAAGTAGATCTCCTGCAACCAGCAACAATAGACCCCCAGCAACAATATTTCCCCCAGCAACACTAGACCCCCCAGCAACAAAAGCCCCCCAAATAAAATGCCTCCCCAGTAACAATACTGTAGATCCCCCTAGCAACAACAGACCCCTGTCTCAACAGTAGATCCCTCTCAACAACAATTGACCCACACAGCAATAAAATACCCCCCGGCAAAAATAGGTCCCACAAAAAAAACAATAGACCTCCCCAGCAACAATAGATCCTCCCAGTGACAATAGATCCCCCAGCAGCCAGAAATAATAGACCCTTCAGTACACCCCACCACCCCTTGCTATTAAACACATTCAGTGCTGGAGGTGCCAGAATTGCATTATCCTGCATTGCAGCTGAAAAGAAGACTTGGTTTATTGTAGAAGACTCAGATTCACTTTATTGGTGTACTTTTACTTTTTAAGGTGAACATTAACTTAGCCAAGTGAACAGTCTTCATACCTTTAGTAAAAAAAAAAAAACACTAACCCAGACTAAACATTTAGTCTGTGCAGAGTAAATTATAAACTTCTGATCTGCATATGTGTACTCAAAAAGTACTGAAAGCAATTTAAGAAAGAGACATTGCTGCCCTTGTATTGATTTTATCACAGACTACCTTTAAACCATCATAGCCAATCAAGTATGTGCTTTTAATATAACCTTCCCATGAAATTTGTTTGCTGCTTAGTTACAGATAACTGGAGTCAGAAAGCTGGCAGTGCATCTCTATAGCGGAACACATCTCTCTGGACTCATAACATATTAAAATATTCCTCTGGAAATACTTGCCTACTACAAACTTTTGACTTGTCAGCCCTTTTCTTTGTACCATTTTATTTAAGAAAAAACACAGTTTCTACATTGGCGTCAAAGATTTATGATGCTTGTGGTACTGGCGTCTCCATTATTTATGTTTTGTCTGACTTTGGCTGAACTGAATCTAAATAAATTGTAATATTAACCAAAGTCAATTGTTTTATGACTTCTCCATTCTATATGTTTGGTTGCCAAAGGAAAATGTATGTCCTTAAAGGCCCATTAAGCCACAAGTACCCATGATCAATCAGAAAAACACACAGGACTTTGAAAAAGAAGATTCTAAATTTGCACATAAATAAAGTATATTCATATATAACAGATATACAAAAGGGATAAACAGTTTCTAAATACAAACATTATGCTTAGATGAGTGCGTTTACCTATTTATGTCTGTTTTCACAACCTAAAAATTTGTCAGTTCAAATACAGTATTTTGCCTTTAGCTATACCATGCCCAATTAGGGCTTGTTCACACTAGGGGTGGTGGGGCTGCAAAACCAAGATTATAATGCCCCCCCAAACCCCCTAAACCCCCTAAACTGCTCCCTCTTTAGATGCAGAG
Source organism: Lithobates sylvaticus (assembly GCA_028564925.1). Taxonomy (NCBI): domain Eukaryota; kingdom Metazoa; phylum Chordata; class Amphibia; order Anura; family Ranidae; genus Lithobates; species Lithobates sylvaticus. Next base: position 211,713,460 of record CM053029.1, on the reverse strand, counting down.
GCAGTGGCCGTGGATGTACACATGACACAGCTACGATTCCTTGCTTCATGGCCGCAGCAAGGATTATACACCCTGTCACTTTCAGTGGACATAATGAAGTGAATGGGTCCACTCTGTACTAATGCAGGGTTTCAGGGGTTAAAACAGATGGTGAGGAGGAATACTCTCTGAAGAGCAATTTAAATGTAAATCTCTCTTCAGAGACCAAAGCAAATGTGAATAAGTCACTGTCAGAGAATGGAGGAGGCACAAAACTTAACATTCTACTGAGAAAAGAGTTACATAGAGTAATAATAAAAGTGTGAGTATTTAAAGGCTAAGTTCACCTTTGCTCACCTTTTTTTTTTCTAAATTCCAGCTCCCCTATGCACCAATGTAGCAATATAGGATTAATGTCCTTTTTTTGCAAAAAAAAAAAAGAAAAGCTTTTCAAAAAATCTACACAGACTTATCTCATTCTCTTCATAGCTGTTTAACAACACTGCTCAATTACTTCTGCCTTACTTCCTGGACAGACTTTAGGTCAAGACACAGGAAGGAGTTGACCAGCTGAGAGTGGATGATGCAGGGTGTGTGATAATGAGGTCAGCTGGTCAACTCCTTCCTGTGTCATGGCCTAAAGTCTGTCCAGGAAGTAAGGCAAAAGTAATCAAGCAGTGTTTTTAAACAGCTATAAAGAGAGTGAGGTAAGCTGGTGTAGAATTAATGGAAAGCTGTTTTTTATTTTTGCAAAATAAGTACATCAATCCTATATTGGTACATAGGGGAGCTGGAATTTAGAAAAAAAAAAGGTAAACTTAGCCTTTAAGCTAATAGTATCATAAGGTGTTATGCAATTCTCATTTCATGGATGTAGACTTGTGTAGTGCTACCCCCCTTAAGAGCTGCTGAGTATTTTTGAGTTCCTTGTCTGTCCTAAGCCTGATTTGGAAGCACAGCCCCTGCTGAAACAACCATAAAACCTTGACCAGGAGACCCCATTGGCTTTGAAACACAAAATAATCATACAGTATGAAGTGAACAAATACTCAAAACAAAAAACAGTTAGTGTTCACAAAAGTTAAACATGTTTAAAAGCTTACCCGAATAATGATGCCCACTGTGAACAACAAGTGTCCTGCAGGACCAAAGTTTAAACGTTAATTCCAGCACTGAGATATTTTTTGCAAAGTGAACTGAAATAAGCTATCAAGAAATTAGGCTAACTCACTTCTGGGTTCTCAATGGCTGGGAACAGATGCAAATAATAATGTCCACTAGACATGTGCATTCATTTTCATTCCAATGCATTTTCGTCTGAATTTCAGGTATTTCCATTATCGTTTTAACAAATGATAACAAACGTGCAGAATAGGAAAACTGAAAGATCCGACATAAACAAATGCTTTATTTTAGTTTTCGTTGCGACAACAGTTCGATTTAGAAAGGAGATTCGACATGACACTGACAATAGCGATCTGTGTCCATCGAACCTGTGGTCGAATGTGCCTAACCTTAGCTCTATTAGTCCAAGATTATTCTACATAGAGAGAAAAGATTCAACATAGAGAGAAAAGATTCAACATTATAGAGACAATAGCAAAAAAGCACAAATGTGCCTAATCTAACTCTATTAGTCCAAGATTATTTGACATAGAGAGAAAAGATTCTACATGAAGATTCGACAAAGCAGTCGCCGCGTGTGTACATTTATGGTCAAATGCTCCGCCCATAGGCTATAGAAGAATTCTAATGTTAGTTGACTAGTAATAATAATTTTTAAATATAATTATTACTAGTGTCATGCAACATTAGAATTCTACTATAGCTTGTAGGCGGAACATTTGACCGGAAATGTACGATTGCGGCGTCACAGAGTTTAGCTGCTCTGTCAAATCTTCTTAGAACACTCGACAGACACCATAAGCCTTCAATGACAGATTCGACCTTAATTATTTCGTATTTTCAGACAAATGCATTTTTTAACGAAACAAAATAAATAAAAATGAATTTCGGGAGTAACTAAATAAATTTATTTTTCGAAAACAAAATTCCGAAACAAAATATTTCAGTGTGCACATGTCTAATGTCCACTTTGGTGTCACTGCCAAAATGTAGGAGAAAACTCTTTTGCATGCTTGATGGGGCTCTATGGTGCACATCAGAGTTGAGATCCTTTTGTGTAAGAGCAAGATTTCCTAAGGGTGGTATAGCAATAGGAAAGATTCCCCTTAGAGTGGTGGTCACAAATTGGGTAGAGTCTCTTTAACACAGAGGATGAGTACAAGAAAGTTTAAAAAAGGTTAGAAGCAAACTTCAGCAGAGTTTGAACCCCTGTACATGGGTGTGGGTGTCTTCGGGCGGGGGGCTTATCGGATTATGAAAGCCCCCTTTAACAAGGGGACCCCGATATCCCACCCCCGTGTGAAATGGTAACGGGGTAAAAATGTACCCCTACAATTTCACAAAAAATTTGTGAAAATGGTAAAAAAGACACGGCTTGGGACAGATCCTTTATTAAAAAATAAAAGTGTCATTTATCTTTTTCTTCTCTCACTCCGACGGACTGAAAAAGAAAAAAAAAGCCACAAGCCGCCAACGATCTGCATCATGGGAGGCACCTGCCGTAATAACCGCCTCTGTAAGAGAACTGTATGTAATACATTCTGTGAGCACATGTGCGCATGCGCATACTTACGGGCAACATTCGCATACTCGCAGGCAACAGGCGCACACTCACAGGCAACAGGTGCACACTCGCGGGCAAGAGATCCTTGCGCGCGCTTATGCGCGCACGTGCATGCGCAGGAGCGTGCCCTAAACCCAGTTGGCGCCAGGTGGCCTATTTAAAGGGTGACTCCTGAATGGTGCTGACTGGTCTTTCAGCTGTGTTCCTGATACCCTGAACTTGCAATCTCCTGTCTGTATACCCGTTGCTGACCCTGGCTCCTGTTTAACCCTGCTTCTGGATCCTGCTTATCTGATCTCTGGCTTTTGACCCCGGCTCTCCACTGATCTTGCTTCTGGACTGTGTTTACCTGATCCCGGCTTCTCTCATCTGACCTTGCCTTTGCCTGATGTCCTGGTACCTCGCTGCCCGCCTGTTAATGAACCTGGCTTCCTTTCTGACCTCGCTCCAGTGTCCTGTTGGGCTCAGCACTTCTGCAACTACAGTCCTGCGACTAGCTGCAACTTCCTGCAACAGGTCTCCGGGTCTTCCCCTATGGGCACTCATGTTCCTCCTGGCCCTTGGCTCCTTCTGTTCCACCCTCAGCGGGACCTGGGCTGGAGATACAAGAGAGGCCGACCTTGTCAATTCAGTGTCCCTTCAGGTACGTGACAGCCTCTCAGGTGACAGCTCTTTTACAACTAAGGGCAGGGCCACACGATGACATCGCTGGGTGACCCCGCCCCCCTCTAATGCACGGGGACATCCCTATGGCTATCCCGTAGCGTCAGAGGTTACGTAACCCCCACGCATTTTTAATTTTTTTATTTTGGTTCGGGGGTTCCCCTGCGGGGGAATCCCATGCCGTTTTTTTCAATTACTTTTATGTGTATTGCCGGGAGCGACAATTCATTATAGCCGCAAGTACTTTAAATGACTTTTTTTCCTGCAAAGTATTAACTCGGGGAGGGGGGGGGTACAATTGCACGCCACACGTTTCACATATTTATTTGTAAAAAAAAATAAAAAACATTTATCATTTTCCTTCCACTTCACAATCCTGTGCCACTTTGTGTTGGTTGATCACATAAAATCCCAATAAAATACATTTAAGTTTTTTGGTTGTACCATGACCAAATGTGAAAAATTTCAAGGGGTATGAATTCTTTTTCAAGGCACTACATGGCATGATTATAAATTAACTAAATTAATATGGAAGCATAGAGGGAAAAGTGACTAAAAATACAAGGTAAAAAGGAAGGAGATATAAGAAAGTTAGCAAAAAATCGATTAGGAATCTGAGGACAAGATTTTCAAACTGCATCCCAAAATTTCTTCAATTTATTTCAAATTACAAAAATGTATATTAAAGTTATACAACGGAAACAAGTTATATTGCCTTCTATTTCACTATTTTGAAATTTAGAAAGTATTCTACTTTAGTATCCTGATTTGACTCGAAGGAAGCATCAGTGCGATACTGTGTGCCTTTCTCCTTCGTGGATATTGATATTGATGAATGAGAGTCTGATCTGTGTGTCCTCTTGCATTGTTGATGATCTCATTTAGGTTTCCACTTTGTGGCAAATTGATTGTACTTTTTAATGCTATGCATGCCATGTGACTCCGAAATGATTTATCTTAGAAAACAGTTCAGCGTTACGGATGCTCACAACTGTATTGCCTACGATGAAGGCTTTGTAATGTTCTTTGCTGTACTCAACAATGTAACAACCCAGTGAACAATCATTTTGGATCATTAATTTTGAGCAAAGCTTTCTTTGTTTTTATTTAAAGCTTGACGGGAAAAAGTTTCATTTTCTACATGAGGGTTTGTGCCATTTAACACTGTTCAATTTCATTTAATGCAAAGAAAAAAAAAGCTTTAAATAAGGCAAAAACTTACATCAAACAGTATGCTTATTACAACACTGGTGAAAAAAAATGATAAACTAAACTAAACTGAAAAAATGTAGAGATTAAACCTATCCTGGATGAAGCATGTCAGAAAGGGTGGAATGATAGTTACATAGTTAGTCAGGTTGAAAAAAGACACAAGTCCATCTAGTTCAATCAATAAAAGGAAAAAAATAAATAACCCTATACCCACAGTTGATCCAGAGGAAGGCAAAGAACCTGAGCAAAACATAAATCCTGGCAGGTGTGTGTTATAAACCTTTTGAAATACGCTGTGCCTCAAAAATAATAAAGTGTGGCTGTTTTATTTTTTTATTTTTGTTTGGCTGTTGAATACACAGAGAGCAGGAATAACCTCTCTCGCAAGACTGCACCCAGTGGGGAGGGAAAAAAAAACATCTAAATATACATATCTGCAACCTGTTCTAGCAAAGACTGGATGAATTACTAACGAGCCAGAAGTCATGGAACCCTATGAGGTTGATTTACTAAAGGCAAATAGACTGTGTACTTTGCAAAGTAAAGTTGCACTGTGCAAGAGCAGTGGCTCCAGAGCAGAAGCTCTGCTGACTTCTATCATCCACACATGTGCAAGCAACTCCTATGTGCTCAACCAAATTTAGCAGCATTGATATGGGTCAGTTAACTTGACAATAACTCATTGACTAATTTCCCTAACTAATTAATTTTTACATCATCTTCGTCTAAGGATATGTACAGTTTTTATTTGCTACACTGTTTTGAAAATTCCATTCCATTCCAATTCTGTCCATATTTTATAAGCTGACAAATGGACAAAAAAATTATGGTTTATTTTCCAATAAAAAAGTTTAACCAAATTTTTAAAGAACATCTCTGACATAGTGATAACATTTGCATGTTAGTGCTGTGTGGTTAGTTATGCAAAACTGCTAATGGAATTTTGATTAAAATAGCATACTTTGTAAAAAACTCAGTTTTAAAAATCAGTGACGTCACCTCTTTACAAAGAATTTTCTCTATCCCTGGGCTCCAGGAGGAGGAATTTCTGAAACATCACTTCCTGTTAGTGTTTGTTACGGTAGCACATACTAAAACTAGAAATCCCACTATGCTCTGAGAATTAGATTCTGAATGGGCACCAGTGTGGGTGGGACTGTGGGCATGTATGACATGAATATGTGTATGGGATTAATCAGACTCCTGACTTGTCCTTCTAACTGTACAGTTAGAAGGCACAAGAGGTTTAGAATCCTGGTCTGATCTTCCCACTGTACAGCATAGTTAGATGGAGACACCAGGAGTCTAATTCATCCCATACACATATTCATTACATACATGGCCACAGTTCAGCCCACATTACCACCCATTCAGGCTGCATACTGTCTCTTTGCTGCTTCAGGACTGTTAACTAAAGCTAGCTCTTGCTGCAGTATGTGGACCACAGAGTCTCAGAATCTGCCCACTGTACAGCAAAGTTATATAGACAAGTCAGTAGTGCGATTCATCCCATACACACCCACAGTCCTGCCCACATTGCTGACCATTTAAACTGTAGTTCTCAGTAGTCTTCTCCAGAGCCTCTCCCATCCTTTGGAATGCTCTACCCCAATCTGTCAGACTATCTCCCTCTTTGTCCACTTTCAGACGATCCCTGAAAACTCATCTCTTCAGAGAAGACTATCTGGCCTGCACCCGTACAACTGTACAAACTGTACATTTACTTTCTTCATCAGCACATCACCCACAGTTTCTACCCCTTGTATCTCTTGACTTTCCATTTTAGATTGTAAGCTCTAATGAGCAGGGCCCTCTGATTCCTACTGTATTAAAGTGTATTGTATTTGTACTGTCTACCCTCAAGTTGTAAAGCGATGCGTAAACTGTTGGCCCTATATAAATCCTGTATAATAATAATAATAATAATCAAGTGGGCTCTTGATGCAGTGGGCGGTCTCAGAGTCAAGGTCGGATCTGTCCATAATGTAAATGGGTGGCAGTGTGGGTGGGACTGTGAGCGTGTATAAAATGAATATGTGTATGGGATAAATTAGACTCCTGGCCTATGCTGTACACTGGGCAGATCAGACCAGGGGTCTGAGACTATGGTGACCCCCCACTGCATCAAGAGCTTGCTTTACTGATAAATACAGACTTGAACCTGTTTGAACATGTCTGGAGAGATCTGAAGATGGCTGTGCACCGACGCTCCCCATCCAACCTGATGGAGCTTGAGATGTCCTGCAAAAAATAATGGGAGAAACTGCCCAAAAATAGGTGTGCCAAGCTTGTAGCACCATACTTAAAAAGACTGGAGGCTCTAATTGCTGCCAAAGGTGTTTCAACAAAGTATTGGTCAAAGGCTGTGAATACTTATGTAAATTATGTTACATTATGATGTTTTTTATAAATTTGCAAAGATTTCAAACAAACTTCTTTTACATTGTCAGAGAAAGGGAATAGGTTGTGGAAGTAATGGCACTCTTGCCAATAGAAGAAATGGGCACCATAGGCACATCATGTGACAGATGGTTTCCCCTGCTGGTCTATATAAGGCTGCCTCTGTCTTACCCAAGTTGCTGGATTGTCTTCAGCTCTTCCCTGTTCCTGAACCCGGGTTATACTCTCAAATGATTCTTGTTGTGACCTTGGCTTGCCTCCTGACCTGCTCTGATCTCCTCTCCAGTGTTTGACCCTTGGCTTGGCTCACGGACTTTGCTATACTTGCACCTGCCTGGTTACCAGTGTTTACCAGTGTTTGACCCCCGGCTTGGCTCACGGACTTTGCTTGTACCTGCCTGATTGCCAGTTTTGGCCCTGGCTTGGCTCACAGACTTTGCTTGTACCTGCCTGATTACCAGTGTTTGACCCCCGGCTTGGCTTGCAGACTTTGCTTATCACTTACCTGTGATTGACCCTCAGCTGGCCTCACCACAGCCTGCAATCTGCTGTGGTGTTCTACCCTCAGCCAGGCTTTTACTAAGTGTCCGGAATAATCCTTGTCATCTTCTCAAGCAAAGTCTCCAAGTGATCATCAGCTGAAGCCTTCTCAACCTGCTGGCTTTGAGCCCTATACCTCCTGTATCACCTTCAGGGGTATACTGCGCTTAGCCGCAAGGGGAGCCTCTCTCAGCATGTTGGCCTCGGAAAAGGTAAATGACACACATTTTCATTATGGGATATTGTTTGTAGAATTTTGAGGAAAATAATGAATTTAATCTATTTTGGAAAAAGGCTGTAACCTTAAAAAAATTGGAAATACTGAATACTTTCAGGATGCACTGTGTGTGTATATATATATATATATATTGTACAGGACGCCGTGGCTGGGTCCCGGAAGGACACTATGTTTCCCCTCTGTTTGGACTGTGGTCCCTTTAAGGGAACAAAAAGGGTTAACTCACCTGTCAGAGGAAGTGGGTTTAAAAACAAGACAGGAAGTTGCAGATGGGTGTGGAGGAGTGTAGAGGAGATTGTGGTTTGTGTGTGGTTTGATTTGCAGCAAGCAAAGTGGACAGCAGCATTCTGCCTGGAAGCCTCCTAGCAGTTGAAGTCCCCTGCAACCACCCAAGGACTGTTTGATTGCGATAGCAATGCTGGACTTTGAATGTCGGTGAGACTGAAACCTTTTTCTTTTGTTTTGCTGCTGTAAAGCTGTTTAAGTTTAATAAACCTCCTTTTGGGTTAAAAGCCTGTGTCCTGCGGTCTGGCTGGTCCCCCGAACTTTACAAGTGGTGCTCGAATGCGGGCAGGACAGAGTAACAGGTGTTTTTTTTGCTGTTTTTGCATTTGAATGTAAAACTGACATTTAAAGGGACAGTACAGTGGATTTATGTCCTGGGTTAAAGCTGCCCAAACCCTGAAAGCTGAAGCAATGGAGGAACTAATTAAACAACTGTCCCTGGCTAATATGCAAGCGCAGACCCGCCATGAAGAAAATACTCGCCTGTTGGTGGCTCAGTTGGCAGCCCAGCAAGCAACCCAGCAAGAGGTTATGCAGGCCCAGGTGACTGCCTTAAAAGAAGTAGTGCAGCAGTTTTCTCAGGGTCGTGAGCAAGCGGCTGTTGCCCCTGTCAAACCAGGTGACTGTGAGGGCAAGCCATTTTTTGCAGAAATTCTCCCTGAGTGATGATGTAGAGGCATTTCTTGCTACATTTGAGAGGACGGCAGAGAGAGAAGGGTGGCCCCAGGACCAGTGGGCCGGCCTAATTGCCCCTTTTCTCACCGGAGATCCTCAAAAAGCCTACTTCGACCTGCCACCAGAGGACGCTAAAGACTATCAAAAACTAAAGGCAGAAATACTGGCTCGTTTGGGGGTGACTACGGCCGTTCGGGCCCAACGAGTGCACCAATGGAAGTATTGTCCAGATCGTCCACCACGGTCTCAAATGCATGACCTGGTGCAACTGGTAAAAAAATGGCTGCAGCCCGAAGTGTTGTCAGGCCCCCAAATCGTGGAGCGGGTCGTGCTGGACCGATACCTACGGTCACTGCCAGATGACCTTCAACGGTGGGTCAGCCATGGAGACCCCAAAACAGTGAACCTCCTTGTCGAGATGGTAGAGCGATATACAGGGGTGGAGGATCTGCTTGGCCCTACTAAGCGCCAAGGGCCCAGTCTGCCACGGCCTATTCGATCGACTGCCGCCCTTCGAAAGGATGTCCCCCGGAGCCCTGGAATCAACACCCCGGAAGGTCAAGAGTCACTCCCAGTACCTCCTCAGCGATCTGTTCCTGTTCGGAGAGGAGGGGATGTACAATGTTGGCAATGTCATTCCTGGGGCCATACCCGGGCCCACTGCCCACTGCAAGAGGAGCCCATGGAATGCGGGGTTCGTCGGAGGGGGTCTTTTTATGCTCATAGAGCATGTACCACACACCTTTACCGTGGAGAAGAGAAATTTGAGTGTGTAGTCCAAGTGAACCACCTCCCTGGGCTTTGCTGGATTCCGGAAGCATGGTAACCCTGGTTCATCCTAGAGTAATTGGGAAGATCGGTCCGGTAAGCAAAACTTTACGGGTTGTGTGCATTCACGGGGACACTAGAGAGTACCCTCTCATCTCGGTGTCCATCTCCACAGCATATGGCACTGGTACTCAAGAGGTGGGGGTGGTAAAGAACTTGATACATGATGTTATCATAGGACGAGACTGTCCATTTTTTTAAAAACTGTGGGGACAAGGAGAACTACCTGAACGATCCCAAGACTGGGGAGAAACTAGTTCCTCTGTTCCTACGGTTGAGGGTAATAACCCTGAGATGCCAAATGTTCCTAATGTGGATCCAGTTGATACAAATGCTAATGATAGGGTTAATGGTGATGAAAGTAGTGCTGATACTGTTAAGGGTGTCAAAATGTGTGGTTCGCAGACCTACCTGAACACTGAGGAGGGGGAACCTTCCCCACTTCAGGTAATGCTGGGTGAAGAGGGTGAGGAAGTGGCCTCTACCCCTGCCCTGCCGGATTTGGGTGTTCCCCAGGGGACATTTGGTACTGCCCAGATGCAGGACCCCACTTTGGCCCGTGCACGGGAACAAGTTGTAGTATTAAATGGGGTACCCCAAGAGCCAGGTGCGAATGACCGGTGGCCCCACTTTGCAATATGTAATGAATTGCTTTATCGGGTTACCAAAGTGAGAGAAAATGTGGTAGAACAATTATTGGTACCCCAACAGTATAGACGCAAGGTCCTGGACCTGGCCCATGATGATGTTTTAGGGGGACACCTGGGAGTTGAAAAGACGGAGGCACGGATCACCGACCGGTTTTACTGGCCAGGTCTGAAAGCAGATGTAAGAAGATACTGTGCCTCTTGTCCCACCCACCTCTTGACCCCGCCGGTGACCCACTTCCGGAGCCCTTTGGTCCCTCTGCCCATAATTGAGGTCCCATTCGAGAGGATAGCCATGGATATAGTGGGTCCTTTGGTAAAGTCAGCTCGAGGTCACTCCTACATACTGGTGATCCTTGACTATGCCACCCGATATCCTGAAGCGCTACCTCTGCGGAATACCTCCTCTAAGGCTATTGCTCGGGAATTATTCCAGTTGTTTACACGGACTGGTTTTCCCAAGGAAATACTCACGGACCAGGGCACCCCGTTTATGTCGAGGGTTATGGCTGATGTGTGCAAGCTGTTCCGGATTAAACAGCTGCGCACATTGGTCTACCATCCACGAACGGATGGGTTGGTAGAGCGCTTTAATAAGACCCTTAAGTCTATGCTCAAGCGGGTTGTACAAAGGGATGGGAAAGACTGGGACTGCCTGAAACCGCTCTCCTGTTTGCTATCCGGGAAGTGCCCCAGGCCTCCACTGGGTTTTCGCCCTTTGAGTTGGTATATGGGCGGAGACCTCGCGGACTACTGGATTTTGTTAAAGAGGAATGGGAAAGTGAACCTATTCAGCATAAGAGTGTTCTTAAATATGTTTCCCAAATGCAGGAGAGGATCTGAACTGTGATGCCTCTAGTCAAAGAACATTTGCAAAAAGCCCAGGAGGCTCAACGACGGGTCTATAATAGGGCTGCTAGAATAAGGAACTTCCAAGTGGGGGATCGAGTAGCGGTGTTGATCCCCACTGTGGAAAGTAAATTCTTGGCCAGGTGGCAAGGCCCCTTTGAAGTTGTAGAAAAAGTGGGAGAGGTAAATTATAGAGTCCACCAACCAGGTAAGAGGAAACCCTATCAGATATATCATGTAAACTTGTTAAAGCCCTGGACAGACAGGGAACCGGTGACCTCCCTGGCTGGTGCAAGACTTGAGCCTCGGGTTGGGGTGGAGAGTGTCCAAGTAGCAAATACCCTGTCTAGAGTCCAAAGTCAGCAGGCAAAGGAGTTCTTGCAGAGAAATAAAGAGAAATTTTCAGACTTGCCAGGGCTCACTAGTGTCATAGAGCATGATATTGTCACGGAACCAGGAGTCAAAGTTTTTGTCCGGCCTTACCGCATTCCAGAGGCCCAAAGGAAGGCTGTTTCAGAGGAAGTGAAGAAGATGTTAGACCTGGAGGTTATTGAGGAATCACAGAGTGAGTGGTCAAGCCCGATTGTGTTGGTACCGAAGCCCAACGGGACTCTGCGATTCTGCAATGATTTCCGGAAACTAAATGAAGTTTCACGGTTTGATGCCTACCCCATGCCCCGGGTAGATGAGCTTATTGAGAGACTAGGTCCAGCCAGGTATATCAGTACATTAGACCTTACCAAGGGGTATTGGCAAATCCCGTTGACTAAGGCTGCTAGAGAGAAAACTGCTTTTTCTACCCCAGAGGGAAGTTTTCAGTACAAGAGAATGCCTTTTGGATTGCAAACTGCTCCAGCCACATTTCAGAGGGCAATGGATAGGATTTTACGTCCTCACCGGGAGTATGCCTCAGTATACTTGGATGACATAGTCATTTTTAGCAGAGACTGGGAATCACACTTGCCCAAAGTCCAGGCAGTACTGGACTCTCTTTGGAAGGAGAGGTTTACAATAAACCCGGAAAAATGAAAAATGAAATACCTGGGCTATGTTGTGGGTAGAGGGGTAGTAAAACCTCAGGTCAACAAGGTAGAGACTGTACAGAATTGGCCCCGCCCCCTCACAAAAAAACAGGTACGTGCATTTCTGGGTATGGTGGGATACTACAGGAGGTTTGTACCCAACTTTGCCACGTTGGCAGCTCCATTGACCGATCTGACTAAGGGTCGGAAATCGGTCATGGTGGAGTGGAATGCAGACGCTGAGAAGGCTTTTTTGGAGCTCAAGTCGGCACTGTGCCAACACCCTGTCCTAGTAGCACCCAATTTTTCAAAAGAGTTTGTTGTACAGACTGATGCTTCCGATGTAGGATTGGGAGCGGTGTTGTCACAGGTTATTCATGGCGAGGAGCACCCAGTAGTCTTCCTCAGTAGGAAGTTAACACCAGCGGAGAAAAACTACGCTATATTTGAACAAGAGTGTCTGGTCATTAAGTGGGCTCTGGAATCCCTCAGATATTACCTTTTGGGGAGAAAGTTTAGGCTGATTTCTGACCATGCCCCTTTAACATGGCTGAGACAAGGTAAAGGGACTAATGCCAGGGTTACTCGGTGGTTCCTGGCACTCCAGGAATTTAAATTTGTAGTGGAGTATAGGCCCGGGAGACTGCATCAAAATGCAGATGCCCTCTCCCGAGTCCATTGTTTGAGCTCCACTGTTGCCTCCACCTCCTTGGCGTTGGGGCACAGGGGGGGGGGGGGATATGTACAGGACGTCGTGGCTGGGTCCTGGAAGGATGCTATGTTTCCCCTCTGTTTGGACTGTGGTCCCTTTAAGGGAACAAAAAGGGTTAACTCACCTGTCAGAGGAAGTGGGTTTAAAAACAAGACAGGAAGTTGCAGATGGGTGTGGAGAAGTGTAGAGGAGATTGTGGTTTGTGTGTGGTTTGATTTGCAGCAAGCAAAGTGGACAGCAGCATTCTGCCTGGAAGCCTCCTAGCAGTTGAAGTCACCTGCAACCACCCAAGGACTGTTTGATTGCGATAGCAATGCTGGACTTTGAATGTCGGTGAGACTGAAACCTTTTTCTTTTGTTTTGCTGCTGTAAAGCTGTTTAAGTTTAATAAACCTCCTTTTGGGTTAAAAGCCTGTGTCCTGCGGTCTGGCTGGTCCCCCGAACTTTACAATATATATATATATATATATACAGTATAGCATATGCATGTATAAATTTGTGTCTCTTCCTGATATTTCAAAAACGGGTAGCCTGTCTAAAGGGAGATAGCTACTGCTATGATCTCTCCTTAGAATATCAAAAGGTTTGTACACCTACACCGTAGTGCAGGATTGGAGCAGCCCCCTTGGACTTTTTAGGCAGAAATGGTCATAAAGATACTTATAGTAAAAGGCAATATAATGCCACTTTTATTAATACAAAACATAAAAACTTGTTTATATATATAGACATAACCAACAAGGCAAATAATGTAAAACACACAGTAAAACATTAGAAAAAATGGTGGTACATCAAAACATATTTGTCAAACCCAACAAAAGGCAAGTACAGGGGGTCCCCGAGTTACAAACTCGTTAGGTACTGCCCGCCTGTACGGAAGTCGGAAATGTTCGTAAGTCGGCCGCGCATGCAAAGACCGACAAATATGGACATTTCTGGACATTTCCGATGTTCCGTCTAAAGCCCCATACACACGCGCGGATTATCCGAGGACCAGGTCCGTCGGACCATGTCCGTCATACTTTGTCTGATGTTGGTTTTGCGTACACACGGTCGGACAAAGTTGTCGGAAAATCCGATCATTCTGAACGTGGTGACGTTTGTTGCCTACGACGGGACTACGTAGAGGCTAGTAGCCAATAGCTTTGGTCTTGTAATGTGATCTGAGCATGCGTAGCACTTTGTCCGGTCGGACAACCGTACACACGATCGGATTTGGTGTGATCGGACCGTGTTGTCGGAAAATCTATCCAGCAGGAGATAGGACTTTGTCCGTCGGACAATCCGACGTACACTGTCCGATGGTGCATACACACGGTCTGATTTTTCAACAACATTGTCCGATCGGACAGAATCCATGCAAAAATCCGACCGTGTGTATGGGGCTTTATGCCGTTCTGCGCATGCGTGGCAAATTACGGACATTTCCGGCATTTTCCGAGGCTCCGTATGCCCGCACATGCGCAGAACGGCCGGAAGACAGCGAAAAATAGCGGAGGGTCCCCGCAGCGACCCGTTCGTAAGTAGGGGTTGTTCGTAGGTCGGGCGTTCGTAAGTCGGGGACCCCCTGTATGCCCTGTGCTGCCAAAGACGAGCTGTGGTCAGTCCATAGGGATTTTTTGTGTATAGCCCAACATGTTTCAGCATGAACAATGTGTATTCCTTCACCAGGGAAGATTATGTCTGGGTAACTTTAATTCTCATTGTCACTACTGGCAGGTACTGCTGGCGGGTACTGTTACTGCTGGCGGGTACTGTTACTGCTGGCGGGTACTGTTACTGCTGGCGGGTACTGTTACTGCTGGCGGGTACTGGTACTGCTGGCGGGTATTGCTGGCGGGTACTGTTACAGATGGCGGGTACTGTTTCAGCTGGCAGGTACTGGTACTGCTTGCGGGTACTGGTACTGCTTGTGGGTACTGGTACTGCTTGCGGGTACTGTTACTGCTGGTGGGTACTGGTACTGCTGGCAGGTACTGTTACTGCTGGCGGGTACTGTTACTGCTGGCGGGTACTGGTACTACTGACTAGTGTGGCTGGCAGGTACTGTTACTGCTGGCTGTTACTGGTGGTGGGTACTGTTACTGCTGGCGGGTACTGTTACTGCTGACTGGTACTGCTGGTAATGATGACTGGTACTGCTGGCTGGTACTGGTACTGCTGGCTGGTACTGATGGCTGCTGTCCTAGATCGCAGGTTCTTGTGTCCCGACCCGCAATCCCCGAGCATCAGTGTGACAGAAGTATGCAGCAGCTGCAGTAGAGAGCAGAGCCGATGCTTCCTGTCACAGGCAGAGTACATTTGGTATCACTCTGCCTGTGAAGGATCCGGCGCTATACGCAAAGCATCGGCTCTACTTCCTTTAGCGGCGGCTCCGTTCTTATGGCTGATGCTTGAAGATGGCGGGTCGGGAACCCACAATCTGGGCTTGCCGACCTGCCATCTCAGAGTAAGACGTGGCGGGCCACATCAGAGGGCACCGCGGGCCAGTGGTTGGGCACCCCTGCTGTATATGGTTTTATATTTAGCATGGGGGACCCAGGATGTCATGGCATAGGGGCACACAGCATGGACTGAGGCCATGTGTCGACCAATGGGTACGTCAGGGGTCCCGCCATGGTCCCGTCCATCAACTCTCTTTGCGACTGTGGATGTTACTATGTCGGGAAAACTATAAATTTATTCTGGAAACGCATATATCAACATATATTAAGTATACGCAAACGTGATCCTGACGTACCCATTGGTCGACACACCGCCTCTGTTCATGCTGGGTCTATCCCTAAGGCCCCTTTCACATCTAAGCGTTTTTCAAGCGCTACAGCGCTAAAAATAGCGCCTGTATAGCGCCTGAAAAAAGTGGGTCTTTTAACTCCAGTGTGAAAGCCGGAGGGCTTTCACACTGGAGCGGTGCACTAGCAGGACGGTAAAAAATGTCCTGCTAGCAGCATCCTTGGAGCGGTGAAGGATTGGTGTATTCACCGCTCCTATATCGCTCCTACCTATTGAAATCAATGGGACACCGCGGTAATACCGCCGGCAAAGCGGCGCTGCAGCTGCGCTTTGTGGGGGTTTTTAACCCTTTTTCGGCTGCTAGCAGGGGTTTAAACCGCCCCGAATACGGCTGCTGAAACAACGGTAAAGCAGCACTAAATGTAGCGCTGCTTTACCACCGACGCCCGCACCGCCCCAGCGTGAAAGGGGCCTTAGGTACATTTTCTGGCCTTGGATCGCCCTCATCCTAGCCACAGAGGTGATGACCTCAATAAGCAACTACTACAATGTGAACTTAGATGGATTTTCAACCTTAAGGCCACCCTGCCACCAGGCTTGAATGAGGCATTTAACTTCAAGCCCTTCCTCCCTGGTTTTGTGTCAGGGGGTGCAAGTTGAACCTCTAATTTTTGGTATTGAGAGTCTTGAACTCCAGGTGAATTAATGCTTTGCGACATTGCTGTGTACCCTATGCCATGACATCCAGGGACCCCCATGATAAATATAATGCCATATACAGAATTCTTTAATAATTCATCTTTCATTTTAGATCTGCTTGTCCCTGGTATTCCATATCTTTGGCTATTTTCTTTCCCATTATATTTTACATTTTTCCTTTCCCTGTTTGCTTTTTCCTATGCATATCATTTTTGTTTAATCGATCACTGTTTTTTGTTCTTGTATGTTTCTCCACTGTGGTTTTTGAATCATTTATTGCCCACTGTGACTATCGTGGCCCACGGATCCACTAGATTATGATGTGTGTGTCCCCTGTGGAGTTTTCTGCTCACACCACCCGGCGGGTAGGCTCCACCCACTTGTGGAAGGCACTGGGGTCTAAACTTTCTGCTATCCACATGGCCTTTTTGGGGGGGGGGGGGGGCTCCTACCCACCCCCGCTGCATCATATGATGCTGCTGGGAAATTCTTTGCGCCGGTGACACTCTGACACGTGACATTATCCCACTCGATGGGCAGGGCTGCGTCGGGCACCCTTTTATCAGCGAACAACCTTGTCCCTGTCCTGAGCCACCCTGATTGGTGGCGTCTTTGATGTCAGGGTTCCATCACCTCCTCCCCATGGCTTATTGGCTCTCCTTGAGGAATACTCCCTATATAAGCAGACACACCTGACAGGCATGTCTCTGATTGAGCATTGCTGCCATAGTGTGGTTATCTGCATTGGTGTGTTGAAAGGTAATGTACTCTATGGTAGCGTGATGAGATACCTGATTTCCCTGATTTTCCTGATATCTTATTTCTATGCAACATTCACCCTGTCTGCTGACATTTAAGTTTAGGAAGTATGTGTTAATATGCTCTTCAAATTGCTTTTTTTTTGCTTTAGATATTGATTCCTTTTGCCTACAAGGTGTTTATTGTGGATGTTTGCAGCTTGCTCATCCTGGGATGCACACTCACTCTTCTGCTGCTCTGCGGACTGCTTAAGTCACTTTGGGAGTTCCCATTGATTTTAAATGCTTGTGTTTCCTTTTTTGTTTTTTGTACTCTGGGTCATCATGTGAGTATTAGAATGGTCACATATATTATATACCAAATTTATACTCTTTTATTGCTTTCTATGTTCACATCGTGCTTTACAGTTTGATTATCATGTGACTATGTTTACATTTCAGACAATGAGAATTAACGTCACCCAGACATAATCTTTCCTGGTGAAGGAATACACATTGTTCATTCCGAAAAACATGTTGGGCTATACGCAAAAAATCCCTATTGACAGACCACAGCTCATCTCTGGCAGCACAGGGCACACTTGCCTTTTGTTTGGGTTTGACAAATATGTTTTCATGTACCACCATTTTTTCTAATTTTGTACTGTGTGTTTTACATTATTTGCCTTGTTGGCTATGTCTAAAAATAAACAAGTTTTTATGTTTTGTATTAATAAAAGTGGCATTATATTGCCTTTTACTATAAAATGATCTTTATGACAATTTCTGCCTAAAAAGCTCCAATCTTGCACTACGGTGTAGGTGTACAAACCTTTTGTATGTTTAGGCAGTCCAAACACGAATATATCCAATTTCCTCTTTCCTCTCCTTAGAAGATCCATAGTGGTCTGGGAATCCATTGTCATGTATCAATATTTTTACTTGTAAAATAAAGATTCTATCTATTTATCTATCTATCTTAAAAAATAAATAAAAAAACATCAGTTGAAAAACTATAAAATAAAAATGACCCAGAATTATTATAGTCCAACTAAGTTCAAAGTATGAACCATTCATAAAGGATCACTAGGAGTTGCAAGGCCCCAAAACTCTGTCCCAGACCTGACAAGCAGGAAGAATAAAGTAATGGTTTGATAAGATAAATGTATGGTCGTGGCCCTAAGACCGAGACAGATGTGGATCACATAAACATGCAAAAAGACTTACAACATAAATAGACCTGAGGTGTGGCTTTTGTTCGTCTGGTAGGTAAGCCAAGAAAAGGAGCCATACCCAAGATAAGTAATAAATAACTGTGGAGGAAAGTGTGCTGAGAAATGTTGTAAAAAAGGGGAATGGGAGGGAGGATATCGCGCACTGGAACTGACAGTGAACAAGGGCAAGCGGCGAGCTTAAATACCCACCGGCTCCTCCCATAAACTCAAGCCACCATACTGGCCTTCTAACATATTTGCAAAACTTCAGGGGAGAAGTGGTGACAGCGGAATCAAGAAGACAGAAGAAGATGTAAAATGCCCCTTTTTAAAAAATTACAGAGAGCTTTTCACTTGACTTAGTCCCTAACCTTTATTTTCAAATTACATAATTGCATATATTGCCCAAATCGTTCCCTCCGCTCCTCCCAGGTCCTCGTGCTCTCTAGCTCCCTTGTTATCTCCTCTCACGCTCGCCTACAGGACTTCATTAGAGCCTCTCCCATCCTCTGGAACTCCCTGCCCTGGTATGTCCGATCAGCCCCTAACCTTTCCACCTTTTGGAGATCCCTGAAAACCCATTAATTCAGGAAAACCTATCCCACACCCAGCTAACAACTGTGCCCGAGCCACCCCCATCAAATCATCCCCCGCAGCTATTACCTTTTGTACCACCTCCCCCTCCTTTTAGAATGTAAGCTCCAGGGCCCTCTTGTCCCTTCTGTATTGAACTGTAATTGTGCTGTCCCCTCTCTACATTGTAAAGTGCTGCACAAACTGTTGGCGCTATATAAATCTTGTATAATAATAATAATTGTTAAAGAAATGTTATGAATAATGTGATTTTCCTTTATATATTCCTTTATATATTAAATAAAAAGTATATACTAAAACAGAAAAAGTAGTAATGAAAAAAAACTGAATTCAATTTTATTTCCAATGGAAAACTTTCTTAGCAAAAAAAAAAAATCATAAATGCTTCACTGAATGAAAAAACCCTTAAGCGAGAAGTCCAAAAAGTTACATTTCCCCGCATTTTAAAAGTAATTCCAATATAAAAAAAAAAAAAATTATGTTTTAAATTGATCTTTTATTTTACAATCATATCACATCTCGCTAGTATCTCCAAGTATCTTCTCTCTTTGTTGAGAGGGAAAAGATTGCAGTCTGGATCAATATATCCTACTCACTTTCAAAACTTTTCTTTTATATATGTTGCTTAAAACAAAAGCAGGCACTTAGAATGCCTTCTAGTTGTGCATTGCATTCATGACTTGCCTGAAAGACACTAACAAATTGTAGAACTGCCTAATTCATTCCACTCAACACCTTTTCAGCTTTAGGTAAGGAATTTATCTCACGTTTCCATTTATTTTCCATCCCAGTTCAAAGCTTCCTTTAGCTCCTTGATCTATAAACATTTTAGCTTTTTCATCACCCACCCAACATTTTCTAACCAACATCATTTTAACGGAGATCAAACCTCATATCCTTTGTGTCATCTTTAATCTGATTTCCACCCATTATTTGCATTTTGTTTAGTTAAAGAACACCTCAAGCTAAATTGTGTGATTTATTGGACAAACAGGCATATGCATTTCAAAAAAGCATATTATAATATTTAATACATAACAAAAAATTCTTTACACTTGAACTCCAAGCAAAATATAATACTCCACTTTAGCCCCTGCATTTACAATAAAAAAACATTAAAATAATGAGAATTATAAATAAAAATATATACAATTATTAAAGTATAAGTACACTAATGTTAGTGTAATTTCAGAGTTATTTTCAGTCTTTTATTAAACAATATCTAATAATCCTGCTATTAAAGCATTTATTGTATTTTCTTTGTTTTCAGTATTACTACTGCTGCTAAATGTTTCAATTCCCATTGCAGCCGGAGGGTCAGCTTGGCCAAACTAAATGGGTGTTCAGCAGAGCCGACCCTACAGCTACAGTGGGTCGGCTTGGCTGAACATTTCATTTGCTGATCTTCCAAACAACCAAAATTCTGTCTGAATAAGCAGCTTATTCCCAGTCTACAAAGAGAGAGGTGGAATTTCCCCACAGGAAACACAGATAGTGTACCAATAAAATATGTCAGGGTTCTAACCCCCCATTACTCTATCCAAAACAAAGCAAAAATTTGTCAAGAGATACAGCTTAAATAGCCAGCAAACATAAACTGCATATTTATGAAATACTGGTAATTTAAAATTACTATATTTCTGGTGATCTTGAGATCTTCGATTCTGTACCTACTATGTGTTTAACTTTTCTTTTTCTTTTTTTTTTTGAAAAGCCTGTGGCATGTGAAACACAACCAAAAACTCCACCCGGTGCCAAAAAAAGTGCACACACATAAAGAGTGACACAAAACGTGCAACAGGTGTTACACAATCCTCCCTAGGAAGGACCTTACCCTGATCCCCCGGGGTGTTAGGCTCCAGACAGGGACTGAGGTACTCACTGGGCCCATCTGGCCGAAACCAGACAGACCCCCTTTCTCTGGAAGGTCTGCCAAAACAGAACCACTACTATGTGTTTAACGAGTCATTCTATTTTATAAGCCAATTTAGAGTAAAAGATTTATAAGCTTTGCTTTAGTTGATCGTCATTCAATCCCCAGATAATTCAACTTAAGGAGACTTCCTGGCAAGTCATTATTGTCCCTTTGAGATAAAAAAGCATGCATTGAGTATGCATGCTATAGAAAAAAAAAAGGAAAAAATAAATCAAACTGTCATATAATATATATGGCAAGGGAAGGGGATGATTACAGATATAGTCTTGTAACATATCCTTAACTGCTTCAGCCCCAGAGGATTTTACCCCCTTCCTTACCAGAGCACTTTTTGCGATTCGGCACTGCGTTGCTTTAACTGACAATTGCACGGTCGTGCGACATTGCACCCAAACAAAATTGACGTCCTTTTTTTCCCACAAATAGAGCTTTCTTTTGGTGGTATTTGATCACCTCTGCTTTTTATTTTTTGCGCTATAAAAAAAGAAGAGCAACAATTTTTAAAAAAACATAATGTTTTTTACATTTTGCTATAATAAATATTTACTTTCTTAAAAAAAAAAAAAAAAAAATTTTTACTCAGTTTAGACCGATATGTATTCTTTACATATTTTTGGTAAAGAAAAATTGCAATAAGCGTATATTGATTGGTTTGCACAAAAGTTATAGCGTCTACAAAATAGGGGATAGATTTATTGCATTTTTATTTTTTTTTTTTTTTTTTTATTAGTAATGGCGGCGATCTGCGATTTTTTTTTTTTGTGACTGCGACATTGCGGCGGACACTTCGGACACTTTTTTGACACATTTTTTGGACCATTCACATTTACACAGCGATCGTTGCTATAAAATTGCATTGATTACTGTGTAAATGTGACTGTCAGGGAAGGGGTTAACACTAGGGGGCGCTGCAGGGGTTAATATGTTCCCTATGGTAGTGATTCTAACTGTGGGGGGAGGGGACCCACAAGGGGAGGAGACCGATCGGTGTTCCTCTGTACTGGGAACACACCATCAGTCTCCTCTCCACTGACAGGATTTGGATCTGTGTATTTACACACACAGATCCACAGTCCTGCTGTGTTCCCGGTCAATCGCGGGTGCCCGGCGGACATCGAGGCCGCCGGCCACGCGCACCGGGTCCCAAGCGACGCCGCGTGCCCCCTAGGCGGCCGGGGATATGGGAGGACATCATATGACGTCCACCCAGGATGGGAGATCCACCTTGTGGACGTCATATGACAGTCCGCGGTATTGAAGTGGTTAATGAAATTTAGTATACTGTACCTGTGACGTTTTTCATTTTATATTTTTGCTTTGAAAAGGTCAAACAGTTAAAGCCAAAACTTTACTATTACTATTCTATTTTTCTTCTGCCTCTGTTTCCATGTGGACATTTCCCCCCATTGTTTGTCCTGGTGACTACTGTCACCAGGGCAAAACGTGAAGAGAAATCTAATATTTTACAACTCTCACTAGAATATGGAGGGGGACTTATTGAGGTGATAGTTGACAAAGGATTTTTGGGAAGATTTCCTCTCACTTCCTGTTGCCTTTGGTATAGGAAATGAGGGGGAATTTCCCCACCTGGAAGGCACTTAGCAATATTAACCTGATATAGGTTTTAGAAACAAAAAAAAATTTTGATTAGAAAATGTATTCGTTAACACAGACTAATAAAGGTTGGACAAGTGTACCTCCTTTCAAGAATAACATTTTAAATCATCTCACAAGAAAAAATATTTTATAATTTCTGCCAAAGGAAGAGTAAATAAATATTATACTAATTCCAAATTTTCAAGAGGGCATAAGAGATTGTTTATAGCAGCATTTTATCAATACAGAGCACTTCTTTTTTTCAAAAGTGTGCCTTAGCTCCCATAAAATGAATGGCTGCAAACACTCAAGTAGATAATATATATATATATTTTATATATATATATATATATATATATATATATATATATATTTTTTTTTTTTTACCAAAAATATGTAGAAGAATACATATCGGCCTAAACTGAGAAAAAATTAGCTTTTTTTTTAAAAAAAAAATGGGGATAGTTATTATAGCAAAAAGTTTTTTTTCAAAATTGTCGCTCTTTTTTTCTTTTTAGCGCAAAAAATAAGAAACGCAGAGGAGATCAAATACCACCAAAAGAAAGCTCTATTTGTTGGAAACGAAGAACGTCAATTTTGTTTGGGTGCAGTGTTGCATGGTCGCGCAATTGTCAGTTAAAGCGGCGCAGTGCCGAATCGCAAAAAATGGCCCGGTCATTCAGCAGCCAAATCTTCCGAGGCTGAAGTGGTTAAGAAATGCAATAGTGCCATCTATCCATCCCCAGCCTACTAATTGGATTGAAATATCAAATTCCAAGATCACACATGTAATATATTGCATAGCATTCCCTAGATGTCTATAGGATATTAGCAAATTATAAATTTTTGGGGGAAATAAGGATTTTTCAGTTCTTAATAAATACAGTACAGGGAATGAGCATTGTCCTCGTAGGACAGAAAGTTTGTGATTGGTAGGATCACCAGGTTAAAATAAAGAATAAAAAAGCCTAAAAAATAAACAATGCAGCCTCCACATCAAAGGACTAACACACCACAATATATTAAACTTTTACTCATGGGCTTAGATACATTTTAAGTTAGAGACTATACAGACAGTAAACTGAAATAAGTAGAGATCTGAATATCCATGAGAAATGCTTTTAAATAATGTTTTACATTTTATTCTTTTTAACTACCTCCCACCTTGACATTTCTTTAAAAGTTCTGAACGCCCAAGGGATCAATCAGCAATTTGGAGCCAGTCCTGCCAGCTAAAGATCATTAGTAGGGATGAGCCGAACACCCCCCTGTTCGGTTCGCACCAGAACCTGTGAACAGACCTAAAGCTCGTGTGAACTTTAGAACCCTATTAAAGTCTATGGGACTCAAACGTTCAAATTCAAAAGTGCTAATTTTAAAGGCTAATATGCAAGTTATTGTCATAAAAAGTGTTTGGGGACCTGGGTCCTGCCCCAGGGGACATGTATCAATGCAAAAAAAAGTTTTAAAAACTGAAGTTTTTTCAGGAGCAGTGATTTTAATAATGCTTAAAGTGAAACAATAAAAGTGTAATATTCCTTTAAATTTCATACCTGGGGGGCGTCTATAGTATGCCTGTGAAGGGGCACATGTTTCCCGTGCTTAGAACTGTCCCTGCACAAAGTGTCATTTTTGCAGGAAAAAAAGCTATTTAAAATCACTAATGAATTGCCGGCTCCCGTAACACAGAGAACAGTCATTCATTGAAAGTCATTGATAAAAAAAGCGCGGGGGTTCCCCCAAATTCAATTACCAGGCCCTTCAGGTCTGCTATGGATATTAAGGGGAACCCTGTAACAAATAAAAAAAAAAAATTATGTGGGGTTCCCCCTAATATCCATACCAGACCCTTCAGGTCTGGGATGGATTTTAACCACTTCCCGACCACCGCATGTAAATATACGTCGGCAGAATGGCACGGCTAGGCAAAAGCACGTATATATACGTCCCCTTTAATTGCCTAGCCATGGGGGCGCGCTCGCGACCCAGT
This sequence comes from Lithobates sylvaticus, assembly GCA_028564925.1. Taxonomy (NCBI): domain Eukaryota; kingdom Metazoa; phylum Chordata; class Amphibia; order Anura; family Ranidae; genus Lithobates; species Lithobates sylvaticus. Next base: position 211,689,222 of record CM053029.1, on the reverse strand, counting down.
CGGGAGCTCCGTGTCCGCGGGACCAGCAGACCCGATCGCCGCTAGTGTACCGCGATCGTGTCACAGAGCTGAAGAACGGGGAGAGCTCTGTGTAAACAAACCTCTCCCCGCACTTCCTACACTGCCTGTCACTGATCTGCTGTTAGCTGTCATCGGGAACAGCCGATCAGTGCCACGCCCCCTACTGTAAAAAAAAAACACAACACGTCACACTAACTCCTCCCCGCCCCCTAGTGGTTAACTCCTTCACTGCCACTGTCATTTACATAGGAATCAATGCAATTAAATAGCACTGATTTCTGTATAAATGACAATGGTCCCAAAAATGTGTCAAAAATGTCCGATGTGTTCACCATAATGTTGCAGTCACAATAAAAATCGAAACATGGTCTTAGAATATTTGTTTTCCTTTCTTGATATTGTGACTTATGCCCAACAATGATAACAATTCCCCTGTTTATGGTTCTCCCTTCTCTTTTGCATTTTCTAGAGCGACAGGTACTTCTCAGATACAAATTTTACTCCCCACTCCTGACGAAGGTTCCCATATTTGGGTAACTGGAAACGCGTCGAGTATTCGGGGGACTTACACCTCCGGGAGAGAAATAGTACCGTATTTCGTGATATTATTTGTTTAAATGTTGTCCTTTATTATCATGTTATTTTTTGTATATTTTTTTCTGTATGTTATTTGAACTGTCATGCATATTGTATATTGTGCATCCTGCTATCAGACATCTTGGATGACTTTTATATCTTTTTATCAATAAAATATTCATAGTATGATTCATTCAAAATCTTGTGAGAGTGGTGTTCTATCTAAAGTCCCAACCATAGGGGATTTTTTCTTGTCAATAAAAATCGATGATCGCCGCCATTACTAGTAAAAAAAAAAATATTAATAAAAAATGCTATAAAACTATCCCCTATTTTGTAAACACTATAACTTTTGCGCAAACCAATCAATAATCGCTAATTGCGATTTTTTTACCAAAAATATGTAGAAGAATACGTATCGGCCTAAACTGAGGAAAAAAAAAGTTTTTTTATATATTTTTTGGGGATATTTATTATAGCAAAAAGTAAAAAATATTGAATTTTTTTCAAAATTGTCGCTCTATTTTTGTTTATAGCGCAAAAATAAAAACCGCAGGGGCGATCAAATACCACCAAAAGAAAGCTCTATTTGTGGGAAAAAAAGGACGCCTATTTTGTTTGGGAGCCACGTCGCACGACCGCACAATTGTCAGTTAAAGCGATGCAGTGCCGAATCGCAAAGAGGGGCCTGGTCCTTTGGCTGCAAATTGGTCCGGGCTGAAGTGGTTAAGGGGAACCCCACACCAAAAAAAAAAAAATGGCGTGAGGTCCCCCTCAAAATCCATACCAGACCCTTATCCGAGCACGCAACCTGGCAGGCCGCAGGAAAAGAGGGGGGACGAGAGCGCCCCCCCTCCCTCCTGAACCATACCAGGCCACATGCCCTCAACATTGGGGGTGCTTTGGGGGTCTGTGACCCCTCAAAGCACCATGTCCCCATGTTGATGGGACAAGGGCCTTGTCCCCACAACCCTGGCCATTGGTTGTGGGGGTCTGCGGGCGGGGGGCTTATCGGAATCTGGAAGCCCCCTTTAACAAGGGGACCCCCAGATCCCAGCCTCCCCCCTGTGTGAAATGGTAAGGGGGTACAAAAGTACCCCTACCATTTCACCAAAAAAGTGACAAAAATGTTAAAAATGACAGGAGATGGTCTTTGACAATTCCTTTATTAAATTCTTCTTTCATCTTCTTTCTTCTGGTCTTCTTCCTTTCTTCATCCTTCGGTTTCTTCATCTTCTTCTTCCATCTTCTTCCATCTTCTTCTTCCATCTTCTTCCATCTTCTTCTTCCTCCGATACGCTTCTTCTTGCTCAGGTCTTCTCATCCGGCATCTTCTTCCACGGCGTCAGCGTCTCATCTTCTGTGTCGGGCCGCTCCTCGCAATGGAAGGCTCCCGCTGTGTGAGGCTTCGCTCCGTCTGACAGTTCTTTTATAACGGAGGGCGGGGCCACCTGGTGACCCCGCCCCCTTCTGACACACAGGGACGTCATGGGGACTTCCCTATGGCTTTCCCCATGACGTCAGAGGGGGGCGGGCCATCAGCAGCCTGCTCTCCAGTGTCTGTCTCCTCTGTCTCCCCTCCCCGCTGTGTGTCACCTAGTGCCGCCCCACCTCCCTCCTGCTGCAGGAATAACCTATATATACTATCCGTTCTGTCTCCTCTTACAGTGCCCTACTGTCTGTGTATTATTAAAAAAAATCCTCCTTTACCATATTTCACGGCGGCTCCCGGTGGTCACGTGTTTCCTCTCTCCTCTCCTCCTCGCGTCCCGCTGACATCATCGGGGAAACCTCGGCCCTGCCCACTGCTTCTGTCAGACAGGCAGAGAGGACACATGGCTGGTCACATGAGCGCCGGGAGCCGCCGTGAAATACAGTAAAGGGGGATTGTTTTTAATAAAACACAGAGACGGGGGGCACTGTATGTGGAGACAGTACGGATTATATAAACATAGGAAAGTGGATTAACAACCACTTTAAGTGTGGGGTACTTATACTTTTGGTCTGTTTTTATTCAACAAAAGTTGTTCTTGCAAGGATTCCAAACCATGGGACAGCATATGCTGCAAGTCAGGAGATTTTACCTTCTCTTATTTTAAGTTTAAAACCCACTAAAGTTTAAATAATGAATTCCATAACTCTTTCAGTTAGAGATTCAAAAGTTGCAAGCAAAACAATATTAACATTTAATTTTTATTTACTGCATCTGTGACAACAATATTACATTGTCAACTGAGAGTCCAAAAGTACTGCATCTATTTAAATTACCCTTTCAACAGAAGCTACCTGTACTCAGACCCCCCGCCTCATCATAGTGGTCTTTGTAAACATCCATGAAGGCCCTTATTGAGGCCCTGCAGAGCTTTGAATTGTTTTTCCTTTTGTTTGCCACTGTAATTTTGTCCTGCCATATCTCCTGCCGCCTCTTATAAATGTTTCAAGGAAGGCTTCTGCTCTTTTCATAATGGATTGTATAAATTAATGTTCCCAAATTATTTTCATTTTATATCAAATGGTTGTGGCGTCTCTAGGTGCGAATTGAATTGATGTAAATAAGACAAGTAGTTGAAGGAAAAACAAATTTTCTTTTATGCCGACTCCACAGTTCCTTCTCCACTCGCTAAACTGCAAGCTTTGCCAAGTAGTACACTGTCTATAAATTTATAGCGGAAAGTGGAACATTAATTTTGGCAAGCATTCATCTGCTTGGTTAGTTGAAAGTCAGGGATCCACAGAAAAATACCATACCTTAGTGCAAATGCCAAGTGCCATTGTGTTTGCTTAAAAGACAAAAAGATTAAAAAGAATGTTAGCATTAAATCTGGCAGAGGTAGAGTCAGCCGTAAGACTTTGTTCACGAACGTTATGAAATACAAAGCCTTGGCCATTCATTGTTCCCTTACATAAAGTTCATTCTTAAACCCTTGTCCTTTCTACCCTGACTCAATATTCTGTTTCCTCGACCATGTGACTTTAGAACAGTCTTTTGCTTTATTACATTCTGATCTCTTTCTTTCTCACCACTTTGTTCCTCATTTCTGAGTACAGTTGCGTGAACATATGTTCTTGGAAACTTCTCTTTTTTTTTTTTTTCAATGTAATAAGCATTGCTTGTAATTTAAGAGCTCACTATATTCAGGGATCAACGAGTGTAACTATTTAAAGTACTGATATATGCACTGATTTCTCATCTAGACAGACAGGAGGTAAGAGGTCTTTCTCATGATTGTTGGAAGTGTAGCTGTAGGTGTTATTCTATCGCAATATTCTATAGCAATTCATATGCAATGAAAGGCTTGTTTCCTTTAGAAAAAAAAAAGAACCACTAACAAATATTCAATACATAAATGCAACAGTATATACTGTCTGTATTCTTTTGTCTGTCTATGTTGAAAATAAAATAAAAATTGAAAACGTAAAAAGAAAACGCTGTTGAAAAAAATACAAATATTTCAATTTTGTTTTATGTGTGAAAACATGTTCTATATGCATATACAATAGCAATCTCTTAGGGGTTAGTACCTACATGGTCTGATTGCTGCAAGCAATAACAGACTTAGTCATGTTGCTTTGAGTAGGGATTAGCGGGGGGTTCAGATTTGATCTCAGTCCAAACCCAGTTCACCCAAATCCACGGGAAGCTGTGATATGATCACATTCCAGCCAGCTCAGTGAGCTGTGGGCAGGAGATTCTCAGCCCAAGAGCTACATATAACAAAGCTGAAGGGATGCTTGTGACATAATTGACATAATATGGGCACATGACTATATTTAGGACAATGCCATTGGCCTAATATGCCCATGCATTGCTTAAGAACAATCCACCTACCTATATAGGTACCTTGCTACCTTCTTTGGAACATCGCACACTGCTTTCCTCCCCAGCTGGTTGTGGCATTCGTAACACATCAAATTGTGTGACTATGCCTGGAAGGATGAAATGCATTAATGAGGTGGTCCTTAGGTGGAACCATGCAGACCGTGCTGTCTTGTTGAATACATTTTGTTAGGAAGTGACTTCAACAATGGACCACCCATTTTTTAATATATGATGTTCACAAGCTGCAGGTACAGACTCCAGGGTTTGGCAGCCCACGTGCCCACAGCAGAAAGGAGTGAATGAAAACTTGTGAGCAGTGAGGTTCGAGACATTTGTCTAATTTGACATTTACAGAAACATTTGAACTTCAGAAATATAAGGACAACCAGCACTTGTCCAAGGGTTTAATGCCTCTAGGTCCTATAATATCTCACCAATGAATTATAACATTAGCATAGTAACTCCACAATGGCCCAAAGAGGAACCAAAATTTTACAGTATATTTATATTATAACACATTAAATACAAACATATGGAGCTGTGCAGAGAATTAACCTTTAAAAACACTGGTTAACCTCCAAATATTTAGGAAATGTAATTGTTGGGGTCTCCCTCCTAGTGTTTGGTCACAAGTCTTAAAGGATTTTGTTGTGCACTCAGACTCATGGGCCACTGAGATTAACACTTGCACAAATTAAAAACAGATCTTTCCTCCCTTTCACGAAAACTCTGCATGTTGATATGAAATCATCTTACGTTTATTAACATTAGTTAAACATTTTTTTTCCTTTAGCCTAAAATTACCATTTTCCACTTCCTGATTGAGTGAGGTACTGGTGACATAGCCAGGGACCCACAGATGCATCATGGGAACATCACAATTGTACCTTCATGGGAAATCTCATCTAGGAAATTTTGTGCAATCACTTGTGCAATCACCTTGTGCAATCACAGGTTCCAGGAGACAGACCCAGAGCTCCAGACAAAGTACCAGGAAGTAAATGGAAATTGATTAATCTGCCCTTAGTAAAAATTGCCACCATGAAAAGAATGGAGAGAAAAAGAAAAATAAGGTATTCAAAGAATAAAAAGCCTGCAATTATCTATAAGTTTCTGCTTGTCGTTTGCCATTATGATTTCTAAGTGTGCATTTCTTGTAATTTTAAAGTAAAAAAAAAACAAGCATGTTAAACTTACCTGCTCTGTGCAGTGTTTTGTACAGAGCATCCTGATCCTCCTCTTCTTGTGCCCCCCCGCCGCTGCTCCTAGCCCCTCCCTCCTGCCAAGTGCCCCAGAGTAAGCAGCTTGCAAGGGGGACACCTGAGCAGGCTCGCTCCCAAGACACTGCTCTGCATGTCCATTCACCCATAGAGCCGCGGCTCTCCCCTGTCCCCTCTGTCTCCTCATTGGTTCACTGGCTGTGATTGACAATAGCTCCCGCTGCTGTCTTAGCCAATGAGGAGGGAGAGTCCCTGGAGAGCCAAGGCTCTTGTGCACATTGCTGGAGGAAGATCGGGCTTAGGTAAGTATTAGGGGATGCTGGGGGGGGGGGGGTGGCCTGCTACACATGCATAAAAAACTTTCGGCCTTTAAAAATACTTTAAGCCTGAAGTTTCTCTGTAATGGCTTAAGGACCGCCCCACGTACATATACTGCGGCAGAGCGGCCCTTAAGTGCCATATCATGTACCTGTATGTGATTTATTCTTCTAGGTCTGAAGCGAGCACGCGGCACCAGCGACCCGCTCCCGCTGTGATTGGACACAGTGGGAGCCAATTAGCAGGTCCGGCAGACCCCATGTCCACCGGGACCCTCCGATCGTTCCTGAGACAGACAGAATGGCGGGCTGCCTATGTAAACAAGGCATATCACCATTCTGTGACAGGAGAAGAGACAGATCTTGTGTTTCTGCTAATCTCTGTCTTCTTACAGTACAAGTACCCCCCCCCCCACACACACACACAGACAGTTAGAAAGCACGCCCTAGGGACACATTTAACCCTTTGATTGCCCCTGATGTTAACCCCTTCCCTGCCAGTGTCATTAAAGCATATTTTTACACTGATCACTGTATTAGTGTCACCACTCCCCAAAATAGTGTCAAAAGTGTCACTTAGTATCCGATTTGTCCACTGCAATGTCACAATCCCGCTATAAGTCGCTGATCACCGCCATTACTAGTAAAAAAAAATAACTATAGAAATTCCATAAAAATATCCAATGGTTTGTAGACACTATAACTTTTGCGCAAACTTATCAATATACGCTTATACGTACATATACTGCGGCAGGTCGGCTCTATTGCATGAAATGACATACCTGTACACCCTTACGTGCAATAGCCAGCCAGGGCACGCACGTGTATGCTAATTTACCACAAGGTAAGCCAATCAGCGGGTCCAGCAGGCGAAATGTCCGTCGTCCACCAGCGATTGCTCCCCTGACAGACAGGACGGCGGTCTGCCGATGTAAACAAGACAGATCGCCATCCTGTCAGGTATGAACAGAGTGATCTTGTGTTCCTGCTGTTCATACAGTGAATCCATCCCCCACACAGTAAGCAAGCACCTCCTAGGGACACACTAAACCCTTTGATCACCCCTGTTGTTATCCCCTTCCCTGCCAGTGTCATTAGTACAGTAACAGTGCATATTTTTAGCACTGATCACTATAATAATGTCACTGGTCCCCAAAAAAGTGTAAGTTAGGTGTCCGATTTGTCCGCCACAATGTTTCAGTCCCGCTAAAAATCACTGATTCCCCCCATTGCTAGTAAAAAAATAAAATAAATAAAAATGCAATAAAAATATCCCATAGTTCGTAGACGCTATACCTTTTGCGCAAACCAATCAATATACGGTTATTGGCATTTTTTTTACCAAAAATATGTAGCAGAATACATATTGGCCTAAATTGATGAAGAAATATTTTTTTTTTTACATTTTTTTTTTATTGGGTATGTTTCATAGCAGAAAGTAAAAAAAATATATTTTTTCAAAATTGTCGCACTTTTTTGTTTATAGCGCAAAAATTAAAAACCATAGAGGCGATCAAATACCACCAAAAGAAAGCGCTATTTGTGAGAAAAAAAGGACATCAATTTTATTTGGGTACAGCGTCGCACAGCCGTGCAATTAGTCAGTTAGAGAAACGCAGTGCTGTATCGCAAAAAATGGCCTGGTCATTTAGGGCGGTACTTCCGGGGCTGAAGTGGTTAAAGTATACCCATAACCAACAAGTAAAAATCACCAAGTTAAAGCTGCATTACTGGTAAAGATCACCAAGTTAAAGCTTCATTAGGAATAAGTAAAATTTACTCAGGTTATGTGTTCTCTAAGTGACGCCCATGCCGAGCAAGCGTGAAAGATGCTTGGCACAGGACCCAGAAGCTAGGTGCCCACTATAGTGATTTCCAGCTTCCACAGGGATCAGCTTGGTATGGAGCATGCATATTTACATTGGCCCAAGCTGGAACAACATAACTATGCAAAAATATCCATAAATGGATTTCAGCTTTAAATCTGAAATCCAGGCAGATCCAAAATACACAGATTAATGCAGTTATTTGTTAAATCTAAACATTGTAAGACCCTGATTTTGACTTTATTTTACCCGCTTGCATTCCCCTGTACAGCAGAGCTCAGAATAGGAGTGAAAGCACATGTCGATAGGAGGAAACAGCAGTGTGACAGAGAGATGAGCTCATCAGTCTGCTGCTTCTCGTTTTATTGTCCAGTGACAGGCAGGGGGAGGGCCAAAGCTTGCCACTGTAACCTATCGACAGCATAGAAAAGTCACGTCTCTTGCACTGCCAGGTTCAGAACTGGATGGGTAGAAATACAAGTCATTTGGCAGGGAAAACATCTCTCAATAATGCATTTTCATCTGTTTCCTTACGGTTTAGCTTTAAGTGGTATCCCTTTTCTTAGTGTTTACTCCAAGAGCCTTGACTCAAAAAAGAACATCCCTAAACAAAACACAAATAAGTAGGATTTTCAAGGTACCACACCATGTAAGCATTATAATCCAATATCTTTATTGGTATACAATTTAAAACAAAAATCTATAATCTAATCTATTACAAAATGACATAACCCCAAACTCAAACAAGTACAGGGAATCATACAGATGATTTCTTTGATGCATTTCACAGGACATAGACCACCTCTTCAGGAAGAACACTACTCTTACATGTCTAGCAGTACAAAGAGAAACATCAACCAACTTACGTTTAACAAACCCACAGGTACAGTACATACAGTATGTAGAAATAGTACAAACAATACACATTATTACCTGTAGTGGGTTTTGAACCAATGTGCAGTGTATAAAATCTGGGGTGGAATAGAAACCCCTATAGATGAGTGGACCCCCAAGTCCCAAGCCTCCCAGCAACAATGGATGTGATTATGGACATCAAACCTACTATAAAATAAAGAGATGTTTTAGACCCTTAAGCCTGCCAGTCCCCCAAGCAAAGGATTGTAATCCTACCAGACTACTCTCTGTTATCTCAATGGTATATTGTAATTGAAAAGTATTTAAAAAGTCCCCCGGTCCTTTATATATATATATATATATATATATATATATATATATATATATATATATATATATATATATATATTTGTGTAGGAACAAGGAAAGGGAGGGTAAAAATATAAACCCCAAATAAGGGGAGTAATATATTGCAAAACCCCACACAATGCTGATGCAGCCGAATATACTATACTTCTCCAATTATTATTATTAGTTTTCTTTAAAGTTACATAGATGATGATGATTCCCAACTACAACCCTACTCTCCAAATTCTGTAATTATATATTATCTGGCCATCCAGTTATAGAGTAATAGATAAAAGTCCATCAGATGCACTATTTACTCCAAGTGCATATTTTTATAGCAGTGTATAGAAAAACATATTCTGCACATGTCTTCAACTAGTCCTTCACAACATCAGTAAAATAAACACTGACTATGTCATGATGACAAAAGACCTCTCTTTGCTCACTAGAGTAAGATCACTTCAGATTTAGTGTCTAGTGTGCAGTGGCAGTTCTGCCTTTCTGTTTTATACAGGACCCATTAACACAACCTCTAAAACTATCGTCATCAAAGCGCAAACTGTTCCTATTGACATGCATGTGACCTATTTTAAAATGAACTGGGAAATCGAGCTGTAATCAGAATAAAAGACTAGCGTACTGAGAGCTTGCCATTTAGAAAGTATTTTTTTAACTTATTAAATATTGCATTTGTCAGTCCTTTGTTACATTTCGTTTTGCTTGGGAAAAGTACCGGATTAAGGAGTTCAGTCATTTAATCCCAGGTTCCTTCTTTGTGTTACTTTGGTCTTGGCCCAGAAAATAGAAACAGCTGAAGCATCAAAAAGGTTTGAAGGTTGCCTAGATCCCTAGCAGGGAAAAGTGAACACCATTCCTTTGTGTCGTATAATACCTTGCGCTCTTGTTCATCTGCTAGAAAGTTTCTTGTTTCTGAGCTATCTGGCTATGCCTTTTAGCCAAAAAACGAAACTTTTTTTTTTCTTTCCTTCTTCTTCTGGTCTTTAACAAGTTTGATATCTCTACCTTGTTACTTGACAAATCTTCACGAAAGCGTCTGACCTTATATCTGCTCCCCTATTATCTTTTTATTTTTGGGTCTCCCTGTTGCTAATGATCTCTTGTCTGGTTAGAAGAGCAGGAGAAAAAAAAAGCTAGCTCAATTCCTTATCCTGTGTTAAGGGAAAGGTGACAGTCACTTTTCTCATGCTTGTTCACTCCCTTTATTCCCTTTAATGGTCTTTATTGTTGCTCTGTGCTGTTTTCTTTTTCTTTGAACCTTTTTCACACATCCTATATTTCCCCGGTTTGCCCATTTCAATATTTTCATTTTTATTTTAATAAACCATTTAACACAAGAAAGCCAACAAACATTGGAGCCTTAAAGAGCACCAGTCCACCATTATGTACTCTTAAAGCAAAAGTCCTCTCTAAAACACCAGATACCACAAATCTGGCTGATATTATTTTTGTTATCCTGAAACTCCTCTTGTGTAAGGCTGGCCATATAATATACAATCGTTTTGTAGATTTTTCCTTTAGATTTACCAAAACCATATAATATGAGGTCAAACCTAAACACTTTCAATTTGTATGCAATCCCTTGCACTACATAGTTGTAAATCTAAATAAAATTGTATAATGTATGGCCAGATTAAGCCTCTCTGAAACTAGCTTGACTCACTAGGGGTTTGACCAATCACCTGCTGACCGCATTACGTACATATACATTAAGGTATGCAAGTGGTTTACCAAGGTTATAACCTCAGCATTTTTTTCCTGCCGCTGGCCGGGGTTTCTCAGGCTTACCGTTTTTATTGGCTCACCGAGAAACAATCCAGTCCAGCTGGTCACAGAGGCAAACAGTGACCAAATCCTCTCTGATTGCCTCTATGGCCTTGGAGGACCAGAGCCACATCATTATGTCACTTCCGATCTAGGTAAAGTAAACACATTTAAAGCAAAAGATAATTATTATTTTTTTTTTTGATCTTTTGATCTCTTCTTTCCTGGTCTTACATATAGTAGATAGTCTGGTCTAAAAAAGACACACATTTATTTTTTACAATCCTATATACACAATCCTATACCCACAGTTGATCTAGAGGATAGCAAAGAAACCCCCAGCAAAGCATGAACCAATTTTCTCCAGCAGGGGAAAAAATCCTTTCGTATCCCCAAGAGGCAATCAGATATTCTCTGGATCAACTTTACCTATAAATGTTAGTATCCAGTTATATTATGTACATTTAGGAAAGAACTCAGGCTTTTTTTTTTTTAAAGCAATCTACTGAGCTGGACAGAACCACTTCTGGAGGGAGTCTATTCCACATTTTCACAGCTCTTACTCTGCTCTTACTTTTCTGTATTTTGAGATAAAATCAGTTTTTCTCCAGATGTAAAGAGTGCCCCCCTTGTCCTCTGTGATGACCTTAAAGTGAATAACTCAACACCAAGTTCAGTATATGGACCACTTATGTATTTATACATGTTGATCATATCCCCCCTTAATCTCCTCTCTCTCTCTCTCTCTCTCTCTCTCCTTCTTTCTATCTCTCCTTGGCATTGAATGCCATTATTAAGCCTACGATCTACCAGAACACCTAGATCATTCTCCACTATTGATTTCCCCAGTTTTACTCCCCCTAGTACGTTTGATGCATGCATATTCTTAGCAGACATGCTCCCTGGAAGAGGCAAGCACATGGACCAAATTTCCAGCCTCACACAATAGTGGCTATCCTGTCTGTGTCTGAAATGTACCTATAGAGAATGGAAAAGAGTGTCTGGAAACATCAGGCTAGGCACAGTTCTGTGCTGGAGGTAGAAGAAGAGGCGTGTGTATATAGTTGTGTCCCTGAAGAGTTTCTACGATCAATTGGGCATCCCATAATAACCCTTTCCCCAATCCAAGTTCAATTCCCCTAAATAAAAAAAACAAAAAAAAAGCTGCAAGGACTACTTCTTGTCTCAGGAGTGATTGAGAAATTCATGTGCCTGGCTTGCAGGGTGGGAGATAACCAACATTCACCAACGGCCCCTGTGGGGGTATCGCTACATAAGTAATACAAGTGCAGGTTTGGTGGGCAAGGTATCTCTTTTTGATGAACATGCTAAGGGGTTTGATATACCTGGAGGTGTTTGTAATGCCGCGTACACACGAAGGGACTATCCCGCGGGATTATCCGCTGGACCGAAGTCGAGCGGATAATCCCCTCGTGTGTGGGCGCCGGCGGACTTTTTTTGGCCAAAGTACGGCGGACTAAAGTTTTAAGTTTTGTTTTAAAATTATCCGCTGGACTTGGCAGTCCAGCGGACAATCCGGCCGTGTGTAGTATGGTCCGGCGGACCAAAAAGGACGCATGCTCAGTAGCAAGTATTTTTCTAGTATTTTTCGTTTTCTAGTCCTGTCGTACGTGCTGTACGTCATCGCGTGAACCGTCGGACTTTTTGCGTGATCGTGTGTGGTCAAGTCCGTTCGCTTTTTAGTCCAGCGGACCCAGCTGGAAAGTCCAGCGGATTGTCCGCTGGACTTAGGTCCGCCGGGAAAAGTCCCTTCGTGTGTACGCGGCATAACATAGAACATAGCTGGACGATTGGCCAAAGCAGTTCAGCATTTCTGAAAATAAATGAATGCACATAGGTAAAAATAAAAATCCTATTATAGAGTAAAATATCAAGGATATGATGCTGTCCAGAACTACAGAGGAAACAGACTTTGGATTTCTTATTTCAGATGATTACAATATGGTCTGGCAGTGGGGAAAGCAATGCGAATTCTGATTTCAATCTGTTTTTATTCAAGTTAAGTAGAATTCTCCCACGGGGAGAAGAATTACGAACCATAAGGCACCACTGGTATAAGAACAAAACAATGAAAGTCAATAGACACAATGGGGGTTATTTACGAAACGCAAATCCACTTTGCACTGAAAGTGCACTTGGAAGTGCAGTCTCTCTAAATCTAAGGGGTAGATCTGAAATGAGTGGAAGCTCTGCTGATTTTATGATCCAATCATGTGCAAGCTAAAATGCTGTTTTTTATTTTCCTTGCATGTACCCCTCGGATCTACAGCGACTTAACTTCCAAGTGCACTTTTAGTGCACTTTCAAGTGCACTTGCAGTGCAAAGTGGATTTTCCTTTAGTAAATAACCCCCAATGAGTAGGAATGCAAGTTCAGCATGCAGATTTCATCTAGGATTACAGGCATAACCATACCTCCCAACTGTTCCTGATTTCGAGGGACTGTCCCTGATTTGGAGCAATGTCCCTCTGTCCCTCTTTCCTTCTCATGTGTCCCTCATTTTGGTCTGATCTATATAGTTGTATATAAAATTCACTTTTTATCTTTCAAAAAGTGTTTTCCAGTGCTAAACCTTTCATCCAAATTCTAAATTGCTGCATTTGTACATATTAAAAGGCAATGTAAAGGAATAGTAGTGGTAAAAAAAGCACTTGTGGATTTATTTAAGCTTTTTTGGGGGGTTAATTCTCCTTTAAGGGGGTGTGGCATGGGGGCGTGTCCTATGCCTACATATATTTGCTAGTAGGTGTCCCTCATTCCCATCTCAAAATGTTGGGAGGTATGGCATAACTACTGTGGATACAGGCTCAATAGACACAATATCCATAGGGGTACCCTAATAGATGTGACCACTCTTTCAGAAGTGTCACATGCTGAAGAGTTTGGGGGAGGCTGTTGTGCTTGAAACTCTGCTGCTTGTACAGTACATATGCACACAGGGAACCTGCTGATAGGAGCAGGAAGTGTTAGCAAAGATAATGACCTATCAGAATGCTGCTCTTATTTCACTGTCCAATTAGCAGGCTGAAAGTCTAGGAAGTGACACCACTGTATTGCCTAACAAAGAAAATGCTATAATTCACATGGCTGTCACAGGCGTGCGCAGGGGTTGTGCCAGGTGTGCCCGGGCACATCCTAATCCCTACGTGCCATGCCAATTCCCCCTACTGCCCCGGCTTCCCCTACTGCCCTGGCTTCCCGCTGTGTTGGCCCCACAGTGCTGCTAGCTTCCCTCCTCTCCTCTGTCCCCGGCTGCTGTGGGGCATGTTTCAGGAAGGAAAGTGGGGGAAAGGGCTAGTAAATATGTAATTTAGCAGCCCCTTCCTTTTTCCTTTTTCCTAAATGAACACTATGAACATACTTACTGTGTCCATTCATAACTGAAGCATAGTAAACTGTGCTTACTATGCTTCAGTTTGTGAATGAACAGGAACCCACTCAGCACAGAGCACTTCCCATTCATTCACTGCCCAGTGCAGGTGAGGCGGCAAAGAAAGGCATGTGTGTTCGAGCTTTAGGGTTCACACCCTAATACAATAGGCTGCTCACACCTATGATGGCTGTGCTGTATTAATTAAAAAGTGGCTGGACAGAATTACAAATCCTCTGGCAAATCAGACATTTCGCATATTGTATGTGTATTTATACTGTGTATAGATATACCTGCCCAGTGTTCAGCTTTAAAGAGGAACTGTAATTAAAAAAAAAATACCCAGCTCAGTGTACAATTTCGGCATTTGACAAGGTAAATGAACTCCCTTGCAAGCGCATGGGGCAACGTTACCTCAGCTTGGCCAATCAAAATGACCAGACATTGGAATCCAGAAGACCAGCCAATGATATCAATAGCCAATTAGGGAGCTTTAGGACACTGTATCGCTGGCTTGGGGATGAGCATAGTTCCACTTTAAAGGGAAATATCCCTCTATGGTGTGTACTTGTCTAAATTAAGAGCACTAAGTGTAATTTCTGTGTGCTGCCTCATCCCTCTGCTGTCAGCATGAATCACTTCTGACAAGTTTTCATGACACCAAGAGAAAAAAGGTGACAGAGGAGGGAGCTCCAGCTGATTGACAGCCTCAGCTCTGTTTTTGTGAGCTGTGTGGAGGGGGGTGTGTCTCTTCCCACCATTCAGCTCTCAAAGCTCTCCTCACTGAGCTCTACAGAGTGTAACATCAGCTCTCCTCTCCTTTTTTCTGAACTCCCAGACACGCTTATAAATTCAGCACTTTGAGGCCGGGTTCACACTGGAACCGGCTGCGGATTGCACAGAAGCGATGTGCGTCCCTGTTCCCCCCGATTTAGGGATGAATCAGGGCCGAATCTTTGCCTGAATTCAGCCCTGAAACAGAGCCAAAGATGCACAGTGTTTCTGTGCAACGGAGATATGTGAACCAGCTCCATAGGGAGCCGGTCACATTCTCCTGCTAGGCGAAATGGATGCGGAGAAACCCGCATCTAATTCATATAGGTGTGAACCCGGCATGAATGGATGTAGAGAGCAGAAGATAACAGATAAACAGGTACAACTTATATAGGAGGATTTGTTTCATCTGTATATACCACCTGAGGTCAGTCACTTTGCTGGGTATATGTGAGGGTTTACAACCACTTTAATGTTAAAGGGGATCATGTTCAGTATGTTACAGCATCGAAAAACTTGCAAACTGCTTTTTGCCTTTTTTTAAAAAGAGCTGGCTTTATTTCCAGGATGCACTGGTCACATAAATTAAACTAAGACGAGTGACCTAAAATTAATTTATCAGTGCTACATAAAATTTTGTACTCAGCATGATTATAGTGAGGGTTTTTATGTATTTGCATTATGTTTAATTACCATTCATATTGTAAAGCACTTTCTATTTAATTTATTCTTCTTTGTGATCATTATCACATTGCGCATCGTTCCTCTTCTTCACCCTCCTGCCCTGCAGACGCCATATGTAGTCAGTCCTATATAGATTTCCACTTTCATTCCTCCTCTGCTTTACAGAAGAGGAAGACACTTTACTGTCAGCCTCACAGGCTGCAAAGTGGTTAATTTGCTGTCCTGGCAGCAGAGAGAAAATATATCAACATTTCCAACCATTTTTGTTTACTAATGCATGCTTGAAGGGGGAGGTGTGGATTTTTATTTCCCAGCAATAGTGGAATAATCTGTAAGCTTTTCTGGGAATATGTCTGAATGTTGATAGAAAGGGTTCCTCGGCTAACGCAAGCCTGTTCGGGGAGGGAGATGCCTGGAGACTCAGGCTTAGTGATCGCAGATTTATCTTCAGTAGGGCAAGGAGACGCAGAGGAGGGATCAGACCAAATATTTAAAGTGCAACTCTGCTTCTGCTGAGGGAAAACAGCAATTTTCTCTATATTAGTTACAGGCATTCAAGGATTTTGGGAAACGTCATTGCAGGCTCTTGCCTTCTATGGTTTGGCTGAAACTCCCTTAGCCTGGGTTCACACTGAATTCGGATGTGCTCACTGCAGGGGATCCGGTGCGTTCAGTGGCGGCTGGTGCTCCAAATTTTTTGGGGGGGGGGCGCAAACAAACTGAAAAATTCGGAAAAATACTGATAAAAAAATTGCAGCCTCACTGTGCCCATCAATTGCAGCCCCTGTGCCCATCAATTGCAGTCACTGTGCCCATCAATTGCAGCCACTGTGCCCATCAATTGCAGCCACTGTGCCATCAAATGCAGCCGCTGTGCCTTTAGTTGTAGCCACTGTGCACATCAATTGCAGCCTCACTGTACCCATCAATTACAGCCCCTGTGCCCATCAATTGCAGCCACTGTGCCCATCAATTGCAGCCACTGTGCCCATGAAATGCAGCCACTGTGCCCATGAAATGCAGCCGCTGTGCCTTCAGTTGTAACCACTGTGCACATCAAATGCAGCCACTGTGTGCATCAATTGCAGGCACTGTGCTCATCAATTGCAGCCCCTGTACCCATCAATTGCATCCACTGTGCCCATCAATTGCATCCACTGTGCCCATCAATTGCATCCACTGTGCCATCAAATGCAGCCACTGTGCCCATCAAATGCAGCCATTGTGACCCCACTGCAGCATTTAACCAGCCCCCACCCACCCGGTCACTCGTTTGTTCGTTATCTGACCGGCACTTACCCCATCTTGGTGGCGGGCCAGGAAGCTGGTGAAGGCGGTAAGCTGTGGGATGGGCAGCGAGTCAGGCAGCATTGAGCTGTGGATCAGGTTGCTAGTCCTGTGTCCTCCATGCTTCCGTTGTGTGTCTCTTCTTTCCTCCTGCTAGGCATCCAATAGGATCGCCTGTCCTTTCAGCCAATCAGGTGACGGGTATCAGTCCCGCTCTTCCTGATTGGCGGAGAGAGGTGGTTCCGTGTTAGAAAAGCGGATATTCATTTGCATTTCTAACACACCTGGGTGGGCTCAGAGTGCAATGCTCTGCACTCAGAGGTCACCCTATTTTGAAGCCTTTGGTTCTAATCAGGTGCTTCAAAAAAAACACCCCCGCCACTATAATTCATACGCCCAGCAGCCTGAAAGGACCAGACGCATGAATAGGAGGTGGTCTGCAGCGGCCATGGATAGATTCATGCTATGCTGTGCCCGTGCACCCTTAATGGATGGGCTGCCACTAGGTGCTTCCCTTCCTCTGTTTCAGGGACAAATCAGACCCAATTTTTGGCCTGAATTTTGACCTGAAACAGAGCCAAAGATGCACAGGACCCTTGTGCAATCCGCTCTGCAGCCACCCCAGAGATGTGTGAACCGGCTCCTTTGAGAGACGGTCACTCTCTCCTGTCATGCAAACCCATAAGTGCGAACCCAGCCTTAGGAATTCTATTCACTTGCTATTCACTTGACATTATTTTACCAGTTGGATAATTTATTGCATATGTAGCGCCAATAACCCATTGCAGGGCGGCTATGGATTGTCTGGGCTTACCGATTACCTCCTTCCTGTAGCACGTTGTTCGTTGTCTAGGGGTTCCCAAGGTTCGTACCCAGTAACTGTTGAGACTGACAGTCCTTTTGGATTTTTATTTGC
The DNA here is from genome assembly GCA_028564925.1 of Lithobates sylvaticus. Lineage (NCBI taxonomy): Eukaryota > Metazoa > Chordata > Amphibia > Anura > Ranidae > Lithobates > Lithobates sylvaticus. Next base: position 211,671,405 of record CM053029.1, on the reverse strand, counting down.
AAAAAAACTTTGAAACATAACACAGTCTCTCAATTTGGAATAGAGGGCATGGGTGATAAAGTTCGGGCACTGTAGAACTGCTGACATCAAATAAATGTCTCTCTAGATGATCCAGGGAGTAGCCACTCTCAACTGGACTCTTCACTGTTAGATAAACCCTTGTTTGTAGATCTAGCAGCCAACAAGTGATTCAGAACTAGCAAAGTCTCTGCCACAGACTAGGTTGTAACCAAAGGATGGGTTAGGAACTTTTCCTGTGGTAACTGTATCTTTCAGCTGTTGTGGCAATACCATAAGAAATGTGTATTCCACTAGTGTCCATACATCTCAGCTCCCAGGCTCTTACCGAGCAGCCAGCTTCATGGGCCTCCTCCAAAGAGTCCTCCCCTGGTTGCTTGTACGAGTTGCCGTGCCTCTCCAATCCTGAGAGGACACCGGGACACTTCAGAATCCTCCTTCAGTTACTGTTTGGCTGAAACTTCGAACTAGTTCGAACTAGCCAGTTCCGAGGCTCTGAAACGGATGGATCCCCATCCTAGACCATGAGGGCCTCTGGGGCTGGTCAGGATGACCAAGCTTATGGGGCGACAGACACTTCTGGGCCCGGGACCCCTTTGCAGGGCTGGTTCGGACCGGTACCAGGAAACCTTTTAGCAAACCGAACCCTGAACACGTGACTTCAGCATCTTAAATACCCCGGGGCCAGACGCGCCCACTGATTGGCTCCGGGAAAGATTGGTACCTAATGCGCCCAACCAAACTGCGTTCTCAGCCTGTCACAGGTGCTCACCTATGACCAGGCAGAACTCTAGCACAGCCCAGCCAAACTGATGCCAAAGTAATGACCTAAAACAATTAACCCCAGAACTCAGTTACTGTTCTGGAAAAACTAAATTTACAGAATAGCGCACACTTAGAAAAAAGTGGTGGCGCTACACATATATATCCCCTAAAATTACCTTTCATGTATTTTATACTGTTGATTTGCATTTTATAAACCGTGACACAAAAAATTGGAACTATTACTATTAAGTATTCTTCAGGCCTAAAATGATTTTTGAAATACATAAACAAAGAGAGGATCACTATACTCTGTGTGAGAGCAGTGGGCCTCTATGCAGAGGTCTGACTTGCCCCTTGCTGTGTCAGACTTATACGGCGTACACACGATCGGAATTCAAGGCTTTTCCGACAGAATTCCGCTCAAGCTTATGTTGCCTACACATGGTCACACCAAATTCCGACCGTCAAGAACGCGGTGACGTACAACACTACGACGAGCCATGAAAATTAAGTTCAATGCTTCCGAGCATGCGCCGAATTGTTTCAGAGCATGCATCGGAATTTTGCGCGGCGGAATTGCCACAGCCAATTGGAATTTCCGATAGAAACTTTTTCCGTCGGAAATATTGAGAACATGCTCTCAATCTTTAGCTGGCCGAAATTTCGCCAGCAAAAGTCCGATGGAGCATACACACGGTTGCATTTTCCGAACATAAGCTGACATCGGTCTTTTGCTGGCGGAATTTCCAATCATGTGTACGCAGCATTACAATTCACCAATCAGCAACAGTTACTGAGGACTTGAAGCTCAAGTGTTGCTGTTTGAAGAGCAGTAGGTCTGGCAGAGCAAGGGGCATGTTGGACAACTGCATAGACCATATGGTCCTCTCTACAGCAACCTTTATATCATTTGGCCTTAAGCTTCAATTAGATGTTAAAGGAAATCTGTGCAAAGAGAAACATGGAGGATGCCATTGCTGATCTTCTTGTAAATACCACTTGCCTGGCTGTCATGCTGATCCTTTGACTTAAATACATTCTGAGTCATCATCTATGCTATTTATCTAGGAACAATATCCCTAATGTAGAGGAATGCTAAGATTCTTTAATGAATGATAGACAGAAGACAAGTGTAAGCAATGCTGTGAATTACAATTTTCATTTACGAACTTGGCATTGTTGCTGGTTACTCAAAAATACTGGAGGCATCACGCAATGTTGCCATAGAAACAGACAATCCGCACTTCCAGCCTCTCCCTCTATTCTTCTTTTTTCTTTTCTGTACGTTTAGTGTGAATTATTTGTTGCTTGCAGCATGAGTGCTCCCTGGAGTGTTCAAGTCTTGGGTTTTATGCAAAAAAAAAAGCCATTCTTATCCTTGCTGGCTGACTGAGAGCAGGAAGTATTTAAACATACTAAAGGATGTGTAAGTAAACAGAGAGCAATAATCAAAATAATCAACAATGCCAAGGCTGTCACAATGTACAGGTAGGTGGAAAGCAATAGATCACATACAAAACACAAACTAAAGTCCGGCTTCGTCAGAATGATTATTAGTCTGCTAGTTCACAAAAACTGAACACTATTGAAAAGAAGTAATGTAACTACATTCCTTCAGGAAGCAGTAGACCCCCTTCTAAGGTAATACCAACTTGTTTATGTATTTATTATTGATGTTCTGCCCACCTTCTTCTTAAAGTGGTTGTATATTTCAGGAATGAAATATGAAAAAAGCATATCCCTCTATAGTGTGTACTTGTCTCAATCCAGAGCACTAAATGTTCTTTGTTCCTCTGCTATCAGCATCAATCACTTCTGACAAGTTTTGCTGACACCAAGAGAAAAAAAGGTGACAGGGAGGGATCTCCAGCTGATTGACAGCCTTAGCTCTGTTTCTGTGTGCTGTGTGAAGGGGGTGTGTCTCTTTCCTCCAATCAGCTCTCAGAGTTCCTCTCACTGAGCTATGCAGTGTGTCATTTTAGCTCTCCATCCCTCTTTTCTGACAGCTCAGAGAAGCTTTATAAATGTTGGACTTTGAATGGATGTAGAAAAAAGAAAATTGCAGATAAACATGTACAGCTTATGTAGGGGGATTTGTTTAATCTCTGTGTATCACCTAAGAGCAGTCATTTCACCGGGTATATGTAAGGGTTTACAACCACTTTAACGACTTCTGCTCCAGAAGATTTTACCACTTTATGACCAGGGCATTTTTTGCTATTCAGAACTATGCTATTTTTTTTTACTTGAAAAAAAGTTTTATTGAACTTCAAAAATGTCATACAAAGGAACATAAACAGACATACCGTATTACCGGTGATTAGAGTATTACATGTTCATTCACATATTGTCATAACAGAAAAGGTGATGCTACTGATATTTGCGGAAGGCCAAGTCTTATTGTCCCATTGAGTAGATAAAGAGCAGATAAATAAGTAGACAAACCGGGAAAAAAAAAAAAAAAGGAAAAAGAAGGTAAAGGGTCATACCATGGTGGGGTGACGGGTCTCTCCATTACAGCTTATACTATAGTTTCTGAAGTCTCCAGCCATTTACCCCATATTTGGTCATATTTAGCGGGGCATCCTCTATGTGAGTAGATCAGTTTCTTGTAAGGGAGGGAGTTGTTCACCTCTGCTATCCATTGTGATATCCCAGGGGGATTCGGTCTCATCCATGATCTGGCTATGACGTTTCTAGCTGAAAAGAGGGTTTCCTGTAGGAATATTTTGGTATATTTATTTAAATCTGGTTGAGGGAATATTCCCAAAAGACACGCTTTGGGTTGTAGCGTTATAGGGGAACCCATGCTATCGTGAAGGAATTGTACCACTTGCGTCCAGTATGGCAGTATTCTAGGGCAACTCCAGAGGAGATGGTAAAATGAGCCTGCAGTCTGATTACACATTGGGCAGAAGGCCGTCTGGGAGGGTTTGTATTTAGCTATCTTGATTGGCGTGAGGTATGCCCTATGTATTATAAAGATTTGGGTGAGTCGGTCTGACAGTTTGGGAGAGACTAGTTTGCAGGCGTCTAGAGCCTCGCTCCATTCCTCATCCTCCAAAGGGCCCACTTCCCCCTCCCATGGGTCTTTCAGTTGGTATGCCGTTACAGTAGCTTGTGGAAGTGTCAACATACTGTAGAACTGCGAAATTAGCTTTTTGGGATCTGGGTATTTGACTGCCTCCATCAGAGGATTGCTGGGCAGGGGTGTGTCTCCCACCGGGAATTGGGCATGGTATGCATGGTGCATTTGTACATATTTGAAGTGCATTTGGTCCGGGATGTCAAAGTCGGTTTTTAGCCTGTGAAAAGTTTTAAGTGTGTTGTTGTCTACGATATGGGAAAGATATAATACCCCTTTAGAGCTCCATGCTTCGCTATCAGGGATTAAATTAAATTCTGGTAGTGTTTGATTATGCCATAAGGGGGTGAAGCTATTGACCTCCGGTATTTTCAGTTTGGTGCGGGCGATATCCCAGATTCTAGCATAGTGGTACATCAAAGATCCCCGATCATGTGTTCTATCCGTTCCCCCAGCCTTACTAGTGAGCACTGCAAGGGAGTCTTCTATATTGCGCGTCCATCTTGGGCATATAAGTGCCAGAAACCTGTCTTTGTCTATTTTGTCAATATGGAAGAGTTGGGAGAGTTGGGCTGCGATATAGTATTGGTTAAAGTCAGGTAAAGCGGTGCCTGCGAGGTCAGTAGGGTTTTTAAGTTTAGTCCACGATATCTTATGTCTGTTATTGCCCCAGATAAAGGGTTTAAGTATGGTTTCTATTTGTTTAAAGTACCTGAGTATCAGATATACTGGGGAGTGCCAAAGGATGTAGAGGATTTTTGGTAACAGGACCATCTTGACCAGATTAATACGGCCCATGACACCCAGAGGAAGCCGGGTCCAGGTTTGGGTTTTGGCTTTAAGCATGGCATATAGAGGGGTGATATTTAGTGTTACATAGTCCCTTGGGTCTCTAGTGGTTCGAATGCCTAGGTATTTGATACTATCAACCCTCTGCAAGGGTAGTTCAGCTCTATTTCTGGGAGGTGGGAAGCTGTCTAGTGGTAGGATTTGGGACTTGTCCCAGTTGATGCGGAGGCCAGAGAAAGTTCCAAAGCGTTCTAGCAGTGAAAGTACAGTAGGGAGGGATGTCCCTGAGTCCTCCAAATATAGTAGCGTGTCGTCTGCATAGGTGCTAATGATTTCGGTCACTCCTCCCTTACTCAGGCCAGAGATATCTGGATGTGTGCGTATGGCCACTGCCAGAGGTTCGGCTGCAAGAGCGTACAGTAGTGGAGACAGGGGGCAACCCTGCCTGGTCCCCCTAGTAAGGGGGAACTGGTCCGAGGCCCATCCGTTTGCCACCACCTTTGCAACAGGGTTTTGATACAGTAGTTGTACCCATTTAATAAATTTGGGGCCCATTCCGAATTCACGTAGGCAGGACCAAAGGTACCTCCATTCGACTGAGTCGAAGGCTTTGGCTGTGTCCAACGCAACTACTATTCGGGACCCGGGGTTATCATGTTTTGATTGTAGGTTGATAAAAAGTCGTCTTAAGTTAAAGGAGGTATTCCTACCAGGCATAAAGCCTGCCTGATCTGCATGGATAAGCGTAAGTATAACCTTATTAAGTCGGTTGGCTAGGACTTTCGCAAGGATTTTCACGTCCACTTGTAATAAGGATATGGGCCTGTAAGACTCTGGGAGGTGGGGATCCTTGTCTGGTTTGGGGATTAATATTATGGTGGCTTCGCGCATTGAGCCCGGGAGTATCGAGGTCTCGAATATGGAGTTGTATAGTACGAGTAGTTTGGGGATCAGTAGTTCTGAATAGTTGGAGTAAAATTCTACCGGCAGGCCATCAGACCCTGGGGATTTGGTTCTGGAGAACTGTGCTATGGCTGCGCTAATCTCGTCTACCCCAAGAGGCGCCTCCAACTCTTCGACCTGCTCCCCCGTTAACTGAGGGAGGAACAGGCTGGAGAGGAACAGGTCCATCTCAGAGGTGTCAGTGGGGGCTCTTGTGGCGTATAGGTTTGTAAAGAAGTCTCTAAAGCAATTGGTCACCTCTCTAGGTTCTGTCAGCAGGGTATCGTCGGGAGAGCGGAGTGAGATTACAACTGGTGGTCTTTCCTCTGAGTGTACTAAGTAGGCCAAGAGTTTTCCCGCCCTCTCCCCATGTTCAAAAGAGTTTTGTTTATGGAAAAATAATTTACGTTTAGACTTTTCATAGTGTAATTGGTCCAGTAGCCTAGTTCTTAACTTTATGACCTGGGCTTTCTCTAACGTCGATTCCCTAAGGTATTCGGATTCTGCTGTCGCTAAGTCGTCTGTTGCTTTGTCTATAGCTTGTGCAGATTTTCCCTTTATCTGGTTGATGCGCATCGTGAGGGTCATACGTACATGCATTTTGAATGCTTCCCAGACCGCCTGGGGTGGTGCAGTACCCTCGTTGGTGCACAGGAATTGTTCCCAGTCTGACATTAGATTGTCATCTTCAGGAAACAATGTCAACCAGAATGGGTTCAGCTTCCAGGTAGTTGGTGGCCTATCATAAGGTACAGACAGTTTAGTCCAGCAGGGGGAATGGTCAGATAGTGATCTAGGGGAGAGGCCTGCGTCTAACAATCTTGGCTGTAGTACCCTGGATATGAGGATTAAATCTATGCGAGACATAGAGTGATGGGAGGGGGAGAAGCACGAATATGCCCTAGTCGTGGGGTGTTTAGTCCTCCAAGTATCAACCAACCCAAAGTCGAGGAGCAGTCTGGCGAAGCGAGTCTGGTGGGTAGGTGGAGGGGCAGTTGCGTTACCACAAATTCTATCCATATTAGGGTTTAAGACATTGTTGAAATCCCCCGCCCAAACTGCAGGAATGGAGGGGTGCATAGCCATGAAGTCAAATCCCACAGATAAAACATGAGCATTAAACGGTGGAGGCACATAAAAAGCCAGCAGCAGGAAGAATTCTGCTTGTATTTTAACCTTTAAAAGTACATACCTCCCCTCTGAGTCAATTACTGAGTCCTGGAGCTCAAAATGTGTGTGTTTGGAAACCAAAATTGATACTCCCCTAGATTGGGTCGTGTGTACCGAATGGTAGGCCCATCCTATCCATGGGCGTTTTAGAGCCCGTACAAAGGAGCCCTCGGCGTGGGTCTCCACTAGGACCATAACATTAGCCCTCTCTTTTTTAAGTAAGGAAAAAACAGCTGACCTTTTAACTGGATCCCTCATCCCACGGACGTTCCAGGTAAGAAACTTCAGGGAGGCCATAGCAGATGGAAAGGAACATTGTCCGGAGCTCCAGGACTCAGCCGCCCAGAAATACATTCGGTTAAAGCAGGTAATTGTTCACCATGGTATGAAAAGTAAAATGAGAAGTTTAAGCAATAAAACTCTATCACAACATATAAACAGTCGCCTTCCGGCCTTATTTCCCACATTTCCCCCCTCCCTGCCCTGCACAGACCCAACTTTGTGCGGGCTTGTTCCCTGAACTGCCAACATGGCATAAAACATGTCCAACCTGTGGAGAAAGGGTTATTAATTGTCCGTAGGATATGTTTCAGTGGTGTATACGCCGTAGTGCGTAGGTTTCTTTTCTCCAGGTTGTAGGAGTAAAGATAAACTGGGGCGAAACTTCGCTGCATAACGGTGCATACTGTAGGACTATGCTCACTATCTGTGAGCTCTCTAGGGGGTGCTGTCCTCCGCCGGCGTGGAGTGTGACTGGTGTTCATCAATCCAGAAATGTAGAAGGGTGAAAGGATGTTCAGTATGGTATCTGTTGAAGACTGGGGTACTGGGAGATTCATTCAAAGTTCAGGTGTAGATATACTTGTATTGTAGCAGCAGGGGGTACATTCCCATGGGGAGCAGGTGTAGGATGTCTTGGTGTGTTGGGAGTGAGGTATTATCCCCATGTAGATACACTATCCCCCGCACAAGGATAGTATTATATGGACTCAGCGGGGACAGGGTCCGTACGCTTGATTGAAGCATTGGCGAAATGGTGTGGAGGAGTACAAGGGGTTAAGCAGGTATTCATCTGTGCTCCTCCAAGCGTTCAAGCCAGGTCAGAGCAGCTTCAGGATCCTCAAAGAAGTGTGCCCTGTCTTCCCCTTCCACCCGCAGCCTGGCTGGAAATAACATAGCATATTTAATATGTTTGATGCGTAGGCGCCTCTTAACTTCAGTGAAGGATTTGCGCTTGCGTTGGACCTCTGCCGAGAAATCAGGGAATATGGCTAGCATCTTGTTCCCAAAGGGTATGTTGCCCTTCTCTCTGCTAAGACGCAGGATGGTGTCCCTGTCCCTGAAGTTTAGGAACTTGGCAATGAATGTACGGGGGGGGGCCCCAGGGGGAGGAGGTCTGCCTGACATGCGGTGCGCTCTCTCAACCACAAACGTGGGGGAAAAGGCTTCTCTGCCGTATGTGTCACTGAGGAGTGTTTCTAGGAAGGTTGGGGGGTCTTTACCCTCGGCCCCCTCAGGCAATCCAGTGAACCTCAGGTTGCATCTACGGAGCCTATTTTCAAGGTCGTCCTGCTTTTGTAGAAGCTGGTTCACCTGAATTTGCATAGCATCGGTGGAGTTCTGAATGGGGGGGAGGGAGTCTTCCACACTGCATATGCGGGCTTCGGCCTCTGTGACCCTTTCCCTTAGTTTTTGGAAATCTTGCCTCACTAGGGAAATGTCTACCTTTACCTCCTCGATTTTGGTGGTGAGGTTTGTTTGGCATGTGGTGACTGCTGCCTGGCAGGCTGTGATTGCATCGAGTACCTTAGCGGTGTCCGACCATTGTGCTGCATCCTCCTCCATCGCGCCGGCGCCATCTTGGTCTGGGGCCTCCGTTTCCAAGCGGCGATATTTCGCCAGTTTGCCCGCCGGATCGCTGGATTTCTTTGGCGGAGACATGGTCCCAGTATTCTCCCCTAGCTAGGGGTGAAGATTAGGGGTCCGTAGGGCTGATGAGTTTAGCAGGATAAGTGTCTCAGGATGTTCGGCCGGCGGAGCTCAGGTCTCTAGCGTCCTATCCCATGCCGCTCCAGGCCACGCCCCCCAGAACTATGCTATTTTAACTGGCAATTGCGCAGTTATGCTATACTGTACCCAAATTACATTTTTATTATTTTTACACAAATAGAGCTTTCCTTTGGTGGTATTTTATGACCACTGGGGTTTTTCTTGTGTTGTGCTATGAACAATAAAAGAAACGAAAATATTGAAAAAAAAAAAACAATATTTTCCACTTTCTGTTATAAAACAATAATCAAATTTTGGCAAAATTTTAGGCCAAAATGTATTCTGCTACATGTCTTTGTTAAAAAAAAAATCCCAATAAGTGTAAATTAGTTGGTTTGCATTAAAGTTATATCATCTACAAACTATGGTATTTATATCTGAAAATTGATCATTCCTGATGTACTATTTCTTGAGGCCCTTAAAATGCCAAAACAGTACAACCCCCCCCCCCCCCCCAAATGACCCCTTTTTGGAAAGTAGACTGTCTGAAGCACTTAGTAAGAGGCATGGGGAGTTTTTTGAAGTTGTAATTTTTTTTGTCAACGTTTTTTTTTTTTTTTATACATAAATGGAATACAATGTGTCTTGTTTTCACTTTTTTTAATGTTAAAGTTAAATTAAAGTTATATCATCTACAAACTATGGTATTTATATCTGAAAATTGATCATTCCTGATGTACTATTTCTTGAGGCCCTTAAAATGCCAAAACAGTACAACCAACCCCCCCCCCCCCCAAATGACCCCTTTTTTGGAAAGTAGACTGTCTGAAGAACTTAGTAACAGGCACGGGGAGTTTTTTGAAGTTGTAATTTTTTTTGTCAATGTTTTTTTTTTTTTTTTATGCATAAATGGAATACAATTTGTCTTGTTTTCACTTTTTTTTTTACTTACTGTCACCAGTGCAGTACAGCTTTATCATATGGCGATGATCAGGGACACTGACCGGTGGACACAGTGGCACAGGCAAATGTACATGATTGTGCCTACACGTGCTGCCCGGCCGCAGTATATGTACTGTGGCAGGTCGGCAAGTGGTTAACATGCACACTCTTACTAGCCAGTACCAGCCCTGGGTCACACAAGGGCAGCATAGCTCAGTTTCCATCAGACAAAAGAGTTCATCAAATGTATCAACTGCAATATTAAAATCATTATTAAGGCTGCAATATCAACCATGTGTTAACCAAAATTAGGAATGATTTATTTTCTATAAGCACAGCCAGGAACTTTTAAAAGTGTAATTGGGTTTTAAATTAATGGACCGTATTTCATGTTACTTTTTACCATTTTTACTTGTAACATCTCTGCCTCTGAGGTCTTTCTATGAAAAGGGATTCGTCAGACCAAGTGTGAAGCAAGAATCTATAAATGCATTGAGAAACGCTGGAACAGATAACAAAAGAACGATATCTCTTTCATACAAAGCATAGGCATAACACCTTGACATCATGTACCATAATGAGGGGGCCTTGCCCAGTAACGACACTGAAACCACTCATCTTGAAAAGGGTAAGGCCACTGCTTTACTGAAAACAACAAACCAGTCTTAGGTGAAGGAATTCCAGTAACTGTGCGCAGCTTTATCTTGTTACATAAAGCCAGTGAAGATGCTTGTATGGTCCTTTATTGTATTTACCAGTTGTAAGGAGCACTGACTTTATGTTGTCAATCCCAGCAAATCCTCTTTCTTGATCTTCAAGTCCTTTAAGACTTGCAGTACATACAGGTATCAGATTTTTAATTTGCATAAACTCTCCCCTGTCGGTTGTAGAAAGCCGTACAACATAACAAAGATTAACATGGATTCTTGTGATCATTACTTGAAGAACAAAAGGGACTATTTTGTTTTTTTCATTGACATTGTCTGTTTTGTATTACACTTTCCAATAATCCAATTAATTGACTGCTAAGAAGAAACCCTAGCCTGTTAGGGAAAAGGGCCGTGATAATGACCCACCAAACCTTTGTCAAACACTGTAATGTTTATTAAAGAGAACTGAAATCCAAAGGTGTAGTCAGACAGATTGGGGTTACGACAGGCAGCAAGCTATCAGAAGCCCAGGATACAATCTCAAAGGTGAAGAGTGATGGACAAGGGGTCAAAAAACACAATCTGAGCCTAAAACAAGAATTGGTACCTCTGGTTCATGCAGTGTTTAAAGCCCAGTTGAACCTACGGTTCATATCAGCTACATGCATTCCAGGTGCATGAAAATAAAAGGTATTCAACATCTTACAATTAATTTTCTTTCTCAAGCAGCCATAGTAGAAAAGCTTGTTCTTTCCCAGCAACTGCAAAGTGGAACCATTGCTCTCAGTGGGAAAACAGTGGTCTCACTGCAGAGATCCGGCATACCACCCCTAAGTCAGACTCTGCAATCAGCAAATATGCTTCCAGATGATTGGAATGCTCCAGATGACTCAGGAGGGCATGTGTTGGACCTCCCAGAAGAGAGCACTCTGCAGTATGCTGCTTGGGAACCGGCTTCTCTACTCAGGCTGTGGCTTTAAAGAAAACACAGACTTTGCACACCTTATGTTTTGATGCACCAATATGTATTTACCTCTTAAAAATTGAAATTTCAGTTGGACTTCAAGCCACTTATTTTGTATTTGTACAGCTAGGAGCCAATCAGGATCAGTGCTGCCAGGAAGATCAAGTACATGACTATACCGGAAGATATGAACATGCGCACAATGCAGCACATGGGCCAGTGCATAGAATCAGAGCTCTGCATACACCCACTTGTGTTCACTAATGCATGTGTGGATTAGCATAACTTAACATGCATGTTGGATGTTAGTTTTTGGCAATCAGTGGCCTAAGGAGAATTGCTGACTGGTTATCGGCTTAAACAACTTGCATCCAGACCTGCTTTCTGATTCTCTTGTGTTTTGAACCTGCTTGGCTCCTGACTCTGCTTGATTCAGATCTCCTGTTGCTGACCTTGGATTGTGTTCTGACACCGTCCTCTGCCCACTGTTTTTGTAATTCTTCTGTCCATCTGTTATTCACCCTGGCTTTTGACCCTGCTTCTGCCTCACAAATTGGTACCTATTCTGCACAGTTTTTGCCCACTTTGGCTTGTTTTTACTATGGCTCCCCCTAAATGACACTCCTCCAATCAGAATGTACACTCCTCTCATCTATTGTGTGACATAATTTGCCGAGACCTTGCATAAGATATCTATCTCTTGACAAGGCAGATGTTTGATGCAAACAATATTTTTTATATTAATTTCTGCACATAACTTAATAGTGGACACTATTTAAATAGAAAGCATGTCCGTAGTGCAGATGGAGTCTCTCTGCACACACTTGTGTGCATGCACAGACTGGCAATTGGCCAGGCAGATATGCATGGTCGTGGGCATAGGAGACTGCAAGTGCACACACATCCGCATCTGTCATTAATGCTGGTGCCAAGTGGGCTGTTTAAACAGGCTTCAGTATGGGCTCATTGCTGTTTGGTCTGCAGCTTCTGTGTGTTGTTCCTGATTCTGTGTGACCTCTGATCCTGATTGGGCTTACTTCTGATCTGCGTTTGTCTGCTACCTGCCCCAACCTCGGCTTGTTTTTGGATTCTGCTTCTGCCTCCTGTCTCTGATTGATTGATCTCCTGTTGCTGCCTTGGCTTGTTACCCAATCATCCTGCTTTCTGCCGTCTATTCCTGATTGACCCGACCGTTACCAACCCAGCCTGCTACAGATCCCAGTCAAGTAAGCTCTCATCTGGTTCCTGCTTCCAGCTGCCTGCCATCCACCTGCTGACTAGGGATGGGCTGACCGACCCGCTGTTTGGTTCACAGCAGAACTTTCGAACATCGCAAAATTTCGGAACTGAATAACAAACCCCATTGAAGTCTATGGGACCTGAACATGAAAAATCAAAAGTGCCCATTTTGAAGGCTTATAAGCAAATAATTGGGCATACAGTGGGTATGGGGGTCCTGAGTACTGCCCTGGGGGACATGTATCAATAAAGAAATGGCTGCTGCAGCAATAATTGCATTTATAAAGCCCAAAAAATGTCATTTTCTGTGCAAGCTTTCTTTATTTTGTAAGCAACGGCTTGGGGAGCCAGTCTCTATGATGAGGCCACAATGTAGTGCACGGGGAACAAGATTAGAGATTTTTTGGATAAATTCTGGTGTCTCTACCACAGACTTTGGATTTCTACTTCTGTAAGGGGTGCAGAAAAATTGTTCTTGGGGTCGGTGGTGCCTTCATAGCATTACCCTATAGAGGTACTCTGATGAAAGCAAGAATTGGCCTTGCTGTCAAAAATTGTAATGATATGTACCTGACAAACAGGTGCAGAAAAATTGTTCTTTGGTTGTCGGTGGTGCCTTTACACCATAAAGCAAGAATTGACCTTGCTGTCAAAAATTGTAATGAGATGCACCTGTCAAACAGGTGCATACAAATTGGTCTTTGTGTGTTAATTGTGCCCATGAAACTTACACCAAAAACATTCTTCCAGATGAAAACAGCTACAACACTAGGCAGCCTAGAAGTCTTGCAGAGATTCCACATCCCAAAAACACTTACTCAGCTACATCAGCATCAGGGGCTTTATAGCTGCTGGTAATCCAGGACTAATTCATTTTGATAAAAGTCAGACGGAGTCCATGGGCAGACGTGTTCTATGATCAGTAACAAAACCTCCAGCAGCACTGAATGCCCGCTCGGAAAGCACGCTGGATGCAGGGCAGCCCAGCAGCTTAATAGCATACTGGGCAAGTTCTGGCCAGTGGTCTATTCTCATGACCCAGTAAGCCAGTGGATCGTCGACTGGAAAGCTCTCCATCTCTGTTTTCGCCCCTAGATAATCGTCCACCATGTGATGCAGATGCTGCTGATGGGATGTGGAAGCTGACAGTCCTGGGTGGCGAGGACTAAAAAATGGCAGAAATGCATCACTTAGATGGCCGCCTTCTCCACTGCTCCTCTCGACCAACAGAAGCCTCAAAACAAAGTTTCCATGACACTGTAACCTACCAGAGTGGGGAAAAGCATTCAATAAACGTATTTTTATGAAAAAAAGCAAAGCCAGTCTGAGCCTGTCGTTGTGTTGTTGTGCCATACTCACACGGGTACTCTGCTGCATGCGCCCTCTGCTGCATGTGCAGTTGCTGCAGCATTGCCAAAATTGAGGTTCCACCTGGTGGGCATGTCCCAAATCAGGCGGTTTTTGGGCAGGTGGAATTACCACTGAATTTAAGCCAACCGAGCACTGGCTGTGTATGACCGCCTAAAATGGCTACACACACTTCTGGCCTGCTTTAGTAAATCTTCCAACCCTAGGTACCTATTTAACCACTTGCCGACCGGCGCACGACGATATACGTCGACAGAATGGCACGTACAGGCAGGAGGGCGTATATATAAGTCCCTCCTTTAGCCTGTCCGTGCCATCGGGAGCGCGCCGGGAGCGGCGCGCTCCCGCGCCGGTCGGGACCCCCGTGAGTCCGATCGCGGTCCCCGCGGACTCGATCGCCGCGGGGACACCCGCGATCGTCTCACGGGACGGCTGAACGGGGAGATGCCGAGATAAACAGCATCTCCCCGTTCTGCCTAGCAACTAGTGACGCCGATCTCTGCTCCCTGTGATTGGAGCAGAGATCAGCATTCACTAGCTGACAGCCACGCCCCCCCACAGTAAAAAACACACCCCTAGGCATACTTAACTCTTACACTGCCCCCTTGTGGTTAACCCTTTCACTGCCAGTGTCATTTATACAGAAATCAATGCATTTAAATGCATTAATTGCTGTAAAAATGACAATGGTCCCAAAAATGTGTCAAAAATGTCCGATGTGTCCGCCATAATGTCGCAGTCACAAAAAAAAATCGCAGATCTCCACCATTACGAATAAAAAAAAAATTATTAATAAAAATGATATAAAACGATCCCCTATCTTGTAAACGCTATAACTTCTGCGCAAACCGATCAATAATCGCTTATTGCGATTTTTTTTACCAAAAATATGTAGAAGAATACGTATCGGCCTAAACTGAGGAAAAAAGTGGGGGAAGAGTGGGTTGAGCTGAGAAATCTGGCATCATCACCAGCTGTATGGAGACGTGGGAGGCACAACAAGCTGCAGCACTGAGCCCTGTCCTGCATCCTACCGAGTTGCAAGCAGAGTTACCCAGTGTGCTGTGAATTAAATATATCGTCCCTGTTCGGGCCAAACATTAGCTGTTCGGACGTTCGGCGAAGAGCCAAACAAACGGGTCGCTCGACCGCTTGTTCACCCCCCCCCCCCCGAACCGACCACAATGCACAATGCATTGCAGTGCTGATCAATGCATTGCAAGCCCTGATTGGCTGAAGCAGTGAAAGCTTCAGCCAATCAGGGCTTGGACACTGTCATGCTTGGACACTGTCATCATGACTTTATCCAATCATGGCTCATTCCTGCCCCACAGTATGAAAGTATTCTTTCAGTGGCAGCCATTTTCAGTGTGATTTTGGCATGGAGAGACATATAACAGTGCTCTGTTCAGTGTTATTAGTTATTTAGATTACTATACTGTGCTATTTTTGCGTCAATTGTCAGTGTAGAATATTCGTTTAGTGTCAGTCTAGGGATAGTGTGAGTGTAGTGAGGAGGACCATCATTCAGCGTTGCATAGTGTGCAGCTAGATTAGGGACAGCTCAGATAGTTTCACTGTAGTGTATTGAGACCGTGTCATTCATACATACATTAGTGTAGAGTAGGGACAGCTCAGATAGATTCAGTGTAGTGTAGTGAGACCTTGTCAGTAATCTTGACATTAGTGTATAGCTAGAGTAGGGACAGTTTAGATAGCGTCAGTGTAGTGACAGTTGAATACCGTCTATTTGATTGCGTTACTGTCAGTTAAACGCATTTACTTCTGTGTGCATTACTGCCAGTTTAAAACCATATAGTTCTGTGTGCGTTAATGCCAGTTTAACAACATATAATTTTGTGTGCGTTACTGCCAATTTAACACAATTTTCTTCTGTGTGCGTTACTGCCAGTTTAACACCATATAGTTTTGTGCGTTAATGCAAGTTTAATGCCATTTACTCCTGTGTGAATTACTGCCAGTTTAATACCATGTAGTTTTGTGTGCGTTACTGCCAATTAATGCCACATAGTTTTATTGTTTTTCCATAAAAGTTTTATTTTCAAAAATAAATGGTGGTACAAGGTATATAAAGCATATAAACAAACAAGTTTAGTCCAGAGAACAGAAGCTCACACAATCATGTTACAATGCCATATAGTTTTGGGCGTTACTGCCAGTTTAACGACATTTACTTCTGTGTGCGTTACTGCCAGTTTAACGCCATATAGTATTGTGTGCATTACTGCCAGTTAAACGACATATAGAACTGTGTGCGTTACTGCCAGTTTAACGCCATTTACTTTTGTGTGCGTTGCTGCCAGTTTAACGCCATATAGTTCTGTGTGTCAT
This sequence comes from Lithobates sylvaticus, assembly GCA_028564925.1. NCBI lineage: Eukaryota > Metazoa > Chordata > Amphibia > Anura > Ranidae > Lithobates > Lithobates sylvaticus. Next base: position 211,655,132 of record CM053029.1, on the reverse strand, counting down.
TGTATGTTTGGCGCATTATATTGCAGTATATTATATTGTATCCATGGAGTGTGTCTGTGTAGTGTGAGTACTCAAATTAAAGTGCACCAAAAACCTCTTTACAATGATTAAAGTGCATCTACGTACAGATTTCAACTTCTTCTTTACATTTGCTTATAAGCACCATCCCCTCCCTCCCAATAATGTCTGGGAGGACAAGGAGAAGCAGATGTTCCCTTGGCACTGTAAGGGGGCCAGCAACAAATGTGTCCACAGGCAAAGGTAGACGTGTTGGTCAGCCCTCAGGCAGGGCATCATTTCCTCTGTTTAGTGAGTTTGCCCATGCTATCTAGCCACAGCATGCAGAGGAAGTGGTGGACTGGCTTACTAAACCTTCCTCATCCTCTGTCAAGCAAGCAGTGACAAGTGTGCAATCCCCTGCAGTCACCAGAGTGGATAAACCAGCCTCCTTATCCACATTTATTCCTGCCATAGACCCAATATCAGCCATTGAGGAGTCAGCTGCATTATTTGACCACAGCGTCAGCCACTTGCTCCTTGATGATGCCCAGCAATTACTGGATTTAGATGTTGGTTCTGAGGTTGAGGATGACAAGAACATGATCCTAGAGAGAGGGAGGAACACTGGTAGACAAATTTGCATTCATGTTCCCCAAGCCGCAGCATATTGCCAAGTTTTCTCCAGTGTTAATTATGAACAAGGAGGAGATGGAGATGATGATGATGAGGTCACTGATGCGACTTGGGTGCCAGATAGAACAGGGAGGAAACTGAAGGTGAGGTGGCACAACCCCAAGGAAGCCGACATCAAGAAAGAATAGGGAGCAGCCACCCTATTCCATTACATTCTGCAGCTGTTATCTCCCGGCCCACTTCCCAAAGCTCAGCTGCCTGGGCCTTTTTCAGCACATCTGCAGCAGATCGCACTGTTGCTAGCTGCAAACTGTGTCTCAGGCACATCAAACATGGCAAAAACACCAACCATTTGGGTACCACATGCTTAACAAGGCATTTAACGTCCAACCACTCAGCCCATTGGCAAGAGCACCTAAAAGTCACACAAAAGGGGCACAAATCTGTCCCTCCTCCTCCTTACCTACTTCAGTCTGCCCCTGCTATACTGAGTCATTACCTCTCAGCAGCCTCCACTGATAGGGATGGTAGTATAGCACAGGGTGTCCCAGGTCCTAGCAGCACATCTGCCAGCAGCACACCACGAGCTGTAGACTGTAGCCAGCAAATTTCTCTGCCCCATCTGCTGCAGCGGAAAAAAAATACAGTCCATGCCACCCACATGCCCAGCGTCTAAATGCAAGCTTGTCAAAGCTGTTGGCTCTCCAACTTCTGCCTTTCAGCCTGGTGGATTCTGCCCCCTTGCGTGAATTCAGACAATGTGCTGTACCCCAAGGGCAGGTTCCCAGTCGCTACTACTTTTCACGTAAGACCATTCCATCTCTCTACCATTATGTGGAATGGAATGTTCTGGCATCGTTGGGCAAGGCTGTCAACTGTAAAATCCACCTTACTGCTGACACGTGGTCCAGCAAGCATGGACAGAGACAATATATTTTGTTCACAGCACACTTGGTAACTGAGCCCAGGAGTGGTTCAACAGTTTATATAGACCAAACTTAGTTGTGTGGTCACGTAGCTTGAGGTAAGCGCAGCCACACGGGGGAGGAGAGCACGTGTGTAAAGTCACCCACTTACTGAACTGGATTTTTCTTCACAAGAGTCACCTTTTGGAATATTATTGCACGCATGCACTTTAACATCTGAGTATTTAAAAAATGACTGAGGACATTGTTGTGTTTTTTGGACACATTTTATTCAATGGAAGAATTTTTTTCATTGTGAATTTGCTTGATTTACTATTTTTTGTTGCACCATATTTTATAATAATTTTTTGATTCTTGTATATATAGTATTGATGTTATTGTAATAGCAATCTTTTAGCATTAATGCTATTATCGCACAGCGCTGCATTTTCTCTGTTATTTTTACACTGGGTAATGCTGCTTGCAACTCAAAAGGATGCAGGATAGCGCTCAGTGCTGCAGCTTGTTGTGCCCCCACGTCTCCATACAGCTGGTGGTGATGATGCCAGACCTGTGAGCTCAACCCCTACTCCTCCTCCTCCTCTGCCACCTCCATGCCCTCCTCTGCAGAATTGTCCTATGAACATCAGGTACCCCCTAAGCATTCAAAGGGCTATTCCCATTGTCAGGCTAAAAGGTGCCATGCAGTGCTTCAGCTGGTGTGTTTAGGGGACAGGAAGCACACCAGAGTAGAGATTCTTGCAGCTCTGCAGAGACAGGCCCAGAGGTCGTTCACACCACGCCAGCTGGAGCCAGTAATGGTGGTGTGCGATAATGGCTCAAGCCATGCCTGGCACATGTCCTCAAATTGGTGGTGCAGCGTTTCCTAAATACATACCCAGAGTTGCAAGATGTGCTAAAGCTGGCTAGAAGAGTCTGTAGCCATTTCAGGCGGTCAAACACAGCCAGTGCTCAGTTGGCTGAAATTCAGCAGGAAATCCTACTGCCCATAAACCTCCTGATTTGTGACATGCCCACCAGGTGAAACTCGACTTTGTCAATGCTGCAGCGGTTATACATGCAGCAGAGGGCGTCAATGAGTACCTGTGCGAATACGGCACGACAAAAGGCTCAGGCCACCTCTGTTTTTTTCCCCACACCAATGGCTGATCATTAAGGATGCATGAACTGTATTGTCACCATTTGAGGAGGCCACAGAGATGGTGAGGCGTGACAGTTTATGCATCAGTGACACAATCCCTGTTGTGTTCCTGCTGGAGCAGACTCTGCATGGCATTATGGACAAGGCACTGGAGGCAGAGCAGCAAGAGAAAGAGGAGAACTTCCTTTCCTCTCAAGGCCCACTTTATCCAGACACCATAATTCCTATGTCACAGAACACACAGGAGGAGAGAGGGGAGAAGGATTCCGAGGAGGATTCTGGCGCTTTCATAGGCGTTGAAGAAGAGGAAGAAATGCGTCAATCTGTAAGCGATGGCTCTTCAACCCCAGGACCCTTGGGAGTAGTATGTGGCTGAGAGGAGGAAGTTCCAGATGCTGTCATCCTGAGTGACCCAGAGGAGTTTGCTTCTTAAGCCTCTGCAAATTTGAGGCGCATGGGCTGGGATGATTACTGGTTGTCAACCCTCCTTGACCACCGTTATAAGGGGAAGGTCTCAGAACTCATCCCATCCCCACAGAGAGTGCCGAAGATAAAATCTCTTGAGGACACGTTAAAGAGGATTTTACTGAATGTTTTTCCTGACTCCAGTAGGTTACAGTGTCGTGGAAAATGTCATTTTGGGTTTTCTGTTGGGCAAGAGAGGAGCATTGGAGAAAGCGTTTCCCTAAGTGAGGAATTTCAGAATTTGTTTTAGTCCTCGCCGCCCAGGGCTGTCAGCTTCCACCTCCCATCGTCAGCGTCTGCATCACATGGTGGACGATTACTTCGGGACCTAAACATGAGAATAGACCACTGGCCAGAACTTGCCCAGTATGCTATTGAGTTGCTGGGCTGCCCTGCATCCAGCATGCTTTCAGAATGGGCATTCAGTGCTGCAGGAGGTTTTGTTATTGATCATAGAACGCATCTGTCCACAGACTCCGTGGACTGTTTGACTTTTTTTTAAATGAATCAGTCCTGGATTACCAGCTATGAAGCCCCTAATGCTGATGTCACTGATTAGGTCTTTTTAGGATGTGGAATCTCTGCAGGACTTTGAGGCTGCCTAGCTTTGAGGGTGTTCAATCATTTCATCTGGACGAATGTTTTTGGTATAGGTTTCAAGAGCACACTTAGCACCCAAAGACCAATTTTTCAGCACCTGTTTGACAGGTGCATATCATTGCAATTTTTTACAGCAAGGCCAATTCTTGCTTTCATCAAGATTACCTCTATAGGGTTACAGTGGGAAGGCGCCACCAACAGCCAAAGACCAATTTTTACACACCCGTTACTTTTATACAAAGTCAAAGTGACACCAGAATGTTTCCAAAAAATATCTAATCTTGTTTCCAGTGCACTACATTGTGGCCTCATCATACACACTGGCTCCCCTGCTGTTGCTGAGCAAAATAAAGGCAGCTTGCAGGGAAAATGACATTTTTTTTTACTTTCTAAATGCAATTATTGCTGCAGCAGATTCTAGACATGGTACAGATCTGCAATGTACAGACCCCCCCAGGCACTATATTGGAAGGAATTTTTCACTTTTAGGCTTTCACTTTAAAAATCAAAAAATCACTGCTCATTTAAAAATGAAGTTTTTCACAAACTTTTGTTTTATTGATGAATGATCCTACTATAACCATTGTATGCACAATTACTTGCATATAAGCCTTCAAAATGGGCACTTTTGATTTTTGTCATTCAGGTCCCTCTGACTTTAATGGGATCCGTTATTTGGGTCCAAACTTTCGCAGTGTTCGAAAGTTCTGGTGCAAATCGAACAGGGGTCTATTTGGCCCATCCCTAGTCAGCAGTAATGTGGACTTTGTGGCAGACTGACTTGCCCAACAATGCCACAACATTGCCATCCATGTGATGGTAGAGAGATGGAATGGCCTTACGTGAAAAGAAATAGTGACTGGGAACCTGCCCATGTAGTACAGCACATTCTGCAAATTCACGGAAGGGGGAAGAATCCACCAGGCAGAAGGGCAGAATTTGTAGAGCTTTGACAAGCTTGCATTTAGATGCTGGGCATGTGGGTTTCTGGGACTGTATTTTTTTCCCGCTGCAGCAGATGGGGCCGAGAAATTTGCCAGCTATAGTCTACAGCTGGAGGTGTGCTTCTGGCAGATGTGCTGCAAGGACCTGGGACACCCTGCGCTATACCATCATCCCTGTCAGTGGAGGCTGCTGAGTAGGGATGAGCCGAACACCCCCCATTCGGTTCGCACCAGAGCATGAGAACAGGCAAAAAATGTGTTCGAACATGCGAACACCGTTAAAGTCTATGGGACACGAACATGAATAATCAAAAGTGCTAATTTTAAAGGCTTATATGCATGGTATTGTCATAAAAAGTGTTTGGGGACCTGCGTCCTGACCCAGTGGACATGTATCAATGCAAAAAAAGTTTTAAAAACTGAAATTTTTTCAGGAGCAGTGATTTTAATAATTCTTAAAGTGAAACAATAAAAGTGTAATATTCCTTTAAATTTCGTACCTGGGGGGTGTCTATAGTATGCCTGTAAAGGGGCGCATGTTTCCCGTGTTTGAACAGTCTGACAGCAAAATGAAATTTCTAAAGGAAAAAAAGTCATTTAAAACTACTCGTGGCTACAATGAATTGTCGGTCTGCAATACACATAAAAGTTCATTGATAAAAAACGGCATGGGGATTTCCCCACAGGGGAACCCCGAACCAAAATAAAAAAAAAAAATGCGTGGGGGTCCCCCTAAATTCCATACGAGGCCCTTCAGATGGATATTAAGGGGAACCCCGCATCAAAATTTAAAAAAGAGAGCGCACCCCTCCTGAACCGTACCAGGCCACACGCCCTCAACATTGGGAGGGTGCTTTGAGGTAGCCCTTCAAATCACATTGTCCCCATGTTGATGGGGAGAAGGGCCTCATCCCCACAACCCTTGCCCGGTGGTTGTGGGGGTCTGCGGGCGGGGGGCTTATCAGAATCTGGGAGCTTCCTTTAACAAGGGGACCCCCAGATCCCAGCCCCCCCCCTGTGTGAATTGGTAATGGGGTACTGTACCCCTACCATTTCACAAAAAAAGTGACAAAAAGGTTTAAAAACACAAGAGACCACCTTGCTTCAATAACAGGCATAGAGTTTGATGAGTGTTTAGAAAGCTTTGCATACATTCATCATATCCCCTTGTGATACTGGACATTTAACTCCAGTTCATTACATCTAAATTATGGCAACTAAGAATAAATTAGTACAAATACAAAATAATTAGAACTGTAGCGGAATGTGGAATTTGTTGTACAATGAAATGTACAGGTTTTAACATCATTCTTCCCCATTTGCACAGTGTGAACTCCTATCATTGAAAGGAACTAGCACACAGAAAGGATTTTCAGTCTCTGCCTGGTGACATAAAAGTTACAAAGGCAGCTGAAAACAAAGAGATTTATCTTAGGTCCAAATGTTATTAATCCAAATGTCCTTAACTTAAACTCTTTATACTGAATGACTTTATTTCTCTCAAGGGAACCACAGAAGGAAACATTCTGATCCTCAAATCTTTTCTTCTCTAATAAGGTAAAATATTCAGATCGGCCGTTGTTGGGCGTAGTGGGATTTTTCTGAACCCCCTTGTGTCATTAGTCTAGTTGCAAAACTCTTTGCGAAAGCAAGAAAGTAAATAAAAACTAAAATAACATTTCTAAGCTGTGCCGGAAAGAATAACGCCAAATGTTACATCAATATTTCTTTACAACAAAAAATAAATATTGTGTAAACTTTTCTGGGTTCTCACTGCACAAAATCAATAGCTTTATAATTAAATATTGTATATTACTGTCATTTTCAAAGGTGTAGAATTCTGCTTACTTATGCATTTCAAAGTGCTTTTATGCATCTAGTTATAAGCACTCCTCTTTTTCATTAGATATATGCCGTTCACGCCAAAGAAGATTAGAAGTCAAAACATTTTTTGTAGTGTACTTTTTTTTTTTTTTTTTTTCGTTCCACAACCATTTATTCACAGGTCCTTCAGCCCACAGTCCACATAAAAAGACCACAGCAATACGATAGGCCGTGCAACCACAAAATGTCCACCCACAAATGGAAGCCCCCACAAGGGGACCAGAAACGAAATCCAGCAGGAGCCACAGAGCAAAAAAGAGAAGAGAGGCATCTCCAAGTGCAGCAACAGCCACATCCAACGAAGGTCCAACACCCAGCAGCCCACATGGTTGACCAAAAGAGGCACATCCAAAAATGCAAGCACCCGGCGCAAAGCCACCCACACAGACCATCCCCTGGACCACCGGCTCTCGTCACCGTCAATCCGCAATCGCGACCGGGAAGACCACCCTGCAGCAGAGCGTTCCGAAAGCGAGGCCCAAAGCGCAGTGCGGAAGATACGATCCGGATGGCGGCGCGGAGGATGATCCACGCGGACAGGTCCACCCCGGATGCCCGCATACACAGGTGCGCCTGTCCTACCATCAACCATGCAAGCTGCCAAATGCCGCACCCTCACCAAATGCAACCATATTGCCACACCCAGAGGCGCCTCTCCTCTCTTCCACACTCAGTTGTGACATTTTTTTTCCATTTCTTTATTAGGATTATTTTTTTAAGACAAAAAAAATTCATACAAAACAAATTCAGTCAGAGCCAGGTTGCCACCACCGGCCCTGCTTATACATATTCAAATAGTCTCAAATTACTATTACTATTACAAGGACCCCTCGTTGTGTTCAAGCTATCAGCCCATCTCCCTATTGAATGCCGACGTGAAGTTGTTTGCGAAGATATTAGCTAGCAGAATGAAGACAGTAATGGACGACCTGGTGCACACTGACCATGTGGACTTTATCCCAGGTAGGGAAAGTAGGGATAATGGCATTAGAACCCTTCTGTTAGTACAAAAGATAAAAAAGAGTAAATCCCCAGGACTACTACTATCTATAGATGCCGAAAAAGCATTTGACAGAGTAGACTGGGGATTTATGCAGAACACACTGGAGGCATTTGGAGTGGGTCCTAAGATGACTCGCTGGATAAATGCCCTGTATAACCACCCTACAGCGAGGGTCAAAATTAATGGGACAGTATCTGGGTCCTTCGAAATTTATAATGGGACTCATCAGGGTTGTCCCCTGTCCACTGCATTGTGCATGAGAGCAGCAGTTTGCCTCTCCTACATGCTGCCAGCACAGGGTATTTTAAAGCCCGATTCTGGGAAAACAAAATTTTCTCCCTTGCAATTAGTGTGAAACATGTAGTTGCAACACATAGTTTTAAAAAAAAATTAAACCAGGAGTCTATTTATAACTCTATATGCAGCCTGATTGCATTGACGGTTCATTTGGGCTTTAAGGTCTAAGCAGTGATAATGTTCATGGTGAAAAGGCAAATAATCAAGAGGAAGGTTAAAGCTTCATCCTAACTAGTCATAAAACTATCCCTTCCACCCTCCTATGCTAACTAACCTGTTTTTAAAAAAGATGCATATATTTTACTATTTTTAGATCACTTAGGTCCAGTCGTGTGATCTCCCCTGTGTCAACCGGTGGCTGGAGGGGAGAAACAAAAGCAATCAAATAACAGCTGGTTATGCCTGAATTGGTGACATCACCCATAGGCTTCAATGACCCATTCATTGTCAACGCTCCTGCTTCTCCCCTGCAGTGGTGCTGGCTGACACAGGGGAGTGAGCTCATGTACCGGACCTAAGTGATTTGAAAATAGGTAAATATTTGTATTTTTTTTAATACAGGCTAGTTAAGATAGGTGTTAGTGGAGGGGGGGGGGGGGGGCAGTTTTAAGAATAGTTAAAATATAGCTGGAAATCTCCAATTAGTCTGGTTAAGAGAAACTAACTAAGGAATAGTTTACACTTGCTTCAAAACATGGTTTCAGACACACTGCGTTAAAGCTCTCTGAACGCCAGCCAAAGCTCCTGTCACTAAATAAAATAGTTAGATTACAGTCCTGGTTACACCTGCTTTTGCTTGGTGCTTCGATGAGGCTTCAATGATGCTTAGGTGGGGCTTCGATGAGGCTTCGGTGGGGCTTCGATGAGCCTTTGGTGGGGCTAATCAGGTGTAAACATTAACCATTTGATTTAGTGACAGGAGCTTTGACTAGCGTTCAGAGAGCTTTAACAAAGCCTGTCGGAAGCCTTGTTGAAGCCTTGTTGAAGCTGAAGCAAGTATAAATGAGCCCTAAAGGAATATGAAGATTACTTCTTTACTAAATCTTTGGAACATGACGGAAATTTAAAGTATAAAATAATAGAAAAATTGGGCGCTAAACCATATAAATATGTATATGAATATGAAATCATCCAATCATGCGTGAGTGCACCATATATACCAGCACATATACCATAACTATGACACCAAAACAGTCCAACATAAGTGATGAAATTATATCTAAAAACATATATATTAGTTCAATTCTTCTGTATATGTAGTGACTCCAAAACCATTTCTTCAATCATGGATGGTGAATGGTAATTCCTCAAAAGGATAGTTCCTCAAAGTATTACAATCTGAAGTGTAAATCCGACGCTCCTTATCTTCAGATCTGTGAAAATTGGCTCCCCCATAAACGAGCCACAGAGAGGCACTATAGTGTAATACTGTCTTTAATAAAAAAAGCACTTACATGCCAATGTAAAGTACAGCAGATAGCAGCACAGCTAGGGGATGAGGCAGAGGCCGGTCCATCATTCGGTGTATAAAACGGGAAGCATGGCATGCGTCTCAGCTGAGAATGGAAGTGTAAACTGAAATTTAAAATGTCAGAAATTTAAAGTGGAAAGAACTTTGTTGGTAGGGGCGAGCCATTGCCATAATCTAGATAAATGCACAGCGTACCTCCTGCTCTCCACCAGGGATAACAGATCCAGGCACCTGTCACTGTTGCATCCCCTCCGCCGATATCTGCGCTGCTGATTCTTCTGGGTCTTGTGGCGATCCTCTTCAGCCATAGGGCCTCCACTAAAGATGTAACTCCTGCAAAGACACAAAAGACTTATGCCGCACACGATCGGACTTTCCGACAGAAAACATCCGACGGGAGCCTTTCATCGTATATTCCGACCATGTGTATGCCCCATCGTACTTTTTATGTCGAAAATTCAGACGGACTTAGATAGAGAACATGTTCTATATTTTTCCGACGGAACAAATTCCTATCAGAAAAAAACACTCGCCTGTATGCTGTTCCGACGCACCAAAAACCATGCATGTACGAGACGCAAGCGATCAGTCTGGTAAAACTAGCGTTCGGAATGTAGATAGCAGATTCCTCACACTGCAAATTCTGTGATCTTTCTTTTGTGCTTTATAATGCTAGAATAATGAAGTTGTTTTGCTGCCGATATTCACACAGAGTTCTCACAAATGTACTTCTTAAGTATTTCTCGTGATCTCATGAATAATCTTTTATTTTTTAAAAGCCAGATCTCCATAATAATGTTTAGAATTATTTTTTATAGTCATCTTTTTTTTATTTATTTTTTTTCATCAAGATTTCCTTTTTTTTGGATTATTGAAAAATGATCACAAACTGAACAGCAGTAAAACGTTCTGAAAAGCACAAGTCTGAAAAGCGTGAATCGTCTCTCACCAAACTTCTACTAACACAAGATAAACACGAGATTAGCAGAAGGAGCCCAAAGGGTGGCGCAGTGGCTATTGAACTTCCTTTTTATAGTGTCGTCGTACATGTTGTACGTCACCGCATTCTTGGCGGTCAGAATTTGGTGTGACCATGTGTATGCAAGACAGCTTGAGCGATTTTCCGTCGGAATTCCGTCGGAAAATCCTTCAGAGTTTATTCCGACGGAAAAACCGGTCGTGTGTACGCGGCATCAGGTGTTTGAATGCACAAGATGATGTTTACATAATTTAGAGCTCTGGATTTATGGATCCCCATGGCACTTTCTTGAAAGAAAGGTAAAAGGTGTCTGTTTTCAGGTTTGTAGTCACTTTAGTAATTCAATATTCTCTACTCCTTTAAAGTGGTCAAAAACCTTTTTATATACCCAGTGAAGTGACCAACCCTTAGATGATACACAGAGAGGTAACAACTCCTCCTACAAGTTGTACCTGTTTATCTGCAGAAATCTGTTCTCTACAGTCTGGTAAAACTCAGAATTTACACAGCATCTGTCAGCATCTCTCAGTAGCACAAAACATGGGGCAGGGATCTGTATTTACACACTACACATCTAAGGAAAAAGAGCTCTGGGTCCCCGATTGGAGGGATGGGACACACCCTCCTCCTCACACTATAGGACAGGGGTCTCCAAACTACGGCCCTCTAGTTGTTCAGGAACTACAATTCCCATCATGCCTAGTCATGTCTGTGAATGTCAAAGTTTCACAATGCCACATGGGACGTGTAGTTCTGCAACAGCTGGAGGGCCGTAGTTTGGAGGTCCCTGCTATAGGAGAAAAAATATAGCTGTGGCTGTCTATTACATGCTATGTGCTGGGGCTCTCCTCCCCAGTCACCTTTTTCTTTTGGAGTCTGGAAATGCTGTTATAAGTGACATACATATAACAGAAAAATGAGGCAACAGAGAGAAATCACACTGTGAGCTATGGATAGAGACAAATACACAGTATGCAGTAGGTTGATGTGATTTGTTCATATTTCATGTCTCGGGGATTCGGGGGTTTCAACCACTTTAAAAAATCAACTACTATGAATTTGTAATAGTTGTTTGAATGTGGAAAACTAGAAGCCACACTTTACTAAAATTGAGGATATTCTCTTTCAGGGAAATTCTTCTGGAAACAGGGACATGGTTATTCCACTAAGCATTTAAATTATTTTCATTTTTTTCCTATTAAATAGGTTTTCAAAGCTGAAAGGAAAGAACCACCAAAGGAAGTAAAACATAGGTCTAATAATTTCAGCTTCAGCCACAAAGACCATATTTTAAAAATGTTTTCATACAAAATAGAAATTCAAAAAAAGAAGCAATATGCATACCAAATGCTTTGAGCTAAAGGAAATAAAGACATATTCTGAAGTATGGCAAACGCTTTATTAACATGTTAAACCTACATAGAGAATAAAAACCAAATAGTTCTCTTCAGTCACACATACTGGTATGTAATGACAGCAAAATTGTTGTTGAACTGATTACCCCCATAGCCTCATTTTATATCCCTAGAACCTAGTTTAGTATACGGACTAAATGGCCAAAAGGCAATACAACATAAGCAATAGATTGTATACAATAAATAATGTAGATATGGATATTATTTCTGAATTTGTTATTTTGGATTATATTACATGATAATCATAGTGTGCTCTGAAAAAAAACACGTTTAAATGTTTATCAAGAGATTGCTAGAAAGAATTGCTTTCCATGAAATTGCATCTGATATGATTGATCCCTAATTCACAATTCTGTCATAGAACAATAGCAGTGTTTATAACTGATATCTAACATTTGATTCCTATATAAAGAGATTTCAAGAAAGTAAAGTTCCGGGCCCTTTTATATGCACGCCTTGCAATGCCTTAAAGTGCATGTGTCTAACTTTTCCATTAAAAAAAATCAGTTAAAAAAAATAAAAAAAATAAGACATGCCTATTTTGCATTTTAGTACACCCCCCTGCTACAAAATGTATAGCCTGCTGGGCTGATCTGTATAGTCTAATAGCGGGGAAGTCTCTCTTTTGGAGTCCCTGTGTGTGGATGGGAGAATTGCATCCCTTATTTTCCGTTCAACCCAATGGTTGAACAAAAAATAACTGACTAGTCTATGAATCTATGGGCTGCCTAAGCAATGGCTGGTAATTCTATCTACTCCAAATTCAAAATTCGAATTCCGCTTCCCTCCATTTCTAAATTTAAAAATGCATTGTTAATGTTTGTCAGTATGCATGTGAATGCACCTGTCTGACACTACACAAAAGAAAGCAACCTCTACGCGCATACATAGATCTAAATGGGTCGCTAACAACTGAGAAAAATGTGTGTTGGATGGAAATACCAAGAAGATAGAGAAAAAGAAAAACAAATTTCAACAGTCATCCGCATTAAAGAGGGTGGCCTTTCTTACAGCCCCAGTCCAAACAACCCTGGATAGGGTAACATGGGGTGTAGGGACAAAGGCCTGGCACAAGTGTGATGTTGGAATCAGAGGAACTTTGAGAGTGCTATCATTATATGGTTTCACGAGACAGGTAGAGGGTCAGCAAAGGGCAGGTGATATGGCGCCAAGTCAGTAAGCAGAGATGGAGTTTAGAACAGGTTGGGTCAGTAACTTGTGGGGCACCAAAGCATCAGGCAGAAATCAAAGCTTGCTAAACAAGTCAGGGCCATTACAGAAGCCGACAAGGAAAAAGACCACACAGGTCAAGGATCAAATTTAGTCGGTAACAGGAATCAACTGAGGCTAAAAGAGGCTGCTGAAAACCTTTTAGCAATAAGGCTCGGTTCCCACTGCTGTGACCCCAAAGTGGTGTGACTTCCAGTGCAACATTGCATTGTGACCTACTTGCAACTTGATGCAACTTCACATGACTTCAAATGCAACTTTGAGGTTTTGCGACTTTAGCTTTGGCCAATCTAAACAATACAAAGTGTGACACATATTATTGAACTTACATTTTTTTGGATCGTTCTTTGGCCGAAAAGCTTGCCCAAGCCTCATGGTAAAGACTTGCTACCTCTAACCATGCTCAGTCTCGCCTGCCTTGGTCTTTATAGGTCGGGTCAAAAATTGCAGGACGCTAATTTACAAGTCGAATTGAGGTCATTGACAGGAGCTACCCTATCTTTGAAGTCATCTTTTCTGCACTGTGAACACAGCTGCACAATGTGCTTGCAAGGTGCACAAAGTGCTTTGGGAGGTGACAATGTTTGGGAGGAGATTTGAGCTGCAGGAATCGGGGCTGGGGCATAGGTACACAGCAGCAAATGTAATCAGATTGTAGTCTAGGGTTAAAAAAAAAACATTTAAAGTCGCAGACAAAGTCACAAAGATAAGACAAAGAAATTACTTCCTTGCCATTTTTGTGATTTTAGCATTGCAGTTTATGGCACTCATGTCGCAAGAAAGACACAGAAAAGTGCAGGAACTATTTTTCTTTTGGTAGCTGGGACTTGAGTTGAAGAAATTAGGACGGCACCTGCTGAAATGAATGTGTTTTGACTTTCTGTGTCTCACGCTGCAACAAGTTGCCTGAGATGTAGCAGCAGTGTGTACACCAGGGTTAAGGCCTAGCAGGGCATTAATTAGCCTGTTTTGGTACCAATGTGAGCAATGACCATGCACGCATGCTCCTGCACATGCTTCAAGGCACATGTATAAACACACGGCCATATATAATTCTTTGTGCAGAACATGTATGTGCAAGTGTTGAGTGTGACTCCAACTATACAGACTGGCATGATCATCCTGACTATTAAAAGGCAAAATATGTGTGTTTTACATAACACATGGTTAGAAAGCCATAGTTATAACTGTGGCAAACCACAGGTTAGAAATGTAGGTAAAACATGGATCAATGCAGGTCACTGTTCACCAATGACAACCAGTTATAATGCATACAGTGCCTTGAAAAATTATTCATACCCCTAGAAGTCTTCCACATTTTGTCATGTTACAACCAAAAACGTAAATGTATTTTGTTAGATTTTATGTGATAGACAAACACAAAATGGCACATAATTGTGAAGTGGAAGGAACATGATAAACGGTTTTCATTTTTTTTTTTTTAATAAATATGTGAAAAGAGTGGGGTGAATTTGTATTCAACAATACTTTGTATAACCACCTTTCACTGCAATTACAGCTGCAAGTCTTTTTAGGGATGTCTTTACCAGCTTTGCACATCTAGAGAGTGACATTTTGCCCATTCTTCTTTGTAAAATAGGTCAAGCTCTGTCAGATTGGATGGGGAGCGTCTGTGAACAGCAATTTTCAAGTCTTGCCACAGATTCTCAATTGGATTTAGGTCTGAACTTTGACTGGGCCATTCTAACACATAAATATGCTTAGATCTAAACCATTCCTTTGTAGCTCTGGCTGTATGTTTAGGGTCGTTGTCCTGCTGGAAGGTAAACTTTCGCCCCAGTCTCAAGTCTTTTGCAGACTCTAGCAGGTTTTCTTCTAAGATCGCCCTGTATTTGGCTCCATCAACTCTGACCAGCTTCCCTGTCCCTGCTGAAAAAAAGCATCTTCACAACATGATGCTGCAACTACCATATTTAATGGTGGGGATGGTGTGTTTAGGGTGATGTGCAGTGTTCATTTTCCGACACACATAGCGTTTTGCTTTTAGGCCAGAAAGTTAAATTTTGATCTTATCTGACCAGTGCACCTTCTTTCACATGTTTACTATGTCCCCCACATGGCTTCTCGCAAACTGCAAATGGAACTACTGTTCTATAAAGGCCAGATTTCTGGAGTGCATGACTAAAGCCCCATACACACGCGCGGATTATCCGAGGACCAGGTCCGTCGGATCACGTCCGTCGTACTTTGTCCGATGTTGGTGTTGCGTACACATGGTCGGACAACGTTGTCGGAATTTCCGGTCTGCAAGAACGTTGTGACGTAAGTCGTCTTCCACGAGACTAGAAAAGGGAAGTTCAGCACCACGTCAGGCACCCGTTGGGCTCCTTCTGCTGATCCCGTGTTTATCGCGAGTTAGTCGAAGTTTGGGGACTTAAGATTCGCGCTTCTCAGTTTTGTCACTCAGATCGTTACTGCTCTTCAGTTTGTGCTTGTCGTGCGTATCTGTTTATTAGTGCGTGTAGTCAGTTTGCATTTGTTGGTCATTGTGGCCTATATCTTGATATAGGACGCTTTGATTTGCACTGCTTATTGTCTGCTCGTTTCTGGTATTCATTTCGTTCTTTCAGGCCTTGCTGTTTATCGGTGCTTTCTGTTTGTCCGTTCTGACCAGCCGACCTTTTGTGAGCGATGTTTCCCGTACGTACTCGTCGCCGAGTTCGTGCTGTACGCGGAATTGGTGTCGGGCTTTTAGCTTTGAGCCAAGACCCGTCCATGAACAGAGTGACGAGGAGTATGTGGACCAAGAATTGGTTGCTTCAGCGTGATCAGTTCTCGCACATGCCTTTGCTTTGTGAGATCCGGGAGAATAATCCTGATGATTTCAGGAACGTTCTCCGGATGACGGACCCCGTTTTTCACCGTCTTTTGGCTTTGCTGACCCCTTTTATCAGCCGGCAGGATACCTGCATGAGACAAGCCATCACTCCGGAGCAGAGGCTTGTTGCTACGTTGAGGTACTTGGCGACAGGGAGAAGCCTTCAGGATTTGAAGTTCTCTTCAGGTATCTCTCCCCAGGCCCTGGGAATCATTATTCCAGAGACCTGTTCTGCCATCATCCAGGTCCTGCAGGAGGACTATATTAAGGTAACATTTCTACTTTACTATTCCATTCTATGTATGCTCTGTTTGCTAATGTCTTGTGTTTTTAACCTCCTTCCCTAATTACCATGATTGCAATATGCTCTAATATGCTGTGCCCCTTTTTCTCCTTCATGCATTTTTTCCTTCACTTACCTCCCCATCATGCTCTTCTGCTCCAATAGACACCTACCTGTCCAAACCCCCCCCCCCCCCAAACCCCTAGTTATTGTCAATGGCCCATCAGAAGTGGGGCGATTGATGGGGGGTGAGTCATCTGCTAGGGGGACCCTCTACTTTGCGTTGCAAATACTTTCCAGCTTTAAATGTAAAAGTCTGATCTTGTTCCAAGATGTTTAGTGTCTAATCTGCTTGCAATGTTTATGTGCAAAGTGACTAATTTTTTTTTCTTGTTTCACTCCACAGTTCCCTTCCACGCCACAGGAATGGCAGACTGTGGCCTCCCACTTTGCCACCCGTTGGGACTTTCCTAACTGCGGAGGTGCAATTGATGGGAAACACGTCCGCATCGTCCCACCCCCCAACTCGGGGTCCTACTATTATAATTACAAGGGGTTTAATAGTGTCGTGATGTTGGCGGTGGTGTCGGCGACATACGAGTTTTTGTATGTGGACGTGGGGATGAACGGCCGGATCTCGGATGGTGGTGCCATTGCGCACACGGAGTTCTACTGGCGTCTCCAAAGTGGCAGTCTGTGCTTGCCACCTCCAGAGGAGAATGCTGAAGGACTCCCCTTCGTCTTTGTCACAGATGAAGCGTTTGCGTTGACTCCCCATCTGATGAGGCCCTTCCCGATGAGGACCCTCACCCCAGACCAGAGGGTCTTCAATTACAGGCTGTCGAGAGCCCGCAGAGTGGTGGAGAACACCTTCAGGATCCTGGCCAGCCGCTTCCGCCTGTTTTTGACGGCTATTAACTTGGCGGAATACAAACTCAACCACATAGTTCTTGCCTGTTGCATATTGCACAACTTTTTAAAAAGACACAACACCAACTATGTGGTGACCGTTGGCCCAGATGTTGAGGGCCCTTCCAATGCCGACCTCACAGCCCTTCAAGCGGCACGTCCAGGCTTGCCCCCTCTAAATGCCCGCGCGGTCCGCGAGCAATATATGGACTACTTTGTGGGTAGGGGGGCCATTGCTCTGCCTGACGATGTGTGAGAGGCATTTTTAAATAAATATATTTTGTTACCAAACCTATGTTTTCTGGTCATTTCCATATTCTAGCTTCTTTGAGATATACATTTTTGCCCTTTAGCTTCAACAGTGAGAATGCACTTTCTGGGCAAAAGGAGGTAACAGTCTCTTCTTCCCAAAAAGATTCTTCTCATTTTGTGTGTTTGATACCTAATCTTTGGAAGGTTTGTAGTGCATAACTGACACCCAAAATACTCCTTTTCATCACCATGACAGAAATGTGTGTATTACCAAAAATGGTGTGCTACGTGTTTTCAAACCAATCACTGTGGGTGTCATTTACATAAGTCAAATCTACTATGCTCTACAAGTGCAGTGCAAAAGTGCCCTGGAAAAGAAACTTGCAGTGCAAACTGGACTTGCCTTTAGTAAATAACACCCATTGCCCCCCAAATCCTTTACATTTGACATACATAATGCTTTTTTGTTTTGAAATAAGGAAGCCACACATTTAGAAAATTAAAAAAGTTTACTTGCAACACATTCCCAAGTGCATTTACAAACTTCTTGCCAAAACTGACAAGATCTTGGTTCTTGACAACATTGTTTACAAACATTCTGCATTTGGTAAAACCAGGCATGGAGCAAAACAGAACATAGGAACTAGGAAAGTTCAACTATCTAAAGTGAAGACAAGATCAGACATGACTATATGTTCAAAGTGTGTTTGATCTTGCCTTCATCACATGGGGGGTCACCCCTGGAAAGTGGAAATTTAGAACATGCACACAATTTGGGTCAGAAAATGGTCATTAGATGGTAAAACACATGCCTAGAATCTTCAAAAGTGCCATTTTCCATCATGGGGATGAATGGACGTTTTTTGGGGGTGCAACCCCTTCACCACAACCACTTTAGTAGTTCGGAAAGTGGTTGCACCCCCAAAAAAACATTGTCATTCATCCACCATGATGGGAGCTAGCACATGTGGACACAATGTGTGCATGTTCCAAATTTCACACAGTTCTTAAGTTGCAAATGTGTTCAGAAACAGCCACAAATGTGTGTTAATTACTTGGTGCGTTTTCAGATTTTTCCTAAAACATCAATGATGTTCTTCAATTTTTGTTGAACATCATTGATGTTTTGCTTTATGTCATCTAGATCTCGATTGCAGACCATTATCTCCCCGATGAGTACGTGGGCACTCTCTGTGGTAAAGTGCGATTCTTCTTCCACAACATCCACGTCACCTAAAAACAGCCAAAAAACAAAAAAATGTGTTGTGGAAATGAGGCAGGCATACATTGATTAGCTTACCAGTAGCTGTGTTCTCCCACACTCACCTGTTGTGGTGACAAGTTCTCCAATTTCTATGATCTCTCCTTCCTCCTCCTCCTCCTCTGCTTCTGGTCTTTCCCCTTCTTTGGGAGGTGTTGGTTTTGTGGTTTCCTCAGACGTCACGAGTTTTCGCTCCCCTATGAGAAGGTACAAAAGGAAGATTTAGCAACACAATCTATTGAGGGCAGAAATAGGAAATGTCAAACATTGCTGGAAAGTGAGGGACAATATTTTTGTTTGGCCAGTTACAAATGACAACAACATGAATGTAGTCACTTTGTAAAGGTGATAAACGTACTAGCTTTTTGGTAGAAGTTTGTCTGATGGAGACCCCCCTCTAGTATACACTGGAGCACATGTGTGGAAAAGCATAATTAAAAGTGGGTTTGTGTGTCCCAGCACTAGTGCTCTACAGTCCAGATGGGTAAACAGCTACTGGGTGACCTCTCCTTTACATTGAATAAATTGGCTTTACATTCTTGATGACATTTCTAGTGAGAACAAACTTCCTTTGACCAAAAAAAAACAACAAACATCGTATTATAAGTGGCCGAACGATCGAGGTTGAGTACGATCGAATGGACACACACGAACATGACAGTGGCAGAAAGATCGAGGTTGAGTACGATCGAATGCACAGACGAACATGAAAGTGGCCATTTTCTAATGTACAACTTTGTCAAAATACAAACACATGGAGCAGTATGCAAGCCAAAAATCCAACACAAAACACAACTACTTACTTTTTTTTGAAGAACTCGCTTGATCTTTCTGTACTGATCGGGCTCCCTCAGTTTCAGGTCTGACCAGCGTTTCCTCAGTTGCTCCTTGGATCGTTGTACCCCAAAATTATTGTACAGCCTCCTCACAACTTTAGACATGATCTTGGCCTTGCGGACATTTGGGTTGAGGTAAGGCCCATACTTCCCATCATAGTGGCTCCTCTTTAATATGTCCACCATCTCCAACATTTCTCCAAATGACATATTGGAGGCCTTGAATTTCAGGCTCCGGGATCGGGACGTTTCTGCCTCCGGCCTTTCCTCGTCCTCCTCCTCGTTGCTGCAATATTTTGGGCGCACCTGCTGTGTCCCCGCCATGTGCTCTCCCTACTGCGCCGTAAAGAGAAGGGGTGGGGAATAGACGAGAAAGATCGTCAGGGGGGGCGGAGTTTGACGCATGCGCACTGTATATAAAACGTCACACGCCTGTGTCGTAGCCACGATCTGTGAGACGAGGGGAGAGAAAGCTCACGCACGAGACGATCGCTATAACAAAGGTACAATTTGACGTTGGTACATAACTAGCCTAGACTGATTAGACCTTGAGGCTTCTTTATGGAGAAGATTAGGAGAGTTTAGCCGGACATAATTTATAGTGTTTTGTGGTGTTGTGTCTTGCAGAGATTATGGAGGGCTTCAACCATGTGAGTTTTCTCCCCCTCTTCATTGATAAATATCGGGAAATGCCCCTATTATGGCAGGCGAAACACCGAGACTACAGCAACAGACCAAAGAGGTACGCAGCCATGAAGAAACTTGTGGCATTTGTAAAGCCAAGGTTCCCCACGGCAACCGTGGAGACCTTAAGAATAAAAATTGCCAACCTGAGGAGTACCTATTTCCAGGAGCGCAATAAGGTCCTGAAGTCCCAAGCATCTGGAGCTGGAGCAGATGAGGTCTATGTCCCCACGCTCTGGTACTATGACAGGCTCCATTTTCTCAAAGACCAGGCTAATGTCAGGAAGTCACTCTCGACTCTTCCTTGCACGCGTCCTTCCATGCACGCCACCCCTGATGAGGCTTTCAAGGAGCAACCTGGGCCTTCCAGTCTGGAAGATGTGGAGGAGCCCAGCTTGAGCCAGGTATAGTAGTTTTGTAACCATTTTTGAGAATAATGAATGATGTTCACTTAATTCAGGATCCCCAATTGCTTAGTTCCTAACGTGTTTGACATATCAACTGACAGTAGTGTTGTAGACAGTTGGGGCAAGAATCTAAACTGCAGGGCTGAGAATTGTATGGTTTTCTATTTGTAAACATTTTGCAACAGTCACTAGATGAAAATTGTGTGTGTTTGATGAACAAATAACTCAAACTATGTCCCTTTTTCATACACAGGAAGACCTCAGCCAGGAGGTGGCTGTGGAATGTGGCAGTCAGGAGGAGGCAGGGGTTAGTGGCAGCCAAGAGGTGGGTAGTGGCAGCCAACAGGGGGGTAGGCGTAGGAGCCTGACTGTCTCCCAAGTCCCTCCCCTCCGCCTTCCCTACAGAAGGGCGAGAAGGATGGGGGAGGTGGGAGAGTCAGCGCTCCAGCTGATCCGAGATGCTTCAGCCTCCCTATATGCCACACCCACCTACGAGGAGGCCTTTGGCTCCTTGGTTGCCAATAAAATGAAGGGTATGGAGGTGGAGCAACGCAGCATGTGTGAGGGGGTCATCCTCAAGGTCCTAAATGAGGGGATGGCTGGGGAGATGACCCCACTCACACATGTTTGCGATAGTGACCTTGCTCCGCCTCCTACTTCTCCTCCTCCTTCTGCCACCCCACCAGCACCACAGCGTGGAAGGAAGCGTACAAGGAAGACCTGAGAGTGACGACCTGGATTCAGTCTGGTCTGAGAGAAGATGGAGCCTCTCGTAGGACCAGAGCCTGGGGTCCTAGATGGCATCTGCTGCAGTTTCTGGATGTTTTGGACTTCAGGACCAGATAGCACTCCCTTATTATTTAGATAGGTACTCCTCAGGCCCCCAATTTTAGAAGCTTCAAAAATGATGGTTGCCGTGGGGGTCCAAGGCTTTGCAAATTCCCCAAGTTTCTCCATCGCTGCGTTCCTCTTTGGTTTGTTGCTGAGACCTAAATAAAGGTATTTTTGAGTTGAAATAATCATTGCCTATTGTGTTTTACTTTTCTACAATGACAGTTTATTTGTGAGTAGGCAGGTACATTTCACTAATCATAAAGTATAATTAACAAGGGGCACCAACAACCAACAAACTCCTAGTAAATTTAAGCAACAAATAGAAATGTTAATAATGTTGTTTTGCTAAGTTGAGACACACAACCCCCCTCAAAAAAAAAAAAAAAAATCTGCTTAAAATATGTATTCCAAAAAAAAAAAAAAAAATGACAAATCCCCCAAAAAATATAACAAAGATTCTTTTACGATCTGAGTAAAAATAAACATGTAGTCTAGAAATCCTGAAAAGTAATAAAGAACTAAGTTTGGGAGAAGTGCGGGTGAATAGGAGCAGCTAAAACATGTCATTCTTCTTGCATTGTAAAGAAAAAGAGAATGCGCTGCATTAAAGACATTTTAACATTGCAGCGTGACGAATGTGCTGTGTCGATTAGGAAAGGTAGTTTTACCTGACCGAGCGCTTCCGTCACAGAATTTCTTCTGAGCATGCGTAGCACTTTGTCCGTCGGACTACGCTACACACGATCGGATTTGGTGTGATCGGACTTTGTTGTCCAAAAATCTATCCAGCAGGAGATAGGACTTTGTCCGTCGGACAATCCGATGGAAACTGTCCGATGGTGCCTACACACGGTCGGAATTTCCGACAACATTGTCCGATAGGACAGAATCCATCGGAAAATCCGACCGTGTGTATGGGGCATAATAGTTGTCCTGTGGACAGATTCTCCCACCTGAGCTGTGGACCTCTGAAGCTCCTCCAGAGTTACTATGGGCCTCTTGGCTGCTTTTCTGATTAATGCTCTCCTTGCCCAGACCTGTTCGTTTAGGTGGACGGCCATGTCTTTGTAGGTTTGCAGTTGTGCCATACTCTTTCCATTTTCAGATGATGGATTGAACAGTGCTCCATGAGATAGTCAAAGTTTGGAATATTTTTTATAACCTAACCCTGCTTTAAACTTCTCCACAATTTTATCCCTGACCTGTCTGGTGTGTTCCTTGGCCTTCATGATGCTGTTTGTTCACTTTGGTACTCTAACAAACCTCTGAGGGCTTCGCAAAACAGCTGTATTTATGCTGAGATTAAATTACACACAGGTGGACTCTATTTACTAATTAGTTGACTTCTGAAGGCAATTGGTTCCACTAGATTTTAGTTATGGGTATCAGAGTAAAGGGGGCTGAATACAAATACTGTAAAAAAAATTGAAAACCATTTATCCTTTTCCTTCCACTTCACAATTATGTGCCCCTTTGTGTTTGTCTATCACATAAAATCCCACTAAAATACATTTACGTTTTTTGGTTGTAACATGACAAAATGTGGAAAATTCCAAGGGGTATGAACACTTTTTCAAGGCACTGTATGAATAGGTGTCAACGTGGCCTTGGTCAACTTCTCTCTGTTAGATCTGACATGTTGCTGCAGACTCCATAATAATTTGAGTGTTTTTATGACCTGTTCACACTTCTGCATTTTCTTGAACTCTCTTTGAACCGTTTCAGAAATGAACCTGTGCGAGCCATAGTCCATCACAATATCTGCCAATTTATGGGTAGCCTATGTTGTGCTGACATGCTGAAATAATCTCCTTACGCAGGGAAAACGTAAATGCAAAGATAAGGAAATAATAAATCTTTTCAATTAATTTGTTTTTTTTTTCTCTACAGCTCAGTGCCTTAACATATAAATGTACATAGTACAGAAACTTTTCTTTGTCTTTAATGATATTTTTACTCCACAATGGAAAACCAATTAACAAGTGATAGCCTCAGCTGATAATGACACACTTTCCAATAACTCGCTTTCTTCTCTACAGCAGAAGTGTCACAATCTTGGGTAGCAGAAACTTCACACATATTATTGTCGTTCTAACAAAATCCTCCAATAATAGACATGTTTTGTCCAACACAAGAAAATAACATATATTTTTCTCTGGCCCTCATTCAAGTTGGAAGCCGTGTTAACAGATCTGTGAAGCAGGCAATCGCTGTTGCTACCTTTTAAAGGTAAACCCAAGCCAGATTTATTTTTACTGTCTTATCTTTACATGGTTATTTAAACAGCTCTAGAAGTTTGGAGAAAGCCATAATCATCGATTCCAGTGCTGTAAGCCAAAGAAGAAATCACATAAGTTTAGTTCGGGTTTTATAAAAGTTTTCAGTGAGTTAAAGTTAAACCCCAAAACAAAAAAATATATATATTGCTGCTTACCAATCCTTGGATCCAATTTTTTTAGATGTGATGGCTGCATACGTTTTCTTTTTGTCAATTGTTTTGCCTTCATCTTCTCCTAGTGGATTCTGCCAGTAACACGCTTCTTGCCCTAGGGTAACAACACTCACTCACCGAAAAATCATTCAGAGCAACAGAAACAGCAGAGACAAGATAAAATTGCAGACCCCCATCTCTCTCCTTTTGTTAATAACGTGGTGGGGTGTAGTTCTGTAGTCCTCAGTGAACAATGCGATTGATAACAGACAGAGTGCACAGAATATCAGCCAACATGATTCCTGGTAAGATTACCATGTATATTTTAAACTTATGAACTTATCAAATGTATCCAGCTGCTGGGCTACAGCAATATGGAGGAGACATTGCCTTTTATTCTTCTCGCCCTCTATTTAGACTGATGGTATGCAGCACCATTCTCCTCCGGTCAGCAAGGGGAGAGCTCAAGTCAAGATAGCCCATAGATAACTATTACATAGACCAGGGGTCTTCAAACTATGGCCCTCCAGTTGTTCAGGAACTACAATTCCCATCATGCCTAGTCATGTCTGTGAATGTTAGAGTTTTACAATGCCTCATGGGATGTGTAGTTCTGCAACAGCTGGAGGGCCGTAGTTTGAGGATCCCTGACATAGACTATCCAGAGAACTAAGAATCCTGGTAGTTGTAGTTGTAGTCTGAGATGGCAGCCATATAATTGACAAATAAACTCCTTACATTACAGAACCCAATAGGCACTGTGCAGTCAGAGGAATGGAGAGATGATTTTTATTTAACTGCCTGGGAAAGTTCTCCCTCTTGGCACTGAAGGCATTAGAGAGAGAACACTTCTGTCTGGATATCTGCCTGCCAGTAGGAGACCATAACAGTGGAGATCCAAGGCTGGGAATGAGGACACCCTGGGACAGCGCACCACCACCCACATCACAGCACCTGCACCGCTGCAAAAGAGAAGCTGGACCATCCATACATCCTCTACTTCCCACTGCTGTTCACTGGAGGCTTTCAGAGAGAGGCCAATGGGGCCCCCACTTCTACAGCGAGAGGTCACTGCAGCATCCCTGGTACTGGTGAGAGGGCTATTCGCCAATTGCTGATAATGCTAGTGCATTGAAGGCTGCTGATCTGCATGCTTTTGCCAATCACGGCGCGCTCTGCTGTGAGAGCCTTGATTGGCCATAGGCAGGTTGCCTTTAACCAATCATGGCTCAGGGGGCTGAGTCCACGTCCCACACTATGTTAGGATGCTTACATAGAGGCCGTACATAGTTTTATGAATGAGAGCAGCAAAATGACATTTGTAAAGGAAAAAATTTAATTTCAAAACTGCTCGCAGCTGTAATGTATTGCCGGATCCTGGCAATATTGAACAAAACAGTATGCCCCCCCCCCCCGCAGTCCATTACCTGGCCCCCTTATGGATTTTAAGGGGAACCCGTGCCAAAATAAAAAAAAAGGCGTGCCCCCCCCACCCCCCAAAATCGTTACCAGACCCTTATCCGAGCACGCAACCTGGCAGGCCGCAGGAAAAGGGTGGACGAGAGAGCGCCCCTCTCCTGAACCATACCAGGCCACATGCCCTCAACAAGGGGAGGGTGGTATGGGGTCCCCCCCAAAACACCTTGTCTCCATCCATGTTGACGGAGACAAGGGCCTCTTCCCCACAACCCTTGCCTGGTGGTTGTGGGGATCTGCAGGTGAGGGGCTTATCGGAATCTGGAGACCCCGTTTAACAAAGGGATGCCCAGATCCCACCCCCTATGTAAATGGGTAGCGGGTACATTGTACCCCTACACATTCACCAAAAAATGTGTCAAAGAAAAAAATGACAGGAGACAGTTTGGGAAGTTCTTTATTAAAAAAAAAATGTAAAAAATGTCCTGCAATGTCTATCCATCTTTAAACACAGTGCCAATGGGCTGAGAAAAAAAACGGAAAAACTCTGCCTCGATGCACCATTTATGCTTTGACAGCTGTTATAAGGCTGAGGGCGGGGTCACCTGGTGACGCAAACAGGTGACCTCGCTCACTCTGGTGTTACGTGACATCACATGACATCAAAAGGGGGCGTAGCCCTCAGCTATATAACAGCTGTCAAAGAAAAAAGGCTGCAGTCGGTGGGAGCCTCCCATCAAGGTGGAGTTTTTAATTTATTTATTTTTTCTCGGGTCGTCAGCGCAGTGATCGAAGATGAATGTACATCGCGGGACATTTTTTTTTTTTAACCACTTGACCACTGGGCAATTAAAATTCTGTAAAAAAAAATAATTTTTCTTTGTTTCTGTTATAAAATTTAGCAAATTTGTAATTTTTCTTGATAAATTTTGGCCAAAATTTATACTGCTACATATCTATGGTAAAAATAAATACAAATTGGGGTATATTATTTGGTCTTTGTGAAAGTTATAGAGTCCACAAGCTATGGTGCAAATATCTGAAAATTGATCACACCTGAAGTACTGACGGCCTATCTAATTTCTTGAGACCCTAACATGCCAGAAAAGTACAAATACCCCCCAAATTACCCCTTTTTGGAAAGAAGACATTCCAAGGTATTTAGAAAAAGGCATGGTGAGTTTTTTGAAGTTGTAATTTTTTCCCACAATTCTTTGCAAAATCAAGATTTTTTTTTCTTTTTTCACAAAATTGTCATATTAGCAGGTTATTTCTCACACACAGCATATGCATACCACAAATTACACCCCAAAACACATTCTACTATTACTCCTGAGTACGGCGATACCACATGTGTGAGACTTTTACACAGCGTGGCCACATACAGAGGCCCAACATGCAGGGAGCACCTTCAGGCGTTCTGGAGCACCCAGGACAATTCTGACATTTCTCTCCTACATGTAAAAATCATCATTTATTTGCTAGAAAATTACATAGAACCACAAAACATTATATATTTTTTTTTAGCAAAGACCCTAGAGAATACTAGGTCGTTGCAAATTTTTTTCTAGCACGGTACTTGCGCAGCAATTTTTCGAACGCGTTTTTTTTGGAAAAAAATAGTTTTGTGCTTTACAAAAAATAAATCTGTAAATTTAGCCCAATGTTTTCACATAAGGTGAAAGATGAAGTTACGCCGAGTAAATAGATACCTAACATGTCACCCTTCAAAATTGCACACACTCGTGGAATGGCGCCAAACTTCGCTACTTAAAAATCCCCATAGGCTTTAATTTTTTTTTTACTGGTTACATGTTTTGAGTTACAGAGGAGGTCTAGGGCCAAAATTATTGTTCTCGCTCCAACGTTCGCAGCGATACCTCACATGTGTGGTTTGAACACCGTTTTCATATGTGGGCGGGACTTACGTATGCGTTCACTTCTGCATGCGAGCACACGGGGACAGGGGCGCTTTAAAAAAAAAAATATATATATTTTATTGTTCATTTTACATTATTTATTTTAGTTTGACACTTTTTTCCCCCCCAAAAAATGTTTTTGATCACTTTTATTCCTATTACAAGGAATGTAAACATCCCTTGTAATAGGAATATGACATGACAGGTCCTCTTTACAGTGAGATATGGGGTCAATAAGACCCCACATCTCACCTCTAGGCTGGAAAGCCTGAAATAAAAAAAACGATCCTGGCTTCGATCGTAGCGCGTATCGCAGGGTATCGCAGAGTATCGCAGGGAATTGCAGGGTATGGCAGAGTATGGCAGAGTATTGTTGGGTATTGCAGAGTATTGTTGGGTATTGCAGGGTATGGCAGAGTATTGCAGGGTATGGCAGAGTATTGCAAGAATATCACAGGGTATCGCAGAGTATTGCAGGGTATGGCAGAGTATTGCAGGGTATGGCAGAGTATTGCAGGGTATGGCAGAGTATTGTTGGGTATTTCAGAGTATTGTTGAGTATTGTTGAGTATTGCAGAGTATTGCAGATTATTGCTGGGTATTCATTTATTCGCTCGAAAGCTAATCTACAAAGTTCTATACGATAAATCTTCTGATAAATCTACTGACACCAACACTAGTTCCTCTAATCAAGCACCCACATTTGAAGAAATGCAGGCCATCGATGAACTCATATCCCTCTGGGAGGAGGGAGCCATTGATGCCGACGAAGCCGATGAGTCGGCGGTCGTCGCCCTCGGTGTCTCCTTCCCCCCCCAACATCTTTTAAACCTAAATCTAAGAACTTTCCTGTGCTATCTACTAACCCTAATATTTCTGCTTTTGTACAACAAACTTGTTTGGCAATCAAAAACCTTGAACATACTTCTTCAGGTCATTCAAATCTAACCCAAACGAGCTCTCAAGCATTGAAATCCCTTCAAACCCATCCTGATCTGGTCATTAAACCGGCAGATAAGGGTGGAAATATTGTAGTGATGGACACTAAAGCATATGAAACTATGTGTTACAATATTCTCGATAATCGAGAATGGTATCGCCCTATAGCACCGTCAGTGATTAAAAACTTCTCTCATCAATTTGATCAACTTTTCAACTTTTCAACTTTGATCAAATATTTCATGCTTATCAAGCCGCTATCATTGATCTTAATACTTGGAATTTTTTGAAAATCAACGAACCTACTATACCAACCTTCTATGCTTTACCTAAAATCCATAAATCAGTCACTAGTCCTCCCGGGCGCCCTATAGTTTCTGGTTGCCATTGCCTAACGGAAAATGCCAGTACCCTTGTAGACAAATATCTTGCACCCCATGTTAATTCGCTGCCCTCCTATGTGAAAGACACAATTCATCTTTTGAAACCTCCAAATGTTTATCTGGTAACTTTAGATGTCGAATGTTTATATAACTGCATTCCACACCTCAAGGGTCTAGAAGTCATTCGTGGCCTTCTCCTTGAACGTGGCCCCCAATTTGACAACTATGCCAATTTCGTGCTTGACCTTCTGAAATTTATTCTCACAAAGAATCATTTTATGTTTGGTAGTTCCCACTTCCTCCAGGTGCAGGGTGTGGCTATGGGGACCAGATGTGCGCCCTCATATGCCAACCTGTACCTGGGGGGGTGGGAAAGACATCTTTTTTCTAATCTAGATTCAGGCTATAAATCCATGATCTTACATTGGTTTAGATATATTGATGACATTTTATTATTGTGGTCAGGATCACAATATGATTTAGAACAATTCTTTGAATCCTTAGGCTCTAATGACTTCAATTTAAAATTCACTATGGAATGTAGTCAGCAATCTGTAAATGTTCTTGATCTGACTATTAACATTGATAAATCCGGTGTAATCAGTACGTCTCTATTTAGAAAACCTACCGCAGGCAACACCATTTTACATGCCCAAAGTGCTCACCCTCAATCTTTACTCAACAGCATTCCATATAGTCAATATCTTAGGATCAGACGTAATTGCACTTCAGACGCTGATTTCCTTAAGGCATCTAAGGAACTTTATCAGAGACTAATCAATAGAGGCTACAGCCATGCACTATTGAAACGATCTTTTAATAAAGTCAAAAACCTTGATAGGACCAAACTAATTTACAGTATTAAAAACTCAAATGATACTCAACCAGTAAGACTGATCACCCGTTATTCTTCCATGCATGCCCATACACGTCAGATAGTGAATAGCTTTTGGCCCCTACTTCTAGCGGACCCCACAGTTAGTAAATTTATAGGTACATGCCCTGACATCACCTATAGAAGGTGTCCCTCACTTCGAGATCGTCTCACGAGAAGCCATCATGCCCCACTAGTGACTCAGATACGTCGTGAAAATGGCACTTACCCTTGTGGGTCATGCGATATATGTCAATTCATCGCAAACTCCAAAGTCACTCAGTTACCTGATGGATCCTTCCATCAAATCCCACACCATGTAAATTGTAGAACAATAGGTGTTGTATATCTTGCCACATGCACATGTGGTTGCTTTTATATTGGCAAAACTAAACGACCCTTCCAAGTCCGCATCCGTGACCACATTAAACCTACTCTCAAACGCATCACCACTACAGCCATCAATAGGCATCTTGGCCAAGTACATAATTTTGACCCCCAACATATATGTTTCTCGGCACTTGAACATGTCGAGACACATATTAGGGATGGGGGAATTGATGAAAAGCTTTTACAGCTTGAGACTAGATGGATACACAATCTCAATGCTGTTCAATTTCCGGGCTTGAATGAATATATTAGCTTCAAATCATTCCTATAATAAACAATTTTATAGGTTTTGTTTGTTTATGTTTTTTGTTTTACATTTAACTTTCTAACCTCATGATCCGTTATTTTCACTAACACATATATATTCTTTCATAATCAGTCCTTTATGCTTATGTATTTTCTCCTATGACGGAGTTTCATATATGTGCATTTTTTCTTCATGTAAGGGCTCCTCCCATGTCGCGCCTCTGGCCCATAACCATGTATGTGGTGGGCCCTGTGGGGGCGTTCGGGCACCTGTACAGTCTCAATTTATGTTTTTTCTTTGTTTATTTTATTTCTTGTTACTTACAATAAATATGATATCTGTTTATACATATACCTAATACCTTATTCATTATGCAATCTAAATTTGACCCCTTGGTCATCATTAATTGGGTATATTGCCATATATTATGTATTCTTCTCGGTTCCAAAATTTCTTATTTAGCTATTTTCTGTTGTTCATTTATTATACATTGTAATTTATATTTTCAATTGTTAGCTATGGGCCGGTACTGTCCCTCTGCATGTCATTATAATAGGGATCCCATTAATAGTGGGATTTCTGGGATCCCGGCTCCCTCTGCCCTCCTCTCTGCATGTGCCTGTCCCTCCATGTCCCTCTTCCTAGCATTCAATTGGCGAATGGTACGGCTTTGCTGTCAGTTTCCGTGTACTTCCGCATTTCCCATTTCTAGTCATGTCTTTATCCGTTTGCTAGGCGATCTGTTTGGGCACCCCAGGGCTGCTTTTATTTATTTATTGGCAGCCCGCTTTGCCTCCATGCCTCTGTTCCCCCATGCTCCTTGCCACCCTGGGATCAGCCAGCCCACCTTCCATCTACCCTTCATTGAAGTAATCGGGACTCTCCGTGTTCTTCATTGAACCAAGCGCATCAGGTTTTTGCTGATGTTGCTTTCCACCCTCAGTACATACATTGTCCTCAGGGTGGCTTGTGAGACTGGCTTTCCGTGTAGTGCCTGCGCAATGAGTTGCGCGCGCATTCACTGACCCACGAGCATTGTGGGTGTTGTAGGCGAGCGCACATTCGCTTTTGCGCATGTGCGGGAGGCTCGTTTGCCCGCCGCCTAATCACGGACAACCGTGATTAGGTGTGGTAGGACCTATATAGCCTGCTAATCCACACCATTCATGGTGATGGATATAGGAGCGCCAGTACACCTAGATCTCTGCTGCATCAGGTCTGTGAATCCCTTTCTCCTTCTTTTTTTAAAATTGATATCTACCCTTATCCAGCTTTGAACTAGCTTTCATTTTTTTTTTTTCTCAGTTACGGGCATATACTTTTTGCTGGATGGGTTCTCCCTCCCACAAATCCAACCATTATTCCATATAGCCCCCATTGGGGCTGTTTCTGCCCAGCTCTAAACAATGCAGGAGTTTGTTTTGCGGTAAGTTTTACCCTTTTTTTCTCTGCCTCAGCTAGTCGGTCCACCATTTGGACCTATGTTTAAAATCCTTATTTTCTATCCATTTCCCACAGAGATCTATAAGTCATTTCATATCAATCTCAGTTTATTAGAAAGGTTGTTTGGTGTATGGGCCCTCTTATATCAAACAACTCCCTGCGCTTGTGGGATGATTAACCTTGCTATTTATGATGTATACACAATATAAAGATATATAAATATAAATAAATTAATTAATATATCGGTATTTTAGTGTGCTCACTATGAAAGGTGGCGCACTAATAGCTGCTGCTTAAAAACAAAAACCATATAACGATACAATAAAAAATGAGAAGTTCACAGAAAACCCATAGGATATTGTAGCAGCGCTTCGTTACTAGATATTAAAATCCAATAAGAATAGTGAGTAAGGTATAAATAAATGAATAAAAATTTAATAAAAGTGGTTCACACCCTTAGGTGAATCAATCTATAAACAAATAAAAATCATTTACACCCGTAGGCAGATCAATATTGTTATTGATAGGACAAGTTTGCGAATAAATAGATAAATAAATAAATAAATAAATATAAGTATAAATATCCGCAATAGTTAGCTATATCAGCGTCAATAGTTCATATGTGAGTGAAGCAAAGTCCAGTGGTATCCCGATAAAACAATGGGGCTTGCAGATAAACACGTTTCTATATTTCTGTAGTGCGGTCTAAACTCTTGGGTTCTTCCACCAATGCACTCCACCTCGTGAAAGGAAAACGGGTTCCCCTATGGGGATGCACTCACCAGAGCCAAATCAAATACAGGCATGTAATCTCCCAACGAGAATCTGCTACCTCCTTTCTCCAATCACCTCCACAGCCTCTGGTTAACAGCTCACCAATATCAGCCAGGACATATATGGAAAGAATTGGGACCACATAGGGTAATATTGCTTTAAACACTTTTATTTATCCCCAAGGAAAATATCCCTTTAAAATTCAAACGTACCAAAAGAGAGAATTAAAACAGCATGAAAAGATATAAGTGGATGCTCTACTATGCCTGGTATCCCTTTCCGGTGTAGCGACGCTGGTTTCCGCTCGGCCGAGCGGTGAAAATAGTGTGTAGAAAGCTTTCCGGTCCGTGGAACGCAGGTTTGGAGCGCAAAACGTCACTTCCTGGTTGCCTGGTCTACGTCCCTGACGCGCGTTTCGTCATATCCGACTTCGTCACGAGGGCGCCTTTTGATCTGGCGCTCCCTACCTATAATAAATCTTTTCATATTGGTAAGTTTGGTAAACTTCAGGCTATGTTAGCCACGCATGGAAATCAACTCAGTTTGATAACCATTTTAATTTATACTTAAGTTACCTCTATTTCCCACCAGGTTCCCTTTAGGCCCTCGACAGTCCCCTACAATAGGTTTATGCACATGACCTATACTGCGATACTCACCTGGTACTGTCATTGGCTTTGCGGTACGTATCGCCATTTCCTGCTGGGATCTGGGAGGGACCCGATCTGTATGTGATGTGGGGGCATGCATTTAGCCTTGAACTGACATGTATGATGAACGCTATTTGGCCACAATGATATGTTTTTTGATTATGTATAACTATCTTTTTTCTCTGTATTTCATTAGACCCATCTTTGCGGGTACAAAATGACAAAGTGACCCTGAAGAAGCCATTGTTTGGCGAAACATGTCGGTCAACCTCATATAACAGCCTCAAATGTACCCATGATCTATACAGTTGTATAGACCTTTTTAATCTATTCTCTAGTAATTTTTTTGTATATGTATGGTCCCTCGGTCGCCTTTGGGGCCTCATTTCCCACCCCCAAGTGGGCCCCATTTCGATTGACGGATTAATTTTATCCATATGCACCTTTTTCTTTATTGTATGTCCTAAATAACTATTTCTCTAATAAATTGTCTAAAAAATTATTTTACAAAAAGTCACGAGTGTTTCAATTTTTATCTAGTACCCCTATAATCCCCTGCTTCTATCCCTGTTCACCCATTTGCCTTGGGTATTGCAGAGTATTGCTGGGTATCGCAAGAATATCGCAGGGTATCGCAGAATATCGCAGGGTATCGCAGGGTATCGCAGGGTATCACAAAGTATTGTTGGGTATCGCAGAGTATTGTTGTGTATCGCAGAGTATTGTTGGGTATCGCAGAGTATAGCCGGGTATTGCAGAGTATTGCAGAGTATTGCAGGGTATTGCAGAGTATTGCAGGGTATTGCAGAGTATTGCAGAGTATTGCAGGGTATTGCAGGGTATTGCAGAGTATTGCAGGGTATTGCAGAGTATTGTTGTGTACTGCTGGGTATCCATCCATCCATGCTCAGCCATCACTCCATACCCTGCAATACCCAGCAATACACTGCAGGCTATTGCTGTGTATTGCAGGGTATGTAGGGATGGCTGAGCATGGATGGATGGATCGGTGGTGACTGCAGAGCAGGCTGTGGGCACTACAGATCCCGCCCACAGCACTGCTGCCACCGATCCCTCCCCCTCTCCTCTCACACTGTACCGATCGGTACAGAAAGAGGAGGAGAGAAGAACCGGCGTCATCAAATGACGCCGGTTTGCTTACATGTGATCACTCCGTCATTTGACGGAGCGATCACGTGGTAAACTGCCACGATGAGCGGCCGTTTACTGTGATCCATGATCCGCCGGGTCCCCTTATACCGATACCCATTTACATAGGGGGCGGAATCTGGGGGTCCCCTTGTTAAAGGGGGCTTCCAGATTTTGATAAGCCCCCCTGTCCGCAGACCCTCACAACCCCCGGAAAGGGAGACCCCTCAACACCCTCCCCATGTTGAGGGCATGTGGTGCTCTCTCGCCCCCCCCCTTTCCTGGGGCCTGCTCAGATAAGGATCTGGTATGGATTTTGGGGAGGGCCCCCACAACATTTTTTTTTTAATTTTGGCTTGAGATTCCCCTTAAAATCCATACTAGACCTGAAGGGCCTGGTATTGATTTTGGGGGGACCCCCACTCCATTTTTAAAAACAAATTGATGCAGGGTTCCCCTTAATATCCATACCAGATCTGAAGGGTATGGTATGGATTCTGAGGGGACCCCCTAAGCAATTTTTTTTTCATTTTGGTGCGGGGTTCCCCTTAATATTCATACCAGAAATGTAATTTTACTGTGGTACTGTTCTAAACATGGGAAAGACGCGCTACTTTGCAGGCATAATAAGGACACCCCCAGGCATGATATTTAAATGAATATTTAGTTTTTATTGTTTCACTTTAAGCATTATTAAAATCACTGCCCCTGAAGAAACGTCCGTTTTCAAAACTTTTTTTACATTGCTACATGTCCCTTTGGACAGGACCCAGGTCCCCAAACACTTTTTATGGCAACAACATGCATATAAGCATTTAAAATTAGCACTTTTGATTTTTCATGTTCGTGTCCCATAGACGTTAACGGTGTTCGCGTGTTTGCACACATTTTTTTGCCTGTTCGCATGTTCTGGTGCGAACCGAACAGGTTGGGTGTTCGGCTCAGCCCTAGGGAATACAGGTCACAGAATTCAAGGAAGTAAATGTGTGGGGATCTTCACAAAGTATGTTTAAAAACTTCAACATCGTTAAAATATATAGAAGTAGGCTGGAAATAACTGAAATACAATGTGGAAATTAATAAATCAATTTATATTTTGACTATAGCTATGCTTTAATTTTGAATGTTTCCTATATGATTTTATATATATATATATATATATATATATATATATATATATATATATATATATATATATATATATATATATATATATATATATATATATATATTGTGGTTTTGAAATAATGACATGAGTTTACAGCCTATTAGAATATGTCTGTATGTCATTTGATATGTTAATGTGTGCTCATTCATGTACATTGAATTTGTTCCATTAGTGCCATTGTGTTGCATTAGTGCTCCTTTGATCCTACAGAGATAATTCAGTATGGAAGTCATTAGTAGCTTTCTGGTAATTTTAAGTAATTCATAGCTGATCTGGAGTATTATTTCACAAAATTTGAATATGTAAGTGAACTAACGGGCCTTTTTATTTTCCTGCCTGGAGTTGCTCTTTATAGGGTCAATGTTTTCAAGACTAGTATTTCAGTTTTGGCAGATGCTTAATCACATACAAGATCTGTATATCATTTTAGGGACTGTGGTAGTCTTTAGGGGTGGCCATACATTGATTGAAATTCCCCTGATTCAGCAGGGACTGGATGAATTTCGATCCAATTTCTACCAATTGACTTCTGTACAACCAGCCTTTCGAGTTTTTCCTGAATGATCAGTGTGGCCTGCTATAGCTGGTAGACACTGATCAGTGTATTCCGATGGCGGGGAAACCTCCTCATTGCCAGAACACAATAGCACAGCGGGAGTGATTCCCCCATCCACCTTAAATGTGTGGAAGGGGGAATCGGGTCATTTTTTGTTTTCGGGAAAACAAAATGATTAATAAATGGCCAGCTTAAGTATAATTTATAGGGGAAGCAGTAGAAGGGTCCAGTAGAAGACATGCAAACTTTAACTTAAGGTCAAACACAATTAACTGACCATTCATGCTAGGGTCAGATTTCTGTGGGTTAAATAAAGTGCCCCATCTATACATAGAGCATTTAATGCTAGATAATGTCCAGCATGTGTCATTGACTAACAGTTCCTATCTGGTTAATGTCTAACTGATTAGGTATCTTTAGCCACCACCCTGACATATACTATTATTACCTACCCAGTATGCAGATGCTTTCCTGGCATTTAGCCTGACGAGAGGCACTTTGTTAAATATCCAATAGCACAAAAGCATATTTCTTTAAATTTCCCTGCATAAGATTGGATGTTTGACGCATGAACAAGTTCCCTTCACACTTTATTAAATGAGTGCAACAGATCTCCAAATCTCCTGTTTTTGGTAATGTGGGCTTCTGAGAACCCCCCGATTGTGACACAGGAAATTAATTCCCAAACACACCCACTGCAGGTTTCTTGCTGTCTCTCAACCTACAGAGAGGCTGAGAGAGGAAGTTGCACAACAGGGGGTTTAAAATAAGAAACACATTCTCAATGAAATGTTGGTTCTTTAGCCACTTCAATACCGAGCACTTTCACCCCCTTCCTGCCCAGGCCAATTCTCAGCTTTCAGTGCTGTGGCACTTTGAATGAAAATTGCGCAGGTCACGCAACACTGTACCCAAATTACATGTTTATAACTTTTTCAAACAAATAGAGCTTACTTTTGGTGGTATTTAAAGGAGTTGTAAAGGCAGAAGGTTTTTTTGTATCTTAATACATTCTATGCATTAAGATAAAAAACCTTCTGTGTGTGGCAGCTCCCCCTGCACCCCTCTAATCACCCCCCTAATTACCTACCTAACCCCATCTCTCGCCTCTCTCTAGCTGTCCCAGACACTCCTCCTGATTAGCTGAGACAAAGCAGTGGCGCCATTGGCTCCCATGGCTGTCAATCAATCAAAATCAGTCAGCCAATTAAGGTAGAGAAGGGGAGGAGCCAGGTCGAGGGTCCGTGTCTGAATGGATACACGGAGCTCTGACTCGGCTCGGGTGCCCCCATAGCAAGCTGCTGGCTGAGGAGGCACTCACCAGAGGGAGGGACCAGGAGAGCAGAAGAGGGACCCCAGAAGAGGAGGATGCGGGCTGTTCTGTGCAAATCCAACTGCACACAGGAGAGAAGTATAATATGTTTGTAATTAGAAAAAAAAAAAAAGCGAGCCTTTACAATCAAAATTAAAGCAGTTGTAAACCCTGCTTTGTTATTTTTACCTACAGGTAAGCCCATAATAAAGCTTACCTGTAGGTAAAATGAATATCTCCTAAACATGCACCGTTTAGTGGATATTCACCCTGCATGCAGCCGCTGACATCAGCGCTCTAAAGGTCTGGCATACTGTGCCGGACCTTCAGAGATTCTTCCCGGAACCAAGGGCTCCCACATGCAGGAATGGCGTCATCACGGCTCCAGCCACTCACAGCGCTGGAGCCCGCGATCCCGAAAGTAAAGACAGGAGAAGATGTCAGTCCCTCTCAAAGGTGAGCAGGCGCCACTAGAAGGGCTTTGTTCTATGGTGAGTATTTTTTCTTTTTTATTAACTTTTTTTCTTTTTTTACATACTGTGACAAGAGCAATACAGTGTTACTAGTATAGTAACACTGTACTAAATATAGACCCTAACAAACCAAATATAAGGACTATAATGGTACCAGATTTTTGTAAAAATTATAATAATTATAAAATTATAAGCTGCACATAAAACATAATTAAAACCAACTAGTACTCGTTAAATACAGTGAGTTGCTGTAATTTTGACATAGTTTGAGTTTTGCAGGAGATAACCCAATTCTTCAGGAAAAGTTTCAGCAAGATCAACAAAATAGAAACACATTGAATGGTACTCCTACTCGTGGTCATTCTCACTCAAATAATGCCACAGATTGTCCTCCTCGTTTTCCAAGATAGTAGTTTTTTTTCAGTGTTTCTATTTTGATGTTTTTGACTATTAACCGTTAGTGTTCTTGCTAAAACTTTTCCTGAAGAAGCGGTTTATCTCATGCGAAAATCAAATTACGTTGAAAACTCACTGTGCCCCACCATAGGAGAGAAACCACAAACCTGTATTGAAGGAGTACTAGATGGTTTTGGTTATGTTTTATGTGCAGCTTTTGTGTGTTTTGTATGACTTTTGATATGTATACATGTGCAATTTTTATTATACAATAAATATTTTTTGATACTTTTTTACAAAAACTGGGTACCATTATAGTCCTTATATTTAGTTTGTTAGGGTCCATATTTTGTATATTATTGACTAGGATGAGGTACCAGACCTATTTGGTCTACCAAATGAGGGTCTCTCATTGAGGCCTTTCTCCCAATTTCCTATTTTCATAACACTGTACTACTCTACAGTTTTAACCCCTGGAGAGCTGTACGTTCTATTCGCTCCTTTTTTTGACTTTTCCAGAAATGATAGATGCTGTATCTTTATGATGACCTAACATCGGATGGTAAGTAATTTGACTGTTTTCATGCTCTGATCAATCATTGCTGTGTAAGTGCAATTTATTTTTCCAATTTAAGGGTGTTTTATCTCTACAATCCAGTGTGCTCTGTTTTGTTTCACTTTACACCTAGTTATTTATAGACATGTGCATTCGTTTTCGTCCGAATGCATTTTCGTCCGAATTTCGGGTATTTTTGTTATCGTTTTAACAAAGGATAATGCATGTGTAGAATCCGATAACCGAAAGATCCGACATAAACAAATGCTTTATTTTAGTTTTTGTTGTGACAACAGTTCCATATAGAAAGGAGATTCAACATGACGCTGACAAAAGCGATCTGTGTCCATTGAACCTGTGGTCGAATGTGCCTAACCTTAGCTCTATTAGTTCAAGATTATTCTACATAGAGAGAAAAGATTCGACATAGAGAGAAACGATTCTACATTATAGAGACAATAGCAAAAAAGGTCAAATGTGCCTAACCTAACTCTATTAGTCCAAGATTATTCGACATAGAGAGAAAAGATTCGACATAAAGATTGGACGAAGCAGTCGGTGCGAGCGGACATTTATGGTCAAATGTTCTGCCCATAGGCTATAGAAGAATTCTAATGTTGGTTGACTAGTAATAATAATTAATAAATATAATTATTACTAGTTTCATACAACATTAGAATTCTACTATCGCTTGTAATGGAACATTTGACAGGAAATGTACGATTGCAGCGTCATACAGTTTAGCTGCTCCATCGAATCTTCTTAGAACATTCGACAGACACCATAAGCCTTCAATGACAGATTCAACCTTAACTATTTTTGATTTTTGGACGAATGCATTTTTTAACTAAACAAAATAAATAAAAACTAATTTCGTTTTTCGGAGTAACTAAATAAATGTATTTTTTCGGACGAAAACGAAATTCCGAAACAAAATATATGTCTAGTTATTTATGCCTTTGAATATATGGGGTGCTTACAAGAAAGAGCAGATTGCTTTGGTATCAGTGTTCAACTGTAAGTCTGGTAACTTGCTGCACATTTTCACTAGCAAAGTTTACACTTGCAGAGAATTTGAAGCACAATTTCAAATTTTGTAAAATGTGTAAAATTTGTAGCAAATTTTTGTGGCAAGTCTCTAGCAGGAGTAAAGTTGCAGTGATGAGTCTACAGTAAGAGCTCTGTAAGTCTACAGCATGAAAATTAAGCCACAGTGACCCCTGTGGTGGGATGACTATTGCACAGCGTAACTGAACCAGAACTTGCAGCAGACTTGAAGAATGTTTGCAAAAAAAGTTGATCTGGAGTCATGCAATGCGGACTTCCTGCAATTGTGCAACAAACTTGTGAAGCCTGGCAAATATAGCAAAAGCTTGGCAAGTCATTTTCAAACTTGCAGCACAATTGTTTGCTATCTGGGAATGTATCCCAGGATTGGATGACCATGTACCTTACCGCCCCTGGGAGGCCTGCCGCTCTATGTTGGCTATGTGCAAATCCTGCTGCACCCTGCAAGGCAGCAGTTAATAAATATCTAAGCAGGTAAAAGTTCTCACATAGAAAAGTATTCTTCTTTGCTGAAACACACAGCAAACCACAAGGACATCAACCTCTTCCCATTTAATCCATTATTAACCCCCCATCTGCAATTTGTACTGTGAATAATGGCACATTCACACCAACAAGTGCACAAGCAATCCTATCTGGGAGAGAAGCGAGGGAAATGACGAAGATCTATTCACCTTCCGTTGGGATCAGGGAAGTGATTTCAAGGACAATGATTACAAATGATACATTCTTCAGTTAAGTGTTGTTCGGTCGGTCAGTACAGCCAATTGCAATCCTCCCTGAACAAGCATACATCCCGTCTTCTGTCAAATCCCTGTATTTATACACAGAACAGGTGCATAATATGCAACTGCAGAGCAAACTTCCCCCCAAAGCAATCACACACCGTATTGCCAAACCTTCTATAGAAAACCAGTACAAAGCCTGGCAGTGGTCCCAGATCCTTTACATCATTGGTAAAGCAAGTTATACATCAACTAAAGATACACAAGCTCAAATTAGCTACAGCGCTCTGCAAATTTATGCCATCACCTACGCTACGCTGAACAGCTCAGGCGGCCAAGATGTAAACTTTTCTGGCCGGGCAACAATATAGACAAGACAATGGGGTCATTGGGAGGTGAAAGGAAACTTAATTATCATGTCCTTGTTTTGTCAAAAGGTTTGTTAAGTTTACCAAGTACTTATTCCAAAACAAAATGGCTGATTGTAGATAGAGCGCAGTAATGTTCCTGGAACCTGCAGATACTCAATCTTTTCCTATCTGCTTACCTCTACTATGTATATTTCTCATATATAGACATTTCCATTTCCTTGTCTTGTCATGGGTAATTGTTGGACTTACTTATAGCAACTTAGATTAAAGCATATGTTACCCCAACATTTTATATTCCTGATGTGTGCCTGTTGTACCATGTACTTGTGTTAAAAAGTATCTTGTTCTCGTTGTAGTTCTTTCTTTGCGTAGTGTTCTTGCCAGTCCCTCTGCTTTGCTTTTTCAAACTGACCTCACTAGGCATGAGATCACATCTATCCCAGTGTGGTCAGTTCTCTGGCTGTACTGGGAGAACAGCCTTCTTATCCTCCAATGTTTAGACTTGTGCTGACATGCCCCCTGCACAGCCATACACTGGGAACATCAGCGTACTGCTGTTTCTCCACCCCCAGCTCTCTAAGAGCCTTATACAGCTGAGAACAGAGATTATGTAAACAAAAGGTGAGGATTCCACCACATTGGGGTTTTTAGGCAGCGTGCAATAAAAGCAGCACTCTCTTTACCCTCGGGTATGTGTCTTTTCTCTGTCGCATGTAAACAAAAGGTATTTTTTTTTATATCTATACACAAACATTTTGCCTTTCATTTTACATTGAATGGATTATTTTAAAAGGTTAGGGTTCACATATACTTTAAAACGGAGCCTTAGGGAGATATAAAAGACACAAATAAATGCAGCTCTACATTCATTAATCATTAAAGAGGAGTTCCAGTCTATATAAATAAATAAAAAGGCAGCAGCTACAAATAATGCAGCTGCTGACTTTTAATATAAGGACACTTACCTGTCCAGGGATCCCGCAATGTCAGCACCCTTAGCTGATTCGTCAATCGGCTTTGGGTGCAGGCGCCGGCATCTGTAGTAAGGGAAACAGGAAGCGACATAGCATGTTTCCTGCTGGGCATGCGCGAGTTGCGCTGCGCTTTCTGGATAGTTCTAACATCTCCTGGGACCTCTGTGTGTCCCAGAAGTCAGAGGGGGGAAGGAGGAGGGGCCGGAAATGATGTTGACTGATGTGCGATGATCTTACTAGGAAGTGGGTACCTGTCAAAACCAGGAACCCCCCAAAAAGTGCCAAATGTGGCAGTGGGAGGGGGAGGGGAGGTTGCGAACAAGCGGTGTTTCCTCTTTTAGGTGGAACTTCGCTTAAATTGTATTTTTTTTCTCAATACAAGCTCCCGAATTTGACCTGGCATCACCCTCTTGCAGTCCCTGTACAGTAGAGCTAGAGTGTAGGAGGAAGAAACAGCACAATAAGCCAATCAGTTCATGTGCTGGCAAGAAGCATCCTGAAAGGTGGGAGCAGTGTGACAGGAGATGATATGAATTGACAGCATAGGGAATACATGGGATATCTGGGATTCTGATCACCTGTTTAAAGAGACTTGCGGTGTTGTATAGTGATTGTCTCCATTGCGTTGTTACATTTAAAAGCTTTATTCATTTTGTAATCTGTTGGCAATATGTGGATCTCTTCTGCTGCTACTGCATCCACAGTATTAGAGTCTGCTGCGTGGAGTGTCTCCTTGCCAAAATTGGCTCCCACACCCACCACAAGGTGGATTAAGTGTTTAAGCCTGCGACCCTGTCCTATGGGTCATCCTTTGGATCCACAGGTTTCATGCCCCCTATCACTTCTGAAGAAGCAGATATACCTGCAAAACATGTTAACAGTCGTCTGTATGTATGTTCTCATATAGCTTATCTATATTCCATAAGGTACATACTATCCAGCAAGGGAACTGCATCACAACCATCACAACCAAAGGGGCGCAACATTCATTCGTCCTAAACCCAGAAGCAGGCAGGGACATACCGGTACGTTGCTGTGTCTGCACGAGATGCATGTCTGCAGTACATTGTCAGCGGGCGGTCCAGAAGTTTAAAGAAGGATGCTTAAAGAAAATGTATATTGTGTGTATTTTTAGTTATTGTAAAGTGTATCAAACTCCCCAGCTTTTTATTAGTTTTGTATAAAGCAGGGAAACATTAGAACACCCTTTTAAGCTGTGTCCCCAATGCAGAGTTGAAACCTCTATACACGTTTTCAGGGCTTTTTCGAGTGATTAAATTGAATTCTGCACCTGAATCCACATCCTGACCCACAGTTTTCTTATACCTACATCCTTATTTGGAGATTATTACGGGGATTTCAATTCACCGTCCTTTGGATGTAGCTATGTATTTTGATACAATGTAATGTGGTGTCAGAGGTTGTGTGCGGGGTTTACAATTACTAGCTTCATTGATTTTTATATGTATCTATATGCAAATTATGTTTTTTACCTATGTACTAAATAAACAAATCAAATTACTTTTATATGGTTTACCAGTGTGCCTTTAAGCTCCAATCGTTTAGTTTCTATTTTTTTCTATGTCCATTACCAGGACGTTGGCACACTATTACTCGTGTGCTCACAGTGTCACCCTGCGAAAGTACACATTACATCCAAAATCCTTTTCAGAATAGGGGGATGTCTCTTTGCAAGGTGTGGGGAAGTCACTTTGCTGGACTTGGCAGCCTCTTGGTTAGACTGGGCAGTCTCTTTGCTGGACTGGGCTGTCCCTTTGCTCGACTGTGCAGTCTCTTTCCTGGAAGAGGCTGTCTCTTTGCTGAACAGGGCTGTCTCTTTGCTGGATCAGGCTATCTGTTTTCTGGATGGGGAAGTCTATTTGTTGGATTTGGGCATGTATCTTTGCTGGATATGGGCCTGTCTCTTGCTGGAAATGGACCTGTCTCTTGCTGGATATAGGCTTGTCTGTCTCTTTGCTGGATATGGACTTGTCTCTTTGCTGGATATGGGGATGTCTTTTTGCTGAATATGGACTTGTCTCTTTGCTGGATATGGGGATGTCTCCTGTTGGATATGGGCCTGTCACTTTGCTGAATATAGACCTGTCTCTTTGCTTAATATGGGTCTGTCTCTTGCTGGATATGAGCTTATCTCTTTGCTGGACTGGGCTGGATTGGGCTATCTTTTTGCTGGATGGGGATGTTTTTTTCTGAATATGGGCCGGTCTCTTTGCTGGATATGGGGAGGTCTCTTTCAGGATATGTGTCTGTCTGTCTGTTTGCTAGATATGGGGATATGTTTTTGCTGGATACGAGCCTGTCTCTTGCTGGATATGGGCCTCTTTTTGGATATAGGGCTGCCTCTATGCTGGATATGGGCCTAGTAAAATCGTCTGGAAGTATCTCTGAACCCTTGGGTAAATTCTGAATATCTCTAAAGGAGGTGGTGCTATCAGGGGGTGAGTTCCTGCACCTTTTTTTTCT
Source organism: Lithobates sylvaticus (assembly GCA_028564925.1). Taxonomy (NCBI): domain Eukaryota; kingdom Metazoa; phylum Chordata; class Amphibia; order Anura; family Ranidae; genus Lithobates; species Lithobates sylvaticus. Next base: position 211,611,141 of record CM053029.1, on the reverse strand, counting down.
GAGAATCTTCTTATTACCATTGTCTCTGGAACAGAAAGTGATGGTTAAATCAAAAGTTTTACGGATTATAATATAACTTATAGAAAGATTATCTTCTTATAGGGATACCTGTTCTGGTGACAGTTGTCTAAGAAGGGATCGCCCCTCAAATTTACATTTTCACTATTTCACTTCCTATTGTGTCTCTGAAACAAGAAGTGAAAGGAAACTTGTCCAATGAAACACAGACAACAACAAAAATATTATTTAACCAATTCTCTACACTATCAAAATGAAAAAGTTTGGGCTTTGTTTGTGTTCCGATCCATGCACCTGACCCGTAGAGAAATACACCCCGGATATGCTCAGAGATCAGTGTAGGTTAATGCATCCAGCCACCTGTCAGAGGCCAATTCAGCTGGTGTGAGTGAAGAAGGCAAGGCGGAGTAGTTGTTTAATGCCCCGTACACACGAGCGGAAATTCCCCCAGTAAAAATCTGATGAGAGCTTTTGGTCCAAAAATGCGACCATGTGTAAGCTCCATCGGACTTTTGCTGGCGGAATTCCAGCCAGCAAAAGATTGAGAGCATGTTCTCAATTTTTTCGGTCGGAAAAAGTTTCGATCGCCTGTACTAATTCCAATGCACAAAATTCCTAAGCATGCTCGGAAACAATTCGACACATGCTCGGAAGCATTGAACTTAATTTTTTCGGCTCGTCGTAGTGTTGTACGTCACTGCATTCTTGATGGTCGAAAGTGTGACCGTGTGTATGCAAGCCAAGCTTGAGCGGAATTCCGTCGGAAAAACCATCCAAGATTTTTCCGACAGAAAATCCACTCGTGTGTACGGGGCATTAGTGCTTCCATCCTCTAGTGACCAACATACAAATCTTTCCATTTAAAAAAAAAAACGAATGTAGGGCAAACATAATAATCTGAAAGTCCCACGTAACAGTTTAAGGCAAATAATGTAATAATTCTAAACTTGTGCTCACTGAAAATACCCTACAGTATTTTCCCATTCAAGGTAATGACTGCACAGAAATAAAGCTCCCCCCCCCCCCCCTGTTTTTTTGGCACATACCCATAGTTCCTAATGCTAGACGAACAGATTGACAGAATTAACATTTGCAAATTCTAAAAGCAGCCTTAACAGACTGTTCACACCTGGCTGCTGCCGGTAACAAGACACAAGACCGAGTTTCACAGCCGTATGCAATGTCTGCGGCTAGCAGGTCTTTCTATTCAATGGCAGGGTTCATTAACCATAGTGCTGCTACTAACGACAGCTTAAGCAGTGACTGCGTTCCTAATGAGTGCGACTATCTCCTTTTCTGACTTTGGTTTGTGAGACTTCTGTCTGTGAAAATGTTACGCTTAAACGAAAAAAAAAAAAAAAAAATGGAAAAGGCAAGTGAAATTAATCAAAGAGAAGTTTAATTTCAGCATGCTGAGCAATGATGACAGCAAAGGATTGGATGAAGCTTTAGGAAGTTCACAAGATATTATATAGAGCAGAGAGAGAGAGGAAGTTTAGTCACAATGCACCAAAATCTTTAATATTGTAAAATGATTTGTTGTTTAAGACTGATTGGCAGGGAAGAATCTATGTTTTTGCATAAAAGCTTTTGACACAATGACTTTATCTTTGCTCTTGCATGCATACTTGGACATATGACTAATTCTCTGTCATTCTACTTTGCCCCATTGTGCCATCTTGTCAAATTCACATTTTAAACAAAGTGGATGAGTCACTTTTTTTTTTTTTTTTTACGCATGTGACGTTTGAGGTTTTCTTAAAAATGTATTTATTTTTTCTTAAAGCAGCTTTTCCTAGTGCTAGGATCTCAATACTGGATCATTATGGTGCAGGACCTAAATGCCTTTGATGCAGAGCCTCCCAGTGCAGGAGTAGAACAGAGCTTAAAGCAAACCTTCGCCCTCTTCCGCTACTTCCCTCCACTCCACCCCTCCTTCCATCCTCTGTACATAATGCACTGTTCTTCTTTCTTTTCTGTGTTTGTTTTTTTTTACCTTTTTTTTTGTTAAAAAAGTCCAGCCCCGCCTCCCTATGTAAGTAAGTCGCCTTAGGCGATTGACGTGCACACTGCCCGCTGTTCCTCCTGGGATATGCACGTATACCAGGAGGCATAGCCTTCCATTCAGAAAAACATGAGGGGCAGGCCTAGCGGCACGTCATCAGGAGGCCCACCCCCTGAACCACAAAGAGCTGGAAGGCCTCTTGATGATGTCAGAAAGTACATGGCAGCGCGGGACAGAGCTGTGGCCAAGCATGAGAGGATCTCAGCAGGACACTGCTGGATTCACTGGATGGGTGAGTATCTGAACTCTGCAGATTACACCTTAAGGTAAGGGGGGTGAAATAAAAAAAAGGGGGGTAGCGGGTGCACATCCTCTTTAAAGTGTATCTAAATCCAATATAAAATGTAGAAGTGCATTCCCTTGGTGGGAAAGAGAACCCCCCAGCACTGGGGAAGGCTGACATTACTCCAGGATGGATCCATGGCTGTAGTGAAGGTTTGGAAATAACGTTAGGTGCCAGTCACTTTTTGTTTTTTCAAGGATATTTTATTCACCACAGGCTCGTGGGGAGAGAGGGTTAGGGCTTCAGATACCTCCAGAGTTCAGCTACATATTTTGCAGACTCCGATCCCACTCCTGCTCTGTCAGTGCATAAAGAGAACGTGGACCGCAATGTATTGCAAAAATAAGGTTCATCAGGCAAACACTAGCAACAATGTATTCAGAACATTTTAGCAAGTCAGTGGGTACCTCCATGCATCCTATTCAAACCTACAGTACCAGGATCCTCTGAGAGCCAGACCTATCCCGCCTCCAACTAGACATTTTCCCCAACTCTCCACCTTGGGTACTGTGGCCTCCTTGACCAGACAGGACAACTTCAGGATGTTGTGCTATACCTAAACAGGCTTCCGACCTAGCCAGTACATAATACTACATAGACTTCCCCAGGCTGAGAAGACCCCTCGCTAGGTCACTCCCCTGAATATTTATATCCTCCCCCAGAATGCACCACTGGCAATAAACTTCCTAGTGGTTGGCCAGGGGGAATATAAATATTTATAACCCAGTTTTTTTTGCAGTATCCATGTCTATTGTCAACAGTGCCAGTGACACTTACTAGTAGCAGCTAGTAACAACAACACTACATTTAGGGGAAAACCAAGCGAGATTATACAATCATATACAATCTGGGCTGATTACCACTTGACTGAACTAAATTTAACTAGTCACCTAAAAATAGCGGTGTTTTACCGCCAACACTATGGGCGGCGTGGCGTGAAAGGGGTCTAAGTGTTAATGCACAGGTTAAGAGCTGCATGTGGGAAAGTTGAGAGTTAATGGCTTTATTTAGAAGTAAGGCTAACGTTAGGGTTGGAGGGTTAAGTGTTCAGGAAGAGGGTAATGTTTAGGTGCTGGGGAGGGGTAGTGTTAAAGACAAATTTTAAGGGTTAGGTTAAATAAAAACCCTGTTGCCAGACCATTCATTTAAAACAAAAGGCATATAAACAAAATTGCTTTCCAAAATAGTATATGTGCATTGAGCATACAGTATTTTATCAAAGGAAAAAAGAATTGCGCTAAACCTGTAAGCAATCAATAATTAATAATTGCATAAATTCAAAATCTATAAAAAGTCCACCAGTGCTCAAATGATAATATAGTCCATCAATGTGTGGGATGGCATCTCCAACCGCTGTCAAATGATGTGCTGAATCCACCACCAAATAGAAGAAATCACTTCTTACCAGATTACCATGATCCCCCTTTACAGAGGATCAAGGAAAGCATTCGTAGTCAAAACACAGCTTGGTGCCCCCAAGTTGACCCTGATTACAGGTGGTAAAAACTTGCAAAAAAAAAAAGCCCCAGGTATGAGTGAACATGAGTCTGCATGAGCAGACAATGTTTTTTTTGTTTACAAACTATTTTATTGGGTACAAAGGGTGGTACAAAAAGAGTGCAAAATTATGTCCGAACATTGACAGTAATAATAAGTTGTACATATGAAACATTAGGAAAAACAGACAGTTAAGTAAAATACATAGCTGTGGTACAGTATGAGCAGACAATGTGGAAAGGTTAGCAGGAACAGGAGATGGAAACGTATGAGTCTTTGCAGGGCAACCAGGTACATAGTGGCTGGCCTTTCCGCAATAGAGACATTGGGGTTTATTTACTAAAGGCAAATTCACTTTGCACTGCAAGTGCACTTGGAAGTGCAGTCGCTGTAGATCTGAGGGGGACATGCAAGGAAAATAAAAAACAGCATTTTTGCTTGTATATGATTGGGTGATAAAATCAGCAGAGCTTCCCCTCATTTCAGATCTTCCCCTCATATCTAAAGCGACTGCACTTCCAAGTGCACTTGTAGTGCAAAGTAGATTTGCCTTTAGTAAATCAACCCCATTGTCTCTAGAGACATTAGAGACATTGTTTTGCCAGTAGCGTAATCATTCTTCTGGGGATAAGGCTGGACGCATCAATCCCAGTTGCATGGGTTCAGGAACATCAGATGTAGGATTGGTAGAGCCTGAACTGGCAGGGGTCGAGTTGAAATAGGCAGAAACTGGAGCTCTTGGTGTCATTCATACGGTTCTGCTGGGTAGACCTTTCTGATCGAGGCTCACGTAGTCATCGGTAAATCTGATTTGCTAGAGAGATAAGTCTTTCCAAGGTGTTGGGTATTCCCACTCGGGCAAGTTTGTCCTTCAAGTTTTCTGAAAGGCCCATGCGAATCTGGTGTCGCAGAGCTGCATCATTCCACTGGATTTCTGCGCTCCAGCGCCTGAAGTCTGTAACATAGTCCTCAGCTGCTTTACGGCTTGCTGGAGCACATGGAGAGCAGTCTCTGCCGTAGTAGTCCATTGTGGATCATCATAAAGCTGGGACAGCTTTAAAGAAGGATGACATAGCATGCATTTGTATATTATTCTCCTCAAGCAACCGGTGGGCCCAGGTCTGGGGCTCCCCTTGAAGCAATGATTTTATAGTTCCCACCTTGGTGGATTCTAGTGAAAAAGTCTGGGGTTGCAAAGCAAAATACAGTTGGTATGCGTTGCGGAAGGCCCGAAACGGGCTTCAGTCCCCTGAGAACCTTTCAGAAGTGGGGACTCTGGGCTTAGGTGGGAGCATTACCACAGAAGGAGAGGAAACAGTCTGTGCAGGCATAGTGGAGGAAGCTGTAGCGGTACTCGCAGGAACTGCTAATGTCTGTACTCGTTCTTTCAGCTTAAGGTACCCTTCTTGTAATGACTTCACAGCTTGCGTGAGGGCTATAAGAAGTTGACAAATTCCATCCATCTGTGAGGCTCCTCCTCTAGGCTCAGTCATGGCTGTCTGATACTGTCACGTACCTCATATCAGAGCCTGATGGTAGAAGGAGACCTCTCTTACAGCCCTGGTTCAGGGACCACTGGAGTTGCAACAGTGGCCGTGAGAGCGCAGTGAGGTAGGAGTGCCTGTGAGATCAGCTGCAGCTGGCACAGTTGAGTAGTGATGGTTCACCGGAAACGGCTGGGCTGTAGGTAGAAGCTGGAGGAGGTGGGTGCAGATGTGGATCAGCGACCCCAGACATTGGCAGGTACAGGATCAGGAGCAGGCTGGAGCTGGGTGAGACAAGCCGGGTCAAAACAGGTAATCGGGTATGTCCTTTTTTTCGCACAAATAGAGCTTTTTTTTGGTGGTATTTAATCACTATTTTTTTTTCTTACTTGTTGTGCTATAAATTAAAAAAAGACCGTAAATTTTGTGAAAAAAATTTCCTTTTCTTTGTTTCTCTCATAAAATTTTGCAAATTAGTAATTTTTCTTCATAGATTTTGGCCAAAATTTATACCGCTACATAGCTTTGGTAAAAATAACCCAAATTAGTGTATATTATTTATTTGGTCTTTGTGAAAGTTAGGGCTCTTTCACACGGGGCGGATCAGTGCAGATCCGCCCCGTGGATAGCCGCTTGCTCAGCGGGGATCGCCGTAGCGATCTCCGCTGAGCAGGAAGATGACAGGTCCGTCCCTGCACGGAGTGCAGGGACGGACCTGTCAGAGCGCTGCTCTCCCCTATGGGAGATCGGGTGACGACGGACCGTAGAGTCCGTCGTCACCCGATCCGCTCTGCAGACGGATGAAAAAATGGGGTTTTCCTCCGTCTGCAGAAACGGAGCATGGCGGGCACGGACGAGAGCGGGTGTCAGCGGATGCTCATCCGCTGACACCCGCCATCCCATAGGGATACCTGTATGTCCGTTTTGCATCCGAAAACGGAAGGCTGCAAAACGGACATACGGTCCGTCCGTGTGAAAGAGCCCTTATAGTCTACAAACTATGGTATCTTCAGTGCATCAGGTGTATCTCATTTCTTGAGACACTAACAAGTCAGGAAAGTACAAATACCCCCCAAATGACCTCTTTTTAGAAAGTAGACATTCCAAGGTATTAAGTAAGTAGCATAGTGAGTTTTTTTAAGTTGTCATTTTTTCCCACAATTCTTTGCAAAATGAAGATTTTTTTTTTTTTTTTTTTACAAAATTGTCATATTATCAAGTTATTTCTCTGACAGAGCATATGCATACAACAAATTACACCCCAAAATACATTCTGCTAATCTTCCCAAGTATGGCGATACCACATGTGTGAGAATTTTACACAGCCTGGCCACATACAAAGGCCCAACATTGAAGTAGCACCTTCAGGCATTCTACGACCATAAATGACACATCTCATTTTTCAACCACCTATTACATTTTTGAAGGCCCTGGAGCACCAGGACAATGGAATTTCCCACAAAATGACCCCATTTTGGAAAGCTAACACCCCAACGTATAATCTATGAGGCATAATGAGTCTTTTGAACGTTTCATTTTTTTCCAGAAGTTTGGAAAATGTGGAAAAAAAATGAAAACACATTTTTTTAACACAAAGTTGTCAATTTATAAGATATTTCTAACATATAGCATGTATATAGCAACAATTACACCCAAAACACATTCTGCTACTCATCCTGAGTATGGTTATACCACATGTGTAAGACTTTTACACAGCCTGGCCACATACAGAGGCCCAACATTGACGTAGTACCTTCAGGCGTTCTAGGAGCATAAATTACACATCTCATTTCATTCCTACCTATCACACTTTTGAAGGTCCTTGAGCGCCAGGACAGTGGAATTACTCACAAAATGACCCCATTTTGGAAAGCAAACACCCCAACGTATATTCTATGAGGCATGGGCTGCAGATAGGTACTCGGGTACTCTGATGAACTGCAGATAGGTACTCGGGTAATTTGATGAGTTGCAGATAGGTACTTGGCTACTCTGATGGGCTGGTGACATGTAATCGGGTACTCTAATGGGCTGTTGACAGGTATTTGGGTACTCTGATGGGTGGTGACAGGTACTCTGAAGGGTGGTGACAGGTACTCAGATGGACTGTGACGGGTACTCAGGTACTCGGGACTCATATGAACTGTGACAGGTACTCAGGTACTCAGATGGACTGTGAAAGGTACTCTGTACTCAGATGAACTGTGACAGGTACTCAGGTACTCAGATAGACTGTGACAGGTATTCAGGTACTCGGGTACTTAGATTAACTGTGGCAGGTACTCAGGTACTCAGATGGACTGTGACAGGTACTTAAGTACTCGGGTACTCATATGGTCTGTGACAGGTACTCAGATGGACTGTGACAGGTACTCGGGTACTCAGATGAACTGTGACAGATACTCAGGTACTCAGATGGACTGTGACAGGTACTCATGTACTCAGATGAACTGTGACAGGTACTCCGGTACTCAGATTAACTGTGACAGGGATTCGGGTACTCAGATGAACTGTGACAGGTACTCAGATACTCAGATGGACTGTGACAGGTACTTAAATACTCGGGTACTCATATGGACTGTGACAGGTACTCAGTTACTCAGATGGACTGTGACAGGTACTCAGATGGACTGTGACAGGTACTTTGGTACTCAGATGAACTATGACAGGTACTCAGATGGACTGTGACAGGTATTCTGGTACTCAGATGGACTGTGACAGGTACTCAGATGGACTGTGACAGGTACTCAGGTACTCATACGGACTGTGCTACTTGTGGTACTTTGATGGACTGTGACAGGTACTTTGATGGGTGGTGACATCTCCTCTTTATTGGGGGGGGCAATCAGTGTGATTGGTGTACACTGTAAGCTCTAACGAGATGTTACTGCAATCTCTTTCTCACACACGATTGGTGTGTGAGGAAGAGAACACATTAACATCTCGTTACCACTCATTTATTTACATTTAGTGATCACGTGGTAAACAGCCACCGGCCAATGGCTGTTTACCAGCGTTGTGATGAGCAGTGTTCCCAGAAACACGCTGCCAGCGTGGCGTGCACACGCAGCAAACTCACGATCGCGTGCATGTGCTGCCCAAAGTGGGGCGTTACCATCTGTGATCGGGCGTGATGAAGTCACGTGGTAAACAGCCATGCCCAATGGCTGTTAACCCCCCTCGGTAATGAGCGGTGTCTCCGTGACACGCTGCTGACAGTACAGGGCTGCACGCACATGATCATGCGCATGCCCTTTTTAAACGGACGGACGTCATATGACGCCCACCTGGAACAAGAGCCACGCCGCCTTGCTGTCATATGATGGGCGGCAAGCGGTTAAAGGCTCATTGGCGCCCTGCAGAGTTAATGCGCCTGTGCCTGTCACGTGTTGCCGCGTGTTGCCGTGTACATGCACATGCCACTCATAAGAACTCAGGTGCACATGTGCGAACATCCGCGCGTCTGCCTTGCTATAGGGCATCCCTGACAGTAAGTAATCAGTTGTTTCCCAGAGAGGGCAGCACAGACATGCACCAGATGTAACTACGAGGACAGCGAGGAAATGAGCCCAAAACTGTACATGCAGGGACCCCAGGTAACGGAGCAAAGGCCCCCACCATGTATTGCCAAACAGTCAGTTAGTAATCGGTCATTGGAGGCTCCTGAACGTACTGGCTGCTACTCTGTTGCCCATACTTCTGTACGGGCTTTCTGTTACAGAGCTGTAGGCAGTGTGAATGAACAACAAATTCACGTGTAAAGTCCATTGAGAACTACAAGCTGTCTGCCACGGTGGGAGATGGGACTTGTAGTTCTATTAATCACAGATTGCTTTGTATGAATGATGTGGCAGAGCTGTTTTCAAACTGTTACAGGGGCTGCAGGGAGAGGATCGCTCGCCCACTGTCAGATGTTCCCTAAGGGATTCCTGGGACAAGTCTGGAAAATGTTACATGTTACACCCTATATATGGGTGTAACGTGTACCATGCTCCAAAAGGTGAACTTAGCTTTTTGCACTTTTGTGCAAGGTTAGGGCAGGGGGGATATATGTGTTGTACTTTTTTTTCCACGTACACCACGGCAGCATGGTGGTTTGAACTGAACACATGGGACTCAAGGCAAATTGCCTTGTCTATTATTTGTGTTTACCTTCAACATATTAAGTTGGTGACAGGGTGTTAGATGTTCAGGTAAGCTTTGGAGAGGTACAATAAGGTAGAGGATAATTTTTCTTTTTTTACTATTAAGGAGAGCTGCATTTGCTCTTAGTACTGGAGACCTTGTGCCTTACACTTCTAGTGTTGTCAAGAACATTGCATTCGGTCATATTAAACCCTCATGCTTGAAATGTTAATACTCTAAACACGTTTCTGATATAAAGATGTCAGATCAGTCTACAGGGAATAATGCAACATTTTTGTGCACCAACTATGTGAAGGGTTAAAAGCACCAAGCTAATGTTAAATAGATTATATAACATCTCACTTGCCTCCTATTTTAATCCACGGTTCTTTAATCACATACGCACAGCAGATCAAAGGAGCCTCGATCAGACAGGAAAGGACAAGAGAAGGGATAAAACTCATAGAACTTTGTAGTAGTGAACATCCATGTGTGACTGGCACTGAACTCCAGGCACTGCAGGGGTTGGATTGCCATAGGATCCTGTTCTACTTCCACAGTCCTAATTCCCGGAAATACCTGCCAAACTCAGTGGGGGCTCAGATAATTCAAAAGGCTTTTTTTGTGTGTTTAATGAGATGCATGCTTTGAATAAAACCATTGTTTCCTCATATTGAAATAATCACTACACCCAAAAACTGATAATTTTGTATTTTGTAGATGCTGGAGAGGTGACGCATAACTAAACCCAAAAATAAAAATGTATTATATTGTAGTTAACGAAATTACTGGATGCGGTGGCTGCATTTGTTTTAGGGTGGCTACATTCACTCCTCCACTATATCTATGAAGGAGCAACATAGAGGGTAATGTTATATGGACTAGTAGATTTAGAGGTGTAACAAAACGTCCCACACTCCGCTTGAGTGCTTTCGTCATATACCGCTTCCTCCCAGTCTGTATATAGATGTCAGATATTTCAACCTCTGGCAACCACAAAACAAGGCAATACTCGTTTGATTGCTCACCATGAACTGTTTATTAGAACAAGAATACAGTCTTATATATAGTTGAAGAGGAGGTTCCTCCCTCCTGCTCATATTACTATAACAATACACCTGTAACCAGAAACATAATTTAACATGCGCTAATTAACTAGTATCTTAAAGCAGCCGAGGTGACTCCATGCCCACCTGGCCATTGTTGTGATTAATCAGGATTTCACTACAGGTCAGACTTGTTGTCATCGAGCTTCACACAGTAGATTATACATTATCATCATAAGTATAAACACAATAGCAGGAGCTCCAGTAGGAGTTTGCCCGTCTCCTACATTGTACAGAGGCCAATGTGATCAGCTCTTTTAATTAACATGTTGAGTTCAGAATCAAACAAACCAAGAATAGTCTTTATATATATCCTGTGAAATATTGTGGATAAATATTACTGTCCCATTTTAAGTAATCCATGTCATATTTTCTCAGTCACCCTGTGCCCCTAATGGATACAGGGTAACTTAGACATAGGAGGTGCATGGGGAGCTGAAACAAGGGTTTCCCAACCTTTCCAAGGGATTCAGGGTTCAACGGGCCCCAGGTTCCAGGGTACTTTACATCAGTAACTCATAAAATTAAGCTGAACTCCAGCTAACACATATTAGGCCTCATACTCACTGGCGCATTGCAAAATTCCTTGAAATGCTAATCCAGCTGCCAGATCTTTTCAGCATTAAATTTGTGTGTTTATGCACGCAAATCACACTTGTTTATGCACGTTTTGTACATGTTTACAAGCATTCTTTTTATCTTAAATGCTTCCATTGGTCATATACCACCCGTAAGTGAAAATATTTAGAATAATACATGCAAAATTGACAAACTCTGCACCATTTTGTTGCTCTCTGCTCCTGTTGGAGGTGTGCTAAGTGGCTGTTTGATGGTTTCCTTACAGAATATCTGATAGATCATACAAGGAGTTTAATCATTTAGGTCACCCTCCTCATGATGTTGAGGAGAAGAAAGTTCTTCGACTTCACCTGGATGTCAATCACCACATTCCATGCCCTACTCTAGAGGATGGGCCCATAATAACCCATATGGATAGGAACATGCAGAGGAGTGTTTCACCTGAAGAATGTCTCCTGGTCACACTCAGGTATGTAGTAATCATAGGTTTTAATCATGTGAATGTAAACATAACCTATGAATGTGTATTTGCTATGTTTTCTGAAGTACGATGTACAAAAAGTCATAGTAGTATATACAGTATTTAGTACAGTATATTGTAGAGTATCGACTATAGTATGCATAATGTGGGCTAACATATAGCGAGTATGGAACAGGGATGGGCAACATGTGGCACTCCATCTTTTTCAAACCTTTTGCTGCAATTTCTTTAGTTGTTGAAGGTATTCATCGCTATTCTTTTTTTACTTATTTATGGCATCTGGGCAGTGTTTCACATCCCTACATCACTATTTTCTACTGAGTGTTAGCATAGTGGGCAAGGTGACAGGAATCTGACGCTATGGGAGGAGCTGAATCAAGTCATAATTTTCAAACAGCCAAGCTCTAGTTTACAGAAGAGTTTTGGAGGAAAACGCATCTTCCAAACTGCATTGGAATCTTATGCAAAAAACATTTGAGGTGAAAATGCCACGAACTTCCGGCTCCAAGTATTTCAATTATAAAAATATTTTTCACGTTTTCTGCTATGATTGGTAGATGCTCATCTCTTTTTTGTCACAATAGATTTGGGGGCCTATGGAAGCCATGGAGATTTATGCATCTTTAGAGAGTCCATAAGAGGGCAAAGGCTGTATCAAGGACATCTGTAGATCCCTCCAAGCAGGCCTCTGTAAGGTACAACTTAGTTCAGTCTACCATATGTCATTGTGACTGATGAGGCATTTGGACTGGCAAAGAATCTAATGTGGCCCTACAGTGGTCTTAGCTACTAACATAAGATCTTTAATTACCGACTAAGCTGGACACGTTGGATGGTCAAATGCGCATTCAGAGTTTGTACTGCAAGGTGGTGAATCCCCCTTTCCTCGATTTAGTTGGGTGTTGAAAATGCTATCAAAGTGGTGCTGACTTGTTATGTCCTAAAGAATTATATTATGAAAATGGAGAGGACATCCTTAGTCGCTGTGTCCCCCAACTCTGCTCAGGATCTGCAAAACACCTCCCCTGCAGTCTCAGTCTCAGAGGCGATGCGCTGGCAGGACGTTAAAAAAAGTCCTGCAAGCTGCATATTTGGAGCGGTGAAAGAGCGGTGTAAACACCTCTCCTCCACCACTTCTGCCCATTCAAATGAATGGGCACCGCTGCTGAAGCGCATGCAAAGCGCCTGCAAATCGCTTCGGCAGCGGTGCTACATGGGACATTTAACCCCTTCATCGGCTGCTAGCGGGGGATAAAAGCAGCCCGCTAGTAACCGAATAGCGCCGCTAAAATGACGGTAAAGCACCACTAAAACTTGTAGTGTTTTACCGTCAACGCTCCGCCCGCTCCAGTGTGAAAGCAGCCTAAGTGGAGAGATAACCAGGGAGTAGATTAGGAGCTAGATAAAATGTAATTTTTCCAAAAAAATGTATAAATAAATAAACTGTTAGAAATACTTACATGGTTACATAGTTACATAGTAAGTGAGGTTTAAAAAAGACACAAGTCCAACCTATGTGTGTGATTATATGTCAGTATTACATTGTACATCCCTGTATGTTGTGGTCGTTCAGGTGCTTATCTAATCATTTTTTGAACCTATCGAACCTATTGATGCTCCCCGCTGAGACCATCGCCTGTGGAAGGGAATTCCACATCCTTGCCACTCTTACTGTTTTTGGAGTAAAAATTTTGACTGGACATACACTTTCCAGACTTACCGTATTTATCAGCGTATAACATGCACTTTTTCCCCCTGAAAGTAGGGGGCAAATCACGGGTGTGTGATAGTGTACCTCGGAGGGGAAGGAGGGGGACGAGTGCCGCTGGAATTCACTGAGCCGTCATCTCCTGTATAATCGACTCTGAAGTCACACACACAGTCCGGCATTGGACCAGTGTTCTTTCAATCACAGGATCTGGTCCAATGCCGATGGCGTAGGCAGGACAGTGTATGTGACTGCCGACCGAGAGCCGAGTAAACAGGAGATGATGGCTCAATGATTTCCTGCATGAGAAATGGTGAGGCTGCAGATGGGCATCAGGCTACATTGATGGGAGATGGGTGCAGATCAGGCTGCAGATGGGTACATATCAGGCTGCATTAGGGCTGCAGATGGGTACATATCAGGCTGCATTGAGGCTGCAGATGGGCGCATATCAGGCTTCATTGATGCTGCAGATGGGTACATATCAGGCTGCATTGAGGCTGCAGATGGGCACATATCAGACTGCATTGAGGCTGCAGATGGGCACAGATCAAGCTGCATTGAGGCTGCAGATGTGCACAGATCAGGCTGCATTGAGGCTGCAGATGGGCACAGATCAGGCTGCATTGAGGCTGCAAATGGGCACCGATCAGGTTGCATTGAGGCTTCAGATGGGCACTAATCAGGCTGCATTGATGGGCACTGACCATTATTTTTCTTCAAAGTGGTTCATTTTGAAAAAAAAAATTTTTTTCCAGAAACTTCCCTCTTAAATTGAAGGTGTGTGCTATAGATGGTGAGATGGTGAGGCTGCAGATGGGCATCAGGCTACATTGATGGGAGATGGGTGCAGATCAGGCCGCAGATGGGTACATATCAGGCTGCATTAGGGCTGCAGATGGGCGCATATCAGGCTTCATTGATGCTGCAGATGGGCACAGATCAGGCTGCATTGAGGCTGCAGATGGGCACAGATCAGGCTGCATTGAGGCTGCAGATGGGCACAGATCAGGCTGCATTGAGGCTGCAGATGGGCACAGATCAGGCTGCATTGAGGCTGCAGATGGGCACAGATCAGGCTGCATTGAGGCTGCAAATGGGCACAGATCAGGCTGCATTGAGGCTGCAGATGGGCACTAATCAGGCTGCATTGATGGGCACTGACCATTATTTTTCTTCAAAGTGGTTTATTTTGAAAAAAAGTTTTTTTTGCAGAAACTTCCCTCTTAAATTGAAGGTGTGTGTTATACGCCTGTGCGTGTTATATGCCGATAAATACGGTCTTTGTTGACAATAAATCTAATGTCTTTAATAATATGCTATTAGGTTATCTCTTAAAGAGGAGGTCCACCTGAAAAAAAAATTTAAAAGTCAGCAGCTACAAATACTGCAGCTGCTGACTTTTAATAAATAGACACTTACCCGTTCCAGGTCCCAGCGGTGTCGGCAGAAGATGACGAGCTATTGCTCATCTCTCGGCTGCCCCCGCCGCCATCCTCTGTCAGGGGATCATGAAGTGAAGCTTGCAGCTTCACTTCCCGGTTCCCTACTGCGCATGCGCGAGTCGCGATGCGCTTCTTTATTGGTCCCTGTTATGTCCTGGGAACTGTGTTTCCCAAGACACAACGGGGCATCTTTGGATATGGGCGGGCCAGCTTTGGCTAGCTAGTCCCGGAAGTGGGTGCAGATACCTGTATTATACAGGTATCTGCACCCCCCTCCCCCCTGAAAGGTGCCAATTGTGGCCCCGGAGGGGGGGAGGAATCCGATAAGCGGAAGTTCCACTTTAGGGTGGAGCTCTGCTTTAAAGCATTTCTGTAACTACAAGTAATGTGTTTCTTTTTAGGTATATGTATTCAGTTATTTGCTGGTCCCTGGAAATTGTCAATAGCTATATCTAATGTTATTTATTCAGGAGACATGCTCATTGAAAAAACATTAAAAAATAACAAGCAAGAATACTTTATTCCAAATACACAGAACAGTCCTCTGCTCCAGTCATGCACAATGAACCTAAAAGTTACATCTTGTTGTCTGAAGCTTCTGCCTCTCCCTGGCAAACAGAATTATATTAACAAGCTGCGTACACAGAGGGTGCATACCAGTATTTTGTAGAACATAATTGAAATTTTATAGTGTATGCGGATGGCGGCTCAGTATTCTATACCTATCATGGGTTTATTACACTAATCTTTTTCTTTCTTTAAAAAAGTAAAAACTATAAAACTTTTTTGGTTAATGTAAAAAAGGCTTTAAAAGCATGTGTTCTTATTTTTAAAGCAATTTCAACCAAAAAAGGTTTATATATATTGTACTGTTTATACTGTAGCAGTATATATATAATTCAAACAAGTTAAAAGCTAAGCTCCAAGTAAACAGCACAAGTTCAACAATGTGTAATGCACAGGGGTAGGGCTCTAAAGTGCACATTGTGCAGTGCTCACAGTGCCGGATTTAAATCTCAGGAGCCTATAGGCAAAGAATTCTGAAGCGCATACCCCCCTCCCACCCCCCCCCAAAAAAAGACAGCAAGTGTCAGTGTATACAATGGAGAGGGGAGGGGCCTCTGACCCGAGCAAGACTCAGAGTGTGTTTTTGCACACTCTGAGTCTTGCTCGGGTCAGAGGCCCCTCCCCTCTCCATTGTATACACTGACACTCAGGAAGTGAACTGTGCTGGCTGGGGGGACATCCTGCAGATGTCACAAGGAAGCATGTACAAGGGCTGCTGCTGGGACTTCTCATGTAAGGATTAAAGGTTTTAAACGCCCTTAAAGGAGAAGTACATTACCCTTACAACGTTTGCCTGAACATCTGTATCTAAACCACCTGGGGCTATAGAATACCCCTGAAAGGCTTTATTATATCATCTTTAAGGTGAGAGTTCTGGGAGACCAGTGATTGGATAAAACATAAGAAAACCAGGACCAAGTTTCTAGCGCTGTCTAAACATTATCCAGAAAGTGTTGACCATTTGGATGAACTGACACCACTAAAATTTATAATATATGATCCACAAGATGGGTGTGCCTGACCCCACACCACTTCACTATTAGAATTTGACGGATCAATTTGGACTCTGCTTTACTTATATACTTTTATCCTCTCTGGGACTACATGAACTAATTATATCTATTCTTATCAACCTCGCAATCACCGAATCACTTATTCACAATTGTTACTCTATGATATATATCTTTACTGTTTTTTCCTTTTTATCAATATCTATTTATTGACTTTAATTGTGTTTCACCAAGTCACGGATTTACACCACTATACATTGTGTATTGATTTATTGGTTTACTGTTTTATACATACCACTTTATACACATTGATCACTTGCAGAACTGACCCAGGCTCTGTTGCACTTGACACTTTAAATATCTGACATATCATTTGCAGTATTTATTATTAGTCACCTATACGTGCATTTTTTATATAATTTATTGTTGCACTGGACACTTTAAATATTTGACATACCATTTATAGTATTTAATATTAGTCACCTATAGTGCATTTATTCATCCTACCAATTGGCCATCAGTCACACATGAATGCTATATATACTTTAACCTATCAGTAATCACCTCTCACTAACACCAGCACCTACTACTGGTCATTATTCATATTGCACTGTATATTTATATATATATATTTATCTTTTAGCTATTATTGCGCGAAATTCTTTTATATATTTATCCTATTTGTGTATTTGTGAACACGCTACATTTTGCCGCACAGCACTATTGTTTACTAATTTTAGACTATCTGATAAACTCCAAGTAGCGCGAGGGACACATATTTACACTTTCTATTTGGGTCATCTCCAAGGTCCTCACACATGGCTCTTAACACGATAGAGCACTTAACAACTTCATTTTGAACGGTCTCAAGTTCATATTGAATCATAATTTTTTCCTTTTTGAAGGCTCCCACTACCTCCAGGTGCAGGGCATAGTGATGGAGACATGCTGTGCCCCATCCTACATCAATCTGTACCTGGGGAAGTAAGAGCGGTCTCTCCTGGGCGGTGAGGACTTCGTCAAGTACACCAGCCACATCAAAACATGGCTGAGGTACATGTCTTCATCATCTGGAAAGGTACGGAAGTTATGCTCATGGAATTTTTTGACCTTATTAACGTCAATAATTTTAATTTACAATTCACTATCACCTTTGATATGAGCACCATTACTTTTCTCAATGTTCAGGTTTTCTCCACCATCGAGGGCAAACTACGCAGCACACTGTTGAGGAAGGAAATGGGCGGGAACACTGTGCTGCATGCCGATAGTTCTTATCCCGTACCTTTAATAAATTCCATACCCTTCGGACAGTATCTGCGCCTTTGTAGAAACTGCTCTGATGAGGGCTCCTTCAGGGAAGAAGCCGGTAAATTACAGGACAGACTTTTGGAAAGGAGATACAGTCGGTCTTGCCTACCAAAGGCCTTTTACCACTTAAGGACTGAGCCTCTTTTTGAGATGTGTTGTTTACAAGTTAAAAACATTTTTGTTTGCTAGAAAATTACTTAGAACCCCAAACATTATACATTTTTTTCTAACACCCTAGAGAATAAAATGGTGGTTGTTGCAATACTTTCTGTCACACTATATTTGCACAGCAGTTTTACAAGCGCACTTTTTTTGGAAAAAATACACTTTTTTGAATTAAAACATAAGACAAGAGTATATAATTTTTTTATAAGGTGAAAGATAATGTTACGCCGAGTAAATTGATACCCAACATGTCACGCTTCAAAATTGCACCCGCTCGTGGAATGGCGACAAACTTTTACCCTTAAAAATCTCCATAGGCGTCGTTTAAAAAATTCTACAGGTTGCATGTTTTTTTTTTTTTTCCATAAAGATTTTATTGTGTATTTCAAAATAATTACAGCACAGTGTAACAACATAACAATGTAACAAAATGGGTAACAGGTTCCATTAGAGGTTTTTCAAAGCGAGAATTCACAAATTTGGAACATAGGAATAATCCAGTATATAAACAAAGTCCATACATTCTTATTTACGTCATAAGAAAGAGAAATTAGCCAATGCTCTAGGGTGTAAGTATTTCTCAGGGCATCAGGACTCCTTTCAAAAAAGAGAAAAAGGAGAGAAAAAAATAAAATAAAATTTACCAGCTATTCCATCAGTGTTTCGGAACCACCTACTAGAGCATAGGAACATTAACTCGACTTTTACCCACTTGTCTTTTTCTGTAGTCAAGGGCGTGCATCCTGGTATCAGGTATCGCTACTCTAACCAGGCACCACGTCCAGCGGTTACAAGGTTCGCATTGTAGCTAGTAAGAAGAAAAGAAATGAAGTAGGGGAAGTGGAGAGAGAGGGGTAAAGAGAGGTTGGGGGGGTGGGAAAGTATGTGGAGAGGGGGTGGAAACTCACCTGCTACCCTCTCCGTCTACCGTCCACCTGTTTTGTCCATTGGGCAGTCCGGATCCCCGGACAGAACCAGCCACAATAGCTTTGTTTTGGGTATAATGGATTTTCAAGTTTATTGCAATAGATCCTGATAGGACTGAGAGTTCTTGTATGTGAGCCATGCTTCCCAAATGACTGAGAAGTTAGTAATTTTGTCTTGTGCAGCGAGGATTAGTTCCTCCATCGTAGCTATGCGGTCTACCCTAAGGGCCCACTCTTTTAACGAAGGCGGTTGTGTGGACCTCCAATGTACCGGTATACAGAGCCTAGCAGCGTTTATTAGGTGCATAGCAATTGACTTGCGGTATTTTTTTTGTGATATCTGGGATAAGTGTAATAAGTATTGTCCTGGAGTAAATTCCAACGGAAGAGATGAAATTGCTGTAGTCACTTCATGTATTTTATGCCAGTAAGGCTGGATCAGAGGGCAGGACCACCAGACATGAAGGAGGGTACCCACCTCTGTTTTACATCTCCAACATTGGTCAGGCACTGTCGGGAAAATCCTATGGAGTACCTGTGGGGTCTTGTACCATCTTGTTTTGAGTTTATACCCATTTTCCTGTGTATGGACGTTAAGAGATCCTTTATGTATGTATAAGTGGATCCGATCCCATTCGGCCTCACTTATTTCCCTGTCTAGAGCCGATTCCCAAAACGCATGGTCTGAACTTAGGGAGGAGTATGGGTCTCCGAACATGGAGGCGTATAAGGCCGATATCACGTGACTTTGAGGTGATGAGCTTGAGCATAGAGATTCAAATACTGTGGGGGGACTCGTGAATTTGGGTATTTTAGTTGGCACGTCTAGGAAATGTTTGAGTTGTAGATAAGACCAAGAGGGGAAGGATTTGGTGTTGGACAATGCTGCTAGATCTTGTATCCTTAGAAACTTGCCTCTGCGAAAGAAGTGTTTAGCCTGTATCTGCGTGTAGGGCCATTCCTTTATCAGATAGGATTTTGGTAGACCCGGGGGGAAGTCTGGGTTGCCTCTAATGGGGGTGATCGGGCATTCTTTTGCTGACATTGCATGAGTCTTGCACGCCTTCTCACAGGCCTGAAGGGTTGCGTCTACTAAAGGGTGCGTGTGTATTTTGGGTGGTGTAGATTGCTTGGAGACCCAAGGCATCAAGCCCAGTTCTGAACCTGTCATTCGTTTTTCAAGATTCACCCAGCTTTTGCACCGGTCATGGACATTCCAGTCCACTACCCTGGTCATGTGGACTGCCCAATGATAGCGCTGTATGTCTGGGAGACCAATTCCTCCCTTCGATTTTGGTAGCACTAGCTTTGTCCAACTGATACGAGGGGGTTTTGCACCCCATAGAAAGGATCTGCACATTCTCCTATATGTTGAGAAAAAGGTGGGGGGCAAGTGTATCGGGATGGTCTGCATTTTGTATAGCAAGCGAGGCAGGACCGTCATCTTAAGGACTGCAGCCCGTCCAAACCACGAGAGAGTTGGCACATTCCACCTCAGCAAGTCCTGTTGTATATGTTTTAGTTCTGCTAGGAAGTTCGTAGCGTACAGTGTTCGTAGGTCAGTGGGTAGTTTAATGCCTAAGTAAGTGATGGCCTCTGTCTCCCATTTAAACGGGAAGTTTGCCTGGCATTGACTCACTAGGCTATTTGGTAGGGAAACGTTTAGGGCATACGATTTAGCGAGGTTGATTTTCAGATTTGAGATATGTTGGAAGGTGTCTAAGATTAGCATAAGGTTAGGCAGGGATGTCAGTGGTGAGGATAGGAAGAGCAAGATGTCGTCCGCAAAAGCCGCAATCTTGTATTCCTTTTGGTGGACCGTAATGCCTTTTATGTTTGGATTCTCCCTAATGCACCGAAGCAAGGGTTCTAAGGTCAAAATGTAGAGTATGGGTGAGAGAGGACACCCCTGCCTAGTGCCATTATAGATAGGGAAGGCGTTCGATAGGTGGCCGTTGACCCGGACTCTAGCTCCAGGATTCACATAGAGGGAGCCTATAAGTGCACGCATCCTGTTCCCTAGTCCCAGAGTATTTAGTGTTTCCTCCATGTAGTCCCAGGCCACTCTATCGAACGCCTTCTCTGCGTCCATTGCCAGAAAAAAACCCTCTTGTTGTGAGGAGGTGAGCCAGTGGTGTAGATTCAGGGCTTTGATGGTGTTGTCCCTGGCCTCTCTGCCAGGGACAAAACCCACCTGATCTAAGCCTATCCAGCTTGGTATATGGGGAGCAAGTCGGTTGGCTAAGATTTTAGAGAAGAGTTTGATATCCACGTTTAAGAGCGAAATTGGCCGATAATTGGCCACATTAGTCGGGTCTTTGTTTTCTTTGTGGATTACAGAAATGTAAGCTTCTCGTAACGTCTTTGAGGGGCAAGATGATGTGGCTAGTGTATTAAAGGCCCTAAGGAAGTGAGGGGCTAAAAGGTCCGCAAAACTTTTATAGTATAGCGCTGAAAAGCCATCTGGTCCCGGACATTTGCCAGGTTTTGTAGCTTTTAGTGCTTCTGTCCACTCTTCGGAGGTCAAAGAGGCTTCCAGCTCGTTTCTGTCAGCCTCCGAGAGGGCGTTCGGGCTATATTTGTTAAGGAAGTCCCTAATCAACCGCGCACGCGACTCCACGCTGCCAGGGTCTTGGTTCTGAGATGCACCTTTGAGATTGTAGAGTTTGCTGTAAAAACGACAAAATTGTTGTGCAATTTCCTCGCTTTTGGAGTAAATTGTTCCCGACGAGTCAGTCACATGGTGCACTGTGTGAGTCTGTGTGCGTTTCTGTGTCAGTCTGGCTAGTAGCTTACCTGGCTTATTGCCCTGTTCGTAGAACAGCTTATGCGATAGAACCAGTCCCCTGTGTGCTTTCTTGTACAGTTCCTCCACTAACTGAGCCCGCGTGTCTGCTAGTTCCTGAGCTACTTGAATAGCCTGAGAGAGTTTGTGCTGGGCTTCCAGCTTAGCTATTGTCTTAGAGAGAGAGACAATCAACGCTTGGTGTATTTTCTTTTTCCTAGCAGCTATAGCAAGTAGGTGTCCACGTATGACACACTTGTGCGCCTCCCATTGAACCATGGGAGACACCCCAGGTGTGTCATTCAGGAGAAAATAATCGGTAAGGGCCTGTCTGATAATGGCAAGGTCTCCAGGGTCCGCTAAGGTAGAGGCATCTAGTCTCCACGTCTTAGTGGACTCAACTTTTTGTGGAAATCGCAAAGTTAGGGTAATCGGGTGATGGTCGGAGAGGGCCATACTTTCAATGGTCGCGTCCGCAAGATATGTCAGGTCAGATTGGCGGATGAAGAGGTAGTCCAGCCTCGAGTACCGATTGTGGGGGGCTGAGAAAAATGTGTAGTCCCTTTCCCTAGGATTAAGAGTGCGCCAGGTATCGTGTAGAGTAAGGGATGTCAGTTGAAGTTTTACCTGTCTAAAGCCCCATACACACGCGCGGACAATCCGTGGACCAGGTCCGTCGGACCATGTCCGTCATACTTTGTCTGATGTTGGTTTTGCGTACACACGATCGGACAAAGTTGTCGGAAAATCCGATCATTCTGAACGTGGTGACGTTTGTTGCCTACGACGGGACTACGTAGAGGCTAGTAGCCAATAGCTTTGGTCTTGTAATGTGATCTGAGCATGCGTAGCACTTTGTCCGGTCGGACAAGCGTACACACGCTCGGATTTGGTGTGATCGGACCGGGTTGACGGGAAATCTTTCCAGCAGGAGATAAGACTTTGTCCGACGGACAAACCGACGAATACTGTCCGATGGTGCATACACACGGTCTGATTTTTCAACAACCTTGTCCGATCGGACCAAATTGATGAAAAAGTCCGACCGTGTGTATGGGGCTTTAGAGCTGAGAATGGAAGGGAAGAGGTTCCCGTTGAGGTATCCAATAGAGGGTCCAAGGCAATATTGAAATCGCCCCCCAGTATTAGTAGGCCCGTTTGGAAGGAGGTAAGTTTTAGGAATATTTCTTTTAGAAAGGTCACCCTCTTGGAGTTGGGACAGTATATGTTCGCTAATGTCATAGGTTTTCCCTTCCAGATGCCTTTTAAAAAGAGAAATCTGCCCTCTGGGTCCAGCATTTGGTCTGTCAATTGGAACATGAGTGACTTTGCCAGCAAGATAGAAACTCCTTTTGTTTTGGATTCTGCGCATGTCGCGTGATATGCATCGGGGTAATGTTTGTTAGACAGACGGGGGATCGACCCTGTTTTAAAATGGGTCTCTTGCAGGAAGATCACCTGTGCTCTACAGCGATGGGCCTCTGCCAAAACACTGCTACGCTTTTCCGGCACATTGAGGCCCTTGCCATTTAACGAATAAATTTTAAGAGTTAATGGAGCTGATGTTCGGACTGTGGAAGACATGGAGAAGTACTATTATCGTGCGTGGGTCGCACTTGTAGACGAAGAGGGATCGCGGTGAGGGGGGGGGGGGGTAAAGAAGGAAAGACAAGAAGTCAGGGGATAGAGAGAGAGAGAGAGGTAGAAGATATCTAAAGCAAAGTATGCGTTTCAGATCTTGTTAGTGTTGGGTAGAAGGGTTTAACCTGCGTGTGTGGTAAATCTCCACAGCACAGACAGTTTGTAGAGTATACCGGAGGTGGATTTAGGCCTGCTTGTCCACCTAAGTGTCAAGGGGTACAGGGTGGTGTGGGATGTATACCGGTGACTGTCAAAGGGGTACCTGCCTCTTTGGGGTGGGAAAGCAGTCTAGCACCAGGAGAAAAAAAAAAAAAAAAAAGAAATCTGTTTACTGAAAACTGTATATCCGCCACCTAGAGCTTCCTAGAGTGCTATGTGAATTTCCTGTGGGACAATCTCGAGTATAGGGCCTCAGCGGGTCCCCTTTAAGTGCCTCTTAAGAGAACCAGCCCTAGTATCTAGCAGTTTGCGATCTCTTTAGCCATTCGGTGTCCTGGGCTTGTTTAGGGTAGCAGCTAGTTATTCCATTGGGTTCTCTGGGACAAGAAGACAATTATGAAATAATACCAGAGATATAGAATAGATCTGAAACCTTTGAGATTGAGCTATATTTAGGATCTGTGCCCTCAGTTGTCAAGTCTCCAGCACATAGTTTGCGTGCAGATCGCATACTTAAAACGGAACGGAAAAAAACATCAGGAGAAGGAGAAAAAAGAAAAAAACACAACACATTTCTCATTACCCAAGGAGTACATCCAGCTCTATGGGAGGAGAGATGAATGCCTCTTTTGGTACCATTGCGGCCGACTGCATCTTTCAAGCAGCATTGCTATGGGCGAGAGGAATGTCTCCTTCTGTACCATTATAATTGGAGAAACATTTCAAACATCAATGGTATGAAGAACAGTATTAAGAACAAACCCAGACTCATAATTCAGACATCTTTAAGAGCGGTTAGCCTTGGTGAGGGAGGGGCAAAAAAAAAAAAAAAGAAGGGGGGAGGGGGGGGGGAGCATATAAAAAACATACATATATATATATATATATATACACACACATACATACATACACACCCCTACACACATACATATATACATATATACACACATATATATACATATACATACACATGCACACATACATTCCTTCACGGGGGGTAAAGAGGATGGGGGTCACCCAAGTAAAGCTACCATATATATAATCATTTAGTTAGCATGTGAAGAATGGCCGATGGCGCGTTATGCGGGAGTACTTGCACCTCCCCCATTGGTGACAGTATATGCGGCCCATGTGCTATGCTTCATGGTCTTGTAGGCCTGGTCATAGTGGCCTATGTGTCCTTGGGGTGGGCCCCCTTTTACCGCATGTGTAGTGTCATGATGCCGAGCGACCAGTCTGAAACCAGAGGACTCAGGTACCACATGGTAATGACCTCATAACAACAGCAAGAGGAGTGGAAACACACAAAAAAAAAAAAAATGAATAGTAAAAGGGGAGCTGTTATGTAGAAAGATACCTGAGACCCTTTTTGGATTGAAGCGTAGGTACACTGCTTGGGTAGCATACTTCATGCCAGTGGTCTGTGTTGCTCGGCGACTTGGTTCAGCATACTAGGGTAACATTATTCCCCCCTGTTTGTGGGCAAACAATCACGGGGCTTTACAGTCACATAAAGCAAGGTGCCCAGAAAGATGTCCGAACGGTCTCATCAAACCACAGCTTGCGCGGTTAGCGATCCATTTTGCGTCGTACAGACGATGGTGAAACTCGGGGGCTCTCGTCAGTTTCCATGTCTCCGCGCATCCTCGGTGGGGAGTTGGCCGATGATCTGCGTCTCCTCTGTCTGTGTCTTTGTGAGCGCGGGGTATCCTCGGGTAAAGTGGGGATCCATGGGTCAGGTTGCATGAATGCGCTGTACCAATCAGGCACCTCTGTCTGGGGGATGCCCAGGGTCTCGCAGAAGGGTTGTAGATCAGCCGGGGTTCTCAATTGCGCCGTGCGATTTCCTGTTGTCGCTTGTAGGCAAAATGGAAATTTCCATCTGTAGGGTATGCGCCTTTCACGTAAAGTCTGCAAAAGGGGGCACAGATCTCTTCTATGCTGTAGGGTGATAGTTGATAAATCTTGGAATAGTTGTATGCGTGCACCGTTGTGCTCCAAGCGCTCGTGGTTGCGGGCCAGGCGCAGTATCTCCTCTTTTTGAGTGAAGTCAACCAGGCAGCATACAGCGTCTCTTGGGGGGTCAGTATCTCTACCCCTTGGTCTGAGCGCCCTATGGCACCTTTCCATCTCTACAGGGGCGTCAGGCGGTCTCCCCAGCAGCGTATTAAAAATAGCCCACACTACTGGTTGCAATTGGGGTCCTTCCACTGATTCTGGGATGCCTCTTACCCTCAGATTGCGTCTGCGCCCCCTATTGTCCAGATCTTCCATATGCCTATGCATCTCGATCAGGTGCTGTGCATGTACACTGACCACCCTCTGAACCTGGTGTATGGCTGTCCCGTGTGTCATG
The DNA here is from genome assembly GCA_028564925.1 of Lithobates sylvaticus. Lineage (NCBI taxonomy): Eukaryota > Metazoa > Chordata > Amphibia > Anura > Ranidae > Lithobates > Lithobates sylvaticus. The sequence continues at coordinate 211,585,430 of CM053029.1, read as the reverse complement.
GCTGCCGTCTCCACATGCTCTAATCTTGTAGCAACAGCCTTTATGTCCGTCTTCAGGTCAGTTATGGCAGCAAACAGTGTGTTTTTGATGTCTGTTGCTACTTGCTGTAGGTCTGATAGGCACAGTAAAGGGGAGGTCTGTGGGTCAGAGGTACCTTGAGAAGAGGCAGACGTGTTCAGCGATTCTGCGTTGCTGGCGGGGCCCGCTGTATGCCGCTCCGAGGCCTGGGATGCGGCCTGTGTTTCCCCCTGATGCTGCGACCGGAACATCGCGGGAATGTTCCGGCTAAGCTGCGTTGACGGGTCTTGTTGTGACCGGGAGCCTGAGGCGCTTCTTCCGGTCATCACGGCGGATCTAGGGAGCGATTGTCCCGCTGATGAGAGGCAGATATGTAGCTCTAGGCGGCGGAGCTCTCAAGTCACGCTGCCATCTTCGCCCGGTGCCAGGCCACGCCCCCCAGGTTGCATGTTTTAAGTTACAGAGGAGGTCTAGGGCTAAAATTATTGCTTGCGCTCTACCGATTGTGGCGATACCTCACATGTGTGGTCTCAACACTGCTTTCATATGCGGGCGCTACTCACGTATGCGTTCGCTTCTGCACGCCCTCAGATCTCATATTTACACTAAAATGCAATACAAAAAAAGGAATTTAAAAAAATGGCCCTTTAAGAGCTATGGGTTTTGGCGTTGCTTCCATCCTGCAATGTTATGGAGATGGGTGGGGGCCATCTTCCCCTCACTCGTCTCCATGCCCAGCAAGGGTGAAGATCCGATCGCCTCTGCTGCCGACGGTTCCTGTAAGCAACAGAGGGCACTGGATCGTGGCGGGGGGGGTCCCTCTCCTGCCACAGATAAAAGTGATCTCGGGCTGATTCCGCTGCAGAGACCACTCTTATGGGAAAGCGGACCGCCGGCCTAAGAAGAGTATACCGGGGTTATGGCAGCTAGCTGCTGCCATAACAACAATATTCCTCTTCAAAAGAAGGGCGTATATCAGCGTGCGGTGGTCTGGAAGTGGTTAATAAAGAGGCCACCAAGTCCTGTAATGATCTCTTATCTAAGACTCAGACTGTAATACTACTCGACTCCTCATGTGTTTCTCTAAGCAACATCAACTAATTAGAGAGATTATTCAACATCATTGGTCAGTCTTAACCGATGACCCGAAAATTCTGAAATTTGTTTCTAATGCTCCCTCTATTACCTTTAGAAGGGCGTTGTCAATCAAAGACAGACTAGTCACTAGTGAATTCAGGGGAGAACTGATCAAAGAGCACTGTCCCGCAAGGGGTACTTTTCCTTGCGGCCACTGCCCTCAGTATCTCCTGATTAGAAAAGAAAAAGTATTTTTGCTCCCAAATGGAGAGAGTTTTTCACCTCCCCATTTTGCTGATTGTCATACTCGGGGTCTAGTCATTATGATGCTCTGCGAATGCAACGCATTTTATATAGGGTAAACTAGGCAGGAATTCAGGTGCCACATTGCTCAACATATTTATAGTATGCAAATCAGGAACCTACATTTACCCTTAAGCAATAAGCAGACACTTGGGGGGTTATTTACGAAAGGCAAATCCACTGTGCACTACAAGTGCACTGCAAGTGCACTTGGAAGTGCAGTCACTGTAAATCTGAAATGAGGGGAAGCTCTGCTGATTTTATCATCCAATCATGTGTAAGCTAAAATGCTGTTTTTAATTTTTCTTGCATGCCCCCCTTGGATCTACACCGACTGCACTTCCAACTGCACTTGTAGTGCAAAGTGGATTTGTTTTTCGTAAATAACCCCCATGGTGTCCAAACATAAATGTATCATGCCCAAAGTTTCCTTCGTCGCCCTTGACCGAATTCATATTCTGATTGGGGGGGGGGGGATTGGATTAAGTCTCTCCTTCAGCGAGAGCAACGGTGGATTTTTAGGTTGCAGGCAACAGTATACCCTGGCCTCAAGAAATACATCACCTTCGCCCCCTTTTTGAGGGGTTTCGTATCGTGCAAAACACAGTAATACTATTCTATTGTTTTTCCGGTTTATTGAGTTCTAAATATTCTAGAACCTAATTACAATTTTTATGCTTTTTCTTTTCATTTTGTGAACATAAAAGTTATCATGTGCTCATTATTATTGTTAATTCATAATCGTTGTTTAACTGTACCTATTCTCCTTTGATTTACCCTATGTATGTACAAATTTCACTTCTGTGATTTATTAATTGTGTCTTATTCTGTGTGTCGTATGTTTGCTATTTTAGGATCCAGTCACGTGGCCTCACTTGCCAGTCAAGGGTCTCACTGCAGGCAGGGGAATGGTGACATCTCCTTGCTGCTGTGTCCCTCATCTCGTCCCTTGTCTCATGTTCCCAAAGGCGGCCTTCTTTTTGTTGGCTGCTGGAGGGAGCGTATCCCTGCCGGCGGCGTCCCCTGATCTTTCCGGTTATCCCGTGACTCACCGCGCATGTGCGAGTTTCTCGGCAGAGTGCTCAGGGCGTCATGACATCACGCGTAATATGCTGTCGAAGTGAAGGCATTGGTCCGGGACGCTGGGGAGACGCTGGGGAGACCGCGTGGAGGATGCCACATTGCTTGGCCGGAGAGTTCTTTTTTTGAGGAGGGAGGGGGGTGGGGGCACCACCCGATCCTGGAAATATCAGATCTTTTACCTCATTATAAATTCACCTATATAACAGGGGCAATATAAATCAATTTCAGATTCCAGGCAGCTATTAGGCTAAACAGATCTATATTGTGTCCATGTGCCAAGTAAGTAATCTCTTGTATACCCATGAGTACTTGCTGGACCATGTCTTGGGTTTACTGTGTTGACCCTTTATTCAACTATATTTATGTACATATTATTTGGTTCATAGGTCTGCTCTACCCATTCTCATTCAAATTGTTGTTTGAGTGGTGGTTCCAAGGCCCGGTCATTCCATTGTGGTACTAATTGGAGTTCAAATTTAATTATTTAGGCAAACACTTTAAAGTTTTTATTATTATTTTTACTTCACTCCATTTCACCTTTTTATGCACCATATCCATCTCGGGCACTCTCCATGCTTTTGTCTTTATCGTCCTTTTCTTTTTTTTTGGTGCCATTTCCGCAGGCTCCATCTTCACTGTTTTTGTATCCCTTTTATTTTCTGTTCACAGCACCCTTCTATCCCATTCCCATGCACCACTTCCATGCCAGGCAAATCCCATGCTACTTTTTTCACTATCATACTTTGGTTTTTGGCCCCACTGTTTTACTTCCACTTGTTTTGGACACTTTTTCTCTTTCTCTTGGGTGTAGTTCTTTTGGCTTCTGCCCGTTTTAGTCTGTGTTTTCTGCTTTTCTCATCATTTTCTGTCCTTTGTCACCCCTGTTCACTTTTGTTCTTCTTTCCTTTATTTTGCCTGTCACTCACATCCTCCTTTTTTTTATTCTTTTTACACTTCCTCTCACCAGCACGTGTTTTCTTGCATCTTCTCTCTTTCACTTCAGCACTTGTCCACATTGGTTTGCGGTCCTGGAGATTTTCTCCTTCACTGACATTTTGTCCCCCTTTTTTTTTCATCATGTTCACTTTCCCCATTTCACTTTTCGAGTCTCTTTCACTTGTTTAATACACAATTCACTGCATATTTCGTCACACACACCTTTATAATTATGAAACAACTATAGGTTCATTTACTTTTAACATTAATACTTAATTTAATATATTATTAATCTTTACAGTGACTTGGGGTAGCTTTGGCCCGGTGTTTGGCCCCTGCCCTCTCCCCCACCTCCCGGTGTGGGCACAAGCGTGGCCTCTTGTAGGTCCCGATCCTGGCTCTGTGGGTATCTGCCCCTTCCTGGGGCAGGGTTTTCATGAGTCCTTGTTGCGTTGTCTGGATCCTCAAGCAGATCTTTTAGGCATAATACTTGGGAGGCTTTCTGCACAGCAGATAGTGGTAAATACATTCATAATAATAATTATAATTTAATTATATTTTAATATAATTACTGTTTATATTACTGTTTGACTTTTAATGTGCTAATTCATATATTGTATTTTCTAGAACTGTTTACTCTCTCCCCCAGAAGAAGAATCTCTACTACATATGGTCGAAATGTGTTGGAGTTGTTCTAGTATAATTATATATACCCACATCATGCTATGTTTCCTATGTTTACCGTACGGCTGTATCATTATGCATGTTTGTTAGCCTCATCCACAGAGCTCATGTTTTAACAGATATTTACGCTTTTGCATGTTCAACTTTTGTAATAAACATATTTTTATAAATTATTTAGAATTTTCTGCTGCAATACAAAATCCCATGGGGAAACTTCTTCCAGTTTTTGTACTTTAATTGGGGTGTGCAGCATCCTCTTTTCTCATAAAGGTATCACTTTGCATTTTCGCAAAAAGAGATGTATTGTCTCTTGAACAGAACTGTGGTAGAGAGGGTTAGGGCCGGGACACCCTTTAGTAGTTGCAATGTTAATTGGCAGACTCTGAGACCTCTAAAGGCAGACAGCCATGCAGGGAAAGGCATCCAGCTAGACACCACATCTGCATGAGTAGGACCGCTGTCTCCTATGGCAACAATCTTGTAACAGTTTCTAACAAAGGTTGTAATGAACTCCTTTACTTCTTATATAATCTCCTATTGTAGATCTTCACACAGCTGAGCCCCCAGTCTTTCACTAGACTACTAGATCCACTCGCCACTGGATCTCCTGAGCTGCTCCAATCTTCTCAATCAGTATCTTCCTCAAGCGACTCCCCTGTATCCCTGCTGGGTCCCTTGGCACTCACATATACTCCAGTCCTCAAGCGTCACCCCGCTGGCCTGCTTGGTCCCTGGCTTGTCACACAATAATGCTCTGCTAGCGTCACCTCCACTGGCTGGGTCCCTGGCTTGGCACTTGCTGAAGTTTTCTCAATTCTTCACCATCCCTGGCTGGTGAGAATACTGCTCTGGTACTGGCTTCAACTACTTACAACTACTTTCCCCAGTAATAAGCTGGATAGTCTCTTAGTGGCAACAGCTTTCCCTCCTACCTCCAACCACAACTGGTTCTCCGGCCGGTAGAACCGTTACTTCTGGTTGGATTGCAAGCCACAGTCCCAACCCTATGCTGATCTATTGCTTCTAGGTAGGCCCTCAGACAGCCCAGCAGCCAGATGTCCCTGGGATAGACCTAAGGCTTACGGCCTAGAAGCCCGAGGCACTACGACACACGTTCACCCAGAGAGCCGTCCAGATGGCACAGAACCCCGATCACCTGGCTCCACCCAAATAAATAGGTTCTCCCAGCAGGCCAAGGGACCTAGGAAATCCTTGCACATTGACTGAGACAGACCATTCATTCCTAATCTGTCCTTTCTATGCTCGTGTCTTATTTAATGTCACTAGATACCAGGCCACCCAGCCACACAAAAGAGAAGTACAGCAATTCCAGAGTTAGGGCGAATCAATTGACCTCCTAACAATTGACCAAGGAAACTATCACTTATCAAATAAATTTGATAGCAACCCTGCCTAAACATCAGGTTCTACACATATTTCATGCATATGCATACATGTGCGTAAAAATTCTTCTAACTTTTTTAAACCAAGGGAAGGCGTATGTGCATATTTGTGCATATATGCACATGTGTGTATATCAGTACTGACCGCTAAAGTCAAATTTTGTATTGAATTTTTTTACTGATCTATATGCAGCACAAGTTTACGTGCCTGTGTGTACAGGTACATTAAAAACAATGGGCTTCATTTAGATAAGTCATGAAAAAATCCTAAATGTCTTAAAACATGGCGTTTTTTTTAGGTGTCCCATGTGCAAGAGGCCTTAAGCCCCATACACACGGTTGGATTTTCCGATGGATTCTGTCCTATCGGACAATGTTGTCGTAAATTCCGACCGTGTGTAGGCACCATCGGACAGTGTACGTCAGATTGTCCGACGGACAAAGTCCTATCTCCTGCTGGATAGATTTTTCGACAACAAAGTCCGATCACACCAAATCCGATCTTGTGTATCGAATTCCGATGGACAAAGTGCTACGCATGCTCAGATCACATTACAAGACCAAAGCTATTGGCTACTAGCCTCTACGTAGTCCCGTCGTAGGCAACAAACGTCACCATGTTCAGAATGATTGGATTTTCCGACAACTTTGTCCGACCGTGTGTATGCAACACCAACATCGGACAAAGTACGATGGACATGATCCGACGGACCTGGTCCGCGGATAATCCAAGCATGTGTATGGGGCTTTAGAGAGGTGTACTGCTTATTTTGTTTTTTATGTTAATGGTTTATGGTTTAGAAGTGGTTTCCATTCATGTGTTTACTGTGTATTAAAATTGCATTTCCACTGACTTACAGAGGAATAAATGAAGCTGAAATGTAAAATATGACAGATGGTAATGGTTGGCCAAAGTACCATTAATTACAAATGATCACTGCTGTTTCATACTTTCCAATCGAAAATTCAAAACATTCCAAGTCCTTGATTCATAAACGCATGTCAGATGAAAGACAAACGCCCCCTGGGAAAGTTATCACATAGTTGGCTTTGAGGCAAAACATGTAGTTTATTTTTCAGGTATTTTGATACATGAGGCCTAGTGTGATTTTTTTTTTTTTGTTCTTTTTAGTGGTATATTTAATTACTAGATTGCCTTTAGTCTATGCACAGTACAGTTCATAGACTCAGCATAATACAACAATAGAACGAGCACATAGTACACAAACATAAGAGGGGTTAAGTGAGAGGATGAAATATTTCCTCTCATTACATCCTCGTTATCTGTCTATAAATCCCTCATAATCCATAGCTGGGATGCAGGCCTCGGAGCCCTCTTGCAAGCATTGAGCTCCTGTGTGTAAGCTGGCAGTCTGCCTATGATGTCTGGGATTTTCGTAGAGACAGGGCCGCCAGAGTTTCCACTTTGAAGTCCAGATCTGGGGCCCGGGGAACATTTGCAGGAGTAATCCATTCATTGAGTACAGACGGCAGTGATATGGTGTGAGAATTCCTCTCATTGGTGTAAGCAAAAAGAGAGACCTAATTGGTTTGCAAATGGAACTGAATTGCCTGTTCCTAGGCGCTTTTACGGTAATGTAGAAATTCACTATATTGCTCATAGTTAAAGGGTATATCCAGGCATCACATACATTTAACTCCAAACCTTCCTCTGCTTCTCTGGAGTAAATCCCAACATTATTATTATTTTTTTACTCTGCAGCAAGAAGCAGCTTTTGTTACTCCTTGTGATATCATGACGAAGCTTGTAAATGACTGCAAGAGCAGCTGCTGGGGGCTCAGTTCTTATTGTCATAGTCACACCCCTAGAACTACATCTTCAAAGAGCATTTTCTCTACACACAGTGTGTATGGGCAGCCTCTTGGTGTCAAGGCAGCAGCATTGCTTTGCAGGGAAATAAACCAATTAACTGTATGCATGTGGAGTCAGTGGGATAATGATGGTACAGGAGAAGTCGGTTCTGCAGTCCAGCTGGCAGGACTGGCAATGCTGGTTGGGAATTTGTTCATAAAAAGGGGCGGGGCCTAATTTACTAAAAAGGTAATACATTGTATAAATATACACTTCCGTTATTATGTGATAAACAAATTCCAGCACAGCTTGTAGCAAAATAAAAAAGATATAAGTGCAGGGCTGCATAAACAGGGGCACAAGGGAGCCAGGCTAGTGGGGTTAATACTGTTGCCAGGCAACTAGAGCAGGCCGTAGATTGGCCAGTTAGGTAGGGGGGTGAGGTACTGTAGGAGCTGGAGTGAGGGAGGTCAGGGGTGACAGGATTTCCAGCCAGCAGGAAATCGTTCAGTGCTGAGCCCTTCCCCTGCGTTCCTGATGGAGGATCCACGGCGCCTGGCAGAGAAGCTCCACTTGACAGTGGAATCCATGGGGACCGATTGGCTGCAAAGTCAGATCGCAGCCTTGCAGGGGATGACCGCCACGGTTCCGGCCGGCACCCAGGTGAGATGTGCTTGATCCACGAGAGCTCGGCGCCATATTGTGAGCCCGAACTCAGACCCTCCGGCCCAGTTGGCCCAGCCACCCCTGGCTGGAATGGGCACGGCGCTGGGAGGAATTCCCCACGGGGAGGAGCTCGTGGGACAGGTACACAGCCCTACCCCACCCCCAGTCCCAGAGAGGAGGAAGACTGGAGAGAGTGCGGCCCCATCCCTGGCAGTAACAGCACCGGGAATGGCGGCTTAGTGGGGGAGGAGTCGTGCCGTGGGTCACGGCCAGTCGAGTAGAATAGCTGGTGACCCCATCACACCCAGATTCAGTCAGGATCTGAGGGCCTCCAGTTCGGGTCGGCACAGCAAGGCCCCGCCCACCAGCGGGGGGGGTGAAGAGGAGCTACACAGCTACAGCCGGGCACACCAGTCCTGGGGATCAGAGACGCAGACAGGACAGCAAACAGCCGGGTCCTTCCACGGGTGGCTTATGATCACCAGTCCAGCCTCCTGAAGGTCGCCAGGATTCCTCCCACTCTGAGGGTGAGCTGTCCAGTGCAGAAGAGGATGTCGCCTGCGGAGGTCGTCGCCAGTAGATTCCAGAATGGTGGCTGTGGGACCTTGTCCTGGTCGGCCCGATAAGTCATTTTGTCTAATGTTGTCCCTACTTTGCAGCTTTCTGGTTTACCTGTTGTGGGTTCTAGGGGAGGGCAGGCCTCCAGGGTGGGTCCTGGTGTCACTCCGAAGGTGGTAGGCGGGGCCCCCCTCCCACGGGATGGCTGGCCTGGGGCCAGCTACGACAGGTGATGCTGCAGCCATACTGGACTTTTTGGTTGGGCTGCGCTCTTCAATGCTTTGACGTGGGCACACCGGCGACCTCTACGCCGGTGTCGGCTTGGGTTTCAGACTCCCTGGGGGCGGGGCGGGCAGCGACACAGGTTACTGCCAGTCTCGCGCCGGCGCTAGGTCAGGGATTGGTGGCGTTAAAACATCTCCAGGGGTTACAGTGGCCCCAGGGACTAGTGTCGGTCCCCATGTAGACTCCATTAAGAAGCTAATAAAAACACGGACTCGGTTCGCCTGGCTGATTCGGCCAAATGCGAAGTGTATGTCTGTTTTGAAGGTCCTCTAGAAGTGCACCTCAAATCTTGAGATACGGAAAAAGATTTGGCGGGAGGAATATGTGGAGATCAGCAGACACGAGGAGGAAATCGTTCCTGTCCGCCCGCCCGCCCGCCCTACATGGTTTGAGTTTGTGTTATGTTGGTTGTTTGTATTTGTTATTTTCTTTTTCTCACTTTTAAGGTTTGTGGTTGGGTCTTTGGAGGCATTTTAAATAATCTGCTGTAATTAGAGGATTGGGACACATCTAAGGTCCCCGGTGGTATACAAGTTATGGTGGATTAACTGGGAGTACAATGGTGTATCTGCAGAAGGTTTTCGTCCCCGAGTCGGTGTAGTGCGGCAGGGACTATGGAAATGGTTTAAGCAGATACAAGGAAATATTTCTGATACGTAGTGCATCCAAGGATAGGCAACCAAAAAGGTTGTTTTTGTTGTTGGTGTTATTATTATTTACATAATTGTTCCATTTTAAATAAAGGGGCCGAAAACGGACAGTTTACTCCCAACCAGTGATGTAAGTAACTGAGTTAAAATAAACTGAGTTACCTAACGCAGTTACTTTAGAGGGTAACGAGTAATCTAACTGATTACTTTTCCCCTCATGGTAACTCAGTTCCCATTACTTTGGCTTAGTTACCCCAATTACATCTACCGCCACTAGATGGCAGTAGTGTAATTCCGATGTCCTGCCGAAAAAGTTCCCCCGCCGGATAAGGACCCCCTGTACTGCGCAGGCGCAGGGCTTGCGCAGTACGAAGGACTACGGAGCTTCCGAAAATTGCCGAACCTAAACAGCTCTGAGTGAACTCTACATAGTGCAGTTAACATGTAATTGTACGAGGCGATGCCACACGCTCCTGATGCTCGTGCTACTCTGCAAGGGGCATCTATCGTGTAAGTAAGGGGCGGGTCTAGTATTACTGTAACCAAGGGGCGCATTTATTATTATTGTTATATATCGAGCTCTGCCCATTAATTTAACATTCGCCCTCTTCTGTAGCCATCCGCCCCTTACACGATATAATAATAATAGACCCGCCACTTGCTTACACGCTATAACAGATCTGCCCCTTGGTTAGAGTAATAATAGAGCAGCCCCTTGGTTACATGATATATAACAATAATAATAAATGCGCCCCTTGGTTACAGTAATACTAGACCCACCCTTTAGTTACACGTATAGAATATTTAAAAAAAAGTCAGTTACTTTGCTGCGTAACTAATTACTTTTCCAATGTAGTGAATGAGTTACTAACGCAATTACTTTTTGGGAGAAGTAATTTGTAACTTAACTAATTACCGTATTTATCGGCGTATAACACGCACTTTTTTTTCCCCCTTAAAATCGGGGGAAAGTCGTGGGTGCGTGTTATACGCCGCTACCCCCCCCCCCCCCCCCAAAAAAATTACAAAAATGGCAAGCGCCGCCGAAAAATAGCGAGCGCTGCCAAAAAAACCTGAAGCGCGGCCGAAAAAGACCGAAGCGCCCCCGGAAAAAGCCGAGCAGACTGTTCAGCTCTGCTCGTAGTCCCGCCTCCCTGCGCTCGCTCCGGAAACAGCAGGGAGGCGGGACCGCGAGCTTAGCCGTCCGAGTCGGCTCGGCTTTTTCCGGGGGCGCTTCGGTCTTTTTCGGCCGCGCTTCGGGTTTTTCCGGCGGCGCACGCGACAGAGCGTCTCGGCGGCGGGAAATTAAAACCCGGAAAAGACGCTGGGCAAGCTACAATGATGCTGGGCAAGGCTGCAATGACGCTGGGCAAGGCTGCAATGACACTGGGCAAGCTACAATGACGCTGGGCAAGGCTGCAAATGATGCTGGGCAAGGCTGCAAATGACGCTGGGCAAGGCTGCAAATGACGCTGGGCAAGGCTGCAATGACGCTGGGCAAGGCTGCAATGACGCTGGGCAAGCTACAATGACGCTGGGCAAGCTACAATGACGCTGGGCAAGCTGCAATGACGCTGGGCAAGCTGCAAATGACGCTGGGCAAGCTGCAATGACGCTGGGCAAGCTGCAAATGACGCTGGGCAAGCTGCAAATGACGCTTAAATGTAAGTTGTTTTTTTTTTCCCTAAACTTCCCTCCTAAAACTTTTTTTCCTTAAAATGCCCTCCTAAACTTGGGGTGCGTGTTATACGCCGGTGCGTGTGATACGCCGATAAATACGGTACTTTTTTAAAGTAAGATGACCAACACTGCTCCCAACCCTTTGTGTCAGTATATTTTTGGGTAATTATAATGGGGCAATTAAGATGGGGTGGGACAGTAAGTTGAATACAAAGAGTCAGGATACATTTGGGTTACCTTTTTATGTTAATTTTGAATACCCAATTGTGTGCATGTGAAATAAGTAAACATAAATTTGCTTTTCACATGACTGGATAATAGAAGTGAATATTCACACTAACTTCTTTAGGAAATTAGCTTTGCTGTGTTTTTAGCCCTAAGGGCCGCTTCACAACATGAATCACACAGGAATGCGCTGGGCATTCCTTTGCAATTTACATGCGATCCAGATGCAGTGCAATTTAAACCCATTCATCTGAATGGGCTGAAATCACGCCAGACTGCACCATAAGTAGTACATGCACTACATTACAAAAGACACAGCAACTGGATCTCATGGTACTATTGGACCATGAGATCCAGTGCAGGCTAACACACTGGCCGACAATTAAAAAAAAAAAAAAAAAATATATATATATATATATATATATATATATATATATATATATATTTTTTTTTTTTTTATTTCTGCTATAAAACACATTCAATAAAAAATTTTTAACATTTTAACCACTTCAGCCCCGGACCAATTTGCAGCTAAAGGACCAGGCCCCTTTTTGCAATCCGGCACTGCGTCGCTTTAACTAACAATTGCGCGGTCATGCGACGTGGCTCCAAAACAAAATTGGCGTCCTTTTTTTCCCACAAATAGAGCTTTCTTTTGGTGGTATTTGATCGCCCCTGCGGTTTTTATTTTTTGCGCTATAAACAAAAATAGAGCGACAATTTTGAAAAAAATGCAATATTTTTTACTTTTTGCTATAATAAATATCCCCAAAAAATATATAAAAAAACATTTTTTTTCCTCAGTTTAGGCCGATACGTATTCTTCTACATATTTTTGGTAAAAAAAATCGCAATTAGCGATTATTGATTAGTTTGCGCAAAAGTTATAGCGTTTACAAAATAGGGGATAGTTTTATAGCATTTTTATTAATATTTTTTTTTTTTTATTAGTAATGGCGGCGATCAGCGATTTTTATTGTGACTGCGACATTTTGGCGGACACATCGGACATTTTTGACACATTTTTGGGACATTTGTCATTTATACAGTGTCCTGGAAATTCATAGATAGGCAACTCCTATCCTCATATTGATTAGTGGTTCCAAATTAATAACTACTGCAGTAGGGAACAGACACAAAAGATACGCTCAGCATCTTTCCAAATAACCGTTCTCCTTTATTATGACCCAATTCATGGGGTTTTATACACCTGATTACGTAGGTATCACATTAATATTACAATTGTTCATTTATGGTAACAAGGGGCGTATCATAGGCAGGCTTATTCTAATCAAGACTCAAAAGAATGTAAACATGTACTGAAAACATTATTAGTGCCGTGTGCACAGTGAGGGCAGTGTGCAATACATACAAAATAGAATACAATTATATACAGAACTTACAAATTTCCATTACAGTCTCCCCTCTTTTGATCAATATTTTGATCACTAACCATACCTGCTATCACCTTTAACCTGGAACCTCCACATGCTTAGGTGGAGGTAGTCCTGGCCAAAGAGGCAAAAACTCCATTGTGGAGAAAATAATAGCTGAGCAGCTTTTTTCATTACAAAATGACTTTTCATTGTGAAAAAACAAATGATTGATAAGACATATTTACAGAGTACTGGCTGTACACTCCTGTGGCCAGAATGGCCTTCTAGCTTAATGTTGGTATGCTGACTTATCAGCAATATGTAAACACAGACAATTCTACAAAAAAAGGAACAGGTACAAAAGACAAATATGACTTCAACATGGCTAAACTACTTTTCAAATATATATCCCTTACAATTAAAGTAATTGAATCAAAAAGTACCCTAGACTGTGATTGCAAAAGGGAAACAAATCAAACACAAAGATTTCTTTAATTTAGTCATTTTTGCAGTGTCTGGTGTGGATCCAGGTGACTTTTCCTTCAAGTTTTGCAAAACTGTACATGAAATAGATGCTGCATCCAAACATTTCCTTATATATAAATGTCTCTTAACAATCCACAAGTCACCTGGCTTTAGTTTTAGATCCTTCCAAACTTTTAGGATCTGGAATTGGGGAGAAAAACACATAAATGAGTTTGTCAAAAACCTTAAAAGATCAGCAACATTCTCTGTGAGATCCGAATGGAGGACTTCAGCTGCTGAGACAAAATATAAGCAAGTGAATAACACACTCCCAAACCAAATCCCATAGGGAAAGAGTCCAACATCCCCTTAGGGGCTTGATAAATTATAAGAAAACACTCTGGCAAAAGTTTTCTTACTCTACTTTGTCCGCTACATTGTAGACAGTAGGGAGTGTAAAAATAAAACCTCAAAACTTCTAGTAAGGACTCTCCTATAAAAATGATTTCCTCTGTTACTCTCTGTAGATTCTGGTACTCTGTACTTACAAACTACTTCTGATAACACTTTTTACTGTGGCCTTTGCAGTAGCATTGGCCACTGGACATCCAAAAAACATGTCCATACAGACAAAATGCATACTCATAAGATCCTGACTTGGGAAACTGGATATATCTTTTTGTAATCTCTGGAAGGGATGTTCAGCTTTTGGTAACACCTTTGGTAACAGGTAAAACAAGAAGTGGTATGTTGTAAAAACAACTGTGGTGAACCCTGGCTCTATCCCACGCTCATTTACTAAGGCAACCATAACTGCTTGTGACTGATGACACGGTCCATGTGTCAAGCTGGAGGGAAAAGAGTGGCTGGCAGACATAAATGATCACCTTTTCCAATGTCCTGTTTCATAAGAAGTTGCCCACTGTGGACCACTTGTTCTTCTCGTTCTGGGGTCCTTAAAGATGAATTATTAATCCCAGCTATACTGGGCCAGAACTAGGGTGGAATCTGTGAGTTGCACAGACCCAGCAAGTGTCCAGGGCTGTAAATGCAGCATCCTTAGTCGGTCTGCTTCCATGTGTGAGTTTTAATGTTAGTATGGCTACCTCAGCAAGAACCGGGAAGGCTGAAAACAGCCAATCAAATTAACTTAGTATGCTTGATTGGTTTACCTGCCGAAGTAAAAACAAACTTCTGGCCCTTCAAATGGAACCAAAAACTCTCTAATTCTCTACTATCTATATAAATATACACTTTTTTTATAGCTCACAGGCTTTGCTAAAACGTGGAGCTCTGCTTCTTGAGCTGGGGAAAAAGGATCCAATGACTCTATATACACAGTATAAAACGGGGAATAACTCTACAAAAAAAAAAAATTAAAATATCTGGGTCTTCAGGGAGTGTGTCCTGCACTGGGCTCACAGCAGCTGATTCCTACGTCATCAATTTAACACATATGGTCTCCCCCATCTACAGCCTCCTCCAATAGGGGCAATAAGGTGGCTGGATTAAAATGTACACATTTTTCATTGTTAGATTTGTACATAAACAAACTCATTTTTTATACCTTTCATTAGACAAACATTTAGTTAGCTGTATATTTGCTGCGCAAAATGTCGGACCATTAACCACTTCCCGACCGCCCCCTGTATATTTACGTCGGCAGAATGGCACGTACAGGCAGAATCACGTACCTGTACGTGACATTCTTCCGGCGGTTGGGGGGTCCGATCGGGACGCTTCAGGAGCGATCCGGGACGAGGGGACGGCCAGTGGTTTCTGGCCACCCCCTCGCGATCGCTCCTGGCCAATGAGAAACTTCCCCTTCCTGTCTATTGTATAGACAGGAAGGCGGAAGTGATGTCACGCTCGGTGCGCCGGTCTATGTGACCGGAGACGCCGAGCGGCGAACATGTACAGGTTAGTGCACAACACTACACTGACACCAGTACAGTTAGGCACATATTCCACCCCCCTGTCACCCCCTGATCACCCCCCAGATCACCCCCTCCCCCCCCAGTCACAGTGTCACTAATTGCAGTGATCATTTATTTACTGATCACTGCATTTAGTGTCAGTGTGACTGTAATAACTGTCAGGGCAGTTAGTTTTAGGTCCAAGGTAGCCCCCTACCCCCCCCTAATAAAGGTTTAACCCCTTGATTGCCCCCCAGGTAACCCTTTCACCCCCTTTTGCCAGTGTCACTAAGCGATCGTTTTTCTGATCGCTGTATTAGTGTCACTGCTGTCGCTAGGTAACCATTTTTTTTTTTAGGTAACCGCCATGTTTATATAGGTTCATAAATAGGTTTATAGGTCAGGTACCCCCATATTACAACCTAAATAAAGGTTTTAACCCCCTGATTGCCCCTAGAGTTAACCCTTTCACCAGTGATCACTGTATAACTGTCACTGGTGACGCTGGTTAGCCAGTTAGTTAGCCAGTTAGTTATTTTGTTATTTAGGTTCCCCGTCAGGTTTTTATATAGCGTCAGGTACCCCCATATATTACCTAATAAAGGTTTTAACCCCCTGATTGCCCCTAGTTAACCCTTTCACCCCCTTTTGCCAGTGTCACTAAGCGATCGTTTTTCTGATCGCTGCATTAGTGTCGCTAGGTAACCATTTTTTTTTTTTAGGTAACCGCCATGTTTATATAGGTTCATAAATAGGTTTATAGGTCAGGTACCCCCATATTACAACCTAAATAAAGGTTTTAACCCCCTGATTGCCCCTAGAGTTAACCCTTTCACCAGTGATCACTGTATAACTGTCACTGGTGACGCTGGTTAGCCAGTTAGTTATTTCGTTATTTAGGTTCCCCGTCAGGTTTTTATATAGCGTCAGGTACCCCCATATATTACCTAATAAAGGTTTAACCCCCTGATTGCCCCTAGTTAACCCTTTCACCCCCTTTTGCCAGTGTCACTAAGCGATCGTTTTTCTGATCGCTGCATTAGTGTCGCTAGGTAACCAGTTTTTTTTTGTATTACTGTTACGGGTGACGCTGGTTAGTTAGCTTGTTTTTTATACTGTCAGGGCACCCGCCATTTATTACCCAATAACGGTTTAACCCCCTGATCGCCCGGCGGGTGATATCAATTAGGTTTTAGGGTCAAATAAGGTCTGCGTCGCCCCAGGTTAGTGCCAGTACCGCAAACACCCACGCGCAAAGCATACACCTCCCTTAGTGGCACAGTATCTGAACAGATCGATATCTGATCTGATCAGATCTATACTAGCGTCCCAGCAGTTTAGGGTTCCAAAAAAAAACCGCATTGTTAGCGGGATCAGCCCAGATACCTGCTAGCACCTGCGTTTTCCCCCTCCGCCCAGCCCAGCCCACCCAAGTGCAGTATCGATCGATCACTGTCACTTACAAAACACTAAGCACACATAACTGCAGCGTTCGCAGAGTCAGGCCTGATCCCTGCGATCGCTAACAGTTTTTTTGTGGTAGCGTTTTGATTCAGTCGCTTCAGTCAGGAGCTTTTTTACCTGTGAATCTCAAAAAAATAAAAAAAAATAAAATAGTTGTCGTTTTATTGTTCTCTCTCTCACTCTATTCTCTCTCTATTGTTGCTCTTTTTTTTACTCCATTCTATTCTGCAATGTTTTATTATGTTTTATCATGTTTTATCACGCTTGCTTTTCAGGTATGTAATTTTGTTTACTGTGTTTTAGTGTTGAGCATTTTTTTGTTTTCAGGTGCGCCATTCAGTTGCAACGCGGATTTATTTATCTTGACAGCAACAGCGTTTGCTCCCACGATACATAAAGCCGCGACTCCAACGCTGTAGGAGGTGATTTCACCACCACAGTTAAAAAAAAAGAGCATATATGCCGAAGCATGGGGGCAGCAGGGGGGGGAGGAGCGATTGGCTCCTAATGCCACGTACATACGGTCGAAATTCCGACCGTGTGTACACGGCATAACTTTTGCGGGAGGATGCCCCCATGCATCGGCATATATAAATGGTGCATGTATGCCCATCATTAGAAGTGGGTGGATGAAGGGAGGTATTCTAATGGTGGGCATACCCACCAATCAATCTCTTTTTTTTCGTTCAGCCAAGAGGCTGCATGAAAAAAAAAAGATTACAATATATGTCCAGTATGTTGCTGGACTTTGAATGGTTATACCAGAATGATGCCTGCAGGTTTAGGTATCATCTTGGTATCATTCTTTTCAGCCAGTGATCGGCTTTCATGTAAAAGCAATTCTAGCGGGTAATTAGCCTCTAGACTGCTTTTACAAGCAGTGGGAGGGAATGTCCCCCCTCCCGGATATAAACCGCGCCATTGGGAAATTGGGAAAGCATTTTATCACACCAATCTTGGTGTGGTCAGATGCTTTGAGGGCAGAGGAAAGATCTAGGGTCTAATAGACCCCAATTTTTTCAAAAAAAGAGTACCTGTCACTGCCTATTGCTATCATAGGGGATATTTACATTCCCTGAGATAACAATAAAAATCATAACAAAGAAAAAAAATGGAAGGAACAGTTTAAAAATAAAATAAAAAAGCTAAATAAATAAAAAAAAAAAAAAAACAAAAAAAAAAAAAAAAAGCACCCCTGCCCCCCCTTCTCTTGCGCAAAGGCGTACACAAGCGTTGGTCTGGCGTCATATGTAAACAGCAATTGCACCATGCATGTGAGGTATCACCGCGAAGGTCAGATCGAGGGCAGTAATTTTAGCAGTAGACCTCCTCCGTGAATCTAATGTGGTATCATGTAAAGGCTTTTAAAGGCTTTTAAAAATGTATGTAGTTTGTCGCCACTGCGTGTTTGTGCGCAATTTTAAAGCATGTCGTGTTTGGTATCCATGTACTCGGCCTAAGATCATATTTTTTATTTCATCAAAAATTTGAGCAATATAGTGTGTTTTAGTGCATTAAAATAAAAAAAAGTGTATTTTTTCCACAAAAAATGCGTTTGAAAAATCGCTGCGCAAATACTGTGTGGAAAAAAAAAATGCAACACCCACCATTTTAATCTGTAGGGCCTTTGCTTTAACAATATATATAGTGTTTGGGGGTTCAACGTAATTTTCTTGCAAAAAAAAAATATGTTTTCATGTAAACAAAAAGTGTCAGAAAGGGCTTTGTCTACAAGTGGTTAGAAGAGTGGGTGACGTGTGACATAGGCTTCTAAATGTTGTGCATAAAATGCCAGGACAGTTCAAACCCCCCCCAAATGACCCCATTTTGGAAAGTAGACACCCCAAGCTATTTGATGAGAGCAATGTTGAGCCCATTAAATATTTTTTTTTTTTGTCCCAAGAGATTGAATAATGAAAAAAAAAAATATATATATATTTTTTTTACAAAAAGTTGTCACTAAATGATATATTGCTCAAACATGTCATGGGCATATGTGGAAATACACCCCAAAATACATTCTGTTGCTTCTCCTGAGTACGGGGATACCACATGTGTGGGACTTTTTGGGAGCCTAGCTGCGTACGGAACCCCAAAAACCAATCACCGCCTTCAGGCTTTCTAAGGGTGTAATTTTTTTATTTCACTTCTCACTGCCAATCACAGTTTCGGAGGCCATGGAATGCCCAGATGGCATAAAACCCCCCAAAATGACCCCATTTTGGAAAGTAGACACCCCAAGCTATTTGATGAGAGGTATGGTGAGTATTTTGCAGATGTCGCTTTTTGTCACAAAGTTTTGAAAATTGAAAAAAGAAAAAAAATTTTTTTTTTTCTTTACTTTCTTCATTTTCAAAAACAAATGAGAGCTGTAAAATACTCACCATGCCTCTCAACAAATAGCTTGGGGTGTCTACTTTCCAAAATGGGGTCATTTGGGGGGGTTTTGTGCTATTTTGGCATTTTATGGCCTTCGAAACGGTGATAGGTAGTGAGGAGTGAAATCAAAAATTTGCACCCTTAGAAATCCTGAAGGCGGTGCTTGGGTTTCGGGGCCCCGTATGCGGCTAGGCTCCCAAAAAGTCCCACACATGTGGTATCCCCATACTCAGGAGAAGCAGCAAAATGTATTTTGGGGTGCAATTCCACATATAACTATGGCATGTGTGAGCAATATATCATTTAGTGACAACTTTTTGAAAAAAAAAAAAAATCTTTTTTATTTTTGTCTTTATTCAATCACTTGGGACTAAAAAAAAAAAATATTCAATGGGCTCAACATGCCTCTCAGCAAATAGCTTGGGGTGTCTACTTTCCAAAATGGGGTCATTTGGGGGGGTTTTGTACTTCTCTGCCATTTTAGCACCTCAAGAAATGAAATAGGCAGTCATAAATTAAAAGCGGTGTAAATTCCAGAAAATGTACTCTAGTTTGTAGACGCTATAACTTTTGCGCAAACCAATAAATATACGCTTATTGGCATTTTTTTTTACTAAAGACATGTGGCTGAATACATTTTGGCCCAAATGTTTGACTAAAATTGAGTTTATTAGATTTTTTTTATAACAAAAAGTAGAAAATCTCTTTTTTTTTCAAAATTTTCGCTCTTTTTTTTTTTTTTTCCGTTTATATCTCAAAAAATAAAAATCACAGAGGCAATCAAATACCATCAAAAGAAAGCTCTATTTGTGGGAAGAAAAGGACGCAAATTTCGTTTGGTTACAAAATTGCATGACCGCGCAATTACCAGTTAAAGTAGTGCAGTGCGAAATTGAAAAAAGACCTCTGGTCCTTTGGCTGCCAAATGGTCCGGGGCTGAAGTGGTTAAAAATGAAATATTTGACCAAAATAATGTCTAACTTTGTCTAATAGCACCTTTGCATAAGGGTACAGCTCTGATATATCGGGGTGAACCCTTCATTACTGGGTCCAGCTTGCATAAATATATTACAATGGCTTGTTTTCTATCACGCTGTTTGTGTAAGAACTCCAGTTCAAGTTCATGTTTCAAAAAGACAACTTTTTCCTGGCAATATTATAATAAATGATAACAATACCCTGCGGTCATGCAGAGATGTCCATAAATCCAAAATATTCTTCTGCTTATACCCACTGCACTTACAAGGAAAAGGGGCACATCATATCACAATCCACACATTCTGCTTTGGATTCAAAAATAAAAATAAATAAAAACAAACAAAGCGCTCAGCCACATCAAAAACTATAAAACAACTGGCTGCAGATGGGATCTATCCTAACAGGGTGTGTGGATTTGATGTGATGAGTCTGTCATATTTAAATATTATTTATTATTACTCTCACATCATGGACCGCACATCAATTTATTATCAGACTTTAAGATTTAATTTTTGTAGAAAAACTTCTTATGTATCCCATCCATCTTGGCTTTGTTAAACATTATAGTAGCTGCATTCCAATTAACAACCTCATCTTAATCTTTTTTCTTTCCACTCAATAAATGTAAAATTACAAAATTGTTATCTTGAACTAAACTAATACCATTTTTATAAATTCCCCATTAACCTGGATTTCATTTCCAATCAAAGGTTGTCTAAACCAATTTCAATATATCAATATTATTAATAAAATTGTTAAACTCCAATTAGAAATTAATACTCAAATGATAATTTCAATATCACACCCTAATATATATATCCACAGATAACGTTCCTTAAAGGGGGACATATTACTTAATTTTACTTTAATTCCCTATTAAATGCAGTGTTTCCACTAGGGATGAGCCGAACACCCCCGGGTTCGGTTCGAACCAGAACCTTCGAACGGACCGAAAGTTCGCGCGAATTTTCGAACCCTATACGTTATAATGGACGCGAACGTTCGAAATCAAAAGTGCTAATTACAACGGCCAATATGCATGTTAATGTCATAAAACAGGTTTGGGGACCCGGGTCCTGCCCCAGGGGACATATATCAATGCAAAAAGAACTTTTAAAAACTAACGTTTTTTCGGGAGCAGTCATTTTAATGATGCATAAAGTGAAAAAAAAAAAAAGTGACATTTTCCTTTAAATATGGTACCTGGGGGGTGTCCAAAGTATGCCTGTGAAGTGGCATGTGTTTCCCGTGTTTAGAACTGTCCTTGCACAAAATGACATTTGTAAAGGAAAAAAAGAAGCCATTTAAAACCACTTGCGGCTTTAGGTTTGATCTTAAGTAGAATCTGAACAGGTACATTATGAAGTGTAGCTCCATCCCAAAAAAATCTATTTTTAAGCTTTTTGGAGAACATAGGGAGGGGTTATCACCCCTGTAACATTTGCTGTCTTTGCACATCTGTTCAGAACATGTCACCTCACTTTCCGTCCCAATGACAAATGTTTTTGGAAAAGTGGGGTTTTAATTGAAACAAGGATTGGTGATAAAGTATCAGTAGAGAGGAGATACCTTTTTCCCAAATTAAATCTAACAGGATAGAATTTCCCTTCCTAGGGGTAGATTTCCTCTCACTTCCTGTTTTCTCTTTCCATTTGCAAGTAGGAGTCGTTTGTAAGTTGGATGTTTGAAAGTAGGGGCCTGGCGTATATACTCTGCAGAAATTTGCCCTATTAGATGTTGGTGTAGCCACAAGACTGGTGGGCACAGGAATGGGCCCTGCTGTGAGTTAATAGATCAAGATTTGTAATTGCATGCACCTGTTGAACAGGGCAGAAAAATTGGGGGTGGTGGTGGTGGTGGTGGTGGACGGTTTTGCCACAAGACTGTAAGCTCTCACAGTTACTCTTGGTGGGCGCAGGAATGGGCCCTGCTGTGAGTTATTAGATCAAGATTTGTAATTGCAAGCACCTGATGAACAGGGCAGAAAAATTGGGCCTTTGGCGGTGGTGGTGGACGGTGTTGCCACAAGACTGTAGGCCCTCATAGTTACTCTTGGTGGGCGCAGGAATGGGCCCTGCTGTGAGTTATTAGATCAAGATTTGTAATTGCAAGCACCTGATGAACAGGGCAGAAAAATTGGGCCTTTGGCGGTGGTGGTGGACGGTGTTGCCACAAGACTGCAGGCCCTCATAGTTACTCTTGGTGGGCGCAGGAATGGGCCCTGCTGTGAACTATTAGATCAAGATTTGTAATTACCCGCCCCTGTTAAACAGGGGCTGAAAAATTGTGCCTTAGGCACTGGTGCTGGTGCCACAACACTGCAACCCCTCACAGAGACTGTACTTGGAGCACAGCAGTCACACGTGTTGCGAAGCATTTTTTTAAAAAATTGTAAGTACACGCCCCTGTTAAACAGGGGCTGAAAAATTGTGCCTTAGGCACTGGTGCTGGTGCCACAACACTGCAACCCGGCCCTCACAGATACTGTACTTGGAGCACAGCAGTCACACGTGTTGCGAAGCATTTTTTTAAAAAATTGTAAGTACACGCCCCTGTTAAACAGGGGCTGAAAAATTGTGCCTTAGGCACTGGTGCTGGTGCCACAACACTGCAACACGGCCCTCACAGAGACTGTACTTGGAGCACAGCAGTCACACGTGTTGCGAAGCATTTTTTTAAAAAATTGTAAGTACACGCCCCTGTTAAACAGGGGCTGAAAAATTGTGCCTTAGGCACTGGTGCTGGTGCCACAACACTGCAACACGGCCCTCACAGAGACTGTACTTGGAGCACAGCAGTCACACGTGTTGCGAAGCATTTTTTTTAAAAATTGTAAGTACACGCCCCTGTTAAACAGGGGCTGAAAAATTGTGCCTTAGGCACTGGTGCTGGTGCCACAACACTGCAACACGGCCCTCACAGAGACTGTACTTGGAGCACAGCAGTCACACGTGTTGCGAAGCATATTTTATAAAAAATTGTAAGTACACGCCCCTGTTAAACAGGGGCTGAAAAATTGTGCCTTAGGCACTGGTGCTGGTGCCACAACACTGCAACACGGCCCTCACAGAGACTGTACTTGGAGCACAGCAGTCACACGTGTTGCGAAGCATTTTTTTTAAAAATTGTAAGTACACGCCCCTGTTAAACAGGGGCTGAAAAATTGTGCCTTAGGCACTGGTGCTGTGGCATGGATCATTGAGGAGGAGGAAGAGGATAGTCAGTGAACATAAGAGGACAGTCACTCAGCATCAGCATAGGCAGTCTTGAAGGGATGTGACATTAAAAATTATTCGGTTATATCCGCCTCAGGTGCCTGGTAGCTGGTGGTGATCCAAGACTGATTCATTTTGATGAATGTCAGTCGATCAACCGAGGCGGTGGACAGGCGCACCCTATGATCAGTCACAAATCCTCCAGCAGCACTGAATGTGCGTTCGGAAAGAACGCTGGAGGCAGGACAGGCCAGTAGCTCAATTGCATACTGTGCAAGCTCTGGCCAGTGATCCATCCTCAGGACCCAGTAAGCCAGAGGATTTTCGGTGGGAAAGGTGTCCAAGTCTGACCTTGCCCCAAGGTATTCCTGCACCATGTATATCAGACGCTGGCGATGGTTGCTGGAACCGATCATACCTTGGGGCTGCGGACTAAAAAATTGTCTGAACGCATCGGTCAGACGTCCACCTTCCCCACCGCTCCTTCTGCCACTGACCGAAGCCTCAGCAACTCGTCGCCCAGGACCAGGAGTTTGTAGCCTCCCAGTTTCTGGGAACGCGTTGCACAGACCTTTCTGCAAGGCCTCCCTGAGATGTCTCATCCTCTGCTCCCTCTGCGACGGCAAGATAAGGTCCGCAACCTTACCCTTGTACCGCGGATCAAGGAGAGTGGCCAGCCAGTAATGGTCCCTCTCCTTGATCCGAAGAACACGAGGATCCTTCCGCAGGCTTTGCAGGATCAGGGAGGCCATGCAGCGTAGGTTAGCTGAGGCATTCGGTCCGGAGTCTTCTGGGTCACTGAGGATGACATGATCGCCAGCCACCTCCTCCCAGCCACGTACAAGTCCACTGGCTTGTTGGGACTGTACATCATCCCTAAAAGACTGCTGCTGCTGATGCTGAGTGCCAGGCTCCACCTCCATGCTCACACAATCCTCCTCCTCCTCCTCCTCCTCCTCCTCCTCATCCTCTTCCTGTGTGATGGGTGGGACAGAAGGAACACTGTCCGGATAAAGGGGGCCTTGAGAGGCAAGGAAGTCCTCCTCTTCCTGCCTCTGTTCTGCCTCAAGTGCCCTGTCCATTATCCCACGCAGCGTATGCTCCAACAGGTGGACAAGAGGGACAGTGTCACTGATGCATGCACTGTCACTGCTCACCATCCTCGTGGCCTCCTCAAATGGTGAGAGGACAGTGCATGCATCCCTGATCATGCTCCACTGACGTGGGGAAAAAAAACCAAGCTCCCCTGACCCTGTCCTGGTGCCGTAGTCGCAAAGGTACTCATTGATGGCCCTCTGCTGCGTGTGCAGTCGCTGCAGCATGGCCAACGTTGAGTTCCACCTGGTGGGCATGTCAGATATTAGGCGGTTCTTGGGCAGGTTCAGCTCCTTTTGCAGCTCAGTCAGCCGAGCACTGGCATTATAAGATCGGCGGAAATGCACACAGACTTTCCTGGCCTGCCTCAGGACATCCTGTAAGCCTGGGAACCTGCCCAAGAACCGCTGCACCACCAGGTTGAGGACGTGAGCCATGCAGGGCACATGGGTGAGCTGCCCCTGTCGCAGGGCGGAGAGGAGGTTGGTGCCATTGTCAGAAACGACCATTCCTGGCTTAAGCTGACGTGGCGTCAACCACCTCTCGGCCTGCCCCTGCAGAGCTGCCAGAACCTCTGGCCCAGTGTGGCTCCTGTCCCCCAAACACACCAGCGCAAGCACGGCATGGCATCTTTTTGCCTGCGTACTTGCGTAGCCCCTTGTACGCCTACGGAGCACCGCTGGTTCCAAGGACAGAGCACTGGAGGAAGAAGAAGAGGAGGGGGTGGAGGAGAGAGGTGTGTCACAACCAGTAGCAGTAGTCGCGTTTTGGAGGCGTGGTGGCGGAACAACCTCCAACACTACTGCACCTTGTCCTGCATCCCTCCCAGCTGCCAATAGAGTGACCCAATGGGCCGTGAAAGAAAGGTACCGTCCCTGTCCATGCCTGCTGGACCATGAGTCAGCGGTAATATGCACCTTACCGCTGACCGCCCTGTCCAGCGAGGCATGGACATTGCCCTCCACATGCCGGTAGAGAGACGGAATCGCCTTCCGCGAGAAAAAGTGGCGTTTGGGAACCTGCCACTGAGGAACCGCACATTGAACAAACTCACGGAAGGGGGCCGAGTCTACCAACTGAAAAGGCAGCAGTTGAAGTGCTAGCAATTTAGCAAGGCTAGCATTCAACCGCTGGGCATGTGGATGGCTGGGAGTGTACTTCTTTCTACGGTCCAGCAGCTGGGGCAGGGAAATTTGCCTGCTGCATTCGGACGTCGGTGTACTGCAAGTACTTGGTTGTGACACACCGAATTCTACACCTTCAGTCCTCTCAGAGCAGCTTTCAGAGAGGACTGAAGGTGTAGTGGGGATGGAGATCCCAGCTGAGGAGGAGCAAGGAGAGGTCCGCTTAGTTCTTTGGTGTGGGTCTTTTATGTGTGCCTGCCAACGAGCTGCATGGCAGGTCGCCATATGTCTGGTCATGCTTGTCGTGCCCAAGCGGCTGATGTTTTGGCCACGCGAGATACGCTTGAGACAAATATTGCAAATAGCAGTGGTGCGATCTGCTGCACTCGTCTCAAAAAAGGCCCACACCAAAGAACTTTTCTGATAACGTGCAGAGGCAGCGCCCTGCACAGGCGGAGCTCTGCGGTGTTGTACAGTTGCTGTGCTGGCCTCTACCTGGCCTCCAGGGGGCATCCTGCCTCGTTGGACATGTGACGCCGCATCCTCCTCCTCCTCGTCCTCCTCCTCATCCTCTCTCCCTTGAGGCACCCACGTGGAGTCAGTGACCTCATCATCCCCTCCCTCTTCACCACTAGAGCAAACCTGGCAGTAAGCTGCAGCTGGTGGAACTGTACTGCCAGATTCCTCAAGCTGGGTATCGTCATCCGAGCCTTCGAATCGTTGGGCATCCTCCTGGAGCATGTACCCAACACTGTGCTCAAAGAGTTCGGGGGACTCCTCAGGAGGACATGGTGGGTCTAGGGAAGGGGTGGCTGATGATGCTCTGTCAGTACCCTGAGCCTGGGTGAGAGAGGATGAGGAGGATGAGGAGGGCTTGGTCATCCATTCTACCAAGCCTTCAGCATGATGCGGCTCCACATGTCCAGCTGCCGAAAACAAAGACGCGCGTGTCCCATGGCCACGTGCTGATGACGATGCACGACCACGTCCACGTCCACGGCCACGTCCACTAGAAACAGAGCCTGCCTGCCCTGTGTTCTTGGCTCTGCACGCTCTGCCTCCCCTTGGCGGTCTTCCAGCCATTGTAGTCGGTAGTCCTGTGGGTGCTGCTGAGAAGAAAATATAGGAGCTCTGTGTGATGCCACTAACACACTAGAAGTCCTATGGGTGCTTCTGCAAAGAAAATAGAGGAGCTCTGTGTGATGCCACTAACACACTAGAAGTCCTATGGGTGCTTCTGCAAAGAAAATAGAGGAGCTCTGTGTGATGCCACTAACACACTAGAAGTCCTGTGGGTGCTTCTGCAAAGAAAATAGAGGAGCTCTGTGTGATGCCACTAACACACTAGAAGTCCTGTGGGTGCTTATGCAAAGAAAATAGAGGAGCTCTGTGTGATGCCACTAACACACTAGAAGTCCTGTGGGTGCTTATGCAAAGAAAATAGAGGAGCTCTGTGTGATGCCACTAACACACTAGAAGTCCTGTGGGTGCTTATGCAAAGAAAATAGAGGAGCTCTGTGTGATGCCACTAACACACTAGAAGTCCTGTGGGTGCTGCTGAGAAGAATATATAGGAGCTCTGTGTGATGCCACTAACACACTAGAAGTCCTATGGGTGCTTCTGCAAAGAAAATAGAGGAGCTCTGTGTGATGCCACTAACACACTAGAAGTCCTGTGGGTGCTTATGCAAAGAAAATAGAGGAGCTCTGTGTGATGCCACTAACACACTAGAAGTCCTGTGGGTGCTTATGCAAAGAAAATAGAGGAGCTCTGTGTGATGCCACTAACACACTAGAAGTCCTGTGGGTGCTTATGCAAAGAAAATAGAGGAGCTCTGTGTGATGCCACTAACACACTAGAAGTCCTGTGGGTGCTTATGCAAAGAAAATAGAGGAGCTCTGTGTGATGCCACTAACACACTAGAAGTCCTGTGGGTGCTGCTGAGAAGAATATATAGGAGCTCTGTGTGATGCCACTAACACACTAGAAGTCCTGTGGGTGCTTCTGCAAAGAAAATAGAGGAGCTCTGTGTGATGCCACTAACACACTAGAAGTCCTGTGGGTGCTGCTGAGAAGAATATATAGGAGCTCTGTGTGATGCCACTAACACACTAGAAGTCCTATGGGTGCTTCTGCAAAGAAAATAGAGGAGCTCTGTGTGATGCCACTAACACACTAGAAGTCCTGTGGGTGCTGCTGAGAAGAATATATAGGAGCTCTGTGTGATGCCACTAACACACTAGAAGTCCTGTGGGTGCTTATGCAAAGAAAATAGAGGAGCTCTGTGTGATGGGACTAACACACTTCAAGTCCTATAGGTGCTTCTGGGAAGAAAATATAGCTCTGTGTGTGTGATGGGACTAACACACTTCAAGTCCTATAGGTGCTTCTGGGAAGAAAATATAGCTCTGTGTGTGTAATGGGACTAACACACTTCAAGTCCTATAGGTGCTTCTGGGAACAAAATATAGCTCTGTGTGTGTAATGGGACTAACACACTTCAAGTCCTATAGGTGCTTCTGGGAACAAAATATAGCTCTGTGTGTGTGATGGGACTAACACACTTCAAGTCCTATAGGTGCTTCTGGGAAGAAAATATAGCTCTGTGTGTGTAATGGGACTAACACACTTCAAGTCCTATAGGTGCTTCTGGGAAGAAAATATAGCTCTGTGTGTGTGATGGGACTAACACACTTCAAGTCCTATAGGTGCTTCTGGGAAGAAAATATAGCTCTGTGTGTGTAATGGGACTAACACACTTCAAGTCCTATAGGTGCTTCTGGGAACAAAATATAGCTCTGTGTGTGTGATGGGACTAACACACTTCAAGTCCTATAGGTGCTTCTGGGAACAAAATATAGCTCTGTGTGTGTAATGGGACTAACACACTTCAAGTCCTATAGGTGCTTCTGGGAACAAAATATAGCTCTGTGTGTGTGATGGGACTAACACACTTCAAGTCCTATAGGTGCTTCTGGGAAGAAAATATAGCTCTGTGTGTGTGATGGGACTAACACACTTCAAGTCCTATAGGTGCTTCTGGGAACAAAATATAGCTCTGTGTGTGTGATGGGACTAACACACTTCAAGTCCTATAGGTGCTTCTGGATTACAAAGTATAGCTCTTTGTGTGTGATGGGACTAACACACTTCAAGTCCTATAGGTGCTTCTGGGAAGAAAACATAGCTCTGTGTGTGTAATGGGACTAACACACTTCAAGTCCTATAGGTGCTTCTGGGAACAAAATATAGCTCTGTGTGTGTAATGGGACTAACACACTTCAAGTCCTATAGGTGCTTCTGGGAACAAAATATAGCTCTGTGTGTGTGATGGGACTAACACACTTCAAGTCCTATAGGTGCTTCTGGGAAGAAAATATAGCTCTGTGTGTGTAATGGGACTAACACACTTCAAGTCCTATAGGTGCTTCTGGGAAGAAAATATAGCTCTGTGTGTGTGATGGGACTAACACACTTCAAGTCCTATAGGTGCTTCTGGGAAGAAAATATAGCTCTGTGTGTGTAATGGGACTAACACACTTCAAGTCCTATAGGTGCTTCTGGGAACAAAATATAGCTCTGTGTGTGTAATGGGACTAACACACTTCAAGTCCTATAGGTGCTTCTGGGAAGAAAATATAGCTCTGTGTGTGTGATGGGACTAACACACTTCAAGTCCTATAGGTGCTTCTGGGAAGAAAATATAGCTCTGTGTGTGTAATGGGACTAACACACTTCAAGTCCTATAGGTGCTTCTGGGAACAAAATATAGCTCTGTGTGTGTAATGGGACTAACACACTTCAAGTCCTATAGGTGCTTCTGGGAAGAAAATATAGCTCTGTGTGTGTGATGGGACTAACACACTTCAAGTCCTATAGGTGCTTCTGGGAACAAAATATAGCTCTGTGTGTGTAATGGGACTAACACACTTCAAGTCCTATAGGTGCTTCTGGGAACAAAATATAGCTCTGTGTGTGTGATGGGACTAACACACTTCAAGTCCTATAGGTGCTTCTGGGAAGAAAATATAGCTCTGTGTGTGTAATGGGACTAACACACTTCAAGTCCTATAGGTGCTTCTGGGAAGAAAATATAGCTCTGTGTGTGTGATGGGACTAACACACTTCAAGTCCTATAGGTGCTTCTGGGAAGAAAATATAGCTCTGTGTGTGTAATGGGACTAACACACTTCAAGTCCTATAGGTGCTTCTGGGAACAAAATATAGCTCTGTGTGTGTAATGGGACTAACACACTTCAAGTCCTATAGGTGCTTCTGGGAACAAAATATAGCTCTGTGTGTGTGATGGGACTAACACACTTCAAGTCCTATAGGTGCTTCTGGGAAGAAAATATAGCTCTGTGTGTGTAATGGGACTAACACACTTCAAGTCCTATAGGTGCTTCTGGGAAGAAAATATAGCTCTGTGTGTGTAATGGGACTAACACACTTCAAGTCCTATAGGTGCTTCTGGGAAGAAAATATAGCTCTGTGTGTGTAATGGGACTAACACACTTCAAGTCCTATAGGTGCTTCTGGGAAGAAAATATAGCTCTGTGTGTGTAATGGGACTAACACACTTCAAGTCCTATAGGTGCCTCTGGGAACAAAATATAGGAGCTCTGCCTGCCTGCCACGAACACACTACAAGTCCTATAGGTGCTTCTGGTAACAAAATATAGGAGCTCTGCCTGCCTGCCACTAACACACTACAAGTCCTATAGGTGCTTCTGGTAACAAAATATAGGAGCTCTGCCTGCCTGCCACGAACACACTACAAGTCCTATAGGTGCTTCTGGTAACAAAATATAGGAGCTCTGCCTGCCTGCCACTAACACACTACAAGTCCTATAGGTGCTTCTGGTAACAAAATATAGGAGCTCTGCCTGCCTGCCACGAACACACTACAAGTCCTATAGGTGCTTCTGGTAACAAAATATAGGAGCTCTGCCTGCCTGCCACGAACACACTACAAGTTCTATAGGTGCTTCTGGTAACAAAATATAGTAGCTCTGCCTGCCTGCCACGAGCACACTACAAGCCCCTCTTTGTCAATCAGTCTTTGTAACTGAATCTATCTAACTCAATCTCTGCAAGTGAATCTCTCTATCTATCTAAATGCAGCAGAGTGTCACAGAAACAGCCTGCTCAATCTGCGCCGGAACAGCATGTGACCGGCGCAGACGGCGTGGCGGCGTTTTATAGGGGGGGGCGTGTACTACAGCCCCTGAGCTGTAATTGGCTACAGGCGTCCTGCCTGTAGCCAATTATGGCTCTTCGAGTTTCCGGGGCTGTGATTGGCCAAGCATGCGGGGTCACAGTGCATGCTTGGCCAATCATCAGCCAGCAATGCACTGCGTCGGCCGCGCCGGCCGCAATGCATTGCGGGGCCGCTCGCATCACACGAACGTGATGCGAGCGGCCAAAATAGTTCTGGGCTCGCCGAGCGAGCGAACGCCCGATGCTCGATGCGAACGTGGGTTCGCATCGAGCACCGGGCCCATCCTTAGTTTCCACTATCAAAGGATATTCAATTTGTGTAATACACGGTTAAATGTAACCTTCATTTTACCATGTTTGGAAAACAGATTCAAAAATAATTGTGATCACATTGTTTCTCATTAGATTCGTTAACTCGGCACATAAAGTTATAAATGTTTTGTCTAAAAACTGAAATTGGCATGGTGTCCTTCCAGCTTATCACTGACCTCTCTT
The DNA here is from genome assembly GCA_028564925.1 of Lithobates sylvaticus. Taxonomy (NCBI): domain Eukaryota; kingdom Metazoa; phylum Chordata; class Amphibia; order Anura; family Ranidae; genus Lithobates; species Lithobates sylvaticus. The sequence continues at coordinate 211,554,321 of CM053029.1, read as the reverse complement.
CCCAGCTACATTCTTTCAGGAGAGCACAAAGGAGGGGGTCACATCTGCGTATATGACACACACAAGCGATAGAACTAAAGGTTCCAGCATTCACACACACACAAAAATATCTCTCTAAAATTGCTTACATTTTTCCCATTTGTACACAACACATGCATATCATTCTCTCACTTTCTTTTAACTCTTTTAAATACTTCCTTGATAAATTTCTGCTTTCCTTATTTTGTTCTGATATCCTTTACATCCAATGTATTGTAATACCATACTTCACATACTGTACCTTCTACGATCAGACGGGCAGCCATAGTGCTCATCCAATCTTCCCTCTCTGACAACATCTAAAATATTCTGTTTTTAACTCTCATGTCTCTATTTCTTGGCTTTACTAGTTGTAGTGCCTAACCCCAAATTCATCCCACAACTTAACATGAAAATGTCCCTTTCTGTCTAGTGTTAATTGTCACCCTTGATTCATCCTGCTCACATAGATAGCTGTTTCTCTAGCTGTGTACTCTGCATGATTCTTAGTCCCTGTGGACTTCGGTGGTAACCCAGTTACCCATTGTGGATCCATGTCCACTTTAACCATTAATCTAGGGGCTCAGTATAGGCGGAACCGCACCTTCGGTTCATATATAGCGCTCCTCTTGCGCTGGGCATTTTTGAGGGTCTCTTACCCTTCATTCTCTTACTTAATTTAATGCCCATAATGACTGGCCAGTCTTCTCTACGTGTGCCTATACCCTCTTGCCTCTAAACTACTTTTTCTAGCAGATGTACTACATATACCTGTGAACAGCACTATTCTTCCCTTTCTTATCTATAACACTCCGATGGACAGTAGACAGTGATAACATAACATATAACCACCAATCAATACAGTTCGATTAAGGGGAGTAAGATAGGTACCCTTTGTCCCGAAAATGCCTTACCGATCAAGGAAGTCTGATAACTCAAATGTAAGCAAAAGGCTTACCTCAGCCGGCTGATTATCAGAAATTCCCGGATCGTCTCAAGCTCCTCGTTTCGGATACTCAGGGTCACCTTTTAACCCCTCCTGGGAAAAGCTCGCCACCTGTCCTGGAAATTCATAGATAGGCAACTCCTATCCTCATATTGATTAGTGGTTCCAAATTAATAACTACTGCAGTAGGGAACAGACACAAAAGATACGCTCAGCATCTTTCCAAATAACCGTTCTCCTTTATTATGACCCAATTCATGGGGTTTTATACACCTGATTACGTAGGTATCACATTAATATTACAATTGTTCATTTATGGTAACAAGGGGCGTATCATAGGCAGGCTTATTCTAATCAAGACTCAAAAGAATGTAAACATGTACTGAAAACATTATTAGTGCCGTGTGCACAGTGAGGGCAGTGTGCAATACATACAAAATAGAATACAATTATATACAGAACTTACAAATTTCCATTACAACAGCAATCAGTGCTATTTAAATAGCACTGATTCCTATGTAAATGACAGTTGTAGTTAGGGGGTTAACCACTAGGGGGCGGGGAGGAGTCAGTGTGACGTGTTGTGTTTTTTTTTACAGTAGGGGGCGTGGCTGTACGTGTGACGTCATTGATCGGCGTTCCCGATGACAGGGAACCGCCGATCACTGACAGTCAGTGTAGGAAGCGCGGGGAGAGGTTTGTTTACATAGACCTCTCCCCGTTCTTCCGCTCCGTAACCCGATCGCGGGATACCAGCGGCGATCGGGTCCGCTGGTCCCGCGGCCGGGGTCACGGAGCTCCCGACCGGGTCGCGCGCGCGACCCACGGGCAGGCACATGCACGATCACGTACAGGTACGTGATTCTGCCTGCCCGAGCCATTCTGCTGACGTATATATGCAGTGGCCGGTCGGGAAGCGGTTAAAAAATCGAATTTCTTCATAGATTTAGGCCAATGTGTATTCTGCTACATTTTTGGTTAAAAAATCACAATAAACGTATACTGATTGGTTTACGTGAACGTTATAGCTTCCACAAACTATGGACTATATACTGGAATATTTATTTATTTTATTATTTTTGTACTAGTAATGGTGACGATCAGTGACTTATAGCAGGGCTGCGATATTGTGGCAGGCGATCGGACACTAACTGACACTTTTGACACTGCGAGAACCAGTAACACTAATACAGTGACCAGTGCTAATAATATGCACTACACTAATGTCACTGGCTGGGAAGGGGTTAAACATATAGGGCGGTCAAAGGGTTAACTGTGTGCCTAGCCAGTGTTTGTGTTTACTATGTATGCTGATTTTACTAGGGAAAGAGATTAATTTTACTTTAGTTCCTGCTTTGCAGGAACACAAAATCTATCCCTTCCCCCCTTGTCAGTATGAGACTCTAGCTCCATTCTGAGTCTGACGAAAAATCGGTGGGCACCTGAGGACATTGAGTGCTCGGCACCTGCAAATCAGCTTCTGCTGTGCATAATCACAGCAGAAGCAGCCCTCTGGCAGCGCACACATGCCCCCTGCAGGCAGAAGTGCAGGAGAAGGTATATATACAGGTGCAGCTCAGAAAATTTTAATTTCATCAAAAAGTACATTTATTTCAGTAATTCAATTCAAAAAGTGAAACTTATATATTTTATATAGAGTGATATATTTAAAGCATTTCTTTCTTGAGATTTTGATGATTATGGCTTACAGCTAATGAAAACCGAAAATTCAGTATCTCAGAAAATTAGAATATTACATAAGACCAATAAAAAAAAGCATTTTTAATACAGAAATGTTGGCTTACTGAAAAGTATAGTATACAGTAGAGTATGCACTCAATACTTGGCCAGGGCTCCTTTTGCATGAATTATTGCATCAATGCGGCATGGCATGGATGCGATCAGCCTGTGGCACTGCTGTGGTGTTATGGATGCCCAGGTTTTTTTTTTTGATAGTGGCTTTCAGCTTATCTGCCTTTTTGGGTCTGGTGTCTCACCTTCCTCTTGACAATACCCCACAGTTTCTCTATGGGGTTTAGGTCAAGTGAGCTTCCTGTCCAATCAAGCACAGTGATACCATGATCATTAAACCAGGTATTGGTGCTTTTGGCAGTGTGGGCAGGTGCCAAGTCCTACTGGAAAAATAAATCAGATCTCCATAAAGCTGGTCAGCAGAGGGAAGCATGAATTGCTCTAGAATTTCCTGGTAGAGGGCTGCGCTGACTGTGGACTTGATAAAACACATTGGATCAACACCAGAAGATGACATGGCTCCCCAAATCAGCACAGACTGTGGAAAATTTTGCTTTTCATTTGGAAATCAAGGTCTGAAAGTCTGGAGGAAGAGTGGAGAGGCACAAAATCCAAGTTGCATGAGGTCCTGTGTGAAATTTCCACAGTCAGTGATGATTTGGGGAGTCATGTCCTCTGATGTTGTTGGTCCAATGTGTTATATCAAGTCCAAAGTCACCACAGCCCTCTGCCAGGAAGTTCTAGAGCACGTCATGATTCCCTCTGCTGACCCAGCTTTATTGAGATGCTGATTTAATTTTCCAGCAGGACTTGCATTCACTATATCTGGTCTCCCACAGTACACATAACACGTAAATGCAATTATTTTAGTAAATACTAACTGCTAAAAATATTTTCTCATCAGCAGTATACTGTATAGCAGTTTTCTGACTTTTACCAGTGTCCCACCAAGCACTGGTTGAAACTTGTAGGAGGAGGTATTATTCTTCTCTGACTGTCCTATGAGGCTGCATGACCCCTGTCTTTCTTTCTGGACAGTGCTAATTGGCCCTGTGAAGATCAAATGCACACCTCCCCCCCCAAAAAAAATAACTCTAGCAATACACACCAAACTGAGCCTGTGCAGAGTGCCTCCAAGGCTCTGTTTTATCAACAGATGGATTGAGGACAGTGTAAGAAGGGGAGGATCAGAGCAAACAGGATCAAACAGCCTTTTTACACAATGCGTAGGATTAACCCCCTAGGTTCCACAGTGAGTATAACAAGAATGCTTTACTGCATATACAGACTGATTTTAGTGTTGTGGGTTTAGTAACACTTTGAATACAAGCTACTTTGGGATTGATTCATTATATTCTTTGAGCCACCTTAACACCACACTATTTACAACAATTTTTCTCTTAAATTAGTTTTAAAACATTTTCTACCCAAAAATTTTTTCTCACTCTCTATCATTTTCTTCATCTTCCGTTTACTGCATATTTTCTTTCTTTCTATATATATATTTTTTACTTTCTTTCATCTATATGCCTTCTATTCACAGTCTTTTTGATTATTGTGCACCCCTCATCTGCTTTTCTAATGGCTGATGATGCAGAACTTGCCCTTACCCAGCTCTAGGCTCACCACTCTATGATTAAGCTCCAGTGGACGAAGTGAAACACACCAGGGGTGTGGCTTCTGGTGGAGACTTATGGGCTGAGTCAATATTTCATGTTTGTTGATGCTTTGATGAAGGCTTCTTAGCCGAAACGCGTCAGAGTAGCCTGTACCCGTGTATCCATGTAACCAAATAAAGGACTTTTATTCAAGAGCATCTGAGTCGCCAGCCCTATTCTGATTTAAGTTTGTACAAAACTGGCTGGTTCGGGAGTGCATATGCATCTCTTTGGATGAGATTGTTGGGCAGCCTGCATCCTCTTTACCTTATGATTGCAGGAGCTGTTCTCTTGGCTTTGAGCGGCGTTCCAAATCTAGTACCTAGGTTACAACATTAGCTTTCCCTACAAAACACCTCCTCCCTATGAAATGGAAATTTAGAGAGACAAGATCTTGTAGTCCAAATCTGGAGAGCTGCCTAAGGGGACAACTCTGCATCCCCAAAAATACAGTGCAGCAAGTAAGCGTTGTCACTCTCAGACAGGTAGTGGCTTCCTTAGCAGAACCACCAGCCAAAATACTCCTGAAAAAGGAAAATAATGCAGTGAATACATCTCAGAACTTCTAAGCTTCAATATATTACATTTTTGTTTTTGGGTTTATTGGCCAATATAAAGCAGTACACTGCACACTTTAAGTGCCCAGTATAAAGCAGTACAAAAATGATACAACCTACATTAATTAATGCACTTTTGCCTGTGCTGATTCTTATTGGTTTCTAAGGGTAATTGGACTCTGAGTATTGTTCTTTGCTTTATTAAATAAGCCTGAAAACATGTCACTTATTGCAGGTTGCTGCGAAAGCTAACAGGAACAGGTTAAGTCTCTGTTCATCATGACACATCCGCTATACTCTTGCGTACTGTCTCTCACTTTTATTTGGATCCCCACGGGGGAACATGATCTTAAAAATCAGATCAATCAGAATTACAGATCACCGCAGTACTGACAGTGAACTCCCTTATTCTGGGATGGCATTTAACAACTAATTAGGGAATACTTTGTTACTGTCTGACTATTACCAATCAATATGTCTCACGTCAGCCTCCTCTCTCCCTCTCCCTCTGTTCTTCGTTCCGCCGTTTCTTTCATCTGCCTGGGTGTAGATGAGCTCCTGCCTCTCTCTCTCTGTGCTGTGTCGTTTCCCATTCTTCTCACACAGTCAGATGTCAAGTCTCACTCATTCAGAGTAATACTCATTCCTCTTATCCCTGACACTCTTATTCTGGATCACGGTAATCTCAAAATCCACTTTTGTGCCTTCTCTGGGAGTGGGACCCTTGCTCTATATTCCCATCACTGCCTGACCGTCACTCTCTGTAGCATCGCTGTCAGAATGTCATCAGTCAGAGGGCAATTAGAGACTATTGTATTATTCAACAATGTGGTTAAAAAAATGTACAGTATGTAAGAATATATAAAAGCAATTTTTACGGATATATGCACTATATATATATATATATATATATATATATATATATATATATATATATATATATTTATATATATATACTGTATATGTATATACACTGTATACAGTGCCTTGAAAAAAGTATTCATACCCCATTACATTTTCCACATTTTGTCATGTTACAACCAAAAACGTAAATGTATTTTAGTGGGATTTTATGTGATAGACCAACACAAAGTGGCACATAATTGTGAAGTGGAAGGAAAATGATAAATCATTTGCAAAATTTTTTGCAAATAAATGTCTGAAAAGTTGGGCGTACGTTGGTATTCAGCCCCCCTGAGTCAATACTTTGTAGAACCGCCTTTCTCTGCAATTACTGCTTCAAGTCTTTTTGGGGATGTCTCTACCAGCTTTGCACATCTAGAGAGTGAATTTTTTGTCCATTCTTCTTTGCAAAATAGCTCAAGCTCAGATTGGATGGAGAGCGTCTGTAAACAGCAATTTTCAAGTCTTGCCACAGATTCTTTATTGGATTTGGTCTGGACTTTGACTGGGCCATTCTAACACATGAATATGCTTTAATCTAAACCATTCCATTGTAGCTCTGGCTGTATGTTCAGGGTCGTTGATGGCAGGTGAACCTTCACCCCAGTCTCAAGTCTTTTGCAGACTCTAACAGGTTTTCCTCTAAGATTGCCCTGTATTTGGCTCCATCCATCTTCCCATCAACTCTGACCAGCTTCCCTGTCCCTGCTGAAGAAAAGCATCCCCACAACATGATGCTGTGACTACCATGTTTCACTGTGTTCAGGATGATGTGCAGTGTTAGTTTCCCGCCACACATAGCATTTTGCTTTTAGGCCAAAAAGATCAATTTTGGTCTCATCTGACCAGAGCACCTTCTTCCACATGTTTGCTGTGTTCCCCACATGGCTTCTTGCAAACTGCAAACGGGACATCTTTTATCTTTCTTTCAACAATGGCTTTCTTCTTCCCACTCTTCCATAAAGGCCAGATCTGTGGAGTGCACGACTAATAGTTGTCCTACGAACAGATTCTCCCATACCATCCTGAACTGTGGATCTCTGCAACTCCTCCAGGGTTACCATGGGCCACTTGGCTGCTTCTCTGATTAATGCTCTCCTTGTCTGACCTCCCAGTTTAGGTGAACGGCCATGTTTTGGTAAGTTTGCAGTTGTGCCATACTCTTTCCATTTTCGGAAGATGGATTGAACAGTGCTCCATGAGACGTTCAAAGCTTGGAATATTTTGTTATAACCAAACCCTGCTTTAAACGTCTCCACAAATGTATCCCTGATCTGTCTGGTATGTTCCTTGGCCTTCATGATGCTGTTTGTTCACTAAGGTTCTCTAACAAACCTCTGAAGGCCTCACAGAACAGCTATATTTATACTGAGATTAAATTAAACACAGGTGGACTCTATTTACTAATTAGATGACTTCTGAAGGCAGTTGGTTCCACTAGATTTTAGTTAGGGGTATCAGAGTAAAGGGGGCTGAATACAAATGCACACCACATTTTTCAGACATTTAATTGGAAACAATTTGGAAAACCATTTATCATTTTCCTTCCACTTCACAATTATATGTTGATCTATCACATAAAATCCCAATAAAATACATTTACGTTTTTGGTTGTAACATGACAAAATGTGAAAAATTTCAAGGGGTATAAATACTTTTTCAAGGCACTGTATGTATGTGTGTGTGTGTGTATATATATATATATATATATATATATATATATATATATATATATATCTCCCAGAAGTGAGTACACCCCTCACATTTTTGTTAATACCATATTTATCGGCGTATAACACGCACTTTTTCCCCCTTTAAAATCAGGGGAAAATCGTGTGTGTTATACGCCGAATGGCTGCCTCGGAGGGGAAGGAGGGAACGAGCGCCACCAAAATAGACAGAGCTGAATCTCCTGTGTACTTGGCTCTGCTCACAGTCACGCCCAGTCCCGCCTCCTAGCATTGACATCCCGCTATTGGACCGGTGTTATGTCCATCATAGGAGCTGGGCCAAGAGGCGGGACTTGATGGGACTGAGAGCCGAGCAGAGTACACAGGAGATCCGGCTCTGTCTATTTCGGCAATAACAAGGCTACAGATGTGCAAAGAGGGACAAGCCTGCAGATGGGCACTGATCAGACTCCAAAGATTGGCAAGGCTGCAGATGGCAGATGGGCACTGATCATGCTGCAATGATGGGCAAGGCTGCAGATGTGCACTGATCAGGCTGCAATGATGGGCAAGGCTGAAATTATGGGCAAGGCTGCAGATGAGCACTGATCATGCTTCAATGATGGGCAGGGCTGCAGATGGGCACTGATCATGCTGCAATGATGGGCGAGGCTGCAGAAGGGCACTGATCATGCTGCAATGATGGGCAAGGCTGCAGATGGGCACCTATCAGACTGCAATGATGGGGAAGGCTGCAGATGGGCACTGATCATGCTGCAATGATGGGCAAGGCTGCAGATGGGCACTGATCAGGCTGCAATGATGAGCAATGGCGAGGCTGCAGATGGGCACTGATAAGGCTGCATTGATGGGCACTGACCCTTATTTTGCTTCAAAATTCTTTATTTAAAATGTATGTTTTTACCTGAAACTTCCCTCTTAAAATTAAGTTGCGTGTTATACGCCTGTGCGTGTTATACACCGATAAATATGGTATTTTATTACATCTTTTCATGTGACAACACTGAAGAAATGACACTTTGCTACAATGTAAAGTAGTGAGTGTACAGCTTGTATAACAGTGTAAATTAGCTGGCCCCTAAAAATAACTCAACACACAGCCATTAATGTCTAAACCGCTGGCAACAAAAGTGAGTACACCCCTAAGTGAAAATGTCCAAATTGGACCCATTTAGCCATTTTCCCTCCCTGGTGTGATGTGACTCGTTACAAGGTCTCAGGTGTGAATGGGGAGCAGGTGTGTTAAATTTGGTATTACTGCTCTCATTCTCTCATACTGGTCACTGGAAGTTCATCATGGCACCTCATGGCAGAGAACTCTCTGAGGATCCAGCAAAAAGGATTGTTGCTCTACATAAAGATGGCCTAGGCTATTAGAAGATTGGCAGCACGGTGGCAAAGACCACACAGCGGTTTAACAGCACAGGTTCCACTTAGAACAGGCCTCGCCATGGTCGACCAAAGAAGTTGAGTGCTCAGCGTCATATCTAGAGGTTGTCTTTGGGAAATAGTGCTGCCAGCATTGCTGCAGAGGTTGAAGGGGGTGGGGGGTCAGCCTGTCAGTGCTCAGACCATACACCGCACACTGCATCAAATTGGTCTGCATGGCTGTTGTTCCAGAAGAAAGCAAAAGATGATGCACAAGAAAGCCCACAAACAGTTTGCTGAAGAGACAAGCAGACTAAGGACATGGATTACTGGAACCATGTCCTGTGGTCTGATGAGACCAAGATAAACTTATTTGGTTAAGAGTCAAGCGTGTGGCAGCAACCAGGTAAGGAGTACAAAGACAAGTGTGTCTTGCCTACAGTATATATAGTATATCTATATATATATATCAACCATAGCAATATGGCTACTGACAGATTGCATATCATTAATTTATCTTGTGACAATAGCACCTGAAAGTAGGTGGGATGTTTTAGGCAGCAAGTAAACATGTTGTCCTTGAAGTCGATGTATTGAAAGCACAAAAAATGGGCAAGCATAAGGATTTGAGTGACTTTGACAAGGTCAAAATTGTAATGGCTAGACGACTATCTCAGAGCAACTCGAAAACTGCAGATCTTGTGAGATGTTCCCAGTCTGCAGTTGTCAGGATCTACCAAAAGTGGTCCAAGGAAGGAAAACCGGTGAACCAGCAACAAGGCCATGGGTGGCCAAGGCTCATTGATGCACGGGGGGAGTGAAGGCTGCCGTGTGTAGTCCGTTCTAATAGAAGAGCTACTGTAGATCAAAAAAGTTAATGCTGGTTCTGATAGAAAAGCGTCAGAACAGTGCATTGCAGTTTGTTGTGCATGGGGCTGCATAGCCGCAGACCAGACAGGGTGACCATGCTGACCTGTGTCCAGAGCCAAAAGCAACTAAAATGAGTATGTTAGCATCAGAAGTGGACCAAGGAGCAATGGAAGAAGGTGCCCTGGTCTGATGAATCATGTTTTCTTTTACATCATGTGGCTGGCCGGGGGCGTGTGTGTTGCCCACCTGGGGACTAAATGGTACCAAGATGCAATATGGGAAGAAAGCAAGCTGGCAGGTGCAGTGTGGTGCTACTTAAGGCTTGATGTCAGATACCACAGCATACCTTCAGAGGTCTATGGGTGTCCATACCTCGATGGGTCAAGGCTCTGTTGGTGGCAAAAAGGGGCCTTCTCAATATTAGGTGGGGGATCATAATGATATATTGCCCTATTACCTAGGGGCTGGTGGGCATATAGGCATTTGGTATTATTATCAGTGTACCAAATCCCCATGAATTTATCATGCTTTGACATGCACTGTTTTTCTCATTTTGTAATTAGCATGGCTGTATTATAGAGGGAAACACGCTGCATGGTATTGTAAATTAATTAACTTTAATTGTCGGATAAGAAGCAGTGGAAAATTATATTTACAAAAGTGGAGTAAACAATTCTCTTTTTAGCATATAAGCCACAGATTTACAGTCCATTCATCAACGATACAGAATGCAGCTCAGTAAACTGGCATGTAGTTATTATTCCTCTCTTCAGGCACATCAGTTGTTTACAAGGCACATACTGATTACTTGCCATAGGCTGGTGTCCATAAGCAGGTTCCACCGATGCAGCAGAGATGATTTAGCAGGAAGATACACTGCCTCAGATGATCTTCTATCGCAAGCACAGCAGCAGTGCTGATAGGCAGGACTCCTAAGGATCCCTGTTCTGTCCCTGCAGGCTGGAACACTCTCCCTGAGTAAGGCCTAGCTTTTCCTCACAAGCAGTGCATCAATTCCACAAAAATGGGGAGTATACCCAGTCGCTCTATGCACTGTCTGATTATAAGCCCAGACAACATCACTGACATACTGTGGCCATCTTTCTCGTTGCTCTTGCTGCGAATCAATCCCAGCCGCGTGCGATTAAAGCGCTCACAGACACAGACACTTGTAGTGCAAAGTGGATTTGCCTTTTGTGTCTTTTTTATTTCTACAAAACCTGCCTATTCAAATGTTTGCTGCTCTTAAGATCCACTATTCTGCAATACTGTTTATCACTTAAGTATTATGTTCTGTACTTCTTAGATGACATCACGTGACCAAGACGTTTTGTCTATCTTGTCATGGAATGTCCGTGGCCTTAATTCAAATTGAAAAGAGCGCTGTTATTTAGATATTTGAAAACGTATTCTCCACATATAGTGCTACTTCAAGAAACCCATCTTATGGGCAGTAAGCTTTTAGCACTTAAGAAGCCTTGGGTGCAGAAGGCTTATCATGCTACATATTCTACGTTCTCTAGAGGGGTCTCATTGCTGATTAGTAAATCTTTATCATGTATGGTGGAAGATGTATTTTCAGATCCTCAAGGTAAATATGTTTCGGCTTTGTTTCTCCTGTGGGGTCAGAGATACATAATTGTCAGTGTGCATGTCCTGCCTCCTTTCTCAGGGACTGTATTGTATAGTCTCTCAGAAAAAGTCTCTTTATATGGCTCTGCTTAGTTACTGATAATGGGAGATTTCAACACTATACTTGACCCTGGCTTGGATAGACCAACTCATCCTAAATATTTTTCCAGAGAGCTCTCGACCTGGGCACAGTTGATGGGCCTGGTAGAGGGTTGGCGATGGAAAAATCCATCAACTAGATCATATTCTTGTTTTTCAACTTCGTAAGAGACTGCCTCCCATATAGATCTAGCTTTCGCTAATTCGGGTATATTAGCAGATATGGTAGATGTTAAATACTTACCTAGTGGGATCCTTAAGATGCTAATTTTAATGCTCCACTTCATGGCAAACCGGCCTTTTATTTGTATATGGCTGAGGTTACGAAGATGGATCTATATAAAAGTAAGCAGAAGTCTTTCAAGCAGGGGGATCGTAATGGTTGTTTTTTGGCCATGATGGCTAAATGTGAACAGCCTAGTATTCCAATTTGAATTTTACAAGGCTCATGGAGCTCTACTTGGCCACACTTTTCTCTAATTGCTTAAAAGAGGGAGCCTTGCCGGACTCAATGAGCCATGCCCATATAGTCTTAATTTATAAACCTCCAAAAGATCCATCCTCTTGTGCCTCATATAGGCCTATTGCTCTCTTGAATGTAGATTTCAAGATTTTGACAAAACTTATTTCCAGACGACTACAGCCTATGATATCTAGCATTATTGATTCAGACCATACAGGGTTTATATCCGGTAGAGCCACTGATGTGAACCTGCAAAGATTATATACTAATAACCATGCTTCACATTCTAATATAGGTTCTAGGGTGGTTGCCTCTCTAGATATAGAGAAGGCCTTTGACACTCTTCAATGGCCTATTCTATGGGCAGTGGTCTGCAGAATGGGCTTTCCAATGGTATTTAAAAAATGGTTGCAGGTCCTGTATAGACATCCTACAGCTGCAGTGAAAATGGAGGATTGTCAGCCTCATTCTCGTTATTTAGGGAAACTCGGCAGGGCTGCCCTCTGTCTCCAACCCTCTTCATGATTGCTATGGAAACGGTGGCGGAAGCTCTTCGAACTTCGCCCAACATTAAAGGGTTGCGGATTGGTTGGTTGGAGGAGAGGGTGGCACTGTATGCAGATGATCTTTTATTATTTTTGAATGATGCTGGGCCCGCTCTTCAAGGAGCCTTACAGATATTGGATTTTTTTCAACCGTCACTGGGCTGAAGGTAAATTGGGCTAAGGCCAATAGATATTTAGGCCCGTAATATGGCTTCAAATTATATTCCATTGCAGTGGGTGGAGAACCTCAAGTACTTAGGAGTAATAATCTCTCTGAATTTATTTCCTTGAATTTAACTCCGATCCTAGGAGATATTGGGTTAAAGCTGAAAGTGTGGAAGTCTCTACCATTATCTTTATGGGACATATTAATCTTTTAAAAATGAAAATTATACCAAAACCTATGTATATTTTCAGACATTCTCCTCAGTGGCTCCCTGGCTCTTTTTTTAAAAGATTAAATCAACTTTTTTCATCATTTATATGGGGATTGAAGAATCCCAGATATAAATTAACCACCCTGATGCATCCTTGTGATCAGGGTGGTTAAAGCCTCATACACACGATCGGATTGTTGGCCAACAAAACTTGGCCCAAACTCGTCTTGCATACAGACGGCAAGGAATTGTCGGCCAACAAACACGAACGTACTGATGCACTACGTGTTTTTTCAGCTCTTTAGCACCACCCTTTGGGCTCCTTCTGCTCATTTTGTGTTAGTAGAAGTTTGGTGAGTGTTGGTTTGCGCTTTTCATTTCAAGATTTTCATTTTGCGCTTTTCATTTCAGGCTTTTTATTTAGCGCTTTTGATTTTGTGCTTTTCAGTTTGTTTCTGAACGGCTGTTCATCAACAGGATATGTTGCCGAATCGGAGGAGATAACGCGTTAAGTGCACTTTCAGTGCAATTTCAAGTGCACTTTGCACTACAAGTTTTTTGCCTTTAGTAAATAACCCCCATAGTGGAATAAATGAGAGCAGCAAAATTACATTTCTAAAGGAAAAAATTTAATTTAAAACTGCTCGTGGCTGTAATTTATTGTCAGATCCTGGCAATATAGATAAAAATCATTGAAAAAAACCCCAGTCCATAAAAAAAATCCATACCAGGTTCTTCAGGTCTGGTATGGATTTTAAGGTGAACCCCTGCCAAAAAAAAAATGGCATAACCCCCCCCCCCCAAATCCATACCAGACCCTTATGCAAGCACACAACCTGGCAGGCCACAGGAAAACGGGGGGGGACGAGAAAGTGACCCCCTCCTGAACCGCACCAGGCCACATGCCCTCAACATGGGGAGGATGCTTTGGATCCCCCAAAACTCCTTGTCCCCATGTTGATGGGGACAAGGGTCTCATCCCCACAACCCTGCCCGGTGGTTGTGGGGGTCTGCGGGCAGGGCCTTTTCAGAATCTAGAAGACCCCAGAAGATCCCGGCACCCCCCTATGTACATTGTACCCCTACTCATTCACCAAAAAAGTGTCAAAAAAGTAAAAATGACAGGAGACAGTTTCGGACAATTCCTTTATTAAAAAAAAAAGTGTCCCGCGATGCAAATCAATCTTCAATCACAGTGTCCGACGGTCCAGAGAAAAAAAAATGAAAAACTCCACCTCCATGGGAGGCCTCCCATGACTGCCATCTTTTGCTTTTATAACAGCTGTTATAGGCAAGGGCAGGGCCGATGACGTAAACAGGTGATCCCACCCCCTCTGCCATCAGAAGGGGCGGGATCACCCGGTTACGTCACCGGGTGGCCCCGCCCTTGGTTATATAAGAGCTGTCATTGCAAAAAGGCTGCAGTCGGCGGGGCGTCTCCTATGGAGGCAGAGTTTTTCAGGGTTTTTTTTCTCAGGACCGTCGGATGCCGTGATTGAAGATGAATGGACAATGTGGGACACTTTTTTTTAAAATAAAGGAATTGTCAAAAACTCTCTCCTGTCATTTTTACTTTTTTTACACTTTTTTTGGTGAATGAGTAGGGGTACAATGTACCCGATACCCACTCACACAGGGGGATGGGTTCTGGGGCCTCCTTGTTAAAGGGGACTTCCAGATTCCAATAAGCCTCCCACCCACAGACCACCACAACCACCGGGCAAGGGTTGTGGGGATGAGGCCCTTGTCCCCATCAACATGGGGACAAGGTGCTTTGGGGGGACCCCAAAGCACCCTCCCCATGTTGAGGGCATGTGACCTGGTATGATTCAGGAGGGAGGCGCTCTCTCTTCCCCCCATTTTCCTGCGGCCTGCCAGGTTGCGTGCTCGGATAAGGGTCTGGTATGGGTCCCCCGCGCCATTTTTTTTATTTTGGCACGGAGATCCCCTTAAGATCCATACCTGACCTGAAAGGGCCTGGTATGGACTTTAGGGGGGACCCCATGCCATTTTTGGGCACAGGGTTCCCCTTAATATCCATACTAGCCCTGATGGGCCTGGTAATGGAATAGGGGGACGCACACTGTTTTTTTCAATGATTTTTATGTATATTGCTGGGATTCAACAATACATTACAGCCACGTACAGTTTTAAATTACATTTTTTCCTTTAGAAAAAAGAAAAAACAAGGAGAGGGGCACCTCACACGATAGTCCTCCTCCTCTCTTCCAGTCCAGAGACGTGTTTGAATGCAACTTTGCAGTCTTTCATGTGAGTGGATATTGTCTTTTTTAATAAATGCTGTGTTGATACATATTCAGAGGCACCCCTCTCCTTGTTTTTTCTTAGCTCTTTGGACCTTGCTTCTGGTCCTCTAGGTGGCAGCCCTGTATATTTTTATATATATACCCGCTTCTGCCCCCTTGGACTATTAGGAACACTTTATTGAGGTATTGTTGCATGGCACCTTTTTTACTTGTTTATTTTTTTACCTTTAGAAATTAAATTTTGTGGTTTTACTAATGAACATGGGAAAGATGCGCTACTTTACAGGCAGACTAAGGAGACCCCCAAGGCACAATATTTAAAGGAATATTTCATTTTTATTGTTTCACTTTAAGCATTATTAAAATTACTGCTCCTGAAAAAAGGCTGTTTTTAAAACTTTTTTTGCACCCGAGTCCCCAAACACTTTTAACAGTGTTTGTGTGTTCGCAGAAATTTTTTGCCTGTTCGCATGTTCTGCTGCAAACCGAACCGGGGGATGTTCAGCTCATCCCTAGCTGAGACACAGCAGTGCAGTGGCTCCCACAGCTGTCAATTAAAAGTCAGTTACCCAATCAGGAGAGAGAGGGGCGGGGTCGAACCACGGTTCCATGTCTGAATGGACACATGAAGCTGCAGCTCGGCTCGGGGGCCCCCATAGCAAGCTGCTTGCTGTAGGGGCATTAGACAGGAGGGAGGGACCAGGAGCACCAAAGAGGGACCTGAAAAGAGGAGGATCTGGGCAAAACCATTTTACAGAGCAGATGCGTATAACATGTTTGTTATTTTTAAAGAAAAAAAAAACAAGACTTTACAATCACTTTCAGGCTAGTATGCCTATGGGTGCTCGGATAAACCCCAGGACTTGGACACTATATTTGCAGAACTGGGACTGTCCCAGAGGGGGAAGTTAAAGTACCATAACAAGAAGATCCAGAAAGTAGGTACTCCAAGATCCAAGGAGCAGCATTTTGCCGGTGGTATCACAGTGCTGCTTTCAATGGGGAGCAGTGGTGGAGGAGGGGTGAGTTCACCGCTCCTTCACCGCTCCAAAGAAGCTGCTGGCAGGACTTTTTCTGACGCCCTGCCAGCGCACCGCTCCAATGTGAAAGCCCTCAGGCTTTTACACTGGGGTGCATGGAGCAGCTGTTTTAGGGCATTTTGCAGGCGCTATTTTTAACGCTATAGCGCCTGCAAAACGCTGTCAGTGAGAAAGGGGTCTAATAGCGGCTGCGGAGAAAGAAAGGATCTGAGTCCAGATCTCCTAACACCCTCTCTGTCCTACTTCATATACATACATGGATTTCTTTCCCAGCAAAACAATGCAGCTGCCTTGAATTCAAATAGATCTTTCTTATGAATAATCTGTAGCCAGGCTCTTGGCTCAAGAGTCAAGACAGCATATGTGTTTCTAAAGCTAGACTATGAAGATTGTAGGTTGAATATTGTGATGGTGTTTAATGGGCAGCTATCAAACCTACTCATCACCTTTTGAGATGATTTTATTTATACCCTATAGATTTATGACAACTAAGGGTTTGGCTTTAGTCATAGTAGGTTATGTGACAGCAATTGAACCCAGAGCTCTTTGATTACATTGACATTTACTCTGGCAACCAAGGCAACATTTTCAAAAAGCGCCTCCAACCCCTCAAACTGAATGAATATGAACCATGCTTACACCTACAGTATCTCGGCTGCTTTCTTCCGGCTCTGGGTTTGCCACAATTCGGTTTGTAGAAAACTTGAAGAAATGGAAGGAAGGAGTTGCAGTGTAGTTATACAGTACAAGCATTGTAAACAGAGACAACTTTTAATTACCATTATGATAACAAAAATGTGCCCTACTGACCAAAACGTAGGTAGTTCATAAAAGTGCAAATAGTTTTAAGTGATTTATTTTATAATGAAAATTATGCTTCTGGTACAAAGCATAGTTACACTATATTACCAAAAGTATTGGGAAGCCTGCCTTTACACGCACGCTCAATCTGGTTGAGGTCAAGACTCTATGCAGGCCAGTCAAGTTCCTCCAATCCAAACTCGCTCATCCATGTCTTTATGGACCTTGCTTTGTGCACTGGTCCAAATCATTTGGTGGGGGGATTATGGTGTGTGGTTGTTTTTCAGGGGTTGGGCTTGGCCCCTTAGTTTCAGTGAAGGGATCTCTTAAGGCGTCAGCATATAAATATATTTTGGACAATTTCATGCTCCCAACTTTGTGGGAACAGTTTGGGGATGGCCCCTTCCTGTTCCAACATGACTGCGCACCAGTGCACAAATCAAGGTCCATAAAGACATGGATGAGCGAGTTTGGGGTGGAGGACCTAGACTGGCCTTCACAGAGTCCTGACCTCAACCCGATAGAACGCCTTTGGAATGAATTAGAGCAGAGATTGCGAGCCATGCCTTCTCATCCACATGAGTGCCTGACTTCACAAATGTGCTTCTGGAAGAATGGTCAAGCATTCCCATAGACACACTCTTAAACCTTGTGGACAACCTTGCCAGAGGAGTTGAAGCTGTTATAGCTACAATATTGAGCTAACTCAATATTGAACTCCAGTGGCATCGCTAGGGGGGTGGGGGCAGGGGGTGCGGGCCACACCAGGGTGACACCTACCAGATGGGTGAAACCTGTTGGCAGTGGGACACCGCTAACCCCACACCCTCTACACTGCTCTGCGTCTCACCAGCTGTGTCCCTCAGTGGAGTGGACCGAAGCCGCCTCCCCCCTCCTCTCTGTTTACATGTACAAAGTAGGAGGGAGTCCGAGGAGGAACAGCATGTGCCGTGCTGTTCTGAGGTCTGTACACTGTATTGTAATGAAGATGGACATGTGCAGGGGGGTGCTATGGGAGGGGAGAGGGGGGTCTATACTGATAGAGGGGTCTGCACTATGGGGGGACCACATTGAGGGGGGTGTGTGCACTGAGGGGGGTCTGCACTAAGGGGCGGTCTGCACTGAGGGGGTGTCTGCACTGAGGGAGAGGGAGGGATAGACCAACACATAGTGGCTGATTTATGAACATGTTGCCACATTTGCGCGCACAGGAATAGTTATTGCGACATGGCGCATACTTAAACAAATAGAAACCA
This sequence comes from Lithobates sylvaticus, assembly GCA_028564925.1. Classification (NCBI taxonomy): domain Eukaryota; kingdom Metazoa; phylum Chordata; class Amphibia; order Anura; family Ranidae; genus Lithobates; species Lithobates sylvaticus. The sequence goes on along the minus strand of CM053029.1, from coordinate 211,536,078 downwards.
GCTGGTGACTTGCGCCTGATGCGCAGAATCGTGCGCATGGGCGCAGACACATTCTTAAATACAGAACAGACATCAGGCACTTGCTCATTGTAATGCTGATCATGTTAATGAGCTTTTCCTTATCACATGGAGAATATTGCTTCCAGTTGTATTCCATTCATTAATTTCTTTTTGAAACAACTCAATATTCATTCTAGAGATCTTCCTCCAATCAACAACTGTGCGGATGTTTCCTGGACTTGGATGTGAAATGTCATAATTGTCAAAGTGTCATTGTGTGCATTTTATGGTGATAGTCTATAATCATAGGTGGACCTGAAACTTCCATGAAAACATCTTCTTAATACATGTCTGTGTATTGTGCATTCTGGACAATTAATTTCCCCATACACTGTGCAGACAAGTGAGTGGATTTAAATGTCATCCAATCAAATTGCACAGTGTATGGGGAAAGAATTGCTCAGATAGCAGATTAGATTTAAACGTCATCCAATCAGATTGCACAGTGTATGGAGAAAGAATTGCTCAGATAGATGATTAGTTTTAAATGTCATCCAATCAGATTGCACAGTGTATGGAGAAATGAATTACTTAGACAAATGAGTGGATTTAAACGTCATCCAATCATATTGCACAATGTCTGGGGAAATTAATTGTCCAGAATGCACAATACACAGACATGTATTGAGAAGAAGTTTTCATGGAAGTTTCGGCTCCACCAATGATTATAGACTATCACCATAAAATGCACAATTACAAGTCCAGGAAACATCCGCACAGTTGTTGATTGGAGGAAGATCTCTAGAATGAATATTGAGTTGTTTCAAAAAGAAACTAATGAATGGAATAAAACTGGAAGCAATATTCTCCACAACATCGGGGAAGACAGCGATTAGAAGACGGCGATTAGCGATTTTTATTGTGACTGCGACATTATGGTGGACACATTGGACATTTTTGACACATTTTTGGGACCATCATCATTTATACAGCAATCAATGCTATTTAAAAGCACTGATTCCTGTATAAATGACACTGGCAGTGAAAGAGTTAACCACTAGTGGGCGGGGAGGGGTTATGGTGTGTGACGTGTGTTTTTTTTTTACATTAGGGGGCGGGGCTGACGTCTGATGTCATTGATCGGCTTTCCCGATGACAGGGAACAGCCGATCAATGACAGGCAGTGTAGTAAGCGCGGGGAGAGGTTTGTTTACACAGACCTCTCCCCGTTCTTCAGCTCTGTGACCCGATCGCGGGACACCAGCGGCGATCCCGTTCCGCTGGTCCCGCGGCCGTGGTCACGGAGCTCCCGACCGGGTCGCGAGCGAGCCGCTGGCGGCGCGACCCACGGCTGGCCTCTTAAAGGACCACGTACCTGTACATGGTTTTGCCTAGCCGTGCCATTCTGCCCACGTATATCGGCGTGAGGCGGTCGGGAAGCGGTTAATAGTGTTAGAGATAGTATTATGAGCAGCCAGCACAATTTGTGTGTACAAGAAAGCACACGCACCACGTGGAAATCCAATCTGCTTACCAGACAGCTGAAAAAAGCAGGCAAGTAATAGACCAAGACCATAGCTCCGTTCTTCAGCTTTAAGTGGAATCCAAACCAGGATTGCGGCTAATCATAAGACATTTTCATACAGCAAAAACTTCTTTGAGCTCTCATATGAGATGTAATAACATTCACCCAGGCAGCCAGTGATACCCAATGAAAAGATAATGCAGCCAATAGTAAAGCCCGTAAAGTAGTATAAAAATGTTATTCGTAGTAACTTACAGTTTAGTACAGGAACAAGTACATCATGATGTTCAAATGGCCGCGGTTCTCAGCGTGCTAGTGAGGGCTGACACTAGCGGGCTGACACTACCACGCTGAGAGCCACGGCCATTTGAACATCATGATGTACTTGTTCCTTTACTAAACTGTAAGTTACTACGAATAAAATATTTATACTACTTTATGGCCTTCACTATTGGCTGCATTATCTTTTCATTGGGTATCGCTGGCTGCCTGGGTGAATGTTATTACATTCCATATGAGAGCTCAAAGAAGTTTTTGCTGTATGAAAATGTCTGATGATTAGCCGCAATCCTGGTTTGGATTTCACTTAAAGCTGAAGAACAAAGCTATGGTCTTGGTCTATTACATGCCTGCTTTTTTCAGCTGTCTGGTAAGCAGATTGGATTTCCACGTAGTGCGGTGTGCTTTCTTATACACACTGAAGGTGGTGAGGGGTTTATTAACTCTCCCTTCTTGGATTTACTTCTCATTTCATGTGGACTTTTTAAAATACATTTACGTTTTTGGTTGTAACATGGCAAAATGTGGAAAATTTTAAGGGGTGTGAATACTTTTTCAAGGTACTGTATGTAGAAATGAAACAATGACCAGAAATGTGTAAGAACTATACAAAACTCTAAAAACTATGAAAAAGGGAAGGAATAAAAATGAATTAGAGTTAGTAAATGGTTAAATAACAATAAAGGCTATGAATACAAAAATATTTACTTATTGTTTTAAAATTGCAACATTGCAGGATTTATTATGTGAAGGACAATACTTCACAAAAGAACCACTTATGAATGAAGGCCCTAACCTGTTTGCAGCCTTCATTCACACATAAGTTACTGTGAGCACTACTAAAATACAGAGCAGGACCCCACTGTTATGCCCCGTACACACGGTCGGATTTTAAATTCAGATGACTAAAATGCGACTAAAACTAAAATGGCATTTTAGCCAAAAGACTATGACTAAATCTAAAGCGAAATTTGATGTCAAATTCAGCAGTGGTCAAAAAGCAATATTCTTGTTTGTTTACGAAACTTGTTTTTTTTATAAAGAAGTTACAATACTTGTTTTCATTATTAACAGAGAACTGTAAGCTTCCATGGATTTTTGTATAGGCATTAAGGATGGGCCCGGTGTTCGATTCGAACCCATGTTCGAATCGAGCACCAGGCGTTCGCTCGCTCGGCGAGCCCAGAACTATTGGGGCCGCTCGCATCAAATTCGTGTGATGCGAGCGGCCCCGCAATGCATTGCGGCCCGCGCACTGCAATGCTGGCTGATGATTGGCCAAGCATGCACTGTGACCCCGCATGCTTGGCCAATCACAGCGCCCGCAGCGAGGAGAGCCATAATTGGCTACAGGCAGGATGCCTGTAGCCAATTATAGCTTAGGGGCTTTAGTACACGCCCCGGCGGCCTCGCATATTCTGTTTCAGTCAGTGTCAGCGTGTCAGTGTGCTGCTGACAAGATATGCTATATTTCTGGGGATTTGTGTGTGCGTGCTGTTAGAACAGCATTGCAGTATCACATCTGGGGGGTGTCTATAGGTGGCCTGTGAAGGGGGGCAGGTTTCCTGTGCTTAGAACTTTCCCTGCAAAAAAGTGTCATTTTTGCAGGAAAAAAGCTATTTAAAAGCACTCGCGGCTAATGAATTGATGGCTCCTGTAACACAGAGAACTGTCATTCATTAATAAAAAACAAAAAAAAAAGCATGGGGGTCCCCCCAAATTCAATAACCAGGCCCTTCAGGTCTGGGATGGATATTAAGGGGAACCCCAGCCAAAAAAAAAAAAAAAATGGCGTAGGGTCCCCCTCAAAATCCATACCAGACCCTTGAGGTGACCCCGCCCCCTCTGACGCACGGGGACGTCATGGGGAATTCCATGATGGCTTTCCCCATGACGTCAGAGGGGGGCGGGGTCACCAGGTGCCCTCCGTTTTAAAAGACCTGTCAGACGGAGCGGAGCCTCACACAGCGGGAGCCTCCCATTGCGCGGAGCGGCCCAAGAAGACACCGACGCCGACGGAAGAAGATGCCGGACGAGAAGGACGAGAAGACCAGCGCAAGAAGAAGCGGATCGGAGGAAGAAGAAAATGGAAGAAGAAGATGGAAGAAGATGACGGAAGGAGAAGATGAAGAAACCGAAGGATGAAGAAAGAAGAAAGAAGATTTTAATAAAGGAATTGTCAAAGACCGTCTCCTGTCATTTTTAAAATTTTTGCCACTTTTTTGGTGAAATGGTAGGGGTACTTTTGTACCCCCTTACCATTTCACACAGGGGGGGGGGCGGGATCTGGGGGTCCCCTTGTTAAAGGGGGCTTCCAGATTCCGATAAACCCCCCGCCCGCAGACCCCCACAACCAATGGCCAGGGTTGTGGGGAAGAGGCCCTTGTCCTCATCAACATGGGGACAAGGTGCTTTAGGGGTCTTAGACCCCCAAAGCATTCTCCCAATGTTGAGGGCATGTGGCCTGGTACGGTTCAGGCGGGCCGCTCTCGTCCCCCCCTCTTTTCCTGCGGCCTGCCAGGTTGCGTGCTCGGATAAGGGTCTGGTATGGATTTTGAGGGGCACCCCACGCCATTTTTTTTGGCTAGGGTTCCCCTTAAAATCCATACCAGACCTCAAGGGTCTGGTATGGATTTTGAGGGGGACCCTACGCCATTTTTTTTTGGCTGGGGTTCCCCTTAATATCCATCCCAGACCTGAAGGGCCTGGTTATTGAATTTGGGGGGACCCCTACGCTTTTTTTTTTTTCATTTTTTTTATTTTTTATCAATGACTTTTTTTTTATGAATGAGTTTCAATGAATGACTGTTCTCTGTATTACGGGAGCCGTCAATTAACATTAGCCGCGAGTGATTTTAAATAGCTTTTTTACTTTCAAAAATGACACTTTGCGCAGAGACAGTTCTAAACACGGGAAACATGCGCCCCTTCACAGGCATACTATAGACACCCCCCAGGTACGAAATTTAAAGGAATATTACACTTTTATTGTTTCAATTTAAGCATTATTAGAATCACTGCTCCTGAAAAAACGGCCGTTTTTAAAAAAAAAAATTTGCATTGATACATGTCCCCTGGGGCAGGACCCAGGTCCCCAAACACTTTTTATGACATTAACATGCATATTAGCCTTTAAAATTAGCACTTTTAATTTCGAACGTTTGCATCCATTATAACTAATAGGGTTCTAAAGCTCGCACGGACTTTAGGTCCGTTCGCGGGTTCTGGTGCGAGCCGAACGGGGGGGTGTTCGGCTCATCCCTAATAGGCATAGGAGGGTGGCCTGTTATAGAGGCATAGTCCATTTTCTTCAGGCAGTGGGGAAACTTCCACAGACACAAAGGTTCAGCTTGGGTGAGCGTTCATATCAAATCATTGTGAAAGATGAATGAGGAGGAATAGTATCAACAGCTTTCTAATCTGACTGACTGTCCTGCCCAAAAGTGGTCTAGTTGATAAGGACTGAAATTAGGGCCAGGCCAATGCAAAAATCTGTAATGGGGTTGGGGGGCAAAGCTGGAACAAGAGCCTCTGAATGCCTTTCTGTCAAACTAACAGCAGAGACACAGGTAACGCTAGATGAGCTGACAGAGACTCCAGATACGCAGCGCAAGATTGCTTGTTAAACTGGCAGCCAAGTTGTATATGGCTCCCAAGAAACAGAATAGGATATGGCTGCCAAAGTAATGTCTGAGCTCCACAGATTATATAAAAAAAGCCACTCTAAAAGTGTAATCGGCAGGGCAAGGCTGTCAGTTTAATGCTCCGTACACACGGTCGGAAAATCCGACCACAAAATCCACGGATTTTGTCCGACACTGGTGTTGCATACACATGGTCGGACAATGTTGTCTGAAATTCCGACCGTGTGTAGGCTCCATCAGACTTTTACAAGTCCTTCTCCTGCTCTCAAATTTTCCGACAACAAAGTCCTATCGGACTTTTTCCGATCGTGTGTAGCGAATTCCGACGGACAAAGTGCCACGCATGCTCAGATCACATTACAAGACCAAAGCTATTGGCTACTAGCCTCTACGTAGTCCCGTCGTAGGTAACAAACGTCACAACGTTCAGAATGATCGGATTTTCCGACAACTTTGTCCGACCGTGTGTATGCAACACCAGTGTCGGACAAAATCCGTCGGAAAAAATCCCATGGATTTTGTGGTCGGATTTTCCGACCGTGTGTACGGAGCATTAAACTGACAGCCTTGCCCTGCCGATTACACTTTTAGAGTGGCTTTTTTTATATACAGTGGTGTGAAAAAGTGTTTGCCCCCTTCCTCATTTCCTGTTCCTTTGCATGTTTGTCACACTTAAGTGTTTCGGAACATCAAACCAATTTAAACAATAGTCAAGGACAACACAAGTAAACACAAAATGCAATTTGTAAATGAAGGTGTTTATTATTAAAGGTGAAAAAAAATCCAAACCATCGAGCCCTGTGTGAAAAAGTGATTGCCCCCTAAACCTAATAACTGGTTGGGCCACCCTTAGCAGCAACAACTGCAACCAAGCGTTTGCGATAACGTGCAATGAGGCTTTTACAGCGTCCTGGAGGAATTTTGGCCCAATCATCTTTGCAGAATTGTCCTAATTCAGTTACATTAGAGGGTTTTCGAGCATGAACGGCCTTTTTAAGGTCATACCACAACATCTCAATAGGATTCAGGTCAGGACTTTGGCTAGGCCACTCCAAAGTCTTCATTTTGTTTTTCTTCAGCCATTCGGTGGTGGACTTGCTGGTGTGTTTAGGATCATTGTCCTGCTGCAGAACCCAAGTTCGTTTCAGCTTGAGTACACGAACAGATGGTCGGACATTCTCCTTCAGGATCTCTTGGTAGACAGCAGAATTCATAGTTCCTTTTATCACGGCAAGTCTTCCAGGTCCTGAAGCAGCAAAACAGCCCCAGACCATCACACTACCACCACCATATTTTACTGTTGGTATAATGTTCTTTTTCTGAAATGCAGTGTTCCTTCTACGCCAGATATACTTGGACACACACCTTCCAAAGAGTTCCACTTTTGTCTCATCGGTCCACAGAATGTTGTCCCAAAAGTCTTGGGGATCATCAAGATGTGTTGTGGAGAAATTGAGACGAGCTTTGATGTTCTTTTTGCTCAGCAGTGGTTTTCTCCTTGGAACTCTGCCATGCAGGCCATTTTTGCCCAGTCTTTTCCTGATAGTGGAGGCATGAACGCTGACCTTAACTGAGGCAAGTGAGGCCTGCAGTTCCTTGGACGTTGTTGTGGGGTCTTTTGTGACCTCTTGGATGAGTCGTCGCTGCGCTCTTGGGGTAATTTTGGGCGGCCGGCCACTCCTGGGAAGGTTCACCACTGTTCCATGTCTTCGCCATTTGTGGATAATGGCTCTCACTGTGGTTCGCTGGATTCCCAAAGCTTTGGAAATGGCTTTATAACCCTTTCCAGACTGATAGATCTCAATTACTTTCTTTCTCAATTGTTCCTGAATTTCTTTGGGTCTCGGCATGATGTGTAGCTTTTAAGGATCTTCTGGTGGACCTTACTGTGTCAAGCAGCTCCTATTTAAGTGATGCCTTGATTCTGAACAGGTGTGGCAATAATCAGGCCTGGGTGTGGCTAGAGAAATTGAACTCAGGTGTGGACAACCACAGTTATAGTATGTTTTAACAAGGGGGGCAATCACTTTTTCACACAGGGCCATGATGGTTTGGATTTTTTTTCACCTTTAATAATAAACACCTTCATTTACAAATTGCATTTTGTGTTTACTTGTGTTGTCCTTGACTATTGTTTAAATGGGTTTGATGTTCCGAAACACTTAAGTGTGACAAACATGCAAAGGAACAGGAAATGAGGAAGGGGGCAAACACTTTTTCACACCACTGTAATCTGTGGAGCTCAGACATTACTTTGGCAGCCATATCCTATTCTGTTTCTTGGAAGCCATATACAACTTGGCTGCCAGTTTAACAAGCAATCTTGCGCTGCTTATCTGGAGTCTCTGTCAGTATTGTTCTAAAACATAGACTGGATTTTCAAACTAAAATCAGAGCAGCTCATCTAGCGTTACCTGTGTCTCTGCTGTTAGTTTGACAGAAAGGCATTGAGAGGCTCTTGTTCCAGCTTTGCCCCCCAACCCCATTACAGATTTTTGCATTGGCCTGGCCCTAATTTCAGTCCTTATCAACTAGACCACTTTTGGGCAGGACAGTCAGTCAGATTAGAAAGCTGTTGATACTATTCCTCCTCATTCATCTTTCATAATGATTTGATATGAACGCTCACCCAAGCTGAACCTTTGTGTCTGTGGAAGTTTCCCCACTGCCTGAAGAAAATGGACTATGCCTCTATAACAGGCCACCCTCCTATGCCTATACAAAAATCCATGGAAGCTTACAGTTCTCTGTTAATAATGAAAAGTATTGTAACTTCTTTATAAAAAAAAAAACAAGTTTCGTAAAAAAACAAGAATATTGCTTTTTGACCACTGCTGAATTTGACATCAAATTTCGCTTTAGATTTAGTCATAGTCTTTTGGCTAAAATGCCATTTTAGTTTTAGTCGCATTTTAGTCATCTGAATTTCAACTGAATTTTATTTGCATTTAGTTTTCAACACTGAAAACATGCAGCTGACGAAATCTATGATGAAAATATTTTTGTCAACAAAATGAACACTGGTTTAGGTTTTCCTTCAAAAATAACAGCTCTGAAGTATGCATGTCAGTACTATAACTTTCTGTTTATTTTAAAACAAGTACTTAATGTTTCTAACCATGAAAACTGCCAAGCATGTTAATAGAAAAAAATGTACATAGCATGGCAGGGATTATTGATAAAACAGCATATGCACCAAAATAGGATGGAAACACACAGCATTACATCAATACAATGCACAGCAGACTAAAAGGGATTTGCATTTGAATATGGTGGAGGATTACTTTCCTCACTTGTAGACAACCTGTTAACATTGAATGCAATAATTCTCAGGTGGGCAAATGTAGTCACAATATACTGTTCAGTCATGAAGTATAAATAAAACATGTCCTTCCCAAATGGCTGATTAGTCTTTTCAGAATCACCCAGAGTGTAAATCGGACAAATCAAGGTGAATAAAGATATCCTCCACTGAACATCAACACACCGGGCCTCTTACCGCAAGCAGTGGACCACTAAATTATAGGTGGTCAAACGGGCATAGTATATCCACAAGATGGTCCAATAAGAATTCCAAAGTGATCACATTTTGCATGCTAAAATATTTTGCTTCAATGTGTCTCCAAAGCCTCCATAGAAGGCTTTGACAAAGCTATGACAAAGCTCGCTAACAGCACCTGCAGCTTTTGAGAGACTTTTATTCCGTTTGGCTTTGCTTTGTTTTGGAGGTATTGCAGGTATGAGATATCCTTGGATAAAACCAAGAAGCAAACTGGAAAAATGACGTCAGCAGTTCATGTGTATATATTCTGGAAGTGTCTGGTACAGATGTCACAACTAGTGTGTGTGCAGTGAGGAACAGCAGGAAGGTGAGAGGAGTCTGGACCAGAATGGAGCAACTAGCAGATGGCACACACTATAGCAGAGGGTGAGCATTAACCGCGTGATAAATGGTGCTGCAACCACAGCAAACCACATCTTGTGAAGCTTGTAGCCCAAAGGAAACCTAATGCTCCTTTTTGCATGACAAGCTTGGCGCAATGCAGTTTTGCCGTGATTGCAGCGCAATTTATTACACGACAATCATGGCAAAACTGCACTGTATTTAGGTGCCATTGAAAATGAATTGCACCCGAACACATGTGCTGCGTTTTGCCAGCAATACGGTGCGATTTGGAATCATACCTTTCTACATGTGAACGGGGCCTTAAATGACCAGGTCATCCAGCTTTCACTTTGGATTGCATGTAGATAGTTTGAATCATCACCGATCTTTCAGTCTATTGGAAACCGGCAAGAATCTTCTGATGTTACGAAGAATCCCATTATCCCATTATCCAGAGCTGAATTTTTCCCTGGGCAATTACAAATTTAGTGTGTGGTTTAGCCCATCAGGGATCTCTCATGATGCAAATATTGATTTTGTGTCAACTGACCCTTTAAGGGATATGGTCTAACAGTAGTTCCATAGGTGCTGTCATGCTGTCATGTTTCAATATTGATTTTAAGTGTAATTATTGGGTTAAGAGATTGGCAAAGTCATGGAGGGACTTGTGGAAATCCATCAGTGCAGCTGATTGGTAAGACAAGCCACCTGGGGAAAGATTGTGGGTGGCAAGTGAGTGGTACTCTAACAGTGACTGTACAGGTCAGGTGGCCATGTGGGAGAAAAGCATTTCAGAGTGTCAAGTGTATGCCTTACCAGTTATACTGGTTGCCTCAGCCATCTTGACTCCACCATTAAATGAAATAACTCGAATAATAGAAAGGTTAGCACAGGAGTTCTTCCCAATGTACAGAATTTGTATTGCCCTAGATGAGGTTTGCTTATTTAGGACCCTCTAGTGTGTGCTAGAAGTGAGTGTAGGCAAACCATATTCTGACTCACATTTAAGCTGGTGAGTCTTAATTGGGTCAGGGTTTATTAGAGGTTAGGGCTGGATCGCTAATTATGGCAGCTCTCTGGTGCCTCCCCCTGTTCAAGAAGTCTGAAGTATCTTTTAGAACTAGAGGTTTAGGAAGAGCTGTCTTGAATATGTATGAGGCCTCAGCCAATCCTCGGTAGTGAGCTGGCAGGGAACTGAGTTCTAGACATGTGCATTTCGTTATGTTCCGAATCGAAATTCGGACGAATTTTTCATTATTCGGACATTCGGATGCATCCGAATTACCGAATTACAATACTAAAGAATTTAACCGAATCCAAATTTTTTTGAATCGCGGACGAAATTCGAAATATCTCAGGGTCACTTAGTGATAGAAACCCCAAATTGGATATGTTGTAGTGCTAGTTCTACTGTGTTTGCATACCAAATTTGGGGTTTCTAGCTACAAGTGGCCCGAGATATGTGGCCCCAAAGTCGGGTCGAAAAATGTCATTCTCTGCTGCAGAAAAGTGCTTGACATTTTGTGACCCGACTTTGGGGCCACGTTTCTCGGGGCCACTTATAGCTAGAAACCCCAAATTGGTATGCAAACACAGTAGAACTAGCACTACAACCTCTCCAAATTTGGGGTTTCTATCACCAAGTAACCCTGAGATACGTGGACCCAAAGTCGGGTCGCAAAATATTTTCGAATCCGGTTGAAATTGTTTCAAATAGCTCACCCCCTCCCTAGGACTACAGACCTGCGTGGAGACGCTCTCTACGTATCACAGAGACACAGAGACACAGGGGCTGGGGGCTAGTGGGCGTGACTACGACGCCGCATCGCCGCCTCCCGTGCCGGCGCGTGAATGAGTACATTGCTCGTTCTCGTTAGATGAAATATAGACATGACAAGTGGACAATCCACAACTTGGTCAGGTGGCAGGTCACGTGGCACTTGTGGTCGGTCACGTGGCACTCATGGCGGGTCACGTGGCACTCGTGGCAGGTGTCTTGGCACTTGTGGCAGTTGTTGTGGCAAGTGGACAATGACATACAGCATATGTACTTGCCTTGCGATCGACATCCGTGACAGACATTTCACATCTTTTTTTTTATGTGACAGATGTATATAAGTAAATAACCATCTTCCAAAATGTATAATTCAAATAGAAAAGATTAGAACAGAATAGAAAAAAATATATATAATTTAATAGCAGATCTCCTGTAGACTATTAACAGCCATTTCACTTCTTTTTTTTGCAGATCTTCTGCAGACTGTTAGAATCAATTTCATTTTTTTTTTCAAATTCGGGTCGCAAAATATTTTCGAATCCGCTTGAAATAGTATCAACATGATTTGAAATTATTTCAACTGCATTTGAAATTATTTCAACTGCATTTGAAATTATTTCAACTGCATTTGAAATTATTTCAACTGCATTTGAAACTATTTCAACCGGATTCGAAGATATTTTACGACCCGACTTTGGGTCCATGTATCACGGGGTTACTTGGTGATAGAAAATTTGGAGAGGTTGTAGTGCTAGTTCTACTGTGTTTGCATACCGAATTTGGGGTTTCTAGCTATAAGTGGCCCCAAAGTCGGGTCGCAAAATGTCAAGCACTTTTCCGCAGCAGAGAATGACATTTTTCGACCCGACTTTGGGGCCACATATCTCGGGGCCACTTGTAGCTAGAAACCCCAAATTTGGTATGCAAACACAGTATAACTAGCACTACAACATATCCATATTGGGGTTTCTATCCCTAAGTGACCCTGAGATACGTGGACCCAAAGTTGGGTCGCAAAATATTATCGAATGCGGTTGAAATAGTTTCAAATGCGGTTGAAATAATTTCGAATCATGTTGAAATAATTTCGAATCCGGTAGAAATATTTTCGAATTCGCTTGAAATATTTTCGAATTCGAAAATCGGTCGAAAACGAAACGAAATCCGAAAACTAATTTAACAAATTTAACGAATCTAACTAAACGAAATTAATTAAATTAACTAATTAAAACGAAACAAAACTAATTTTTTCCTTTTGCACATGTCTACTGAGTTCACCTCATAAATAGACATGGGCCAAGCCATCAGGGGCAGTCGGGTGGAAGATGTAGATTCAGTGTTAAGGAGGCTGTCGGTGGCCCTCAGGGGTGCCCCCTAATCTGGGGGGGGGGGTGTCCTATCTTGGGCCGGGGCTCAGGTGCTGAAAGGATCCTCCCAAAACACACAGGAGGAAGTCTTTCCTAGAGGCACAGGAGCAAGAGAGGACAGAGTGAGTAGTAGACATGTGCACAACAAAAAAATTTGTTTATTTTCGTTTCGTTTTTTTCGTTTCCGAAAAAAATTTGTTTATTTTCGTTTCGTTTTTTTCGTTTCCGTTGATTCGTAACGATTCGTACATTCGTAAGTCGTCGGTGTTCGTATTCGTAATGATTCGTACATTTGTAAGTCGTCGGTGTTCGTATTCGTAACGATTCGTACATTCGTAAGAGTTATTTTTCGTTGATTCGTTTTTTCGTTAGTTTAATTTTCGTTTATTCGTTTATACGAAATTCGGACGCATTCGTATTTATTCGTACATTCGTAGATTCGTAATCGGAGCATAATTCATAATTATATGTAATGTGTATGCTATTATTATATTTTAATAATTTACGAATCGAAAAAAAAAAGTTACGAATCGAAAAAAAAAAGTTACGAATGTACGAATTTTTTCGTTCAATCTATTCGAAGCACGTTAAGCAGCACCATTGTAAGGGACACGGAAAATTACCAATTCAACAAAAAAAAAAGTTACGAATGTACGAATTTTTTCGTTCATTTTCGTTGTTCCTTTTTCATTTTTTGGATTTTCTTCATTCGTACATTCGTTGTTTCTAATTAGTTTTTTTCGGATTTTCGTTGTTTTTCGTTGTTTTTCGGATTCGTTCGATTCGAACGATTCGTTAATCGGATTCGTACAATTCGAACGATTCGTTCATTCGTACGAAAACGAACGAACGAAAAAAAACGAAAAACGAAAAAAAACGAAACGAATTGCACATGTCTAGTGAGTAGTGCAACACTGTGGAGATTAACAAAGGGGGAAGACTGCCACATATAGCATGTCTCCCTTGAAGACAGCGGTGTGCTTAAAGGGGTTGTAAAGATCCATTTTTTATTTGCTAACAAGCTTCCTTTAAGCTAATGCAGTGCTAGTTCACTTACCTGTTCCTTCAATTTCTCTTCTAAATGTCACTAGGGGCTGGGGGCTAGTGGGCGTGTCTACGACGCCGCAGCGCCGCCTCACGTGCCGGCGAGTGAATGAGAACATTGCTCGTTCTCGTTAGATGAAATATAGAAAAAAGGGCACTGCGCATGCGTGATGCCGCTAAGCATAATGGGAAATGTAGTTCCGTGGTTGCCGTGACGTCGCTTTAATGCACGCGCACCGCAAACCTGGAAGTAGAGGAAAGAATTGCTGGAGGATAGCAGGAGGACGATTATTACATAAAAATTTAACAGGTAATAAAATATTTTGGAAGGAAATCATTGAAGTGGGGTGCCCCCTAAAAATGTTTTTTTAAAAGTCAGCAGCTACAAATACTGCAGCTGCTGACTTTTAATAATCGGACACTTACCTGTCCCAGGGTCCAGCGATGTGGGGGAACGAAGCCCCCCCTTGTTCCCCGCTCCGCTCGCGGCACCGGCATTCTTACTGTGGGCACCCGGCTGTGGCTTCACAGCCGGGCACCCACTGCGCATGTGCGAGCGGCGCCGCGTATCGTGATACGCCGCACAGTCATCTGGGACCTGTCACGTGTCCCAGATGACTGACTGCGCCGAGGGGAAGTGATGTCAGTGCCCGTGCACTGAAGGAGGCAGACTACGAGGGACCCCCTAGCAACAGGCATTTAGAGGTGAGTTAAAAAAAAAATTCCAATTATTTTTTTTTTTTTATATTTTTAGGAATTTTAAGCAATTTTTTATTTTTGGGGGGGAAACACCACTTTAACTTATTAGAAATCAGTATGTAACAGAGAGTGGTTAAAACATTTTTATCTTTACAACCCCTTTAAGTCTTCAGGCCTTTCCCTGAGAGATCTCCTGAGAGTCAGATGGTTGATGGTCTGGTGCAGAGTCAGCCGGGGGGCTGCTGAAGAGTCAGTCGGGTGGACTGCTGTAGAGATAGCCAGGAGGACTAGTGAATGGGGCAGTTGGCAGTGCCTGAAGAGGTGGTGCTGGGATCAGTGGCTACAGAGTAGAAATTACCTGCGGTTTCACCATATCTGAGCTACACAAAAAAGGGCTGTGAGTTCCTGCCTGTAATGGGATGATGCTTAATGAGACTGGGAGCCTGTCAGATCATCTCAAGAGAGAACAGCCCGCAGCTATGAACGAAGGGATCAGCGCAGGGCTGGCATGAATAAAGTCAACATGCCATTTGTGGGTATGGCCGTTTAAGGATTGCTAGGGGGGTGGAGCCAGGCAGCAGGAAGGGGAGGGACACGCCTCCCCAGAGTCAGTCTGCTGATAGGAAAGTTCCAGGGAGGAAGCATGGAAGAGCTCCTCTCCAACATAAGAGCGGCGGCGGCGGCGAATGGGACCGAGTGGATGAGGGCTCACGTAGAGCGGGCCCTCGGGGGGGGAGAGCGGAGGGGGGGACGGGTCACGGCGGCCGGGCCAGGCAGATCCGCCCGCCGGACAGATACTCGCCTGAGGGGCGCAGGGCACAGGACAGGCCGGGGGACAGCATGGCAGTCACAGGCGCCGAACCGCCGGCTAAGCGGTCGGCGAGGGGGGCAGCGGCACCCGCCAACAAAACATCCGGGGGGGGGGCAGGAACACGGGGGGCCCGGCGGCAGCAGGAAGACTTCCCCAACCATCAGGCCACATGTACAGGCCTCAGGCCTTGCGGCGCACGCAGCGGCGGGGGGGGGGGGGCGGCAGCCATCTTGTGTGTGGCAAACAGCAGAGGAGCTCCAGGGGGACGTGCAGACGGGATGGGGGCAGCCACACTTTGGCAGCCAGCACACAGGCCCAGGGGACAGGGACCGACCGGGCGGCCGCCCATGCCAGCAGCCCGCTAGGGGGGGGCGAACAGGAACACCAGGAGCCGGGGGGAATCCACAGGCGGGCCTGGGGCCGGCGGAGGAACAGGAGGAAGAGCAAGGGGGCGTGCCGCCCATTGGAAAAGGACAGAAGGCCCGGTCCGGTGGCGTTCCGCCTAGCCTGCGGTCAGCAGCCGGGGGGGCCAGTACAAGTCGGCCCGGCAGCCACCTACCAAACACGCGGGGTGAAGGCGGTCCGCCTACGTGGGTAAACTCAAGGGGGAGGAGCTACGCATGCGGCAGCCGGGGAACACGGTCGGCAGGGGCTGGGGGCGCACAGCCCAGGCCTGAAACACCACTACAGGGGCACAGAGGCGTGCGGCCTAACCCTACAGCGATGGAGCCAGCAGCAGAGCCGAGTGCACAGAGCCCAAGAAAATGCACCAGGAAGTCAGCGGAAGGGCGGAAGAGGAGCATGAGAGAGCGGAGTTCGTCCGCCTCCGGGGGTGAATCCCCTGGGGGGGCAGGCTTAGGAGTCCATGGAGGAAGAGCCGGAGCTGTCGGAGGGAGAACTGACCAGATCGGAGGACGAGATCTCGGAGGGACGGGTGGCGGCGGTGGAACCGGAAACTACGGCTGGTGGGATCGTTTCCAGGCAGCCTGGTAAGTCCTTTTCATTTACGGGTCTCGGGGGGAAACTGTAATTTCAGGTTGGGAACCGCGGGAAGGGGGGGGCATTCTGGTACGGGGGTAGCACAGGGGTCACTTTTCGGGGGCGGCGGGTTTCCCAAACCCTCCCTGTCGGGAGACGGCCTCAGGGTCCTCCTGGCAGGGCTCAGGGATCTCGTGGGCAGGTTTGACCTCAATCCGCCGGCCCTGGGTCCCGCACGGGGGGGACGGGACTGAGGGGGGCTGGGGGGGGCAGTGTCAGGTGGGGTAAGGGCGGACGAGCAGGCGGGGGAAACGGCAGTGGCGATTCCGCCCGCGTTGGCCCCGGGGGGAGTGAGGCAGGATTGGGGAGCACGGTGGTGGCGTGTCCGCTCACGGCTCCGGCTACAGGGGAGGGCGAAAAAGGGGGCGACATACCCAAAAAACAAGACATCGTACGGCTGGCGGACTCCGCACGCTGCGAAGTCTACGTTTGTTTTGAAGGGCCCCTGGGGGCCCACCTAAAGCAAGAGGTTAGGGAAAAGATCTGGAAGGGGGAGTACGTGGAGATATTCTCACTACTCCCCCTGGAAAAGTTCAATTTAGATAGGGTAAAACCCGATGACAGCAAGAAGGAGGATGAAGAGAAGAGGAGATACAGGCTGATTCCTAGGACCTTCCAAAATTGGCTTCAGGCGTTTGCAATTCTGGCAAGCGTGATAGGGGAGAAGGAGCCGGAGCACTGCTCGGCCCTTTTCTGTTACCTGGATGCCATTGGGGAAGCTCATCGGACATATGGGGGGTTGTCATGGCTGCGCTATGACGAACAATTTCGCCAGAGAAGGGCAGTCAGGCCTGCCCTTCGCTGGGACCACAAGGACATCAGTCTGTGGATGCACTTGATGTCATCGGCGAAGCCGGCGGGGCAGTTTTTTCAGGGGGGGGGGGCCGTGGATCAGGGGCTTCAGGTCAATCGGCCGCAAAAAAGAAGGGAGTCTGCTGGCAATATAATGAGGGCACCTGCAAATTCGGAACGGGATGTAAGTTTAAGCACGAGTGCTCAGGATGCGGGGGATCTCACCCTAGTTCGCGGTGCTTTAAACAAGGAAAGGGCAAGGCCAGCGAGTCTAGCAACAAAGGGGAAGACGCCGGTGAAAGTGGAAACAATGCTGCCTTTTCTAGGTAGGTATCCGGACAAGGCAGTGGCCCAATTGTTAGCAGCGGGGTTCGGGGAGGGCTTTGTGATTCCTGCGGTATTGGGCTTGGTGCCACCTGGAGCGGATAACTTGAGGTCAGCTCAAAAGCACCGAGCAGTGGTATCGGAGAAACTACACAAAGAGGTAGCGCTGGGCAGAATGGCGGGCCCCTTCCCTGATATGCCCATTCCCGATCTAGTGGTTTCTCCTTTGGGAGTGGTCCCCAAAAAGGAACCGAATACATTCAGGCTTATTCACCACCTGTCTTACCCCAAAGGGGGGTCGGTGAACGATGCCATTGATCCCCAGGCTTGCGCAGTCCATTACACATCCTTTGACGCTGCGGTCTTTTGGGTACGTAAGTATGGTAGGGGGGCGCTGATGGCAAAGACAGACATTGAGGCGGCTTTTCGTTTGTTACCTGTTCACCCCGATAGCTTTTACTTATTGGGTTGCAGGTGGCAAGAAGAATACTACGTGGATAAGTGTTTACCTATGGGTTGCTCTATCTCCTGTGCACAATGTTTTAGCTCATTTGTGGAATGGGTGGTGAGGGACGTGTCTGGTTTGAACTCAGTGATCCACTACTTGGACGACTTTCTGTGTGTCTGTCCGCCCGCATCCAATGTTTGCGCGGTGTTACTGACGACGCTAGAGAGGATAGCGAGGGATTTCGGCATTCCCCTTGCACCTGACAAGACGGAAGGGCCCAGGACAGAGATTCGTTTTTTGGGGATCGTCCTTGACTCGGTAGCCATGGAATGCAGGCTACCAGAGTCAAAATTAGTAGCGTTGAAAGCAGAAGTGCAGGCTTTGGTGGGGCGGCGCAAAGTTCAGCTTAGAGCCCTACAATCAGTGTTGGGCAAGCTCAACTTTGCGTGCAGGATTATCCCGATGGGTCGTATTTTCAGCAGGAGGTTGGCAGCAAGCACAGGGGGGGTTCAGTCGCCCAGGCATTACGTGACACTCTCGAAGGACCATAAGAACGACCTGCGGATGTGGCACGTATTCCTGGACAACTTCAATGGTAGAGCGCTATGGATGACGGGGCCGGTGAGCAACTTTGACCTGAAGTTGTTCACGGACGCCGCGGGGTCGGCGGGTTACGGGGCCTTCTTCAAGGGACGCTGGAGTGCGGGCCTTTGGCCGGAGAGCTGGAAACGAGTAGGGTTGATCAAGAACATGCTGTTACTTGAATTGTTTCCGGTGGTGCTGGCGGTTGAGCTGTGGGGTGAATTCTTCCGGGATCGGAAAGTTCGCTTCCACATCGACAACTTGGGGGCAGTACAGGTTATCAACAAGGGGTCAGCGGCATCTTGTTGAGACATCTGGTGCTCAGGTGCATGCAGTTGAACATTTTCATCCATGCAGTGCACCTGCCAGGACTGGACAACGTGATCGCTGATGCTCTCTCTCGGTTTCAGTGGGAGAAGTTTCGAGAGCTGGCGCCGGAGGCAGAGCATCAGGGTGTGCCGTGTCCGTTGGAGATGTGGAAGATTGCCCTGGATGAATAGCGGGATGGATTCAGCGGTCGTGAGCGAAGGGACATGGAAAGCATACAGGAAAGTATGGGACGAATGGGTTGCTTTCCAGGGTCAGGCCTCAGGGGGAGAGGGAGAACCTAGGCTGCTGTTCATTTATTTTATCGCCAGGCACATGGAAAGAGGAATTTCCGTGTCGAGGCTGGGGAAAGTTATGGCGGCCATGGCTTTTTAGTGCAAGCTCGGGGGGGGTGCGACTGGACAAAGGAGTTGGGCGCGTCAGGCAGTGAAAGGTTACAAGAAAGGGAAGTTGCGGCGGGACGAGCGACGGCCGGTGACGTTCGAACTGTTGGGCAGAGTGGGGTTACGAGGTGGGGCTGTTCCGCATGGCTTTCGTGTTGGCTTTCTTTGGGGCTTTCCGCATAGGGGAGCTGGTAAGTTCCTCGAAGAAAAAGGGGGATGGACTGGCAGTAGGAGACGTGCGGTGCTTAAGGGACAGGTTGGTTTTGCACCTTCGGAGATCAAAGACGGATCAGCAGGGCCGAGGCAAGGATGTGGTGGTTTTCGCCATTCTGGACGCCAAACTTTGCCCCGTCTTGGTCACGAGTGTGTTTTTGCAAGGGAGGCCAGCTGGGGGGGGGGCCCCCTGTTGGTTCACCAAAATGTCGCGCTTTCAATTCATAGGAGTTTTCCGAAAATGTTTGCGTAAACTGAATATGGGGGATTTGACATTTTCCTTGCATTCATTTAGGATTGGGGCGGCGACGGAAGCGGTCAGGTGGGGTTTAACAGAGGAGGCGGTAAAACAGATCGGGAGGTGGGAATCTAGGCGTTTCAGGTCATACGTTAGGACGGATTTAGTGGAATGAAAGTTTTTGTGGAAATAGAGGGTTGTGTGTAGTGCCGACATGGTTTCGTGTGGTACATTAAAGTGAGGTTTACCGGAGTTTCTTATTGTTTTTCTTTCAGATTCAACACCAAGTCTCGTGTGGATCATAGGGCATTCCTATGTCTGCTGGGGAGCCAGGAGGGGTGATGACAGACCAGACGGTAGACAGCTGGGTTTCTCTAGGAGGGAGTCCTACATAAAGTGGTTGGGTTTCCCGGGCATGCTCTGGAGCCGTCTGATCCCGGAAGCGCTTAAGTTTGCGCGATGGGATAGGCCTCTGGAAGTTCTAGTCATCCATGTTGGGGGCAATGATTTGGGGCTCGGGACAAAACTTGACGTCACTAGGGACATCAAGTATGACTTCTGCCGACTTCAGGCGGCCTTCCCTAACACCGTCCTGGTCTGGTCAGATATGATAGCCAGGACTTCGTGGCGTTTTTGCCAGGTCAGTAGAGTTACTCAACAAGGCTAGGAAAAAGGTCAACCAGGAGGTCAGCAGGTTCTTTATCAAGCATGGGGGATTGGCCATCAGGCATAGGGAATTAGAGGTCGACACCTGGCGCTATCTGAGGGCTGACGGAGTTCACTTGAACCCAGTGGGCACAGATATGTGGGCCATCGGTATTCAGGACGGGATTGAGCGAGCACTTAGGGTGTGGAGGTGCGCTCAAGGTTAAGGTGTTAACCTTGTTTGCGGTGGCGGATGTTGGCTGACGTAGGCATAGAGAAGAAACCCCCTCCCCACAGAAAACTTGATGCGGGACCCATTGGAGATATGGGCCCGTTTGGTATATTCCTTATAAGTGATGTAGGGAATATGGTGGATGACTGCACTGCAGGAATAGTTTTGTCTCTGAGCTAGTATGTCAGCTTGAGGCCTAGTTACAGTTGAGATGACCGCAGTGCACGAGTTGTTGATTATGGTAATTTGGGTGGGGGGGGGTAATGTCCTGCTATAGGCCTACGTCACGTGTTCTTGATGTTGTTTATTTGTTTGTTTATTTGTTTATAAAAGTTATTTATAAGGTTATTTATATATTTTTGTTATTTAATAAAGGGGCTGCTACGGCCTATTTTACACTCCAGCACGGTGTGGTCTCCGTTACTGGGAAAGGTAAGGGGGTGGGAGTGTATAGCTGGGCAGCTCAGAAATGTAGCTATGTGGTACTTGGTCAAGAACAGCCCGCAGCTATGAACGAAGGGATCAGCGCAGGGCTGGCATGAATAAAGTCAACATGCCATTTGTGGGTATGGCCGTTTAAGGATTGATAGGGGGGTGGAGCCAGGCAGCAGGAAGGGGAGGGACACGCCTCCCCAGAGTCAGTCTGCTGATAGGAAAGTTCCCGCCCTCCCGCCCTTTGTTTTAATTTGATTTCTCTTCACAGGTATAGAATAATGTTATTACAGGATCGTTGGATGTCGTAGCGTTGGCGGACGTTGGCTGAAGTAGGCATAGAGAAGAAACCCCCTCCCCACAGAAAACTTGATGCGGGACCCATTGGAGATATGGGCCCGTTTGGTATATTCCTTATAAGTGATGTAGGGTATATGGTGGATGACTGCACTGCGGGAATAGTTTTGTCTCTAAGCTAGTATGTCAGCTTGAGGCCTAGTTACAGTTGAGATGACCGCAGTGCACGAGTTGTTGATTATGGTAATTTGGGTGGGGGGGGGGGGGGTAATGTCCTGCTATAGGCCTACGTCACGTGTTCTTGATGTTGTTTATTTGTTTGTTTATTTGTTTATAAAAGTTATTTATAAAGTTATTTATATATTTTTGTTATTTAATAAAGGGGCTGCTACGCCCTATTTTACACTCCAGCACGGTGTGGTCTCCGTTACTGGGAAAGGTAAGGGGGTGGGAGTGTATAGCTGGGCAGCTCAGAAATGTAGCTATGTGGTACTTGGTCATGATTCAGCTTGAGCCAGCAAGTGTTTGTGCACAAGGAAAGAGAAGAAGAGACTGTATATAGATGTATATAGAAAGTTGTTCCTGAAGTTGTTGAAGTCAAGTGGGCATCAAGTGGGCATACCATAACCTCCCATCCCTATACAAGTTATTATCCCTCTAATAAATAACAAAAACAAATCCACCGACTGTTCTCTGACTCTGGTTGCTTGTGTTGAAGCTGTGCCTGGCTGTGCAGTGTGCCTGGCTGTGGGGCAACTCCTGCGGGGGTAGTGCTACACTTTACTGTGTTCTCGCATCATCCCACAATAAACACAGACTGCAGTGTGTACCTGCATCAATGCTGCAACCCTTGCTATGAAATCCCTGGAGGGCCCTGCCAGAAAGGTATTAGCCTGGTCATAAATGCAGCATGAGCATTGCTGTAATTCTGCATCCAGTACTTGAATGTACCTAGGCTAGTAAACAACCATACATCAGATCTGTAACATATCAAAAAGCATATACGAGTGTATAAATTTAAATGCATTGATTCGAGCTGGCTGCATGCTGGTATCCTGTACACAGAGAGAAATAATGACGCAGAGAAAGTGGTCAGAGAATCATAAAGGACCTTTTGCCCATCAAATCTGCACTCCCACCATAGGCAGACATCGTAACGCAGAGACAGCATGGACCTCTGGCCCCATTTGGAACTAATGCATCTTCTAACCACGTTAGGCAGGAATTAAATTAGCAATTTGCCAGTCAGTGGCCGTCTGAAGATTTCAAGACATACCAAGTGTGACAGGCTAAAGAGCCCCTGTCAGCTGTGATTGATCGCAGGGCTAATACGTCCAGGCGGCAGAACTTTCATAACACAATAACACATCTTCCGATACTGACACCATCATAAGCTTTTAACCTGGCAATAACTCAGCACCCTTCGCTGGAGGTGTCATCTAGCAGCCGAGACACAGAACTATCAGGTCCTCTAACTGGTCCTAAGAAGGCAGACATCTGATAATTTGTCACAACTAAAGAACTGTCCTGTTGTTCTTATGAGCTTGGTATTATTGGACTATCATCTTTTAAAAGTGATCACTGAGCATGACTTGTTCTAAGAGGCAGGGACTGAATTGCTTTGTATGCTGGAAGGTGTTGACAAAAAAAAATAAAAAATAATGGACTTTTATGATGCCCCGTTTGTATCAGAAGAACATTACAACATCAGGCCCATATTCACACCACTGATGTTATCTTATATGTTGAATGGGTTGGGCAAGCAGCACAAGTATTGTGGTAAACTTTCAATCACAGAAGTGTTATAGCACCTGCCAGTGGTTTACTAATAAATAAATAAAAGCTGATCATTCTAAGCACTCTGTCAGTGTTAAATGTAACTGCAAGAGAGCTTGCTCTGTTGAAAAACAACATACGTACTGGCTGAATCACCGGATGAAAATAGAAGAAAGAAAGCCTAAAAAACATAACTAATGCAGCCCTCACATATAAGAAATGGTAAGCTGCAATATAATAAAATGTTTTCTCTGATTCAGGTCTCTTATGCAGATCCACCTCCATTTCTTTCAAAATGGGAACAGGAAATTAATGTATCACCTGGCGCTTTCCAGGACTGTCTATCTCATCTCATGCCCAAGAACAAAATTTTCAGAATTGTGTCTAGGTGGTATCGCTGCCCTACTATTCTACATAAATTTGATCAAAACATATCAGACACGCTTGAGATGCGTGCAGGCCCCTGGCACCATGATACACATTTGGGGCACATTCACACGAATTACCCCCTATTTGGGAAAAAATTCTCTATTGCCGCGTACACACGGTCGGAATTCTCGTCGGAAAAAGCTCTAAAGGTTTTCCCGATGGAATTTCGCTCAAACTGTCTTGCCTACACACGGTCACACCAAATTCCGACGGTCAGTAACACAGCGGCATAAAACACGTTTCGACAGCACTATAAAAGGGAAGTTTAATGCTTCTGAGCATGCGTCGAATTGTTTCCAGCATGTGTCGGAATTTTGCGTGTCGGAATTGCATACACACGATCGGAAAATCCGATAGAAAGGTTTTCCGTTGGAAAAATTGAGAACAGGTTCTCAATCCAAAGTCCGTCGGAAATTCAGACAGAAAAAGACCGATGGGCATGCACACGGTCGGAAAATCCGTTGAAAAGCTCCCATCGGACTGTTTCCATCGGAAATTCCGACCGTGTGTACGCGGCATTTCTCTATTACAAATTAGTGGGGGACATTCCCAAATGAATGCCCCCCCATAACTGTTCTGTCTATATTGCTTGGCTCCTATAAGCAAATCAAGAAGAGCTTAATTCAGAATTTTTTGACAGCTGCCCGCTCTGTTATCGCTAGATCTTGGCGCCGATCGGCGGTCCCCTCTTTAGCTAAATGGGCCAGAGAAGTGGACAGGATCGAACATATAGTGGACCGAATGGTTGCACTTTTGGTTTTCTTATGATTTTGATGTTTTCGTAATAGATGCAGTTAATGATGCTTCTCCTGGGCCTTCTCATTTGTAGATTGCTATACCTTTCCTTCTCTTCCCCCCCCTTCCCCCTCCTTTTTTTTTTCTTCTTTCCCTCCATTCTCTCATCCTCCTTTCTTTCTTATACCCTTTCTCACTTTAAGTACGTAAGAATATGGATCTTAACTGTAGCGACACCATACTTTCAGGCCATATGTGTCGAGCCTTGTGTTTTTTCTTTACTACTCTGTTTCTAGTGGACTACTGGTTAATTAGAATACAATTATTATGTTCATTTTACCGTGCCTTAGTGACATATTTTATCATAATTATGCAATACTTGTTTTCTAATTCTTATTACGATCTTAATGTCTACTTGTTCATCCATTGGATTTGGATTGATACTCTCATATTTTCACTCAATATTGTTTAAGATTGTTTAAAAATGAATGAAAACAGATTCAATATAAAACGTTTTCTTTTGGATTTAATACTGCTTTAATGAAATCACCTTACTCAATATTTAACCCCTTCAGGCCTAAGGCTAAAACAAATCATAATGCCTAAGCACAATTTTTCAACTTTGACATGTGTTAGTAAAGCCATACATATCATCATAACTACTTTGTGCATCCAGGTGGACTATATCTTGTTTTTTTCAGGACAAATTGGTCTTTTATTTGGTAGTAAATGGCTATGGATATCTCTGGAAACCTGGCTTAAAATAGTAAAAACAATATATATTTTTTTAATTTAGCTGTATATTTCTTGTTACTCCCACAACCTCCCACCAAAAAAATAACCCATAATGAATTCTCCTGCTCCTGACGATTGTAGCGATACCACATATTTGTATGTTATTTGTTGTTTGTACTCATAGTACAGCCTAGAAGCAATAGTGTGCATGCCTACCTAAAATACACTAAAGCCTCATACACACGATCAGACCGTGGAACAACTTTCCCGTGGATTTTTGTCCAAAGGGCGTTGGCCCCAAGTTGGTATTGCATACACACGGCATGGACTTTTTCAGCCAACTTTCACCAAATCACTTGGTTTTTCTGCTCTTTACAGCCACCTTTGGTCAACTTCTGTATTGTTGTCTGATCTTTTGCATTGGTTCTGCATTGGTTTGTATAAAAGTCCGTTGGTTTTGTGTACACTCGGTCGGACTTTGGTCCATCGGACTTTTGTTGGCAGAAAGTTGGTCGGTTCGCACCGCCAACAAAAGTCCGATGAAACCTGGAAAAAGTTGGTCCGATGGAGCGTACACACGGTCGGATGTTGGTCCAAACCAGCTAATTTGCATGTTGGTTGTCAAAAAGTCTGATCGTGTGTACGGGCCTTAACACTAACTGACGCTGATGTTAATTAAAATAAAATAGAAAATTTAAATCCCATCCAAAATATACTGACCCTGACCTTTGACCCTGACCTTGACTTTTTAACCTTACTTGACCCAAACACTAACCCAGGCTCCAACCTAGATCAAGACTTTTTTTTACGCATTTTTTTTCCCTCTCTGCAAGGAAAGAGAAAGATACACTATATGTTTCCGCTCCCCTCACAGAGAGAGAGACACAGGGGTGGGCTTCACAATAGCCAATCAGAGGCTACCACAGTGATCAGGTGACCCACAATCTGGAGTTCCGTGTCCCGATCGTTAGTGTGGGGCCAGGGGCTCTCGGTGAGACCCTCGTCTTTGTGCTCCCAGCACAAAGGAATATATGCAGCGCAAAAAGCCCAGTGCAGTGGGGCCACATATACACTAAATTACCAAAAGTATTGGGAAGCCTGCCTTTACACACACATGAGCTTCAATGGCATCCCAGTCTTAGACCCCAAACCCCATTTTTGCAGATATTTGTCTTCAGATTTACCAAAACCCTATAATATGAGGTCAAACCTTAAGAGTTTCAAAGCAATTAGGCAGGCCTTTGCACTACATGGTGAATTTGGGGCCTTAGTGCGTAGAGTTCAATATTGATTTGGCCCACCCTTTGCAGCTATAACAGCTTCAACTCTTCTGGGAAGGCTGTTCACAAGAAAAAGGAATGTGTCTATGGGAATGTTTGACCATTCTTCCAGCAGCGCATTTTTGAGGTCAGTCACTGATGTTGAACAAGAGGGCCTGGCTCGCAGTCCCCACTTCAACTCATCCCAAAGGTGTTCTATCGGGTTGAGGTCAGGACTTTGTGCAGGCCAGTCAAGTTCCCCCCCAAAATTGTTCATCCATGTCTTTATGGACCTTGCTGTGTGCACTGCTGCACAGTCATGTTGGAACAGGAAGGGACCATCCCCAAATTCTTACAGCAAAGTTGGGAGCATGAAATTGTACAAAATGTATTGGTAGACTGACTCCTTAAGAGTTCCCTTCACTGGAACTAAAGGGCCAAGCCCAAAAACAACCCGGCACTATAATCACCCCTCCACCGAATGATTTGGAGGCAGGCCCAATACTTTTAGCAATATAGGGATTGAGCGAGTTTGGGGTGGAGGAACTTGACTGGCCTGCACAGAATCCCGACCAGTGGTGGCTGGTGGCTGCTGGCGTGGAGCTATCGATCAAAGGAGCGGTCAACTACACAAACACCCTGCACCACTCTATAGGCCGTGATCCTCTCTCACTGCCACACCCCGCGTCGCTCTCAATAGATCAATAGATCAAAGCGGTGATCCACTACACAAACCCCACTGCTCGTTAGGCCGCGATCTTCTCTCACTGCCATCCATGGCCTTACTTTACTGCGGTAGAGGTGTGGGAGGAGGACGAGGTGGCGATGCTCTGCTGAATCCGGGGCTGCTAGAAGACACTGCTGCTGCCGGGGCCAATGCTTTTCCTCACGGCCGAACAGGAGGCGGGGTCCTGAGACCTGTCCTAAGACTCCTGGCCAATCGGGTCTCAGGAACCGTTTCCTGATTGGCTGGGAGAAGAAGCAGGAAGACATTAGCGAATATCAATTTGCTAATGTCACACAAGTGGGTGGGCTTGGGGCGCAGTGCTTTGCACCCCGAGCCCACCCCTTTTGAAGTCAATTAGAGCCCCAGGCTCCAAACACATGCTAAAAAAAAAAACCTCATTGAAATCCATGTGTCAAGCACCCTGCATGGAGATTAGGGGCCGGGCGAATGGATTGGGGGGGGGGGGGCAGCGCCCCTAATGGATGATCCACTGATCCTGACCTCAAAGCGATAGAATGCCTTTGGGGTGAATTAGAGCAGAGACTGCGAGCCAGGCCTTGCCCTCATAAATGCACTTCTGGAAGAATGGTCAAACATTCCCATAGACACACTACTAAACCTTGTGGACAGCCTTCCCAGAAGAGTTGAAGCTTTTATAGCTGCAAAGGGTGGGCCAACTCAATATTCAACCCTACGGACTAAGACTGGGAGGCCATTAAAGAGGAAGTAAAGCCTCCTTGGAAAAAAAAAAAAACAGAACCTGCAAGGCAAAGGCATAGTGAGCTAGTGTGCATAGTATACTAGCTCATTATGAATAACTTACCTGAGAACGAAGCCCCCGAAGCGACCCTCGTCCACGTCCTCCACCGCCGCCATCACTCCCGGAGTGACTTCCGGGTCTCGCTGCTCCATCGCTGTCATTCGCTGGAGTTGCGATGACGTCACTTCCACACAGGCGCACGAGAGCGGCATATCTCCGGCATGCTCAGTGCGCCTGCGCCGCTGTCTACAGTGCATGCGCCATAGATAGCGGTGCCTTTTCTTTTCTAAATTTCTCCTAAACCATGTAGGTTTAGGAGATATTTATTGGACCTACAGGTAAGCCTTAATCTAGGCTTACCTGTAGGTCAAAGTGGTTTGTAAGGGTTTACAACCACTTTAAAGTTCATGTGTGTGTAAAGACAGGTGTCCCAATACTTTTGGCAATATAGTGTATATGTTATGCCGGCAGGAAAGGGGTTAAAGTACTATATGACAAAGTATTTTTAAATGTTCTATGCACTAAAGTGCCATTAAAGGTGTTTTGTTAAGTGCCCTGTCATGCAAGATGGTATCAGTGCTCTAATTAAGTTGTTGGTTTTCATTCATATTAGGTGTGTTGAAATGTGCCAGACTGACTTCTATACCAAATTCTAAACCTCTGCTTTCCTCTTGCATAAATCAAACTGCAGATTTTCTGAGTGACCTTTCACGAATTACAGTAAAACATGCAAGAAAGCTATTATTTTTTTTCAAATTCCAGTGCAGTTAGGAGTGGGCGGGATGCTGTGTAAAGCCTCATACACACGATTGGACCGTGGACCAACTTTCCTGTGGATTTTTGTCCAAAGGGTGTTGGCCCCAAGTTGGTGTTGCATACACACGGCAGGACTTTTTCAGCCAACTTTCACCAAATCACTTGGTTTTTCTGCTCTTTACCGCCACCTTTGGTCAACTTCTGTATTGTTGTCTGATCTTTTGCATTGGTTCTGCATTGGTTTGTACAAAAGTCCGTTGGTTTTGTGTACACACGGTCGGACTTTGGTCCATCGGACTTTTGTTGGCAGAAAGTTGGTCCGTTCGCACAGCCAACAAAAGTCTGATGAAACCTGGAAAAAGTTGGTCCGATGGAGCGTACACATGGTCGGATGTTGGTCCAAAACAGCTAATTTGCATGTTGGTTGTCAAAAAGTCCGATCGTGTGTATGGGCCTTTACAATGACCACACAGTACCACTTATTCTTGGCCTCTTACTGTGAGATAAATGCAGGCCATCACCAATTTCAAACACTGAAACTATTCTAAAGCCCCATACACACGGTCGGACCGTGGACCAACTTTCCCGTGGACTTTTGTCCAAAGGGCGTTGGCCCTCAAGTTGGTACTGCATACACACGGTCGGACTTTTGAGACAACCAACACGAACGTAGTGACGTTTCAACGTACTGACGACACTTCAAAAGAGGACGTTTGAATACTCCAGCGCCACCTTTGGTCAACTTCTATATTGTTGTCTGATCTTTTGCATTGGTTCTGAGCATGCGTGTTTGTACTGTGGACAAAAGTCAGTTGGTACTGCATACACACGTTCGGACTTTCGTCCTTCGGACTTTTGTTGGCAGAAAGTTGGTCCGTTCGCACAGCCAACAAAAGTCCGATGCAACCTGGAAAAAGTTGGTCCGATGGAGCGTACACACGGTCGGATGTTGGTCCAAACCACCTAATTTGCATGTTGGTTGTCAAAAAGTCCGACCGTGTGTACGGGGCTTTAAGCCCCATACACACGGTCGGACCGTGGACCAACTTTCCCTTGGACTTTTGTCCAAAGGGCGTTGGCCCTCAAGTTGGTACTGCATACACACGGTCGGACTTTTGAGACAACCAACACGAACGTAGTGACGTTTCAACGTACTGACGACACTTCAAAAGAGGACGTTCGAATACTCCAGCGCCACCTTTGGTCAACTTCTATATTGTTGTCTGATCTTTTGCATTGGTTCTGAGCATGCGTGTTTGTACTGTGGACAAAAGTCAGTTGGTACTGCATACACACGTTCGGACTTTTGTCCTTCGGACTTTTGTTGGCAGAAAGTTGGTCCGTTCGCACAGCCAACAAAAGTCCGATGCAACCTGGAAAAAGTTGGTCCGATGGAGCGTACACACGGTCGGATGTTGGTCCAAACCACCTAATTTGCATGTTGGTTGTTAAAAAGTCCGACCGTGTGTACGGGCCTTTAAGCCCCATACACACGGTCGGACCGTGGACCAACTTTCCCTTGGACTTTTGTCCAAAGGGCGTTGGCCCTCAAGTTGGTACTGCATACACACGGTCGGACTTTTGAGACAACCAACACGAACGTAATGACGTTTCAACGTACTGACGACACTTCAAAAGAGGACGTTCGAATACTCCAGCGCCACCTTTGGTCAACTTCTATATTGTTGTCTGATCTTTTGCATTGGTTCTGAGCATGCGTGTTTGTACTGTGGACAAAAGTCAGTTGGTACTGCATACACACGTTCGGACTTTCGTCCTTCGGACTTTTGTTGGCAGAAAGTTGGTCCGTTCGCACAGCCAACAAAAGTCCGATGCAACCTGGAAAAAGTTGGTCCGATGGAGCGTACACACGGTCGGATGTTGGTCCAAACCACCTAATTTGCATGTTGGTTGTCAAAAAGTCCGACCGTGTGTACGGGCCTTTATGCTAACATTTCTAACTAATGCCGCTTGAATCATACATCTGAAATTGTAACCAATAGGAATATTTGACGCATAATCCATAGACTCCAAGATTAATAGCTTATTACATTTCAAAAGTTATTAGGTGTCATATGTAAAGGAGCAAATTAGTCTATTACAGCCTTTCTCAACCTTCAGAGGAACCCTTGAAATAATTTCAGGTGTCGGGAAACCCCTGGAAAAAGCAATTCATAGGGCGTTAGTGAGAAAAATGCCCCTGCTGTTGGTGGTCAGAAATAGGAAAGCCCTTCTTACAGCGGTGGTCAGAACTGCAGCCTTACAGATGGTTAAAAAGATCATTGGTGACTAGTGTTGGCCGAAAAGATTCGGCTCAAGCATGAGTTTGATGCAAATGTTGGCTGTTCGGGAAACACACGAATTTGCAGGACAGTTGGCTTTGCCAAATCAGGGCGCAGTATAAGCCGGTTGTTAAGGAGCAGGATAGGGAAGCCGGCCGCAGGGTCGTTAACAACCAATGAGTCCTCTGCTGTCAATGTGCTTCCCCGTTGACAACTGAATAAAAAAAAAAACATTTGCCAGTAAAAAAAGCGAAAAAAGGAAAACGGCATGGGGGTCCCCCCCAAAATCCAATTTTTTTTTGCTAGAAAATTACTTAGAACCCCCAAACATTATACATTTTTTTCTAACATCCTAGAGAATAAAATGGCAGTCGTTGCAATATTTTCTGTCACACCGTATTTGTGCAGCAGTCTTACAATTGAACTTTTTTGAATTAAAAAAGAAATCAGCAGTAAAGTTAGCCCAATTTTTTTTATATTGTGAAAGATGATGTTACGCTGAGTAAATTGATACCCAACATGTCAAGCTTCCAAATTTCGCCCGTTCGTGGAATGGCGACTTTACCCTTAAAAATCTCCATAGGCGACGTTTAAAAAATTCTACAGGTTGCATGTTTTGAGTTACAGAGGAGGTGTAGGGCTAGAATTATTGCTCTCGCTCTACTGATCGTGGCCATACCTCACATGTGTGGTTTGAACACCGTTTTCATATGCGGGCACTACTCACGTATGCATTTGCTTCTGTACATGTTTAAAAAAAAAAAAATTCTTATATATTTTAACTTTTATTTTTACACTGCTCTTTTAAAAAAAATTGTGTCACTTTTATTCCTATTACAAGGAATGTAAACATCCCTTGTAATAGAAAAAAGCATGACAGGACCTCTTAAATATTAGATCTGGGGTCAAAAAGACCTCAGATCTCATATTTACAATAAAATGCAATAAAAAAAAAGTGTTGCACCCTGCCTTCTTCCCTCACTCGTCTCCATACCCAGGAAGGAGAAGCATCCGGTCGCCTCCACCGCTACTGACAGCTCCGGGAAGCGTCGGAGGGCACCGGAGTGCAGCGAGAGGAGGGGGGCCTCTCCTCCCACCGATAAAAGTGATCTTGGGGTGAATCTGCCGCAGAGACCACTATTATCGGAAACCGGACCGCCCACTGAAGAAGAGGATACCAGGGTTAAGGCAGCTAGCTGCTGCCATTACAACGATATTCCTCTGCAAAGTGAGGACGTATATTGGCGTGCGGCGGTCCGGAAGTCGTTAATGTCCCCCAGGGCAGTACCCAGACCCCATACCCTTTTATGGCCAAATACTTGCATATAAGCCTTCAAAATGGGCAATTCAATGGAGTTCCCTGTTCAGGGCAGAACTTTTCTCCTGTTCGGGAGTTCTGCTGTGAACCGGCCTACCGGGGGTGTTCGGCCCGTCTCTAATTAGTGACACAATACTGACTCTGCCAAGTGGTATTGGCCCAAGAACTATGCAGGCACCATCAGATGGAAAGTCAATTAATGTCAGTTGCTCAGGAAACCCATTCTAGAGGAGCCCTAGGGTTCCATGGAATGGCTGGTCTACTCTGTCACTAGAATTTTGACTTTCACTTCAGTTTTTTTGAAGCAGAGGCTTTCAGCACTGTGTAAGAGGGGTATGAAGTAAGATATGAGTTAAAGTGGTGGTAAACCTCTGAAATTATAAATGAACAAAGCATATTCTCATGTAGTATATAATTACCTCAGTCCATAGCATTTACCTGGGCTCACAGGATATGGATATGGGTGGTATTCAGCCTAAAAGAGGAATAACTGACTTTCTGTAGGGTGGGGGCAGTGAGTACTAAGGTTGAAGCTGTATTTTTTGAATTTTTATGACTACTGGACAAATAGTTTTTTTTTAAAGGGAGTTAGGCTTTCATTATTTATACAAAATAGTTTAAGAGCTAGATAAATGTTAGGACTTCAATGTCTTAAGGGTTATATGTTAAAAAGGAACACCGCCCTTATCCTAAAAATTACAAAAGACACCTTTAGAAATGTTTAGTAATAACCATTTATGAGGGTTCTTCAAAAAGTTTTCGTACTTTTTTTCTAAGTTTCGCAGCCATCTTTACCACAGGGTGATAACTCTTACGATCGGAATTTCCGAAACCAAACTGTGGATTTATTTCCGATGGATGTTGACTTAAATTTGTCTTGCATATACAAACGGTCGCACAAATGTTTTTGGAAATTCCGATCGTCAAAAGGTACGACAGGACTAGAAAAAGGAAGTTCAATAGCCAGTGCGACTCTTCTGCTTGATTCCGAGCATGCGTGGAATTTTGTGCGTCGGAATTGTGTACACAGGATCGGAATTTCTGACAATGGATTTTGTTGTCGGAAAATTTGAGATCCAGCTCTCAAATTTTTGTTGTTGGAAATTCCGACAGAAAATGTCCGATGGAGCCAACACACGGTCAGAATTTCGGACAACAAGCTCACATCGAACATTTGTTGTCGGAAATTCCGATTGTGTGTATGCGGCATAATTCTAAACTGCAAGGTCAGCCAACATGCCAGACAGACTAGTCACATGACACTCTCAGACACAACCAATTACTACTCCTCCCGCCCTCACTGTTTCCAACTAAAATATAACAATGTATAACCTTTTGAAGATCTCTCATACTATAAGCCCCCGTACACACAGTCGGAAATTCCGACCACAAAATCTGTTGGATTTTTTCCAACGGATTTTGTCCGACACTGGTGTTGCATACACACGGTCGGACAAAGTTGTCGGAAAAACCGATCATTCTGAACGTGGTGAAGTTCGTTGCGTACGACGGAAGTATGTAGAGGCTAGTAGCCAATAGCTGTGGTCTCGTAATTTGATCTGAGCATGCGTGGCACTTTGTCCGTTGGAATTCTCTACACACGATCGGAAAAAGTCTGATCGGATTTTGTTGTCGGAAAACTTGAGAGCAGAATCTCAAACATTTTCCATCTGAATTTCCGACCGTGTGTACGGGGGCTTAGATTACTATTAGATTACTATAGAAAATTGCGGGATTTTTGGATTCTTCTCACAGTGCCCATTTTCACAAAGGCAGATGAATCCATCTCCCTTTACTTTCTGGAACTCTGGGTCTGTCCTGCAACATTTGACTGTTCGCACCATCTGGCAGCCAAGGCACTGGTGCTGTAGCCTTCCCAGAATGCATCTATGAGGCCCTGGTTACATCACCAGTGCCTCACACATCCAGGAAGTGGAAAAACAGTAATTGTAAGTAAAAGCCGCCCTACATACATATACTGCAGCAGAGCGGCCCTTGTCAGTTAAAGCGGCGCAGTGCTGTATAGCAAAAAATGACCTGGTCATGAAGGGGGTAACTAATGAATGTAAGATGATTATTAACAGCATGCAGAGCTGCATGCTAATGAAAGGGTGGGAAAGATCTGCTAAAGGGGGGACTTTAGTTATCTGTTAGGGGGGGGGTTAAGCTTTCGATTAACAGATTTTAATTTTACTAAACCCACAGCAATAAAATCTGTCAGTATATGCAGAATAGCATGCTTGTTATACTCACTGTTAAACTTTAGGGGTTAATCCTCTGTATCGTGTAAAAAGGCTCTTTGATTCTCTTTGCACAGATCCTCCCCCTTCCTGCAGGGTCTCTCTTGGCAAGGCCAGATAAGACACAGTGAGAGTAGTAAAGCTGCACATGCTCAGTTTGGTCTCTATTGCTGGAGAGAACAGTTCTGTTGATCTGAGCTTTTCAGGTCACATGGTATTGACATCACACATTTTGGTGTGTATACAGATCCTAAATGACAGCCCAGTCCCTCCCTCCTCTTCCATGCCCAGTAACTAAAAAATAACACAGTGGGTGGGATGTCACATCTTGATTAATGGATGATTCGCCTCCCATAACAGCATGAGGACACAGGCTGTAGTGGAAATCTCCTCCTACCTGAACACTCAGCACTCGGGCAAACCCTGCAGTTTATCATGTGACCGTGGTATACAGATCAGCCAAAAAGGTATATAGTGGCAGTATTTTAATGTAAAAAGATTTATAAGCTGTGAGCAATGCGGGGGGGGGGGGGGGGCTGTTGGTGGACAAACTATTTTCATATTACTCGATTTATTAACACTTTAAGTGTTAAGGACCCATTTTGTAGGTGTAAGTGAACCTTCATATTTATTTCTGTGTTTTGCTATTGCATGCAATAAGGAAACAATCTCTTTTACATTTGCCACAATGTGATTTTTCAGGCAATCATATGTCTGCTTTTCAGCTTCTGTACATTGCAGGGCTGAGACAGAGGACAGTACTAAGCACATCACACATCCTTGTATGTTTGTCTATTTTAAATAATATTTTTCCAAATAAAGAACTATTTTTATATGCCATATTTTTTTGTGATAGCAGATAGGTGCCAAGGTTCTATTGCACTTTATTTCTCACAGCTTGCCAACAAAAATGTCTGTGCTTAGATGACAACAAGGCTACCTGCAGGAGCTGCTGTCAATCAGACACCTATGAGGGCAATGTAATGTGGGCAGCTGAGTATGGGATAGGGAGAGCACACGGTGCATAGGCACAGCGTGCATTGGAACGGGCACAGGAGTGAGTGGCTTTGGGAATAAACAAATGGTAGCATGATTGTACTTTAGCTGAGCTGATATGTTTGGGATTAGTAGTTGCCAAGTAGCTGTTTGAAGGTTTGACACATTAAAACTTTTTTTAACTTGCCATTAAGCTTTCAGTGTTGAAAGAACATTTGGACAAGAAGGATAAATGCAGCAGAGTTTTTCTGATTTACCTCCTCACTTGCGGTGTGATGAACAGAGGCTACAAGTTAAAAAAACTACCAAAAAAAGCTTTCTTAAAAAAAAAAAAAAAAGCTGTAGTGCTTGCCAGCAGGAGGGATGAACATAGAGAACAGGCATACCAAATTACAGCAAAAATATGAAAAACATGTAGCAACAGGTTTCTCATTAACACTAAAGTCTAATTTCTTTTTATTTATGTAAAATTAAATATTTTTGTACATCTCTATATATGGGATCAACAGATGAGTTAAAAATAAGAATTTAAACTTTAAACTAAATTTTAGAGCAGAACTTCAGTCGTTTTTTCATCTTATAAATCTTCTGCCCTTGTTGTTTTAACTTTGGATAGTACAACATTTTTGTTTTCTGCCAGAAAATACCTTATACAGCCTGTTTCTTGTCTGGTAAAAAGCCTGGGCGTATGACATCATGCACAGCTCTCTCTCTCATGTGAGAGTTTGCCAGGAAGGCCAACCAATGAAAGCTACAGAGCTGGAGGTGTGCCTCTGTGTAAATCTAGGAAGTGAACAGGCAGCAGCTTCAGCTGCCCACAGTTAAAATGGATGCAGCCAGACTCAGTGGAGGGAGATTTCTGCAGCATATTTGACAAGTACAGAATCACAGTATATAAAAAAAAATGCAAAGTGCTTGGAGGGAAGCTTCAGGAATGGGAATGATGTTTTTATTACAAATTATGTGAGCAGATTGCAGTTCCTCTTTAACCACTTGCCGACCGCCCCATGTAGATATACGTCGGCAGAATGGCACGTACAGGCAGAACCACGTACCTGTACGTGCCATTCTTTAGGCGGTTGGGGGGTCCGATCGGACCCCCCTCCGCCGGCGGGGACGGTCGGCATCGCTTCAGGAGCGATCCGGGACGAGGGGACGGCCAGTGGTTTCTGGCCACCCCCTCGCGATCGCTCCTGGCGAATGAAAAGCTTCCCCTTCCTGTCTATTGTATAGACAGGAAGGCGGAAGTGATGTCACGCTCGGTGCGCCGGTCTATGTGACCGGAGACGCCGAGCGGCGAACATGTTAAGGTTAGTGCACAACACTACACTGACACCAGTACAGTTAGGCACATATTCCACCCCCCTGTCACCCCCTGATCACCCCCCAGATCACCCCCTCCCCCCCCCAGTCACAGTGTCACTAATTGCAGTGATCATTTATTTACTGATCACTGCATTTAGTGTCAGTGTGACTGTAATAACTGTCAGGGCAGTTAGTTTTAGGTCCTAGGTAGCCCCCTACCCCCCCCTAATAAAGGTTTAACCCCCTGATTGCCCCTAGTTAACCCCTTCACCCCCTTTTGCCAGTGTCACTAAGCGATCGTTTTTCTGATCGCTGCATTGTGTCGCTAGGTAACCATTTTTTTTTTATTTTAACCGCCATGTTTTATATAGGTTCATAAATAGTTTTATAGGTCAGGTACCCCCATATTACAACCTAAATAAAGGTTTTAACCCCCTGATTGCCCCTAGAGTTAACCCTTTCACCAGTAATCACCGTATAACTGTCACTGGTGACGCTGGTTAGCCAGTTAGTTATTTCGTTATTTAGGTTCCCCGTCAGGTTTTTATATAGCGTCAGGTACCCCCATATATTACCTAATAAAGGTTTAACCCCCTGATTGCCCCTAGTTAACCCTTTCACCCCCTTTTGCCAGTGTCACTAAGCGATCGTTTTTCTGATCGCTGCATTAGTGTCGCTAGGTAACCAGTTTTTTTTTTAGTTTAACCGCCATGTTTATATAGGTTCATAAATAGGTTTATAGGTCAGGTACCCCCATATTACAACCTAAATAAAGGTTTTAACCCCCTGATTGCCCCTAGAGTTAACCCTTTCACCAGTGATCACTGTATAACTGTCACTGGTGACGCTGGTTAGCCAGTTAGTTATTTCGTTATTTAGGTTCCCCGTCAGGTTTTTATATAGCGTCAGGTACCCCCATATATTACCTAATAAAGGTTTAACCCCCTGATTGCCCCTAGTTAACCCTTTCACCCCCTTTTGCCAGTGTCACTAAGCGATCGTTTTTCTGATCCCTGCATTAGTGTCGCTAGGTAACCAGTTTTTTTTTGTATTACTGTTACGGGTGACGCTGGTTAGTTAGCTTGTTTTTTATACTGTCAGGGCACCCGCCATTTATTACCCAATAACGGTTTAACCCCCTGATCGCCCGGCGGGTGATATCAATTAGGTTTTAGGGTCAAATAAGGTCTGCGTCGCCCCAGGTTAGTGCCAGTACCGCAAACACCCACGCGCAAAGCATACACCTCCCTTAGTGGTATAGTATCTGAACAGATCAATATCTGATCTGATCAGATCTATACTAGCGTCCCAGCAGTTTAGGGTTCCAAAAAAACGCAGCGTTAGCGGCATCAGCCCAGATACCTGCTAGCACCTGCGTTTTCCCCCTCCGCCCAGCCCAGCCCACCCAAGTGCAGTATCGATCGATCACTGTCACTTACAAAACACTAAGCACACATAACTGCAGTGTTCGCAGAGTCAGGCCTGATCCCTGCGATCGCTAACATTTTTTTTGTGGTAGCGTTTTGATTCAGTCGCTAACAGTCAGGAGCTTTTTTACCTGTGAATCTCAAAAAAAATAAAAAAAACAAAAATAGTTGTCGTTTTATTGTTCTCTCTCTCTCTCTATTGTTGCTCTTTTTTTACTCCATTCTATTCTGCAATGTTTTATTATGTTTTATCATGTTTTATCATGCTTGCTTTTCAGGTATGTAATTTTGTTTACTGTGTTTTAGTGTTAAGCATTTTTTGTTTTCAGGTGCGCCATTCAGTTGCAGCGCGGATTTATTTATCTTGACAGCAACAGCGTTTGCTCCCACGATACATAAAGCCGCGACTCCAACGCTGTAGGAGGTGATTTCACCACCACAGTTAAAAAAAAGAGCATATATGCCGAAGCATGGGGGCAGCAGGGGGCGGGGAGGAGCGATTGGCTCCTAATGCCACGTACATACGGTCGAAATTCCGACCGTGTGTACACGGCATAACTTTTGCGGGAGGATGCCCCCATGCATCGGCATATATAAATGGTGCATGTATGCCCATCATTAGAAGTGGGTGGATGAAGGGAGGTATTCTAATGGTGGGCATACCCACCAATCAATCTCTTTTTTTCGTTCAGCCAAGAGGCTGCATGAAAAAAAAAAAAAGATTACAATATATGTCCAGTATGTTGCTGGACTTTGAATGGTTATACCAGAATGATGCCTGCAGGTTTAGGTATCATCTTGGTATCATTCTTTTCAGCCAGTGATCGGCTTTCATGTAAAAGCAATTCTAGCGGGTAATTAGCCTCTAGACTGCTTTTACAAGCAGTAGGAGGGAATGTCCCCCCTCCCGGATATAAACCGCGCCATTGGGAAATTGGGAAAGCATTTTATCACACCAATCTTGGTGTGGTCAGATGCTTTGAGGGCAGAGGAAAGATCTAGGGTCTAATAGACCCCAATTTTTTCAAAAAAAGAGTACCTGTCACTGCCTATTGCTATCATAGGGGATATTTACATTCCCTGAGATAACAATAAAAATCATAACAAAGAAAAAAAATGGAAGGAACAGTTTAAAAATAGAATAAAAAAGCTAAATAAATAAAAAAAAAACTAAAAAAAAAAAAAAAAAGCACCCCTGCCCCCCCTTCTCTTGCGCAAAGGCGTACACAAGCGTTGGTCTGGCGTCATATGTAAACAGCAATTGCAGCATGCATGTGAGGTATCACCGCGAAGGTCAGATCGAGGGCAGTAATTTTAGCAGTAGACCTCCTCCGTGAATCTAATGTGGTATCATGTAAAGGCTTTTAAAGGCTTTTAAAAATGTATGTAGTTTGTCGCCACTGCGTGTTTGTGCGCAATTTTAAAGCATGTCGTGTTTGGTATCCATGTACTCGGCCTAAGATCATATTTTTTATTTCATCAAAAATTGAGCAATATAGTGTGTTTTAGTGCATTAAAATAAAAAAAAGTGTATTTTTTCCACAAAAAATGCGTTTGAAAAATCGCTGCGCAAATACTGTGTGGAAAAAAAAAATGCAACACCCACCATTTTAATCTGTAGGGCCTTTGCTTTAACAATATATATAGTGTTTGGGGGTTCAACGTAATTTTCTTGCAAAAAAAAAATATGTTTTCATGTAAACAAAAAGTGTCAGAAAGGGCTTTGTCTACAAGTGGTTAGAAGAGTGGGTGACGTGTGACATAGGCTTCTAAATGTTGTGCATAAAATGCCAGGACAGTTCAAACCCCCCCCAAATGACCCCATTTTGGAAAGTAGACACCCCAAGCTATTTGCTGAGAGCAATGTTGAGCCCATTAAATATTTTTTTTTTTTGTCCCAAGAGATTGAATAATGAAAAAAAAAAAATATATATATTTTTTTTACAAAAAGTTGTCACTAAATGATATATTGCTCAAACATGTCATGGGCATATGTGGAAATACACCCCAAAATACATTCTGTTGCTTCTCCTGAGTACGGGGATACCACATGTGTGGGACTTTTTGGGAGCCTAGCTGCGTACGGAACCCCAAAAACCAAGCACCGCCTTCAGGCTTTCTAAGGGAGTAATTTTTTTATTTCACTTCTCACTGCCAATCACAGTTTCGGAGGCCATGGAATGCCCAGATGGCATAAAACCCCCCAAAATGACCCCATTTTGGAAAGTAGACACCCCAAGCTATTTGCTGAGAGGTATTGTGAGTATTTTGCAGATGTCGCTTTTTGTCACAAAGTTTTTAAAATTGAAAAAAAAAAAAAAAAAAATTTTTTTCTTTACTTTCTTCATTTTCAAAAACAAATGAGAGCTGTAAAATACTCACCATGCCTCTCAACAAATAGCTTGGGGTGTCTACTTTCCAAAATGGGGTCATTTGGGGGGGTTTTGTGCTATTTTGGCATTTTATGGCCTTCGAAACTGTGATAGGTAGTGAGGAGTGAAATCAAAAATTTGCACCCTTAGAAATCCTGAAGGCGGTGCTTGGGTTTCGGGGCCCCGTACGCGGCTAGGCTCCCAAAAAGTCCCACACATGTGGTATCCCCATACTCAGGAGAAGCAGCAAAATGTATTTTGGGGTGCAATTCCACATATAAACTATGGCATGTGTGAGCAATATATCATTTAGTGACAACTTTTTGAAGAAAAAAAAATTATTTTTTATTTTTGTCTTTATTCAATCACTTGGGACTAAAAAAAAAAATATTCAATGGGCTCAACATGCCTCTCAGCAAATAGCTTGGGGTGTCTACTTTCCAAAATGGGGTCATTTGGGGGGGTTTTGTACTTCTCTGCCATTTTAGCACCTCAAGAAATGAAATAGGCAGTCATAAATTAAAAGCGGTGTAAATTCCAGAAAATGTACTCTAGTTTGTAGACGCTATAACTTTTGCGCAAACCAATAAATATACGCTTATTGGCATTTTTTTTTACTAAAGACATGTGGCTGAATACATTTTGGCCCAAATGTTTGACTAAAATTGAGTTTATTAGATTTTTTTTATAACAAAAAGTAGAAAATCTCTTTTTTTTTCAAAATTTTCGCTCTTTTTCCGTTTATATCGCAAAAAATAAAAATCACAGAGGCAATCAAATACCATCAAAAGAAAGCTCTATTTGTGGGAAGAAAAGGACGCAAATTTCGTTTCGTTACAAAATTGCATGACCGCACAATTACCAGTTAAAGTAGTGCAGTGCGAAATTGAAAAAAGACCTCTGGTCCTTAAGCTGACAATTGGTCCGGGGCTGAAGTGGTTAAGATTTCTAATTATTAGGGGATACCTGAGCTTACTCTGTCAACGGGGGTGCATTGGCCAAAAAAGTTGAAAACACCTAAGAACACCTGAGGTACTTAATAAAATACACTTACACTAATTCTCTGTGCCATATGTGTCTCTCTGAAAATTACAGGCACCAGGCTCATGAGGCTGAGGACAAATGTATAAATAAAACAAGCCTCATAGTGACACCCGTGTACCCCTAGCTGATCTAGAATAATCATAGTGCAATTAAAGCTGAACCACCCTATACCTAAATATCTATAAGCATTTTACAATCATACAGTGGTGTGAAAAAGTGTTTGCCCCCTTCCTAATTTCCTGTTCCTTTGCATGTTTGTCACACTTAAGTGTTTCGGAACATCAAACCAATTTAAACAAT
The DNA here is from genome assembly GCA_028564925.1 of Lithobates sylvaticus. Taxonomy (NCBI): domain Eukaryota; kingdom Metazoa; phylum Chordata; class Amphibia; order Anura; family Ranidae; genus Lithobates; species Lithobates sylvaticus. The sequence goes on along the minus strand of CM053029.1, from coordinate 211,494,634 downwards.
AGTCAAGGACAACACAAGCAAACACAAAATGCAATTTGTAAATGAAGGTGTTTATTATTAAAGGTGAAAAAAAATCCAAACCATCATGGCCCTGTGTGAAAAAGTGATTGCCCCCTAAACCTAATAACTGGTTGGGCCACCCTTAGCAAGCAACAACTGCAACCAAGCGTTTGCGATAACGTGCAATGAGGCTTTTACAGCGTCCTGGAGGAATTTTGGCCCACTCATCTTTGCAGAATTGTCCTAATTCAGTTACATTAGAGGGTTTTCGAGCATTAACGGCCTTTTAAGGTCATACCACAACATCTCAATAGGATTCAGGTCAGGACTTTGGCTAGGCCACTCCAAAGTCTTCATTTTGTTTTTCTTCAGCCATTCGGTGGTGGACTTGCTGGTGTGTTTAGGATCATTGTCCTGCTGCAGAACCCAAGTTCGTTTCAGCTTGAGTACACGAACAGATGGTCGGACATTCTCCTTCAGGATCTCTTGGTAGACAGCAGAATTCATAGTTCCTTTTATCACGGCAAGTCTTCCAGGTCCTGAAGCAGCAAAACAGCCCCAGACCATCACACTACCACCACCATATTTTACTGTTTGTATAATGTTCTTTTTCTGAAATGCAGTGTTCCTTCTACGCCAGATATACTTGGACACACACCTTCCAAAGAGTTCCACTTTTGTCTCATCGGTCCACAGAATGTTGTCCCAAAAGTCTTGGGGATCATCAAGATGTGTTGTGGAGAAATTGAGACGAGCTTTGATGTTCTTTTTGCTCAGCAGTGGTTTTCTCCTTGGAACTCTGCCATGCAGGCCATTTTTGCCCAGTCTTTTCCTGATGGTGGAGGCATGAACGCTGACCTTAACTGAGGCAAGTGAGGCCTGCAGTTCCTTGGACGTTGTTGTGGGGTCTTTTGTGACCTCTTGGATGAGTCGTCGCTGTGCTCTTGGGGTAATTTTGGGCGGCCGGCCACTCCTGGGAAGGTTCACCACTGTTCCATGTCTTCGCCATTTGTGGATAATGGCTCTCACTGTGGTTCGCTGGATTCCCAAAGCTTTGGAAATGGCTTTATAACCCTTTCCAGACTGATAGATCTCAATTACTTTCTTTCTCAATTGTTCCTGAATTTCTTTGGGTCTCGGCATGATGTGTAGCTTTTAAGGATCTTCTGGTGGACCTTACTGTGTCAAGCAGCTCCTATTTAAGTGATGCCTTGATTGTGAACAGGTGTGGCAATAATCAGGCCTGGGTGTGGCTAGAGAAATTGAACTCAGGTGTGGACAACCACAGTTATAGTATGTTTTAACAAGGGGGGCAATCACTTTTTCACACAGGGCCATGATGGTTTGGATTTTTTTTCACCTTTAATAATAAACACCTTCATTTACAAATTGCATTTTGTGTTTACTTGTGTTGTCCTTGACTATTGTTTAAATTGGTTTGATGTTCCGAAACACTTAAGTGTGACAAATATGCAAAGGAACAGGAAATGAGGAAGGGGGCAAACACTTTTTCACACCACTGTATGTAAATGAATAATACCACAATATATGTGCTAAAAAATACAGAAAATTCCTTATATATACTTGCAACAAAAACATGCAACCAGCTGCCAGCAGAAAGCTGATATAAAAAATCCTTGTAACTCTGTATACATGAATGCTGCTGTGCTAGTAGTGATACTCCATGTTTAAATCCAAGGCTTACCAAAAGATTGGACCTAGAGGCACCGAGGTCATTATAGGCATGTTTATGGAACAATCCCCTTACAAGATTCACAAATGCTACTACACCTGCTTCCAGTTTTGCATCCAATCACCAGCCTCAACATAGAAGGAAAACTCCCCAGGAGGGTGGATCATCCAGGTATAATTTATTAAAACTGCATAAAATAAACACTTCCAAATATTCATGCATGATGATGTCAGCGTCTAGAAGCTCCTGTCATATTTATTTTTCTGATGGCTCAGTTTCCAGAGACACTGGTGACATTGCCAGTGTCTTCCATCTGCACCTGGGAGAAGGCTGCATCACCATTGCCTTAAGCAAAGTAAGATTTCGGGAATGGCTTTTTTGGTTATTGTTCATCTGTTGCCTTGGCTTGAGCAATATGATTGCTGGGTAGCGCAATAATGATTGCTTGGTAAAGCCATGTCAACATATAAACAGTGACAATCAGCACCAGATCTCATACAGCACATACACAAAATCTGGCACAGACACCATCAGGGAGCCAGGCCAGGAAACAAGGAAGAACTAGACACACACCAATAACATCTACAGTTAAAATGGGGGCACCATTAAATCAAGGACAGAGTGAGAAACAAAATTGTTTTGTAACACTGTGCATTGTTATTGTAATGCACATTTTTATTTTTACCACAAGATGGCAGGGTTCAGCAACTCTGTTCATCATAAGTTCCAATAAGAGTGCAGAAGCCACTGGGACTTGTATGCTGGAAGCAAGACTTGTCATACAGTTTGGCTGAAATTAAAGTGATACTAAAGTCTAAATTTTTTTGTTTAAAAATAACAAACATGCCATACTTACCTCCCTCGCTGGCACTTTTGCCCCCTCCCTCCTGCTGAGTGCCCTTACAGCAAACAGTTTGCTATTGGGGCACCCGAGCTGAGGTGCAGCTCTGTGTGCCCTTTCAGACATGGAGCTGTGGCCCGGCCCCACCCCCCTCTCTCTCCTCATTGGCTCTCTCTTACTTTTCTTGACAGCAATGGGAGCCAATGGCCTCCTGCCTTTACAACCACTTTAAAATACACAGCCCAGGAGCAACTGCGAGGGGACAGGAGGATATACAATTCTGGGATATAAAAAGCCTGGGAACACAAGGGGGAGAGAGGGAAAGATTTGGCTGCTGCCAGGACTTGTGCGGAAGAACTGTGTGGTGCCGCATGGGCCCAGACCAGGCCAGGTTGAGCCAGAGAGACACAAGTGTAACCGGAAAGCCGAGAATCCTGAGGAGGCAGCCTTGAGGAGACCCGCTTGTGTTCAGATAGGGTGGCATCATCATTGCAGCTACATCTACATCTACAAAGGACAGAGGGGGCCCCCAGGAGGATGCTCATCGCTCCATCCTGCTTTGCGGAAGGACTGGGTGAACAGGTTCCTAACCCATTTAACACTGCCTTTGTCACCAGTGTGTTTTCTGTTTCCATTTCCTGCAAGCTTAATGATATTGTACAGTACAGGCCTCAGTATTTGAGCACGGGAGTTACAGCCCATCTATTGCTGCAGTTTAACTTTCATCCCTATGTCTGCAGTTTATCTAAATTGACTTTATCATTCTCTGCTAGATAGATTTCTGTATTTACTCTAATTCAAGTTTGGGAACTCAAGGAAGGAATTAGCTGTTCAAGACCAGTTCTTTAATTAAAGGGACATTCATCTGCCAATTTTTTTAACCCCCCTCTTTCTACTAAAGTAACTTCTTCCTACCATCCAACATTCTTAAAGTGAACTCCTATACCAACTTCATCTTTTAAAGGGGTAAAGGTACATTTCTGTTTTCATCTTAAAGAGACTTGAGGCGATTCAGTTCGCATTGTTAGCGCTATACAAATTATTCATTCATTCAGACTGCTTTGTTTATTGTGCACCAACTTACGAGCCCCAATTAAGCCAGCAGAGCAATCCATCATATGTTTATAGCTTAGTTGTGTGTCAAACTTTCTAAAGTTTCAACTCTGACTCTCTTGACTGAGAGCCCACAAGTGAGGGAGCTTTGTGTTTAGTTTTTTTCCTTTTGCTCACTTGGGGAAAATCTCTTGGTTGGAGGGCTGTTGTTAACATTGTCAATCCTGCGGGACAGGTAAGCATGTCTTAAGTGGTACTGTATTGTATTTTTCTTTTTGCTGTATTACCTTGCTTATTGGTAACACCAGTCTACTGGTTTCTCTGCTTGACATACTACTTCATTGATCTTAAAGCGGGGCTCCACTGCCCCTGATGTTTTTTTTTTCAAATGTCCTTAATAAAGAATCTATTTTGGAATTTATTAACTCACCAGTCCGGGTTCTAGCAGTTGTGCCTTTCGTTTTTTCTCTTAAAAAATCACTTTATAAAAAAGCTTGTTCCGTTCTCCATCTTGCCTGTGGGCGAGTGAAACCTCCAGGCGTTCTCTTCCTGGATTTCACTGACGCCCATTCATTGTAATCTCGCGGATGCGCCGTCAGCAGCTCCTGCTGCCATCACAACGGCGGCGGCGTCGAAAGTCCCGCCCCGTTGTGATAGCAGAGACCGAACGTGACTGTCGTGATGACGTCACGTTCGGTTTCAAGTCTTGCGATATCTCGGGCCAGGCCGCCGCACTGACTCCTGGGAGCTATGACACAAGCTCCCAGGAGACAGTGCGGGCTAGGGGATATTACGAAATAGCCGTAATATCCCCGCCCATATCCAAGGGAAGGAGAACCAGGAAGCGAAGAAAACAACTAAAGGTAAGTAAAAAAAAAAAAACTACAGTTTCGGATCGAGGCAGGTGAGTATTATTTTTTTTTATATAGGTCTTAAAAACGGGTGGCGCTCCGCTTTAATACAAACTGATCATTTATTTTACCAGTGTGTGGGTGTGTGTGAATCTTTAGTTTGTGTGGCAGCCAGGGAACTACTTGGCCAAGGTAATTTGGTGGTGTCAGCAAGGGTGATGCTCTGTTCAGGGCTTAGTGATGAAAAGGGAACACTATTTAGAGGCTCCTGCGGGGATAGTGCTACAGTTTTATGGATCATCCTGTACAATCCAGTGTTTACTTTGGTAAATGGAGAGATGCACACCTCTGGACACAGTCTATCTGCATTTAGAGCCGTGGATCTGTACCTGCATGAAGGTATACACTCGAACGTGTGAGAAGATCCATACAGTCATTGTGTCTTGAGTAGACTCATAGGGGTCTGATAATGTTAATATATATATATATATATATATATATATATATATATATATATATATATATATATATATATGTATATAGACACTGTCACTTTAAGAATTTATAATATGCTTGGTTTGTTTTTTATCCCCCTTAGATGGCTTGTTTCCCGAGAAACTAAACTAATGGCGCGGACACGATCGAAATTTCCAACCACAAATGTTCGATGTGAGCTTGTTGTTGGAAGTTCTGTGTAGGTTCCAACGGACATTTCATGTCGGAATTTCTGACAACAGATGTTTGAGAGCTGGATCTCAAATTTTCCGACAACAAAACCCGTTGTCGTAACTTCCGAGCGTGTGTAGACACTTCCCACGCATAAAATTCCACGCATGCTCTGAATCAAGTAGGAGACGGAAGCACTCGGTCTGGATAAACTAGCGTTCGTAATGGAGATAGCACATTCGCCTAGCTGCAAATTTTTTAATCTTTTAATGCAGCGCATTCTCTTCTTCTTTATAAAGCTAGAATAATGAAGTTGTTGCTGTTGATATTCACACAGAGTTCTGACAAAATGATTTCTTTATTATTTCTCGTGATCTCCTGAATAATCTTTTTTTTTTTTTTTTTCGCCAGATCTCCAGAATAATGTTTCTATTTTTTTTATAGTGATCTTCTTTTTTTTTTTTATCAAGTTCTCCTGATTTTTTTTTATCAGTGATAGGGGAGGGCCACAGTCTATGATTGACAGTTTCAGCTCTGTTTCTGTGTGCTGTATGAAGGGGGTGTGTCCTTTCCCTCCAATAATTTCTCAGAGCTCTCCTCACTAGTGTTATTTCAGCTCTCCACCCCCTGCTTTTCAGAGCTGAGAGATCCTGTGTAAATTGTGCATTTTAAATGGATGCAGGGGGAAGACGGCTGTAGATAGACATGTACAACTTATGTAGGATGATTTGTTTCATCTTTGTGTAATATCTGAGGCCAGTCCATTCACTGGGTATATGTAAGGGTTTACAACCACTTTAAGTTTTTGAGCCCATTTAAAAAAAGGCTGATAAGTTCACTTTACAGCATTCTTAACGTTATACTAAAGTCGTGTGTATTTTTCTCATTAAAAATAACAAACATGTCATACTTACCTGCCCTGTGCAGTGGTTTTTCATAGAGCAGCCCAGGTGCTCCTCTTCTCAGGTCCCTCTTTGGCACTCCCGGCCCCTCCCTCCTGACGAGTGCCCCCACAGCATGCAGCATGCTATGGGGGCACCCGAGCCGAGCCACAGCTCCCTGTGTCCATTCAGACAAAGAGCCGTGGCCTGTGTCTCATCTCATTGGCTCACTGACTTTGATTGACATCAGCATGAGCCAATGGCACTGCGCTGCTGTCTCAGCCAATGAGGAGAGAAGTCCCGGACAGCCGAGTCTCTTGTGCAACATTGCTGGATCTAAATGGACCTCAGATAACTATGCACACAAAAGGCTTTTTACCTTAATGCATAGAATGCATTGGAATAAAAAACCTTCTGCCTTTACAACCACTTTAAGTATGGGTACAGGGAAGAGCTTATGTATCCTCCAAAACCGAACTAACAAAACTGTTTTTTTTTTTTTCTTTACAACCAAAGGAGCGAGATACTGATGATGTGAGTGCCCTTGCATGGACACATCCTCATATTTAGTCAATGCCAATGGCTAAATATGTGCATGTGTCCATATAAGGGCACTCACATCATCAGCATTCTGCCCCTTTGTTTACACATGCTGCAGAGCAGGGAATGACATGCAGCTCATTGGATTAAAAAAAATACTTGATTTGTTAGTTCAGATAGGGATGGGTTTGGAGGACACCTGAGCTCATCTCTAATGGCTGCCATATCCAGTCTACACTAGGATGTAGTGTATAAGTTGTCAGCAAATTTGCTAGAAATTAATGATTATGAAGATCACACATTTATTTGTAAACATGGCCAGTCTGTAGTCTAATTAGCAACAGCAGCATGGGCTTTGGGTTAGGTCTATGGCTGGGTTGTTAATAATAATTAAGTCTGTGATAGCAGAAAATCTTATACATTGTGTAAATTAGTGGTTTAGGCTTACTGGACATAGAAACAACTGAAGCCAAGAGCTTGGCAAATGAGCAACATTACCATGGCTACCCTCTGAGTGTGTCTCAGGGAGATAAATTCAGAATAAAATCCTGGCTCAGCAGTGTTAGTGTTTATTTCTGTGGTAAAAGGAAACAGTAGTAATTAGAATGTTTTAATACCTGTCAGATTAATGCCCCCTCTTCCTCATCTTCGAAAGCAGTTGCCCAATCAAGCTGGTTACAGACTCCTTCTCATGTCAATTTGCTAGCATAAAGTGATACTAAAGTCTCGTATTTTTTTTTTTCTTTAACCGCTTTCCGCCCGCTATCAAATGATGGCTGGGTGGTGCGGCTCTCGTTCTGGGTGGACATCATATGACGGCCCTCCAGAACGACCGCTCTTGCACGCACGTGGGGGTGCACATTGCAGCGATCGGTGGTGCGGTGTGTCAGTCTGACACACCGCTACACCAATCTTGGTAAAGAGCCTCTGACAGAGGCTCTTTACCACGTGATCAGCCATGTCCAATCACGGCTAATCACGATGTAAACATTGATTGGCTTTTCCTCACTTGCGTCTGATAGACGCGAGTAGAGGAGAGCTGATCGGCTGCTCTCCTGACGGGGGGGTCTGTGCTGATTGTTTATCAGCACAGCCCACCCTCGGAATGCCCACCCAGGACCACCAGGATGCTGCCAGGACCACCAGGATGCCGCCAGGACCACCAGGGATGATACCACACTGGACCACCAGGTATGCTACCCTAGACCACCAGGCAAATGCCAATCAGTGCCCAGGCAGCTGCAAATCAGTACCCATCCCCAATGCCTGCCAGTGCCATCAGTGATGCCTATCAATGCCATCTATCAGTGCCGCATATCAGTGCCCATCAGTGCTACGTATCAGTGCCCAGCAGTGCCACCTATCAGTGCCCAGCAGTGCCCAGCTGTGCCGCCTATCAGTGCCACCCATAAGTACCCATCAGTGCAGCATTTCAGCACCCATCAATGTCGCCTATCAGTGCACATCAGTGCCCACAAGTGCCACCTATGAGTGCCCATCAGTGCCGCCTATCAATGCCCATCAGTGCTGCACATCAGTGCCACCATCAGTGCCACCTACCAGTGCCCATCAGTGCCGCATATCAGTGCCCATTGTCAGTGCCCATCAGTGCCCATCAGTGCCACCTCATTGGTGCCACCTCATTGGTGCCACCTCATCAGTGCCCGCCAGTGCTGCCTTATCAGTGCCCATAAGTGAAGGAGAAAACTTACTTATTTACACAATTTTATAACAGAAACAAAAGAAAAAAAATTTTTTTTTTCAAAATTTTTGGTCTGTTTTTATTTGTTTAGCAAAAAATAAAAAACGAGGTGATCAAATGCCACCAAAAGAAAGCTCTATTTGTGGGAACAAGATGATAAAAATTATGTTTGGGTACAGTGTAGCATGACCGCGCAATTGTCATTTAAACAGCGGCAGCGTTGAAAGCTGAAAATTGGCTTGGGCAGGAAGGGGGTGTAAGTGCCCTGTATTGAAGTGGTTAAAAATAACAAACATGTTATATTGACCTACTCTCTGTAGTAGTTTCGCACAAAGCAGTTCGGATCCTCCTCTTCTCGGTCTTTTGCCAGCGCTCCTTACCCCTCCCTCCAGTTTAGTGCCCCCACAGCAAGCAGCTTGGGGGCACCCGAGCTAAGCCGCAGCTTTGTGTATCTATTCAGACATGGAGCAGTGGCCAAGCCCCGGCCCACCCCCTCTCTTTCCTGATTGGCTAACTGAATTTGATTGACAGCAGTGGGAGCCAATGGCAGTGCTGCTCTGTCTCAGCCAATCAGGAGGGAGAGTAACTTGTGCACATCGCTGGATAGAGATGGACCAAGCCCCGGACCAATTTGCAGCTAAAGGACCAGGCCCCTTTTTGCGATTCGGCACTGCGTCGCTTTAACTGACAATTGTGCTGTCGTGGCTCCCAAACAAAATTGGCATCCTTTTTTCCCACAAATAGAGCTTTCTTTTGGTGGTATTTGACCACCTCTGCGTTTTTTTTTTTTTTTTGCGCTATAAACAAAAATAGAGCGACAATTTTGAAAAAAATTCAATATTTTTTACTTTTTGCTATAATAAATATCCCCAAAAAATATATAAAAAAAACATTTTTTTTCCTCAGTTGAGGCCGATATGTATTCTTCTACATATTTTTGGTAAAAAAGTCGCAATTAGCGATTATTGATTGGTTTGCACAAAAGTTATAGCGTTTACAGAATAGGGGATAGTTTTATAGCATTTTTATTAATATTTATTTTTTTACTAGTAATGGCGGCGATCAGCGTTTTTTTTTTTGACTGCGACATTATGGCGGACACATCGGACATTTTTGACACATTTTTGGGACCATTGTCATTTATACAGCAATCAGTGCTATTTAAATGAATTGATTCCTGTATAAATGACACTGGCAGTGAAGGAGTTAACCACTAGGGGGCAGGGAGGGGTTAAGTGAGCCCTGTGTGTGTGTTTTTACTGTAGGGGGGCGTGGCTTGGCATGTGACATCACTGATCGTCTTTCCCTATGACAGGGAACAGACGATCAGTGACAGTCTCACTAGGAAGCACGGGGAGAGGTTTGTTTACACATACCTCTCCCCGTTCTTCAGCTCTGTGACCCGATCGCGGGACACCAGCGGCGATCGGGTCCACGGGTCCCGCGGCCATGGTCACGGAGCTCAGGAACTATACTGACTAAACGAAAATCGTATGATCTGGAATCATACGAGGAAAATTTTCGTGCATGTCCGATCGAATAATATCTGATGAACTGACGTTATCGGCTGTCGAAAGTAGTGTACACACGATCTGAAAATCGTACGATTCTTCGATGACAGTTTTCGTACGATATTCGGATCGCGTGTACGGGCCATTAGTGTTTTCCAACACTACTTCGGTATTAAATAACTACAAATAAAACAAACAAAATGCAATTAAACTATATCTGTATTTTCTTAAATATAAGTTTAAATTACTTCTTAAATAGTTTTGGAGGGTTTACATTGCCCGAGCTAAACTAGGTGGTTTTAGCAGCCTGTATTTTTGTATGCAACATTTTGCAATTTTTCTTTAATTACCGTTTTGTTTTTTTATTTCACTTTACTTTTTTGTTCCAAATTGTATTCTGTTTTATGTTATTGTGCCTCTGGCTTCTACAACTTGCCAAGCTGCAGTAAAGGCCACTGATCACCGTATTCCCTGTTATTGCTTTACTTGGCATTTCAGCACATAAAGCACAATTCTGGTTGTATGGGAAGATGTTCACCAGGAACCTGCTGTATATTGGCAAAGAAATGTTCATGACTTTGCATCATATTATTGCATACAAAAACATTATTTTATTGAACATTTTAATCATTATAGTTTTAGTAAATCAGACTGAAAAATAATGTTTGTACAAGCAAAAGTTAGCAACACAAACAAATACATTATATTATAGACTGCTGTTAATTTAAAGTAATTGCAGTGATGATTCTAAAATAGCAGAAAAAGAACAGTGTCAGTCTGATCAATAAGTTGTTGAAAATCAGCACCCAGGACGCAGCCCTCTAAGGGCAAGGTAAAATCACCTTTTATTAAACTGCATTAAATCTGCAAAAGTTCTAAAACAGATTGTTGGAGACTGATGTGTTTAGGGGAACACTTAATTGGCTTCAATTACTGGTTCTTCTGAAACATGTCTGTTTTTGGAACAGTCTATTTTAATGTAATTTAATAAAAGCTGATTTTACTTTGATTTTACTTTTACAGAGGATCAAGTCCTGGGTGCGGAATTCTCTTTAACTATTCATCTTATTATAATGTAATTATACATTATTATGTAATTCTTTCTCGCTTCATGGTAAGAGTAGCCCTAATTCATACTATAATACAGACATCACACTGTGTATGGGTTTTAGATGCTTCCGTATTACTAATATCAAATCTCCTTGGTATATAAGGGTGGCCATGCATGGCTAGGTTATTATAACAATAATAATAATTTTCTATAGCTATGGAATATGAGAGAGCTTTTTATGGTTATTAATTCCAAATACATTTATTTCCTTAATTTTTTTGATGGTGATGGAATAGTTGGATTTAGCAAGAGGATAATGATTGATGATGACACTAACCATTTTGTTGCCAATAAGGTAAGTACTGTACTTAAGAGATTAACGCTAGCTTAGGTTTCGGACTAGGTAAAGGCTACAGTTAAAGGTTAGGGATTGTTAGGAACCTGTATAAAAATGAAAACAAACTTTGTTGATTTTTTATTTAGATGCAGGCTGTGGGCTTTCATACTGATCCTGGTTTCACTGCCTAATGAGTCATTGACCTGGATAGAAGTTCAGACTTCTCTACCTGCATACTTGTTTCAGGTCATTGTCATACTACGTAGTGAAGTCAGGATCAATATGAAAATCCTGCAACCTGTATATTGCGCTGTCAAATTAAGAGCTAAGGGTACACTGCAGCAAAAACACCTGATAAACTGATCCTTAACAGAAAAAGTGGATTGAAATTAATAAACGATGGTGTAGCGCTGTGTAAATGCAGATATATTAAAAATATGTGCAATGGAAAGCAACATAAGTGTTAAAGTATTCAATAGAAAATGCCACAAATAAACAGTGATAATTAGAAGTAAAAACTAAATCCAAAACATATGATGAACATCAAAACAGATGAATGATGAATGGTGAACAGTGAAATAAAGTAACAAAAATCCAACGTGCACAACTGGATGTGGGATATATAAGTGCAATCCAAACAAATTTGAAACAGTCCAACGATTAAAAGATGTGATCCATAAAATTGTTGTGACAGTCTAAAATATATTTTTCAATTCGCAAAGTAGATCCCTCCACCATGAAACAACAAAGGCGGTGCCTGGCCAATTCTCTGTGATAGCACCTATGTGTGTGAAAGCCACTCACCTTACTGCCGTAAGGTTACAGCATGGATAAATCACTAGCGGCGGTCTTCAGAAAATCCCTCTTGGTTATGTATGAGGCTCCCTTCACATATGCTCGATATGCGGAAGTTAAGAATAGGGAAAAAAAGAGATGTGCCCATAGCGTACACAGCGCTACACCATCATTTATTCATTTCACTTAAAGTGGTTGAATAGTCAAATTTTTTTACTTTTACCTACAGGTAAGCCTATAATAAGGCTTACCTGTAGGTAAAAAAAAATATCTCCTAAACTGTACAGGTTCCCCTTGCAATGAGCCGCTGACTGCAGCAGCGCATGCGCACAGGGGATTCTCAGCTGAAAGCCCGGCTGACGCCAGACCTTGCCGGAAAGAAGTCTCCCACGTGCATGCGTGGGAGTGACGACATTGCGGCCTCAGCCACTCACATCACTAGAGCCGCGATACCTGGAAAACACGCTGAGGCAACATGTCAGCTACCTCGGCGTGGACCAGGTTAGATACCGACGCCTCGTTCTAAGGTAAGTATTTCATAATGAGCTAGTATGCGGTGCATACTAGCTCATTATGCATTTTGCCTTTATGCTCATTATGCCATTATGCCTTTATGCCTTTAGCCTTACAGAGGTATAAAAAACAAAAAAAGCATTAGTTGTTAAGGTTATGATTTTAGAATTTTTTTTTTTTTTAGGGGTTTAGGTTAGAATTACAGTTAAACTAATGCCACGTACACACAATCAGACTTTTTGGCCGGACTATCTGGCAGACTTAGTCCGCCGGACAATCCGCAGGACTTTCCAGCGGAGGTCCGCCGGACTTTCCGAAAGTGCGGACTTGCACACACACGCCCGGACTTTTCTGGTGGATAATCCGCCAGAGTTTTGAAATGAACAGACTTGCCCCACACACGAGTAAAGTCCGTTTATTTAGAACGTGAAATCCATATCAGGTAGACGGGACTAGCGAAGGAAGTCAATGCCGCCGCCTCGTTTGACACCTCGCTAGCCCCGTCACCTGGTATGGTTTTAAAGGGGAATACCTACACCAAAAAAACGGCGTGGAGGTCACCCCCAAATCCATATCAGACCCTTATACAAGCATGCAGCCCGGCCGGTCAGGAAAAGGGGTGGGGACGAGCGAGCGCCCCCCTCCTGAGCTGTACACGGCCACGTGCCCTCAACATGGGGGGTGCCTTGGGGAAAGGGGGGCCCCCCACCCCAAAGCACCTTGTCCCCATGTTGATGAGGACAAGGGCCTCTCCCCGATAACCCTGGCCGTTGGTTGTCGGGGTCTGCGGGCGGGGGGCTTATCGGAAGAGCGGGAGCCTTCTCTGGGCCATGTTGAGGACATGTGGCCTGGTACGGTTTAGGAGGGGGGCCCTCGCTCCTCCCCACCCCTTTTCCTCACCGGCCAGGCTACGTGCTCGGATAAGGGTCTGATATGGATTTGGGGGGGACCCCCACATAGTTTTTTCGGTGTAGGGATTCCCCTTTAAATCCATACCAGGTGACTGGGCTAGCGAGGTGTCAATCTCGCCCATCGAGGCAGCGACATTGACTTCCTTCGTTAGTCCCATCTACCTGGAGTCACGTTCTAAATGAACGGACTTTACTCCATGTGTGAGGCAAGTCCGTTCATTTCAAAAGTCCTGCGGACTAGCACACAGACGGCCAGATTGTCGGCCGGACTGCCGGTGGACAATTTTGAGTCAAAACTTCAAACGAAGTCCGCCGGACTTTTGAGGACAATCCCGCGGGATAGTCCGATCATGTGTAAGGGGCATTAGGGTAACAGTTAATGTTAGGGTCAGGTCAATATAAATTTAAGGATTAGCTTTTGAGTGAAAATGTATCACTAGCCAAATCAATTTCCATCATCTATGTACTTTTCTTTTGCTGTCTTCCATTGGGGATATTTCCAATCACTTCCTATCATGAAGACACATCAGGTTAAAATAAAACTCCAGGCTTAACTTAACTAGTATTAAAAAATGCCCCCCTTTTTACACCACTAATAGGCTACGGAATCGAGTACCGATCTTGCAGCCAGACGCACCCCTAATCCCTGCTTGTCTTACAGCATATACAGAAGTGATATGGGTTACTCTTCTAAGATGCCCCCCATTCCAACGTAAATTAGGCAGACCCGAAAGTCACTGAAGTAGATCTTTCTCATCTTAGTCATCCTTTTTCATTTTTCTTGCTAAAATACAACAAAAAATTATAAAAAAGGGAGGAATGAATAATGAGGGGACTAGTCCCCGCTACTGAACGTTGCTTTATGTGGCCGTGTTAATTGCTTACTCAGAGGCAACACTAGCCGGATCCTACTCTTTCTAATTCTAAATACAATGCCTCCACATAGTTGGAACATGTACTTGTAACCTGGTTATGTGCGTTATGGTACTAATTTTTATTATCTGTGAAAAACTTTTAATGAAAACTTTTGTGGAAAAAAAAATGCCCCCTTTTCTAACATCTATGATGAGTAACCTGTGTAAGGATGTATAGGCTTACCTCTTTGTAGCCCGCTTGAGTCCGGTCACATGATTTCCCTGTGTCAACCAGTGGGCGGCTGCAGGGGAGAGGAGAGAGTGCTTGACAATGACTGGGAATGTATGGGAGCAGTGACGTCACCCATAGGCTCCCAAGGCCCGTCCATTTTCAGGACTCACGCCTCACCCCTGAAGCTGCCGCTGACCTCACATGACCGAGCCAGAATAGCCTGGAATTCTATTTAAAGTGAAAAGCACAGGAACTTACTTCTTAAACTGTTTTTATCAAACCGGCGTCTCTGTTGGAAGATTTCCCCCACCTCCTTTTCAAGTAACAATTATAAAAGTTTGGATTTCCTGAACTTGACAAAGGCTCTAACCTGACATATTCTATACAGACTTAATTATATATATATATATAGGAAAAGGAAAGACAGGTCAGTAGAAACAATGGCCAGAACTGTTGCATTTGGTTCTTTACAACATCAGAATTACCCCTACTTATAGGTCAGAGAACTTGAGCCCTTATGAGATTTTGTTTGGGGACCCACCTAAGACAGGGTTGTATTTTCCACATCAGACTGCTGTAATATATAATAATTTCGTTTTTTATGCAATTGTCTAATACAAGCAACTAACTGCAATACACAAGCTTGTTTTTGATTCACTTCCAGATCCAGATCAAGTAACTGAAACACATGATTTACAACCAGGTGATTGGGTCCTAGTAAAAGAAAATATGAAAGTACTTTTGGGACCAAAGTTTGAAGGACCCTCCCAAGTGCTGCTGACAACTGCTACAGCTATAAAGTGAAGTGGATACATGCCAGCCATTGCAAGAAAGTACAGCTAATTTCAAAAGATGAGTAAACTACTGTTATGCCTTAGCTTGATCTTAGCAGTCAAGGCTATAGAGGAAAATCACCTGTACAAATTACACATGCTAAAAGGCATAAGGGGTAATTCGAGTAATTGCTAGATATGTTCACAGACAGTTCAAAAAGGCACACGTCAGATATTTTTTCCCATTAATTTAACACCTGGAAACTGTATTCGTATGAGCCAAGCCAAAAATTGGCCTTAACAAGACCCCAGATGTTAAACCCATTCACCTTCATTCTGAGTTTAAGCAATACAAAGCTGCCCAAAAACTAGTATGTTCATAAATACCACAAAGAGTCTATCACTTTAAGAATTTGTAGTGCTCTTGCTTGTTTTATTTTTTACACCGAGTTTTCAGTCTATACCTATACAGCCAGATAAGAAGCAAAAGTTTCTTTTTGCTCCAAGAAATGGACTTATGGTCTTATCTAGCTGGTCTGATCCAGTACTGTCATGGTGGCGCCCATATTTTCTTTCACATGATGTAACCACCTACCTAACTGTTCCCTTGCTGTTAAGAAAATATGAATGCTGATTGGACTAAACTATACGGTCACACATATAACACGCCTAGACCTTATGCATATTCATAAGTATATATTGTTAAACTGATGTTTGTAAGTCAGAGACACTTCCTTCTTCATTTGGCCCGGTAGAGCTGGATATCTGTGTCTCTGTTGTGTCTCTCCACTGCAGTGTAGGAATAAAGGACCTAATTTTCTTTTACAAAGATTTGGATCTACTATTTCATCTGAATGTCTTGTTTGGAGACTCCCTAACCTGATTTAACAACGCAAATAATAAGTATCAGATGCTGACAAAACTTTGGTGGCTATATAGCGACTACCTAAGTCAACATCTGCCAAAGAGTAAGAGTGAACAGCTTTTTTTTTGCAGGGCAGCTTTGAGAAATAAGAGTTTATTTTAGGAGTTGATTCAAATTTTAGGGATCAAATAAAAGTATGGTAAAGTGCATGTAAAGCCAAAACTTTTTTGATTTTGGATAATACAGGAAAGGATTAGCTATAGTAGAAAACACCTGTAGTAATTCCCTGAGTTGGTGAGCGGTCGGTGCACTGGATTGTAGTGTCCTCCTAGCACTCAAGGAAACATGTAGATAAAGGAAAGCCGGCAGCTCGATTGTCCACAATGAATACATTTAATAATGCAGGTGTGGTACAAAATAATACAGGGCTTTTGGCGTGTAGCCTTAGTCTTAGCCATAAATAAATATATTCATTGTGGAAAATCAAGCTGCCAGCTTTCCTTTATCTACAGGAAAGGATTAGAACCCTTTTGTCAGGTTTTATTTTTTCTGATCTTGTTTGGCTAGGTATAATCAACTTCTCTATTTGTCCTGGTTACCAATGTCCCTGAGAGAATGATAAGAACATCCAACAGAACAAAAGGCAAGGAAATCTTCAACCTGTTCCAGTGACAGATGCCCAAGTGTGGAACTCCTCTGACTTAATAAGTATTTCCTCTAACTTTAGATTGCACCTCTAGGACAGGAAGTGAAGGGAAATCTCTCCAATGGGATACAGACAGCTAAAAATAAGCTGACAGGGGGTTGTAACCCTTTCCCAACAGATAAAAAGCTTTTGTTCAAACATACACTAGAGTCAAGGTAAAACATTAGGTTAACTACTTCCGCCCACCCGCCTTCATTGTAAGTTGGCTGTTTGAAGTGGAATACTGTTGTTATGGCAGCAGATAGCTGCCATAACCCCGGTATCCTCTTCAACAGCAGGTGGTCCACTTTTAGAAAAAGTGGTCACTGTGACGGATTCACCATAAGATCACTTTTATTGGGGGTAGGAGTGGTGACCCCCCCTCCCGTCACGCTCCGGTCATCCCTGCTGCTTACCGGAGCCATTGGTAGCAGGGGAGATGATCGCATTCTTCCCCCTGACAGGCATGGAGCCGAGTGAGGGAAAGATGCCCCCCACTCGATGGCAGAAGCGACATACAACGTCGAACGCATACGTAAGTCGCACCCGCATATGAAAATGGTGTTCAAACCACACATGTGAGGTGTCGCCACAATTGTTAGAGTGAGAGCAATAATTCTAGTACTAGACCTCCTCTGTAACTCAAAACTGGTAACCTGTAGAAATTTTTAATGGTCGCCTATGGAGATTTTTAAGGGTCAAAGTCTGTTGCCATTCCACAAGTGGTCGCAATTTTGAAGCATGACATGTTTGGTATAAATTTACTTGACGTAACATTATCTTTCACAATATAAATATAATTGTGCAAACTTTACTGCTGTCATATTTTTAATTCAAAAAAGTATATTTTTCTCAAAAAATTTTGCTTGTAAGACCACCACGCAAATACGGTGTGATATAAAGTATTGCAACGACCGCCAGTTTATTCTCTAGGGTGTTTAAAAAAAAAAAAAATATATATATATATATATATATATATATATATATATATATATATATATATATATATATATATATATATATATATAATGTTTGGGGGTTCTAATAATTTTTCTAGCAAAAAAAAATATATTTTAACTTGTAAACACCAAGTCTGAGAAATAGACACGGTCCTTAAAGCGGAGTTCCGCTTAAAAAACAAAAAATTATAAGTCAGCAGCTACAAATACTGCAGCTGCTGACTTTTCTCCCCCTCCGCTCGGTGGCGCCGGCATTGTAAGTGTGGGCGCCCGGCTGTGGCTTCACAGCCGGGCACCCACTGCACATGCGGGAGCCGCACTACGCCCCGTGACTGGACACGCAATCATCTGGGACCTGTCACGTTTCCCAGATGATTGCCTAGAGCAGGGGTCTTCAAACTATGGCCCTCCAGTTGTTCAGGAACTACAATTCCCATCATGCCTAATCATGTCTGTGAATGTCAGAGTTTTACAATGCCTCATGGGATGTGTAGTTCCGCAACAGCTGGAGGGCCATAGTTTGAGGATACCTGGCCTAGAGGGAGGGGGGAGAGCTTATCTCCCTTCCTGCGCCGAGGGAAGTGACGTCAGGAGCCCAGGCACCGAAGGAGGCAGATTACGAGGGGAAAAAAAAATTCTACAAATATTTTTTTATTTTTTTTTTCATGCACATATGGTTTTTTTTTTTGTTTTTTTTGGGTGTAACTCCACTTTAAGTAGTTAAGGTTAGGAGTCAAGATATTTGGGAGAGTAACTGATTTTTCACTTTTTTCTGTATCAAAACCTCTGTGCCGATAACTACCATTTTCTACACCAAATGCTAATTGAAATTAAAGCAATATTTATTTTTTTATGGGATAAAAAGAACAACTGCTCATCTAACATAGAGATAAGCCAACAAGCTGGAAAATCTCCCCAATTCAAAATAGCATGTTGATGATTGTAAGTGCTCATTACCACTCTAAATTGAAGACCTATACTACAAAAGTACTGAAATCAATGTATTTATCTGTTTCATTATTTCCAAACATCATTTAGTATATAACCAGTTTGACATGTTGATGTGTTTGCTAACATTTTCACAGTAGAGTGAAAATGTCATTTTAGCTAAATAAACAAAATTGTAAATTCTAGGTGAATAAACAATATGCCATGCAGATCTTTCAGCTGAAATGGCAACTGTCATGGGAAAAGTGAGCCACATGAGAGCAACAGGCACAAAAAAAAAAATAAACCTCATGTGCAAAGCATCATGGCAGAGAGCTGGAGAAGGAGCAAGAAATAAAAATAAAAATGGGAAAGAATGATTAAAGAGATGTATAGCATAAAAGAGAGAGAGACAAATAGAGAGAAAGAAATATGTGGGCACGGAAGGAGACAGAATGGAGACAAATGCTTTCACAGAACACTCTGAGCTGAAAGGGACTTGAAAGAAAACATTCCTCAGGAAAGCATAAAATAAGTTAGAGAGTTCGGAAAAAACGCAAACGTGGAGATGGAGGTAAGTACGGAACACTGAAGATGGATTATTGGGTAAATCAATGGATGATAGAAAGAATGAAGTCTAGTGTTTGTAGTTGGAGAGCTGGAGCGTACACTGAACCTGACAACAAAGTGAAACAGGGTTAAAGCTAATGTAGTGTTCTATGAATCATAATGCAATTCTTAGTGCGTTTTCAAATGTACCTGTCACGCAAGACTGAAAATTACCAGGGATGCAAGGGCAAGGCTACAAACTGTGTTGAAAGAAATTTGGATCAGCAGCATAGAGGTTTCAGTATAACCGTGGACTGGGGTCCTTTTGTATATCCTTCCAATAGATGTTCGCCCTTGCTACCACTTCTTTGACACCTTTACTGCAACCTCCCATATGGTGCTCTCCCTTATTTTAGGCTCCCTCCCTTTTAGTGCTGCTCACTGTCACTGTATAAGCCCCCTTCCTGAAGTGTAACATAGACTTAACTAACACCAAACCAAGGAAATATATGCAGATCCACATCTGCTGAGCATTGCATAGATGCTTTCCTATGCATCCTATGTGCTTGCATGTGTTTTATTATGACAGAGCAAATAGGAAGCTGCTCTGCACTTAGCCCTGCCACTGAGAATCCACTTATTTGGGGCACTTAAACAGAGTTGGGAAGAACTGGCCTAAGTTCATCAACATGGGGACAAGGTGCTTTAGGAGGCTACTCCAAAGCACCCCCCCACCCAATGTTGAGGGCATGTGGTCTGGTACGGTGGGGGGGGGGTTCTCTCGCCCCCCCGTTTCCTGTGACCTGTCAGGTTTCGTGCTTGGATAGGGGTCTGGTATGGATTTTGGGGGGACCCATACACCATTTTTTTTTTAATTTTGGCACAGGGACCACAAAATATTTTTTTTAATTTTTGGTTCGGGGTTCCCCTTAATATTTATACCAGACCCAAAGGGCCTGGCAATGGACTGGGGGGACCCATGCCATTTTTTTTCAATGAGTTTTATCTATATTGCCGAGACCCGATCAGTTTTAAATCACTTTTTTTCCTTTAGAAATGTCAATTTGCTGTGGTACTGTTCTAAACACGGGAAAACTGCGCCACTTTACAGGCATACTATAGACACCCCCCCAGGAACAATATTTAAAGGAATATTTCATTTTTATTGTTTCACTTTAAGCATTATTAAAATCAATTCTCCCGAAAAACAGCCCTTTTTAAAACTTTTTTTTGCTTTGATACATGTCCCCTGGGGCAGGACCCAGGTCCCCAAATACTTTTTATGACAATAACTTGCATATAAGCCTTTAAAATTAGTACTTTTGTTTTTTCATGTTAGTGTCCCATAGACTTTAACAGGGTTCCGTAGGTTTTGAAATTTGCCGCAAACACCGCATAGTGTTCATTGTTCGCCAAACGTCCGAACTTGTGCTCGGGCCGAACCGTTCGTCCATCCCTACTGCACAGTCATTTTTTTAAAAAGGAAACGTAGTGTAGCGCTACCCCCTAGAGGGCCGCTGGATTTGGGTCCCCCTATTCCTGCACAGCCAAGCAACGCGCATTTTCCAACTCTCACAAAAAGACAAACATCAGTCTATGGGCTTGTTTTTTGTGTTTTTATTGGGGGAAACAACTTGGAAGGAGAAAAGGGTTTATGGGATGCCCAACTTGACTTGAAAGAACAACACAATGACAACATCTTTCACTCTGTACACTGTAAAAGAGCAAATCCTGGACTGTATTCCTTCTGTAACAGCAGCAGTCTTTCTGGAATTGGCAACACAAATTCCCCTTGCAGGAGCTCTATGTCCCCTTAACTGGTTCCCGACCAGTGGTCGCAGAATGGCACGGGTGGGCAAAACGACATTACCTTACGCTGCAATGGGATTCCTTTTAGAATGGTCAGTTTCCAGGCCAATGATTTCTGGCCTGGACCTGCTGATCGGTTCTGACGAATGAAATGCTTCCCCTGCCTGCAAGTGTAAACACAGGCAAGGGAAGTGATGTCATCTCCCTCTCTGGAATTCTTTTTCACTCCAGAGAGAGGAGAGAGGACATCCAAACGTGAGTTGCACCAACACTACACTGATACAGTACATGCAGGCACACATTCAACCCCTCGATCGCCCCCCCCAGTTAACCCCGTCACTCCCTGTCACTGTGTCACCCAGTGCAGTGTTCATATTTTTCTTTTATCACTGTACTCATTTTTGACACTAATCAGCGTTAGAGCACTTAGTAGTAGGCGCAGATAGGTCTAGGGACCCCCCTAAAGCCCCCTAATAAAGGTTTAACCCCTTGATCCCCCCCCCTTTCACCAGTGATCACCATATTAGTGTCACAGGTGACGCTGGTTTGTTATTTTTTTATAGCTTCAAGGCTCCCGCCGTACATTACCTAATAAAAGGTTTAACCCCCTGATCACCCGGCAGGTGATATCAGGTTTTAGCGTAAGTTAGGATCTGCATCTCCCCAGGCAGTGCCAGATTAGTGCTAGTAGCGCTAACCCCCACGCATGCACCATACACCTCCATTAGTAGTATAGTGTCTGAACGGATCAATATCTTTGATCTGATCAGAACTATATTAGATTCCCCAATAGTTTAGGGTTCCCAAAAATGCAGTGTTAGCGGGATCACCCCAGATACCTGCTAGCACCTGCATTTAGCCCCTCCACCCAGCTCAGCCCAGCCCACCCAAGTGCAGTATCAATCGATCACTGTCACTTACAAAACACTAAACACAACACATAACTGCAGCATTCGCAGCGTCAGGCCTGATCCCTGCGAACACTAATGGCGCGTACACACGGTCGGAATTTCCGATGGAAACAGGATGGGAGCTTTTCATCAGATTTTCCGACTGTGTGTATGCCCATCGTTTTTTTTTTTTTTGTCAGAATTTCTGACGGACTTTGGATTGAGAACCTGTTATCTTAATTTTTCCAACGGAAAACCTTTCTATCAGATTTTCCGATCGTGTGTATGCAATTCTGACACGCAAAATTCTGACGCATGCTCGAAAACAATTCGACACATGCTCAGAAGCTTCCCTTTAATAGTGCAGTCGAACGTTTTTTAAGGCGTGGTGTTATTGACCGTCGGAATTTGGTGTGAACGTGTGTAGGCAAGACAGTTTGAGCGAAATTCCGTCGGAATTCCGACGGGAAAAACCATCAGAGCTTTTTCCGACGAGAATTCTGACCGTGTGTACGCGGCATAACAGTTTTTTGGTGGCGTTTGAAGCAGTCACTGACAGTCAGGTGCTCTTTTTTCCTGTGAGTCTCACTATCTGTACCAGTAAATTTAGAGGCCAAAATATCCAAACGAAGGTACATTAGTGAAGAGGCCTACACGTTTCTGAGCATGACAGATGAAAGTGAAGAGGAACTCACCCAGATGTCAGATTCAGGCTCAAAATACAAACCTGTAGACAGCAGCGGCACCCTGACTGATAGCCCTGACGACAGAGTAGTGGTCCCTGCCAAGGTCAGGCATACCCAACCCTGTTTTTATTTTTCTGTTGTTGAGGTGCAAGAACCACAGGGTTCTCGTATGGAGCAGAGAGCCAGTACTAGTGCCGCTCATCCTTTTGGTGAACTGGCAAGCACAAGCGGCCTAGTACATCCTGGTCGTACATCCAGCACTGCAGTAACACTTGGTGTCATGGCGAGTCCCATAAGTGCAGGTTAAGCTGGTGAGGTGGCTAGCATAACTAGTGTCCCGCAGCCACCAAGAAATCAGGTCAATTGAACCCATAGTGTCCTTTCTGCTGTATTTGCCAATCTGAATTGGGAGCCCACCACTTCTGCAGCACCCGTTCTTCCCCCATTCACTGGCCAACTCGTAATTCAGGTGAAATAGTTGATTTTACGTCACTTGATTTTTATTCGCTGTTTTTCACGGAAGATATCTATAGATCTATTGTGGACCAAAGCAATTTGTGTCCTGGTCAATTCATCGCTGCTAATCCCCAGTTGACCCTTGCCAGAGATTGGAGACCTATTATGGTCTTCGAATTTAAGACCTTCCTGGGCCTATCCCTCCTCATGGGCATTACTAAAAAAAGTGAGTTGCGGTCATATTGGTCCACTGACCCAATTCACCATATGCCCGTGTTCGCTGCCTCCATGACCAGGACATGATACGAGGAGATCTTGCGGTTCATGCATTTCAATGACTATGAACTCTGTCATCCTTGGGGTGACCCTGAATACAATCATCTCTACAAAATTCGGCCCCTCATAAACCACTTCAACCAGCAGTTTGCAGCCTTGTTTACTCCCAATCAAGTTGTCTGCGTTGATGAGTCCCTGATTAGGTTGTCTGGCCCCTTGTCATTCAAACAGTATGGGGTCAAGATGTATAAGCACTGTGACAGGGCAACAGGCTATACATATAATGTTATGGTTTACGAGGGAAGAGATAGTTACGTAGAGCCAGAGAACTGCCCAGACTACATAGGGAGCGCTGGTAAGATTGTGTGGGACTTGGTGTCACCCTTATTTGGAAAGGGGTATTACTTGTAATTGGACAATTATTACACAAGCGTGCCACTTTTTAGTCACTTGTTTTATCATGGAATTGGTGCATGTGGCACTGTGTGATCTAATCATGGGACACCGGGGCTTACCCCAGCGGCTTGTAGTTTCCCAACTTAGGCTGGGGAAGAATGTTTTCGTTCTGTCCTCCCTTCACGCAAATACAACGGTCCAAATTCAAACGGTGACTGGTGTTATGAAGAAACCCCTCTGTGTCTCTGAATACAACTTTAACATGGGAAGGGTGGACCTCAGCGACCAGTTGTTGGCGCCGTACCTAATTGCCTGTAAGGCCAGATGCTGGTATAAAAAAGTGTCTGTATATTTATTCCAATTGGCTCTGCTGAATGCTTATGTGCTATACAAAGCTTCAGAACGAACTGGATCCTTCCTTAAATTCCATGAAGAGATCATTACAGCCCTTCTGTTTCCAGACGGTGCTGTGGCCCAACTTCCCAATCCAAATGCAGTGAGCCAGCTGCATGAGGGGCATTTTTCGTATGTACTCCCTGGTAGCCCTACACCAAAGAAGATTTTGTGTCTGCAGAAAACGCATATTCAGGCGTGACACCCGCTTTTATTTTCCCTCCTGTCCTGACCAACCTGTTTTTTGTATTGGTGAATGTTTTGAACGCTACAACACTAGTGGAGTATTAGCGTACCAAACAACATTGCACAGTCCCTGGGCACACTTACACAGGGTCTCGAAAGATGAGATGGCCATCACATTTTGAGAGACCCTAATCTGGAACGTTTACAGTTTACATAAAAGTACAAAATAAAACCACACAAAAGCACAAAAAAATAAAAAAGCCAAAAATTGTTGTGGTTTTATTTTTCTTCTCTCTCTATTGTTGGTCTTACTGTTATACTGTAATGTTACTTTGTTTTATTGTTAACCATCATTTGCTTATACCTAAAGCCACGACTCCAGCGCTGTAGGAGGTGATTTCATTACCACAGTTTAAAAAAAGAGCATATATGCCGAAGCATGGAGGATGGAGGAGCAATTTGCTCTTAACATTAGGGCCGGATTGCCCCCATGCGTCAGCATATATTTTTTAGGCACAGATTGCATTCAAAAATCAAGTTGTTTTATTGAGTTAATGTTTTATTGTTACCATTGTTTGCTTTTCAGGTACGCCATTCAGCTGTAGCACTGATTTATCTATCTTGACAGCAACAGTGTTTGCTCACACAATACAAACATCAGTGACTCCAGCGCTGTAGGAGGTGATTTCGCCCATCATTAGAAGTGGGTGGATGAAGGGCGGTATTCTAATGGTGGGCATACCCACCAATTAATCTCTTTTTTTCATTCAGCCCACAGGCTGCATGGTAAAAAGAACATTACAATATATGCCCAACAAGGACCAGCAAAGCACTGATATGTTGCGGGACTTTAAGTGGTTATACCAGAATGATGCCTACAGGTTTAGGTATTATCTTGGTATCATTGTTTTCAGTCAGCGGTCGGCTTTAATGTAAAAACAATCCTAGCAGCCTCTAGACTGCTTTTACAAGCAGTGGGAGGGAACGCCCCCTCCCCCGACCGTCTTCCATGTTTTTTTTGGGCTCTCCTGTCCCAACAGGGAACCCGAGAATGCAGCCGGTGGTTCCGCCAGCTAACCATAGAGCTGATTGGAGACCAGAATGGCTCCAATCATCTCTATGGCCTAAGAAAGCGGAAGCTATGAGCATTTCATGACTTTCAATGGATATAAACAGCGCCATTGGGAAATTGGGAAAGTATTTTATAACACTGATCTTGATGTGTTCAGATGCTTTGAGGGCAGAGGTGAGATTTAGGGTCTAATAGACCCCAATTTTTTCAAAAAAGAGTACCTCACCACCTATTGCTATCATAGGGGATATTTACATTCCCTGAGATAACAATAAAAATGACAAAAAAAATTTAAGGAACAGTTTAAAAATAAAATAAAAAGCAAAATAAATAATAAAAAAAAGCACCTCTGCCCCCCCCCCCCCCCCCCTGCTCACGTGCAAAGGCGAACACAAGCGTCGGTCTGGTGTCATATGTAAACAGCAATTGCACCAAGCTTGTGAGATATCACCGCGAAGGTCAAATCAAGGGCAGTTATATTAGCAATAGACCTCCTCTGTAAATCTAAAATGGTAACCTGTAAAGCAGGGATATGCAATTAGAGGAACTCCAGCTGTTGCAGAACTACAAGTCCCATGAGGCATAGCAAGACTCTGATAATTGCATATCCCTGCTGTAAAGGATTTTAAATGCTTTTAAAAATGAATGTAGTTTGTCGCCGCTGCACGTTTGTGCGCAATTTTAAAGCATGTCATGTTTGGTATCCATGTATTCGGCATAAGATCATCTTTTTTATTTCATCAAAAATTTGGGCAATATTGTGTGTTTTAGTGCATTAAAATTAAAAAAAGTGTTTTTTTTCCCCCAAAAATATTGCATTTGAAAAATCGCTGCACAAATACTGTGTGAAAAAAAATTGCAACACCCACCATTTGAATCTGTAGGGCCTTTGCTTTAAAAAAATATATAATGTTTGGGGGTTCAAAGTGATTTTCTAGCAAAAAAAAAATATTTTTTCATGTAAACAAAAATTGTCTGGAAGGGCTTTGTGGTTAGACGAGTGGGTGATGTGTGACTTAAGCTTCTAATGTTATGCATAAAATGCCAGGACAGTTCAAAATCCCCCCAAATTACACCTTTTTGGAAAGTAGACACCCCAAGCTTTTTGCTGATAGGCATGTTGAGTCCATGGAATATTTTATATTTTGCCACAAGTTTTGGGAAAATTACAAACGTTTTTTTTTTTTTTTTTTTTTTGGTGTTGCTAAAGTTGTTACTAAATAATATATTTCTCAAACATGCCATGGGCATATGTGGAATTACACCCCAAAATACATTCTGCTGTTTCTTCTGAGTATGGGTATACCACATGTGTGAGACTTTTTGGGAACCTAGCCGCGTACAGGACCCCAAAAACCAAGCACCGCCTTCAGGCTTTCTAAAGGAGTAAAATTGTGATTTTTCTCCTCACTACCTATCACAGTTACGGAGGCCCTGAAATGTCCAGATAGCACAACCCCCTCCCCCCAAATGACCCAATTTTGGAAAGTAAACTTGTAGCAAAAAATAATATTTTCCATGGACTCAACATACCTCTCAGCAAATAGCTTGAAGTGTCTTCTTTCCAAAATGGGGTATTTGGTGGTGGGGGGGGGGGGGGGGGGGGGTTGTGCCATCTTGACATTTCATTGCCTCCGAAACTGTGATAGGTAGTGAGGAGGTGAAATCACCATTTTACGCCCTTAGAAAGCCTGAAGGCATGATTGGTTTTCGAGGTCCTGTACACAACTAGGCTCACAAAAAGTCTCACACATGTGGTATCCCCATACTAAGGTGAAGCAGCACAATGTATTTTGGGGTGTAATTTCACATATGCCCATGGCATGTTTGAGCAATATATTATTTAGTGACAAATAAAACTAAAAGTTTGTAATTTTCCCGCAACTTGTGGAAAAATATAAAATATTCCATGGACTCAACATGCCTCTCAGCAAATAGCTTGGGGTGTCTACTTTCCAAAATGCGGTCATTTGGGGGGGCGGGTTGTGCTATCTTGCCATTTTGTGGCCTTCAAAACTGTGATAGGTAGTGAGGAGTGAAATCAAAAAGTTACGCCCTTAGAAATCCTGAAGGCGGTGTTTGGTTTTCAGGGTCCTGTACGTGGCTAGGCTCCCAAAAAGTCTTACACATGTGGTATCCCCATATTCAGAAGTAGCAGAATGTATTTTGGGGTGTAATTCCACATATAACCATAGCATGTGTGAGCAATATATCATTTAGTGACAACTTTGTGCAATTTTTTAATTTTTATTTTTTGTTGTCATTTTTCAATCACTTGTGACAATTTTTTTTTAATATTCAATAGGCTCTCAGCAATTTCATTGGGGTGTCTACTTTCCAAAATGGGTTAATTTGGGGGGGGGGTGTACTGCCCTGCCATTTTAGCACCTCAAGAAATGAGATAGGCAGTCATAAACTAAAAGCTGCGTAAATTCCAGAAAATGTACCCTAGTTTGTAGACGCTATAACTTTTGCGCAAACCAATAAATATACGCTTATTGACATTTTTTTTTTACCAAAGACATGTGGCTGAAAACATTTTGGCCTAAATGTATGGCTAAAATTTTGTTTAATTGTCGGTCATTTTCCGTTTATATCGCAAAAAATAAAAATTGCAGAGGCAATCAAATACCACCAAAAGAAAGCTGTATTTGTGGGGAAAAAAGCACTCAAATTTCGTTTGAGTACAGTATTGCATGACCACACAATTACCAGTTAAAGCAGCGCAGTAGCAAATTGTAAAAAGTGCTCTGGTCATTGAGCAGCCAAATCTTCCGGGGCTGAAGTGGTTAACTTGAAAATACCAGCCCACCTGGCTGCCTTGTAAAGTGTCCCAGGACAAGGGATTGAATTAAAATTGTTGAAACTGTCCCAGAAAAGCTTGCTGGATATTGCATTGGGTAACTTTCTCCTATTTAGGCCCTGGGGGTTAAGAGGTATTCACACTGTCCCTGGAATCCTGCTGCCTTGCCTTTGAGAAGACTGCTGTCCAGGCTTCCTGCTGTCCAGGTCCTCCCATGCTAGCCAGGGTGTCTTCCTTCCTTCTTCAGCTCCCAGCCTAGAGGCAGAGCCCCCTCAGACCCGGGGTCCCTTCGCAGGCTACATGACACAGCCTTAGCACTACATCTTCCATCCGACTTCAACCCCTTCTGGCAAGGTGCCACAATATTTATGGGCTGACCCAGTCACCATGCCAGGCCACCTGCCCTGGGATTGATCAGATTCCCATAAACATGCAGATCATATAAAAATACAATTTCCTCACTCTAACTGTACAATAGACTAAAGGGTGCTACATTAGCCTTTACATTTACAGCACATTTCCAATACTTGAATTAGATTTGAACTTGGGAATTCCAAGAGGGTTCATGGCAAATTTGGGCAATAACCTATAATACCATGCACAGCAGTTGATCCTAGTTAGAGCCCCACAGCTGCCAATAAGATGTGAGAGCAATATAACCTAGTTCTCACTATTCAAAGAATAGGAGTATTTTGCTTTTGCAAGTGCACCAAAATGGCTACAATCACTTTAAGAATGCAATGTTTGGAGATCATTGATTTTATTTTACTGTAAAAGGGTCTTTCTTTTCTTTTAGTTTAAAATTATGATAATGATTACAATAAACCAATCACTTGTCACTGTACAAAATAGTAATAAAGATCATAAGTTTGATTGGGTAAAAATTGTTCAGTTACAACATGGTTTGTCAGCAGCGAAAATAGGCCTACATATAGAGAAACAAGAATCTGCCTTCTTAAAAAAAAATGTAGAGCTACAGTCCTTGAGTATGGGTGGGTAAAAATTGGCCAGTTGCACCACAGTTTTAGGGCAGCGCCAACAGGCCTAAAAACAAAATGAAGAGATATGTATACCACTCTAGGTGAGTGGCTCATCACAGTCTCCACTGATCCTTGCACTACAGCAATGGAAATAAATCACCACACTCCAAGCTGCAGCAACTTCTTTTAGAAGTAGGGGGTCATCTCTGATATGTTTTCTGCTAGGTAACTGTTACAGCTCTGTCTAAAAAGCCTAAAGTAGACTAATAACACTGACATTAGATGCAGGGAGCTTTAAAAGATTAGAGCTGCAGCCCTTTTTTAATTTAGTTTTTTGTTTGTTTTAATTTAATTTGGCTAAGGTAAGGAGGGGAAGGAGTGGTATGTCTGGTGCTTGGCTCCATTACATAATACATGAGCTTAAAGCGGACCTTCTGTTGTTTTTTCATCTTCCCATCTATTACATCTTCGGCCCTTGTCATTTTAACTTTGGATAGTAAAACATTTTTTTTTTCTGCCAGTAAATACCTTATACAGCCCACTTTGTTTCTTGTCTGGTAATAAGCCTAGGCTTATGACATCATGCACAGCTCTCTCTCTCTCTAACTCTTGTGAGAGTTTGCCAGGAAGGGAGGTGGGATGAGTCATAGGAGGGCCAATGAGAGCTGTAGGGCTGCAGAGCTGGAGGTGTTCATCTGTGTGTCTGTGTTAATCTCGGAAGTGAACATCAGCAGCTTCAGCTGCCCACAGTTAAAATGGATGCAGCCAGACTCAGTGGATGGAAAATTCTGCAGCATATTTGGCAAGTACAGAATCACAGTAATTATAAAATAATATGCAAAGTGGTTGGATGGAAGCTTTAGAATGTCAAAGATGTTTTTATTATAAATTTTGTGAGCCGACTGCAGTTCCTCTTTAAGCAGCGGTACCAACAACAAGAACAAGTGTATTGTTGCTTTTCCTTGTAAATTGGAGCCAAAATATATTAAATAGATTTTTTTTCCTACAGAAGGGCTCTCAGAACTTGGACAATGATGATGGTAAGCAAATTGGCTTGGCTGAGAGCCATGCCTGGCTTGTGAATCTGAGTCAGGGATTAGTGACTCAGGGGCTGGATGATTCAAGGGGCTGTTTTTTATACTTTGATTCAGGCAGCAAACAAGGATAAGAACACCCTTGGATACCACCCCCCACCCCCCTGTAATCAGTGGAGAAATTACCCCTTACAATTATGGAAATTTTAGAACCCCCTTACCTCTTTCAGGGTTTTCTTTTATATCTTTGTCCTGATGGGGAGAATTGCCATCTTCTCCTATCCTGGAGATATAACAGGATATGATGAAAATGTCTCCAAGGTAAGTGGAAATCGTAACTCTTTCCTACATTATCACATTTTAAAAGAAAGGGGACTAGAGGTATACTTTAAAAAGTACATTCATTTTTGGAAACACATCAGAACAGAAAGAGAGACAATCAAAGAAGAAAGAAGGACAGGAGGATTTGGGTACAAAGGAAAGACTTGGGAGCTAGTCAGAAAATTATGGCTTCCATCAAGGTCTTCTCACATAGGTGTTTTAATTCGTGACAAACTCCCTGTGAAACAGCTTTGCACAGCTTGCCAGTTTGGCATCAGTTATAAATCCTCAGCCCACAGAAGATTTATTTTTTTAGCAAAGGGAAAACTTTCTCGACCTGGAAAATGGATATATACTGGTATGCCTTCCAAATATTAACCCAAGTATTGACCAAAGACAATAAAATAATTGAGTTTTACTGAAAGTCAACAGTGGGAGAAATTGTACGTACGGAGGAAATACACCAAAGAAAGGAACCTAACCAAGCTACAATTGTAAATTAACCAGAGGTTAGCAGTGCAAGGAACTGCAATACTTCAGAAAGCTGAGGGAAATGGAGACAGGCTGAAAAGAATCTGATTTTGTTGTGTAGAATGTAGATTTTAGTGAAGCTTGAACAATAAGCATTAACGTGGACCTAATATTAAAAACACATGTGAATCATTATGGTACATGTCAACACATGAACTAAAATCACATTAGTATTTTAAATTAAAAAAAAATATTTACCATCTTTGTTTAGTTTTTTTAATAAATCCTAATCTAAAAGCCCCCTTTACTTAATTTGGGTTACATGGACAATTCCTGTTGGTTCTCTCGAGCCCTGAAGATTGCAGCATAATGATCTCATGATAAGGTCAGTGGAGTTTAAACAGCCTTCGATTTATATAAGATATGTAGGAAATGAAAATCCAGTGGAGGAAGGGAGAGAGGGAGTAGTGGAGGATTCCCAGTAATACGTAAAAGAGATAGTGGGAAAGTGAGAAAGAAAAAGGAGAGAGAAAATGAAGGGAGGGAAGAGGAAGGAGAAAAAAGAAAGGAAGGGAAAGAGGAAAGATGCCTGCTTATCCTCTACTCTCAATGATGAGATACACCCAAGGCCGGCTTTCCCACTAGGTGAACTAGGCAGCCACCTCGGGCGCACTGCTGTCTAGGGGCGCAGCCACAGCCCGCTGACTTCCCCATTAGCCTGGCTGGGGAACACAGGGAACACGAGGCATAGAAGAGCGGAGGCAGGCGTGAGGTCATCAGAGGAGGCGGGCACAGGTGGGGAGGAGGAGGCACCAGGAATAAGGTCAGGGGTGAGGCAGGCACAGCTGGAGAGGCGTAAGAGGCGCCAGGCAGGAGGTTGGCGGAGGAAGCGGCATAGCTGGGGAGGTGAAGGAGGCGGGGGTGTGGACTGTTAGTCTTGCCTAGGGCACAAAATAGTTAAGCACTGGCCCTGGATACATCCCGCCCCTCCACCCACTCCCCCTATTTTAACAAAGTGCAGCAATGTTGTGCAAAGAGCAATAATCGTATTGGATTTCTGCTTGTAATAGTCATCTAGAAAAAATATGAATTTTAATTGGCTGTCATAGGGGGTTGATTCACTAAAATTGGAGAGTACAAAATCTGGTGCAGTTGTGGATCATAGCCAGTCATCTTCTAACTTCAGCTTGTTCAATTAGGCTGTGACAATAAAACTTGGAAGCTGATTTTTATAAAAGAGCTTCAGCAGATTTTGCACTCTCCAGTTTTAGTAAATCAACCACATAATGTCCATAACTGTCCACATATAACTGTACAGGGCACTTTCTGTACCGACAAGTGGTTTGTATTAAACAAACAATATCTTTACGCGCTTGAAAGCTGTCAAGCCAATAGCTGAGATATCTCAGACACCAATCCAATAGTTTTCATCATGTTCTTCTTAATAGAATGGAGTACAAAACTGGGTAAACAAAAACTATCGACCACTCAAAACTTAAGAACAGTTCAAAACTCTAGTTAGGTAATTTTCTGTATCGTACGCCAACCGAAAACAAAGTTTAGATGAGTTAAATGGAAAGTCAGACATTGGTGTTAAAGTATAATACAGTTTGATCTTGTCTAGCCTTTTCCCTTGTCCCACATTTATTTGCTAGTTATAATGGCCTTTTACACAGGTTCCTAATCCCTAGGGCATACAGACAACCTATTACGACCTGTCAGAGCTGATAAGAAAAGAACAGGGCTGTGGCGGCAATTAAATGTTTCAAACTCTGCCGTTTACTCTGATGTTTGCCAGCTTCATTCCTGGTGATGATCATCTAATGTCTATAGTTATGTTAAAGTGTATGTTTGCAGTAAACATTTTGTAGAGAATACAAAGTGCTTTTGTAGATATGCTCTTTCTTTAGTTATTATGGCCAGGACTAAATAATAAGAAGAAAACGGTAAGGTAATAAAAATGTGATATTAATATTTTTATGTTTTTTTTAACCATTGGGTTGATCTTTTGGATTCTTTTCATGTTTACAGGCTCTCGTAGCAACTTTGATGAAACCAATAATAATTTTTTTTAAAACAAATTCCGTAGCTCAAGCTTAAAGAATTAGGCTTGGTGTACACTACCGCGATGGGACTTTGATGCGATTTACAGTGTGATTATGTGCTGCAACTTTGATGCATATTTTATGGGGCCAAGTCACACTGTAAATCCCACCAAAGTAGTGCAGGAAGTGCAGGAACATTTTTCAGAACTGCACTGTTCTGAGTCATGTTGATTAGAGACTCAAGACACATGATAAATCACACTAGTGTGAACCAGGCCTTAGATGACTCATTACATTGACTGATCCTTCATGAAAACCTTTTTCCGAACTTTCAGTCAAACAGATCAAAACTAATAGCATCTGCTGTGCTGTGTCTCTTTAGATAATTTGAAAACTTTTCGGATACTCAAAATTCTTCAATTGAAGCCCGTAAGGAGGGCTGAGCTCTGATTTGACTGCTTCTTTTGCAGAGGACTTTAAAGTTATTAATACATGAGATAAATTATTCTGCAAATGCTAGTTACCTGGCTATCACGCTGATCCTGTTACTAGTTACAGTCACTTACCCAGAACAAGTACGCAGATAAGGACTTCTGACTTTCCTTGTTTTACTTCCAGGTAGGCCAGCAATGCAGAAAGCATTGAAACAAAGTCATCAGTAGAGCAACCATTTTCAGAAGGAGGTCTTAAATCATAGTACCATATAGCTCTTAGCAAAGGTTTACTCTAATACCCCGTACACACGATCGGACTTTACGGCAGACTTGGTCCGGCGGACCAGAATCCGTCAGACATTCCGATCGTGTGTGGGCTTCAGCTGACTTTTTCTTCCCAAAAGTCTGACAGGCCTAGAAATAAAACATGTTTTAAATCTTCCTGCCGGAAGACCGCCGGACCCAGTTCCTATCGGGAAGCCCGCTCTTCTATATGCTATAATATAACGCAGGGGAAGCTACAGCACCTGCCTGCGAGAATGTGCCCGTGACAGGATCGTGCTGGTTCTCGGCTGCAGGATACTGTACATCTCGTGCTCGCTGCAATAGGAAAAACACATTTTCCTATTGCAGCGAGCGCGAGAGAGAGGTGACAATATCCCTTAGGTCTGGTAAGGATTTTAAGGGGAACCACCTACGCCAGAAAAACGGCACGGGGGTCCCCCCAAAGTCCATACCAGACCCTTATCCGAGCATGCAGCCCGGCCGATCAGAAAAGGGGGTGGGGATGAGTGAGCACCACCCTCCTGAACCGTACCAGGCCGCATGCCCTCAACGTGGGTGGGTGCTTTGGGGAAGGGGGGCGCCCTGCGTGCCCCCCCACCCCAAAGCACCTTGTCCCCATGTTGATGAGGACAAGGGCCTCTTCCTGACAACCCTGGCCTTTGGATGTCGAGGTCTGCGGGCGGGGGGGGCTTATCGGAATCCGGGAACCCCCTTTAATAAGGGGGCCCCCAGATCCTGGCCCCCCACCCTATGTGAATGAGTATGGGGTACATCGTACCCCTACCCATTCGCCTGGGGAAAAAAATTGTCAATAAAAACACACACTAGACAGGTTTTTAAAGTAATTTATTAGTCAGCTCTGAGGGTCTTCTTCCGACTTCGGGGGTTTCTTCCGACTTCTCTGCGCTTTCCGTTTTTTCTCACGCTCTCCGGCCTCTTCTCCCGGTCTCCAGTTCTTCTCTGTGCTCTCCGGTATCTTCTCCCGGTCTCCGGTTCTTCTCCGCACTCTCCGGTATCTTCTCCCGGTCTCCGGTTCTTCTGCCGGGTTCCTCCTCTATCTTCTTCCAGCTCTTTTACTAGCGGTGGCCCGGTCTTCTTCCTTTTTCTGTTCTTTCGATGTTGACACAATGCTCTCTCCCGTTGTTATGCTGTGTACAGACTTATATAGGCATGGGACGGGGTCACCGGCTCACCTTATGATGGCACATTCCCAGCATGTCCCGGGACCCCGCCCATTATGACGTCACCGCCCGTGGCATGCTGGGACTGTGCCGTCATAAGGGGCGGGGTCACCGGATAACATCAACCGGTGATCCCGCCCCATGCCTATATAAGTCGTTGCGCACTCTGTACACAGCATTACATCAGGAGAGAGCGTCGTGTCAATATCGGACAACGACCAGGGTTGCCGGGAAGAGGCCCTTGTCCTCATCAACCGTGGGACAAGGTGCTTTGGGGTGGGGGGGCCTGCAGGACTTTGGGGGGTCACAAGCTCCACCACATTCAATCAAATAGGATACAATGCAGTAGGGCAGCCGCTCGACATGGGACTCAGAAGATAGCAGTGATTTTCTGCTCCTACAGGGATCCCACTGGTATGGTATATACATACTTACATTGGTCCCACTGAATCAAATGTAACTATGCAAAAAATCCATACTTGTATTCAGCTTTAGGAACAGAAGCCAGTTTGCCACCAGTTTGTTCTGCTCTATAAATGTAAAAAAAAAAATTCCAACCGAACCAAAGTAGAGTTTATATGGGGAAGACATGATGGAGGATGCATGATGAATGCTGCAACAAGTGTGGTTTAGAGATCAAGTGATTTTTTTCTGCCGATGATGTTTATAGTAGGCCATATGAAATAAAATAGACCAAGGACAAATATAAGATTAAATCTTAGAAAGTTAGAATCTTAGGAACAATAATGGATGCTGTTAGCATGGTATTTGGAAGGTAGGATAAAACATATGTGACCCTGTCATCATTTATATGGGTCCCTCTTGATGTTTTGTCATCTGCCAACCTGTCACGTTACATGCTGTGTAGTCCCACGGGAGGGCAGTTGTTTCCTTTAATTAATAACCTTGTTATGATTTGCTGTCAGCACACAGATGAAGAAGTACATTGACGCTGTTTATGTCACCAAGAAAAACACTTTTTCACTGTTTACACAAACATAAATACAATTTTTATGTTAGATGGTTCAAAATATTTAGCTGTTTCGGTGCTGTCAATTGTTTTATTTGACCCTTTTGTAAAATTCCTGGTAAAAAAATGAGATACTTGTCTACTCTTCATGCCATATTGGTTAAATAGCTGTTGTGGTAGCATTATTTTTATATTGTTTGTAGCTTAAAGGGACAATTCACCTTAATCTCATATTTCCATATCCAGTAAATATTGTACCATTGTTAAGAATTCCTACCTTATTACTTGTACCTTTACATTGTTACATATGTAAAACATATGATTACTGTCAAGTTTCAGCATATTTTTGTACTCTTTTTGTACCACCTTTTGCACTCAATAAAATAGTTTGTAAACAAAAAAATACTAGTCTCCCAGAGACTTTGTTAAAAAGATCTATGTACTTGAGTACCTGGGTGTGTACACCTCCTGTGTCCAATATGAACCCACTTCCCTTGTGGATTTTCTAGTTATTTTAAATAGCAAAAGTATGTGGACCACACAAAGAAGGTAAGGAAAATCCAAAATATTGTGGTGGACAGAAGACAAGTCTGGAATTAAGACTGGGAAATCCCACTGTTGGAACATATGAAGAAAGAAAAAAAAAGAGTAAGGGTACAGCGTTAGTAGTAAAACTCCCCTAGTTTTAGTGGCGCTTTACTACTTTTACAGCGGCGCTTTTCAGCCACCAGCAAGGCACTTTTAACCCCCGCTAGCATGCAAAAAAAGGGTTAAAAGCGCCCGTGTTGCGGGGCTGCCAAAGTGCTTTGCCGGCGCTTCGGCAGCACTGCCCATTCATTTCAATGGGCAGGGCGTTTTGGGAGCGGTGTATACCCCACTCCTGCACCGCCCCAAAATGCTGCTTGCAGGACCTTTTTTCCCGTCCTGCAAGCTCACCGCGCCAGTGTGAAAGCACTTGAGCTTTCACACAGGGGTGGCTTGAGAGGCGCCTTTCAGGCACTTTTATTTTTAGCGCTAAAACGTCTGAGTGTGAAGGGGTCTCAGGTAACTAGGTTCCACTTATAAATAACTGGAGTTATGGGCTCACCCTTTAAAGAAAATAAAACTTGCCCAAAAAAATGCTACACTGTCTACAGTGTGTTCTTGCCCAGTTCTGACTTCTAAAAACTCTGGCTGTAGCTATCTTTTTTGGAAGTTAAGGGAACAAAGTAACTAATCTTTTTTGTTTCATTTTGCCTAACCACCTCAAGACCAGACACTTTCACCCCCTTGCTGCCTGGGCTATTTTTCAGCTTTCAGTGCTGTCATATTTTGAATGACAATTAGTCATGCAACACTGTACCCAAATTAACTTTTTTGGAGACAGAGCTTTCTTTTGGTGGTATTTAATCACCACTGGGTTTTGTATTTTTAGCTATATACAGTATCTCACAAAAGTAAGTACACCCCTCACATTTTTGTAAATATTTTATTATATCTTTTCATGTGACAACACTGAAGAAATTACACTTTGCTACATGTAAAGTAGTGAGTTTTCAGCTTGTATAACAGTGCAAATTTGCGTTCCCCTCAAAATAACTCAACACACAACCATTATTGTCTAAATCGTGAGTACACCCCTAAGTGAAAATGTCCAAATTGGGCCCAAAGTGTCAATATTTTTGTGTGGCCACCATTATTTTCCAGCTCTGCCTTAACCTTTTTGGTCATGGAGTTCACCAGAGCTACCCAGGTTGCCACTGGAGTCCTTTCACTCCTCCACAATGACATCACGGAGCTGGTGGATGTTAGAGACCTTGCGCTCCTCCACCTTCTGTTTGAGGATGCCCTACAGATGCTCAATATGGTTTAGGTCTGGAGACATGCTTGGCAAGTCCATCACCTTTACCCTCATCTTCTTTAGTAAGGCAGTGGTTGTCATGAAGGTGTGTTTGGGGTCGTTATTATGTCGGAATACTGCCCTGCGGCTCAGTTTCCGAAAGGTGGGGATCATGCTTTACTTCAGTATGTCACAGTACATGCTGGCATTCATGGTTCCCTCAATGAACTGTAGCTCCCCAGTGTCGGCAGCACTTATGCAGCCTGAGACCATGACACTCCTATCACCATGCTTGACTGTAGGCAAGGCACACTTGTCTTTGTACTCCTCACCTGGTTGCCACCACACACGCTTGACACCATCTGAACCAAATAAGTTTATCTTGGTCTCATCAGACCACAGGACATTGTTCCAGTAATCCAAGTCCTTAGTCTGCTTGTCTTCAGCAAACTGTTTGCAGGCTTTCTTGTGAATCATCTTTAGAAGGGGCTTTCTTCTGGGACAACAGCCATGCAGACCAATTTGATGCAGTGACAGGCTGACCCCCCACCCCTTCAACCTCTGCAGCAATGTTGGCAGCACTCATACGTCTATTTCCCAAAGACAACCTCTGGATATGATGCTGAGCACGTGCACTCAACTCCTTTGGTCGACCATAGTGAGGCCTGTTCTGAATGGAACCTGTCCTGTTAAACCACTGTATGGTCTTGGCCACCGTGCTGCAGCTCAGTTTCAGGGTCTTGGCAATCTTCTTCTAATGAGTCACATGATACCGGGGAGGGAAAATGGCTAATTGGGCCCAATCACTCACTTTTGTTGCCAGCAGTTTAGACATTAATGGCTGTGTGTTGAGTTGTATTGAGGGGACAGCAAATCTACATTGTTACACAAGCTTTATATTCACTACTTTATATTGTAGCAAAATGTAATTTCTTCAGTGTTGTCACATGAAAAGATCTAAAAAAAATATTAAAAAATATGTGAGGGGTGTACTTTTTTGAGATACTGTAAGCAAAAAAATACAGAACATTTAAAAAAAATAGTTTTTCTTAGTTTCTGCAAATAGTATTTACTCTGTGTGAAAGTTATAGCCTCTACAAACTATGGCATATATATTTAAAAATTAATCAATCCTGCTTGTAATAAGTGCCCATCTCATTTCTAGAGGCCCTAAAAGGCCAGAACAGTACAAACACGCCCCAAATGACCAATTTTGCAAAAAAGACAGTCCAAGGCAATTAGTAAGAGGCATGGGGAGTTTTTTGAAGTTGTAATATTTTGTCACAAATCTTTGGAATATAAAGTAATTAAATAATTTTTTTCACAAAGTTGTAATTTTAACAAGTTATTTCTCACGCACAGCTGCATAGGCATACTTATGCGGCGTACACACGCTCGGACTTTCCTGCGGGATTGTCCGCCGGACCTAGTCCAGCGGACAAACCGCCGGACTTTCCAGCGGAGGTCAGCCGGACTTTCCGAACGTGTGGACTTGCCCACACACGCCCGTACTTTTGTCCGCCGGAGTTTTGGCGAAAGTCCGCGGGACTTTTGAAATGAACGGACTTGCCCACACGCGGAGGAAGGTCCGTTCATTTAGAACGTGACTCCAGGTAGACGGGCTAGCGAAGGCAGTGAATGCCGCCGTGCTTGCCCCGTCACCTGGCATGGATTTAAAGGGGAATCCCTACGCCGAAAAAACAGCGTGGGGGTTCCCCCCAAATCTATCTCAGACCCTTATCCGAGCACGCAGCCCGGCCAGTCAGGAAAGGAGGTGGGGACGAGCGAGCGCCCCCCCCCCTCTTGAGCCGTACCAGGTCGCGTGCCCTCAACATGGTGGGTGCCCTGGGGAAAGGGGGGCCCTGCGGCCCCCCCACCCCAAAGCACCTTGTCCCCATGTTGATGGGGACAAGGGCCTCTTCCCGACAACCCTGGCCGTTGGTTGTCGGGGTCTGCGGGCGGGGGGCTTATCGGAATCCGGGAACCCCCTTTAATAAGGGGGCCCCCAGATCCCGGCCCCCCACCCTATGTGAATGAGTATGGGCTACCCCTACCCATTCACCCTTGTCCCTATATAAGTCACATCACAGCATGTCTCTGCCATTACGGCCAGAGAGAGCGTTGAGTCAACGTCAGA
The DNA here is from genome assembly GCA_028564925.1 of Lithobates sylvaticus. Lineage (NCBI taxonomy): Eukaryota > Metazoa > Chordata > Amphibia > Anura > Ranidae > Lithobates > Lithobates sylvaticus. The sequence continues at coordinate 211,454,801 of CM053029.1, read as the reverse complement.
TAAAGAAAGAAGAACAACAAGCAGAAGCAGAAGGCGGCGGCGACAGCGACGACGGCAACAGAAGCCCTGGCCACTGGCAAGAACAGAAGAGATCCCCGAAGACCCCCAAAGTCGGAAACAAGACTCCCAAGCGATAGCGGCGACGAAGAAGAAAGCCGGGCTCCTCCGCTAGTGAAAGAGCTAGGTAAAAGAGCAGAAGATAGCAGAGGAGTCCGGCGAGAAGACCCCCCAAGACAGAAGAAGTACCCCCGGAGCTGTGCAATAAAATATTTTTAAAAATTGTGTTGTTTTTTATTTATTTACACTTTTTTCCTAAGGTGAATGGGTAGGGGTACATCGTACCCCATACTCATTCACATAGGGTGGGGGGCCTGGATCTGTGGGCCCCCTTATTAAAGGGGGCTCACGGATTCCGATAAGCCCCCCGCCCGCAGACCCTGACAACCAACGGCCAGGGTTGTCGGGAAGAGGCCCTTGTCCTCATCAACATGGGGACAAGGTGCTTTGGGGTGGGGGGTCCGCAGGGCCCCCTTTCCCCAGGGCACCCCCCCATGTTGAGGGCACGCAGCCTGGTACGGTTTAGGAGGGGGGGCACTCGCTCGTCCCCACCCCCTTTCCTGACCGGCCAGGCTGCGTGCCCGGATAAGGGTCTGAGATGGATTTGGGGGGAACCCCCTTTAAATCCATGCCAGGTGACAGAGCTAGCGCGGCGGCCTTCGCTAGCCCCGTCAACCTGGAGTCACGTTCTAAATGAACGGACTTTCCTCCGTGTGCGAGGCAAGTCCGTTCATTTCAAAAGTCCTGCGGACTAGCACACAGACGGCGGGATTGTCCGCCGGACTGCCGAGTCCAGCGGACAATTTTAAATCTGAACTTAAAACTTAGTCCGCCGGACTTTTGGGAGGAAAAAGTCAGCCGGAGCCCACACACGGGCGGATTGTCCGGCGGACTCTAGTCCGGCAGACAATCCTGCGGGAAAGTCCGCTCGTGTGTATGCGACCTTAGAATTACATACAAAAATACCTTCTGATATGCCTAGATTCATATGGGGCCCAAAATCCAAAGAGCACCTTAGGGCTTTTATGGAGCATAAGTTATGCATAAATTACTCATCGTGCCCTTTTTTAAAGTGTGCATGCACCGATGATGTCGGCGAACGCGTATATTGTAAATATCTCGTAAACTGTGCAGGTTTAGGAGATATTTCCAGCACCCACAGGTAAGCCTTAATATAGGCTTACCTGTAGGTAAAAGTGGTTGTATAGAGTTTACAACCACTTTAAGTTACACTAGAAGGGGTGCCAGGGATTTGCAATTTCTTGGTGCTACTATGTGATTCTACTGGCCTTAACAAGAGGATTGACTAAATTTTCTGGCTATTGTCTTCCCCTCTATGGCCATACCACAGGCAATCTACTCTATTTTTAAAGAACTATTTGGCCGCCCAGTAGACTCTCCCATTGAAATGGAAAGAGCTCACCGTGCATTGCGACCCCAGCCCAGAGACTCAGAACACCCGAGGGATGTTATCTGCTGTATTGTGAACTTTCCACTTAAAGAAGAAATTCTCAGTAAGGCGAGGGAAAGATGGTGCATTATGTACAATGGAACTGAAATAAACTGTTTCAGGATCTATTTCAAATCCCATTACAGAAGTGGTGTGCGCTGCGCCCCTACTGGAGGCTCTTCACTCTTGCAACATCCAGTATAGGTGGATGTTTCCATTTGGCTTTTCGGCATCCACCAGGGGTCGCTCTGCTATGCTGCGCACACCGGAAGATCTACAATCCTTTTGTGAACAATTCAACCTGCCTCAAATTTAATTGCCTGAATGGTATGCCTTTTATTTCCCAAGCGAACCCTGGTGTCAGGTCTCACATAACCCATCTCCAAAGGCTCAAAGGCAACACTCGAGGCACCGTAGGTTGGATCCCATCTCGCCCGATCCTCGCTCCACACGCAGAGATTTGAATCAACGTAGCCCTGATGCATCAGAGACCCCATGTAGGGACTGTCTGGAAGCCTGAGACTGCATAAGGACACGCAGTTATCGTTCTGTAGGTACCACCACTGCCAGTTGGAAAATACTCTTTATGATGTATACATTGTACAAAACTAACCCCACCCTCACGACCTGACCGCCTTTATTTCTCCTTAAGTTTTATCAGGATAAGTTGTCAGTTCCACCATTCTTTTAAGTACCAGCCCTGAATAGCTGACACGCCAAGTGGGATGGAGTGGGAAGCATCAAACTATCTGCCTGGAATTATCATGTTAAGGTTCCTTACTCAGCAACTTACATAACCTGTTGGAAATCATTTGCAGATATGACTCGCACAGCTTAATCGGTGATAAGAGGCCTCAATCGAATCTATCCAATCTAAGAACTCTAATCTTTCACTTCAGGATTCAAGTTTTAAGGATTTGGAGCCAGAAAGATGGGTGTATTCTCTAAACGGGTTTATTATTAGCTCATAGCCGCAATTGAAATAACATGTTTATTTTATTGCGTGGGGGGGGGGGGGGGGGGCATGACCCCGGAATGGAGAGTGCTGCATTCCAATATACTTTATTTTTATAGTACAAAATTGCACTTGCCAGTTTAATGGGGATGCAACAAACATGGGGGTGCAACTCCTCACTGGCTGTTTCACTTGGTTTTGATAACCCCTTTGCATTTAATGGGGGGGATTCTGTGCACCTCTGTCTCCAAGATCGCTGGGCCCTGACCTCTCCTGGCGGGGCTCCGGGCAACACTCTTTCCCTCTGGTTGCTTATTGAACAGCGTTTTTCAGTTCAACGTTATTCCCAAATTTAGGGGTACATCTTTGCTCCAGAAATGGATTACTTTTAAAATGACTCAGTGACAAACACCTTGTTTGGGACAGTAGGATGGACATTCCGAGGCTCTCCACTACGGTCCTTTCAACCTTGGGAACTTCCTCTGGGGGGGGCAGTCTTCGGGTGATGAGCCCCCGCACTGGTCCGAACATCCTTGATTTTAACCAGGAGTGGAGGCTGATTATGCTCTTGGATAGGGGAATGATCGGTGTGTGGGGCTCACCAACCGGGGAATCGTGATGGTGGACTCTTGGGGAGGGGGGCAAATACATAACATAGATTTCGTATGACAAAAATACATAACATAGATTTCCTATGACAAAAAATATTTAATGGGGAGATGTCCTGTGATCCTGACCTCCTGAGACGCTGGTGCCGTAGGGAATATAACAAACGCAAGATCATAAGCTCAACAAAATACTCAAATAAAAGAAGTAATACCGCTGTGAAGCGGTTTAGTAGCCTTTAGCTATAATTCAGATCAACTTCAGCATTGAGCTGGCCCTTCCTTCTCAGACGATACGGGATTGCATTCTTTTGTTTTGCTTACATTTTTAACATATAACCAAAACTATACTAGATGGCTTTAATTGCCTCCTACGTAATGTTGTTCACAAAACTGTTATTTTTATGGTTTAAAGTTCTTGCTCAGGATTGTTCTACAGCTTGATTACAAGTTGAAGGTTAAAAATCTTAGATATGGTACTTATGGAACAGCGTCCTTATTGCTTGCTTTGACAAATCTATGCTTTTGGCTTACCTATTTAGTGTTCCTTTTCCCGAGATTCCCCACTACACTATCTGTTTATGAACGTCCTCTTTATTGCAGAAACATGTAGAAAACCCGTCCATACTCTCACCCCCCCAGCAGCAGTATTAATACTGTATCTGCTAGCCCCCAGCTCTTATTTTTTTAGGTGACATAGTCTACCTATTGTCACCTCTGGTATCTTCTTCTACACAAAGCGTGTGATTATCACACAATCGTTTTCAACCCTCCAACATTTCCTTCTCTTCTGTCACTTTATTTTCCCCCCTCTAACTCTCTCTTGGTTCTTCTCCTTCCCTTCGCCTCTAACTTCTCCCCCAACCCTCCCCCCCCTTTTTTCCCCTTCTTTCTCTCTCATCACTCTCCCTCTTCTCTACTAGTACTCTCCATAGTCTGGCTCCCCCTCTCACTTGTCTCCTGCCAGTATTCTGAGTCTCTTCCATGCCTGAAGGGGTTATCCCACCCAGTCCTACTTGGCTCATATCTCAGTGAACCATGCAGAAGAATCCAAATAACCAATCTCCTCTGTCATTAAAATGCATTTCGCTCAACGTCAAAGGGTTGAACATTCCAGAAAAAAGAACGCAAGTCTTGTCCGCACTTTCCAAGCATAAAGCCCAGTTTCTCTTTCTCCAAGAGACCCATTTTCGCTCGGACTCCATTCTCAAACTTACCAACCACATCTACCAGAGAGTTATTCATTCAACGAACCCCTCTGCTAAAACTAAGGGAGTAGCCATACTGATTTCTAAGTATGCACAATTCCAGATGCAGTATTCCCTTGTAGATCCAGAGGATAGATTCATTTTCATCACAGGCCAACTCGCATCTAAACCAGTAACACTGGCCAACATCTATTGTCCCAACGAACACCAAGTTTCATTCTTGAGGAAGATATGCAATCTACTATCTTCCTTTAAAGAGGAAATAGTCATCTTGGGAGGGGACTTCAATGTGCCACTGAACCCTGACATAGACACTTCTTCAGGCACATCTACATTGACATATCGGCCCTACACCAGATTAAATTACAACTTCAGGGTCTAGCGCTACATGATACCTGGCACACCTTGTTTCCATCAGATAGAGACTACACATTCTACTCTACCCCCTTTCAAAAGTATTCAAGAATAAACTACTTCTTCCTCTCCCAGTGGGACCTATCCTACCTTAGTCAGGCAACGATAGAACCAATGTTTTTATCAGAGTGGGACCTATCCTACCTTAGTCAGGCAACGATAGAACCAATGTTTTTATCAGATCGCCATCCGATCTCGATCACCTTAACCTTTCCTGAAACAATCCCTAGGACTAAAATTTGGCGATTTAACCCTTCCTTGTTGAAAGACCCAGTTACTCTAATCACGACTTCAGCTATACTTTGCAGAGAATCCCGCCCCAGATATTTCCCCAATCTCGCTATGGGAGGCACACAAATGTGTAATCTGGGGGTGAATTATTGGCCCTAGCCGCAAACGGTAAAAGAAAACACCAGGAAACGGTCCAGACATTGATTGACAAAATTCAAAGATTAGAAACTCTTCATAAACACTCGTGCTCACAAAAATCTCTGCAAGAATTGCTACACACTCACTCTCTTCTACTGGAGGAACTGGGAAAATGTACAAAGCGTCAATATGTGCTCCGTCAGAAGGTATTCTACAAACACGGCAATGAAAGCGGAAGGCTTCTGGCACCTGCAGTGCAAGCTTCTAGATCATCTCTCACGATTCACCACATACGTGGTCGTCATGGCTCACTTCACTCGACCAATGAGGGTATAGATAAAGGCTTTGAATGCTATTATTCTAAGCTTTATAACCTAAGCTCAGATGATGTGAACCCAATGTCCTCGGAATCTAGAAGGAAAGAAATTAGAGAGTTTTTATCTCAATACGGCCCACATGCAATTTCAAGCCAACAGGCCGAGGAGATAGAAAGCCCCCGTTCTGAACTGGAATTGTAGACTGCCATGAAACAGATGAAACCGGGAAAGAACCCTGGGCCTGAAGGGCTTACATTACAATATTATAAATGTTTCATGGATGTTTTTCTCCTAGGATGCTTTCTACCTTCAATGCCCTCTCGAATCCTAATACGTCAACTGGACACATGTTAGATGCACATATAACAGTTCTCCCTAAAGAAGGCAAAGATGCCACACAAGTCTCAAATTATAGACCCATCTCTTTGCTAAACGTGGATATAAAATAATATGCAAAGGTACCAGTCAATAGACTGTTGCCCCTCCTTCCTCATATCTTTAGATCAGGTGGTCTTTGTTCCAGGTAGAGAAGCCAGGGATAACACTATATGAGCGTTAAACATTGGCTGACGTCATCTACAACCCTGGGCTTTTTTTTATTGCTAAATGCGGAAAAGGCGTTCAACAGGGTGGCCTGGGACTACATGCGCGAGGTTCTGAAAGTTATAGGACTCTAGTCACGCATTGGTGGCCCATATCTTGCCATTGTATTCCAACCCTTCCGCGAGTATTCCGATTAACAGATACCTGTCAAACGACTTGCTGCTTTTGCGGATGACATCCTGTTATCACTGAGGTTGCCGCATATTACCCAGCAAATTTATTAAAAGACATAGAACACTTTGGCACCCTCAAACTTCAAAATCAATTATACGAAATCACATGCATTGAATGTCTCCCTCATCACACAAGAAGTAGAACGTTGCCAGAGCTCTTTCCCATTCTTATGGAAAAGGGATGCAATTATGTACCTGGGAATCCAGATTACCACTAAACTGTCAGACCTGTACAAATGTAATTTTCAAGTTGCATTGAACAAGGCCAAATTGTACCTGTTCAATGTTTATCTGGAATAACTCCCCACCACATATTAAATTTACCCAGTTAACTTGAACAAAGATTAGGGGGGAATTGACTTACCAGATCTTCACAAATACTATTTGGCCTGCCATATCACAAGAATCACAGATTGAAATATTCACAAAGCCAAGAAATTATGGGTCTATCTAGAAAACTCCTTCATACAATTCCCCTGGCTACTACCTTAACACTGGCCAAGAAAGACCCTCACACATCCACTCATTCAACCTTCCCTAGTGGCCTTTAGGTGGCTAAATCTAAAGCCTTCTCCTCCGTTCAGGGGCTCTAACCACATTAAAGGGAAATGCTGACTTCCCCCTGGGGAACATAAGCTAATTTCTGAGTCGCGAATGGCCCTACAAAGATATGATGGCCCTACAAAGATATGATGCTTCTTGAAAGGCACCCCCCACTCATATGAGAATTTGACTGACATCTCTCTCACCAATTCTTTTTCTTTCTCGAAGTACAGACAGATACAAAACTTTCTTTCTACACAGGCATTGCCCTCAACGTGGACAAGACAACTCACACCATTTCAATCCCTTTGTACATGAAAATCGCCACAAAGACACTTAATATCCTTCATTTATGCGTTGCTACTAGAAGAGTCTCACATCATTAGAGATCCCACATGTATAGCATGGAAAAAGGAATTGCATATTTCCCTCCCTGTCCCCTGAGTGGGAAACTATTCACAAATATGCACACAAGGGTTCCATGAACATAGCTATTCATGAAAACTGCTACAAAACCCATTGGTACAGAACTCCTTCTTTCCTTCACAAATTCTCGCCATGTATACCCAATACCTGCTGGAGGTGCGGTAAAGAAGGCTCAATGCTCCCCATTTTGTGGGATTGTCAATCCATCCAGCCTTTCTGGAAAGTGGTACACGACATCATTGCACATGTCACCACATTTACCTTAAATTATACTCCAGCGCAATATTTATTATACCACACGACCCTGTCTAAAAAAGATTACTACAAATCTCTAGCTATTTACATGATGAATGAGGCAAGACTTTGTGTTTTCCGATAAATTTGGCGATCAAGAAACCCTCCGACTGTCAGAGAATGGTTCACTAGACTTTCTGAAATAGAGGAGATGAAGAAACTTATATACATCTCCCAAGAGCGGATACAAAAACATGGGCATGTTGGTCTCACTTTAAAACTACTGAACGTTTCCGAACCTCTAATTCCTAGACAATGTCACACATACTACCTATGGAGAGAGTGATGGTTCAGGATATACCAAGGTGCAGTGGGGGAGAGGGGGAGCAGGTACAACAGGTTTAAATTCCAAAAAATGTATGGATACAATAAATAAATAAATAAAAACCGCATAAGTGATCAAATACCACCAAAAGAAAGCTCTATTTGTGGGAAAAATAGGACATCAATTTTGTTTGGGTACAACGTCGCACGACAGCGCAATTGTCAGTTAAAGCGACGAAGTGCCATAGCGCAAAAAATTGCCTGGTCATTAAGGGGGTAAAACCTTTCGGAGTTGAAGTGGCTAAAAGATGCAATTTAATTAGCTTCAGTAACTTGCCTAAGAAAAAAAATAGACAATGTAAAGAAAAAAAAGGTAATAAAAATGATTAAGGCAGAACAAATGCATTTAACTATAAACTTTATTTTTGAACAAGGATTCAGAGCTATTAACAGCTAAGTATATTTAGTTGAAAGCATAATAATGACCTTGTGGATATGCACAATGGAGACCTTGAGAACACCTACGAGAAAGCAGACCCTGCTGTAACAGAGAAAAGAATGGCATTGAAATGTGTGACTCTGGCCACCCGCATTCTGTCCTGAATAAACAGCAGTTATGAGCTCATTGAAAAAAGAAATATATATATATATATATATATATATATATATATATAGATAGATGTAGTGCTGCCCGTGAACAGTGAACAGTCTTTTACTTGTTTTTGTTGTTTTATTTAGGGGATTAAACTTGGATGGGGAAAAGGGACATAAGATGCCCAAATGATGAATCAGTCTCTCCTACTTCACATCTCCTCCAGCATACTACTTAAGATCACTTGCTTTCCTCTACTGTCAAATTCTAGATTCCTGTCACCGTTAGCACATGGCTAGGCCTCACTCTCAATAAGTCCTAACATTTTCCTAGTAGCCATTTGCAGGCAGGGGTCTGCAGACCCCTTAGTTGTAGCAACCATTTTAGATGAAAAGAATAGTTGTGCTAACTGATACTTGGTGGACTACTGATCCCAGAAAGTCCAATGCAAATCCTGCCAACTCTCCTGGCTGTAGCAACTTGACTCCAACGACACCACAATCTCTCCCTCTGGCTTCACATCCAATCCTGGCATTTGTCTTCCAGAGCTTCTCACTGTGCTTCTCACTCACCATCCCTGGCATGGATCCCTTCTGAATGACTTGCTTGACAGTGCTCCCCACTGTCCTCCTCCTGCTCCTGTTCCAGGACACCTCTCAATGACAGTGTAGAGAGGGGGTTCCCTCAAAGGCCACAACAGTCTAACACTCCATCATTCAGTTCTTCTACCCGACAGCTCCTCCCACAACAGGCTGACCATGGGTATATATAGGAGGCCTGCCCCCTGCCAATCCTTGCTGGGGATTGGTCAGGCTTCCAAATACAGCTCATGTCCCTCCAGCTCTCTGCCCTGCCTCTTTCCAGAACTCTCTGGAAACAATGGAGGTGCCAGAGAAATTAAGTAAATGTCAGTCACCCGCTGCTACACTAAACCAATCCCCAGTCTCAGATCAAAAACAAACAGGCCTAGCTCACAGCTAGTATAACAATAAAGGTGCAGCACTAATAACATTTGGAAATAAAGCCAAATGAAAATCCTTAGTATTTAAAATGTTCAAAATACCCTAGTGATACTACCAATAAATCACAAGTGCAATAAATGACAAAATGAGAAGTTCAAACATTGCAAAAGTAAAATGTAAAGATACAATGGGGGTTATTTACGAAAGGCAAATCCACTTTGCACTGCAAGTGCAATTGAAAGTGCACTGAAAGTGAACTTGGAATTGCAGTCGCCCTAAATCTAAGGGGTAAATCTGAAATGAGTGGAAGCTTTGCTGATTTTATCATCCAATCATGTGCAAGCTAATATGCTGTTTTTTATTTTCCTTGAATGTCCCCCTCGGATCTACAGCGACTTTACTGCCAAGTTCACTTTCAGTGCATTTTCAAGTGCACTTGCAGTGCAAAGTGGATTTTCCTTTAGTAAATAACCCCCAGTATATCTACAAATGTGTGAAGAATAAAGTGAAAAAAATATAAATACACTCTAAAGAATTAAAAAACAGTACAATAGAGCAAAAATAAATAAAAATAAATGAGTAAAATAAAAGTCCAATTTGTGACCAGAAGTGTTGATAGATGAATACATGAATAAAGGTATATCAATCTTGCTGAACCAAACTTCAATTTTCAAACCAACATTTAAAGTGCGTGAAAAGGTGAAACAGGAAGCCGCCACCGATAACACTGAGGCTTACCAGAGTGTATGGATTCAATAGGACATATGCCCCATGAATCGTTCAGACTCGTTCAGTGATTGCACACCAATGATTGAAGCACCTCAGCAGATAAGGATGATGAAACACAGGAATAGGTAATAAACACACTCTCCTCCAAAAGGCCACAATCAACAGGGAAAGAGGCTCCAGAGATGTTCCAGAGATGTATAACGTGGTATGGATTCACACATAAATGGCCAAAAAGGAATAAAAAAAGGCACATAGCGTGAATCCACATTTTATTTATAAAAATGAATGATTACACTCACATTTTTGAGAAGAAAAACAAGCGCTTGTATATCCTAAATGGTAACGCAATGGGTACAGTAGACTCGACCCGACGCATTTCATCTGCAAAGATATTGTCTGGGGTGTCGTCCCACTGATCCCACTGTGTATATATAGACAAAGTACCCCATAATTTAGGAAACAAACCTGCGGATAGTTTGGCCAATTAGTAATGCATGTCCGTATGAAAAAAAGATGGCAGCATTTCGTGCCCTGCAAGCCTCACTTTGATAACTTCCAGATACAATAAAACGAAAAGTGGAAATGACGCGTACTGCTTCAAGCCTTACTATGGATAGCCGAGACTCGAGCGGAAATCGTAGGCAAAAATCCGGAAATTACACAGTATAGTAAAATCCGGAAAAAGGAATAAAACCCCTGAATGAAGCGCACCGCTTCAAGCCTCACTATGACTAGCCAAGATTAGAGTGGAAGAGCGCAAACAAAAATCGGGATATAACATAGTATAGTGAAACTCGAAAACCGGATGTAACATAGATTCAATAATTCATTACAAGACCAGAAAGTCTTGCAAATCTATTTAAGGATTAATTCTTGAAATGTTAAAGTCCAGTAGAGAAAAGTTAAAAAATTCTAAAAACATTTAGTAAAAATAGGTAATTAATAATTAAACATTGTTTCCACCCATTGGTACAGAGCCCCCACAAATCCAAAACAACCATCCCAAAAACAATGTCAATAGATGTAAAAATATGTCAAAATTACAAAAATATTTTTTTAAATGCACATATTATCGAGATCCATAGAATCCATATATGGAGTAAATGGATATATATAAAACTATATATATATATATATATATATATATATATATATATATATATATGTGACCTAATTAAAAAAAATCACAGTAATAATATAATAATGAAAAAAGAAACTAAAATTTAGACACACCGGGTTGAATCCTAGCGGGAATATAGTAAAACGTATGTGAATAGCAGACAGAAAAATAGAAACAGTAACAATATTAAACATTAAAATATTGAAATATATAGCATATAAAACTAAAAAGGAATCCCAACCAGATATATATCACCCAACAGCTAAAGTCAAACCATCATCCAAGGGGATAAAATAAATATGGCTACATTAAAGATGTGATGCCCATCTATGGGCGATAACTTTGTAAAAATTCTGGAATATATTAATAAAATATCTAGGCCTTGTTTATAAAGAAGTTGATGTCTCATTCCACATTGATTCCCTGGGGGGAGTGGGACTGTAATTCGTAAATCCAGTATGTCTCAAGACGAGAGACACCCCTGATAATAGCTCCACCTCTCCAGGGAGGGATGTATCTATCTATGATCAAAAATTCTGTACCCCTAGGGTCTCTGTTGTGGAATTGGTGATAGTGACAAGGGACCGTGTGTTTAATGTTACCCTCCATGATTTTGGTTATGTATTCTGTCTCCGATTGTTGTGAAGCGATTTATCCCTTGTGAGACCTCTATGCCTTTGGTAGCCCCCCAAAGCACTGTGTCCCCATGTTGATGGGGACAAGGGCCTCACCTCCACAACAATTGCCCAGTGGTCGTGGGGGTCTGTGGCCAGGGGGCTTATCGGAATCTGGAAGCCCCCTTTAACAAGGGGACCCCCAGATCCCGGCCTCCCCCCCTGTGTGAAATGGTAACGGGGTACAAATGTACCCCTTACCATTTGACAAAAAAAGTGTGAAAATTGTAAAAATGACATGACAATGCTTGGGGACAAGTCCTTTATTAAAAAATAAAAAAATGTAAATGTCCCACAAAGTCTTCTTCTTTTTCTCTTGCTCCGCCGACGGACCGAAAAAAAAAAAAAAAAAACGCTGACACCAACGATACGCCTCCATGGGAGGCACCCGCCGTAATGACCGTCCTCTCAGGTGACAGTTCTTTTATAACTGAGGGCGGTGACTGGGTGACCCTGCCCCCCTCTGACACTATGGGGAAGCCATAGGGATGTCCCTGTGCATCAGAGGGGGCAGGGTCACCTGGTGATGTCACTGTGTGGCCCCAAGAACTGTCACCTGAGAGGACGGTCATTACAGCGGGCGCCTCCCTTTTTTTTTCGGTTTGATAAAGGACTTGTCCCAAGCCGTGTCATGTCATTTTTACAATCTTCACACTTTTTTTGTGAAATGGGGAAGACCGGAATCTGGGGGTCCCCTTGTTAAAGGGGGCTTCCAGATTCCGATAAGCCCCCCGCCCGCAGACCCCCACAACCACCGGGCAAGGGTTGTGGGGATGAGGCCCTTGTCCCCATCAACATGGGGACACAGTGCTTTGGGGGGCTACCTGTGGCCTGCCAGGTTGCGTGCTCGGATAAGGATCTGGTATGGATTTTTGGGGGGACCCCCATGCCATTTTTTTTTTTAATTTTGGTTTGGGGTTCCCCTTAATATTCATACCAGACCCAAAGGTAATAGACTGTGGGGGAATCCCATGCCATTTTTTCAGTGAATTTTATGTGTATTGCCAGGACCGACATCACCCATTACTCCTCTAAAACACTTATTCTAAAACTCGGCATTCCCTCCAGGATTAAACACGAGGGCCTTCAGATGGTTGCTTGATAAAGGATTGTATAGAATAGGGCACTTCCTCAGACCCATGGGCCCACACCCTAAAACATATTATATTAACGACCTGGTCATGCCACCATCGGAACTCTTTCGCTATACCCAGATCTCCAACTTCCTCCACAAATTATGGAAAGCACATCCTGATAGTCCCCGAATCACATCCTATGAACAATGGTGCGGTCAGGCTGATGAACAGAGGGGGGAAATCACAGTAATCTACAGGGCACTATCCCCCACTCACTCCAAAACTTCCTTTATGCTGGCATGGAAGGAGGATCTTTCCCAACAATGGAAAATGGAGACTTGGAATAGAATTTTTTTCAGTCATACAAAGGTATCCTCAATTCTAGCCTTGCAGAAACTAGTATAAAAGTAATCTCCCGATGCTATTTAGTTCCCACAAGACTGGCCAAGCTAAACCCGGCTACATCCCCCCTGTGTTTTTGGGGTGTAACCTTAGAGGAGACATGTTACATGTATGGTGTGGATGCCCTAGAATACAGAGTTTCTGGAACAAAGTTTTCTCCTGGATACGCAAGATTATCAAAGCCCCATTCCAACTTCTCCGCTAATTGCTCTCCTTAACGTTTCCGGTGAGGGCAGTGTCCAGGAGTACACAACGCTTGATTTTCTTTAGCCTCTTATGAGCCAAACTAACTTTAGCCAGAGCTTGGAAAAAGCTGTTTCGGCCCTACTAGCAAAGAGAAAGATTTTGTGGATTATGACGCAAGAGAAAATAGCAAGTGTACTCCTGGACCGCACAGAGAAATTTGACCAAATTTGGGATCCATGGGCCACCTTCATTAAAGTCTCGTTACACCCCGATTCCAACCCGTCCTCTCTATCTCCAGCTCTTCCCTAGTTAGTCTCTTCCTCTATCACCTCTGCTATCTTCTCTTCTTTCTTCTTCTTCCTTCCTATTCTTTCTATTCCTTTTTCTCCGAGGGTTGTGGACTTAGGCCCACATACACACTGACCCAGCCAATCCTGATGGTGGGTCAACTAGCAATAATTACCATAAAGTGTCCACATATGTTGTTTTTTTTATTGGTAATTTGGCAGGTACCACTTCTCACCTATCCATCTAAATGATGCTATGTGCCTTAACATAACCTCTGAGCTTACTCTCAGGTTTTGATTGGACTGCATTAGACCTGCGTACACCACAGAGCCTCGAACTAGGGGGGTAAGAGCTCCAGCCACAGTGTGATCCCTTTTGGGGTGGCGGGAAGGCTCTGCGGAACCCCTGAATCAGACTCTTTCCTTAAAGGATGCATGGCTCTTAGCTTTTGTACCACAAGATACATATTGGTGATGGTATATTTCTGTTTCCTTCTTTCCATTTAAGTAAAATCCCATTGTATTTTTCAACTGTTGGTTTAATCCCTCTTTTAGCCATGTGGGCTTTCGCATTACAAATGGTCCTACATTTGCTTTTGTAATGTGTATTCTCTCTTTAAACCAAAACAAATTTATTGAAAGGGAAAACACATACACAGTTTTCACCAATTCCTTTATTAAAATATAAAAAAATAGTTTCCCCCCAATGTAAATCCATCGTCAATCAAGCCGCCCACCGTAAATAAAATGAAAACACTCCCACCGACATGAAGGCTGGCTTCCTACTGTAGGCTAATCCATTTGACATTTCTTATAAAGGTAAGGGGCGGGGACATCTGGCTATGTCACCTGGTGGCACCGCCCCTTCTGATGTCACTGAACCAGAATGCACCGGTCCATGGTAAATGGGTAGGAGTACTATGTACCTGATACTCATTCACATGGTGGGGGGGGGGGGTATGGGATATTGGAATGTTGGCTTCCACATTCCAATACAGACCCCCCCTACAGAACCCAACAACCACAGCCCAGGGTTGTGGGGATAAGGCCCTTGTCATGTGGCCTGGCATGGTTCAGGAGGGGGTGGCACTCACTCCCCCCTTCCTGACCAGTCGGGCTACATGCCCGGATAAGGGTCTGGTAAGGATTTTGGGAGGGGGGCAATACTGTTTTTTTTTCTTATTTTGGTATGGACGGGGCACGCCATTTTTTTTTTACCTGAAATTTTTTGGACAGCTGAAGGAAAAGTAATCTATGGTGAATCTCTTTTCAGTGAGCGATAAAGCTGCAGCAGCCAGGTGTTCAGGAGGTGGCCATGCCCCCTCCTCAATATCTGATTTTTTTTCCCAAGGGGGATTTTATAATAAAATACTGCACTACTACATTGAGTCAAGCATTTGGTTTGAGATTGTGGGGTGCTTCCATTCACCTTATTGAATGCGTTTGACAGGTGCTATTGCCTGTTAGCTTCTGCAAGCTGAGTTAAAATTGTGGCTGCAAAGAACAGCATCACGACAGCATTTTAGTGCCCTCTAGCTACTTTTGTGAAAGAGCCATCCCACTGTGAAGACTTCTCTTCATTTCCTTTCCAGAGATGCAAGAGGAATTGAGAGGACATCTGGAAGTGAATTGAGAGGAAGTGAACAGGATTCATGTTAGGATTCCTTTTCTTAGAGAGTTGTATAAGGAAAAGGTGTACCATTTGATAAATTTACCTCTTACTCTAGTGGCAGGTAAAAATTTTGTATTTCCCCATCTCTTCTGTTTCTGTTAACCACTTAAGGACCTCCCACAGTGTACTGCAGAAGGATGGCCCACACAGGCAAAGTGATATAGTAGTAAGTCGCTGCCTGCTACCAGGTTTTGTACACAGTCGGAGTCTGCCAGCAGGTCCCGGACAATGATTCATGGCCGGGAACCGCTGATCGTCTATGTCCAATCACAGCCCAGATTGTTGACAATCAACACAGGGCTCTTTATGTGAATGCTGTTTCTGTTTCTTATCCCTGAAAAGCAGGGTCTTTTTTCATTCATATAATAACAAATCCAGGGGTGACCTCTAAAAGGAAGCTCTATTTCTGTGAAAGCAATTGATACACATTTACTATAATAAGGCTTACCTGTGGGTACAGTAAATATCTCCTAAATGGTGTTTGGTGACGTCACAGATGCATGCGCTCTAAGGCCCCTTTCACACGGAGCTTTGACAGACTCCGCTTGCTCAGCAGGGATCGATCTGTTGATCTCCACTGAGCAGGTGGATGACAGGTCCGTCTCCGCTCACTGTGCAGAGATGAACCTGTCAGAGCCCCTGCTCCCATTGCCGGCCCAAGACATGGTGCTACCTGGGACCAAGAATATATAGCTGCTCCCCCCAAAAAAAAATATTCATTATTTTATATCTAAAAAACTAAAATTTAATTAAATCTTTGAGGCACTGTAGGAGTGGTGAATACACCACTCCTAAAGCGCCCCTGCCCATTTAAATCAATGGGCAGCACCTCCGAACCCGCCGGCAAAGCACTGCTGCACTATACTGTCCACTACACTACACTTACCCCTATACTGTCCACTACACTGACCACTATACTACACTGACCACTGTACTGTCCACTATACTATACTGTCCACTACACTGACCACTATACTATACTATACTGTCCACTACACTGAGAACTACACTGACCACTACACTAACCACTATACTGTACACTACACTGACCACTATACTGTGCACTAACACTACACTGACCACTGTACTGTCCACTATACTGAGAACTACACTGACCACTATACTGTCCACTACACTGACCACTATACTATACTGTCCATTACACTGACCACTATAGTATCCACTACACTAACCACTATACTATACTGTCCACTACACTGACCACTATACTAAACTGTCCACTACACTGACCACTATACTAACCACTGCACTGTCCACTATATTACACTGCACTGTCCACTATACTACACTACACTGTCCATTATACTACACTACACTAACCACTATACTGTCCACTACACTGACCACTATACTATACATTCCACTACACTGACCACTATACCGTACTGTCCACTACACTGTCCACTATACTACACTACACTGACCACCATACTACACTATACTGTCCTGCCTACAGTATTCCTTCCTTCCTTCCTTCCTTCTCTCTCTCTCTTACCCCCCCCCCCCCCCCGGGCCAGTAACACGACTCTCGCGAGGGAGTCTCACTCACCTTCTTGTCCTGTCCTGCATCAGTCCGGAGGATAGAAGGAGAAGAAGACAGCGGCAGCGGCGGCTCACATTTTTGCTTTTCTCCCCCGCACTCTGGCCGCCATGTTCAGTGTTCGGCGCACTGTGATTGGGTGTATGGGGGTCATGTGCAGAGGCAGGACTTCAGGCACAACCGCGATCGCAGACAGGCCAGCCCTACACCTCACATGACCCCCATACACCCAATCACAGGGTGCCAGACACTGAACATGGCGGCCGGAGCGTGGGGGACACAGGAACTTAAAATTAGGAGGAGGCAGCCAGTAATGACACATACTGGTGTGAAATTTTGCCCCCTTAAACGTCACACACGGGGGCCATGGTACTGTCTGGCTGCCGCCCCCTGTTAAATGCCACCTGGAGCCATGGTCCCATTGGGTCCCATGGTAGGGCCCGGCCCTGTCCGCTCTCCTCTATGGGGAGATTACATCTAATCTGATCCTCCAGATGGATGGAAAATAGGGTTTCCATCCATCTGGATTTGATGAATCAGATAGCGCCGGATGTCAGCTGACATGTCACCACTGACATCAGTCACTCCATAGAGGTGCATAGAGCGTCCGATCAGGTAAGCCTGAAAAACTGACAGGCGGACCTGATCGGACAGCATGTGTGAAAGGGCCGTAAAGGTCCGGCATATGAAGCCGGACCTTCAGAGCTCCGTGCCAGAGTCGAAGGCTCCCATGTGCTTGCTGGGGAGCAACATCATCACACCCTGCCACTTCTACGGGAACCTTGGGAAGATGAAAGCCCTGTCAGCGGGGACAGCGCACCACTGGAGGGCTTTGTTCTAAGGTAAGTCTTTTATTATGTGCTAATATGCAATGCATACTAGCATATTATGCCATTATCTTACAGAGGATTTTTCTTTTAAATGCTGCAGTTTACTACCACTTTAAGATTCAACCTAAAGTGTAACTTACTTTTTTTTTTTTTGAGGAAAGGGAATTCTATTTTCTGTAGTACTAGCAATCACCCTCCTGGGACATCTCTTGCCTTTGTGCACATTCTGGCATTTTATTTCAGTCAAGTAAAATCATTTATTCCATGTTCAAAATGTAAAATTCAAGGCCAGAAAGAAATCTCTCTATCTGATATTTTATAATATACAAAAAAATTAAAGAAAATGTGTCTATTTGGAATCATAAGCGAGAAGAAATCTCCACAAAGTGAGAAATGAGAAAATCTCCCAGGAACACGTGTCCCTATTCTAAGATTTACCCCCTGGTGAAAATGTTAAATGTTTAGATTGTTGGAAATGTTTATAGGAGGATGAATCTCCCCGGCAGAGTTAAAGCAAAAAAAAACGTTTGGAGGGGACTAGGGGCAAGTCTCCTATGCAGTGATTATGGCCCATGGAGAGAGCAGATCATTCTCTAATGATGTACAACAACGTGATGAACGCTGAGAGCGAGGCTTGGATTAATTTCTCTGAATAAGGACAATAAAGCTTGGAGTGGATGGAAAAGTGTAATATTATTCTTGTACAGGTTATTGGTCACAAAGAATATGTTGGCCTATCTGCAGACAGAGTTGGAGAAACTCGTTCACTTGGGACAGAAATATTTATCAATAATATCCGTCGAGAGATCTATGAAGATACATGAATTCCACCTTTTCAGACTTTTGAAACATTGTATGAGTTTGTCTCATAGATTGCTATAGACTGGTGCCAGACAGCATGAGATGAGGTGGGATCCCTGATTAATCAAAGAACGGTCTGGGCATCTAGGCTTGTTTAAGTAACTAGTTGTTAATTAGTTCACTGTCAGATATTAGTTGCTAGATGTGGATTCACAATATGTTTATGTTGGCTGATCCCTAGCTATGTTTCTTATATTTCTGTTTACAGCTTGTATTGTTTCACGCACCTGGTCGGAGGCCGAAATGCAGAGAGGGCTCCCCTTGCGGCTAAGTGCAGTACACCCCTGAAGATGGTACAGAAGGTGCAGTGCCCAAAGAAGTATAGGTTGCCAGATGGGTTCTGAAGAGTAGGACCGATGGCCGATGGTCACCTGATGTATACTGGATGCAGCAGGATACACAGCTGGGCAGGAGTCCCTTAGATAACCTCAGTAGTACTTGGCAGTAGTGCACACAGGAGACGGTAGTGAAAGCCAGGCTAGGGGGCAAACACAGTGGATCCATCAGAAGCAGATGCAGGTAGCAAACAGGAACTAGCCGAGGTCATACACAGGATGGCAAGCCAGGAGTAAATAGCAAAGTCTGTAATGCAAGCCAGGGTCATATACTGGAGACAGCAGCAGAGTTGGTAGAACAAGCCAGTGGTCAAAGCCAGGAAAGGAGATCAGGCAGGTCAGAGGCAAGCCGGGTCACAACAGGAAATCCAAGGGTAAATGCATAAGGCTCAGGAACACAGGAAGGCTGACAACAGTCCAGCAATTTGTGAGAAGAGCTGCTGTCCTTATATAGGCCAGTGGATACTGGCAATTAGCGTGCTTTGTGTATGCCGTAAAACCCTATCCATATCCATACGCAGATTCGTCATTGCGTACAATTCGCTAATGCACGTGCGCAGACTAGCAATACTGTATTGGATGTTAGCATATTTGCCAAATCTTCTCATAAGTCTTCCCTGACATATTGTTAGAATAATGTGATCAGGCCCTACCTGGCCCCATGTGCTATATAGTCTGTGTGAATTTACAATAAAGAGTTCCATTTCCAGTTTGCATCTAAGCTAGCGTTGTCTAATCTTGGGTGCTTAGCTATAATACCTGGTTCCTAGCTTCAGACTGGAGGAAGCTATATATCTTGACGGAAGCACCCAAGCTGGGTGCAGCCACAATACTCAGGTACAGTGGTGTGAAAAAGTGTTTGCCCCCTTCCTCATTTCCTGTTCCTTTGCATGTTTGTCACACTTAAGTGTTTCGGAACATCAAACCAATTTAAACAATAGTCAAGGACAACACAAGTAAACAAAAAAATGCAATTTGTAAATGAAGGTGTTTATTATTAAAGGTGAAAAAAAATCCAAACCGTCATGGCCCTGTGTGAAAAAGTTATTGCCCCCTAAACCTAATAACTGGTTGGGCCACCCTTAGCAGCAACAACTGCAACCAAGCGTTTGCGATAACGTGCAATGAGGCTTTTACAGCGTCCTGGAGGAATTTTGGCCCACTCATCTTTGCAGAATTGTCCTAATTCAGTTACATTAGAGGGTTTTCGAGCATGAACGGCCTTTTTAAGGTCATACCACAACATCTCAATAGGATTCAGGTCAGGACTTTGGCTAGGCCACTCCAAAGTCTTCATTTTGTTTTTCTTCAGCCATTCGGTGGTGGACTTGCTGGTGTGTTTAGGATCATTGTCCTGCTGCAGAACCCAAGTTCGTTTCAGCTTGAGTACACGAACAGATGGTCGGACATTCTCCTTCAGGATCTCTTGGTAGACAGCAGAATTCATAGTTCCTTTTATCACGGCAAGTCTTCCAGGTCCTGAAGCAGCAAAACAGCCCCAGACCATCACACTACCACCACCATATTTTACTGTTGGTATAATGTTCTTTTTCTGAAATGCAGTGTTCCTTCTACGCCAGATATACTTGGACACACACCTTCCAAAGAGTTCCACTTTTGCCTCATCGGTCCACAGAATGTTGTCCCAAAAGTCTTGGGGATCATCAAGATGTGTTGTGGAGATATTGAGACGAGCTTTGATGTTCTTTTTGCTCAGCAGTGGTTTTCTCCTTGGAACTCTGCCATGCAGGCCATTTTTGCCCAGTCTTTTCCTGATGGTGGAGGCATGAACGCTGACCTTAACTGAGGCAAGTGAGGCCTGCAGTTCCTTGGACGTTGTTGTGGGGTCTTTTGTGACCTCTTGGATGAGTCGTCGCTGCGCTCTTGGGGTAATTTTGGGTGGCCGGCCACTCCTGGGAAGGTTCACCACTGTTCCATGTCTTCGCCATTTGTGGATAATGGCTCTCACTGTGGTTCGCTGGATTCCCAAAGCTTTGGAAATGGCTTTATAACCCTTTCCAGACTGATAGATCTCAATTACTTTCTTTCTCAATTGTTCCTGAATTTCTTTGGGTCTCGGCATGATGTGTAGCTTTTAAGGATCTTCTGGTGGACCTTACTGTGTCAAGCAGCTCCTATTTAAGTGATGCCTTGATTGTGAACAGGTGTGGCAATAATCAGGCCTGGGTGTGGCTAGAGAAATTGAACTCAGGTGTGGACAACCACAGTTATAGTATGTTTTAACAAGGGGGGCAATCACTTTTTCACACAGGGCCATGATGGTTTGGATTTTTTTTCACCTTTAATAATAAACACCTTCATTTACAAATTGCATTTTGTGTTTACTTGTGTTGTCCTTGACTATTGTTTAAATTGGTTTGATGTTCCGAAACACTTAAGTGTGATAAACATGCAAAGGAACAGGAAATGAGGAAGGGGGCAAACACTTTTTCACACCACTGTACACCATAGCAATTAAATCATGTTTAATTGATACTAAGGGACCCAACGTGTGCCAAGAAAATATCCCCCACATTATTACACCACCAGCCTAAACCGTTGATACAAGTCAGGATAGATCCATGGTTTCATGTTGTTTACGAAAATTCTGACCCTACCATCTGAATGTTGCAGCTGAAATCAAGACTCTACAGACCAGGCAACATTTTTTCAATCTTCTATTGTCCAATTTTAGTGAGCCTGTGTGAATTTTAGCCTCAGTTTCCTCTTCTTAGCTGACAGGTGTGGCAACTGATGTGTCCTCCTGCTGCTGTAGCATTTCTGCTTCAAGGTTTGATGTGTTGTGCATTCAGGTATTCTGCATACCTTGGTTGTAATGAGTGGTTATTTGAGTTACCGTTGCCTTTCTATCATCTCAAACCAGTCAACCCATTTTCCTCTGAACTCTGACATCAACAAGGCATTTCGTCCACACCACTGCTGCTCACTGGATATTTTCTCTTTTTTGGACCATTCTCTGTAAACCCTAGAGATGTCTGTGCAAAAAAATCCCAGTAGGTCAGCAGTTTTTTAAATACTTTGACCGTCTGGCACCAACAACCATGCCACATTCAAAGTCACTTAAAAGGGCCTTTTAAAAAAAAAAAAAGTCAGCCGCTACAAACACTGTAGCTGCTGACTTTTAATAAGGACACTTACCTGTCCAACGATCCTGCGATGTCAGCTGCCCCGAGGCCGATCCGTCCATCGGCGTCCATCGGCGCCTTGCGGCTTCACTGCCTGTTTCCTACTGTGCATGCGCTAGTTGTGAATGGCCCCATTGTGTTCTGGGTCACACACATGTCCCAGAAGGCAACGGGGCAGCTCACCGATGAGGAGGAAGCGCCGCGGAATAGGAAGAGGCAGATTAGGAAGACTGCCTAGCAACAGCGTTTCAGGTAAGTGAAAAAAAAATATATATTTAATTTAATTTTATTAATGCAATTTTTTTTTTTTTTGGTTGCCCTCCACTTTAAATCCCCTTTCTTTCCTTTTCTGATGCTCGGTTTAAACTTCAGAAAGTCATCTTCACCACGTCTAGATGCCTAAAGGCATTAAGTTGCTGCCATGTGATTGGCTGATTAGCAACATGTGTTACCAAGCAATTGAACAGTGAATGGCAGTAGTGTGGTCGAAAATGTCTTGTTGATGTTAGAGGTCAGAGAAGAATTGTCAGACTGGTTTGAGATGATAGAAATTCAACAGTAAGTCAAATAACCACTCCTTACAACCAAGGTATGCAGAATACCATCTCTGATCGCACAACACTTTAAATCTTGAAGCAGATGGGTTACAGAAGCAGAAGACCACACCGGGTGCCACACCTGTTAGCTAAGAACAGGAAACTGAGGCTACAAATTTGGACAATAGAAGATTTGAATTAGAATTTGGTGAAAACAACATGAAAGCATGGATCCATCCTGCCTTGTATCAACGGTTCAGGCTGGTGGTGGTGGTGTAATGGTGTGGGGGATATTTTCTTGACACACTTTGGGCCCCTTAGTACCAATTGAGCATGGTTTAAACGCCACAGCCTACCTGCGTATTGTTGCTGATCATGACTACAGTGTACGCATCTTCTGATGGCTACTTCCAGCAGGATAATGCATCATATCACAAAGCTCAAATCATCTCAAACTGGTTTCTTGAACAGGACTGTACTGCAATGGCCTCCACAGTCACCAGACCTCCATTCAAGAGAATATGTTTTGGATGTAGTGTAACTAGGGTTGCCACCTTTTCCTCAAGCCAAACCCGAACACTTTAGCAGCGCAAATTTTTTTGTGGTATACACTATAGGATTTTAAAGACCTAGAGGAGAGCAATAATGCGTCACGCTTAGTGTGGATGGTAACTACTGGTACCGTCCACTGCCCTACTGACACCGTCCACTGCCCTACTGACACCGTCCACCTCCCTCCCCCACAGACTCCCTTCCCTTATATCGGTCCCCCCCCCCTCGATTAGATCAGGGAACCCACCCATCAGTGTCCCCTTCCCCGAAAGACCCCCATTGGACTGCCTTACCGAGAGCCGCTTCAAGCCAGGAAGTGTGGGAGCCGGAGTTTGGGGGTGGAGCTCCTCTACTGTAGTGCTGTTTTCCTTCCTTCCATTGTGTGGGAGCCTTGGGGAGAAGTGTGTCGGCAAGACACAGGATTCAGGACACATCCGAACTGGTGCACTCACTCACAAGGCTGCTGTTAGTAATTATTGGGGCCCCATACAGCTATACTCATGGGGCCCCCATCCCCTAAGGAATGAAAGAGGTGGGGGAGGGAGGTGAGAAAGGGGAAGGTAAGAGGAGGAGGTGAGAGAGAGGCGGTGGTGAGGGGGGTGAGAGAGAGGGAGGAGGTGAGAGAAAGGGGGGAGGAGGCAGGAGAGAGAGGGGGGAGAGTGGGGGTGGGGTGAGAGGGATGGGCATGATAGAGAGGGGGGTGGAGAGAGAGAGAGAGAGAGAGAGAGAGAGAGAGACTGACACAGAGGAATGGGGGGTGACACAGAGGAAGGGGGGGGTGACACAGAGGAAGGGGGAGCTGACGCAGAGGAAGGGGGAGCTGACACAGAGGAAGGGGGAGCAGACACAGAGGAAGGGGGAGCTGACGCAGAGGAAGGGGGGAGCTGACGCAGAGGAAGGGGTAGCTGACGCAGAGGAAGGGGGAGCTGACGCAGAGGAAGGGGGAGCTGACGCAGAGGAAGGGGGGAGCTGGCACAGAGGAAGGGGGAGCTGGCACAGAAGAGTGGGGTGACACAGAGAAGGGGGGTGACACAGAGGAGAGGGGTGTTACAGAGGAGGGGGTGACACAGAGGAGGGGGTGTTACAGAGGAGGGGGGGGGGGATGACACAGAGGAGGGGGGATGACACAGAGGAGGGGGGAGCTGACACAGAGGAAGGGGGAGCTGACACAGAGGAAGGGGGGGCTGACACAGAGGAAGGGGGAGCTGGCACAGAGGAAGGGGGAGCTGGCACAGAGGAAGGGGGAGCTGACACAGAGGAAGGGGGAGCTGACACAGAGGAGTGGGGTGACACAGAGAAGGGGGGTGACACAGAGAAGGGGGGTGACACAGAGGAGAGGGGGGTGGGGGGGGGGTGACACAGAGAAGGGGGGTGTTACAGAGGAGGGGGTGACACAGAGGAGGGGGTGTTACAGAGGAGGGGGGATGACACAGAGGAGGGGGGATGACACAGAGGAGGGGGGGTGACACAAAGGAGTGGGGTGTTACAGAGGAGGGGTGACACAGAGGAGGGGGGTGTCACAGAGGGGGGGTGACACAGAGGAGGGGGGTGTCACAGAGTGGGGGTGACACAGAGGAGGGGGGGTGTTACAGAGGAGGGGGGTGACACAGAGGGGGGTGTTACAGAGGAGGAGGGTTGTTACAGAGGAGGGGGGGGTGACACAGAGGAAGGGGGGTGACACAGAGGAGGGGGGGTGACACAAAGGAGTGGGGTGTTACAGAGGGGGGGTGACACAGAGGAGGGGGGTGTTACAGAGGAGGAGGGTTGTTACAGAGGAGGAGGGTGACACAGAGGAAGGGGGGTGACACAGAGGAAGGGGGGTGACACAGAGGAAGGGGGGGTGACACAGAGGAAGGGGGGTGTTACAGAGGAGGGGGTGACACAGAGGAGGGGGTGACACAGAGGAGGGGGTGTTACAGAGGAGGGGGGATGACACAGAGGAGGGGGATGACACAGAGGAGGGGGGGATGACACAGAGGAGGGGGGGTGACACAAAGGAGTGGGGTGTTACAGAGGAGGGGGGTGTTACAGAGGAGGGGTGACACAGAGGAGGGGGGTGTCACAGAGGAGGGGGGTGTCACAGAGGAGGGGGGGTGACACAGAGGAGGGGGGGGGGTGACACAGAGGAGGGGGGGGTGACACAAAGGAGTGGGGTGTTACAGAGGAGGGGGGTGTTACAGAGGAGGGGGGTGACACAGAGGAGGGGGGTGACACAGAGGGGGGTGTTACAGAGGAGGGTTGTTACAGAGGAGGGGGGTGACACAGAGGAGGGGGGTGTGTTACAGAGGAGGGGGGGGGGTGACAAGGAGGAGGGGGGTGACACAGAGGAGGGGGTGACACAGAGGAGGGGGTGACAAGGAGGAGGGGGGGTGTTACAGAGGAGGGGGTGACACAGAGGAGGGGGGGTGTTACAGAGGAGGGGGTGACAAGGAGGAGGGGGGTGACACAGAGGAGGGGGGGTGACAAGGAGGAGGGGGGGGGTGTTACAGAGGAGGGGGTGACACAGAGGAGGGGGGGTGTTACAGAGGAGGGGGGTGACAAGGAGGAGGGGGGGGTGACAAGGAGGAGGGGGGGTGTTGCAGAGGAGGGGGGACACAGAGGAGGGGGGTGTTACAGAGGAGGGGGGTGACAAGGAGGAGGGGGGGGGTGACAAAGAGGAGGGGGGGTGACAAGGAGGAGGGGGGGTGACAAGGAGGAGGGGGGGTGACACAGAGGAGGGGGTGACAAGGAGGAGGGGGGGGTGTTACAGAGGAGGGGGTGACACAGAGGAGGGGGGGACACAGAGGAGGGGGGGTGTTACAGAGGAGGGGGTGACAAGGAGGAGGGGGGTGACACAGAGGAGGGGGGTGACAAGGAGGAGGGGGGGTGTTACAGAGGAGGGGGTGACACAGAGGAGGGGGGTGTTACAGAGGAGGGGGGTGACAAGGAGGAGGGGGGGTGACAAGGAGGAGGGGGGTGTTGCAGAGGAGGGGGGACACAGAGGAGGCGGGGTGTTACAGAGGAGGGGGTGACAAGGAGGAGGGGGGGTGACAAAGAGGAGGGGGGGGGGGACAAGGAGGAGGGGGGGGGGGGTGACAAGGAGGAGGGGGGGGGTGACACAGAGGAGGGGGGGTGTTGCAAAGGAGGGGGGGACACAGAGGTGCTGACAAAGCAGATGATACCTCAGGAAACACACATCTTGAAGCAGGACTCCGGGAGCAAGCACTGCAGGCGCGCCGCGCGATTGTCAAATCCACAGTCCGGCCCCGCCCCCGCCTCCATACATGACCAGCACAGGACCATTCACAGACCCCCAAGTTTGCCGCCTGGCCCGCCCCGCCCCGTACATGGCCCGTTCGGCCAATCACAGTGCACCCGCCGGCTCCCAGCGCACCGCTGTGTGAGAGTAATAGCGGCCACGGGATCATGCGCGCAGCGCGCAGCAACTCTAGATGTTGCGGCCGGGGACAGCGATCCGGCTGCCACAGGATGGTGGAATGTGTGCCCGGGTTTCCAGCAGGCAGAAACCCGGGCACATGTGTCAAAACCCGGACTGTCCGGGTCAAAACCGGACAGGTGGCAACCCTAAGTGTAACAAGAGATTTGCATCATGCATGTGCAGCAATTGTGGGATGCTATCATGTCAATGTGGAACAAAATCTCTGAGGAATGTTTCCAACATCTTGTTGAATCTATGCCACAAAGAATTAAGGCAGTTCTGAAGACAATATGGGGTCCAACCCCGTACTAGCAAGGTGTACCTAAAAAAGTGGCTGGTGAGTGTATATACTGAAAGAAAATGTATTTGCATTAGATTATCTCAGAGCTGTTCTTTCCTTTTGATATGTTTGACATGTCTGCATTTAGTGGAACTGGGCCATGTAATAAAAAAGTTTTTTTTCTCTATTTCCATGCAGCAAACCCAGAGTTTGGATCTTCTTTCCAGGAATATAATGAATTCACCTTACTGGGAGCCCAAAGACCTTGCTCTAACATTTGTGCAGAAGGCACAAATGTAGAGATCACTGACCATGGGCAGAAGCTACACCACTAATGTGGTGAACTATCCCAATCCAGAGTCACACAGATGGGTGCAGGCTGGGTACTAGAATACAATATTTGCAAAATACAGAGACAGCTAAAGGAACACACAAGAATGATAGACAATAGGTAGGTAGCCATATCTCTCTGAACATTTCACCTGGCATTGTGTTTTTACTATAGTTTTGCTTTAACTAGCTGATGGTTGAGCTCTAGATTTTACTGGATTGTTGACAACTCACATAAAATCTTACTCCTGCTGAAAGTTTCCAAAAGTTCTGATATAAAACACAAAATCAACAGCATGTGCAGAGAAAATCTCTTCTTGCATTGAGCTTTCTGAATACTTGTCAGAGCATTGTGTAAAAAAAGAAAAAAAAAAGTAAATAATTCATGCAATCAGGTAAGAGATACTTTTCCTCTCCACAGGCCATTATTTTTTCTCTGTTTCCGATGCACTGATAGTCCTAAAGTGTCAAAGTATAGCTTAATAAATACCATTTAACATTTACAATGGAGAACTGTCCACGTGGGCAGGTGCAACAATTTTAGGCCGATAGCTGTAAGTTTGATTTTCCCTTTTGATGATGTATAGATTTACTTGTATGGGGAAAAATCCATAAAATTACATTTACTTTCCTATGTGTTATTCTGCCAGGTAACTAAATACTGTCCTTTTGCCTTTGGAGACAATTTTTGGAACATTTAAAGGGTGAGTTTATTTTTAATAAATGTTTTAAATCCTAGTTTTCTTTTTTTATCAAATTTTAAAATGAAAGCGAAGACCAGAAATTTAGAAAAGTTGGACTTCTCACTGTCAATTACAGATGGTCCTGGGCTGGGCTAGGTGAAAGTCATTATGCCCCTGCAGCCCTACCATGCCCTGAGAATGGTTCCACATGTGTTAGGGGGTGCATAGTCAGGTGTATACACTAGGCTTGCAAGTAAATTAAATTTCACAGCATGCTGGAGACAGTTATGAAATCTACTGGAGACATCTACTTCAATTTTAAAAATTGAGAGGAGGTTGGGAATTGGATGGGATTTGGGTACATTAAATGTTTGGGTTTTATCAAAACAAAGATTTATACTCACCTAGGTAGATGCAGAATCACTCCGATGCTGCATCTGTCCCCCGCTGCCTCTATACCGAGAACTGAGTAAACAAAAACAAAGACCACCGATCGCTCAGTTCCCAGTCTTCAGTGAGCAGAGGGCTGGTGACTGTCAGTCACCAGTTCTCTGCTCTGCCCCTCCAGCTCTCACTGGAGCGCTGGGCTGTGGAGGGGGTAGGAGCCACTGGCTCAAGCTTTCAGCAGGTTGATGAGAGGCTGAGCCAGCTGCCAATCCAAGCATCTAGGTGGATCCTGACTTTAAATTCAGGATTCCTCCAGAGTCTGGACAGGCAGAGTAACGTCAACCCACAACGGACTTTAGTCTACTCTCAGCTAAATACAGGTCACAGAAGTGCAGAACTAAGTGCCACTCCTGTGACCCACAGGAGAGGTAGGACCAAAAGAACTTTGGCCCTACTTCTCCTGTAAGAGCTTTCGCAGGTGGGTGGATCGCTTCTATTCTGCGGTGTCCTTTTTTAGAAGACAGTAAAGCAGCAGCTGTCTGGCATTCAGGGTCTGGCATCATGCTACCTCCTGAATGTATATTTTTTTTTTCTTTTTTTTATTCCAAGGAGGTTTTGTAGTAAAATATTGTACCACAGCCCATTGTACTGCAGCATACTCCCACTGACTTTAATGGGCACGTTTGACAGCCGGTGCCACTTGTGAAACTATGCAGCCCTGTCGAACTGTAATAGTAGAGTTTAGGTGTGTAGTCGGGCACCATGGCTCTGACACCTGTTTATCCTGCCTCTAGCCGCCCATGTAAAAAAGCCCCTAGGAATACATCACACAAGTGATTATGTTTTTAGCAACAGTGTTTTTCACGCTGTAATACAGTGTTAACACTGATTTCACTGCACACTATAAGCTTCTCACATTGTACATTATAAACAACCACAATGTAGAAAAATACCACTTAATTTTTGGCCTGGGGGATGTCCAATATCGCCTAGCCCATTTAGTTTTAATATTTTTATTGAGATTTACAGAAAAAGACATAAGCAACAAACATGAGATAGCTGTTCAAACGTCAGTTATACAAACAAGTCAGTAACTTTCAATGGTTTACAACATTAGGTGGTTAAGGAAACACACAGGGTTCTTGTTTATCATCCTACCAACAGTGTTTATTCGCCCTCACTCTGACACCCCTATTGGGATCAGACTGTGTCAGGGGGAGGAAGATTTTGCTCCCTAAAAGCAAAAGAAAAACACTCAAAAGGTGTGTGTCCTATGTGGTTCCTTGTCCTAAGAAACTTCTTGTAGAATATCGAGGAATCAAAAAAAAATATAAAAAAACAATAAAAAAAGGAAAACAACAAAAAAATTAAAAAAAATAAAATAAAAAAAAAAGGTAAAGAGGAAACCTACATATTTATCTTGTGATCAAATGCAAAGCTTTGCCTGAACTAGGCTTGTAGGTTCGTCAGTGACAGATCGTTCCCTGTTGTTCGCATTTTGAGTCTCGCAAGAGGGTTATCAGGGAACCCTTGAGAAGAAAAGATAAAGAGGAAGAAAAGAGAAAGGAGTGAGTGTGATAGGGTATGAAGGCACCAGAGATATACCTGGGGGTAGAGTGGTTGTAATTTGTTAAAGATATTGTGGGAGTTTGTGTATATAGGTTTTCCAGGGTTCCCATACTATGTCATGTTTTTCTGTAGTGGACTGGAGAATACTGACTGTTTTTTCCTGTACCATCACCCATGATATTTTCCTTTTAACCTTAGCTAGGGACACTGTAGGCCGTTTCCAAGCTCAGGCTATTGTGATTTTAGTACCTAGTAAAATGAAATGAATGAGTGTCCGAAGAGGCTTGGAACAACCCACAGGATTTCTGTTCAGTAGAGCAATCTCAGGGGTTTTTGGTACAGGTATTCCAGTCACTTTACCTATTTAAGGAAAAGACCTTGTTCCATAGGCCCTGAATACAGGGACATTTCCACCATATGTGGTATAGGGATCCAGTCAGTCCACAACCTCTAATGCATAGTGGGGAAGAGCCTGGGAAAATCTCAGCCAATTGTAGGGGTACGTTATACCAACGCGTGATTATTTTGGCGTTTGCCTCTATAAGGGCGATAATGGATATACCCTTGAAGGCTTTCTGGAATTTGGAAAACCACGTTTTTTCATTCCAAGAGACCTGAAGACCTTGTTTCCATCCCAGTGCATATGATGGTTTCATGGTATTCTCCGTAAGTGGGGCGTAAACCCCTCTGATCCATGACCCCAGAGCACCATTGTTCGTATGCTGTTATATGCAGAGGTTCGGGTTTTGTGGTCCATAATGATAAGATAAAGTGTCGGATTTGATGTAAATGAAATCTTTCAGAGGGTGGCATGTCCAGGTTTCTACTGCAATGGCCTGCCATAAGTGGGCCCCCAACGGGAGAGGAAGTGACCAATACGGAATAATCCCCTGTTTGTCCACCACTGAAACGCCCTGATATCTTGACCTGGGGGGAAGTTGGGGTTATTAAATATGTGCACTAGGGGGTGAAGCTCAGATATAAGGTTGGGAGATTTGTATAAGAAGTCACAAAGGGCCATGGAATGCGATAAAGTAGGGGCCATTATAGGGGTTGTGTGTTTATGGGGGGTCCAAGCTAAGTAGTCAATAGTATGTAATGGGATAGCTTGCCTCTCCATGTCTACCCAATACGGCCTACTACCCTGGGAATATATGAAAATTGGCATAATTGGGCTGCTTGGTAGTACCTCCATGTGTGCATCTTCTAAGGAGCACACTTTTAGGGCATTGATATCCCTTATTAACCCAAATGAATCGTATTATCTGGGATTGAAATTTTTGCAAAGGAGGTCTCAGGATCGGGATGGGCAGGGATCTGAATAAGTAAAGGATCCTTCGAAGAAGTGTAATTTTCACTGCATTTTTTTTGCCTAACCAGGACAGATTCCCCCTTCCCCAACACGCTTCCTTCAGCTTTTTGTACATAAGGGGGGGGGGGGGGGGGGGGGGGGGTAATTGGCATTGTATAGTAGGTCCGTCTAGTCCATTTCAATCACAGAAGTTCAGAATAACATGTGAGCAGTGCCTTGGGCAGTCGTACCTGGAACATCCACTCTTCGAGACTGACATTTATCCATTAATGTTTTTTTGATTTTGCATAACTCCTCCCAAGAGCCAGATTACTACTTGCATCAGGACTGAGGGCTCTTGAAGAGAGTGCTGAGGCAAGGTGCTGTGATGTTTTCTGGAAGCTATGTACAGCTATGTACAGCACCATGCTACCCCTCTTACCAGCTATGTCTGCATTGCATAGAAAAGCACAGATACCCAGTGACAATTTCACTGGATACACAAAAATGTTTGTAATGAAATTGGCAAGGTTTCTTTTAAAAATATTCATTAGTGTTTTGATGAGGAGGAGATAGGAGGAACCAAGGTAAAATTGAATCAGATTAAACTTCGGCTTTATAGAATGATATATTGGCATCCATTTGTACTTAAAGAGTAACTCCACTTTAAAAAAAAATATTTGTAAAGGAGAAAGGCAACTTGCAAATCTCACAAATATCCACACACAAAGTAATAAAAATACAAAGCAGAACTGATAAATTCCAAATTCCAGTGTAGTAATCTATGTTAGAGGACTGTAATGCAAAGGCCCCTGAAAGGGCAATGGAAACATAAGCAGTCATGTTCAGTCTGACTCATCGGGGAGAGATCTCGAGTAGGGGAACTGCAGAGGGTCCGCCAGCAAGGGAGTATGCCGAAACAAGCCCTGTGTGCATCAGAAATCGCCCCAATTTTAACTATAAAAAGAAGGGGTACAGAAATGAAAGAGAAAGTCAAGAGAGAAAGAATATATTTAAAAAAAAAAAGGGGATAACTCAGCAAGATTTGTATCGTCAACCAGGGGGATCCACATCCAGGAGAGCATTACCCTCCTCTAAATATATAAACATATTCCATAAAGACCATGTTTTCCTATATAGCTCTTGTTTTTGCTGTGCTGTCAACACCATATCCTCCATCTTCTTTAACTCATCCACCTTCCTAAGCCACAACCCAATCGTTGGAGGCTGTGTCTCTTTCCAGTTAAGGGGGATACAGGATTTAGCAGCCTTAAGAAGGTGATGTAAAATAGATTTCTTATACACTTTAGTGGGGATTTTAGAGGCATGAAGCAGAAAAAATGCCGGGTCATCTGGAATCCAGTAATCAGTAAATTTTTGTTATATGGTCCTTCCAGAAAAGTTTAGGACAAGATCAGAATAGATGTAGTAACGTCCCGCATTCCTCCCGACATCACCAACATCTATCAGAGGCATTTGGGAAGTATTAATGAAGAAGGGTTGGGGTACGATACCGGGAAAGTATCCTGAAATTTGTCTCCTGTACTTTCGTACGGATCAAGGATTTTAAAGAAAAGTGGACCCAGATAAGATTCCCACTTTGTCAAGAAGGGTGGCCGATAGCCTTCGGGAGGTGGGATCAGTGAGTACATCTTCGAGAAGGTATGGGGCAGTGGGCCCTCATCTGTGTAGTATTCTTCAAACATGGTCAGGTGATGGTTAAATTTGCCCGGGACAGGCAATGACTAAAAAAAATGGTGGACCTGCACAGCTTTCCAGAAGTCAAGATGATAGGGGCCTGTGAGGTCCATCTGGGCTTGTAGTGTGGGTCAAGTACCTGAGGACAAGAAATGGGAGGCTTGGAAACGCCCCGATTCACGTATCGAGTGGAATGAGCCTTCCTGAAGTCCTGGAGCAAAACGTGGACTGCCAAAGGTTAGGGTACAGCGGGGACTCCACAGAGGATAGTTTAGATGCAGAGAAGAGCCGGAAGCACATGCACATCATAGTCACGAGTGATAGGGGGGAGGGGTAAGTCATTATAACACCAGGGGGACCTGCGTAAGGAAAATCGGCACCGGGCCTGTTCTAGGCTCGGCCATAGTTTGATGTCAGTATATCGACACCAGTCAATCAGACATCCTAGGTGTAATGCCTTGCAGTACTTATAGAGGTCTGGAACAGCAAGGCCCCCGGCCTGTTCAGGGTATTTCAGTAGAACTCGATTAGTCCTAGGGCGTTTGTGTGCCCAAATTAAATTTGTGAAGGGGGAATGGACTCGTCTGAAGTAATTTGTGGGTATAGTGATTGGTAAGGCTTGAAGTAGATATAAAAACTTTGGTAGGATGCTCATTTTGATAATATTACATCAGCTGAACCAAGAGTGTAGTCCAAATGCCAGGACTCCAATAAACTGCGGCCCCTAGTAGGAGTGGATGGAAGTTGAGTTCAAAGGTTTGCAAAAGAGTAGCTGATCTATAGGTCCCCTATATACCAGGGTTATGTCTGGCCATTTAAATTTGAAGTTGAGCTTCAAAGTCTGAAGTAGCAGGGGTGGGACTGCAACTCCCATAGCCTCTGATTTGGAGAAGTTAATTTTAAGATGAGATAGGGGTCCATATATTTCAAGTAATTGAAATAAGTTAGGAAGAGACACTGATAGGTTAGTTAAGGAGAAAAGCATGTCATCGGCGTATGCCAAGATCTTATGTTGAGAGTCTCCTACCTTAAGGCCCTGAATGTCCGGGTACAGCCATACCCTACACTAAAAAGGTTTCAACGTGAGCACAAAAAGAAGGGGAGACAGGTCCCATTTGCAATGGAGAAGGGTGATGACAGGATCCCATTGACTTTCACTTGTGCCGTTGGGGAAGTATAGACACTAGAAATCCAGCGGAACATGTTGTCTCCCAGGCCAATGTGATTTAAAACTGAGAACATAAATTTCCAGTTGACCCGATCAAATGCTTTCTCAGCATCTGTTCTAGGGAACACACATGGTACACGGAACTGGCTGGCTACATGAATCAGGTTTAGGACTTTAATAGTATTATCCCTTGCCTCACATGTCGGGATAAACCCCACTTGATCTAAATGTACTAGAGATGGCAAATGTTGGTGAAGCCTCTGGCTGCCACACAATAGGGGGTCTTTGCCTTCCTTAGGGATAACCCAGATAAGGGCCCTCAAAGATCCTGAATGAAGGGATGCAGAGTTACCAAGCGAGTTTAGCAATTTGACCTAAGGTAGGTTATAGACATCTAGTAACTCCACTTTTGTGGGGGAAAAGTAAATAGCAAAAAAAGAAGGTGCAGCATAGTATACATGTTTCATAATGCTTGCTTACTTGCATAGGCATATGTTTGCTTGAAAGAACACAAGCTTGCATAGGCACATGTTTGCAGAGGGCCCCATCCATCCAGCATGCAGCCCCCAAGGCTGGCCACGACAGCACATTTGCGTGGAAGCGTGCTGCATAGATGCAGGTTTTTATAGGCGCGCGTTTGTATAGACGTGTGCGCATAAGTGTGTATGCATAGATGCATAGATATACATGTATGCATGGTTGCATAAATGCGTGTTGCATAGACACATGTTTGCATAGATATGTGTTGCGTAATATATGTTGCATAAACACGTTTCATAAACGCATGCTTGCTTATTCCGTAAATGCATGTTTCCATGGGCACCTATTGTATAAGTGCGTGTTTGCATTGACACGGGCTTTCTTGTTTTGCCTAGCATAAATTAGCATAAGCACATACTTACATGTTTTCATAAACGCATGCCTCCGTAAATGCATGTTGCTTAAACGCAGGCTGCCGTGTTTTCATATGAACTGCAAACATATGTGCTTAGTTGCATTAAACTGCATACATATGGGCTTATTTACAATAAACTGTATACATATGTGTTTTTTTGACGAAGACTACATACATACATTATCTCACAAAAATGAGTACACCCCCCTCACATTTTTGTAAATATTTTATTATACCTTTTTGTGTGACAGCACTGAAGAAATTACACTTTGCTACAATGTAAATTAGTGAGTGTACAGCTTGTATAACAGTGTAAATTTGCTGTCCCCTCAAAATAATTAAACACACAGCCATTAATGTCTAAACCACTACCAACAAAAGTGAGTTCACCCCTAAGTGAAAATGTCCAAATTGGGCCCAATTAACCATTTTCCCTCCCCAGTGTCATGTTACTTGTTAGTGTTACAAGGTCTTAGGTGTGAATGGGGAGCAGGTGTGTTCAATTTGGTGTTATTGCTCTCACTCTCTCATACTGGTCACCGGAAGTTCACATGGCACCTCATGGCAAATAACTCTCAGAGGATCTGAAAAAAAGAATTGTTGCTCTACATAAAGTTGGCCTTGGCCTATAAGAAGATTGCCAAGATCCTGAAACTGAGCTGCAGCACGGTGGCAAAGACCATACAGCGGTTTAATAGGACAGGTTCCACTCAGAACAGGCCTCACCATGGTCGACCAAAGAAGTTGAGTGCACGTGCTCAGCGTCATATCCAGAGGTTGTCTTTGGTAAATAGATGTGTGAGTACTGCCAACATTGTGGCAAGGGTTGAAGGGGTTGGGGGGTCTGCCTGTCAGTGCTCAGACCATACACCACACACTGCATCAAATTGGTCTGCATGGCTGTTGTCCCAGAAGGAAGCCTCTTCTAAAGATGATGCACAAAAAGGCATACAAACTGTTTTCTGAAGACAAGCAGACTAAGGGCATGCATTACTGGAACCATGTCCTGTGTTCTGATGAGACCAAGATAAACTTATTTGGTTCAGATGGTGTCAAGCGTGTGTGGCGGCAACCAGTTGTGGAGTACAAAGACAAGTGTGTCTTGTCTACAGTCAAGCATGGTGGTGGGAGTGTCATGGTCTGGGGCGGCATGAGTGCTGTCGGCACTGGGGAGCTACAGTTCATTGAGAGAACCATGAATGCCAACATGTACTGTGACATATTGAAGCAGAACATGATCACCTCCCTTCGGAGACTGGGCCGCAGGGCAGTATTCCAATATGATAACAACCCAAAATACACCTCCAAGTCGACCACTGCCTTGCTAAAGAAGCTGAGGGTAAAGGTGATGGACTGGCCAAGCATGTCTCCAGACTTAAACCCTATTGAGCATCTGTGGGGCATGCTCAAATGGAAGGTGAAGGAGCGCAAGGTCTCTAACATCCACCAGCTCCATGATGTCGTCATGGATGAGTGGAAGAGTGGAAGAGGACTCCATTGGCAACCTGTGAAGCCCTGGTGAACTCCATGCCCAAGAGGGTTAAGGTAGTGCTGGAAAATAATGGTGGCCACACAAATTATTGACACTTTGGGCCCAATTTGGACATTTTCACTTAGGGGTGTACTCACTTTCGTTGCCAGCGGTTTAGACATTAATGACTGTGTGTTGAGTTTATTTGTGGGAACAGCAAATGTACACTCAAGGATCGAGTAACGATCACCAGAGGTTAATGAGGATATTGCCCAAAAAATAAAGAGGAGAATTCCATAATGCAGACTGAACCACAGTAGGTTTAATGTAAAAAAAAAGTAGTAGTACACTTACATTTTATGAAGATAAAAACAGACATGTAAAAAACGTCCGGCCCCTGATCCCAGAGACAGCGTCTTTTGATGACAAAACGTGCGTAGGGAGGTGGACGTACTGACGTCATCACGCATCTCAGTGACAGGTGTTCACTTAGTGGCTGGCCGTTTTTTACATGTCTGTTTTTATCTTCATAAATGTAAGTGTGCTACTTTTTTTACATTCAACCTACTGTGGTTCAGTCTGCACTATGGAATTCTCCTCTTTATTTTTAGGGCCTCTGGTGCCCGTTACTCGATCCTTGAGCCAGGTGAAGTGTGTTCCAGGCTTCCTTTTACCGGTTGTGTGATTCAACTTCCTTGTGGAAAAGGCCCTGGCTGAGTATTAGCCGCAGGCTCCCTTATAGCTTGCCTCTGGTAAGCGCATACATTTGTATGTGGTGTACTGTCGCTACAAGGTGGTTTTGTCAGCACTCATATATACGCTGGTTTGGATTGCGTTTTCACTAACTGTCACAGATACTTTTCATCATTTACCATTGGGCACATTTATTTGTTCTGGACTTTTTTCACTAATTTTAGATTTTCATCATTTTTAATTTTAGCACTGCCCTTTTTAGTTTATTGTATTTATTCTATGTGTATTTCATAGTTTGGCAGCTGCTTTTATTTTATTTTTTCACTTAAGCACTATAGCGCAGTATTTTTTCCATTACTAGCAAATGTACACTGTTATACAAGCTGTACACTCACTACTTTACATTGTAGCAAAGTGTAATTTCTTCAGTGTTGTCACATGAAAAGATATAATAAAATATTTACAAAAATGTGAGGGGTGTACTCACTTTTGTGAGATACTGTATGTGCTTATTTGCTTAGGGATACATACATATGTGCGTATTGCCTTGAGCTGCATACATAAATGCATGAATGGCAAGAATACCTGTATACCTGCATGTTTTCATACCTAGGTACCTACATAACGGCATACCTGGGTACCTGCATACTTGCATACCTAAGGGGTTGCATGACGGTAAACCAGCATTGTTTTAGGCCTGCATCCTTCGGCAGAGGTACTGCGGCCACATCACCTTGAACATGCCTGATCTCTGTTGATCAAAGCCTAATCAGGATCAAGCCTGTTAGTATATGGATGGGAGACTGCCCGGGAATACCAGATGCAGTAAGCTTTACCCCATCTGTGTGAGGGAGGCATCTGAGGCTGCTGTGTTTTGAGAGTATCTCAGGACAGAAGATCTTAGGGCAGTCTCTGAGGTGGTTTTGCTCCATCTTTAGCCAGCAGAAGCTTAATAGGGTAGGTAAGCCTCTTTGGGCCTTCGGGGTCTGCCACAGAGTCGTCAGTCTTTTGCCTTGCATTTGACTCTTGGAACAGAAGGTATGGGCTCATTATTAAAAATAAAAAAAGACTCAACCGGTAGCGGTCCCAAAACCAAATGGGGACATAAGGTCTAGAGATCTAGGTCGCTTAGATCTTAAGCCACTGGACATCTGTTTCGGATAGGCTCTGGTCATTTAGCGTTGACCTCAGGTAGTTTTCAGGGTGCAAAGTCATCAATGATGCATATCTTCATGTGCCGCTTTTTTTCTGTTTTATATTTGTGACTCTGCTCTTCGGGCTGGCCACAGCTCCAAGGGTTCACAAAGCTCCCAGCCCCAGTGCTGGACTTGCTGAAAATGCAGGGGGTGCCAATCCCAGTATACCTCAATAATCTTCATTCAGGAAGCAGTCGGTTCCAGTTTTTCCTTCGATACATTTCTATCGGGAGTTCAGGCGCTCAGGGTCTACTTGAGTTGTCGGCACAGGTCAGGAATCCTGGTTTGTGCTGCCAGAAGAGCCCAGGAAGGGCAGGCATCCAGGGCGAATATTTAGCAGTGGATCTGCCAGGTTGTCATGGCCTATGATGTCATGGGCAGTGGAGTCTAGCAGCTGCAGCCAAGAGGGCTGGCAGGACATGAAGAGGGATTGATGGGAGCAGTAGTCCACCATAAGACAGCTAGCACTAAAGGATTTCTATTCTATTTTTGCTACATAAAAAGGGACCCACGACCCCTGCCTACAAATGGCAATGTCTAGGGCCTGACTGAGTCAGTGTTGGGCCTAACCATGTGCTAGCTGTGCCTGGAGTCAAGTGTTCTGCAGGAGGAAGAGTGATAGTCTGCTAGCAAGTGTTGTGCAGAAGGAGTTTGGAGAAGCATCTTGTACAAAGAGTGTACATAGTTCTGTCCAAAATTGACTGTTCTGAAATTATACTGGGCATCCTATGTATTCCCAGTGAGAAATTAAAGCGGTTCTGCACTCTGAAATTTTTT
This sequence comes from Lithobates sylvaticus, assembly GCA_028564925.1. Taxonomy (NCBI): domain Eukaryota; kingdom Metazoa; phylum Chordata; class Amphibia; order Anura; family Ranidae; genus Lithobates; species Lithobates sylvaticus. The sequence continues at coordinate 211,415,746 of CM053029.1, read as the reverse complement.
TTTTTTTTTTGGGCTATATGCCTAGGGCATATAGCTCAATTGGGGGACTTACCTGTTCCATGTTCCATCTCGATCGCCGCCGGTTTTCGTCTTCATCTTCTTCTTGTCTTCTTCTTGTCTGCTGGGGTCCATCTTGCCTGTGGGCATGTGAAACCCCACAGGCACTGTTGATGGCCCAGCATGCACCGCCGTTACTCGCGCGTGCGCAGTAACGGCACATCTGCCGACATCTCACGAGATTTCGGCAGATGCGGCCGAAATCTCGGGAGATTTCGGAAGATGTGGCCGAAATCTCGCGAGATTTCGGAAGATGCCCGCACTGACTCCTGGGATCAATGACACCAGATCCCAGGAGACAGTGCGGCGTGACGACGATCGACGCAGAGACCCCGCCCGCCGCCGCAGAGGGAGAAGACCGGAAGTCTTCAATTACAAGGTAAGTAAAAAAAAAAAAAAAAAAAAACATTTCATTTAGTACTCTTTGCCTGATTTGGAAGGCAAAGAGATTTACTAAATGAAATGAGTGCCGAACCGCTTTAACTCTGCTTACAGCTTTTCTTCTTAGCGTGTGAAAACAGCATGCTTGTCTAATAGCAAGCCTGCAGATTACAACAAGTTCAACAGCAACTACTATACCATTCCATACTATACTATATATATACAGCCAATTAGATCAGAAGCAGTGTAAATAGCACTTGACAAACCCTAAAAAGCTATGTAGAGGTAAAGTAAATGATAAATGCATTGCAGTGCTTAAAGGGTAACACCATGTTTTCATGCAAAATTAATATTTTAAGAAACGACAGCAGTTTTAAAGAGTAAAATTGTAAGTGATTGTAAACGATAAAACTTTATTTAAAAAAAAAAAAAACATGTCTTACTTATCTGCATTGTGCAATGGTTTTGCACAGAGCAACCCTTATCCTTCTCTTCTTGTGTCCCCCTCTGGCACTCCTGCCCCCTCCCCCCAGCCGAGTGCCCACCATAGCAAACCGCTTGCTATGGGGGTACCCCTGTGTGCTTTCTCCTGAGCTCTGCCCTGTGTGTCCATTGGCTCACAGAGCCGACCCAGCTCCGCCCCCGCTCCCTCCTCACTGGCTGTAATTGACAGCAGTGGGAGCCAATGGCTCCTGCTGCTGTGTCTGAGCCAGTAATCAGGGATAGAGCCAATGCACATCAGTGGATCTTGATCAGGCTCAGGTAACCACTTCCAGAGAAGTTATTTTGATGGCCACAGCTTGGCGTTTTGAATGCTTTTAAGTGCAGAGGAGGGATTCTTCTAGACCAGGGATATGCAATTAGCGGACCTCCAGCTGTTGCAAAACTACAAGTCCCATCATGCCTCTGCCTCTGGGTATCATGCTTGTGGCTGTCAGAGCCTTACTATGCCTCATGGGACTTGTAGTTCTGCAACAGCTGGAGGTCCGCTAATTGCATATCCCTGTTCTAGACCCTAGAACTCTCCATAAAGAGTGCCTGTCTCATGCTTATTACTGTCACAAGAATGTTTACATTCTTTGTGACAGCAATAAAAGTGCTAAAAAATAAAATAAAAATTATAAAGTAAATGAATAATTGAAAAAAAAAATTCAAGTGCCCCAGCCCCCCTGTGCTCGTGAATGTGCGCATCAGTCACCCACACAAACAGCGATTGTTCCCACATATGTGCGGTATCACCACGAACATCAGATCATGGGCAGTAATTCTAGCACTAGGCTTCCTCTGTAAATCAAAAGTGGTAACCTGTAAAGGCTTTTAAAGCATCTCCAATGGATATCAAAATGTACATCGTTTGTCGCCGTTGCACGGGCATGCGCCAATTTAAAGCGTGATATGCTTGGTATCTATTTACCCAGCGTAACATCACTTTTTTTTTTTTCCAAAAAAATTGGTTATTTATTGTGGGGTTTTTTTTTGCATTAAAATTCAAAATTACATTTGAAAAATGCTGCGCAAATATTGTGCGACATAAAAAATTGCAAAACCCACCGATTTATTCTCTAGGACCCCTGCTTTAAAAATCTATAATGTTTGGGGGCTCTAAGTACCGTAATTTTCTAGCAAAAAATACTGCTTGTTACATGTAAACAAAAAGTGCCAAAAAAAGGCCTGGTCTGTAAGTGGGTAAGTATTGGGGGGGGGGGGGGGGGGGGGGGGGGGGGGTGTGGGGGGGGGGGGGGGGCTAGGGGGCGGTTTTTTACCTTAATGCAGAGAATGGATTAAGGTAAAAAAATCTTCTGTTTTTACGTGTACAAAGATCGGAAATGTTATACTATGCAGCACACAAAAGTATTGGGGCACCTTCCTTTACACGCACATGAACTTTAATGGCATCCCAGACTTAGTCTGTAGGGTTCAATATTGAGTTGGCCCAGAAGCGCAGTTGTGAGGTCATGGATGAGAAAGCCTGGCTCACAGTCTCTGCTTTCAATCATCCCAAAGGTGTTCTATCGGGTTGAGGTCAGGACTCAACCACCCCAAAATTGCTCATCCATGTATTCATGAAACCTTGCTTCATGCACTGGTTCAAATCATTTGGTGGAGGGGGGGTTATGGTGTGAAGTTGTTTTTCAGGGGTTGGGAACTCTTAAAGTGTCAGCATACCAAGACATTTTGGACAATTTCCTGCTGCCTTTGTGGGAACTGTTTGGGGATGGCCCCTTCCTATTCCAACATGAGCGCAGCCAGTGCACAAAGCAAGATCCATAAAGACATGGATGAGCGAGTTTGGGATGGTGGAACTTGATTGGTCTGCACAGAGTCCTGACCTCAACCCAATAGAATACCTTTGGGATAAATTAAAGCGAACACTGTGAGACAGGCCTTCTCGTTCACATCAGTGCCTGACCTCACAAATGCGCTTCTGAAAGAATGGTCAAACATTCCCATGGACACACTCCTAAACCTTGTGGACAGCCTTCCCAGCAGAGTTGAAGCTGTTATAGCTGCAAAGAGTGGGCCAACCCAATATTGAAACCTACGGACTAAGACTGGGATTCCATTAAAGTGTTACTAAACCCCGGACCCTGTATTCATTATATCTGGTCTCCCACAGTACACAGAGCATGAAAATGCAATTACTTTAATAAATATAAACAGCTAAATACCTTTTCTCATCAGCAGTATATAACAGCCTTGTGACTTCTATCTGTTCCTGGTGAAGCTTATAGGAGTTTTCATAATGCACTGAGGCTGCAGGGAACCAGACCCTCTGGACATGTCTGGACAGTGATGATTGGCCCTGTTCTGATCACATGCACTCTCCCAAGAAAAAAAGAAAAAAACTAGCATAACACAGCAAACTGAGCATGTGCAGCCTGACACCTACGGCTCTGTCTTATCCAGACTTGTTCTGGAGTCAGTGGAAGAAGAGGAGGATCTCTGCATACACGATCAAGCAGCTTTTTTTTTTACACAATGCAGAGGATTAACCCCTTAGGTTCCACAGTGAGTATAACAAGCATGCTTTACTGCATATGCAGACTGATTTTACTGTTGTGGGTTTAGTAACACTTTAAAATTCATGTGCTTGTAAAGGCAGGCGTCACGATAATTTGGTAATATAGTGTATAAACGGCGACTGTCACGGGGGTTATTTAGAAAAAAAAAAGTCCATAACTCCGCCTTAAAAACTGAGGGTTTAATATCACTTTAACTCTTTCTAACAACAGAGCTTTCCACAGATCAAAACTGGGAAAGGGTTAATCTAATAGGATTCTGAGCTACATCGCAGTCGATTAGGAGCAAAGAGTGTTTAATTGTCACGGGAACAGAAAGTGTGAATATCAGACTTTGCCATATGGAGACAGCAAAATGAAACTTGAATGAATGGCAGCTCAAACCTGCAGTGCGCTCATTAAATCCAGAAGCAGAACTCAGATTGATGTGTCAGCCTCCTACTGCTCTCTGCTACAGACTGACAGACACATAGGCACGCACAAACACCGCCACTGCCCATGCACTTCACAGAAAAAGTATCGTTTTCAGGGAAGGCATATAGCACAAAGAAAATAGGAAGATTACAGGTGTTCGCCAAATAATGAACTAGTAGGAGATAAAGGATGGAATAAAAACTCAGTAAGGAGAGGGGTTAGGGAGGAAGAAAGGAAAACAAAGCACGCGGAGAGAGCCTGAGAAGGGACAAGATGACAGGAAGTGATTGAAAGTAGAGAAAAGGGAATGATTGATGAAAGGACATTGTGAACATACTGTACCTGCACTACAGAAACAGACGTAAAAGAAAAAAAAATCAACCATCTGAAGTAGGGAAGGAAGAAAGATTGAAGGTCTTGATGCAAAACTCATAAATAACATGATTAATTGGACTACGTACAGAATATCATTGATACATATTGAAACTCCCCAACCCTAAATCGGAACTAATTCTGTATATTCTGACATTAAAAGAAACTTTTACTGAGTGCCTATAGAAGCTGCCATTGCTGACCTCTCCTTCTAAAAACGTTGGTCACTTGGTTGTTTTGGTGATAACGTGACTTTAGTGAATCACTGATCCAGATTACATTGCATGCATTCAGGGGCATTTGACAAAAAGTGTCCAACTGCCTCTGAATGCGCGTTTAACAGCGCCTCGTGTGCATGGGGCCTTAGACATCATGCTGCCCAAGGCACTCTTCAGAGATAAAGCCCTATTCAACAAGTTTCACCTCTTGTGTGATTTGTGATTATTTTAGTAAAAACTATTGCTAGATTGTGCTATTGGAGGCAGCATGGTGTGTATGTAATATTCGGAACTCATTTTTAATGGACAGACCTCCAAATAAGTAAGAGGATGAATATTTTCACTTTTTGTGAACAGTGAAGAACCTTCTGACTCAGCATCCCTTGATCCCAGTTTCCGCTACAGCTCTGCTGCTGAACAGAATAAGGAAAAAGTTACCTCAAAATATGTAAACTTTGAGACTTGTTGCTACCCTCTCTAACCCTTCTGGCCTAGATATTGGCCCAGGAGCCTCATTGTACATATAGCCCTGCTGCAATTTAGAACAGGTATAAAGATTAGGAGATTGAATTTGATTTGGATAGTCTAATTAGAAAGCATCAAAGAACAGCTAGCTGGACGTTTTTTTAGTGCACCTCCTCAAACAGGGATGTGAAGCCATATGCCTGGGGACTCTTTGTGTAGGACATCGATGAGCTTGAATAGCACATTCATGGGCTTGCCCTAACATGAGCTCTACAAAATACTGTCCAAATTGGGATTGGGTGATATTCTGTGAGTGAAGCATGTATTAAGTGATCTGCTAAGGCCTCATTTACACTGTCACTCCTGCGTTCAGCTTTTCTTTTTTTTTTTGACAAATACTTTTTATTAAATTTGTCGTAAAGTAAAAGCAAAGGCAAAACTTTTGTTAGTTTTGGACAGAGTGGAGATGGAATAAAACACGTGTCAGTTTTTATTGCTGTCTGTGCGGGAGACATTAGGGAGATTTACCCACTCTATTTGTCCTGTTTACCATTATCATTGAAAGTGAAACTAAAAAAAAAATACCAAATTTAGGTTGTCCCCAGAAAAGTAATACAGGGGAAATCTTCCAATGGGGACAATACTTGTTAGTGACCTGGGGTTCCCCAAGGAATTCCCTTAATTTGAAGGGATTTCCTCACACTTCCTGTTTTGGCTATGGGACAGGAAATTAAGGGAAACAAAAGTTTTGCCTATAGGTCTATTTTAATACAGGTAAAAACAGTTACAATTGGTGTTGGGTGAATGGTGAGCATGAGTTTGGGCCAAGTATTGGCTGTTTGCCGCGTTTGGGGAACACCCAAATTTGCAGGGTGTTCCAGCAGGTGTTCGCCCGCTGAATGCCCTGCACTGCAGTAAAAGCTGATTGTTAAGGAGCAGGACGGGGAAGCCGGCCGCGGTGTCCTTAACAATTGATGAGTCACCAGCTTTCAGCTGAATTTAAAAAAAACATTGCCTTTGGGTCTGGTATGGATGTTAAGGGGAACCCCATGCCAAAATGAAAAAAATAAAGAATAAATAGCGTGGGGTCAACCCCAAAATTTATACCAGATCCTTATCCGAGCATGCAGTCTGGCAGGTCAGGAAAGGGGCAGACCTGCAAGCCAGCCATTTGACAATTCTTACCTAGGTAAGGGTGGGGCCTCCTTGTGATGTCACCTTGTGGCACCGCCCCCTTGTGACATCACAGACCGGTGCATGCTGGGTTGGTGATGTCGCAAGAGGACGGTGCCACCAGGTGACATCACTCGGTGGCCCCACCCTTACCTATATCATCTGTCAATGAAAAATGTATTTTTCGGGTTTCGGCAGTGTGGTGGCGTTGTGATTGAAGATAGATTTACATCGGGGCACACTCTTTTTATATTTTTTATAAAGGAATTGTCAAAAACTCAATGACATAAAGAACAAACAAGATGCTGGCGCTCAGGAGTATAGGTGTAACAGACAAGGAAGGGCAACAATAAATATAAAAAGTCCAAGAGTTAAAAAAAATTCCAGGGAAGATGTGATGATGTTTCTTTAAAGATGATGATGATGATATCTTGGAAAGGAGGAAACACACACTAAGGGCACAGCTTTTCTCATGAGGGAAGCCAACTCTGGATAGCAGCATAAGGAAAAACAGAAAAGCACCTCTGACTGAAATGTTTAATGTACAATAGCATATATAATCCAACACTTACATCAAGGTAAGGAATGGTGTGCTCGTATGGAACAATGGCTCTCTGGATCGTCTACAGCATCTAAGTGAGTAGGGAGCCAGCCGCTGGGGCCACGGTAACACAGGAGAAAGCTGGCTAATCCTGTTGGTAGCTGGGTTAGGCTGATGTGATCAGCTCAGAGAGCAATGGATGTGACATCACCGGGATAGGGCAAACCACAATGTGTTTCAGAGCATGCGCCCTCCTTTCTCAGGTGATGCAGGGGAAAGTAAGGGCAGATTTAAATGCTCTGCACAGAGAAGAAATTAACTGGCCAATTAGCTGAATTGAACCACGGGGCTTCCAATAATTAAATAACAGGCTATGCAATGGAAGGATTACATTATATAAATAAATAAAGCAATGAAAAAAATCTAAAAATAACGATGAGTAATTAATAGATTAAAAATTTGCTAAAATCGGCTAAAAAATTATAGGTAAATTCATATGTGAAAGAAGAGTAATTATTGGCAGCCCTGTGGTTCAATTCAACAAATTGGCCAGTTAATTTCTTCTCTGTGCAGAGCATTTACATCTTGGCCCTTTCTTTCCCCTGTATCCCCTGTATCACATGCTCTGTATGAGCTTTGCGCGTGCTCTGAAACGCGCTGTAGTTTCCCCTATCCCGGTGACGTCACACACCTCACGGCATCGCATTTCACTCAGAGGCGCTTTTCTGTTTTTCCTTATACTCAATGACATAGGGGGCATGATCTGGGGGCCCCCTTCTTAAATAAGCCCCCTGCCCACAACCACAACCCAAAGAACCCCCTTACCCCAAAGCACCTCCCATGTTGAGGGCATGTGGCTTGGTCTGGTTCAGGAGGAGGGGTGTGTGATTGTTCCCCCCCTTTCCTGACCTACCAGGCTGCATGCTCGAATAAGGGTTTGGTATAGATTGGGGGACCCCACGCCATCTTTTTAAGACAATTGGTGTGGGGTTCCCCTTAAAATCCATACCAGACCTGAAGGGTATAGATATATAGACATAGATATAAATCAAATGCTGGATAATTTACCCCTTCCATGTCTGGTGGGCAATGCTATTACAAGCAAAGAGGAATGACCCAAATATAGAACCATCCACAGTAAGTACAGTATATAGAATAGAGGCACATGTAAAAAACAACATGCAGGGCAAAAAACAATATACAGGGTCAATGGAAAAGGTAGTGAGTTCCAAATAGTACAACTATTATTTTAGGCATGAACAATCAGTCCTAATCAGAAGAAGTGGATGTGGAGGAGATCCATCCACCCCAGACTCTGTCAAATTAGCGAAATGTGCCCCAACTCAAGTTTGTAAGGTGAATTTACACAGGACCCCCTCCTCACCCCCCCTGTCCCACTGACCTGCAGCGCAGCAATCTCCCGTTCTGAGCCCTGCTATAGCTGCCTCATAGCTCCGGGGCTTAGAAATCCCCTCGGCATTCAAGCCTCTTCTTCCCCCACTGAGAGGACAGGCTACGCGGGTTCTGATTGGTCGGCGCCGCCCATGTGATGGCGCTGACCAATTAGGATGCTCCTAAACGTCCCTCCTGATGGGGTACGTTTAGGAGATTAAGCTCCAGGGATTTCTAAGACCCGAAGCCGTGAGGCGGCTATAGATGGGCTCAGAATGGGAGATTGTCGCGCTGCAGGTCAGCTGGACAGGGGGGTGAGGAGAGGGTCCTGTGTAAGTTCACCTTATAGATTTTTCTGTAAAGGTGAACTTACCCTTTAAAGAAGGAGATAGCCTTATTTACCAATGACTTCCAGGCCATTAACATTGATGCTGATGTTTTCTTCTAGGATAATATAATTTGTTTCCTGGCGTAAATTGTAACAATGTAAGAAGAGTGCGTATAGGCTTTGTGGGGGCCAGGGAGTCGATCAAGCTCAAAGGGAATGTTTCTATAGAAGGAGCTTGGGGATAGAGGTAACCGAAATGCAACCCAGGACCTCTCTCCAATATGACTGGATAGCTGGGCAATGCCAGAAGACATGAAGGAAATTAGCATATGTAGAGGAACACTGCCAGCAAGAGGAAGATTGGTTGCTATATATCCTGGCAAGCCTAACCGGAGTAAAGTAGAGTCCATGCAAGAATTAATAGTGAATTAGATGGTCCCTGAGAGACACCAATATGGTAAACAGGGCCTCCCAGATGTCATCCCAATTATCTGTCTAAAGCCTCGTACACACGATCGGATTGTTGGCCAACAGAGTGTCAGACTTTTGTCCAAAGGGCGTGTGCCAGGAACTTGCATACTAATGGCACACAATTGACGGCCAACAAACATGAACATAGTGACGTACTACGTGGATTTTCTGCTCTTGAGCGCCACCCTTTGGGCACCTTCTGCTAATGTCGTGTTTGGTGAGCATTGATTCCGAGCATGAGTGTTTGTACTTTGGACTTTTGTGTGACAGACTTGTGTACACACGATATGATAATCTGACAACAGACTGTTGTCTCCCGAAAATATACCAGCTTGCTACCCAACATTTGTTGGCGGAAAGTTGGACAACAATTGTCTGAAGGAACGTACTAAACAGTCTGTCATCACACAATTCCCTGCCGAAAATCCGATCGTGTGTACGAGGCTTTACCCAGGAGTGTCCCATGCTAACATGCACAGTCATAGTACAGTGACTGTTTCTGGAAAAAATATTTGTAAATTGTGAAAAGTGCTTGGCTCTGAGAATCATCCCTCAATAGTTGTTTATGGTCACTGGAAAGGAGAGTAAAACAGACAGCATCAAATTGTAAACAAAGGGCATGTCAAAATTGTAAGTATCTAAACAGGTAAGTATTTGGTAGGTGATATAAAGATTTAGACTCATCAAAGATCAGCATTCCCATTTTAAACTACATGCTGACGCATCTTAATTCCAAATCAAATCCAGATAACTGGATCAGGGTATGAATAAAGGAGAGCCAAGCTGTAATTTTTCCACAACGGGGTATGAGGAGAAGTGGATAGGGGCTCACGGTTTTGCTTTTCTAAATGCAGGAGATCATCTGGTAAATATAAATTAATTTTAGGCTTTCCAGATTATTTGATTTTTCGCTTAGATCAGGAGTCTCTAAACCTTCTAAACAAAGGGCCAGTTTACTGTCCTTCAAACTTTACGGGGGCCAGACTGTGGCCAGTGGGAGTAGAGAATAGCCTGGTGTCAGTGGGAGTAAACAGTGCCCCATCTTTCTAGGGGATGAGAATGAATAGTGCCCCATTGTTTTGTCAGTGGGAGGAATAGTGTCCCATTGTCCGTGGCAGTGGGAGGAATAGTGCCCCATCATTGATGTCAGTATGAGGAATAGAGTGGCAGGAACTATGCCCCACTGTTGCTGACAATAGGGGGAGTAATGTCCCAAGGGCCAGATAAAAGCAAGTATCCCCTGGGCCGCAGTTTGGAGACCACTGCCTAAAAGTAGGTTTAGCTACGTTTAGGTGCATTTAGACACGTTCACATGTTTAGCCACATTTATAATGTCTATCGCTGGGTTCACACCTAATACCGATGCAGCTCCCAGCAGGGGTCCTGTGCGTCCTCGTTCACTGTTTCAGGTCCGATTTCAGACTGAATTTTTGACTGAATTCAGACCTGAAACGGACTAAAAGACGCACAGGGCTCCATAGAGAGCCAGACAAAATCTCCTGCTATTGTGAATTGGATGCGGGGAATGGTGTGAACACAGCCTCATTAGTGTTATTACAAATCTGACAGCCACTGCTGACAGCTGCTATTCACACACAGTGTGTGCATGTAGCATTTATTTTCTTGTGAAGCTGTGTAAATGTAGGCTTGCATGTATTTAGAAATGTCTTCTAAATGCATATACAGTCAATGCATAGCTCCCAACTGTCCCTGATTTCAAGGAACTGTTCCTGATTTGGAGCAATGTTCCTCTGTCCCTAATTCCTCCTCATTTGTCCCTTATTTTTGTCTGATCTATATAGATGTATATAAAATGCACTTTTTATCTATCAAAAAGTGTTTTCCAGCACTAAACCTTTCATCTGATTTCTAAATTGCTGCATTTGTAAACTCCAAGAGCCAATATAAAGGAATAGTAGTGTTAAAAAAAGCACTTGTTTAACCAATCTTGTTTTTTTTATACATTTCTCCTTTAAGGGGGCGTGTCCTATGCCTGCCTACTTTTGCTAATAGGTGTCCCTCATTCCCATCTTTAAAAATTTTGGAGGTATGAGTAAATGTATTGTGAATGGGGTCTAAGATCTGTCCTCTGGACCAATGCTTGCACCACAATTCAGAAGCCGAACTGCTAGGATTCCGACTGCTTTTCAATATCAATATAAGCCAGAAAAATATTGTTTATTAACTAAACTAATCTACAGTTGCTGTTGCACTGAAATCATTTCTTTACTTTTTAGGTTACAGATGAGCTTTGATAAAAAAATGATACTTTCTATACATTTTAAAAGTAAACTATACTTATAGTAAGAGAAACAAATTGTTACCCCAGCTCCACTACCAATGTAAAAGTCCATGAACTATGATCCAGTGCTCTTGCCAGGACGCTCAGGCCCCACAGATACGATACTTAAATCAGGAAGGCTGACAACTCAGATGCTCTTGAATAAAAGTACTTTATTAGTTACATGGGTACATGGGTACATGGGTACAGGCTATACGCTGACACATTTTGGCTAAGAAGCCTTCATCAAAGCATACTTATAGTAACCTAATCCTACAATCATCTATCCTCGTCAACCCTCCACACATTTACACACACACACACCTATACCTTTTACTTACATCAATGGATGATGGGTATGTGTTGCTGTTCTCTATAGGCCCTAATCATAATGCCATCTACTTGTAAGCCTCCTTCGTGATGGACTTTGGTGATATGACCACACATCAGCAGAAACCCGCCAGCTCAGAATAAAATCAAAGTGTTGAACATACAGTAGGTCATAGCATGGCTTAGAAAACTTTTGCTACCTGTTCTATTATAGTGCTCTCTTTATTTTTTTGAATATATTTAATCTCAAACTTTTCATGCATTTTACTGGGTTCTCCTAGCACAGGGGTGCCCAACCAGTGGCCCGGGGGCCACACGTGGCCCGCGGAGCCCTCTGATGTGGCCGCAACCTCCTGCTCTGGAATAGAATAGAAAGAAGACTGTTATTAAAGGTCAGTTTATTACTAAAATCACAGTGTATATATGGGCATATCTTTTCTGCAATGGTTACTGGGCTGCTTTCAAACTGATCCACAGGTGCAGAGCAGTTTACCTGCGGGTTACCTGCACTGAGCCATAGACTTCTATTATTACCTGTGAGTTTGGTGAGCTTTCGGAAAGTGCACCAAACCTGCAGAATATAATAGAAGTCCATTGCAAACTGCAGGAAAGCCAAAGGTACACTGCGTTGCACACGTGGTGCGGGTAAACCGCAGCGCATCAGTGTGAAAGCAGCCTTGGACCCCTTTCACACGGTCAGTCCGACCAATTGGACCCTCCATTCACCTCTAAGTAGTGACAGACATCCTAGCACCTGTCCTAGCACCTTCAAGATTTTCATATTTTATTGGTTGCCAAAAAACTAGGTTTTCTATTCAAGCTCTAGGGCATGCTTGGAAGTCCAAAGATCAGCTTTTAGGACCTGTTCACACTAGTGTGCTGACTGACGCTAGGACACATAGACAAAATAACAACAAAAGGAAAAAAAATTGAATTATGTGATGCGCATAAACGTACATCATACCGCCCCCTCACCGCAGCGGTAAACAGACAGCTGCCCGCACACTAAACCGCTGCGGTTTAGTGTGCGGGCAGTGTGAACGGGTCCTTAATGATTTGTATATCAAATAACAATCCTCACCCACACAAAGCCAGAATTAATAATTAAAATAATAAAATATAATGAGGGTTATTGCAGATAGGAAATATAGTTGAGTAACTTTTCCATTCGTATTGTGATTTTTTTTAATTGATTTTTTTTTGACTGTTCTGGATGAAGTAATTTCTTCTTGTAACAACCAGTGTTCTTTGCCATTCAGTGACTAATACTAAAACTTTAGGAGCACAGAATCTGCCAGCAGGGGCTCTGCATTATGTATGTGAATTTATTCCAGAAATTCTGGATGCTTTGAAAGATTATGAATTTAAGGAAGCAAATGTAAATATCCACAGCACAACTAAAGCCGAACTCCAGACAGTTTAAAAAAAATAAGACAAGTAAATGCAGTTACATGTCTATTAAAAAGAATTGAAAGCATTTTTAAATACAGCTAGTGTCATTACCAAAATCTTAATTTTAGCTTGGCAGAGCTCTGCATCTGAAACAGGAGGGTCAGTGCTAGGAGCCAATCAATAGTGCTGCATGCACATACAGTATGTTGACATGAAGCATGCTAAAAGGATGCTCCTTCACTGCTCAGCCAAAGTTTGGGGGCAGGAAGGTGACCAAGCTGTATTGCATAGCAGTAGTCAAGAAAGTCAGGTCAGCATTCTGGCTGTGCTGTCTGGCAGGACTGTATACTGTAAATATCATAACTAACTGGACAGAGGATAGAAGCTTTAGCAGGTAAAATTGTTTACAAATATAAAGTGGCGCTATGCTTAAAAAACAAAAATAATATTGAAACTATATAAAGAATTGAAAACAGTAATCTCAAATGTCTGATCTCTGAAGGTAGATATTGAATAATGTGAATAATAATAATTTTTTATCTACTAAGTTTGCACTCAAAGTGCCAGTTCTGCAACAAACTTCTCATTAGACATGTGCACTGCCGAAAAATTAATTTGTTTTCATCTCATTCGTTTTTAAAAATTTTTTTTTCAATTTTCGGGTCATTCGTTATAATCAAAATTCGGAATTTCGTAAAAATTAGAAAATTCGGAAATTCAAAAATCCGAAAATAAAAAAGAAAGTCCGAAAATTGAAATTAACGAAAATCCCAAAATTGTAAATAATAGCTAACTAACTAACTATTAAATTATAGGTATTGGAATGTCCTTTCAAATTTGGCTGTGAAAGTTATGAATACAAATTTATCCAAAGTTACGAATCATCTGAAATAACGAATGCCACATCTAAACAAATTAATAATAATAAATAATGGTAATAATAATGTTGTTATTATTATTATTATTGTTAGATATTTGTTTAGATATGGCATTCGTTGTTTCAGATAATTCTTAACTTCGGATAAATTCGTATTCGTTGCATTCACTAACAGCCAAAAAGGAAAGGAAATTCCAATACCTATAATTGAATAGTTAGTAATAGTTAAGTTATTATTAGTCATTATTTCTGATTTTAGAATTTCCGTGTTTTGGAATTTTCGGATTTTCGTTCTTTTTTGGGGTGCCCCCCACCCGCAGACCCCCGACAACCACAGGCCAGGGTTTTCGGGAAGAGGCCCTTGTCCCCATTAACATGAGGAAAAGGTGCAGAGCCCCCCCTGCCCCAAAGCACCCAACCCCCCATGTTGACGGCATGTGGCCTGCTATGGTTCAGGCGGGGGGGGGGGGGGGGGGCCATGCCGATTTTTATTTATTACATTTTTTTGATAGCCGGGGTGCTGGAAATTGTAAACGCGAGTCATTTTAAATGGGATTTTTTTTCTTTAGACATCTCAGTATTGCTGTAGCATGTTCTGTATATGCTACAAATGTGCCACTTTACAGGCACGTTTCTTAACAGCCAGATTACACTGCACCCTGATTGGGCAAAGCTTTGCTTAATCAGGGCACAGAATGCACTGTGTTGCGCTCAGTGCATAACAGGGTGGTTGTCGAGGTGAACACCCGACAAACACCCTGCAAATTCAGGTGTTCGGCGAACGGCCAAGCAGGCAAATGTTCGGCCCGAACTCATGCTCGGGCCAAACCATTCGCCCATCCCTAATAACTCTATATCTACAGTTAGCAGGTAAAAATGTTCACATTTACAGGGTGCATTTCAGCTGCGTAGATAGCTTAAGCATTAATGTCAAATGACTCTGGATCAGAATTAATGTAAAACATCAGCACTAAGATTTGGGTTAAATGGCATAACTACAGACACAGCCCCCCTCCCATTTTGCCAAGTGCACATTCCATTTTTTTTACCTCCCACCTCTGCTCCCCCATTCAGTTCAGAATGGTTCTCTCTCCATACAGGTTTATTGGAATGCTAAGGCAGATGAAAGTCAGGAACAGCCAAGTAAATTAGTACCAAATCAAGAAGCAAAACGAGTCCAGGAAACATGCTGACGTCAGCCAGGCAAACAAATTACAAGGCAAGTAACCAGAGTGCAGAAGGCAGGCCAAGATCACAAAGAAGACCCAAAAGTCCATGCAGGTTGGGAGGCAAATCGAGTCACACAAGGAAAGGCAGATTCAGCAGGTCAGGTTACAGGTAAACAGAATCAAGCTAAGGACCATTCGGCAACTTCGTTCTGCAGTACTCCAGTTTATATAGGCTGCTGGGCACCAATACCAGTGCTGAGTGTGCATGCGCCTACTCACTAATGCATTACCGGCCATTAACCCATGCACAGAGCCCAATCCTTTGTCCTACCTTCAATTATATTTTTTGGCATTTTCAATCCTATGTTATTATAATAAAGAAAATCAGTTAATTTTGCAAAGGCCTTATCCCAAGATTGACATGCACTTTTGCATCTCATTATACAATTTTTGTACAATATCCTTTAAATTTACCAAAACTGTCCTTTAAATTTACCTAGTGCAAAAGAAAACACCTAGTGCCAAAGGCACAGTGAACCCCTCAGGGATTGTTAAAAGGACAGACCATGTGAGTAAAAAAGTACACATTTTATTGAGACATCATAGAGATAAATGACAAACAGTGCTAAAAAAGACATATATAGTGTAACATCAGATAAATTCAAATGTATTTGCTATACCCAAAAAAGTACCCCAACAAAAACACGTCATGTATGTCAGACAGTGGCTGCCCTCCTAGAGCTAACGGGCTAGCCTAAGCACACACATGCGTGGACACCTTACATGTTTCAGACCATTGTAGGTCGTTCTTCAGAGGTTTTTTAATCGTATGGGTAATAGATTCTACAATGTAAATATATATTATTACTATCATAGTAGGGATGGGCCCGGTGCTCGATGCGAACCCACGTTCGCATCGAGCACCGGGCGTTCGCTCGCTCGGCGAGCCCAGAACTATTTTGGCCGCTCGCATCACATTCGTGTGATGCGAGCGGCCCCGCAATGCATTGCGGCCGGCGCGGCCGGCGCAGTGCATTGCTGGCTGATGATTGGCCAAGCATGCACTGTGACCCCGCATGCTTGGCCAATCACAGCGCCGGAAACTCGAAGAGCCATAATTGGCTACAGGCAGGACGCCTGTAGCCAATTACAGCTCAGGGGCTTTAGTACACGCCCCCTCTTATAAAAGCCCGCCACGCCGTCTGCGCCGGTCACATGCTGTTCCGGCGTAGATAGAGCAGGATCGTTCTGTGTCACTCTGCTGGATTTAGTTAGATAGATTCACTTAGAGAGATTGAGTTAGATAGATTCATTTAGAAGGATTGATTTAGAAAGAGGGGCTTGTAGTGTGTTCGTGGCAGGCACTGGCAGCAAACAGAGCTCCTGTATTTTGTTCCCAGAAGCACCTATAGGACTTGTAGTGTGTTCGTGGCAGGCAGGCAGAGCTCCTATATTTTGTTCCCAGAAGCACCTATAGGACTTGTAGTGTGTTCGTGGCAGGCAGGCAGAGCTCCTATATTTTGTTCCCAGAAGCACCTATAGGACTTGTAGTGTGTTCGTGGCAGGCAGGCATAGCTCCTATATTTTGTCCCCAGAAGCACCTATAGGACTTGTAGTGTGTTCGTGGCAGGCAGGCAGAGCTCCTATATTTTGTTCCCAGAAGCACCTATATGACTTGTAGTGTGTTCGTGGCAGGCAGGCAGAGCTCCTATATTTTGTTCCCAGAAGCACCTATAGGACTTGAAGTGTGTTAGTCCCATCACACAGACCTACATTTTCTTCCCAGAAGCACCTATAGGACTTGTAGTGTGTTAGTCCCATCACACAGAGATCATATATTTTGTTCCCAGAGGCACCTATAGGACTTGAAGTGTGTTAGTCCCATCACACAGACCTATATTTTCTTCCCAGAAGCACCTATAGGACTTGAAGTGTGTTAGTCCCATCACACAGAGATCATATATTTTGTTCCCAGAAGCACCTATAGGACTTGAAGTGTGTTAGTCCCATCACACAGACCTATATTTTGTTCCCAGAAGCACCTATAGGACTTGAAGTGTGTTAGTCCCATCACACAGACCTACATTTTCTTCCCAGAAGCACCTATAGGACTTGAAGTGTGTTAGTCCCATCACACAGAGATCATATATTTTGTTCCCAGAAGCACCTATAGGACTTGAAGTGTGTTAGTACCATCACACAGAGATCATATATTTTGTTCCCAGAAGCACCTATAGGACTTGAAGTGTGTTAGTCCCATCACACAGACCTACATTTTCTTCCCAGAAGCACCTATAGGACTTGAAGTGTGTTAGTCCCATCACACAGAGATCATATATTTTGTTCCCAGAAGCACCTATAGGACTTGAAGTGTGTTAGTCCCATCACACAGACCTATATTTTCTTCCCAGAAGCACCTATTAGGACTTGAAGTGTGTTAGTCCAATCACACAGACCTACATTTTCTTCCCAGAAGCACCTATAGGACTTGAAGTGTGTTAGTCCCATCACACAGAGATCATATATTTTGTTCCCAGAAGCACCTATAGGACTTGAAGTGTGTTAGTCCCATCACACAGACCTATATTTTGTTCCCAGAAGCACCTATAGGACTTGAAGTGTGTTAGTCCCATCACACAGACCTACATTTTCTTCCCAGAAGCACCTATAGGACTTGAAGTGTGTTAGTCCCATCACACAGAGATCATATATTTTGTTCCCAGAAGCACCTATAGGACTTGAAGTGTGTTAGTCCCATCACACAGAGATCATATATTTTGTTCCCAGAAGCACCTATAGGACTTGAAGTGTGTTAGTCCCATCACACAGACCTACATTTTCTTCCCAGAAGCACCTATAGGACTTGAAGTGTGTTAGTCCCATCACACAGAGATCATATATTTTGTTCCCAGAAGCACCTATAGGACTTGAAGTGTGTTAGTCCCATCACACAGACCTATATTTTCTTCCCAGAAGCACCTATAGGACTTGAAGTGTGTTAGTCCCATAACACAGAGATCATATATTTTGTTCCCAGAAGCACCTATAGGACTTGAAGTGTGTTAGTCCCATCACACAGACCTATATTTTGTTCCCAGAAGCACCTATAGGACTTGAAGTGTGTTAGTCCCATCACACAGACCTACATTTTCTTCCCAGAAGCACCTATAGGACTTGAAGTGTGTTAGTCCCATCACACAGAGATCATATATTTTGTTCCCAGAAGCACCTATAGGACTTGAAGTGTGTTAGTCCCATCACACAGACCTATATTTTGTTCCCAGAAGCACCTATAGGACTTGAAGTGTGTTAGTCCCATCACACAGACCTACATTTTCTTCCCAGAAGCACCTATAGGACTCTAAGTGTGTTAGTCCCATCACACAGAGATCATATATTTTGTTCCCAGAAGCACCTATAGGACTTGAAGTGTGTTAGTCCCATCACACAGACCTATATTTTGTTCCCAGAAGCACCTATAGGACTTGAAGTGTGTTAGTCCCATCACACAGACCTACATTTTCTTCCCAGAAGCACCTATAGGACTTGAAGTGTGTTAGTCCCATCACACAGAGATCATATATTTTGTTCCCAGAAGCACCTATAGGACTTGAAGTGTGTTAGTCCCATCACACAGACCTATATTTTGTTCCCAGAAGCACCTATAGGACTTGAAGTGTGTTAGTCCCATCACACAGAGCTATATTTTGTTCCCAGAAGCACCTATAGGACTTGAAGTGTGTTAGTCCCATCACACAGAGATCCTCTATTTTCTTTGCAGAAGCACCCACAGGACTTCTAGTGTGTTAGTGGCATCACACAGAGCTCCTCTATTTTCTTTGCAGAAGCACCCATAGGACTTCTAGTGTGTTAGTGGCATCACACAGAGCTCCTATATTGTCTTCTCAGCAGCACCCACAGGACTTCTAGTGTGTGAGTGGCATCACACAGAGCTCCTCTATTTTCTTTGCAGAAGCACCCATAGGACTTCTAGTGTGTTAGTGGCATCACACAGAGCTCCTATATTGTCTTCTCAGCAGCACCCACAGGACTTCTAGTGTGTTAGTGGCATCACACAGAGCTCCTCTATTTTCTTTGCAGAAGCACCCATAGGACTTCTAGTGTGTTAGTGGCATCACACAGAGCTCCTATATTGTCTTCTCAGCAGCACCCACAGGACTTCTAGTGTGTTAGTGGCATAGTGGCATCACACAGAGCTCCTCTATTTTCTTTGCAGAAGCACCCACAGGATTTCTAGTGTGTTAGTGGCATCACACAGAGCTCCTCTATTTTCTTTGCAGAAGCACCCATAGGACTTCTAGTGTGTTAGTGGCATCACACAGAGCTCCTCTATTTTCTTTGCAGAAGCACCCATAGGACTTCTAGTGTGTTAGTGGCATCACACAGAGCTCCTATATTGTCTTCTCAGCAGCACCCACAGGACTTCTAGTGTGTTAGTGGCATCACACAGAGCTCCTCTATTTTCTTTGCAGAAGCACCCATAGGACTTCTAGTGTGTTAGTGGCATCACACAGAGCTCCTATATTGTCTTCTCAGCAGCACCCACAGGACTTCTAGTGTGTTAGTGGCATCACACAGAGCTCCTCTATTTTCTTTGCAGAAGCACCCATAGGACTTCTAGTGTGTTAGTGGCATCACACAGAGCTCCTCTATTTTCTTTG
Organism: Lithobates sylvaticus; assembly: GCA_028564925.1. Classification (NCBI taxonomy): domain Eukaryota; kingdom Metazoa; phylum Chordata; class Amphibia; order Anura; family Ranidae; genus Lithobates; species Lithobates sylvaticus. The sequence continues at coordinate 211,396,183 of CM053029.1, read as the reverse complement.
CAGAAGCACCCATAGGACTTCTAGTGTGTTAGTGGCATCACACAGAGCTCCTATATTGTCTTCTCAGCAGCACCCACAGGACTTCTAGTGTGTTAGTGGCATCACACAGAGCTCCTCTATTTTCTTTGCAGAAGCACCCATAGGACTTCTAGTGTGTTAGTGGCATCACACAGAGCTCCTCTATTTTCTTTGCAGAAGCACCCATAGGACTTCTAGTGTGTTAGTGGCATCACACAGAGCTCCTATATTTTCTTCTCAGCAGCACCCACAGGACTACCGACTACAATGGCTGGAAGACCGCCAAGGGGAGGCAGAGCGTGCAGAGCCAAGAACACAGGGCAGGCAGGCTTTGTTTCTAGTGGACGTGGACGTGGACGTGGTCGTGCATCGTCATCAGCACGTGGCCATGGGACACGCGCGTCTTTGTTTTCGGCAGCTGGACATGTGGAGCCGCATCATGCTGAAGGCTTGGTAGAATGGATGACCAAGCCCTCCTCATCCTCCTCATCCTCTCTCACCCAGGCTCAGGGTACTGACAGAGCAGCTGCCAACGCGTACTCAATGGCATCATCAGCCACCCCTTCCCTAGACCCACCATGTCCTCCTGAGGAGTCCCCCGAACTCTTTGAGCACAGTGTTGGGTACATGCTCCAGGAGGATGCCCAACGATTCGAAGGCTCGGATGATGATACCCAGCTTGAGGAATCTGGCAGTACTGTTCCACCAGCTGCAGCTTACTGCCAGGTTTGCTCTAGTGGTGAAGAGGGAGGGGATGATGAGGTCACTGACTCCACGTGGGTGCCTGAAGGGAGAGAGGATGAGGAGGAGGACGAGGAGGAGGAGGATGCGGCGTCACATGTCCAACGAGGCAGGATGCCCCCTGGAGGCCAGGTAGAGGCCAGCACAGCAACTGTACAACACCGCAGAGCTCCGCCTGTGCAGGGCGCTGCCTCTGCACGTTATCAGAAAAGTTCTTTGGTGTGGGCCTTTTTTGAGACGAGTGCATCAGATCGCACAACTGCTATTTGCAATATTTGTCTCAAGCGTATCTCGCGTGGCCAAAACATCAGCCGCTTGGGCACCACAAGCATGACCAGACATATGTCGACCTGCCATGCAGCTCGTTGGCAGGCACACATAAAAGACCCACACCAAAGAACTAAGCGGACCTCTCCTTGCTCCTCATCAGCTGGGATCTCCATCCCCACTACACCTTCAGTCCTCTCTGAAAGCTGCTCTGAGAGGACTGAAGGTGTAGAATTAGGTGTGTCACAACCAAGTACTTGCAGTACACCGACGTCTGATTGCAGCAGGCAAATTTCCCTGCCCCAGCTGCTGGACCGTAGAAAGAAGTACACTCCCAGCCATCCACATGCCCAGCGGTTGAATGCTAGCTTGGCTAAATTGCTAGCACTTCAACTGCTGCCTTTTCAGTTGGTAGACTCGGCCCCCTTCCGTGAGTTTGTTCAATGTGCGGTTCCTCAGTGGCAGGTTCCCAAACGCCACTTTTTCTCACGGAAGGCGATTCCGTCTCTCTACCGGCATGTGGAAGGCAATGTCCATGCCTCGCTGGACAGGGCGGTCAGCGGTAAGGTGCATATTACCGCTGACTCATGGTCCAGCAGGCATGGACAGGGACGGTACCTTTCTTTCACGGCCCATTGGGTCACTCTATTGGCAGCTGGGAGGGATGCAGGACAAGGTGCAGTAGTGTTGGAGGTTGTTCCACCACCACGCCTCCAAAACGCTACTACTGCTACTGGTTGTGACACACCTCTCTCCTCCACCCCCTCCTCTTCTTCTTCCTCCAGTGCTCTGTCCTTGGAACCAGCGGTGCTCCGTAGGCGTACAAGGGGCTACGCAAGTACGCAGGCAAAAAGATGCCATGCCGTGCTTGCGCTGGTGTGTTTGGGGGACAGGAGCCACACTGGGCCAGAGGTTCTGGCAGCTCTGCAGGGGCAGGCCGAGAGGTGGTTGACGCCACGTCAGCTTAAGCCAGGAATGGTCGTTTCTGACAATGGCACCAACCTCCTCTCCGCCCTGCGACAGGGGCAGCTCACCCATGTGCCCTGCATGGCTCACGTCCTCAACCTGGTGGTGCAGCGGTTCTTGGGCAGGTTCCCAGGCTTACAGGATGTCCTGAGGCAGGCCAGGAAAGTCTGTGTGCATTTCCGCCGATCTTATAATGCCAGTGCTCGGCTGACTGAGCTGCAAAAGGAGCTGAACCTGCCCAAGAACCGCCTAATATGTGACATGCCCACCAGGTGGAACTCAACGTTGGCCATGCTGCAGCGACTGCACACGCAGCAGAGGGCCATCAATGAGTACCTTTGCGACTACGGCACCAGGACAGGGTCAGGGGAGCTTGGTTTTTTTTCCCCACGTCAGTGGAGCATGATCAGGGATGCATGCACTGTCCTCTCACCATTTGAGGAGGCCACGAGGATGGTGAGCAGTGACAGTGCATGCATCAGTGACACTGTCCCTCTTGTCCACCTGTTGGAGCATACGCTGCGTGGGATAATGGACAGGGCACTTGAGGCAGAACAGAGGCAGGAAGAGGAGGACTTCCTTGCCTCTCAAGGCCCCCTTTATCCGGACAGTGTTCCTTCTGTCCCACCCATCACACAGGAAGAGGATGAGGAGGAGGAGGAGGAGGAGGAGGAGGATTGTGTGAGCATGGAGGTGGAGCCTGGCACTCAGCATCAGCAGCAGCAGTCTTTTTAGGGATGATGTACAGTCCCAACAAACCAGTGGACTTGTACGTGGCTGGGAGGAGGTGGCTGGCGATCATGTCATCCTCAGTGACCCAGAAGACTCCGGACCGAATGCCTCAGCTAACCTACGCTGCATGGCCTCCCTGATCCTGCAAAGCCTGCGGAAGGATCCTCGTGTTCTTCGGATCAAGGAGAGGGACCATTACTGGCTGGCCACTCTCCTTGATCCGCGGTACAAGGGTAAGGTTGCGGACCTTATCTTGCCGTTGCAGAGGGAGCAGAGGATGAGACATCTCAGGGAGGCCTTGCAGAAAGGTCTGTGCAACGCGTTCCCAGAAACTGGGAGGTTACAAACTCCTGGGCGACGAGTTGCTGAGGCTTCGGTCAGTAGCAGAAGGAGCGGTGGGGAAGGTGGACGTCTGACCGATGCGTTCAGACAATTTTTTAGTCCGCAGCCCCAAGGTATGATCGGTTCCAGCAACCATCGCCAGCGTCTGATATACACGGTGCAGGAATACCTTGGGGCAAGGTCAGACTTGGACACCTTTCCCACCGAAAATCCTCTGGCTTACTGGGTCCTGAGAATGGATCACTGGCCAGAGCTTGCACAGTATGCAATTGAGCTACTGGCCTGTCCTGCCTCCAGCGTTCTTTCCGAACGCACATTCAGTGCTGCTGGAGGATTTGTCACTGATCATAGGGTGCGCCTGTCCACCGCCTCGGTTGATCGACTGACCTTCATCAAAATGAATCAGTCTTGGATCACCACCAGCTACCAGGCACCTGAGGCGGATATAACCGAATAATTTTTAATGTCACATCCCTTCAAGACTGCCTATGCTGATGCTGAGTGACTGTCCTCTTATGTTCACTGACTATCCTCTTCCTCCTCCTCAATGATCCATGCCACCACACCAGTGCCTAAGGCACAATTTTTTCAGCCCCTGTTTAACAGGGGCATGTACATACAATTTTTATAAAAAAATGCTTCGCAACACGTGTGACTGCTGTGCTCCAAGTACAGTATCTGTGAGGGGTTGCAGTGTTGTGGCACCAGCACCAGTGCCTAAGGCACAATTTTTCAGCCCCTGTTTAACAGGGGCGGGTAATTACAATTTTTTAAAAAAATGCTTCGCAACACGTGTGACTGCTGTGCTCCAAGTACAGTATCTGTGAGGGGTTGCAGTGTTGTGGCACCAGCACCAGTGCCTAAGGCACAATTTTTCAGCCCCTGTTTAACAGGGGCGGGTAATTACAATTTTTTAAAAAAATGCTTCGCAACACGTGTGACTGCTGTGCTCCAAGTACAGTATCTGTGAGGGGTTGCAGTGTTGTGGCACCAGCACCAGTGCCTAAGGCACAATTTTTCAGCCCCTGTTTAACAGGGGCGGGTAATTACAATTTTTTAAAAAAAATGCTTCGCAACACGTGTGACTGCTGTGCTCCAAGTACAGTATCTGTGAGGGGTTGCAGTGTTGTGGCACCAGCACCAGTGCCTAAGGCACAATTTTTCAGCCCCTGTTTAACAGGGGCGGGTAATTACAATTTTTTAAAAAAAATGCTTCGCAACACGTGTGACTGCTGTGCTCCAAGTACAGTATCTGTGAGGGGTTGCAGTGTTGTGGCACCAGCACCAGTGCCTAAGGCACAATTTTTCAGCCCCTGTTTAACAGGGGCGGGTAATTACAATTTTTAAAAAAAATGCTTCGCAACACGTGTGACTGCTGTGCTCCAAGTACAGTATCTGTGAGGGGTTGCAGTGTTGTGGCACCAGCATCAGTGCCTAAGGCACAATTTTTCAGCCCCTGTTTAACAGGGGCGGGTAATTACAAATCTTGATCTAATAGTTCACAGCAGGGCCCATTCCTGCGCCCACCAAGAGTAACTATGAGGGCCTACAGTCTTGTGGCAACACCGTCCACCACCACCGCCAAAGGCTCAATTTTTCTGCCCTGTTCATCAGGTGCTTGCAATTACAAATCTTGATCTAATAACTCACAGCAGGGCCCATTCCTGCGCCCACCAAGAGTAACTATGAGGGCCTACAGTCTTGTGGCAACACCGTCCACCACCACCGCCAAAGGCCAAATTTTTCTGCCCTGTTCATCAGGTGCTTGCAATTACAAATCTTGATCTAATAACTCACAGCAGGGCCCATTCCTGCGCCCACCAAGAGTAACTGTGAGAGCTTACAGTCTTGTGGCAACACCGTCCACCACCACCCCCAATTTTTCTGCCCTGTTCAACAGGTGCATGCAATTACAAATCTTGATCTATTAACTCACAGCAGGGCCCATTCCTGTGCCCACCAGTCTTGTGGCTACACCAACATCTAATAGGGCAAATTTCTGCAGAGTATATACGCCAGGCCCCTACTTTCAAACATCCAACTTACAAACGACTCCTACTTGCAAATGGAAAGAGAAAACAGGAAGTGAGAGGAAATCTACCCCTAGGAAGGGAAATTCTATCCTGTTAGATTTAATTTGGGAAAAAGGTATCTCCTCTCTACTGATACTTTATCACCAATCCTTGTTTCAATTAAAACCCCACTTTTTCCAAAAACATTTGTCATTGGGACGGAAAGTGAGGTGACATGACAATGACAAATGTCATTTTGTGCAAGGACAGTTCTAAACACGGAAACACATGCCACTTCACAGGCATACTTTAGACACCCCCCAGGTACCATATTTAAAGGAAAATTTCACTTTTTTTTTTTTCACTTTATGCATCATTAAAATGACTGCTCCCGAAAAAAAACGTTAGTTTTTAAAAGTTCTTTTTGCATTGATATATGTCCCCTGGGGCAGGACCCGGGTCCCCAAACCTGTTTTATGACATTAACATGCATATTGGCCGTTGTAATTAGCACTTTTGATTTCGAACGTTCGCGTCCATTATAACGTATAGGGTTCGAAAATTTGCGCGAACTTTTGTTTTGTTCGAAGGTTCTGGTGCGAACCGAACCCGGGGGTGTTCGGCTCATCCCTATATCATAGTAACATTAAAAACAAGAAACAATATATACATATATGTTACTGCACATTTAGTTAGTAAGGATTGCATGTTTTTTACTTACAAAATTGCACAGATGGTTATTGCACGTGGCTGGTAAGTGAAAACTCCCACTGGTGTATCATAAGGCTGGCAGCTTGATGATCAGCGGTACCACAGCCGGGACAATGCACAGAAACTCCCCAGAAGGGTGAGCAAAACACAATAAGGGAAATGAGACACTTAAAACTTCACAGAAAAGGACCCTACAGCTATGGAGTGTAAACGCCTGCTGATAAATGTCTGGCAGCTCAAGGGTTTACATGTGTTCAGATAGGAGGGTGATGGTACATGTTGATCTGTATATATAAACAGATAGTAAGATTATAGCCATTATGAGTGTACTATATTATGTAGTTCAAAGCATTATATTATCAAATCATGTTAGATATAAAAAAAATGGCTGCATGCCTCCAAAGGACATGTAATTATTAAAACCTAGTAACAGAGTATAATAATCTACCTGTTGTTCCTGTGCCTCAAGTGCTTGGGTGTAACACAGACCTCCTCTTCCCAGCTTGGTGATTACAATTCGGCTGCACCAGGTGGGTATTAATACACAGATACGATGACCAATCATCCAATCGCCTGTCTGGCGATTGGAAGCAGCTGTCAGTATGATGGACTTGCAGGTATATACACTGCACCAACAGTCCATCATATACAGTATAAACAGATAGTAAGCTTATAGTCATTATAAGGCTACAATATCATGTAGTTCAAAGCCTTATATCATCAAATCATGTTAGATATAAAGAAATGGCTTCATGCCTCCAAAGGACATGATACCAATAATATATAGTAACAGAGTATAAGAATCTACCTGCTATACCTGTGCCTCAAGTGCTTGAGTGTAACACAGAGCTCTTCTTCCCAGCTTGGTGCTTACCATTTGGCTGCACCCGGTGGGTTATAAATACACATATACGATGATCAGTCGTCCAATCGCCTCTCTGGCGATTGGAAACAGCTGTCAGTATGATGGACTTGCAGGTATATACACTGCACCAAGAAAATGTCCACCATGGGTCCCTCAGCACCATGGTGCACGAAGCGAGCTCGCCCAGGATGGGCGGAGTCACGTCCTGCATCATCGCTCCGCCTAAGCGCAAATGGCCATTGCCTGCGCTTTAAACTGGAGCACAAATAGGAAGGAAAATCACGGAACTTACTGTGTATCCCAAGACCAGAAAAGAGTCCAGAGCAGCCCCCACATGGGGAATGCGGGTGCCACAAAGGACCCACGCGCACCAGGCTGTGCCACCAGGGTGCTATCCCCCCAGAAATGAAAAATGGCTCCCATAGGGCAACTATGCAAGCCCGGATCGGGGACATCAGTCCAACCAGTACCAAGGCACCTGTGGGGGTATACATGTAGAGAATGACTTCTAGTGGAAATATTGGGAATTACACCCAACCAGTGATGTAACCATATGATAACAAACATAGTATTAAAAAGTCATACAACATAATACACTGTAAATTATATCATATAAAGAGATATATGATGGCAGAAGACAAATATAAGAATAAGAAAAAATAAATAAAAAAAGGAGAAAAATAAAAGAAAAAAAATATTGAAAAAATAAATAAAAAAATAGATACATGAAAATAAAATTGAAATGAATGTGAGTATGTGGGAGGATACCCATTACAAGTCTAAGCTCCCGTACACACGGTCGGAAATTCCGACCACAAAATCTTTTTCCGACGGATTTTGTCCGAAACTGGTGTTGCATACACACGGTCGGATGAAGTTGTCGGAAAATCCGATCGTTCTGATTGTGGTGACGTTCGTTGCGTACTACGGAACTACGTAGAGGCTAGTATCCAATAGCTTTGGTCTCGTAATTTGATCTGAGCATGCTTGGCACTTTGTCCGTCGGAATTCCCTACACACGATCGGAAAAAGTCAGATCGGATTTTGTTGTCAGAAAATTTGAGATCCTGCTCTCAAATTTTTTCCGTTGGAAATTCCAATGGAAAAAGCCTGCTAGAGCCCACACAGGATCGGATTTTCTGACACCATAATCCGATTGGAATATCCGACCGTGTGTACGGGGCATTATTCACACACCTCTGATTGGAAACCTTCTAGATACGGTTTAAAATTGAATGCCTCATTGAGACCTGGTGGCCTAGTAGTATTAATAGTTTATTGAAGTCTCCCCCTTGGGGGTTAGCATAAATATGATCCAAAGCTAGGAATTTGACCCTTGGGGTAGTTTCGCCATGTACTAGCGAACTATGCCTCCCAAGGGGCAGATCCGGATTATTTTTGCTAATACTGGTCAGATCTAGAAACATGATAGTAGATGGACTGTGAGACATAGTAAATTTTAAGTTAAAGGTATTGTGCTGATTGATGTAATTCAGAAATTGGTCCAAGAGTGTTATAGGGCCATCCCATAAAAGTAGAATATCATCTAGGTATCAATGCTATGCAGGAGAATGGACTGTATACATAGATGTGGTCTTGTCAGAAAACAAGAATCTCTCCCACTCCTCCAGATTTAAGTTGGCATAAAAGGGGGCACAACACATGCCCATGGCTACCCCCTGTACCTGGAGGTATGGGAGTTATGGAAAGTGAAATGGTTGTGTCTTAGAATGAATTCTATCAACTAAAAAAGGGAAGTTTGGTAATTTAAATGAGACATATGGGTCACACGTCTCCATCCCTAATCTGTGTAAAGAAAGGTTTTTTTTTTTGGTACTTTGAATGAGGTGAATGCACATAGCTAGAAGATGAGTCAATATCAAAAACATGTTTTTATTGGTGAAACAAGGAACATGGCAAAATGACATGATACATGCAGCAATGAATAAAATTGTCAATCACATATTACAGACCATATATGGAAACAAACATTAGTAGCAACCAGCCAACCACTGTGTGGTATGGAACAAATCCTGGATGTAATAAAAACACTTAAAAATACATGGTAGGTGGTAGACTCAAGATAATGTAATGAGTAGAGGCGTAGCCCGAAGTGTTTCGTGGATAATACCACTCTTCAGGGGAGGGTGCGCGCAAATCTAAAAAAAAAAAACATGAGTAGACCAGTATGATCCAATGTTGTACTCTTTAACAGAGAGGATATGTGCAAAAAGAAAGGAGAGGGTTACTCATCCCTATAGGTACTTACATCGTAATAAGTCTGGAAAATGGGGGACGAGGAGTCAGAGGCTGCCCAAATTGTCTGTACTGGGAGCTGTGGAAAGGACCCGCAGAAGATGTACCGGGAGCATAAACATGATCCCCAAGAAGACGAAAGACAAAGATCCAGATAGTAGTGTGAGTGGGCTTCATATCTAAAAATATATATTGGGTGTACTGTAAATACACTATATTGAGGGAAGGAGGGTGTGTTGGATGGCAGATAAGCCCCTGTCATAGGGTATAGAGCTGTACAAGGCCTCCTTGTCGATGGCAACCAGAATGGTCAACAAATCTGCTAAGATTTTCGGTAAGGCTGCCTCTTACTGAAATAATGGGTCTTCCTGGGGGGTCCACAGGATTTTTATGCACCTTGGGAAGGGCATAAAAGGTGGCTTCCCATTGATGGTTCGTTCTAATGAATTCCCATGTGTTTTTATCAAAAACATTACATTGATAAGCACCATCAATAAGAGTGTAAATTCCTTTATACAACTGTCAATCAGAGATTTAGGTATTGAACGGTACTATTCTGAATTTTTCAAGATGTTTGTGCACATATGAATGTAGTGCACATTATCCTGTACAACGCCTTCAGTTCATTTTGTGACAGATTACTTTTAAAGCTTTGGGGGATTTTAAGATCTTGGATCTCCTTTGATACTAATTTCAGAAATGCTGCTGCATTAGAAAATTCGAACTCGTTACCGGATATAAAGCATATTTTTTCTTGAGACCAACTGTGGCCGACGTCGGCGGTGGGGGCTCATTGCTGACACTGTCAACCTCAGCCAGGATGGTATCAAGATCCATAGTGTAAATTAAGTCATCTGGCTCGTTTTCTTTGAGCAGTGCCGTTAAATTGTCAATGGCTTCTAGTTCTTTTCATGTATATGTGATGTCTGTATCATTCTGTTTTTTTTTTCATTCTGTTTGTTGGAAAAGAGACTTTGTAATAATACATTTCATATAAATAAATGCATATCCTTGATAACCTCGAACTTATTGATTTGTACTACTGGACACTTTATGCTTCCCTGAGTAAAAACTCAGGGAAGCATTAAGAGTTACACTCACAAAGTGCACAAAACACACCCACCCAAAGCCCATTAAATATTATTAATCTGTCAACATACTCCCTAACACAGGAGGAAACAAATGTTCTAAGCAAAGACCTCACTTTCTGCCCTGTAGTACAAATCAATAAGTTTGAGGTTATCAGGGATATGCATTTATTTATATGAACTTTATTATTAAAAAGTCTACTTTCCAAAACAACTGAATGATGCAGGCATCACCTATACACAAAAAGAACTAAAAGCCATTGAAAATTTAACAGCACTGCTAGAAGAAAATGTGCCAGATGACTTAATTTACACTATGAGCAAGAAGTTTTATCAGTGAAAGTGTCCCAATGGGGTGCCACATCCAAACTGACTAGACAGAAGGAGGGTGTCCCCTAAATGGACTTTAAAGGCACTAGTATATTGAATAGAAAAAGTGTAATTTTTTTAAACAAAGATGGACATAATAAAAACAGAGTACATTGGAATGATTACGATACAAAATCACCACAAAGATTGACTGTAAGTTTCTCGTAATTCACTGACGCGTTTCAGAGTATCAATGTCCTTTTCTTCAGGGGTGTTATGAGGAGGTCAATCATATATCTACTATATAGTGGTTAGAAAAAGTCAGAGTATATAGTAAACAGCACTGTATAATATGTATGTTTACATCAATTATGCATATATAAACTCACGTATATTGTGGAAATATTACAGGTGAAGCATTCCAATAAAGCTATTTAAAAACAAAAAACATAGACGAAACCGTGTCTCCAAAGATTGCCTGTTTACAGTGAATGGTCCTCACAGCATGCATTGATGTTGCACCAAAGAGAGTGGAATTAGGGAACATTGGACAGCTGATAATACTGAAGCCAAGGGAGGGCGTCGTCCTGTAAGTAAGGGTAATAAGGAGTAATGTAGAGATAATAGATGGTATTGTTAAAGTGACTAACATTAACCACTTCCCGACCGGCCACTGCATATATACGTCAGCAGAATGGCACGGGCAGGCAGAATCACGTACCGGTACGTGATCGTGCATGTGCCTGCCCGTGGTTGCGCGCGCGCCGCTAGCGGCGCGCTCGCGACCCGGTCGGGAGCTCCGTGACCCCGGCCGCGGGACCAGTGGACCCGATCGCCGCTGGTATCCCGCGATCGGGTTACGGAGCTGAAGAACGGGGAGAGGTCTATGTAAACAAACCTCTCCCCGCGCTTCCTACACTGACTGTCAGTGATCGGCGGTTCCCTGTCATCGGGAACGCGGATCAATGATGTCACACGTACAGCCACGCCCCCCTACAGTAAAATAAACACAACACGTCACACTGACTCCTCCCCACCCCCTAGTGGTTAACCCCCTAACTACAACTGTCATTTACATAGGAATCAGTGCTATTTAAATAGCACTGATTGCTGTATAAATGACAAATGTCCCAAAAATGTCCGATGTGTCCGCCAAAATGTCGCAGTCACAATAAAAATCGCTGATCGCCGCCATTACTAATAAAAAAAAAAATATTAATAAAAATGCTATAAAACTATCCCCTATTTTGTAAACGCTATAACTTTTGCGCAAACTAATCAATAATCGCTAATTGCGATTTTTTTTACCAAAAATATGTAGAAGAATACGTATCGGCCTAAACTGAGGAAAAAAAATGTTTTTTTATATATTTTTTGGGGATATTTATTATAGCAAAAAGTAAAAAATATTGCATTTTTTTCAAAATTGTCGCTCTATTTTTGTTTATAGCGCAAAAAATAAAAACCGCAGGGGCGATCAAATACCACCAAAAGAAAGCTCTATTTGTGGGAAAAAAAGGACGCCAATTTTGTTTTGGAACCACGTCGCACGACCGCACAATTGTTAGTTAAAGCGACGCAGTGCCGAATTGCAAAAAGGGGCCTGGTCCTTTAGCTGCAAATTGGTCCGGGGCTGAAGTGGTTAATGTTTTTTTCTATATAGAAATTGAGTACAAACAGAGGTGTACACAAAAATATAGAAGAATATATGTATATCCTACCTGTATCAAGTGGGAGAAAGTTATTGATACAGAGATAGTATAAAACTATGCAACTGGATTGTATTGAAAAAGTAATAGGTGAATGACAGACAGTCAGTTTTATGGATATATATATATATATATACATATCTGAATTTGATATTATCTGAATGTGGTAATTCATTTTGTTTTATAATATTCTGCTATATTTTAATCTCTCATATAAAAAAAAAAGTATTCCATATTAGATTGAACAACTATTGTTAGTATAAGCTGTTTTATGATTGATTCAACATAACTTTTAGTAGGCTTAGTGTAATGATGGGTTTTACTTCCTCTTTTGCTCCCCGCAAGGCCTGCAAATTAAAAGCATAATGGGCTAGTATGCATCGCGGCTCTGTGACTGGCCAGAACCGCGTGATGTCAGTCAGTCATGGCACACTCTGGGGGAAGAAACGGCACGTGGTCCGTTTCTTCACAGCGCATGTGCCGATGACATTGGCGCACTACAAGTGAAATATCTCCTAAACGGCGCAAATTTAGGAGATATTTCCACTACCTATAGGTAAGCCTTATTCTAGGCTTACCTATAGATAAAACTAAGTCAAAAGGGTTTACAACCACTTTAAAATCAGTACTGACCACCATCACAGAAGGTTTTAGGGCTTTAAGTGTATGTAATACAGTTTATATGTTAATGCCACTGGAGCAGACAGAAACTATATAATCATCTCTAAAGCAAACAGTGGCAACACATACAAACATGTACCAAAGTATCAGAGTACAACTGGAGTATTAAATTGCTCTTACCTTGCTAAGTAACAGACCACCACATGGAGACACGTCCTGGCATCCAAACCCTTAGGTGGATGTCAGCCATGTCTTCCAGGGTGTCTGTAATATACACCTCCCCCTTCAATCACAGGTCTCTCCGATAAGTATCAACTGAGACCAAGAGGGGGGAGGAGATGATGAGCGCGTCACTGGCAGGCTTCCTAAACCGCTCGCGTGCGACCGCGTCTTGACCGCGCAAGCGCAACGTCAGCACAGCTGAATAACGTCATTCGCTCGCGGCCTACCGACACAGGAGCTTCACCGGCGGACAGCGCATGCCCACCGCAATAGCAAAATGGAGGCCAGGCGAGAAGGAAAGTCATCTGTAGCCTCCATAAGGGGCCACCATGAGTTACCAGATTCGGGCAGCTGTGTGTGCCGGGCATTTCAACAGTCCAGTCACCAAGGACCACCTGGCAAAGTAAAAAAATATATGTATATATTTATGTAAGCACCAATTGATTTTTCAATCAAGTATAGGAAAGAACAAAAGGGGACATGAACATATGGTTATGGCCCTCTAGTGGTAAGAAATATTAAATAGTGAAGAATTTACAGGAAAATGAAGGGGACACAGAAAACCACTGGTACAAATTAACCATATATTCACAGAAAGATGTATATGTACACAAATCAAGGACATGTTAAGTGAGTAAAAAATAGGAAAGTTATTAACATAGATGTAAATATACATAAACATCAATACTGTATTGGCACACACAAGTTATGCCAATTAATTGATTAAGTAAAGGAGATGGGATGAACAAAACGAGGACATGAATATGCGCAAGAATCTATAATCGCATTTGCATAGGAGTAACTAGTCTTAATGACTGGTTCTAAAAAACAGGTAACAGTGCAAGTCAGTCTATTGTTGGATATTAGGAGGTGGGTATAATATATTGTATTTCTCTTTTTTTTTCTCCATACCTCCTGAGGAGAAGCCTTCCAAAAAGGGTTTAAAACAAATAGCCTTATTGAGGCCAGGTGGTAATGTGGCTTTGAGGTTGTGTATCCATCGCAGCTCTGGGTTTTGTTCCAATCCCCACCTCTGGAGCTGGGATGGATACGATCTAGTATGAGAATTTTTTCTACTCAATATACTAGTGCATTTTATGTTCATTTAGGGGACACCCTCCTTTTGTCTAATTTACATTATGGATCTTGATACCATCCTGGCTGAGGTTGACAGTGTCGGCAATGAGCCCCCACCGCCAATGTCAGCCACAGTTGGTCTCAAGAAAAAATCCACTTTATATCTGGCACCGAGTTTGAATTCTAATGCAGCAGCATTTCTGAAATTAGTATCAAAGTAGATCCAAGAACTTAAACTCCCCCAAAACTTTAAAAGTAATCTATCACAAAATGAACTGAAGGCCTTACAATCTCCTATGCACAATCAATCGATAATGATAACCCCATGACAGTGGCTTATCTGCCATCCAACACACCCTCCTTCAGAGGGGCCAGCTTGGGCACCAACTTGTTGGTTTTATTCTGGCATCCTTAGAATTCATTGTAAGACACATCCATTTCACTTTCCATAACTCCCACTACCTCCAGGTACAGGGGGTAGCCATGGGCACATGTTGCATACCAGTGATGTAAGTAACTGAGTTAAAATAAACGGAGCTACCTAACGCAGTTACTTTAGAGGGTAATGAGTAATCTAACTGATTACTTTTCCCCTCATGGTAACGCAGTTTCCATTACTTGGGCGGCGTTACCGCAATTACATCTACCACCACTAGATGGCAGTAGTGTAATTCCGGTGTCCTGCCAAAAAAGTTCCCCCGTCGGATAAGGACCCCCTGTACTGTGCAGGAGCAGCGCTTGCGCAGTACGAAGGACTACGGAGCTTACGAAAATTGCCGAACCTAAACAGCTCTGAGTGAACTCTACACCGCGCTGGCGCAGTTAACATGTAATTGTACGAGGTGATGCCGCACGCTCCCGATGCTCGTGCTATTCTGGGGCGTCTATCGTGTAACTAAGGGGCAGGTCTAGTATTACTGTAACCAAGGGGCGCATTTATTATTATTGTTATATATCGTGCTCTGCCAATTAATTTAACATCCGCCCCCTTCTGTAGCCATCCGCCCCTTACACGATATAATAATAATAGACCTGCCCCTTGCTTACACGCTATAACAGATCTGCCCCTTGGTTAGAGTGATAATAGAGCAGCCCCTTAGTTACACATATGGAATATTAAAAAGAAAGTCAGTTACTTTGCTGCGTAACTAATTACTTTTCCAATGTAGTAACTAAGTTACTAACGCAATTACTTTTTGGGAGAAGTAATTTGTAACTTAACTAGTTACTTTTTTGAAGTAAGATGACCAACACTGTTGCATACCCTCTTATGCCAACATATACCTGGGGGAGTGGGAGAGACTCTTGTTTTCTGACAAGACCACATCTATGTATATGAGCCATGCTCTTGCATGGCATTGATACATAGATGATATTCTACTTTTTGGGATGGCCCTGTAACACTCTTGGAGCCATTTCTGAATTACATCAATCAGCACAATACCTTTAACTTAAAATGTACTATGTCTCACAGTCCATCTACTATCACGTTTCTAGATCTGACCATACATAAACATCCTGATGGCCATTTGTATAGTGAATTGTTTAGAAAACCCACAGCAGGGAACACCAACTTGAAGCTTCTAGCTTCCATCCTAAACCTCTTTTGGCATCTATCCCATATGGATAGTACGTACGGCCCAGCTGCAGTTGCTCTGATGATGCTCTATTTCAGAAAGAGACCCACACACTTAGAATTAGATTATTCAAACAATGCCCATAAAAAAGCCTACAAAAGAGCAAAAAGCTGGTCACGTAATGAATTGCTCTTTTCACAGAAAACAGTGAAAGAGAAAATACTAACCAGAATTATAACCAAATATTGTCATCAACATAAACAGATTAGCCATACCTTCAAAAAATATTGGCACCTTCTTAATATGGATCCCAATCTGGCCCCCTTTGTTTCTGATCGCCTTTTGGTCACCTACAGAAGGGCTCCATCCTTACACGAAAAACTTGTTCATAGCAAGTATAAAACAGAAAGGGATAATAGAAACAAAATCACAGGAACATTTCCCATTGGTAATTGTGTTTACTGCCAACATATGGATACTCTCAAATGTATCACACTAACCAATGGAGAGAGTCTAAACATTATGTTAATTGCCGCACTCGGGGCATAGTTTATCTATTGTCATGTGAGTGCGGCTGTTATTATGTTGGCAAACTAAATTGGAGTTTTGGTGTAGAATTTACCGACACTTGATTTACTTGCCCCTTGGGAGGCATAGTTCGTTAGTACATGGCGATGCCCTCCCAAGGGTCAAATTCCTGCCTTTGGATCATATTTATGCTAACCTCCAAGGGGGAGACTTCAATAAACTATTACTACAGAGCGAACTAAGATGGATATTCCGGGGGCGTGTCCAAGATGGCGCGGGGAGCAGACGCTTGTTAGCTGAGCCCCCGCTCTGAATCCTAATCCTAATTGATCCTGCTGTGGATTTTACTCGGAAAAGCCTCAAACACACTTAAATCTCCCCTGAAACACTGTGGGGATGAGAAGAAGCACCAAGGGGTCGCAGAAGAGACGCCCTACCGAGACGTACCGCACGCCGCCAAAACCTGGGCCTACTCCATTGCCGTCCCGCCACATGGAGACTCAAACCCCCACCCCCTCCACATCGGAGGGCACGATCCAGGAGGGATCGCCGGCTTTTGAGGCCCTAATGCAGGCCATTGCGGGCTGCCAGTCCGCGCTAACGGTCAAGATTGACCATGTTCAGGCTGAGACGGCCCTAATCCGGAGGGACCTGGATAAATTCCGAGAGCGGGTCTCGGAGGCCGAGAGACGGATCTCGGGGGTGGAGGACGTGCAGCGCGATCATCACGCCGACCTGCAGACCCTGAAGTCCAGGGTGAAGGCCCTGGAAGGGAGGGCCGAGGACGCCGAGAACCGGAACCGCCGGAACAACTTGCGGGTCCTCGGCCTCCCGGAGAGGGTAGAGGGATCAGACCCGATTGCCTATATGGAGCAGCTCCTCCCCACCCTGCTCCCACAGGCCCGCTTCACAGCGCATTTCTCCATCGAGAGGGCGCACCGCATACCGGCGCTTAAGGGCCCGCCAGGAACACCACCGCGCACCCTCATCTTCAAGCTCCTGCACTACAGGGACAGGGACACGATTCTTCGCTCGGCCCGGATCCAAGGTGAGCTGAAACATGAGAACTCCAGGCTCCTGATCTTCCCCGACTATTCCATCGAGACGCAGAGGCAGCGGAAGTCGTTTGACCCGGTCCGCAGTATCCTAAGAAGCAAGGCCATCAAGTACAGCATGCTTTTCCCTGCGAAGCTGAGGGTCCAAGATGGCGAACGGGTCCAGTTCTTCACATCACCCAGGGAGGCCATGGCGTGGGCCGAATCAATCCGCAGATAGGCTTCTCTCCCCAACACTGCCAACAGTGAGTATGCTCTGGGGGTCCACACCTGTGTCCTGAACCATGCACTTTACTTAACCCGCGGTTCACCACCCCCCCCCCCCCCCGGATGGGAAGTATACCCCCCAAACGCCGCTGAACAATCTCATTTCCCCTGAGACACAGATGACTTTACACTGGAGGAGGTTGATTAACCCCCCCACCACCTCTCCTTACCGGTGAATATCCTGGTGTCCACGGACTGGGGGGCTGCGGTGGGGGACCCGTGTCACCGGCTGGGACAATCTACCTCCCCTCCTATATGGGTCCGCATGGGAGACGCACTTTTTCCCCACCTGGGGGGCCTATGTCTCTACTCCCACCTGCACGGAGGATTGCTCTTCACCCCCCCCTGTGTAGGGGCTATGGAAGCCCCCCCCCCTTCTCATTCCCCCCCCAGAGCTAAAGACCGAGCCCCCGGACCTCCGGGTGATCCACAAGATTATCCCTCTATGGGATTCCTAACAATTGGTACTTTGACTGTTGTATTGAAGAGAGGCCTGCAGCCTCTTGCGCACTGCCTCCATGTTCAGCATTGAAGCTGACTTTAGTTACGGGTTGCAAACCCTTCCCCGGGGACGGGGGGAGGGTGGGGGGGGGGGGAGTTTGGGAAAGTTGAGCCACGTTTTGGGCTCACAGTTACTGCTTTTATATTGCATGACAGATGATATGTTGCTGCTTACACTTCTGCTGCTATGGATGCCTGGTCTTCTCCCCAGATTGATGATAGCTTTGGGGAGAACACTGATCCACATGTTGTATGACAATCCTCCGTATGATGTGATGTATGTTGTTAATGGCCTCGCTTGATGTCCTCTCCTGGAACACACGGGGTATGAACTCCCCGATAAAAAGGTCCTTAGTCTTTCAGTATGTTAAGAAATATAATCCACATATATGTGTGTTCCAGGAGACGCATCTGGTGGGCAGCAAGACACTGAGCCTCAAGAGGCCGTGGGTGGGACACCACTACCACTCCACATATTCTAACTTCGCTAGAGGGGTCAGTCTACTGGTGGCTAAATCCCTCCCGTTTAAATTGCTGAATCTTGAACTAGACCCTGATGGCAGGTTTGTACTAATACATGCCCTGATATACAGTGTCCCCTGGGTTTTGCTGGGTCTCTACCTTCCCCCTCCTGCTTCCACTAAACTTTTAAATCTCCTCACGGCCAAACTTGCGCAGTACCCGCAGGACAATGTGATTCTTATGGGTGATTTTAATCTTGTCCCGGACTCTGGGCTGGACAGATGTGCCACGACAGGGACGACCCGCCAGGGTCTGGCAGCCTGGGCTGCCACGTACGGCCTAACGGATGTATGGAGGTGGAGACACCCTACATCTAAGACGTTTACCTGTCACTCAGCCACACACAAATCGTTCTCGAGGATAGACCTTGCCTACGTGGCGGCCCCTGTCCTTCCCAGAGTCAGGAACATTGATATCCTCCCCCGAGGGATATCGGATCACGCCCCTCTCCTGCTGTCCCTAGATCTGGCCGTGTCGCCCTCGGACAGACTCTGGAGACTCTCCAGATTCTGGGTATCCGACAAAGACGTCGAATCCAGATTCCGGACCACGCTGACGCGATACTGGATAGAGAATTCTGGCACCCTAGGGGAAAACTCCACTTGGGACGCCTTTAAGGCCTCCTCGAGAGGACAATACCAGTCCATTATCGCAGCAGTCAGGAGGGAGCGTAGGGCGGACCTGGAGAGGGTGGAGGCCCAGGCCGGTACTCAAGAGGCTCGTTATGTTAGCTCCCGAGACCCAGAACACTATGCCCAACTTCAGGCGCTTACTAGACAGGCACTCCTCATACGCACGTCCCTTACGCAGAAAAAACTTCTGCATCAATCCCAGCGCATTTTCGAGCAGGGGGACAAGACCGGGCGCCTTCTGGCATGGCTCTCCAGAGAGCAGTCTGGAATCGCGACAATAGCACAGATACGGAATCAGGAGGGGACCCTCCTCTCTGACCCCCAGGACATCAACAAATGCTTTGCCACCTACTACCAGCAGCTCTACACTTCCAGGGTGACCTATGACCAGGCAGACCTAGATAAGTACCTTGACGATATTGACATACCAGTCCTTACCACTACCACCGCCACCAAACTTGACGCCCCCATCGCAATAGAGGAAATACAGGCAGCCCTCAAGGCAATGCAGACGAACAAAACGCCGGGCCCGGATGGGTTCCCGGTAGAATTTTATAAGACCTACATAGAAGACCTAGCCCCTAAGCTATTGACGACCCTGACACAAGCCTCCCACTCAGGAGTCCTCCCAGACTCCATGAGTGATGCGGTAATAGTTGTGATCCCCAAACCAGGTAAGGATCCCCTGTTGTGCCCCTCATACCGCCCAATTTCCCTCCTCAACGTAGATGCCAAGGTGTTCGCGAAAATCCTAGCTAACCGTCTCAATACGGTCATTACGGCCCTTGTACACCAGGACCAGACAGGGTTTATGCCGGGCCGAGGCACGGACATCAATATACGCCGACTCCATACACACATAGCCTCGGCGGACCCTGACACCCCGGCGGTGGTGGCCTCACTCGACGCCGAGAAGGCTTTCGACTCGGTCGAGTGGGGCTACCTCTGGTCAGTCCTCACTAGGTTCGGTTTCGGCCCGCGCTTTCTTAAATGGATCCAGATGCTTTACGCCCACCCCAGAGCTCGTATACGAACCAATGGCTCACTCTCGGATTCCTTCTCTCTCGAACGTGGGACGCGCCAGGGGTGCCCGCTATCTCCGGCCCTCTTTGCACTGGCCATTGAGCCCCTGGCTGCCCATGTTCGCAGAGACCCCCAGATAAAAGGCATAAAAGTAGGCCCCCTGGAAGAAAAACTCTCCCTCTATGCGGATGACTCCCTCCTATACCTGGCAGATAGCTCCTCTTCCCTTAACTCGGCCCTCGCACAATTCGAGAACTTTGCCCAATACTCTGGCATTCGTATAAACTGGGATAAATCTGTTCTATTCCCACTAAGCACGTCCCCCCCGCGGGCCCCCTCACACACACCACTGCGCTGGGTGGAGACCTTCACGTACCTGGGAATTAAAATTGGGTCCACGATGAAAGGATATCTGCCTAGAAATCTACACCCACTACTGGAACAACTTACCAAAAGCTGTGCTAACTGGCGCAACCTTCCTCTTTCCCCAGTGGGCAGGGGCAACCTGATTAAAATGGTGTACCTACCCAAGTTTTTGTACTTTTTTAGGCAGACTCCTACCCCCATTCCCCGCTCCTTCTTCCAAAAACTAGATAGTTTGGTGACCGCCTTTATTTGGGCGGGACGCCCTCCCCGGGTCGCCCGTCGCACACTCTACCTCCCACTTTCCGCCGGCGGCCTAGCCCTCCCAAACTTCCTGGCGTACTACTGGGCGGCGGTTCTAGTCACGGTCCGGTGGTGGTTCGCCCAGCCCAAGCAGAACCCTGCTGTCACGTTAGAGGGGGCACTCCTCGGGTCCTATGCTGCCCTGTCTAACCTTGTTTTTCGGGGGCCCAGAGCTCACCCCCAGGTGACTGAGCCCATGAAAACCACTATAAAGGTGTGGCAGACCTCTAGAGCCCCGGGACTCAAGCCTAATACGTGGTCACCTCACACTCCACTGTGGGGTAATCCACTCCTTCCTCACCTGAACTCGATCCCTGACCCAGCAGCCTGGGCTCACTACGGGATAGTGAAACTTAAACACATTATGTCGCGTGGCAGGCTAGACACATTCCCCAACCTGAAAAGGACTTACCGATTGCCCCAGACCTTCCTTTTTCGATACTGGCAGCTCAAACACGCCGTTGACTCACAATTCCCAGAGACTGTTGCCCTTGATTCAGATTCCATAGAGAGACTGCTCACCTCAGGAGCGATGGGGAAACCCTTATCCTCCCTCTACCTCTATCTCACGGTGGCTCAGGACACGAACACGACAAGCTTGTTCAATAAATGGAGGGCAGACATCCCGGACCTCACTGAGGAGGCCTGGGAGGATCTGGTCTCCACATATATCCCCTCTATGATTGCGTCCAGGGACCGCTTTATTCAGTTAAAGTTCCTGCATAGAGCTTACTACACCCCGCATAGGCTGGCCAACATTTACCCCTCCCTGAGCCCACTCTGCACGAGATGTAAACAGGATAGTGGCACGTTTATTCATATGGTCTGGTCCTGCCCGAAACTTCAGGCATACTGGCAGGCGGTCGCAGGGACCTTGGAAGAGGCCTATGGGATCAGCCTGACTATGGACCCCCTCTTTTTTCTCCTTAGCTATCTGGAGGACATGGAGGGGGACAGGTACACTAAATTAGCCATGACTTTCCTCCTATTCTATGCCAGAAGGGAAATCCTGTTGAAATGGAGGGGGGAGGAGGTCCCCACTAGAGAGACCTGGGAAAACACGGTCAACAGGGTCCTACCGCTGTATAAAATTACGTACGAAAGTAGAAACTGCCCCGCCAAATTCGACAAAATATGGTCCCCCTGGATGGACAGAGTGGCAGGCGGCCCTCTGGATGCAGAACTGGTCTGAGACCTATAGAGTCCTAGGAGATGCCCGAAGTCCCACTGAGGTTGTAGTCCTTGGCTCCCTTCCCTCTCCTTCCCCCCCGGCCCTCCCTTCCCCCCCCCCCCCCCCCCCTTCCCCCCCCCTCCCCCCCCCCCCCCCCCCCCTGGACTGACCTTCCCCTCCTGAGCGTCCTGACCCACCCCCTTGACAAGGTAGAACATACTGTACCACCTGTTCTTCATTGCTATGTACCCTATGAGTCTACTATCCAGAATGCAGTTGGTTGTACTTTCTTGCTATGAATACGTGTATGCTTGTACCCTCGAATCTGTTCATGCATTGTATGTATTTGTTATTTCGAAATAAACACCTCTTTACTGTTAAAAAAAAAAAAAAAGATGGATATTCCATTTACAAGCTACTAGGCCACCAGGTCTCAATGAGGTGTTCAATTTTAAACCGTATCTAGCAGGTTTCCAATCAGGGGTGTGTGAATTAGACTTCTAACGGCTATCCTCCCACATACTCACATTCATTTCAATTTTATTTTCATCTATTTATTTTTAATTTATTTTTATTTTCATTATTTATTTTTCCTTTTTTTTTCTCCTTCTTTTTTTCCTTTTTTTTATTCTTATATTTGTCTTCTATAATCATATATCTCGTTATATGATCTAATTGCCAGTGGATTATGTTGTATGATTTTTTAATACTATGTTTGTGATCATATGGTTACATCACTGGTTGGGTGTAATTCCCAATATTTCCACTAGAGGTCATTCTCTACATGTATACCCCCGCAAGTGACTTGGTACTGGTTGGTCTGATGTCCCCCGTCCGGGCTTGCATAGTTGCCCTCTGGGAGCCTTTTTTCATTTCTGGGGGTGGCACCCTGGCGGCACAGCCCAGTGCGTGTAGGTTCTTTTGCGGCACCCTCTTTCCCCATGTGGGGGCTGCTCTGGACTCTTTTCTGGCCTGGGGATACATGGTAAATTCCGTGATTCCCCTTGCTGTTTGTGCTCCAGTTTGAAGCGCAGACAATGGCCATACGCTTTTAGGCGGCACGATGATGCAGGATGTGCCTCTGCCCATCCTGGGCGAGCTTGCGCCACACGCCATGGCGCCAGGGGACTCATGATGAACATTTTCTTGGTGCAGTGTATATACCTGCAAGTCCATCATACTGACAGCTGTTACCAATAGCCAGACAGGCGTTTGGACGACTGATCATCGTACCTGTGTATTTATACCTCTCCGGGTGCAGCCAAATGGTAAGCACCAAGCTGGGAAGATGAGCTCTGTGTTACACTCAAGTGCTTATGGCACAGGAATAACAGGTATATTGTTATACTCTAATACTATATATTAATGGTAGCATGTCCTTTGGAGGCATGCAGCCATCCCTTTATATCTAACATGATTTGATGAAATAATGCTTTGAACTACATGATATATTAGCCTTATAATGACTATAAGCTTACTATCTGTTTATATATGATGGACTTTTGGTGATTGGATGATTGGTCATCGAATCTGTGTATTTATACCCCAAATGGTGCAGCCAAATGTTAAGCACTAAGCTGGGAAGAGGAGCTCTGTGTTACACCCAAGCACTTGAGGCACAGGAACAACAGGTAGATTATTATACACTGTTACTATATATTAATGGTTACATGTCCTTTGGAGCCATTTTTTTATATCTAACATGATTTGTTGATATAATGCTTTGAACTACATGATATAGTAGCCTTATAATGGCTATAATCTTACTATCTGTTTATATATACAGATCAACATGTACCATCACCCTCCTATCTGAACACATGTAAACCCTTGAGCTGCCAGACATTTATCAGCAGGAGTTTACACTCCATAGCTGTAGGGTCTTTGTCTGTGAAGTTTTATGTGCCTCTGTCACGTCACATTTGGCTACCCATCACACTTTGCTACCCACTGGAGTGCGCATGCGTGACGACCCCATACGCATTCCAACTGTTGTAAGCAGGGGCGGACTGACAAGTCGGTCACCCGGGCATCGCCGAGGGCCCGGGACCATTAGGGGCTCAATAAAATGTATACTTTTTTACTCACCTGGTCTGTCCTTTTAACAATCCCTGAGGGGTTCACTGTGTCTTTGGCACTAGGTGTTTTCTTTTTGCATTTTGAATAGTGGATTGGACAGATCCAGGTTTTCTTTATACACACACCAATCCCTCCAGATTTTATTTTTTAAAGTTACCTAAACTATTCTTCCAACTGAAATGAAAGAACACTATTACTCCTGAAGGAAAGTATCTGATTCTGTTCAGATGCAAAACACTGGAACAACCTTAAAGTTAAAATGACTTGACCCATAGGGATGAGCCGAACACCCCCTGTTCGGTTCGCACCAGAACCTGCGAACAGACCTAAAGTTCGTGTGAACTTTAAAGTCTATGGGACTCGAACCTTCAAAATCAAAAGTGCTAATTTTAAAGGTTTATATGCAAGTTATTGTCATAAAAAGTGTTTGGGGACCTGGGTCCTGCCCCAGGGGACATGTATCAATGCAAAAAAAACTTTTAAAAACGACCGTTTTTTCGGGAGCAGTGATTTTAATAATGCTTAAAGTGAAACAATAAAAGTGTAATATTCCTTTAAATTTTGTACCTGGGGTGTGTGTATAGTATGCCTGTAAAGGGGCGCAGAAGTGTCATTTTTGCAGGAAAAAAAGCATTTAAAAGCACTCCCGGCTATAATGAATTGTCAGCTCCCGTAATACAGAGAACAGTCATTGAAAGTCATTGATAAAAAAAAATAAAATATGCGTGGGGTTCCCCCCAAATTCAATTACCAGGCCCTTCAGGTCTGGTATGGATATTAAGGGGAACCCCGGGTCAAATTAAAAAAATAAATTACGTGGGGTTCCCCCTAAATATCCATACCAGACCCTTAAGGTCTGGTATGGATTTTAAGGGGAACTCCACGGCAAATTAAAAAAAAAATGCCGTGGAGTTCCACCCAAAAATCCATACCAGACCCTTTATCCAAGCACGCAACCTGACAGGCCGCAGGAAAAGAGCAGGGGGCGATAGAGCACCCCCCCCCCTCCTGAACCGTACCAGATGCCAGGTTTCCGTTACATCAGAGGGGGGCGGGGTCACTGGGGAAGCCCGACTTCCCCCTTGCATTAGAGGGGGGTGGGGTCAGGTGACGGGTGGCCCAGTCCTCCTCAGCTAAGACCTGGTATTCCCGCAGTGTCTCCGTGGAGACAGGATGCGCTGCCCTGGAGTCATCGGAAGAGATCAGCCATTGCTGGACCCCGGAGAAGAGATCACCCATCGCTGGATAGCAAGAGTGGATTACCACCACTGGAATCTTTTTTTTATTTTTTTTATTTTTAATAAAGGACTTTTCCCAACGGTGTCTGTGTGTTTTTTTTTTTTTTTTTTTTACACTTTCTTTGTGAAATGGTAGGGGTACTTTTGTACCCCCTTACCATTTCAAACAGAGGGTGGCGGGATCTGGGGGTCCCCTTGTTAAAGGGGGCTTCCAGATTCTGATAAGCCCCCCACCCGCAGACCCCAACAACCACCTGCCAGGGTTGTGGGGATGAGGCCCTTGTTCCCATCAACATGGGGACATGGTGCTTTGAGGGGTCACGGACCCCCAAAGCATCCTCCCAATGTTGAGGGCATGTGGCCTGGTACGGTTCAGGAGGGGGGGCGCTCTCTCGCCCCCCCCCCCTCTTTTCCTGCGGCCTGCCAGGTTGCGTGCTCGGATAAAGGGTCTGGTATGGATTTTTGGGTGGAACTCCATGCCATTTTTTTTTATTTGACCCAGGGTTCCCCTTACTATCCATAACAGACCTGAAGGGCCTAGTAATTGAATTTGGGGGGAACCCCACGCATATTTTTTTTTTTTTAATCAATGACTGTTCTCTGTATTACGGGAGCCAACAATTCATTATAGCCGCGAGTGCTTTTAAATGCTTTTTTTCCTGCAAAAATGACACTTTGTGCAGGGACAGTTCTAAGCATAGGAAACATGTGCCCCTTTACAGGCATACTATACACACCCCCCAGGTACAAAATTTAAAGGAATATTACACTTTTATAGTTTCACTTTAAGCATTATTAAAATCACTGCTCACAAAAAACGACAGTTTTAAAAACCTTTAAAATTAGAACTTTAGATTTCTCCCATAGACTTTTACAGGGTGCTTGCGGCTTTTCAAATTTGCCACGAACACCCCAAATTGTTCGCTGTTCGTTGAACAGGCGAACAGGCAATGTTCGACTCGAACATGAGTTTGACTCGAACGCGAAGCTCATCCCTATTGACCAGTCTGCTTCAGTCCCTGGATAACAAGTAGCTTTTTTTAAAGCCTTCCTTACTAGATCAAAGTCCAAATAAAATTTTTGGCTATGCATGCACTTACTTTCATTAACATACTATACTGTTATATGCAGTCTTTTCCATGGGTTGTATGGCTGTATGGGTTGTGGATGCTGTCAGCCAACACGTGTTAATTCATCAATTTGCAAGTCAGTTCTTTCTAATATTCTGCATTTTGGAACTTAGTTCTACCTTTCTAACTTTCTTTATTTTCATAATGCAATTTACAGGTTGCCAGCCCCATTTTCTCAGCAGGATCTCTGAGGTCAAAGTATAAAGTGCACTTGTGGGATCATCTTCAGCTTCCAGTCTAGAATCGTCTCTCCCCCCACTCAATGGCAGCTGTGCATTAATAAAGATTGGAAATATCACAAGAAGTTTCCAGTCATAAAGAGAGGTTCTGAGAATATACAGCCTTCTGATCAATATGCGGCTGTCCTGTCTGTAATGTGTAAAGTGTGCACTAATGGAGAAGACAGGGAACACCCTCCTCATTATGTTATCAAGCTAAAGTATTCTTTTTTTGTGCTAAAGAAAATACTGCTACACTGAATCTGTTAAGACGTTTTGCAAGAAATATCTGAGTTAAAGTATATCTAAAGCCCAAACTTTCTTTGTTTGTTTTGGACAAAGTGGGGAACTCTTACACATTAGGAAAATTAGGAAATTTCCCCTAACGTCCTGGACACACAACTGGAAGTAAGTTGAAATCTCTCTAAAACAAGGGGAAAGCCTCTATTAAGCAGTTGTCACTGAAACTTTTAATGTCCTATTGGAAGATTTTCCCTCACCTCCTGTTCAAAGACAACTGAAACATTTTCCACCACTTTCTGTCCCTGTAACAATGGTCATCATCAGTGCAAAAAAAAAAAAAGGGTGAGTCTTTCCAAGGGGACACAAAATCCTTACATGATCTTTCCCTACTCAAATAAATAATAATTGTGTTAGCTTCAGCTATACCTTAATAAAATAAGATGTTCTCTATAGTCTTTCTATACTAATATATATATATATATATATATATATATATATATATATATATACTGCAAGACATTAAGACATTTAGGCGTCTATAGCTGCTGAGGTCAGTCTTCATGATGACTTTTTTTTTTTTTTTTTTTAAATCTTTATTTATTTCAAAAAAAATTTTACACACATATATATACATACAATCAAGGTTTAGACGTAACATGTCTCCGCCTTGTAGGGATCCAGTGAATATATTACAACCACCCTCCCCCCACCCCCATTTCAGCCAAGCAAGTTACTACTTCTATCTTTCACCTGTGTGGATCAGAATCGTCCTGTATTTTTTAAGCGGCCTTATCGCTTTCTTCCCCTATCTGGGGCCATTAATTACTATGTGCGAAAGGGGCTTTCTCCTTATCGGGTTATCTCTTCGTAATATCTCCAAGAGTTTTTAAATTTATTCCAACTCTCCCACCTACCCTCCTTTACCTCTTCTCCCGATCCCTCAGCTCCTTTAAGTTCTATTTTTCCTAGTCTTTGTTGTATGTTCACTCGCGCTATCCATTCCCCTATCTGAGGACTCTCCCTTTTCTTCCATTTTTTCGGGATTAATTTTTTTGCTTCATCTAGGAGAATGGGTACTAGGGAAGCTTGATATTGCCTCAGGGGGATATCATTCCCGTGAAACAGTACCGCCCATGGCTCTTCGGGTATGTTCTGATTTGTTATCTTTGTGGTCAATTCGAGAATTGATCTCCAAAATTTTTTAATTATGGGACAGTGCCACCATATGTGTGCCATGGTGCCTATATCGCCGCAGCCTCTCCAACATTCGGGGGAACTATCCTTCTGGTATTTGCTCATCTTGACTGGAGTTATATACCAACCGGAGATGCATTTATAGTTTACTTCTATAGTTTTTATATCCAACGCTGCCCCGTGCATTAACTTAAAAATCT
Source organism: Lithobates sylvaticus (assembly GCA_028564925.1). Lineage (NCBI taxonomy): Eukaryota > Metazoa > Chordata > Amphibia > Anura > Ranidae > Lithobates > Lithobates sylvaticus. The sequence goes on along the minus strand of CM053029.1, from coordinate 211,368,003 downwards.
TATTGCATCTAAATTTATTGCAAGGGGATCCTAATTCTTTTTGCCATCTTTTGACACCCGGAGGGGCCTCGCTTGAGCCTTCTCTTATTAGGATTTTATATATAAGGGAGATATTATTTTTAGTTGACGATCACATGCATATCCTCTCCATTTCGGTGTAATCTTCCCCACTTCTAATTGGCTGGGGTAATCTCTCTACGAAGTGCTTCAGTTGGGCGTATCTCCAGGTGTCAATCGACAGCAAATCCCTCGCTTGACTTAATTTGTGGAAAGTGTTTATTTTACCGTGTTTAGTGATGTCTCTTAACCGTGCATCTTCTTTTTTAATCCAATTACCCCATAATTTACTTCTTCCTGGCTCGAAGTAAGTATTGTTTTTTAAAAAAATCAACGGTGAATTATATTCCCATCTATTGTTTCTATACAGATTATCCCAAGCTTTCAGTGTAACTCGCGTAATCTCGTGCATTTCTATTCCTATTGCCCTAAATTCCGGTGGGTTCCATATCTCGTGTCCCAAGTGAGTGTTGCTGAGTGTATTTTCTAATTTTACCCATCTCTTTTTTCCCCCCTCTTTTGTCCATTCCGTGACCCGTGTAAGGGCTATGGCATTGAAGTATTTTTCAAAGTCCGGCATGGCCAGGCCCCCGAGTTTTTTTTCCCTTGTCAGAATTTCTGCTGCTATCCGCGGCTTCTTGTTGGACCAGATAAATTTAGAAACAATACTTTTTAAGGTCCTAAAGTAGACCCTAGGGATTGCCAGTGGAAGCATTTGGAACTTGTAATTTATTTTTGGTGCGATGATCATTTTCACTGCGTTGATTTTCCCTACCCAAGACAGCGAATTCATTGTCCACTTTTTTGTCTCGTTTTTTATCTGGTCCAGCAAGGGGATATAGTTTATCAAATATGTTTTCCTTAGTGTATTTGCCAATCTTACCCCTAGGTATTTAATGTTCTCCCTCCATGGGAATTGGAATTCTCCTATTAATTGGGCCACCTCTGCTTTTTTTAGGTTAATGTTCAAAATCTCCGATTTGGCGGTATTCATTTTAAAATTAGACAAATGGCCGTATGTATTTAAAACTTTAAGCAAATTGGGTAGAGTAATCCGGGGGGTGGTTAGAAAGAAAAGTACATCGTCCGCAAATGCGGCAAGCTTGTGTTCCTCATCTCCCACCTTGATCCCTCCAATATCGGGCATATTCCTTATTGTGGAAAGTAAAGGTTCTAATGCTAACACAAATAGGAGAGGGGACAGAGGGCAGCCCTGGCGTGTGCCATTCTTCATGGTGAAGGCAGATGACAGCACTCCATTCACCTTGACCCTCGCCTGGGGGAAGTCGTATAGTATCCCAATCCAGCTCCTCATCCTTGGGCCCACTCCCATGACCTCCAATGTTGTGAACATATGTCCCCAGTCCATCCTGTCGAACGCCTTCTCGGCGTCCATCGACAGGAATAGACTGGGGACACCCGCCCTCCTGCTAGCATGCATCAACAAGAGTGCTCTTATTCCATTGTCCCTGCCCTCCCTTCCCGTCACAAACCCAGCTTGGTCTGGATGTATCAAGTCCGGCATCTTGGTTTTAATTCTTTTAGCCAATATTTTCGCGAAGAGCTTAGTGTCAGCGTTCAGTAGAGCAATGGGGCGATAGCTTGAGCACAGCGTTTTATCCTTCCCTTCCTTCAGTATCAGTGTTATTGAGGCCATCAAAGCTTCTTTATCCATTCCGCACTCCCCTCCTAGCTGGTTCCAATACTGGCAGAGTCTGGGGATTAAGATGTCTCCAAATTTCTTATAATAAGTCAGCGAAAATCCATCTGGGCCCGGACTTCTGCCAGTAGGGGAACTCTTCAAGGCATCAAATATTTCCTGTTCGGTTATGGGCCTATCCATGTGGGAACTGTCTTCGGATGTTAAAGCGGGGACCGCACTATTTCGAATGAAATTCCTGGAATCTTCTAACTGAGTTTGTGTATTCTGGCCTTGTGTCTTTACATCATAGAGGGATTCATAATAAAGTTTAAACTCGGTGGCTATGTCTTTGGTTACATTAACCATTAACCCCGTTTTACTTTGTATCTTATCTATATAATTAATCTCTCTCTTACTTTTTAACATTTTTGCTAGATATTTGCTACTTTTGTTACCCCATTTATAACGGTCAGTGTCTAGTTTGTGGAACCATTTCCTTGCGTCTATGTCCATCTCCGTTTTTATTTCTTCTCTTTTATTCAATAGTCTATGAAGGGTATCTTGTCTTCGTGTTTTTTCCTCCCTGTGCTCTTTTTCAAGGTTACGTATTTCTTCTATCAGTTTCTCTCTGCGCTCTTTTATTAGTTTTTTGTTATCAAGCTAAAGTATTCTTTTTTTGTGCTAAAGAAAATACTGCTACACTGAATCTGTTAAGACGTTTTGCAAGAAATATCTGAGTTAAAGTATATCTAAAGCCCAAACTTTCTTTGTTTGTTTTGGATAAAGTGGGGAACTCTTACACATTAGGAAAATTAGGAAATTTCCCCTAACGTCCTGGACACACAACTGGAAGTAAGTTGAAAATCTCTCTAAAACAAGGGGAAAGCCTCTATTAAGCAGTTGTCACTGAAACTTTTAATGTCCTATTGGAAGATTTTCCCTCACCTCCTGTTCAAAGACAACTGAAACATTTTCCACCACTTTCTGTCTCTGTAACAATGGTCATCATCAGTGCAAAAAAAAAAAAAGGGTGAGTCTTTCCAAGGGGACACAAAATCCTTACATGATCTTTCCCTACTCAAATAAATAATAATTGTGTTAGCTTCAGCTATACCTTAATAAAATAAGATGTTCTCTATAGTCTCTCTATACTATATATATATATACTGCAAGACATTAAGACATTTAGGCGTCTATAGCTGCTGAGGTCAGTCTTCATGATGACTGATGCAAGTTCAGGCAATAGTGCTAGACTTTACTGAGAGTTATGGCAATCCAAAATATATTTCATGGGCTTCATCAGCCATTTATGAGTGTCATGCTCCTCTTGGGAATATGAATACATTAAAACTATAAGGTAAAGTCTAGTGCAGCCCTCAAAAATTACGCTCGTATTTTGAGGGCTGGCGAGGGATGACTGCCTGGGAGCGAGGGAGGGTGAGTACTGCCGACTGGTTGTATTGGAGTCCTTTTCTCAGCGCTCGCGGAGGGGAAGATGGAGGAGAGAGCCAGCTGGATGATCAGAGCACAAGGGACATCATTTCAATAGCTGAGTGTTCCCCGCACTCGCTGTCACACACAGCCCCGCCCCCTGGTCCTTGGGAATTTGGTAGACAGATCACCCGTCCAATCCCGGGATGAGTGATGTGTATCAAAGTTCCCCGGCCAGGGGGCGGGGCTGTATGCGACGCCAAGCGGGGGGAACACAGAAATTGAAATCAAAGTTGTTCCAGTAATGTTCCTCGGTGCTCTTATCATCCAGCCAGCAATGCTCTTCTTCTCCTCTGCTCCCCTGCATGATGGACACAGGTAGGAAACATTGGTGGACATGGGTGAGACTGCATTGGTGGACAAGTGTGAGGCTGCATTGGTGGACAAATGAGAGGCTGCATTGGTGGACACGGGTGAGGCTGCATTGGTGGACACGGGTGAGGCTGCATTGGTGGACACGGGTGAGACTGCATTGGTGGACACGGGTGAGACTGCATTGGTGGACACAGGCGAGGCTGCATTGATGAGCATGGATAAAGTTGCTTAATTCTACATAAAACATTTAAGGGTAATTTTATGAGATAATTTATGAGGGTGTGTTTAGGGGTGGAATTAGGGGTGGGGCAGGGTAGGGGTTGAGTGGGGCAACTGGTGGCGAGTAACCCTTGAGGCCTGGCTAGTAGCCCAGGACTTGAAATTTGGAGGCTGCGTTGGTGGACACGGGCGAGGCTGTGTTGGTGGACACGGGCGAGGCTGCATTGGTGGACACGGGCGAGGCTGCGTTGGTGGACACAGGCGAGGCTGCGTTGGTGGACACGGGCGAGGCTGCGTTGGTGGACACGGGCGAGGCTGCGTTGGTGGACACGGGCGAGGCTGCGTTGGTGGACACGGGCGAGGCTGCGTTGGTGGACATGGGCAAGGCTGCGTTGGTGGACATGGGCAAGGCTGCGTTCGTAGACACGGCGAGGCTGCATTGATGAGCATGGATAAAGTGGCGAGTAATCCTTGAGGCCTGGATAGTAGCTCAGGACTTACATTTGGAGCCCTGGTCTAGAGGCCTGGAAAAATCAGTTTGTAAATGGATAAAAAACTGGCTTAAAAAACATATTCAGAGAGAAGTGTTTAATGATTCTTACTCTGAATGGTCTGAGGTTGTTAGTGGAGTACTCCAAGGTTCAGTGTTGGGACCCTTACTTTCTAATATCTTTATAAATGATATTGGGTCTGGGATTAAAAGTACCATTTCAGTCTTTGCAGATGACACCAAGCTACGCAATGGAATAACATCCTTACAGGATGTCTCTAAATTACAAGTCGACCTCAATGCTCTGTTTAATTAGGCAGCTTTGTGACAAATGAGGTTTAATGTTGATAAATGTAAAGTTATGCACTTGGGGGCTAAAAACATGCATGCATCACAGAGTGCATACTAGTAGGAGAACAGCTGGGGAGAAAATAGGGGAGAAGGTTCTGGATGTTTTGGTGGATCATAGGCTTAATAATGGCTTGCAATGCCAAGTAGCAATCTCCAAAGTGAGCAAAATCCTTTCTTCTATTAGGAGAGGTATGGACTGCAGAGAGAGAAATATCATGTTGGAACCAATAACAGAATACTTGGAAGGTGGAGGCTTCTTAAGAATCAATTTAAAGAACCAGGCTTCAAGTTGCAGGGAAGGACCTCCAAGGTGATATTCTCTGAAATATTGCCTGTGCCATGCACAGCACAGAAAGGACAGAGGGAGATTAGAGAACTGAATGAATGGCTAAAGACCTAGTGTAAGATGGAAGGATTTGGGTTACTAGAGCATCGGGCTGACTTTTCATTGGGGTACAACCTATATGCTAAAGATGGTTTTCACCTAAATGTCTGCTGTGTGTGTGTGTGGGGGGGGGGGGGGTATCTTAATTCATATGCATTAAGATAAAAAAAAAAAAACATATGCCTTTACAACAACTTTAACCACTTCAATACCGGGCCTATTCTGGCACTTCTCTCCTTCATGTAAAAATCATAATATTTTTGCTAGAAAATTGCTCAGAACCCCCAAACATTATATATGTTTTTTTCAGCAGACACACTAGGGAATAAAATGGCGGTCATTGCAACTTTTTATCTCACACGATATTTGTGCAATAATTTTTCAAACGCCTTTTTTTAGGAAAAAAAAAGACGGTTTCATGAATTAAAAAATAACAAAACAGTAAAGTTAGCCCAATTTTTTTATCTAATGTGAAAGATGATGTTACGCCGAGTAAATAGATACCTAACATGTCACGCTTTAAAATTGCGCACAATCATGGAATGGCGCCAAACTTCGGTACTTAAAAATATCCATAGGCAACGCTTTTTTTTACAGGTTACCAGTTTAGAGTTACAGAGGAGGTCTAGTGCTGGAATTGTTGCACGCGCTCTAACGCACGCGGCGATACCTCACATGTGTGGTTTGAGCGGCGTTTACATATGTGGGCGGGACTTACGTGTGTGTTCGCTTCTGAGCGCGAGCTACCGGGGACAGGGGCGTTTTAAATTTATTTATTATTATTTATTTATTTTTACATAATTTTTCTTATTTTTGCACTTTCTTTACATTTTTTTTGATCACATCCCTTGTAATAGGAATATATGTGACAGGTCCTCTTTATGGAGAGATGTGGGGTCAATAAGACCCCACATCTCTCCTCCAGGCTGGAAAGCATGAGTTTGGTAAAAAAAAATTCACAGATCTCATGCTGATAGCCGCGATTGTGGCTTTGTTTACTTCCGGGTACTGGGCGTGACGTCATAACATCGTGCCCGGGCCTCCGACGGTCATAGAGATGACTGGTGACCATCTGGACACCGGAAATCTCTGTACTGGTCATCCGGATAGTGGCGGGAGGGGGGATGTCCCCTCCCGTTGCCTATAAGAACGATCAAGTGGAGGAATTGCGGAATGATCATTCTTATGGTGCACAGAATCGCCAGCTGAAAACAAGAATATCTAAATAATGTCTGTAGCTGCAGGCATCATTCAGATATTCCCATTGAATTCAAAGATGTCATATGACATCCTTGGGTGGGAAGTGGTTAAGCAACAGACAGCATGGATTCATGAAAGACAGAAGTTGTCAGACAAATCTGATTTCTTTTTATGAGGAGGTAAGTAAAACCTAAGACAAGAGTGGCTGCATATGTAGTATAGTTGGATTTTGCGAAAGCTTTCAGTTCTACATCTTTCAGTGTACAACCTTGTTCTACTGAGAACAAGGTAGAATTTCCCCTCACTTTGAGGACATTTTTACTCAGTAGAACAAGGTTCTACACTGAAAGATATCAGGGTTTATTTACGAAAGGCAAATCGATTTTGCACTACAAGTGCACTTGGAAGTGAAGTCGCTGTAAATCTGAGGGGTAGATCTGAAATGAGGGGAAGCTCTTCTGATTTTATCTTCCAATCATGTGCAAGCTAAAATGCTGTTTTTTACTTTCATTGCATGTCCCCCTCGGGTTTACAGCGACTGCACTTCCAAGTGCACTTGTAGTGTACTAATTGTAGTGCAAAGTGGATTTGCCTTTAGTAAATAACCCCCATCCTCTCTCTGCCTGCTAGTGACAATGTAATACTAGGGAAAATGCTGTAATTGTGCTTTTTTTAGTGATATCTATCCCCCTGCTGCTGAGATGCACCCTCTACATATATATATATGTATAGACAGAGTTAGGTAATCCAATTTTTTGCAGTATTCGCCAGAACAAGAGGAGAGGGAAATCTTCCATTGAGAACACCCAATGACAACTTTCTAAGAGGGAAGTACTCATTTTGTAGCTATTTCCTTCCACCTCCTGTTCCATTGACAATAAATCACCCCAAATGAACAGAATGCTAAACATGGCACAGGCTGGGGTGGTAACTTTTCCCTACTTTTCCAAACAAGAAAAAAACTTTAACTTTATATACTTAAATTCTTTAAATTTGTCTTAAGAAAGCAAATATTTACATAAACAAATGGTGTAAAAAGTATATCTTTATTAAGATTGCTGATTGTATTTGGAAAAAACACTAAATGTGTCCTTATCATCACATAATTGGTTCTGAAAAGCTGGAAAGGAACATCTGCGACGTTCAAGTACACTGAATTTGACACAAAAAGATGTAGCAAAAGCTGTGCAGTATGCATAATTATATGCACATGAAGTCAGTAGAGGTCTATTAAATTAAATTGTTAAATTATAAACCAGTAAAGGCCTGGTTTATAATTCAGAATTGTATTGTCTTCAAAATGACACAGAAAGCCCCCCCCCCCCTCTCAGCTGTGGAGAGTGTGGTTAAAAAAAAAACTTTAGGCTTCCCTTAACATACCGCTCGGACACTTTTCCAGGCATTTCCAGGCATGCAAAAAAATGGTAGGCAAATTCCCTTCCTGTACCATAGCAGGCCACATGCTTTCCATCAGCAAAGACCACCCCCCCAGCCTTGGCATTTACCCTCCTCCCAATGCTCAAGGTCAAGGTCCTCTTTCCCAACATTGTGTGCCCAAACAAAAAAGACGGGGCTGATAGAAAAATAGTTGGAACTGAAGGAATCTTGAAGCCCCTTTTTAATAAGAGAGATGCCAGATATCTTTCCCCTCCCAGGGTAATGAGTACAGGGGTATATAGTAGCACAGGTAGTGTCATTTACCTATTCCCACAGTTAAAAGTAAAACAACAAAAAAATCACCAACACAAAATAAAAAAGCCTTTAATAAAATAAAACACAAACACATACTTTCCAGCTTTTAAAATAAAGTTTATAAGGTCTTGAGAAGTAAATCCATTGTCAATCACGACATTTAGCAGTGTATCCATCAGTCAAATCAACCAGTAAGGTAATCCACGCCAATCAATATAACTCATAGCCCAGCAATCTGTACATGGTGTTCTTTCATTGTTAAATGACAGATTCCCAACTGCGGTAATTTTAATATACCACCAGGAATCCCAGGTGATGTCATTGAAATTTGCTCAATGACATCACCCAGGACTCATGGCGGTATGACCACAGATGGAAATCTGTCATTTACTGTAAGGAATGCTGCTTGTACAATGACTTCAATGGTGGTCCAATTTGGGTTTGTGGCTTTTGCACAATTTTAGCCTGTTTGGCCAAACTGCTGAGGCAATGGCGGCAGCAGCAACTGAGAGCCAATGGAAACATCGGCTGGGGTGCCAACGTCGCTGGATTCCAGGACAGGTATGTGTCCTAATATTAAAAGTCAGCAGCAGTATGTGTAGCTGCTGACTTTACATTTTTTGCTGGGGGGGCAGAACTAAGCTTTAACTCAGTGACTTCGATGAGTAAAAAATTATTGTGGCTGATGCCTGATTCATTTCATAAAGATTATGTTATAGAAGTCTTCTCTTGCACGGAGAGCACATGGTCATTTTATTTATTCTCCTTGAGTTATCTGACTGTCCTCACCTGCTACATTTTCATGATGCCTCCATTTTCTGGTGTTACCAACCTTTATTCAGGCCAGCTCATAAAAAATCAACACACATGGTAGTCAAAGCTCTATTAGCATTTAAGAAAGGATGTTCAAACTCAGCTAGTGATGTTTACCATATTTTCCATATAAAGCGTGGACGCATCAGAACATCTGTCATGTTTCTGTTGCTCTCTGTCTCTCTGCTGTAGAGATTAGGCCCCACAATTTTTTCTTCTGGTGTCCAAAGGTATTGGTCCAAATGTTTTGAGTTGTCATAGAAGCAGGAAGTCAGGGAAATCTTCCAGTGGGGACACTAATTATAGTGAAAACTGAGTGAGGATATCCACTTGCTTTGATGAGATCTCCTCTCACTTGCTGCTATTTTTCTTGAACAAGAAGTGAAGGAGAACCTCTGCAAAGGGACACAGACAAGAAGTCTGCCAAGTTTTTGCTTACATTTTAAAAATATAATTATGGCCACCGTGAAACAGACAACCATAGAATGTATTCATTTGTCCATATTTTCTGTCTCATTGTCTATGATCACCAGGAAAAATGCAGGGAATGAAGGGACTTAAAGTTCATTCATACTTACATGCATAATCTGGTGATCCCCTGAGCAAAATCTATTTCCCTAAATACTAGCGATCAAATTTTAATAACTGCTGGTGGCATCCCTTATAATGTGAGTCTATGGACAATGTTATAACTTAGTATTTGGCGCCATCTAGCGGCCAAAAACGGAAAATGGACTTGGATGATTTTCTTTTTCTAGAGCACTGAACAAGCGACAGGAAGTGACTGTTGTTTACTTTTTGCTTTTGACCTACCTACCCAGAAGGCCAGGTGAACTACCCATGATCACTCTCTTCTGAACCGCATACTGGGTGGGCTATAAAAGAGCCTGTGCGGCCATTTTATTTCTCTTCTGGATGCATTGCCTGCCTGTAAGGACCTGTGAGGAGGTTCCAGAGCCTGCAGGGCAGCAATCTAAAGCCAGAGGAGGACTTCACACCACAGCGTGCTGGGACAGCAGTGTGGTTGGATTGGCAAGGATCCAGAGGCAACCTGATGGAGGTAACTGAGAGCTCCTGGTGACTTTGTGAAGCAGAACACCGTGACGGCGTGGCCGCAGCAAATGGACTGAGACCAGCGAAACAGAGCTGTTGCATTCTTCAGACCCAGTTTGGTGAGAGGGCTGTTGCCCACAGTACATTACACACTTGCATACAGTTAGACTTCTACACAGTTGTTCTGGGACCTGTAGTCCCACGGAGGAGGATCTAACAAAGACTGACACTAGGCAGGCCTAAAGCCTATCTCTCATTGAATTTTAGTACTGTGTCACACTAGAGCCAATAACAGTTGGAGTATCTCCAGGAACAGTTCCAGGATCCCTGTTTAGTTAACCCTTATTACCTCACCCTTTGGATTACAAATTGTTACAATCACTATAGCTAGCAGAAGAAAAAAAGATCAAAGACTGCATCTTGTATTGCAAGGCCTTGCACCTAGAACTAAAGTAGGGAAAGCTCCCTTGTAGTTGTGTTGTGCCATATAATCTATTGTGTACACCTATGTGCTGTTACACTATGTTGGTGTGACAGTACAAATGTTGTGATTATTACTTTAAACATAAGCACATAAGATATGTTTTTGGTTAAGTACTTTGGTGTGGAGTGTTGTTCCTTTTTCTGCAGGTGGAGCCATTGGATACCCAGGTAATAACAAAGGTATACTGTTATTATATTGTATATTGTGGGGTTATCCTTTACCATTAGCTCCACACCAACATTGCACCACAGCTGTGTCAAGGGGACTGAGCCAAGTCAGTGGGGGTTCACTAGCAGAGTACAGGCCCAAACAAATTCAGCAGCTCCTTCAGGGGTCAGTGCTACACAAACTTTTCCTCTTTACTGGCATTTTTTTCTAACAATGCCTGCAGTGCATGCAGTGTACACAGCCAACATGTACCAGGTGCTAAAGAGTGGAAAAGCAACAATGAAACACCACTCCATGATGGTCTTAATGTCAGCCTAATCATGCTCCAAGTGCAGGTCCAATCCACAGACAACATAACTCTCAACACTAAGTCATGCTAAGGATGATTTTTGCCTGAGCTGGCCATTTTTGTCACACTCATCCTAGTCAATGGTTGCTAGGATGCTGACTGCCAGACAGCATAGTGTCTTTGGTTGCTAGGAAGCAGGTGGCCTAACCACATAGTGTTATTGTTTTTTGACCAACTCAGCCATAACAAGCAATGGGCTCAATTCACTAAAGAATAAAGATAATTGAACCATGTGACACATTTTCTCCAATTATCTCATGAAATGCTAAAAATGTTGTTTCACTATCACCTCATTAGTTATTGACCTCACAAACCAAAAACATTAGGTAAATAACTCATAAAACAGCGTTAGGCCCCTTTCACATGGACGGACGGTTCAGATCCGCCTGTCAGTTTTGACGGCGGATCTGAACGGGCGCTCCATGTTAGTCTATGGAGCGTCGGATGTCAGCGGAGACATGTCTGCTAACATCCGACCCGGTCTGATCCGCCAAAAGCAGACGTATGGCTCTACGTCCAGATCCGGTACAAGGGGGGTAACTAATGCGCTCTACCAATATAGATAGAAATATTAAAAATAATAAATATAAAGGGAAAAGCAGCCAACATATAAGTGGTCTCACACTGCAGTAATCAATAAAAATGGGGGGTATGTGGCGCTAAACCCCAATAAATATCAATAGAATATCCTAAGGGATGTGATCCCTAGTGATGGGTAACCTTAAAGAGGGGGGTGTAATAATACATTCACATATAAAATGCTGACATCATAAATAAATACATATATAATACAATAAAGTGAATGTGCACGATAAAAGTGACCAATAAATAAGTGTTGAGGTAGAAGATGGTAGTAAAAATAATAGTCATATGAAATAAATCCGAATAATAATAACGATAAAAATGTGCAGGATAAAATAAATGAGACAGGGAATGCCTCCTGTGAATCAAATAAATCCAAAGTGCACAGTGCAAAGTGCCAAGACGTGAGGATAAAAAGACCAAGCTGAGGTCTGAATGTTCAGAAAAATCAATCTATAAGGTGCTTCTATGATCAACAATTGCTTCAATGATCAAAAAGATAACTAAAAAGGAATAATCATAGGATATTCAAAACATTGATCAGAACCAAGCGGAGGTCTGAGTGTGTAAGACAGTGAGTGACAGTGCATTGGAAAAAAATGCATTCATCAAGAAACAGATAATAACTGAAACATCAGATCACCAAAAAAGGCATAAGGAGGAGATGCCTGACAGTATGGAATAAATGGACTCCAAAGTAAAGGAGACAACAAAGATATGTCACCTGGTGCACTACTAGTCCCAGTGTACAATGAAGGTTGTACAGGGGCAACAAAAAAAAATAAAAAATTGCAAAAAAAATTGCATTAATAACGCTCAGTATGAAATAAATTTCCTAAAAGATATATATAAAGGAGAGAGTTCCAGATGATTTAAAAAGAAAAGTTCTGTGTGACTTCCTTGTGGATAGAAACTATAATCAAGTGCTCCGCGGTGTTTTTCAGGGAATGCGCCCCCGTGTTTCCCCCAGCCTCTCACCTCAAAGGATGGCCCCAATAGGCTTAGTAAAGCAGAGGAATCTGTAGATGGTAGCCCTGGTGTCTGGTCCCCTCGCCTTCCTAAGGGTTTCTGTGCGTTTTTCCTGCCTCACAATCCGGTCCCCAAAGAGGTTCCAAACGTCACTCCAGGTGGAAGCAATCGCTCCCAATACGAATCAGCATATAGGGTGGGGGACACAGAGAAAAACGGTGCTCCAATGTGTAGTAAAATAGCGGTAATATTTATTAAAAGAACATATCCACTTACATAGCAGTTTGAATGAAGCCGCTCAGAGATACAGGAACTTCCAGGTCTCGGCCGATAACCAGGAAGTGGAATAGGCACCTGACTTCCTCCCTCACATGTATCGTCACAACACACGTGACTTACTCATAGGGTATGGAGTCAGGTGTCTGATCAGCCTATTTATAATGCATTCAATTAAAATACTAACAGCGGAGGTGCATCAAATAACAAGAAGTAACTTCCATACATGTCATAAGAGTCCTAACAGCGCTAATAATATACAATTTAAAATAATTTGGCAAATAATTTTAATCCCCATTGCCTAACATTAAATGTTTTAAAACACCGCCATCCAGTGGCTAATAATAAGCATTAGTTGCCTGGAAAAATGGGAGATACTCAATGGTGACATCCAGTGGTGGAATGTAAGGTATACTCCTGAGTGGTTTCTATTATTGCCATCTAGTGGCCATTTAGCATAGTGATTTATAAAATGGTAATAGCTACCTAGAACCATGGAAAATAAATAAAATAGAATACATTTTAATTATGATATATTTTAAAAGCTGATAAGAATATATGAAATTAATAAGACCTTTTTGTAATATAAAAGGGGGGACCCGACTTATAACGTTTAGAACAGATAAAAATAGAAAATTGAAGATATTAGTAATATTAAATTCTGGGTATTAATTATCCATATAGAAAAAGGTCCTCAATAGGGACATCCAGTGGTAAAATGAGGTATAGCACCAGATGGTAACAAGTAGTGTCATCTAGTGGCCATATAACATACTGATTAAATTTAAATAATTCTAATCAGGAATATGTCATACATTAAAATATTATGTTGTAAATTTGATCACCATATCTGATGATAAAATAATTAAAATGATGGGGACCTTTAAAATAAGTGAGGGAGACCCTGATCATAAAATGAAGTGTAAAAATGTATATCTATTAACATTATTAAAAAATAATATTAATAATTGGATATAAAACAGTTTAAATCAAATTCGACATTATGTCCCCAAGGTTTGAGTGTACATAATTCATAAATCCATCTTGATTCAGCTTGACTGATTCTAGTAATTTTATTGTCGCCTCTCCAGTGGGGTTTATATTTTTCTATTGCACAAATTTTTAGGGATGAGGGATCTTTTTTATGGTATTTTGCATAATGACGTGATAAACTATGTTTGTCAAATCCTTTTTTAATGTTTTGAACATGTTCTTTCAACCTTTTCCATAGTTCTCTTTTAGTCCTGCCTATGTATTGGATCTGGCAAGGACACTCCATCAGATATACTACACCCTCAGTTCTGCATGTTATGAAGTCATCTATATCATATTCTTTCTTTGTAACCATTGATGTGAAGGATGACTTCTTTTTCTTGTTTTCCTTTGTGTTTCGGCATGCATAGCATTTTTTGCATGGGTAGTACCCCTTCTCCTCAAAGAAGGAGAAAGTTTTATTTGCGGGTGGGTCGAGAACATTTTTAGCCAAATTATCCCTCAGAGTGGGGGCTCGTCTATAGATAAATTTAGGCCTTTCTGGGAGTATAGTGCCGAGATGTCTACGTCCAGATCCGTCGCTGGCGGATCGGGTGAGATCACACTGTCCGTTTTCATCTGATCTCTCCATAGAGACCAGCGGCGCTCGCAAGCCCCTCCCCGCTCAGTGAGCAGAGAGGGACTTGTCATCCGCCGGCTCAGCGGAGATCAACAGAGAGATCTCCTGCTAAGCCGGCGGACAGAGGCGGGCTCCGTGGAAGCGGAGTCCGCCTCGTGTGAAAGGGGCCTTAAAGTCAATTCACTAAGAGAATAAATAAACAAATGGATTAGGTAAATAACTTCTGGCCCAGGCATGAGGTATTCAAGGATTATAAAAGTATAATAGCCAATTTGGAGGAGTCTCTGCCTTTTTGGATCAGTTTCTCAACAGTAATGCATGGAAGCCTAAATGGAAAAACACAACCATCAGGGATCATTTACTTAAAGTATACAGTAACTAAAGGCAACTTTTTTTTTTTGAGTTTTGGATATAGTGGAGATGGATTAGGCCCCATGTCAGGTTTTTATTGCTGTCTGTGCCTCCTTTAGGGAGATTTGCCCTCTCTATTTGTCCTGTTCAAATCGCAGATTTTGGGTTGTCCCCAGAAAAGTAATAGAAGGAAAATATGACAATGGGTACACTGATTCTGGTGACCTTTGGGGGTCCAAGGAACCAAAATGTTAAAAAAAATTGCGTGGGTGGTCGCCCTAAAATCCATACCAGGCCCTTCGGGTCTGATATGGAAATTAAAGGGGAACCCTGCGCCAAATAAAAAAAATGGCGTAGGGGTCCCCCCCAAAATCCATACCAGACCCTTCAGGTCTGGTATCGATTTTAAGGGGAACTCTGTGCCATTTTTTTTATTTGGCGCAGGGTTCCCCTTAATTTCCATATCAGACCCGAAGGGCCTGGTATGGATTTTAGGGGGACCCTTTTTTTTTAATTTTGGTTTGGGGTTCCCCTTAATATTCATATACCAGACCCTTATCCGAGCATGCAACCTGGCAGGCCTCAGGAAAAGAGGGGGGATGAGAGAGGGTGACCCCGCCTCCCTCTGACACCATGGAAAAGTCCAAGTGGCGTCAGAGGGGGTGTGGTCACCCGGGACTTCACCGGGTGGTCCCCCCTCAGATATATAAGAACTGTCATCAGCAAAGAAGCGTCACAGGGCGGGAGCCTCCCATGGAGGAGAATCGGTGGGGGATGTTTTCTTTTCGTTCCATCGGCGGACCGATATAAGAAGATGAATGGACATCGTGGGACATTTTTATTTTTTTATTTTTTAATAAAGCACTTGTCACCAAGCTGTGTCTTGTCATTGTTTAACATTTTGACACTTTTTTTGTGAAATAGTAGAGGTACATTGTACCCCGTTAACATTTCACACGGGGATCTGGGGGTCCCTTTGTTAAAGGGGGCTTCCAGATTCCGATAAGTTCCCTGCCCGCAGACCCCCACAACCACCGGGCTTCACAATTGTGTTTGCCTTTGCTGACCAAGTCCCTGCCTGCTGCCTGGACCAGTGCTATCCTCCTGTGGACAACTGCGCTACTAAAACCACAGGTAATCTTTTGTTTACCCTTTGCTCAGCATAATGTATTTTGGGGTGAAATTCTTGGTATGTGCATGCTATGTGGATGTTGGATCTCTGTATGTAGCCAGGCTGTGTAGAAGTCTCACACATTTGGTATTGCCATATATAGAAAGAGTGGCAGAATGTATTTTGGGTTGTCATTTTTGCTATGTAAATTCTATGATGAAATATCTTATAAACCGACAACTTTGTGTAAAAAAAAAAAAAAAGTGTTTTCATTTTTTTCCCACATTTTCCAAAAACATCTGGAAAAAAAATGAACCATTCAAAAGACTCATTATGCCTCATAGATTATACGTTGGGGTGTTAGCTTTTAAAAATATCATTTTGTGGGCTTTTCCATTGTACTGGTGCTCCAGGGCCTTCAAAAGTGTAATAGGTGGTTGAGAAATGAGATGTGCAATTTAGGCTCCTAGAACGCCTGAAGGTGCTACTTCAATGTTGGGCCTCTGTATGTTACCAGGCTGTGTAAAAGTCTCACACATGTGATATTGTTATACTCAGGAAGAATAGCACAATGTATTTTGGGGTGTAATTTTTGCTATGTAGATGCTATGTGTTGGAAATATCTTATAAATGGACAACTTTGTGTAAAAAAATAATTTTTTTATGACTTCTGGAAAAAAAATAACCGTTCAAGAGACTCATTATGCCTCATAGATTATATGTTGGGGTGTTAGCTTTCCAAAATGGGGTCATTATGTGGGCATTCATGCATTTCCATTGTCCTGGTGCTCCAGGGCCTTCAAAAGTGTAATAGGTAGTCAATAAGTTAGATGTGTAATTTATGCTCCTTGAACACCCAATGGTGCTCCCTACATTTTGGGTCTCTGTATGTGGCCAGACAGTGAAAAGTCCCACACATGTGGTATTGTAATACTCAGGAGGAGTAGCAGAATGTAGTTTTGGGTGTCATATGTGGTATGCACATGCCATGTAAGATAAATAAGCTATTACAATGACAATTTTGTGAAAAAAAAAATTAAAAACAAAACTTTATTTTGTAAAGAATTGTGGGAAAAAATTACAACTTCAAATAACTCACAATGCCTCTTACTAAATACCCTGAAAAGTCTACTTTCCAAAAAGAGGTCACTTGGGGGGCATTTGTACTTTCCTGGATTGTTAAGGTCTCAAGAAATGAGATAGGCCGACAGTACATCAGATGTGATACATTTTTTTATGATTTGCACCATAGATTGTAGACTCTATAACTTTCACACAGACCACATAATATCCACTAATTTGGGTTATTTTTACCAAATATATGTAGCAGTATAAATTGTGGCCAAAATTTATGAAGAAAAATCACTAATTTGCTAAATTTTATCACAGAAATTAAGAAATTTTTTTTTTTTTTTTTAAACTGTTTGTATTTTTTCATTTATAGCGCAAAAAAATAAAAAACCCAGAGGTGATCAAATACCACCAAAAGAAATCTCTATTTGTATGAATAAAAAAAAGACAAAATAATTATTTGGGTACATTGTTGCATAACTGAGTAATTGTCATTCAAAGTGTGAGAGCACTGAAAGCTGAAAATTGGTCTGGGCAGGAGGAGGGTTTAAGTACCCAGTAAGCAAGTGGTTAAGTTCTACTTTAAGTGTGCAATCCAGAGACTTTGTGAACTTAAATGTAACGAATAAAATATTCACGTCTATTCTTCAAAGCAACAGTTAGCTAAATTAACAAACTGCAGCCTCAGATCAGTCAAGGTGTTATGTTTGTGCTGTATAAGGGTTTTTTATGTATTGAGGGAATAGTGATGGAAAGCTTAGCATTGTTTTCTGAGAGAAAGCTCAGACACCATGGTGAAATCCAGATCCAATGTCTGAGCTCCACTTGTATTGACTGCTTTTTTTCCCTTTCTACTTTCCATTGTTTTATGTCACCTTCCCCCTAACTCCAGTTTTTATGAGTTTGTGCCCCCCTTTTTTGCTGCTTTTCCAGTTTCAACTGTTCATTTCTACCTTTTTATGATGCCTTTTTTTAAAAAAAAATCTGTTCTCATTAAATTGACTAAATTTTTTTGACTGTTTTGACAGCTGTCAACAAAATGCCATGTTGAAAGCAGTGTCACATTAACAATAGATGTACAACATAAAATAACCAGCTGCCCCGGGCCCACCAATCCAGAGGACTATTCAGAAAACTAGAGAATGCTCGGTTGGGCCCCTTTATCTATTCTCTGCAGCCTGGGTTCTTAGCAAATAAAGGCTCACCCACACACAGAAAATTGGGCAAACATTTTCAACCGAGGAACGATCATACGATTTTCTGATAGTGTGTACACAACTTTCAACAGCCGATTTCAACCTTCCGAACAAAAATTTCCAAAGGGACAAATTCCCAAATTGTTCTCGTTCAGGAACAGAACTAACGCTTTTCTTTTAATATGTACTGTTTTAGTACAATTTTCGTACAAGAAAAATCAGATACAAAGGACTGCACATGCATTATTTCCTTCCTTGGTTCCGACTTGCTGTGAAACAACAGGAAAAAGAGAAGAGCAGACCTTTCCTTGGATCAGACACCAAGGGAATGCACATTTCTTCTTATCTTTGCTAGTGCTCCAGTCATTTAATCGAATAATATGTCTAGTGACCAGAATACAGGAGAAGAGGGGAGGGTTTTTCTTCACATCCTAGCATGGGCGTCCGCAGAACTTTTTTCAAGGGGGGGCATCATTTTAAGGTCTGGTCGTGTGATCTTACCTGTGTCAGTCAACAGCGGCTGCAGGGGAGAAAGCGCTTGGCGACGGCTGATAAAGCCTGATGAGGTGATGTCACCCATAGGTTCCCATGTCACAGTTGTTATTGGTGCTCCCTCCTCTCCCCTGCATACGCTGCTGGATCACACAGGTGAGATAACATGACCAGATTGGAACAGTCTGAAAATAGGTTAGTCTGCATAGGTGTTAGGGGTAAGGGGACGGGGGGCAGTTTTTAAGGCTAGCGCAAGCTGGAATTCTACTTTCAATCTACCCTCCCTATTGGTGGCTTGTGGCAGTGTTAAAGCAGAGCTCCACCCAAAAGGGGAAGCACCACTTGTTTGCACCCTTCCCCCTTCCACTGCCACATTTGGCACTTTTTGGGGTAGAGAGTGTACCTGGTTTTGCCGTGGTGATCTGAGCCACATGCAAAACCATGCAAAATATGCTGCGAGCGACCACAGCAAGTAAAGGTATAAATAAACATACAATTAGACAATCAATCAATTACAAAAAATAAAATAAAAAATACACCTGCATAGTGCAGCATTGGCTTAAGACAGTGGAGATTTTAAAATCTGTATGGACACAATAGCATCTTTATGCTGTTGTGCCCATATAGCTGCTTTTGTGCCCATATAGATGCTGGTGTGCCTCAATAGGAGTTATATGGGCACAATAGCATAAAGATGATAAAAGAGGAATGCATCTCCAATGGTTGAGACGCAGGATCTTTCAATCTTTTACCAGTGTAGGACCCACTAATTAAGGGGTACTTTGACGCAGTAAGTGGGCTGCCATATGATGTGACCAAATCCCCATATTTTTTGAATATATTCAGGTGTTTTTAAATAGCCTTGCAGGATTTAAATTTAATTTTTGTATATGTGCAAGACACATTACAAGAGACGGTCAGAGACTGCAGACATGCTACAGGAGAGGGTCAGAGACTGCAGACATAATACAGGAGAGGGTCAGAGACTGCAGACATACTGCAGGAGAGGGTCAGAGACTGCAGAAATAATACAGGCGACGATCAGAGACTGCAGAAATAATACAGGAGACGATCAGAGACTGCAGACATACTGCAGGAAAGGGTCAGAGACTGCAGAAATAATACAGGAGACGATCAGAGACTGCAGAAATAATACAGGAGACGATCAGAGACTGCAGACATAGTACAGGAGATGATCAGAGACTGCAGACATAATACAGGAGATGATCAGAGACTGCAGACATAATACAGGAGAGGGTCAGAGACTGCAGACATAATACAGGAGAGGGTCAGAGACTGCAGACATAATACAGGAGAGGGTCAGAGACTGCAGACATAATACAGGAGAGGGTCAGAGACTGCAGACATAATAGAGGAGAGGGTCAGAGACTGCAGACATAATAGAGGAGAGGGTCAGAGACTGCAGACATAATACAGGAGAGGGTCAGAGACTGCAGACATAATACAGGAGAGGGTCAGAGACTGCAGACATAATACAGGAGAGGGTCAGAGACTGCAGACATAATACAGGAGAGGGTCAGAGACTGCAGACATAATACAGGAGAGGGTCAGAGACTGCAGACATAATACAGGAGAGGGTCAGAGACTGCAGACATAGCACATGAGATGATCAGAGACTGCAGACATACTGCAGGAGACGATCAGAGACTGCAGACATAATACAGGAGAGGGTCAGAGACTGCAGACATAATACAGGAGAGGGTCAGAGACTGCAGACATAATACAGGAGAGGGTCAGAGACTGCAGACATAATACAGGAGAGGGTCAGAGACTGCAGACATAATACAGGAGAGGGTCAGAGACTGCAGACATAATACAAGAGACGATCAGAGACTGCAGAAATAATACAGGAGAGGGTCAGAGACTGCAGACATAGCACATGAGATGATCAGAGACTGCAGACATACTGCAGGAGACGATCAGAGACTGCAGACATAATACAGGAGAGGGTCAGAGACTGCAGACATAATACAGGAGAGGGTCAGAGACTGCAGACATAATACAGGAGAGGGTCAGAGACTGCAGACATAATACAGGAGAGGGTCAGAGACTGCAGACATAATACAGGAGAGGGTCAGAGACTGCAGACATAATACAAGAGACGATCAGAGACTGCAGAAATAATACAGGAGAGGGTCAGAGACTGCAGACATAGCACATGAGATGATCAGAGACTGCAGACATACTGCAGGAGACGATCAGAGACTGCAGACATAATACAGGAGAGGGTCAGAGAATGGATGTATGGCTGAACTCAGTGTAAAAGTGTATAGTAGGGCTGCGCCACTCTACTTAAAGCAGCTCTTCAAGATTAAGTTAGTAATCTTCCTTTTAAAGTACAACCAAGTGCCAGAAGACAGCAACACATCCAATTTCCAAAATCCAAATGGTCTTACAGTGACCTGGTCAGGATTAGTGGAGAACAGTAAACAGTTAATGAGTCTGTGAAGCTTCTAGCCTGAATCAGCAATAAATCATCCAAAAAACATCAAACTGCAGCACACACAGAGCTCTGGCTAAATAGCTGAGCTGAAATGGTTAACAGCCAAACATGTGTGACCCCTCACTGGACACAGAATGCCGGCGGCTGCAGCGTCTCACAGAGATCTTATCAGTGTGCATGTTAGGAAGCTAAAAAAGAGAGTACAGAGCCAGACAAGAGGGAGGGGAGGCTGATCAGTAACCTGAACACTGCCGAAAAGGCATAGATTTCTGGATGACACCGGCCGGCCAGCATTACATATGACATTACTCTGTGTGCTGCAGGATTAGTTTTGCTGTGGTCATACCATCCTCTATCTCCTCGGCTTCAGGTACTGTGTATCTCCCTCCCGACGCCCCCATTCATCTCCGATCCAGCACCTGTATACATTTAAATGTGGCGGGCTGCAGGGGGGGGTTACACTGTCTGCTGCATGATGGTTACTTGCTCCTCCGGCCCTCGCTGCTACACATTTTCTCAGCCAGCCCCTCCTCCTGTTCACTGCACAGCCGCGCTTCTCTCAGCTGTTCTTTAAAAAAAAAAAAAAAAGTTCCAGACAGAGCTCCTAGCTGACAGCGGCCCCAGAGCAGGCCAGCCTACCGGGAAATTTCCCGCTATCCCGGTAGGCCAGTCCGGCCCTGTGTGCAGACACCTTGCCGATTCCAGGGGGGGGGCACTTGACCCCCCTTGCCTATATCTGCGGACGCCCATGCATCCTAGGGATGCTCAATATTTTTTGCTGTTATTGATTAAGCCTGATGTAAAATGATCATATGTCATTTGTTCCTCTCATGTCTTAGTGCAGGCAGTGTACACAGTATCTAAACAGTGTGTACAGTTTCTACTACGTTTCTGGTGGGGTACACAGTATCTAATACAGTGTGTACAGTTTCCAATACACTTCAGGCGGTGTACACAGTAGCTAATACAGTGTGTACAATTTCTAATAAACTTCACACTGTTCAATTAGGAATGACACAAAATGAAGGCAGTCTAAAGCATGTGCACAAAATGTAACCCAAAAATCAAAGGTCAGTCAGGGACATAAAAAAAAAAAAAAAAAAAAACGTCAAAAGAAAGATGTAAAAAAGAGACATCAAAAGAAGTGTGTTGATGTCTCTCTTTTTTACATCTTTCTTGATGTTTCTTGACATCTATCTGACGTTTTTTTTTTTTTTTTTTTGATGTCCATGACTGACCTTTGATTTTTGGGTTACATTTTGTGCACATCCTTTAGGCTGCATTCTTTTTGTGTCATTCCTAATTGAACAGTGTGAACACTTCTGTATAACAGAATCACACTGCTCTTTTCAGGAAATTTACAGTTCAGCGCTCGCCCAAGGTGGCTTGGGTTAACAATAGGTGGTTCTTGGGAGTGCTCTTTATTGAGGGAGGTAGGGATCCACGGACTGCATTTTTCCATCTTCATTGTGGGAAGGATGGATTATATGGATCATCTGTTTTAATGGTCTTTTTGGGGATGGTATAGAACAAGTGGAAGTTATTCCCAATTTTAGGGACTTCCTTTTGGTCTATCTGCAGGGGATAAGGGGATTTAAGGTTGCCGTTTTGTAATTTGCCAATCATAGCTAATAAAATTATGTAGTCTTACTCTTTAGGGTGTGTTTGTTATCAAATTTTTGTTATTTTTTTTTTTTTTTTTTGTGTTTGTTTTTTTTTGGGATTTATTACTATTGATTACACCCCACGAAATATAGTCGGTGAGTGCTACATATTCAATAGAGGTAGGATTCACATCTGTTCTCATTTTTTTGTATACAATACAGTGCAGCAGTAGTACAGTTTCTAAAACTGCAGGTGGTGTACACAATATCTAATACAGTGTGTACAGTTTCTCCTACACTTCTGATGGTGTACACAGTATATAATACAGTGCAGCCATTGTACAGTTTCTAGTACAGTGCAGGTGATGTACATAGTATCTAATATACTGTGTACAGTTTCTAATACACTTCAAGTGGTGTACACAGTATAAATACAGTGTGTACAGTTTCTACAACTTTTCTGGTGGTGTACACAGTATATAATACAATGTGTACAGTTTCTAATACACTTAAGGTGGTGTACACAACATCTAATACAGTGTAGTGTGGTGTTGCAAAACAAAAAATACATCATGTCCGGAAGGCCACCAAGGGGAGGCAGACGCTCACAGGCCACTAAAATAGAGCAAGCAGCCTCTGTGTCTACATTCAACAGTGGTGGTCGTGGACACGGTGCATCATCTGCAGGTGACTGTGGGGAATGCTTGTCCTTTTTTTCTGCTTCTGGCCGTGTTATTGAGCCACAAAATTCAGAAGAGTGTGTGGAGTGGAAAACAAAGCTGTCCTCATCCTCCTCATCCTCTGTCACCCAGGCTCAGAGTAGTTTGCTATCCAACACACCTGCCAAAGCAGCCTATTCCACCGGCTCCTTGTCCACAGTCACTCCTTCCGTAGCCCCACCATCATGCACGGAGGAGTCCCCAGAACTATTCGACCACAGAGTTGGGTACATGCTGCTGGAAGATGAGCAGCGATTTGAAGGCTCCGATGTTGGTTCCCAGGTTGAGGAAAGGAGTAACGTGAGCCTAGAGAGAGGGGGTGCCACAGAATCGGGCAGTCATGTTCCCCCAGCTGCAACCTATGTCTGAAGCAAATCAAGCATGGCCAGAACAGCAGCCGCTTGGGCACCACATGCTTGACCAGACAAAAAAAACACATTTGAAAAATTGTTGCGCAAATACCGTGCGAGATAAAAAGACCTGAATGGCCTGGTATGGATTTTGGGGGGGACATCCACACCATTTTTTTTTAGGTATTTTTATCTATGTAGCGCCCTGCTCCTAATGAGCAGATGCTATTATTTTTGTAAATTTAAGTTTGTCTGAATCTGCAGTTTGGCTCAGACTGATTATGTCAAAGTTCTGGTTTCCGTGCCAGTTCAGTTGGGTTGTGCTATATTCCACTTGGCCGTTGGTGTCACTGTCACCACCGGTAAGTGTTGGAAATGCAACAGGCTGAATGCATTGGGTACCCCTTTACTCAGAAACATCCCAGTGGGAGTAGTTTACCTGCTGTGCCTTCTGGGTAAGTGTACTAAAGGGAAAAGGTGCCATTTATTTCGGGGGTTCATTATCCCGACCTCATGGCCCTCCTGGCCTAAGGTGTGTGCTTCGTTTTTCTATGTCTTGGGGCCGGCTGGCCCAAGGCTTCACAACTGAAGGGTAGGCCCAGAAGTCCTGGGGCCTACCGATCCAGGGGTGGTCCTGTGCTGTCTTTGTGGGGAAAAGTCAAGCGACTGGAGGATCCAGGGGAGGACTTTTCAGGAGGGGTAACGAGCAACAAGGCTGGTATCTCTAGAAGAGCCTGGAGACTCAGTTGGAGGACGCATCCCGGGTCATCTACCACACAGTACCGCAGACTGGCTGAAAGAAACTGGTACTGTGTGACAGTTCTTTAATTTTACAACAAGTTGCTGGTTGTGCATTCCTGTGGCAGAGGATTGCACAACGATCCGGTTAAGTTGACAAGTCTGTAGCAGAGACTTTGACCGAGCATCTCATCGGCTGCTAGGTCAGTGAGAGAGTCCTGCGAGTGCTGGATCCTGTTCTGAAGCTGTTTGTCTGCTGGCTCAAGAGATGCCTCTAACCCGCAATTACAAGGTACCTGAATCCCCCTTAACCCTCCATCCCTCTATTGCATTTGATGTTTTTGTAATAAAGCTTTAGAAAAAGGACTAATGCCGCGATATAAGCGATTTTGCCACAATCGTAATTCTCGTCGGAAAAAGCTCTGATGGTTTTCCCGTCGGAATTCCGACGGAATTTCGCTCAAACTGTCTTGCCTACACATAGTCACACCAAATTCCGATGGTCAATAACACCGCAACATACAACACGTTCAACGCCACTATAAAAGGGAAGTTTAATGCTTCTGAGCATGCATCGAATTGTTTCCGAGCATGCTTTCGGAATTTTGCGTGTCGGAATTGCATACACACGATCGAAAAATCTGATAAAAAGGTTTTCCGTCGGAAAAATTAAGAACAGGCTCTTAATCTAAAGTCCGTCGGAAATGTCGACAGAAAAAGACAGATGGGCATACACACGTCGGAAAATCCAATGGAGAGCTCCCATCGGACTGTTTCCTTCGGAAATTCCGGCCGTGTGTACGCGGCATAAGTGTCGGAGCCAATATTCTTTAACCAACTCTTTAACGGGACCCCTATGACAGACACAGTGAAAAGATGAGGTAACGGTAAGCCCAATAAAAATCAGCAGCTCTTTCGGGGGTCAGTGCTACATGTGGGGGCTCCAGTACGGGATTTTCCGTTACCTCTCGCAACTCAAGAAAACTGTTCACTGGGAACTTATGCAATAGAGGGTTCTGGACTGTGCCATTTTTTTCTTCCATAAGGGGTTAATTGCGGGTCAATGCCTGGTACGTGAGCCGTGGGCGGGGTCAAGAAAGCCCAGGAGTTACGTGACAAGAGGAGCCAGTGGGAGGAGTTCTTCCATCTACTTGCTGCATGAGACACCGCGTGTGTGTGTCTAAGGATTCAGAGAGAAGGATCTGTTTGTTGCCGCCATGTTCTGAGTGCCAGGAATGCAGTCTGCTATGAGGCCCAGGATGTTCTCTGGGGGTAACACCCTCCTTAAAAAATAGAAACCTTGGACAACTAACTGGACAGTGAAGAAGCTGCAGCACAGTGAAGAGTGCTCACTCTCCTCTCTCCTCCTTGAACTATGTTCCCACTGCAAAGCGTGACTGGATTCTAATGCCAATCTTGTTTCTACATTCTGCTGTGTAGGCAGGGTTATATGAGGGTGATATTAAAGTGATACAAAAGTCTTGTTTCTTTTTCTTAAAAAATAATAAACATGTGATACTTACCTGCTCTGTGAAATGGTTTTGCACAGAGCAGCCTGGCTCATCCTCTTCTCGGGTCCCTCTTCACTGCTCCTTGCCCCTTCCTCCTGTCAAATACCCCCATAGAAGCAGCTTGCTATGGGGGAAATCGAGCCGAGCTGCAGCTCTGTGTGCCCATTCAGGCACAGAGTCGTGGTTTGGCCCTACTACCTCTCTCTCCCGATTGGCTCACTGACTTTGATTGACAGCAACAGGAGCCAATGGCACTGCTACTGTTTCTCAGCTGATCAGGAGGGTAGACCCAGGGACTCGTGGACATCGCTGGACAGAGATGGGGCTCAGGTAAGTATTAGGGGGGCTGAGGGGGGCTGCTGCACACAGAAGGCTTTTTATTTTAATGCATAGAAGAATGCATTAAGATAAAAAACCTTCTGCCTTTACACCCACTTTAAGAAGACACATTCAACCATTTACACAGGATGAAATAAAGGCAAGTGCGGCGCTCAAATATTCACACAAATGTCCCTGATTTTCACAAAATGCAACACAAGAAACAAATAGCCTGTGTGCGGTATTGTGAGGCAGGAATTTTTTTGGTGGGTATCCCAATTCAGAAAAGTGAACTCCAAACCGAAAAAATTTCAGAAAGTTCAGAGTCCTGAAACATTCGATGTTATAGACAGAAACTGTAGTATTAGCCCTAGGATAGGAACACTGTGTTTTAGCGTTTGGCATATGTTTGGTTAAACATCACAACAAATGATTACAGCAGGTGAAGTGTTTTCCTTGTAAATGTCTCAACAATCTGAAACGTGAAAACCATAATATATTGTGGTAATGATCATAAGTGAAACAAACAACCGGTGATCAATAATGATATGCTATTAAGGGTAAAAAATGAATAAATGAAGTGAAAATATATAAGAAGTTCGTTCTCAAAATATAATTTTCGGCTGGTATAATATAGCTTTGTTCACAAAAGTTCTCAGAGGGGTGCAGTATACCACTGGGAGTGCTCTGGGTTTGCGATCAGCTTAATGGCTACTATACGTAAATGAAGCAAAAGATGGATACCCTTACCGGAACTGGTGGACTCACGGACCTCTCGGTGGTGAGTCAATAGGGCTTGGACCGGATACACCGGATAGATGGTAGATGTGTTGTAGTCCGTCAAATCGGCTAAAGTATTGCTCAAGGTAAGTAGGTCCACTTACCCGCCTCTTATTAGGGGGTCCCGGTAAGGAAGTGCTGAACTGCGTTCCTGTGGGGGTCCTCATCCACGGTAGTTCAAGCAAGGAGGAGAAAGACAAAGGAGGC
The DNA here is from genome assembly GCA_028564925.1 of Lithobates sylvaticus. Taxonomy (NCBI): domain Eukaryota; kingdom Metazoa; phylum Chordata; class Amphibia; order Anura; family Ranidae; genus Lithobates; species Lithobates sylvaticus. The sequence goes on along the minus strand of CM053029.1, from coordinate 211,340,943 downwards.
AACTCCTCATAGTGTAAATACCAACTTTCAATTGGTGTTTATTGTTAAAAAGGTATTTTAAAAACAATTTTCTTTGCGCAAGAATAAGTAAAAAATAGTGGCTTAGGTAGACATCCTAAGCCACTATTTTTTACTTATTCTTGCGCAAAGAAAATTGTTTTTAAAATACCTTTTTAACAATAAACACCAATTGAAAGTTGGTATTTACACTATGAGGAGTTGCCTCCTTTGTCTTTCTCCTCCTTGCTTGAACCACCGTGGATGAGGACCCCCACAGGAATGCAGTTCAGCACTTCCTTACCGGGACCCCCTAATAAGAGGCGGGTAAGTGGACCTACTTACCTTGAGCAATACTTTAGCCGATTTGACGGACTACAACACATCTACCATCTATCCGGTGTATCCGGTCCAAGCCCTATTGACTCACCACCGAGAGGTCCGTGAGTCCACCAGTTCCGGTAAGGGTATCCATCTTTTGCTTCATTTACGTATAGTAGCCATTAAGCTGATCGCAAACCCAGAGCACTCCCAGTGGTATACTGCACCCCTCTGAGAACTTTTGTGAACAAAGCTATATTATACCAGCCGAAAATTATATTTTGAGAACGAACTTCTTATATATTTTCACTTCATTTATTCATTTTTTACCCTCAATAGCATATCATTATTGATCACCGGTTGTTTGTTTCACTTATGATCATTACCACGATATATTATGGTTTTCACGTTTCAGATTGTTGAGACATTTACAAGGAAAACACTTCACCTGCTGTAATCATTTGTTGTGATGTTTAACCAAACATATGCCAAACGCTAAAACACAGTGTTCCTATCCTAGGGCTAATACTACAGTTTCTGTCTATAACATCGAATGTTTCAGGACTCTGAACTTTCTGAAATTTTTTCGGTTTGGAGTTCACTTTTCTGAATTTTTTTGCACCTTGACTGATGTAAAATCGCACCATAACCTTTGATGCGATTTTCAGGGAGTGGAACTCCTCTTACTGCATTTTTGGAAAAGGACGCAGGCTGTATAGAAACTTATCCTTTCTCTCCATAGAAGGACATTGAATATATGCCTCTTTCAACCTAGGGGTTAACGCTGTTTCAATTTTTTAACTTGGCTAATGATTGGTTATTGTCTTTTCTTTATTTTGTGTTTTTCACTATTACAACACTATCCTTTAGGGATGTGATTGCACATACCAGTGGATAAATCCCTACTGGCACCCCCCTTCCCCCCCCCCCCCTTCTCTAGGGGATACCCACCAAAAAAATTCCTGCCTCACAATACCGCACACAGGCTATTTGTTTCTTGTGTTGCATTTTGTGAAAATCAGGGACATTTGTGTGAATATTTGAGCGCCGCACTTGCCTTTATTTCTTTTTTTTTTGCAATTTATGTCTAATTGCTGGCCGCTACAGTGTGTTTAGGTTTGGCGCAGTATTTCCCCACATACCCATTTACACAGGATGCACTTAAAACACATTTAATCATTTTCAAAGAATATGCAATATGTTTGTTGTATCTATTTGCAATTTAGCTTTACATCCTCCATATTTTTTAGTAATTAAATTGTGGATCAGGGTATCAACACAAAGTTTGTTAACAGAACTAATTATATATTTTGTTTTATAGCTTTGTACAGATCTATCTATCTATCTATCTATCTATCTATTAGGGATGAGCCCGGTGTTCGATTCGAACCCATGTTCGAATCGAACATCGGCCGTTCGACCGCTCGTCGAAACCTGAACTCTCAGGACCGTTCGCATCAAATTCGTGTGATGCGAACGGTCCACAATGCACTGCGCCAGTCGCAGTGCATTGCTGGCTGATGATTGGCCAACCAAGCGGTGCTCCAAGGGGCTACGCAAGTACGCAGGCAAAAAGATGCCATGCCGTGCTTGGGGGACAGGAGCCACACTGGGGAAGAGGTTCTGTCAGCTCTGCAGGGGCAGGCCGAGAGGTGGTTGACGCCACGCAAGCTTAAGCCAGGAATGGTGGTTTGTTACAATGGCACCAACCTCCTCTCCGCCCTGCGACAGGGACAGCTGACCCATGTGCCCTGTATGGCTCACGTCCTTAACCTGGTGGTGCAGCGGTTCTTGGGCAGGTACCCAGGCTTACAGGATGTCCTGAGGCAGGCCAGGAAAGTCTGTGTGCATTTCCGCCGATCATATAATGCCAGTGCTCGGCTGGCTGAGCTGCAAAAGGAGTTGAACCTGCCCAAGAACCGCCTAATATGTGCCTTCTTGCCCACCTGTTGGAGCATACGCTGTGTGGAATAATGGACAGGGCACTTGAGGCAGAACAGAGGCAGGAAGAGGAGGACTTCCTTGCCTCTCAAGTCCCCCTTTATCCAGACAGTGTTCCTTCTCTCCCACCCATCATACAGGAAGAGGATGAAGAGGAGGAGGAGGAGGATTGTGTCAGCATGGATGTGGAGCCTGGTACTCAGCATCAGCAGCAGCAGTCTTTTAGGGATGATTTACAGTCCCAAGAAACCAGTGGACTTGTACGTGGCTGGGAGGAGGTGGCTGCGGATCATGTCGTCCTCAGTGACCCAGAAGACTCCGGACCGAATGCCTCAGCTAACCTACGTTGTATGGCCTCCCTGAGCCTGCAAAGCCTGCGGAAGGATCATCGTATTCTTCGGATCAAGGAGAGGGACCATTACTGGCTGGCCACTCTCCTTGATCCACGGTACAAGGGTAAGGTTGCGAACCTTATCTTGCCGTCGCAGAGGGAGCAGAGGATGAGACATCTCCGGGAGGCCTTGCAGAAAGGTCTGTGCAATGCGTTCCCAGAGACTGGGAGGTTACAAACTCCTCGTCCTGGACGACGAGTTGCTGAGGCTTCGGTCAGTAGCAAAAGGAGCGGTGGGGAAGGTGGACATCTGACCGATGCATTCAGACAATTTTTTAGTCCGCAGCCCCAAGGTATGATCGGTTCCAGCAACCATCGACAGCGTCGGATATACATGGTGCAGGAATACCTAGGGGCAAGGTCAGACTTGAACACCTTTCCCACCGAAAATCCTCTGGCTTACTGGGTCTTGAGGATGGATCACTGGCCAGAGCTTGCACAGGATGCAATTGAGCTACTGGCCTGTCCTGCATCCAGCGTTCTTTCCGAGCGCACATTCAGTGCTGCTGGAGGCTTTGTCACCGATCACAGGGTGCGCCTGTCCACCGTCTTGGTTGATCGACTGACCTTCATAAAGATGAATCAGTCTTGGATCACCACCAGCTACCAGGCACCTGAAGCTGATATAACAGAATAATTTATTTTGAAATGTCACATCGCTTCAAGACTGCCTATGCTGATGCTGAGTGACTGTCCTGTTATGTTGACTGACTATCCTCTTCCTTCCCCTTCCAATGATCCTGATGATAGCTTGGAAGAACATTTTTGTTTCTGGGTGCCACCGCCAGTGGCTAAGGCCCAATTTTTCAGCCCCTGTTTAACAGGGGCTTGTAATTACAATTTTTTATGCAATGCTTTGCAACAGGTCTGATTGCTGTGCTCCAAGTACAGTATCTGTGAGGGGTTGCAGTGTTGTGGCACCAGCACCAGTTTCTAAGGCCCAATTTTTCAGCCCCTGTTTAACAGGGCCGTGTAATTACAATTTTTTTATGCAATGCTTTGCAACAGGTCTGATTGCTGTGCTCCAAGTACAGTATCTGTGAGGGGTTGCAGTGTTGTGGCACCAGCACCAGTGCCTAAGGCCCGATTTTTCAGCCCCTGTTTAACAGGGCCGTGTAATTACAATTTTTTTATGCAATGCTTTGCAACAGGTCTGATTGCTGTGCTCCAAGTACAGTATCTGTGAGGTGTTGCAGTGTTGTGGCACCAGCACCAGTGCCTAAGGCACAATTTTTCAGCCCCTGTTTAACAGGGGCGTGTAATTACAAATCTTGATCTAATAATTCACAGCAGGGCCCATTCCTGTGCCCACCAAGAGTAACTGTGAGAGCTTACAGTGTTGTGGCAACACCAACAACTAATGGGGCAAATTTCTGCAGAGTATATACGGCAGGCCCCTACTTTCAAACATCCAACTTACAAACGACTCCTACTTGCAAACGGAAGGAGAAAACAGGAAGTGAGAGGAAATCTACCCCTAGGAAGGGAAATTCTATCCTGTCTATCCTTAATTTGGGAAAAAGGCATCTTCTCTCTACTGATGCTTTATCCCAAATCCTTGTTTCAATAAAAACCTCACTTTTCCAAAAACATTTGTCATTGGGACGGAAAGTGAGGTGAAATGTTCTGAACAGGTACACAGACAGCAAAACAAATGTTACAGGGGTGATAACCCTTCCCTATGTCCTCCAAAAAGCTTAAAAATAGATTTTTTTGGATGGAGCTACACTTAAAAATTTACCTGTTAAAAATTACAAACAGATTCTACCTACAGTCCCTGTCTTGTTTGCACCGCCTGTATACTGCTGTTCAGAGTATATAGGGTTGTAGGTATACAGTTTTATTTTGGGTGCAGGGTTCCCCTTAATATCCATACAAGACCCAAAGGGGCTGGTAATGGGGTGGGGGGGGGGGGTTTGGTGATGGGGTAGCCATGCCATTTTTCTCAAAGATTTTCATCCATATTGCCAGGACAAGATATGACATTAAAGCCGCAAGCAGTTTTAAATGGCTTATTTTTTTCCTTTACAAATGTCATTTTTTGCAGGGACAGTTCTAAACACGGGAAACACATGCCACTTTACAGGCATACTTTAGACACCCTGCAGGTACCATATTTAACCACTTCCCGACCGGCGCACACAGATATACGTCGGCAGAATGGCACGTACAGGCAGGAGGGCGTATATATAAGTCCCTCCTTTAGCCTGTCCGTGCCATCGGGAGCGCGCCGGGAGCGGTGGGCTCCCGCGCCGGTCGGGACCCCCGTGAGTCCGGTCGCGGTCCCCGCGGACTCGATCGCTGCGGGGACACCCGCGATCGTCTCACGGGAAGGCTGAACGGGGAGATGCCGAGATAAACAGCATCTCCCCGTTCTGCCTAGCAACTAGTGACGCCGATCTCTGCTCCCTGTAATTGGAGCAGAGATCAGCATTCACTATCTGACAGCCACGCCCCCCCCCCCACAGTAAGAAACACACCCCTAGGCATACGTAACCCTTACACTGCCCTCTTGTGGTTAACCCCTTCACTGCCAGTGTCATTTATACAGGAATCAATGCATTTAAATAGCATTGATTGCTGTATAAATGACAATGGCCCCAAAAATGTGTCAAAAATGTCCGATGCGTCCGCCATAATGTCGCAGTCACAAAAAAAATCGCAGATCCTAGCCATTACTAATAAAAAAAAAATTATTAATAAAAATGCTATAAAACTATCCCCTATCTTGTAAACGCTATAACTTCTGCGCAAACCGATCAATAATCGCTTATTGCGATTTTTTTAACCAAAAATATTTAGAAGAATACGTATCAGCCTAAACTGAGGAAAAAAAATGTTTTTTTATATATTTTTTGGGGATATTTATTATAGCAAAAAGTAAAAAATATTGCATTTTTTTCAAAATTGTCGCTCTATTTTTGTTTATAGCACAAAAAATAAAAAACCACAGGGGCGATCAAATACCACCAAAAGAAAGCTCTATTTGTGGGAAAAAAAGGACGTCAATTTTGATTGGGAGCCACGTCGCACGACCGCGCAATTGTCAGTTAAAGCGACGCAGTGCCGAATCGCAAAAAGGGGCCTGGTCCTTTGGCTGCAAATTGGTCCGGTCTGAAAGTGGTTAAAGGAATATTTCACTTTTTTTTTCACTTTATGCATCATTAAAATGACTGCTCCCGAAAAAACTTCAGTTTTTAAAACTTCTTTTTGCATTGATACATGTCCCCTGGGGCAGGACCCTGGTCCCCAAACCTGTTTTATGACATTAACATGCATTTTGGCCGTTACAATTAGCACTTTAGAATTCGAACGTTCGCGTCCATTGTAACTAATAGGGTTTGCGCAAACTTTCGGTCTCGGGGGTGTTCGGCTCATCCCTACTATCTGTCTATCTATTTAAAGGGTCAACTCAGATTGGGAGTTAACTTGAGGATCAGGTTCTCACTACCCAACATCCCCCACTTTGGAGAGAGAAGATCACCACTTGTTTTACTTAAAGACACTTCTAGAGCCTGTATTTCATCTGGACATTATTAGTATTATTATTTACCTCCACATGAACTTTACCAGTGGATATATATATATACGTTGATTCATTCATTCCTATCTGTGGTTCACATTTTGCACTTTATTATATTTACTTATAGATATTACATATTTATATAATCTATTTATTGTGATTATTTGAGAGCGTTGTCACTCTTTTTAGCACTTGTTGCACTTTTGGTCACTTATTGGGTATATTTTATGTATTTATGTAAATAATTTATTGGATTATGCTTAGTGTATGTGTATCTATATATGTTTCACTGGTTAGTGACTACTAGTATTTATACAGTTTATGTTCCACTGGATACACGTTTACATTTTTACTTCACATTTACACTTTCTTTATTAATATTTTGGTGCACATTAGCGCACAATCACCACCTACTATTTGTCATTACGGGATTGTGTTTACCCTTAGGTTTTGCTGCTTTTTTAGGAATTTTCCACATACAGCATTAGTGCTGGCACCTCACTTATTTCTGTTTATTGACTCATTTTTATCTATATATAGTATCTAGTTCATAAACAGCGCGAAGGACACACACACCACATCTTTAGTGCACTTTTACTGCAGTATATTGAAGTGCATCAGGGCACTTTTACTGCAATATATTGAAGTGCAATAGTGCACTTTTCCCGCAGTATATTGAAGTGCAATAGTGCACGTTTATACAAGTGTTTTAGGGGCGCTAGTGAGTGCAATAACAATTTAAATAACGTGATTAGAATACATAATACATAGAATACATATATAATACATAATACAACAAAAATATATACGTTTGATAAATTGTATGCCAAAAAATCATAAATAAATGTAACTAAAGTGATAAGAAAACAATAGCCCAATTGTGATTATCCAAATGTAAGTATTCCTTGAGGAACACCCTTGTGACAACAATAATAAAAAATGAGAAAAGTCCCAAAAAATGTATGTGTCTCAATGCATATCTGCTTCAAAATTCTTGTGATTCCAACACAAAATAAAATGATGTATCTTTCAACTTCAAAGTGACTCCAGCAAAATCCTATTGCCCCGTACACGGCGGACTTGGTCCGGCGGACAATCCGCCGGACTTTCCAGTGGAAGTCCGCCGGACTTTCCAAATGAACGGACTTGCCCACACACACGGAGTAAAGTCTGTTCATTTTGAACGTGACTCGAGGTATGACGGGACTAGAGAAGAAAGTCAATCTCCCCCTCCTGAGCCGTACCAGGCCGCATTGCCCTCAACATGGGGGGGGGGTGGGTGCTTTGGGGGAGGGGGGCGCCCTGCGGCCCCCCCACCCCAAAGCACCTTGTCCCCATGTTGATGAGGACAAGGGCCTCTTCCCGACAACCCTGGCCGTTGGTTGTCGGGGTCTGTGGGTGGGGGGCTTATCGGAATCCGGAAACCCCCTTTAATAAGGGGGCCCCCAGATCCCGGCCCCCCACCCTATGTGAATGAGTATGGGGTACATGGTACCACTACCCATTTACCTAGGGAAAAAAAGTCAATAAATACACACCCGACAGGTTTTTAAAGTAGTTTATTAGGCAGCTCCGGGGGACTTCTTCTGACTTCGGGGGTCTCTATGCGCTTTCCAGTTGTTCTGCCGTGCTCCTCTGCTATCTTCTTCCAGCTCTTTTACTAGCGTTGGCCCGGGCTTCTGGTTCGCCATCGCCGTCTTCTTCTTCTTCCTTCTTCTTCCGATGTTGACACGACGCTCTCTCCCGCTGTGATGCGGTGGACACGCTGCATATCGACTTTTATAGGCATAAGTGGTAGGGTCACGGTGATGTCACCCGGCGACCCCGCCCCTTATGGCGTTACAGTCGCAGCAAGCCCCGGAACTTGACGTCATAAGGGGCGGGATCACCGCGTAACATCACACGGTGACCACGCCCCATGCCTATATAAGTCATTGCACACGTCGCACAAGCCATTACAGCGGGAGAGAGTGTTGTGTCAACATCGGAAGAAGAGAAGAAGGAAGAAGACGATGGCGGCAACGGCGAACCAAAAGCCCAGGCCAACGCTAGTAAAAGAGCTGGAAGAAGATAGCGGAGGAGCCCGGCAGAACAACCGGAAAGCGGGAGAAGAGGCCTCCGAAGTCGGAAGAAGACCCCCGGAGCTGCGTAATAAACTACTTTAAAAAACTGCCTAGTGTGTTTTTTTATTGACTTTTTTCTCCCTAGGCAAATGGGTAGGGGTACCATGTACCCCATACTCATTCACATAGGGTGGGGGGCCGGGATCTGGGGGCCCCCTTATTAGCCCCCCCGCCCGCAGACCCCGACAACCAACGGCCAGGGTTGTCGGGAAGAGGCTCTTGTCCTCCTCAACATGGGGACAAGGTGCTTTGGGGTGGGGGGGGCGCTCGTCCCCACCTCCTTTCCTGACCGGCTGGGCTGCGTGCTCGTATAAGAGTCTGGTATGGACGTTTTTTTGGCGTAGGGGGTTACCTTCAAAATCCATACCAGGAGACGGGGCTCGCAAGGTGTCAATCTCGCCGATGAAAGCAGCGAGATTGACTTCCTTCTTTAGTCCCATCGTACCTCGAGTCACGTTCAAAATGAACGGACTTTACTCCGTGTGTGTGGGCAAGTCCGTTCATTTGGAAAGTTCGTCGGACCTTCGCTGAAAGTCCGGCGGATTGTCCGTTGGTTGGGCAAGTCCGTTCATTTGGAAAGTCCGTTGGACCTGCATACAGAGGGGCGGACTTCCAGACAGGAACTGGGTCCGGCGGACTTTCGGCGGGAAGATTTAAAACATGTTTTAAATCTAGGTCCGGCGGACTTTTGGGTAGAAAAAGTCTGCTGGAGCCCACACACGATTGTACGTGGCATATGTGATCCTTCACCACAGCCTAGGCAATCGACACCCAAAGTGACTGAATATAGATTCTGCTTACCAGAATTCATTGACTACTTTAGTGAAAAAGATAGTCAATTATCGCCTGTGTGGGATTGTGCCTGCTCACATTGAATAACCTGGAGATGAATATTGCACCTTGAACCTTGCTCCTCATTGATTTAACCGGGATATGAAAAACAGATAGAGGGCCTCCATAGCGTAACACAGTTTTATTAAAAAATTATAAAAACACTAGCTAAATGGCTCCTTATTTCTAAAAGTGCCTACCTACAACCAGGGGAACCGGATATCGAACAAATGACGTGACCAGGTACTGCCTCCGACGTACGTTTTGTTGCTTAACGTCTTCAGGGGCGTCGCTGCCACGCCCCCTGAAGACGTTAAGCAACGAAACGCACGTCGGAGGCAGTACCTGGTCAAGTCATTCCGTTCAATATCTGGTTCCCCTTGTTTTCGCCTCGGGCGCATGGAACGCACGCTATCAATGGAGGAGAGCGCGAGGAGCTTTCAACACACCGCTCGTTTTTGACAAGCTAGCAGCCCCAGTGCCGACATAGGCACTTTTAGAAGTAAGGAGCCATTTGGCTAGTGTTTTTATAATTCTTTAATAAAACTGTGTTACACTATGGGGGCTCTCTATCTGTTTTTCATATCCCGCTTATATCAATGAGGAGGAAGGTTCATATTCATCTCCAGGTTATTCAATGTGAGCAGGCACAATCCTGCACAGGCGATAATTGACTTATCTTTTTCACTAAAGTAGTCAATAAACTCTGGTAAGCAGAACCTATATTAAGTCACTTTGGGTGTCGATTGCCTAGATCGTGGTGAAGGATCACATAGGATTTTGCTGGAGTCAATTTTAAGTTGAAAGATACATCATTTTATTTTGTGTTGGAATCACAAGAACTTTTGAAGAATATATGCATTGAGACACTTATTAATTTTTTTAAACTTTTCTCATTTTTTATTATTGTTTTCACAAGGGTGTTCCTCAAGGAATACTTACATTTGGATAATCACAATTGGGCTATTGTTTTCTTATCACTTTAGTTACATTTATGATTTTTTTGCATACAATTTATCAAACGTATTTATTTTTGTTGTATAAGTATTCTAATCACGTTATTTAAATTGTTATTGCACTCACTAGCGCCCCCTAAAACACATGTATATCATTAGGACTCCACCACTCTTTCTAGGGGAGCAGCCATTTTATCAATTTAATTAATATCAATATAAGTATTTGGCGCAGAGTTTTTTCACAAATTTTTCTAATAGTGCACTTTTACTGCAGTATATTGAAGTGTGTAAGAGCACTTTTACTGCAGTATATTGAAGTGCGTTTGTCAGAGAAATGGCCATGTTGTGGGCAATTCCGCCAGTAACCGTTGTGGTTGCGCCAGACAAGTTTCCGTGCGCTTGCACGCACGCAGATGCACGACAGCCAGGACACTGCAGTCTGTGCGCGCACATGCACACAAGCGTGTGCATGCCATGACATTGTAGGCACACCCCCCAACCTATTTAAACCTGCCACTGATACTTGCAGTTTGCTGGATTATCAACAGCTTCCTGTGTTCCTGTGCCTTGTATATTCTGAAGAAGAATCTGGCTTGACCTCTGCTTGGCTTGACCAGGAACCTGTCTTTCTCCTCGTTCTGACCCCGGCTGGCTGACTACTCCTCGATCCTCTGCCCTCTGTGTATGACCAGGCTTGTTCCTGTATTCCTCTCAGACTGTCTTCTGGTATCTGACCCCTGGCCTGGCTGCGGACCCTGTTCCTGATTTTCCCTGCTGTTTCCGTCTCAAGACTTCTCTCCGCACGGTTGCCCACATTGCTACCCAGCGCACTCCAGCCACCTACAGCCACCTACAGCCTACCAGCCAGCCTGCAGAATTCCTGGCAACCCGTGCACCTCTGGGCACCGCATCCCCTGTATCACTCCCAGGGGAGTGCTGCACTCATCCGCAAGGGACGCCCTCTCAGCAATCCAGACTCACACTAGAGACTTGACAGCGTTACTGCACTTTTACTGCAGTATATTGAAGTGCATTAGTGCAATTTTACTGCGGTATATTGAAGTGCATCAGGGCACTTTTACTGTAGTATATTGAAGTGTGTCATTGCACTTTTACTGCAGTATACTGAAGTGCATCATGGCCTTTTTACTATAGTATATTGAAGTGCGTCAGGGCACTTTTACTGCAATATATTGAATATAGCAGCATATGTGTCCACTGGCAAAGGTGGAGGTGGTCCATCCTCAGGCAGGGCATAATTTCTTCTGTTTATTGATGTTGGCGTGCTATCCAGCCACAGCATGCAGAGGAGGTGGTGGACTGGCTTACTAAACCACCCTCATCCTCCTCATCCTCTATCACCAAAGCAAAGACTAGTCCAGTTCATCACAGCTGCCAGAGCGGCTTATTCTGCCTCCTTGTCCACAGCATGCATGGAGGAGTCAGCTGAGTTATTTGAACACAACATCAGCCACTTGCTCCTTGATGATGCACAGGCATTACTTGATTCTGATGTTGGTTATGAGGTTGAGGAAGGTAAGAACATGAGTCTACAGAGAGGGGAAAACAAGAAAATGCCTGGCACATGTCCTCAGTTTGGTGGTGCAGCATTTATTACAGGCACCCAGTGTTGGAAGATCTGCTAAAGCAGGCCAGAAGAGTCTGTAGCCATTTCAGGTGGTCATACACAGCCAGTTCTCATTTGTCTGAAATTCAGTGGGAATTCCACCTGCCTGTTAACTGCCTGATTTGTGACATGACCACCAGGTGAAACTCAACTTTGGCAATGCTGCCATCAACGAGTCTCTGAAGAAGAAGGCCAGTCCTTCAAAATGCTTCAGGCTGAGGGGTCTCATCGAGGATCCCCCACTCCTAGGTTTGGTGATTCGAGCAAACGATGAGAGATATCCCCACATGTGGCCTGAAGAGCATGTTTTTAACTTATGTTTGTGAGTAGACATCTTTATGATTTTAGTCATATTTTTTAATAAATATGTTGGATAATGCACTAGGCCAGTGTGCCCTCTTTTATTTTTCTATTCTCACAGCACTGTCAGGATGACCCCAGTCATAGAGGGCAGCAAGGCATCTATGAGATTATCCACGATTTGGCCAGGCACCTGTGACACTACACAGTCTGGCTGTCAACGAGTACCTGTGTGAGTATGGCACAACGACAGGCTCAGGGCGGCTCTGTTTTTTTCCCCCACACCAATGGCTGCTGATAAAAGATGCATGCACTGTACTGTCACGATTTAAGTAGGTAACATGGATGGTGAGCCATGACAATGCATGCATCAGTTACACAATCCCTCTTGTGTTCCTGCTGGAGTAGACTCTGTGCAGGGCCGGTGCTACCACTAGGCGGACTAGGCAACCGCCTAGGGCGCAGCCAGGACCGCTGGTTTCCCTACTTTCCGATGGGAGCTTGTCAGTGCCTCGTTCTCCATAGTCCAGCATGCAGAGGGCTCGCACAGTGACAGCACACTAGCATGGCCGGCCGCCTCAGCTCCACTCACACACACACAGAGAGCGGCATGTTCGTGGGCGCTCCGCCCCGCCCTGCCCTGCCCCCAGTCTGCCTTCACTTCCCTGTCCGTTTCTCACTGTTTACTGAAAGCGAGGAGCGAGGGAAGTGTGTGAATCCCTTCCCAATAACGGGGGAGGCCGTCCCGCCCCGTGGCAGGAACACTCAACATGTGACCATACGTACGCCACCCTCCTGCTTCTACTCGACGCTCACTGGGACAGAACAAACTCACTGGTAGCCATTGGCCACACCCACCACCACACGGAACGCCCACCCCTGCTATCGATTGGCCGTGGATCCATAAGCACATGACTCCATGATTGGCTGCTCTGACGGGCTGTTTATTGCTGACATAGGACTACATGCAACGTGCCTGCCTCTTGAGAAGCTGGCACTAACAGCCAACACAGTGAGTGAAGTTCTTGCACCGGTCATACTGGCCCCCCACCACCACCTGTCACACTGGCCCCCCCACCACCACCTGTCACACTGGCCCCCCCCACCACCACCTATCACACTGCCCCCCACCACCACCTGTCACACTGCCCCCCCCACCACCACCTGTCACACTGCCCCCCCCCACCACCTGTCACACTGCCCCCCCACCACCACCTGTCACACTGGCCCCCCCACCACTACCTGTCACACTGGCCCCCCACCACCACCTGTCACACTGGCCACCCACCACCACCTGTCACACTGGCCCCCCCACCACCACCTGTCACTCTGCCCCCCCCACCACCACCTGTCACACTGCCCCCCCCCACCACCACCACCTGTCACACTGCCCCCCCACCACCACCTATCACACTGCCCCCCCACCACCACCTATCACTCTGCCCCCCCCACCACCACCTGTCACCATGCCCCCCCACCACCACCACCTGTCACACTGGCGCCCCCACCACCACATGTCACACTGGTGCCCCCACCAACACCTATCACATTGGCCCCCCACCACCACCTATCACACTGGCCCCCCCCACCACCACCTATCACACTGGCCCCCCCCACCACCACCTATCACACTGGCCCCCTACCACCACCTGTCACACTGCCCCCCCCACCGCCTATCACACTGCCCCCCCCCCCCACCACCACCTATCACACTGGCCCCCACCACCACCTGTCACACTGGCCCCCCACCACTTGTCACACTGCCCCCTCACCTGTCACACTGCCCCCCCCACCACCACCTGTCACACTAGCCCCTCAGCACCAACTGTCACATGGCCCCCCCCACCACCATCTGTCACACTGGCCCCACACCACCTGTCACACTGCCCCCCCAGAACCACCTGTCACACTGGCCCCCCACCACCACCTGTCACACTGGCCCCTCATCACCAACTGTCACATGCCCCCCCACCACCACCTGTCACACTGCCCCTCCACCACCACCTGTCACACTGGCCCCCCACCACCACCTGTCACACTGGCCCCCCACCTGTAACACACTGTACACACTGCCCCCCACCTGTCACCCCCAATCTGTCACACTATCCCCCACCTATCACACTTAGATTTGGATGTCTCTTTGCTAGACAGGGCTGTGTCTTTGCTGGATTTGGATGTCTCTTTGGATTGGGCTGTCTTTTTTATATGGGGATGTCTATTTGCTGGATTTTGCTGTCTTTGGATAGGGCTGTGTCTTTGCTGGATTTGACTGTCTCTTTGTTATATGGGGATGTGTCTTTGCTGGATTTGCCTGACCATTTTTTTGGGGTTAGAGCACCCCTCCCCCTCTTCATTACCTCTTATTTAGTGGCCACCAGTGTATAGGAGGAATCCTTTCAGTTCTCCCACATAGAGGAGTGTGGCTCCCATGGTTGAGACGCAGGATCTTTCATTCTATTACTAGGTTAGGACCCACTAATTCGGGGTACTTTGTCGCAGTAAGTGGGCTTAGCACTATATAACCATATAGTGTGACCAAACCCCCGTATTTTTTGAATATGTTCAGGTGTTTTTAACTAGCCCTGCAGGAAACGTCATTCTTGAATGTGTGCACTGTAATATGTTCGCTATCGCTTTTGCTGGATTTGGCTGTCTCTTTGGATTGGACTGTCTATTTGCTGGATTTGGCTGTCTCTTTGCTGGATTGGGCTATTTTCTTCTTTTTTTGCTGGATTGGGCTGTCTGAATGAAAAGAAATGTAGCAGTTTTATATTTAGATGTTTTAATATTTTCTACTGTTTTTAAGATGGTAATTTTAATTTTTTATTTTTTTTGGAAGGGGGGGGGGGGGGGGCGACGCAAGTAGCTGGTCTTGCCTAGGGTGCAAAATAGTCTAGCACCGGCCCTGACTCTGTGTAGCATTATGGATAGGGCACTTGAGGCAGAGCAGCAGGAGGAAGAAGAGGACTTTCTTTCCTCTCAATGCCCGCTTTATGCAGACACCATTCTTGCAATGCCACAGAACACACAAGAGGAGAGGTAGAAGGATTCTGGCAGTTTTGGAGGCATTGAAGCAGAGGAACACATAAGTCAAACCTTAAGAGATGGATTTCCATCCCCAGAACCCTTGGGAGTAGTATATGGCTGGGAAGAGGCAGTTCCAGGTACTGTAATCCTCAGTGACCCATTACAAGGGGAAAGTCTCAGAACTTATTCCGTCCCCACAGAGGAAGCAGAGAATGAAATATCTTGAGAACAGCTTAAAGAGGAGTTTATGTAACGTCTTTCCAGACTATGGTAGGTTACAGTTTCATGGAAAAGCTAGTTTTGAGGCTTCTGTTGGGCAAGACAGGAGCGGCGGAGAAGAGGGCCGCCTCAGTGATCTATTTCAAAATGTTATTAGTACTCAGTGCACAGGGCTGTCAGCTTCCACATCCCATCTGCAGCGTCTGCATTATATGGTGGGAGATTATCTAGGGACAAAAACAGACATGGAGAGCTTTCCAGTTAACAGTCTACTGGGTTATAGGGATGAGCCGAACACCCCCGGGTTCGGTTCGAACCAGAACCTTCGAACGGACCGAAAGTTTGCGCGAATTTTCGAACCCTATACGTTATAATGGACGCGAACGTTCGAAATCAAAAGTGCTAATTACAACGGCCAATATGCATGTTAATGTCATAAAACAGGTTTGGGGACCCGGGTCCTGCCCCAGGGGACATATATCAATGCAAAAAGAACTTTTAAAAACTAACGTTTTTTCGGGAGCAGTCATTTTAATGATGCATAAAGTGAAAAAAAAAAAGTGAAATTTTCCTTTAAATATGGTACCTGGGGGGTGTCTAAAGTATGCCTGTGAAGTGGCATGTGTTTCCCGTGTTTAGAACTGTCCTTGCACAAAATGACATTTGTAAAGGAAAAAAAGAAGCCATTTAAAACCACTTGCGGCTTTAGGTTTGATCTTAAGTAGAATCTGAACAGGTACATTATGAAGTGTAGCTCCATCCCAAAAAAATCTATTTTTAAGCTTTTTGGAGAACATAGGGAGGGGTTATCACCCCTGTAACATTTGCTGTCTTTGCACATCTGTTCAGAACATGTCACCTCACTTTCCGTCCCAATGACAAATGTTTTTGGAAAAAGTGGGGTTTTAATTGAAACAAGGATTGGTGATAAAGTATCAGTAGAGAGGAGATACCTTTTTCCCAAATTAAGTCTAACAGGATAGAATTTTAAGTTAATAGATCAAGATTTGTAATTGCATGCACCTGTTGAACAGGGCAGAAAAATTGGGGGTGGTGGTGGTGGTGGTGGACGGTTTTGCCACAAGACTGTAAGCTCTCACAGTTACTCTTGGTGGGCGCAGGAATGGGCCCTGCTGTGAGTTATTAGATCAAGATTTGTAATTGCAAGCACCTGATGAACAGGGCAGAAAAATTGGGCCTTTGGCGGTGGTGGTGGACGGTGTTGCCACAAGACTGTAGGCCCTCATAGTTACTCTTGGTGGGCGCAGGAATGGGCCCTGCTGTAAGTTATTAGATCAAGATTTGTAATTGCAAGCACCTGATGAACAGGGCAGAAAAATTGGGCCTTTGGCGGTGGTGGTGGACGGTGTTGCCACAAGACTGCAGGCCCTCATAGTTACTCTTGGTGGGCGCAGGAATGGGCCCTGCTGTGAACTATTAGATCAAGATTTGTAATTACCCGCCCCTGTTAAACAGGGGCTGAAAAATTGTGCCTTAGGCACTGGTGCTGGTGCCACAACACTGCAACCCCTCACAGAGACTGTACTTGGAGCACAGCAGTCACACGTGTTGCGAAGCATTTTTTTAAAAAATTGTAAGTACACGCCCCTGTTAAACAGGGGCTGAAAAATTGTGCCTTAGGCACTGGTGCTGGTGCCACAACACTGCAACCCGGCCCTCACAGATACTGTACTTGGAGCACAGCAGTCACACGTGTTGCGAAGCATTTTTTTAAAAAATTGTAAGTACACGCCCCTGTTAAACAGGGGCTGAAAAATTGTGCCTTAGGCACTGGTGCTGGTGCCACAACACTGCAACCCGGCCCTCACAGAGACTGTACTTGGAGCACAGCAGTCACACGTGTTGCGAAGCATTTTTTTTAAAAATTGTAAGTACACGCCCCTGTTAAACAGGGGCTGAAAAATTGTGCCTTAGGCACTGGTGCTGGTGCCACAACACTGCAACACGGCCCTCACAGAGACTGTACTTGGAGCACAGCAGTCACACGTGTTGCGAAGCATTTTTTTAAAAAATTGTAAGTACACGCCCCTGTTAAACAGGGGCTGAAAAATTGTGCCTTAGGCACTGGTGTGGTGGCATGGATCATTGAGGAGGAGGAAGAGGATAGTCAGTGAACATAAGAGGACAGTCACTCAGCATCAGCATAGGCAGTCTTGAAGGGATGTGACATTAAAAATTATTCGGTTATATCCGCCTCAGGTGCCTGGTAGCTGGTGGTGATCCAAGACTGATTCATTTTGATGAATGTCAGTCGATCAACCGAGGCGGTGGACAGGCGCACCCTATGATCAGTCACAAATCCTCCAGCAGCACTGAATGTGCGTTCGGAAAGAACGCTGGAGGCAGGACAGGCCAGTAGCTCAATTGCATACTGTGCAAGCTCTGGCCAGTGATCCATCCTCAGGACCCAGTAAGCCAGAGGATTTTCGGTGGGAAAGGTGTCCAAGTCTGACCTTGCCCCAAGGTATTCCTGCACCATGTATATCAGACGCTGGCGATGGTTGCTGGAACCGATCATACCTTGGGGCTGCGGACTAAAAAATTGTCTGAACGCATCGGTCAGACGTCCACCTTCCCCACCGCTCCTTCTGCCACTGACCGAAGCCTCAGCAACTCGTCGCCCAGGACCAGGAGTTTGTAGCCTCCCAGTTTCTGGGAACGCGTTGCACAGACCTTTCTGCAAGGCCTCCCTGAGATGTCTCATCCTCTGCTCCCTCTGCGACGGCAAGATAAGGTCCGCAACCTTACCCTTGTACCGCGGATCAAGGAGAGTGGCCAGCCAGTAATGGTCCCTCTCCTTGATCCGAAGAACACGAGGATCCTTCCGCAGGCTTTGCAGGATCAGGGAGGCCATGCAGCGTAGGTTAGCTGAGGCATTCGGTCTGGAGTCTTCTGGGTCACTGAGGATGACATGATCGCCAGCCACCTCCTCCCAGCCACGTACAAGTCCACTGGCTTGTTGGGACTGTACATCATCCCTAAAAGACTGCTGCTGCTGATGCTGAGTGCCAGGCTCCACCTCCATGCTCACACAATCCTCCTCCTCCTCCTCCTCCTCCTCATCCTCTTCCTGTGTGATGGGTGGGACAGAAGGAACACTGTCCGGATAAAGGGGGCCTTGAGAGGCAAGGAAGTCCTCCTCTTCCTGCCTCTGTTCTGCCTCAAGTGCCCTGTCCATTATCCCACGCAGCGTATGCTCCAACAGGTGGACAAGAGGGACAGTGTCACTGATGCATGCACTGTCACTGCTCACCATCCTCGTGGCCTCCTCAAATGGTGAGAGGACAGTGCATGCATCCCTGATCATGCTCCACTGACGTGGGGAAAAAAAACCAAGCTCCCCTGACCCTGTCCTGGTGCCGTAGTCGCAAAGGTACTCATTGATGGCCCTCTGCTGCGTGTGCAGTCGCTGCAGCATGGCCAACGTTGAGTTCCACCTGGTGGGCATGTCAGATATTAGGCGGTTCTTGGGCAGGTTCAGCTCCTTTTGCAGCTCAGTCAGCCGAGCACTGGCATTATAAGATCGGCGGAAATGCACACAGACTTTCCTGGCCTGCCTCAGGACATCCTGTAAGCCTGGGAACCTGCCCAAGAACCGCTGCACCACCAGGTTGAGGACGTGAGCCATGCAGGGCACATGGGTGAGCTGCCCCTGTCGCAGGGCGGAGAGGAGGTTGGTGCCATTGTCAGAAACGACCATTCCTGGCTTAAGCTGACGTGGCGTCAACCACCTCTCGGCCTGCCCCTGCAGAGCTGCCAGAACCTCTGGCCCAGTGTGGCTCCTGTCCCCCAAACACACCAGCGCAAGCACGGCATGGCATCTTTTTGCCTGCGTACTTGCGTAGCCCCTTGTACGCCTACGGAGCACCGCTGGTTCCAAGGACAGAGCACTGGAGGAAGAAGAAGAGGAGGGGGTGGAGGAGAGAGGTGTGTCACAACCAGTAGCAGTAGTCGCGTTTTGGAGGCGTGGTGGCGGAACAACCTCCAACACTACTGCACCTTGTCCTGCATCCCTCCCAGCTGCCAATAGAGTGACCCAATGGGCCGTGAAAGAAAGGTACCGTCCCTGTCCATGCCTGCTGGACCATGAGTCAGCGGTAATATGCACCTTACCGCTGACCGCCCTGTCCAGCGAGGCATGGACATTGCCCTCCACATGCCGGTAGAGAGACGGAATCGCCTTCCGCGAGAAAAAGTGGCGTTTGGGAACCTGCCACTGAGGAACCGCACATTGAACAAACTCACGGAAGGGGGCCGAGTCTACCAACTGAAAAGGCAGCAGTTGAAGTGCTAGCAATTTAGCAAGGCTAGCATTCAACCGCTGGGCATGTGGATGGCTGGGAGTGTACTTCTTTCTACGGTCCAGCAGCTGGGGCAGGGAAATTTGCCTGCTGCATTCGGACGTCGGTGTACTGCAAGTACTTGGTTGTGACACACCGAATTCTACACCTTCAGTCCTCTCAGAGCAGCTTTCAGAGAGGACTGAAGGTGTAGTGGGGATGGAGATCCCAGCTGAGGAGGAGCAAGGAGAGGTCCGCTTAGTTCTTTGGTGTGGGTCTTTTATGTGTGCCTGCCAACGAGCTGCATGGCAGGTCGCCATATGTCTGGTCATGCTTGTCGTGCCCAAGCGGCTGATGTTTTGGCCACGCGAGATACGCTTGAGACAAATATTGCAAATAGCAGTGGTGCGATCTGCTGCACTCGTCTCAAAAAAGGCCCACACCAAAGAACTTTTCTGATAACGTGCAGAGGCAGCGCCCTGCACAGGCGGAGCTCTGCGGTGTTGTACAGTTGCTGTGCTGGCCTCTACCTGGCCTCCAGGGGGCATCCTGCCTCGTTGGACATGTGACACCGCATCCTCCTCCTCCTCGTCCTCCTCCTCATCCTCTCTCCCTTGAGGCACCCACGTGGAGTCAGTGACCTCATCATCCCCTCCCTCTTCACCACTAGAGCAAACCTGACAGTAAGCTGCAGCTGGTGGAACTGTACTGCCAGATTCCTCAAGCTGGGTATCGTCATCCGAGCCTTCGAATCGTTGGGCATCCTCCTGGAGCATGTACCCAACACTGTGCTCAAAGAGTTCGGGGGACTCCTCAGGAGGACATGGTGGGTCTAGGGAAGGGGTGGCTGATGATGCTCTGTCAGTACCCTGAGCCTGGGTGAGAGAGGATGAGGAGGATGAGGAGGGCTTGGTCATCCATTCTACCAAGCCTTCAGCATGATGCGGCTCCACATGTCCAGCTGCCGAAAACAAAGACGCGCGTGTCCCATGGCCACGTGCTGATGACGATGCACGACCACGTCCACGTCCACGGCCACGTCCACTAGAAACAGAGCCTGCCTGCCCTGTGTTCTTGGCTCTGCACGCTCTGCCTCCCCTTGGCGGTCTTCCAGCCATTGTAGTCGGTAGTCCTGTGGGTGCTGCTGAGAAGAAAATATAGGAGCTCTGTGTGATGCCACTAACACACTAGAAGTCCTATGGGTGCTTCTGCAAAGAAAATAGAGGAGCTCTGTGTGATGCCACTAACACACTAGAAGTCCTGTGGGTGCTTCTGCAAAGAAAATAGAGGAGCTCTGTGTGATGCCACTAACACACTAGAAGTCCTGTGGGTGCTTCAGCAAAGAAAATAGAGGAGCTCTGTGTGATGCCACTAACACACTAGAAGTCCTGTGGGTGCTGCTGAGAAGAATATATAGGAGCTCTGTGTGATGCCACTAACACACTAGAAGTCCTATGGGTGCTTCTGCAAAGAATATATAGGAGCTCTGTGTGATGCCACTAACACACTAGAAGTCCTATGGGTGCTTCTGCAAAGAAAATAGAGGAGCTCTGTGTGATGCCACTAACACACTAGAAGTCCTGTGGGTGCTTATGCAAAGAAAATAGAGGAGCTCTGTGTGATGCCACTAACACACTAGAAGTCCTGTGGGTGCTTCTGCAAAGAAAATAGAGGAGCTCTGTGTGATGCCACTAACACACTAGAAGTCCTGTGGGTGCTTCTGCAAAGAAAATAGAGGAGCTCTGTGTGATGCCACTAACACACTAGAAGTCCTGTGGGTGCTTATGCAAAGAAAATAGAGGAGCTCTGTGTGATGCCACTAACACACTAGAAGTCCTGTGGGTGCTGCTGAGAAGAATATATAGGAGCTCTGTGTGATGCCACTAACACACTAGAAGTCCTATGGGTGCTTCTGCAAAGAAAATAGAGGAGCTCTGTGTGATGCCACTAACACACTAGAAGTCCTGTGGGTGCTTCTGCAAAGAAAATAGAGGAGCTCTGTGTGATGCCACTAACACACTAGAAGTCCTGTGGGTGCTTATGCAAAGAAAATAGAGGAGCTCTGTGTGATGCCACTAACACACTAGAAGTCCTGTGGGTGCTGCTGAGAAGAATATATAGGAGCTCTGTGTGATGCCACTAACACACTAGAAGTCCTATGGGTGCTTCTGCAAAGAAAATAGAGGAGCTCTGTGTGATGCCACTAACACACTAGAAGTCCTGTGGGTGCTTATGCAAAGAAAATAGAGGAGCTCTGTGTGATGCCACTAACACACTAGAAGTCCTGTGGGTGCTTCTGCAAAGAAAATAGAGGAGCTCTGTGTGATGCCACTAACACACTAGAAGTCCTGTGGGTGCTTCTGCAAAGAAAATAGAGGAGCTCTGTGTGATGCCACTAACACACTAGAAGTCCTGTGGGTGCTTATGCAAAGAAAATAGAGGAGCTCTGTGTGATGCCACTAACACACTAGAAGTCCTGTGGGTGCTGCTGAGAAGAATATATAGGAGCTCTGTGTGATGCCACTAACACACTAGAAGTCCTGTGGGTGCTTCTGCAAAGAAAATAGAGGAGCTCTGTGTGATGGGACTAACACACTTCAAGTCCTATAGGTGCTTCTGGGAAGAAAATATAGCTCTGTGTGTGTGATGGGACTAACACACTTCAAGTCCTATAGGTGCTTCTGGGAACAAAATATAGCTCTGTGTGTGTGATGGGACTAACACACTTCAAGTCCTATAGGTGCTTCTGGGAACAAAATATAGCTCTGTGTGTGTAATGGGACTAACACACTTCAAGTCCTATAGGTGCTTCTGGGAACAAAATATAGCTCTGTGTGTGTGATGGGACTAACACACTTCAAGTCCTATAGGTTCTTCTGGGAAGAAAATATAGCTCTGTGTGTGTAATGGGACTAACACACTTCAAGTCCTATAGGTGCTTCTGGGAACAAAATATAGCTCTGTGTGTGTGATGGGACTAACACACTTCAAGTCCTATAGGTTCTTCTGGGAACAAAATATAGCTCTGTGTGTGTGATGGGACTAACACACTTCAAGTCCTATAGGTGCTTCTGGGAACAAAATATAGCTCTGTGTGTGTAATGGGACTAACACACTTCAAGTCCTATAGGTGCTTCTGGGAAGAAAATATAGCTCTGTGTGTGTAATGGGAATAACACACTTCAAGTCCTATAGGTGCTTCTGGGAAGAAAATATAGCTCTGTGTGTGTAATGGGACTAACACACTTCAAGTCCTATAGGTGCTTCTGGGAACAAAATATAGCTCTGTGTGTGTAATGGGACTAACACACTTCAAGTCCTATAGGTGCTTCTGGGAAGAAAATATAGCTCTGTGTGTGTAATGGGACTAACACACTTCAAGTCCTATAGGTGCTTCTGGGAACAAAATATAGCTCTGTGTGTGTGATGGGACTAACACACTTCAAGTCCTATAGGTGCTTCTGGGAAGAAAATATAGCTCTGTGTGTGTGATGGGACTAACACACTTCAAGTCCTATAGGTGCTTCTGGGAACAAAATATAGCTCTGTGTGTGTGATGGGACTAACACACTTCAAGTCCTATAGGTGCTTCTGGGAACAAAATATAGCTCTGTGTGTGTGATGGGACTAACACACTTCAAGTCCTATAGGTGCTTCTGGGAACAAAATATAGCTCTGTGTGTGTGATGGGACTAACACACTTCAAGTCCTATAGGTGCTTCTGGGAAGAAAATATAGCTCTGTGTGTGTAATGGGACTAACACACTTCAAGTCCTATAGGTGCTTCTGGGAACAAAATATAGCTCTGTGTGTGTAATGGGACTAACACACTTCAAGTCCTATAGGTGCTTCTGGGAAGAAAATATAGCTCTGTGTGTGTAATGGGAATAACACACTTCAAGTCCTATAGGTGCTTCTGGGAACAAAATATAGCTCTGTGTGTGTAATGGGACTAACACACTTCAAGTCCTATAGGTGCTTCTGGGAAGAAAATATAGCTCTGTGTGTGTGATGGGACTAACACACTTCAAGTCCTATAGGTGCTTCTGGGAACAAAATATAGCTCTGTGTGTGTGATGGGACTAACACACTTCAAGTCCTATAGGTGCTTCTGGGAACAAAATATAGCTCTGTGTGTGTGATGGGACTAACACACTTCAAGTCCTATAGGTGCTCTGGGAACAAAATATAGCTCTGTGTGTGTAATGGGAATAACACACTTCAAGTCCTATAGGTGCTTCTGGGAAGAAAATATAGCTCTGTGTGTGTAATGGGACTAACACACTTCAAGTCCTATAGGTGCTTCTGGGAACAAAATATAGCTCTGTGTGTGTAATGGGACTAACACACTTCAAGTCCTATAGGTGCTTCTGGGAAGAAATATAGCTCTGTGTGTGTAATGGGAATAACACACTTCAAGTCCTATAGGTGCTTCTGGGAAGAAAATATAGCTCTGTGTGTGTAATGGGACTAACACACTTCAAGTCCTATAGGTGCTTCTGGGAAGAAAATATAGCTCTGTGTGTGTGATGGGACTAACACACTTCAAGTCCTATAGGTGCTTCTGGGAAAAAATATAGCTCTGTGTGTGTGATGGGACTAACACACTTCAAGTCCTATAGGTGCTTCTGGGAACAAAATATAGCTCTGTGTGTGTGATGGGACTAACACACTTCAAGTCCTATAGGTGCTTCTGGGAACAAAATATAGCTCTGTGTGTGTAATGGGAATAACACACTTCAAGTCCTATAGGTGCTTCTGGGAAGAAATATATAGCTCTGTGTGTGTAATGGGACTAACACACTTCAAGTCCTATAGGTGCTTCTGGGAAGAAAATATAGCTCTGTGTGTGTGATGGGACTAACACACTTCAAGTCCTATAGGTGCTTCTGGGAACAAAATATAGCTCTGTGTGTGTGATGGGACTAACACACTTCAAGTCCTATAGGTGCTTCTGGGAACAAAATATAGCTCTGTGTGTGTGATGGGACTAACACACTTCAAGTCCTATAGGTGCTTCTGGGAACAAAATATAGCTCTGTGTGTGTAATGGGAATAACACACTTCAAGTCCTATAGGTGCTTCTGGGAAGAAAATATAGCTCTGTGTGTGTAATGGGACTAACACACTTCAAGTCCTATAGGTGCTTCTGGGAACAAAATATAGCTCTGTGTGTGTAATGGGACTAACACACTTCAAGTCCTATAGGTGCTTCTGGGAAGAAAATATAGCTCTGTGTGTGTAATGGGAATAACACACTTCAAGTCCTATAGGTGCTTCTGGGAAGAAAATATAGCTCTGTGTGTGTAATGGGACTAACACACTTCAAGTCCTATAGGTGCTTCTGGGAAGAAAATATAGCTCTGTGTGTGTGATGGGACTAACACACTTCAAGTCCTATAGGTGCTTCTGGGAACAAAATATAGCTCTGTGTGTGTGATGGGACTAACACACTTCAAGTCCTATAGGTGCTTCTGGGAACAAAATATAGCTCTGTGTGTGTGATGGGACTAACACACTTCAAGTCCTATAGGTGCTTCTGGGAACAAAATATAGCTCTGTGTGTGTGATGGGACTAACACACTTCAAGTCCTATAGGTGCTTCTGGGAAGAAAATATAGCTCTGTGTGTGTAATGGGACTAACACACTTCAAGTCCTATAGGTGCTTCTGGGAACAAAATATAGCTCTGTGTGTGTAATGGGACTAACACACTTCAAGTCCTATAGGTGCTTCTGGGAAGAAAATATAGCTCTGTGTGTGTAATGGGAATAACACACTTCAAGTCCTATAGGTGCTTCTGGGAAGAAAATATAGCTCTGTGTGTGTAATGGGACTAACACACTTCAAGTCCTATAGGTGCTTCTGGGAACAAAATATAGCTCTGTGTGTGTGATGGGACTAACACACTTCAAGTCCTATAGGTGCTTCTGGGAACAAAATATAGCTCTGTGTGTGTGATGGGACTAACACACTTCAAGTCCTATAGGTGCTTCTGGGAAGAAAATATAGCTCTGTGTGTGTAATGGGACTAACACACTTCAAGTCCTATAGGTGCTTCTGGGAACAAAATATAGCTCTGTGTGTGTAATGGGACTAACACACTTCAAGTCCTATAGGTGCTTCTGGGAAGAAAATATAGCTCTGTGTGTGTAATGGGAATAACACACTTCAAGTCCTATAGGTGCTTCTGGGAAGAAAATATAGCTCTGTGTGTGTAATGGGACTAACACACTTCAAGTCCTATAGGTGCTTCTGGGAACAAAATATAGCTCTGTGTGTGTGATGGGACTAACACACTTCAAGTCCTATAGGTGCTTCTGGGAACAAAATATAGCTCTGTGTGTGTGATGGGACTAACACACTTCAAGTCCTATAGGTGCTTCTGGGAAGAAAATATAGCTCTGTGTGTGTAATGGGACTAACACACTTCAAGTCCTATAGGTGCTTCTGGGAACAAAATATAGCTCTGTGTGTGTAATGGGACTAACACACTTCAAGTCCTATAGGTGCTTCTGGGAAGAAAATATAGCTCTGTGTGTGTAATGGGAATAACACACTTCAAGTCCTATAGGTGCTTCTGGGAAGAAAATATAGCTGTGTGTGTGTAATGGGACTAACACACTTCAAGTCCTATAGGTGCTTCTGGGAACAAAATATAGCTCTGTGTGTGTGATGGGACTAACACACTTCAAGTCCTATAGGTGCTTCTGGGAACAAAATATAGCTCTGTGTGTGTGATGGGACTAACACACTTCAAGTCCTATAGGTGCTTCTGGGAAGAAAATATAGCTCTGTGTGTGTAATGGGACTAACACACTTCAAGTCCTATAGGTGCTTCTGGGAACAAAATATAGCTCTGTGTGTGTAATGGGACTACCACACTTCAAGTCCTATAGGTGCTTCTGGGAAGAAAATATAGCTCTGTGTGTGTAATGGGAATAACACACTTCAAGTCCTATAGGTGCTTCTGGGAAGAAAATATAGCTCTGTGTGTGTAATGGGACTAACACACTTCAAGTCCTATAGGTGCTTCTGGGAACAAAATATAGCTCTGTGTGTGTAATGGGACTAACACACTTCAAGTCCTATAGGTGCTTCTGGGAACAAAATATAGCTCTGTGTGTGTGATGGGACTAACACACTTCAAGTCCTATAGGTGCTTCTGGGAACAAAATATAGCTCTGTGTGTGTGATGGGACTAACACACTTCAAGTCCTATAGGTGCTTCTGGGAACAAAATATAGCTCTGTGTGTGTGATGCCACTAACACACTTCAAGTCCTATAGGTGCTTCTGGGAACAAAATATAGCTCTGTGTGTGTGATGGGACTAACACACTTCAAGTCCTATAGGTGCTTCTGGGAACAAAATATAGCTCTGTGTGTGTAATGGGACTAACACACTTCAAGTCCTATAGGTGCTTCTGGGAACAAAATATAGCTCTGTGTGTGTAATGGGACTAACACACTTCAAGTCCTATAGGTGCTTCTGGGAAGAAAATATAGCTCTGTGTGTGTAATGGGACTAACACACTTCAAGTCCTATAGGTGCTTCTGGGAAGAAAATATAGCTCTGTGTGTGTAATGGGACTAACACACTTCAAGTCCTATAGGTGCCTCTGGGAACAAAATGAAGGAGCTCTGCCTGCCTGCCACGAACACACTACAAGTCCTATAGGTGCTTCTGGTAACAAAATATAGGAGCTCTGCCTGCCTGCCACGAACACACTACAAGTCCTATAGGTGCTTCTGGTAACAAAATATAGGAGCTCTGCCTGCCTGCCACGAACACACTACAAGTCCTATAGGTGCTTCTGGTAACAAAATATAGGAGCTCTGCCTGCCTGCCACGAACACACTACAAGTCCTATAGGTGCTTCTGGTAACAAAATATAGGAGCTCTGCCTGCCTGCCACGAGCACACTACAAGCCCCTCTTTCTCAATCAATCTTTGTAACTGAATCTATCTAACTCAATCTCTGTAAGTGAATCTCTCTAACTATCTAAATGCAGCAGAGTGTCACAGAATCTGCCTGCTCAATCTGCGCCGGAACAGCATGTGACCGGCGCAGACGGCGTGGCGGCGTTTTATAGGGGGGGGCGTGTACTACAGCCCCTGAGCTGTAATTGGCTACAGGCGTCCTGCCTGTAGCCAATTATGGCTCTTCGAGTTTCCGGGGCTGTGATTGGCCAAGCATGCGGGGTCACAGTGCATGCTTGGCCAATCATCAGCCAGCAATGCACTGCGTCGGCCGCGCCGGCCGCAATGCATTGCGGGGCCGCTCGCAACACACGAACGTGATGCGAGCGGCCAAAATAGTTCTGGGCTCGCCGAGCGAGCGAACGCCCGGTGCTCGATGCGAACGTGGGTTCGCATCGAGCACCGGGCCCATCCTTACTGGGTTACTGGTATAGGTTTCATAGGCACAATTAACACCCAAGGACCAATGTTTCCACACCTATTTGACAGGTGCATATCATTAACATTTTTTGAGAGCAAGGCC
The DNA here is from genome assembly GCA_028564925.1 of Lithobates sylvaticus. Taxonomy (NCBI): domain Eukaryota; kingdom Metazoa; phylum Chordata; class Amphibia; order Anura; family Ranidae; genus Lithobates; species Lithobates sylvaticus. Next base: position 211,312,882 of record CM053029.1, on the reverse strand, counting down.
AACTCTTGATTTCATCAAGAGTACCTCTACAGGGTTATGGTGTGAAGGCACCACCAACACCCAAAGGCAATTTTTTCTGCATCTGTTACATCTATGCAAAGTTTGACTACAGACTAGCTCCCGAAGCCATTGTTTATAAAATAAAGAAAACTTGCAGGGAAATTTTAATTTTTTTGGCTTTATAAATGTAATTTTTGCTGCAGCAGGTTCTATACACTTTACACACAGACTAAGGGAACCCCCCTGGCACTATATTTTTATTTATTTTTTTGCAAAATCTCTTTTATTAAATTTTTCATTAGCATACAAAATTAGCCCACACAGGGGCCAAACCTTTGCCCACGCAGGGGCAGTTCTTCTGATGCGGCAACATACCGCAACAGGGCATAACATACAACATAAACAAACTAACTTATACTATAACCCCAATGTGGGGAGAGGTTCAGTTCAGGAGAATCTGTGCTCAAATTGGTACCAACAGGATAATGCAACATGAGAGTAGTTGGGTCAATATACTAACAGACTAGAGATATAGGGGCTGATTTACCAAGCATTTGCGCCATGAGTTGCGGCGCACGCCGCCGCGCAACGGCCGTTTTCGTATTCACAAAGCATTTGCGCCTGTAACACAGCACAATTCCCCATTTACTATCATGTTGCCGGCAAGCGGGCGGGCGCGATCTGTGCGCCGCTATAGACCTGGCGCAAGCATTCTTCAACTCAAAAAATAAAAGAAGCTGGAAGTGGCAATATAATGGGGGTGATGTGGGTGATGTGAGGAAGTATAGATATGACTGTCCAACTAACAAACATGCCCAGAATAGAACCGAAAATTATCTTTCTCTGAGCAGGCTTGCTGCGCCTGCAAATAAACTTGTAACTGTGCTAGGTCAATTTATGTATTGCGCATGCGAACGCGGTATTTGCGCCCGTTCATGTGCTCTGGTTCACTGCGCCGACAAAATCTTAGTAAATGTCAAGCCACGTAGGTTCATTTGCATAAGTTGAACGGGCGCACATCTCAACTTTTTTTTTGCGCTGGTTCACTTCTTTGGGTTTTTTAAAGGCTATTTGAACACAGGTCATGTTAGCATTAAGAAATTAAAAAAATTAATAAAAAAAATGCGTAGAAGTCCCCCAAAATTCCATACCAGGCCCTTCTGGTATGGATGTTAAGGGGAACCCCGCGCCCAAAAAAAAAATGGCGTGGGGGTCCCCCTCAAAATCCATACCAGGCCCTTCAGGTCTGGCATGGATTTTAAGGGGCACCCCGCGCCGAAAAAAAAATATCGTGGGGGCCCCCCCTCAAAATCTATACCAGACCCTTATCCGAGCACGCAACCTCGCAGGCCGCAGGAAAAGAGGGGGGGCGAGAGAGCGCCCCCCCTCCTTAACCATACCAGGCCACATGCCCTCAACATTGGGCAGATGCTTTGGGGTCCCCCCCAAAGCACCTTGTCCCCATGTTGATGAGGACAAGGGCCTCATCTCCACAACCCTTGCCCGGTGGTTGTGGGGGTCTGCGGGTGGGGGGCTTATCTGAATATGGAAGCCCTCTTTAACAAGGGGACCCCCAGTTCCCGGCCTCCCCCCCTGTGTGAAATGGTAAGGGGGTACAAAAGTACCCCTACCATTTCACCAAAAAAGTGACAAAAGAGTTTTAAAATGACAGGAGACGGTCTTTGACAAGTCCTTTATTAAAGTCTTCTTTCTTTTGGTCTTCTTCCTTTCTTCATCCTTCGGTTTCTTCATCTTCTTCCTCCATCTTCTTCTTCCTCCAGCTTCTTCTTCCTCCGATCCGCTTCTTCTTGCTCCGGTGTTCTCGTCCGGCATCTTCCTCCACGGCGTCTCTTCTTCGTTATCGGGCCGCTCCGCGCAATGTGGGGGCCCCCGCTGTGTAATGCTTCTCTTCCTCTGACAGGTTTTATATAACGGAGGCCGGGGCCACACGGTGACCCCGCCCCCCTCTGATGCACGGTTCCATGCAGTGGAGGAAGATGCCGGACGAGAACACCGCATGAGATTTGGGGGTCCCCTTGTTAAAGGGAGCTTCCAGATTCCGATAAGCCCCCCGCCCGCAGACCCCCACAACCACCGGGCAAGGGTTGTGGGGATGAGGCCCTTGTCCTCATCAACATTGGGACAAGGTGCTTTGGGGGGACCCCAAAGCATCCTCCCAATGTTGAGGGCATGTGGCCTGGTATGGTTCAGGAGGGGGGGCGCTCTCTCGTCCCCCCTCTTTTCCTGTGGCCTGCCAGTTTGTGTGCTCGGATAAGGGTCTGGGTATGGATTTTGAGGGGGGCCCCCACACCATTTTTTTTTTTAAATCCACCCCAGACCTGAAGGGCCTGGTATGGATTTTGAGGGGGACCCCCACGCCAAGAGCTCTTGGAGGGGAACCCATGCCGTTTTTTTATTTTTAATTAAAGTCGCCTGGCCTAGGAGCAACTTAAAGTCGTGTTGTAAGTCGCCCCAAGTCGTGTTGTAAGTCGCCCCAAGTCGTGTTATAAGTCACCCCAAGTCGTGCTGGAAGTCGTGTTGACCCTGTGTGAATGGACTGTTAGCGTGCGCTATTATCAATAGCATACTATTATCGAGGTGCGCCGGTATATTATGTGTTGCGCTTATGTGTGCGCTGGTTCATACGCTCACTTAATAATTAATAAATCTGGCGCACCAAATATAGTATGAACCGGCGCAGCGCATTCATTTTAGTAAATCAGCCCCATAGTGTTAATCTAGGAATTTGTTACTGCATCAGTTGCCGTGGTATTATCATCTAGTCAAAGGGTCCATACCTTTTCAAATTTTTGTGGACAACCCCTGCCTGAGTAGGTGGCTTTATACAGGGGTAAACTGGCATTCACTAGGCTTTTCCAGAATCTGACAGAGGGGGGAGACGATTGTTTCCAGTTCATCGTAATGGCCTTATGAGCATAGTACAATAGCAGGGATATGAGTATTTTCCTGGCTCTGAGCATTGGCAGTTGTTCCACCAGCCCCAGCAAACAATATTTAGGATCATAAGGAACATGAGTCTTAGTGACCTTAGCAATCACCTGGAGTACTTCTTTACAATAATGTTTGATTGCTGGGAAAACCCCAAAAATTTGGAAAAAGTCACCCGGTTGGTAGAAGCAACACCAGCACGCCGGAGAATGCGGCGGCGACATCTGGTGCAGCCTGTGCGGCGTGTAGTGAGCTCTATGCACAATTTTGTATTGGACCAGTTTGTCCCTAGCTGAAACCAGAGGGGAGAAGGGAAAGTCCCAAATCTCCCTCCAGTCGTCCTCGTCCAGCTTCTGTATGTCCCCCACCCATTTCCTGCGGAGCGGGGACAACTCGGGCTGGCAGCAACCAGCAGGGACCTGTAGAGCTGAGACGTGGGTTTCTCCAAGTCTTTCACCCGAAGTGTGGATTCGATCTCCGAGTATGCCAATTCAACTGGTTGGCCTAAGAACTGACACCTGTAGGCATGAGCGATTAAAAGATACCTAAAATGGGCCAGTGCAGGCACATTAAATGTGGTGCGTAAAACGTGAAAGGGGGTGAGCTCTCTGTCGGTGATAACATGCTCATGGGTCAGTATTTTGTAATTGGCTTAGGCCTGTGGATCCGGGATGGTATTGAACTGTGATAGGTTAGGGTTCAGCCACAGGGGGGTGTGAGGAGACCAGGAGTTCAGCTGGGGTGCCCTCAGCGCCTCACCCACCTTCCATGCCTGCATAGTGGTACGCATAGAAGGGGTGAGATGGTGAGGCGTTTTAGGCCCCCTGAATAGCAACCCCTTCAAGGCCTCCAGAGACCCCACTATTGCTGCCTCCAGCACCACCGTAGAGTTGGTCAGGTCTGGTTGCAACCACCAATTGGTGGTCACAAGCTAAGTGGCCAAGAAATACTTGTGGCAATCAGGAAGAGCCAAGCCCCCACTGTCCACAGGCCTGGTCAGAGTGGTGTATTTGAATCTAGGCGGTTTAGGCCCCCAAATAAAGGAGAGGAAGAGTTGCTTAAGAGAATTAAAGAACGTTTTGGTCAGCCATTGTGGGGAGTTCTGAAAAATGTACGGAAATTTAGGGAGGACTTTCATTTTGAGAAGATTGATGCGCCCAATGAGGGAAAGGGGAAGATTGCTCCACGCCTTCAGTTTGGTTTTAATTTCTACCAAGACAGGGTCAAGATTGAGCCCCACAAAGTCCCTACTCTCTCTTGAGATGATAATACCTAAATAGGTAAACTGATCAACCCACTGGAGTGGGAGAGAGGAGGGTGAAGAGGACCTGGCCCCCTCATCCACTGGGAACAGCTGAGACTTGTGCCAGTTCACTCTCAACCCCGTGAAGGCGGAGAAGGCATCCATGATACCGAGTGCGCCCCGCAGAGAATCACCAGCGTCATTCAAAAAAAGCAGCAGATCATCCGCGGAGAGAGACACTCTCTCCTCCAGCCAGCCCACCCTAAGACCACGAACCGCGGCCGAGCTCCTGAGGGCCTCAGCAATAGGCTCCATGGCCAGGGCGAACAGAGCCGGGGAGAGAGGACATCCCTGTCTGGTGCCCTTCTGCAGGGGGAACGGAGGAGATAGGGAGCCATTCAGCTTAATGCATGCCATGGGACCGGTATACAGTGTGCGTATCCAAGCAATACATTTCAGTGGGAAACCCATTCTTCTAAGCACCTCCCACAGATATACCCACTCCAATGTGTCAAATGCTTTTTCTATATCAAGGGTGGTTCCCCAGACACTATATTTAAAGGAATTTTAAATTTTTATCATTTCACTTTAAGCATCAGTAAATTACTGCTCATTTAAAAATTATATTTTTTACAAACTTTTTTTTATTGATACTTTAAATGTCCCCCAGGGCAGTACCCAGACCCCCATACCCTTTGTATGCCCAATAACTTGCATATAAGCTTTCAAAATGGGCACTTTTGATTTTTCCAATTTGTGTCCTATAGACTTCAATGGGGTTTATTGTTCGACCCAGAACTTTTTAATGGTCGACAGTTCTGGCACGAACCGGGGGGTGTTCGGCCCATTTCTACTGGTAAAGAAAAAATGGCCAGTAAGGATGTTTCCCTGCACTAAAAATGCTCTCTTGGCTTTAGAAAAAAATTGCCAGTAAAATTATTTGCCCATGAACTAAAATGCTTAGATGACCTCAACAAATATTAAAAACACATATCAAAAAGATGCATCTTTCATCTATAAGTTGTGTTGCTCTGATTTACTTACCATGCTCAGATACAAGCACAGCCCCTTTTCCCACAACACCCTGAGTTTCTGGACATACGTTTATCTGCCTCCTGCCTCCTACAGCAACTAAGATAGGCCACACCTGATGAGGCAGTGGTAGCTGGGTAAGTGGTCTACAGCCAGATGAGAGGCCCTCCACTGACAGAACTGGCATGTGGGCAGCCGGACCAGTGCCTAATAGTACACAGCTTCTCCAAAAGCCCCTCCCTGGTACCCTGGTCTTCACTGTGAGGGATGCTGTCATTGAGGATACTCACAAGTAGGGATAAAAGTCTATGGGAGAAATCAAAAGTGTTAATTTTAAAGGCTTATATGCATGGTATTGTCATAACAAGTGTTTGGGGACCTGGGTCCTGCCCCAGGGGACATGTATCAATGCAAAAAAAAGTTTTAAAAACTGAAGTTTTTTCGGGAGAAGTGATTGTAATAATGCTTAAAGTGAAAAAATAAAAGTGAAATATTCCTTTAAATTTCATACCTGGGGGGTGTCTATGGTATGCCTGTAAAGTGGTGCATGTTTCCCCTTGTTCACAACAGTCACTGCACAAAATGACATTAATAATGAATTGTCGGTCCCGGCAATACACATAAGTCATTGAAAAAAAATGCATAGGATTCCCCCACAGTCCATTAACAGGCCCTTTGGGTCTTGTATGAATATTAAGGGGAACCCCGAACCAAAATTTAAAAAAAAATTGTGTGGGGGGGGGGGGTCCCCCCAAAAATCCATACCAGACCCTTATCCGAGCACGCAACCTGGCAGTCCGCAGGAAAAGCGGGGGGATGAGAGAGCGCCCCCTTCCTGAACCCGACCAGGCCACATGCCCTCAACATGGGGAGGGTGCTTTGGGGTAGCCCCCCAAAGCACCGTGTCCCCATGTTGATGGGGACAAGGGCCTCATCTCCACGACCCTTGCCCGGTGGCTGTGGGGGTCTGCGGGTGGGGGGGCATATCGGAACCTAGAAGCCCCCTTTAACAAGGGGACCCCCAGATCCCGGCCTCCCCCCTGTGTGAAATGGTTACGGGGTACAAATGTACCCCTACCATTTCACAAAAAAAGGTGAAAATGGAAAAAAATGACATGACATGGCTTGGGACCAAAAAAATAAAAATAAAAAATGTCTCACGAAGTCTTCTTCTTCTTCTCTTGCTCCCCATGTAGAGGGCTTGTGGCCTGGTCTGGTTCAGGAAGGGGGGGCACTCTCTTGTCTCCCCTCTTTTGCCAGGTTGCGTACTCGGATAAGGGTCTGGTATGGATTTTTGGAGGGGCCCCCACGCCATGTTTTTTTTTTTTTTGGCACAGGGTTCCCCTTAAAATCCATACCAGACCTGAAGGGTCTGGTATGGATTTTGAGGGATACCCCCACGCCATTTTTTTTTATTTTGGCGTGGGGTTCCCCTGAATACCCATACCAGACCTGAAGGGCCTGGTATGGAATTTGGGGGGACCCCTATGCAATGTTTTTTTACATTTTGGTTCGGGGTTCCCCTTAATATTCACACCAGACCCACAGGGCTTGGTAATGGACTGTGGGGGAATCCCCATGCGTTTTTTTTTTTTTCAATGACTTTTATGTGTATTGCCGGGACCGACAATTCATTATAGCCGCGAGTACTTTTAAATTACTTTTTTTCCTTTAGAAATGTATTTTTGTGCAGGGACTGTTGTAAACACAGGAAAAATGCACCACTTTACAGGCATACAAGGAATATTTCACTTTTATTGTTTCACTTTAGGCATTATTAAAATCACTGCTCCAGAAAAAACTGCAGTTTTTAAAACTTTTTTTTGCATTGATACATGTCCCCTGGGGCAGGGACCAGGTCCCCAAACACTTTTTTTTCAATATCTTGCATATAAGCCTTTACAATTAGCACTTTTGATTATTCACGTTCGTGTCCTATAGACTTAAACAGTGTTCGCATGTTCAAACACATTTATTGCCTGTTCGCATGTTCTGCTGCAAACCACCCGGGGGGTGTATGGCTCATCCCTACTCACAAGTAGGTGTTTGTGCTTTAAATAGTTTTACTGAAGTATTGATTATCAACATGACCTCTGTTGTTATAGAGCCTTATTAAGTGTATGCTATACAGGCAAATTACCCTGATTAAGCCACAGAGCCATGTTTGTGCAGCTTTTATAAGTCATTTTTCATCATTCTGCAGTGTGTTCATGCTCTTTGCTATTCAGAATTGCATCATTAATTCTAACTTTACACCTGTTTAGTAAACTGCAATACACAGTTACTCCCTGTATGATAATTCAGCTGATTACTTATTCTGTTCTAACATCACATAGCAGAAAAAAAGAATATCTTGCTGTACAAACACTGTAAATTAAAAATGACTTCTGGGGCAGCCTCTGTAGAGAGAGATAGATCTTTGGAGCTATATTTGATTTGTGCCTGCAGATCAGCCTTAAAGGTTGGACGTACCGTCACTTTCTTCCCCAATGGCAATGGTCACCAGGGAAAATATAGTCAGATAGAATTTGGCAGAGATTCTAACCCTTCCCAACTCATTATAAAAGAAAAAAAAAATGTTGGGTTTAGATATCATTTAAACTGATTGAAGGTGATTACTTTTGTAGCGCCATAACCCCAGACCATGAGGGCCTCTGGGGCTGGTCAGGGTGACCATGCTTACAGGGGCAGCAGACACTCCTGGGTCCGGGACCCCTCACGGGGTTGGTCCAGACCAGAACCAGGAATCAAAGAGCAAGCCGAACCCGGAACACGTGACTTCAGCATCTTAAATACCCCTTCCCGTAATACACAGCGGGGCCAGACGCGCCCACTGATTGGCTCCGAGAAAGATTGGTACCTAATACGTCCAACCAGACTGCGTTCTCAGCCTGTCACAGGTGCTCACTTCACCTATGACCAGGCAGAACTCCAGTACAGCCCAGTTGAGCTAATGCCAAAGTAAATTACCTAAACAATTAACCCCCAGAACTCAGTTACAGTTCCGGAAAATACTAAATTTAAAGAATAGTGCACACTTTAGAAAAGTGTCGGCGCTACACTTTCTATTGGTTTCTGAATGGTATGGTTGATTAATACGGCCATGTTTTTTCAATATATGTATATTTTAGAAACACATTTGGGATCTTCATTATTTCCTTTCTAATGTCAGCTGTTGCATTTATAATGATCTGTTGTTTTCATCTACGCAAACATCCCAATACTGAACGCTGTTAAGAGTAAAATTTTAATCTTGTCTGTCCGCTCTGACATATCACTTATTATTTAGCGGCAGGGGTTAGTTTGGATTATTTTCATCCAAAACCCTTAGTGGCATGGGCAAGCATAGTAGTTTTGATCTTTTATGTATGCCCCTGGCTGTCCCTGCTCTGGCTGAACAACACACTGCATGGACCACACTGCCACTGTCTCTTAATCACTACTGAAAATGCAAAAGGTATACAAAGCACAAGAAGACAGCATCATGTTTAAACACAGCTGGGTGTCCATTATACAGAAACTTGTAAAACCACTATTCCTAAATAATTGGTTCAGAGGCTGAGCCTTACCAATGTAATTTGCTAGATATTCCTAAAAACGAAAAGCACTATACTGTACCTAGCATTTGCTGTTTCTGTTTACTTCCTTTGGAAATAACACCATGCACAAGTAATCATTAGGTGGGTTAGTGGGACTTTTTGCTAGGAAAATAAACACAAAGAAAAAGTAGATTGTGGAAAGGAAAATAGGTGAGTTCAGAGAGCACATAAATCACAGGTTTGCAATATTTGCATTTTGGTATATTTTACTTGCAGCAGGAGGGCTTAGAAAAACACATTTTAAGCTGGCAATGCCATGGAAACATAGCTCTTATGCATGTTGCAAACTTTTATTATGGAGGGACAAAAGAAAAGCAATAGTGTGTGCAGTTTGTGCAGACCTGTTATTTGTCAGATATGGGTTAGCTCAGGTGTATACAGTTTGCAGCTTATGGAATAGGATTTTATTATTTAGTTCTTGGAAGAATAGGATGCTCATTATTTGGCAAAATACTTCTGCCCCCTTCACATTGTTGGTATATATATTTTTCTGTATGTCACATGATTCCATGCTATGCAAGTTCCTCGTGCTATTCTAATACATATGAGTGAGCTCATAATGGGCCCAAAAAAAAAAAAAAGCGTTGCACTCATTATTAATTTTTTCCATACATGTCCGGATGTAATAAATTCTTCATTAAAGGATAAGTGCACTTTTGCATAAAAAAACTAATTACTAATCAGACTATAAGATCTTGACGAGGTGATACAAGTTGCCTGTGGCTCTTAACAAATTCTAACTGCAAACATGGCATGCTCTCCATATATTCTGGTCTTAAACCCTTTTGGACAAGGGTGGGTGTCGGGGATACTGAGAGCAGGTATCCAGCAGCAGGGATGACCAGATCTTTGTAGCTGCACTCAGGAAACTGGATCCAGACTGAATATAATAAAGTAACTGTAATAATAGTGAAACAAAACACATCCATACAACAGCAAAGAATACACAGGAAACATGAAGAGATATAGGTGACAGAAACCCTCACTAACATATTAACTAAGAGTCCATTCACACAGGGGTGACTTTGGACCCGACTTAAAGTTGCCCCAAGTTGCGCGACATGATAAAATCAATGTAAGTGAATGGAGCCATCTTAATGTACACTATTAGTCGCTCCGACTTCAGAAAACTTTCCTGTACTACTTCAATCCGACTTCTAGGCGACTTGTACCCATTGATTTCAATGGAAGTTGCCTTGAATTTGGATCCCCTGTCTTAACTGAAGCAACTTTCCAGGAAGTAAAAATAGTTTTCTAGGCAAACCCCTCCCTCCCACAGAGCTGATTATTATGTGATTGGCCACTGGAAAAGTCCCCTGTCCTGAAGGCAACTTCAAGTTGCCTTGTAAGTTGCCCGAAGTCGCGCTGTGATTTATACTCAAGTCGTGTCCAAGTTGCCTCCCAAAGTCGCGCTGGAAGTCGTGTTGCCCCTGTGTGAATGGACTCTAAAGCCCCGTACACACAATCGGACTCTCTTTCTCTCGCTCTCTCTCTCCCTCTTTCTCTCTCTCTCTCTCTCTCTCTCTTCTCTCTCTCTCTCTCTTTCTCTTTCTCTCTCTCTCTCTCTCTCTCTCTCTCTCTCTCTCTCTCTCTCTCTCTCCCTCTTTTCTCTCTCTCTCCCCCCCTCTCTCTCTCTCTCTCCCTCTTTCCCTCCCTCTTCCCCCCCCCTCTCTCTCTCTCTCCCCCTCTTTCCCTCTCTCTCTCCCCCCCTCTTTCCCTCTCTCTCTCTCCCTCTCCCTCTTTCCTTCCTTCTCCCAGAGGAGGGAAGGTGGAGAGAGAGAAGGAGAGGAGGAGAACTTCTCTCCTCTCCTTTCCTCTCTCCTCCTTTCCTTCCCTCTTTCTCTCTCTCATTCTTTCTTTCTCTCTCTATCTCCCTCTCTCTCTTTTTATCTCTCTCACTTTCTGTCTCTCTCTTTCTTTCCCCTTTCCCCCTTTTCCCCTTTTCCCCCCTTTCCCCTTTTCCCCTTCTCCAACCATCCCCCTTCTCCAACCATCCCTCATCATTCCCCTTCATCTCTACATATCTCTACATCCCTCTTTCTTTTTTTTCCCAGTCCCTCCCTATTTAATCTATTCCGTAATCCATTAATGTCATTGTCAACAAGACCTTTATAAGGCCAGTTATGCTACTCTAGAGTCTAGTGCCGTCAACTCAACGCAGTCATACTGTGTTGTTGACTTGACTGACTGGTGGCAGCAGCCAGCAGGTGGCCGGCTGACGGCCGTGGCAGTGGCAATTGCAAACAACCAATGGTCATCACAGTGAACCTGGAGTATATGATATTATATTTGTTATAGCTTTTCTAGCACTGGAGGAGATGGAGAATGGTTTTCTATGTCCAACTGTTAATTTTGAATTTTTACTCGCTGTCGTGTCGTGTGTGTCTGTCATGCTCTGTGACTGTGTCTGTCTGTTTCTAGGGGTTTAACCTTCAACCAAATTAATTCTATATTTAATTCCAGACAACTGACGCCCGCCAAGCCACCAGAGGAAGGCAAATCCTTGAAAGAATAAATTGAATCTTAAAACCTGGAGTAAATCTTTGATCACACAAATACACACACAAAACAAAAATCACACACCAACATGATGAGTGGCTGACTGTGCCATTTGCCATTCCCTACCAGTGGCCTGCCCTTTCTCATGATTCATCATGTCTGACCTGACGTGTGTTTTTTTTTTGGTATTGTGTGTATATTTCTGATCACTTAACGGTTTAACTCAAAGTTTTAAGCTTCAATTGATAATTTATTCTGTCAAGGATTTTCCGGCTTCCTCTAATGGTGGCTTGGCTTGACTTCAGTTACAGGTGATTATCCGTATCGTGGTAGAGTGCAGGTAAAATCTTCTGTAAAGTGACTGGGTGACAACAACTCAAGTGACAACAAGCTTTTCTAGCACTGGGGGGAGAGAATGGTTTATTTTTGAAGATTGTGTTGGACACAATATTCAAAAATGTGTCCATTGAATTTTCACACTTGATGTGATTGTGTATATTGTCAAATGTCAATGTTTGGGGGGTCAACTTAACCCTCAGCCAAATAAATTCTAAAATTGTATTTAATTCCAGACAACTGACGCCCGCCAAGCCACCAGAGGAAGGCAAATCTTTGAAAGAATAAACTGAATCTTAAAACCTGGAGTAAATCTTTATTTGATCAGACAAATACACACACAAAAGAAAAACAACACACCGACCTGATGATTGGCTGTGCCATTGCCTGACTGTGGCCCAGGCCCAGTGGCCTGCCCTTTTTTCATGATTCTGATTCACTGACGTGTGTGAATATTTCTGATCCCATAACGGTTTAACTCAAGGTTTTAAGCTTTAATTGATAATTTATGTCAAGGATTTTCCGGCTTCCTCTAATGGTGACGTGGCTTGGCTTCAGTTACAGGTGTATCCGATTCCGTATCGTGGTAGAGTGCAGGTATTAAGGTTTTCTGTAAAGTGACTGGGTGACACAACTCTGAGAGTTTATAACGCCAATCTAGCAGTCCTCCATCTGTGTTGACTTGCTGGTGGTGGTGGCGGTGGTGGCATTGGCAAACAAACAATCATCACAGTGAGCCAGGAAGTTCTGCAACACACTGTGTGACTGTTACAGGTTCACTGTGATGTTTGCCAGTCATGAACTGGAAGTGCTCTGTTTATAGATGTCGGTGTTACTGTTTACAAGTTATAGTTTACTTCTTCATAAAAGAAAATATTAAAATGTAAACTACTGCACTGCACCAGGCCAGCAGCACTACACATTACACAACAGTATGATGTCACAGTACTGTTTTAACCACTTTCAGACCGGACCAATTTGCAGCCAAAGGACCAGGCCCCTTTTTGCGATTCGGCACTGCGTCGCTTTAACTGACAATTGCGCGTTTGTGCGATGTGGCTCCCAAACAAAATTGACGTCCTTTTTTTCCCACAAATAGAGCTTTCTTTTGGTGGCATTTGATCGCCCCTGCGGTTTTTATTTTTTGCGCTATAAACAAAAAAGTGCGACAATTTTGAAAAAAAACACATTTTTTTATTTTTTGCTATAATAAATATCCCCCAAAAATATATGAAATTTTTTTTTCCCTCAGTTTAGGCCGATACGTATTCTTCTACATATTTTTGGTAAAAAAATCGCAATAAGCGATTATTGATTGGTTTGCACAGAAGTTATAGCGTTTACAAGATAGGGGATAGTTTTATAGCATTTTTATAAATAATTTTTTTTTATTAGTAATGGCGGCGATCAGAGATTTTTATTGTGACTGCGACATTATGGCGGACACATCGGACATTTTTGACACATTTTTGGGACCATTGTCATTTATACAGCAATCAATGCTATTTAAATGCATTGATTCCTGGCAGTGAAGGGGTTAACCACAAGGGGGCAGTGTAGGGGTTAAGTATGCCTAGGGGTGTGTTTCTTACTGTGGGGGGGCGTGGCTGTCAGCTAGTGAATGCTGATCGGCGTCACTAGTTGCTAGGCAGAATGGGGAGATGCTGTGTACTTCCGCATCTCCCCGTTCAGCCTTCCCGTGAGACGATCGCGGCGCGCTCCCGATGGCACGGCAGGCATTAAGGAGGGACTTATATATACGCCCTCCTGCCTGTACATGCCATTCTGCCGACGTACATCGCCGTGTGCCGGTCGGGAACCGGTTAAATAAATACTGTTGTCTGCTGCACTGTTCATGTTCAGACTTTGCTATATGCAGGGAACTTGGTGTATTTGTTTGAATAGCAGATACAAATAAATATATTTCTTCAATTTCTGACTGCTTGTATTATTTTTTTGATGAAAAGTTGAGAACCATGGGCACTTGTGAATTAATCGTGATGCATCGTGATGCATCGCGGAATCGAATCGAATCGTGGACATGATAATCGTAATTGAATCTAATTGTGAGGCCAGTGAAGATGCGCACCCCTAATTTGCATGTTTGTTGTCAAAAAGTCTAATCATGTGTATGAGCCTTAAAATAAGTCCAACCACATCCTGTTGTATTTAAGCTAATCTGCTGCTCTTGAGAGTAATGCCCCATACACACGATCGGACTTTCCGCCAACAAAACCATGGATTTTTGTTCAGAGGATGTTGGCTCAAACTTGTTTTGCATACACACGGTCACACAAATGTTGGCCAACAATTTACGAACGTGGCAACGTGGTGACGTACAAGATGTACGATGAGCCGAGAAAAAGGAAGTTCAATAGCCAGTGCGGCTCCTTCTGCTTGATTCTGAGCATGCGTGAACTTTTGTGCGTCGGACTTGTGTACACACGATTCCGACAAGAAAGTTTTGTTGGCGGAAAATTTCAGAACCTGCTAGCCAACATTTGTTGGCAGAAAGTCCGACAACAAATGTTCGATGGAGCATATACATGGTCGGACTTTCAGCCAACAAGCTCACATCCAACATTTGTTGTCGGAAAATCCGATCGTGTGTACGGGGCATAAGATGTCTATACACCATACAATTGTACCATCTCCCTTTATGCCTCATACACATGATCGGACTTCAAACAAACTTTGGTCAACTTCTATATTGGTGTCTGATCGTTTGCATTGGTTCTGAGCATGCGTGTTTGTACTTTGGACTAAAGTACTATGGCCTTGTGTACACACGATAGGATTTTGTACCATAGGACTTTTGTTGCCGGAAAGTTTGTCTGTTTGCACAGCCAACATTTGTCGGATGTTGCCTTAAAACAGGTAATTTGCCTGCCTTATTTGATTCATATGCAATCAATTGTTTTAAGGTGCATCCTCATATCACATAGTTATGGGAGCTTGTAAAGAGATTGTATAACCAGATTGTACAGTGTATAAGCAGCTAAATAAAAGTGTGGTGGTAAGTGACTACCCTAAACTTCTCATCTGTGATCATTTTACATCTTCATTGCATAGACCATAGCGAGAAAATAAACAAGAAATCTGGGCTACTGTGTACATCGAAAATTTCATTGCACAGCTGTTGTGGCGGGACTCGAGTCTTCACTCAGCCACCTAATTAGTCCAGTGAATTGACAAACAACATGGTATAATAGTGCAGCCACTTGGAAAGCAGACAGATATGAGATGTCACAAAGAATAGCACTGTTATCTTAGGTTTGCTAACATTTTGTTTAGATGCTTTTTTACAAAGCTGCTTGTATAACAAGACCTTGTCACAGGGCGATCTATGAACTATTGCATTTGATGAGACAAAGTGGAAACCAGCATCTCTGCTCTGGATGGTAAATATGCTAGAATGCAACTGGTAAAATTAGTTTTACCTTTCATAAAGATAAATAAAACAATTTTGTATAGTGTAATGTTCCCACAGTGATAATTTTTTACAGTAACACATTTGACCTTTAAAGTATATCTAAAGCCAATTTTTTTTCTTTCATTTAGGATGGTTAAAATCGCTGTTTTAAAAAAAAAAAAAACTCTAATTAGTGTCTAATTTACCTTCAATTCCTGTCCTGCAGACTCAACAGGTGAGGTGGGGTGAGGTGAAGATATCTACCCAATATGAGGGATATGCCCTGAGTCTGAAACCCGTCTGAGCTATCCCATTAGGAAGCTGTCAAAGCCAACAGCCAATCATAAGCAGAAAAGGCAATCCCCACCACACAGCCACAGGTGTACACTGGCAGACTGACACCTATGATTGGTTATCAGCATTGACAGCTTCCTGTTGGGATAGCTCAGGCAGATTCTGACTTGTGTCTTATCACCGTTAGACAGTTGTCACAGGAACAGGTATCCCAATTGGAAGTATTCCCTTCCTTTCTGTTATGGTGACAGCTTGAAATTTCCGATTTAGCCTCACTTTAATTTGCAATGGCATTGATAATCAAGACAATTAATCAAGACAATTAGTGAAGTAACTCTTTCCAATGAGGACACAAGCAGCAATAAAAATCTGACCCCCCCCTACACACACATTTTATCCTAAACTAAAAAAAAAATGTTTTGGCTTTGGTTATACCCTTGAGCCTTTGGCTTGATTCACAAGGAGAAATTCATTTTTTTTAACCAACATTGTTGTTTTATCTGCTGGTAATTTAAAATGACACTAAACTGGTTTAAAAGGAAACAAAATCTGTTCAAGTATGTATTCCTAATGCAGAAAAGTGCCTTCTATTGCTCTCAGTCTACTCCAAATTCCTTTTTTTTATGGGTTTTCTAAAAAGTCGGCAGAGGTTGTTTGACTTCAGACCCACATTCTGAAAACCCATACAGCCCTATGTGAACAGATGAAGGGGGGTAGTCCTCTGATACAATCGGCTCTATGTGCACATTTGAGCTTTTAGCTTTATAAACACCAGGCTTTTTTTCCAGTAAAGAAGTCACAATTATCATAGAAAATCTTAAAACGGAGCCTATATCTCCCCCTACTGGCTGGAAATTAAGCATGAATTTATGATGGGCTATATTTCATATTTACTGTATCCAAAAAATATTCCTAAAACAAATTATTTTTAGTCTTGACCATAATACATAAAAAGGAAAATAAGTAGAAAATAGAACAGTTTCCTTTTAAAGATGATCTGGAGACAAATTTGGAATTCTTGGAAAGTGTGGAGGAATCATAGAAGATTGTATTTTATGTGTGGCCTGTGTTCCCATCACTTCCTGTAAGCACAGGAAATGAATGATAAGAAATCACTTCAATGGAGACACAGATTACAAATAAACATTTTTTTTTTTAGGTAAAATTGAAAAGATTAGAATCCCCTGTGAGGTGAAATTTTCCTAATCAGGTAACTTTTCTTCTTCACAATAAGGCCTCATGCACACTGGGCTTAAAAATGCAGCTTTTAGAGGCATAGGCATTTACAGGAGTATTAGAAGAGGAACATTTACTTTACAGGCTGAAAAAACCCCCCACCAAAGGCGTATTCAAGAGAGGAGCTGGAGAGCAGAAAAAATGCAGAACTTTCCTAAACGCACCTAAACACTACACGCATTTGAT
This sequence comes from Lithobates sylvaticus, assembly GCA_028564925.1. Lineage (NCBI taxonomy): Eukaryota > Metazoa > Chordata > Amphibia > Anura > Ranidae > Lithobates > Lithobates sylvaticus. Next base: position 211,296,096 of record CM053029.1, on the reverse strand, counting down.
AGTTAAAGCATTCCAATGGACAAATAAATTAATATCCTGGCCAATGAAATCCATTAATGCTCAAATTCTTGATGTGCCTAAATGTGGTTACGCGCACCTAAATGCATGTGCAATAGGGGACTTTAGGTGCACTTTTTAAGCAGCTTTTTTCCTGCCAGGCTTTCTGGCATTTAGAGGGGCTATATAAACAGACACCTTGTGTGCATGAGGCCCAACTGTCACATTTGTAGCAATAATGTTCCCGATGACCACGATTATTTAAGGAGTATCTTCAGCTCTGTAAAACAAGTCACATCTGTACATTATTATTTTGAACATATTAGCCTTCTTATAAGAACATGTGGTTTAACTTTATCTGTCCTTTAGGATCCACATCTCTAAACAGTGTAAGCTTTGTGTAAATTGACTTGTGAATTACATTAAATATCACATTTCACAAGCTTTTAAACAGCTTAAAAAAAGATGGAAAGCCTATCCCTGTAAATGATGGGAAAGTGTTTTAAGATTCCACAGCTTTAAAGCTCCTTGGGTCAGGAGCTAACCCTGCACAGCGCGGGAAAATACTTAACGTTACAAAGAGATGCGCTAGAGGAGTGGCTTCAGTAATTCTCACGTGTTGTGTTGACAGTATGTACTGCCAGATACTGGAAAGGTCAGTGGGGTCTGTTATGGAAATATTGCATCATTACTGAAGAATATTAAAAGAAAATGTGGCAGCATGGCCTGAAAATGTAACCACTGACACCGAAAAGAGGAGAGATACTGTAACTACATGATAATATACCAAGAATATCAAATGATAGTGCTCAATCTCAAAACCTAACTATGGCCAAAGTTCTACAGATTTTGGATTGAGGAAGAGTTCATTTTTTGAGGTTCTTATTTCTTTTCCAATAATTTTTTATTGAAAAGAGATTTAGACAAACAATAAAGTACTAAATTGTACATATGAATATCAAACAAAGGTGTTACAATGGGGATTATAAAAGCCATCATATTCTGATCCTGCCACGACTACACAATAAACTACTTGCCGACCAGCCACCGTCGTTATACGGAGGCAGGTTGGCTCCTCTGCGTGAATCACTGTAGCTGTACAGCGGCTGCTTTAAGGGCAATAGGGGGCACGAGGCCGGAGCCAATGTGTGTGGCCAGCAGCCACAATGTCCTCTGGTGACCCGTGATCGTTCCTCAGAGAGCCAGAATGGGGATCTGTCAATGTAAACAGACAGATCCCCGTTCTGGCAGGTAAGTAGAGAGAGGTCTGCTGTTCCTAGTAATCAGGAACAGCGATCTCTCTCTACTCCCTGTGAGTACACTCCCCCCCACAGTTAGAAACACCTCACTAGGACACACTTAACGCCTTGATCGCCCCCTAGTGTTAACCCCTTCCCTTCCAGTGACATTTATACAGTAATCAGTGGCTATTTTTAGCTCTGATCGCTGTATAAATGTCAATGGTCCCAAAAAAGTGTGAAAGGTGTCTGATCTGTCCGCCGCAATGCCGCAGTCTTGCCATTACTAGTAAATAAATAAAAATTATAATAAAAATGCCATAAATATATCCCCTATTTTGTGGGCACAAAAACTTTTTGTGCAAACCAATCAATATACGCTTTATGTGATTTTTTTTTACCAAAAATATGTAGAAGAATACATATTGATCTAAACTGATGAAGAAATTTGTTTATTTTCATTTTTTGTTTTTGGGATACCTATTATAGCAAAAAGTAAAAAAAATATTTTTTTTTCAAAATGTACTCTCTTTTTTTATAGCGCAAAAAATAAAAACTGCAGATCAAATAACACCAAAAGAAAGCTCTATTTGTGGGGAAAAAAGGACGTCAATTTTGTTTGGGTACAGTGTTGCACGACCGCGCAATTATCAGTTAAATCGACACAGTGCTGTATCGCAAAAAATGCCATGGTCATTAAGGGGGCAAATCTTCCGGGCCTTAAATGGTTGAAGTGACTGTCCACGACCCTCTCCACCCATAGGGGTAAGATGGAGACGTGCGAAAAGCACAAAGTGCAGTGGTTGAGGTCTTCCAATCACTATAGGTATAGTAAATATGATACTCGTGTAGCGATACCCCCTGGAGGAGCCGCTTAAGTATGTTTGGTTCCATACTCTGCCTCTCAACCCCAAGAACAGTCCCATCCCCTCTGGCACACCTAATATGCAGTATTAGTGTAAAACACAGCAGTAGAAAAGAAACACAAACTGTGATAAACCAGAAGGTATGTTTACTGATATGATAAAGGCATTCAAAGGTGTACAACAGGAACTGACACATTATGAAAATACCTTAGGTGAAACACCAATGGTGGTAAAAGCAGCAACAGCAGTAAACAATATCAGGTGGTAAAAAACAAAGAACAATCAAGTATTAGCAACCCTTTTTTTTCTAGTGTGGCCTATGTGGACAGGCAAAAGGAGGGCAGGCGAATGACTTTCAGCTATGTCAGACCACTCCCTCCTGTCCCTTAACTCACAGGCGCAAACAATAAAAGAAATAGCATAACATTTAGCAAACTGGAATTTAGCCTGCTCGTTTAAGAATAGAGTTCAGGCAAGTCCAGTCATTAAGGGTGCAGTAAAAGAAATCCCTTATGGACAAGGGAGGGAGATTAGGTGTAGTCCCTTGTTAAAGAGATGAAATCCTTTGGTCTTCAGCTAGCACTTAGGAGAACTGTAGTAGGAGAAATCCTGAATGACAGAGCAAAGCAATTCAACTGGCATAGATTATCAAGCAAAGAATGCAGGTTTTTCCTGTGTGATTTGAGCAGTGATCACTGGGGTAGTTTGCTTAAAATGTATTGTATTGTATTCTGTAGTACTACAGGTATCAGCAAGGTGAATAAGGACAATGGTGTCTGTATACAGTGGCTCTAACTGGATGGCCTTGTGTCCTGTGGCACTACAGTTGTCATCAAGGTGACTAAGGGCAATGATGTCTGTATACTGTGTTTATAAAGCTGGAAGGGCAGGTGCCCGCTCACCGATACTGTAATTGATGATGCCGATGGCTTTACAGGATCTCCCTCAGGGTCCTGACTCAAGGGATGGTGTCCAACCTCCATCATGGTGTAGATAAAGCAGGAGCAGCCTCCAGGCTGCCGCTGGGCAGTAAAGTGATGCTCTCCACAAAAATTATCAGTGCTAAACAGAGGAACACGATTTTTTCAGTCATAAACTAGGCTACATGTAGAGGTTCTTATTTCTATATGTGACTTTGTTAGAGACAATTTCACTCATGTCATGTCTCTGTGACACCTGTGCAAGAAATAGGAAGGTACTATCCCTAACAGACGGGGTACCTTTCCTACTCACTTGCAAAGAGCGCACCAAACCCAGGGGCCAGGGTCGTAAATAGGTGACCAGCATCCAATTGGATTGCTTCCCCAGTGACTCAGGAAACCATTGAGGAACCCTGTTTCCCATGACTTCCTCTCCCTCTGCATTGTTGCTGGGGTTGAGTGCCACCTGCAGTGAAGACAGCAGACTGCACCAGCCTACATACATAATATATATGGGTTCAAATAAAGATGACACTTCCATCAGTGCAATGTATATAAGCATTTCTGAACCAACGTAAGTGTTGAGCTCTTTTTGGTCAATGGGCCCAGTAGCAGGTAGAATCCCTGCTTTCTATGTTGCTAAACTATTTTTTCAGATCACATTTAAGTGCTTACTATAGAAGAGTAGAAATGTGTGTAGCCCAGACTGTAGGTGATAACTGCTGCAGAACTACTTCCTTTGTTGCCATTGTATTATCCTTTTGCTGTGTGGACAGGGACAGTCTGGACAGTTTGGTCTGTTAAATGAAACATGCAATATCATAAATGTTTGCTTTTGGGTTTAGATACTCTTTAATGTACTAATGTTGACATACTGACAAAAACCAACTCAGCCTTTACTACTTGTGCATTCCTATCCCTGGAACATTCAGAACTCAGCATGTGCAATACACAAATCTCAAGCTCGATGTTAAGAACTCTGCAACACTCCCCACACTGAGGGCCTCTCCCTTGGTAACAGAGGCTCAGAGTACTTCATGGAAGGATGCAGGGGATAGGCAATGTCATATTAGGTACTCTGGCTCCCAAGGTACTTTCAAAGATAAGGAAAAGATTTAGGTAGCTATCTAATGGTACTTGCTTTTATGTTCTCTTTTAAGGGTGGTACTCTTTAAAGGGAATATATGACACAGCAAAACTAGCTGCATGTGAAGCCCATAACCAAAAGCAATATCCCTTCCCAATTCCCAGGCAGCACACATGTTCCAAGGGTAAAGTCACTTGCAGTTATGCTGACTGGTTAAGAGCCCAGAAGTTATAGAATGCCCTCTCCCACCTGAGGCTTCTCCCCATGGTATTTTGTGTTTTGATAAATTCCATTTAAACTTAAAAAAAAAAAAATACTTATTATAATCTGGAGGCGATATGAGCTAAAAGTCTCCACTACTACTGGCTGTAAGCCTGACCCTTACTGGGACAATAGAAACTAATATCTGATAGGTACAGCAAGACTCTTTAATAGCAGTCAGATTGCAAGCCACATTTTTCTTCGACACTAGAAACGATCTCTCACACTAATATAGAAAGAGGAAACCACATTATTCAATCCTTCTGGCATCAGTGCTAAAGGCTTTCCCCATTTTTACAAACCTGAGATTTTGATAAATAACCATTAAGTGGACTGTATTTGAATTTAAATGCAATCACCTTGTTTCAAATCAGTGGGGTTCCTATATGCCAGATCCATCTAAGCCAATAATAGACTCTCTGCCATAGACCCCCCAGTGTGAGAGTTAGTGCCTAACCCTGCAGGCACTTTGTATGAATTTATACATCCATTTCCTTTTCCCTGTGGGTTTGGTAGGTTTGTGCTGAAAACATAGTCCAGTGAACGTTATAAGCACAGGAATGGTTAAATAAAAGCCGGGACCTAGGCTGGATTGAATTAAGATGGGATAAAACTATGCAACTGATATTCTCTCGGATATTCTCTCGGAGTCCAGAGTAATTCCACATGTCCAAGAAAATACATTCCTCTATTTATAGCCTGAGAAGGCATCTTTATTTAAAAAATTCCACTACATTCTCCTCTATGGGAAACGACCCCTTCCTTATTTTCAATATAGTTCTGTAAACAGTGAGACTTCTCAGAGGAAATTCTTCCCACACCAAAGTAAAAAAAATAGATGAAATTATGAGACATATTTATCAAGCTGTAAGGAAATAGCAGTTAGGCCTCTGAACTTGAAATTTCGACTTTGAACAGGGTTTTTTTTTTAGGCAATTTATAGAGCATCAAGATTTTTGCCAGTGAAGTAGTTCTGAGATGCAAAGGGAAAAACATTACTATTGATATAATGGCGGAATCTAGTTCAGTATCAATTTACCATATAGCAAAATATGTTGATTATTGAATACATTGAAAGAACAGTCTCCATGTCTTCCCACCATATCTTCTATATCTAAAGATTTTGTTTTTCTTTTTAAAATAGGTTACATGAACATTAAGTAGTGGATGTGTATGGATCTTTTTTGGAAAATAAGGATATCATTTAGTGTAATTTTATATTCTGCTATGCCTTTGTTTATCAGTACTGCTTGTACTGAAAAGAAGGAGTTAAACCCCCAAACGCTTGTCCAGAATGCCCTAAGCTGCAAGCAGCTTGTCAAAAACACACATGAGAGGGTAGACTAGGAGAAAGAAAATGTGGGATGGTGATATAATATAAGCTACCAACAAGAAGTGAGAACAGAAAGGGATGGAACGCACCGGTCAGAAATGTTTTTTCCCACCCTCCCGCCCTTTGAATGGATTGATGGAAGTTAAATAAAGAAGTAGGCCTTGTTGCTGTTTATTTGGTTCATAGGGGGAGTTATGTCCCAGCGTGTTCAGGCAGGTTCTTAATGTAAAAAAAGTTTGAGGATGTTAAATACCGTAGTCCCAAAATATATTTGTTTTTTTGTGAGTTTAAAAAAGAAGGACTCTTGTAGTTATGGCGTGGTTTGACCATTTTGTTGATGTGATGTGTACAGTACCTAGGAAGCTAGGAAAATATTGTCTGGTTGTTAGAGCTAGCCAACAATGTGATTTTGGAGGGCATTGTCAAGGACCAGCTTCATTTGTTCATGTGTTTCTTCTTTATGGATTTGTATTATAAAACTTGGTGATGGTTAACCACTTCAGTTTCCTTGCAAAAATAATTTCATGCATTATGCAATCCATAGACAATAAAAAAAAAAGTAGTGTAGCACTGACCCCCAAAGGAGCTGCTGAATTTTTCTGGGCTTACCGTTACCTCACCTTCTCGTAACTGGTTGTCCTTGTCTAGGGGTTCCCAGGGTTGATGACCCAGTAACTGTAGAGACCGACACCTGAATTCATTTTTAGGATTTTTATTTTGCTTAAAACAATAGAGGGTATAAGGATAAAGTTTAGCTCAGGTGCTTGGAACTGCTGACTTCAATAAAAGTCTCTCTCTGTACATAATCCAGGGAATAGCCACTCGCAACTGAATTCTTTAATTGCTGGATTAATCCTTGAGCTTGGATCTAGCAGCCAACAAGTAATTCTAGCTTTGCAAAGTCTCTCACACAGACTTGGTTGAAAAACGTAGTTGTAACCGGAAGGTTAAGGTAGGAACTTTTCTCACTGTACAAGAATCTTTCAGCCGGTCCGATACCGTAAGAAATTGTGGATTTAATCAATGTCCATGGCAGCTCAGCTTCCAGGCTCTTACCGAGCAGCCAGCCTTGTGCGTGGCTCTCCTCCCCTGGTTGCATGTAGAGTTGCTGGGCCTCTCCAAACCTCTCCAAACCCGAGACGGCACCGGAACACCTTAGAATCCTCCTTCCAGTCACTGTGCCTCGAACAAGCCAGTTCCGAGGCTCGGATACGGATGGATCCGCACCCCAGGCCATGGGGGCATCTGGGGGCTGGTCAGGAGGACCAGGACCACAGAGTCAGCAGCAACCTCTGGACCGGAACCCCCAAACCACGTGACTTCAGCACCTTAAGTACCCTCTCCCGGAATACACAGCAAGACAAACGCGCCAACTGATTGGCTCCGAGAAGAGATTGGTACCCAATGCGTCCAACCAGACTGCGTTCTAGGGCCTCTCACCGGTGCAAACCCCACCTATGACAAGGCAGAACCTCAATACAGCCCAGCCAAACTGATGCCAAAGCATAATTTAGAACAATTAACCCCAAAACTCAACTACAGTTTTGGGCAAAAACTAAATTTAAAGCCATAGCGCGTACTCATCAGGAGTACCGGCACTACAGTAGCAAAATGAAAAAAAAAATACGCTTTTTTTTGTACACTGTTCTGTAGACAAATTATAACATTTATTTTATAATTTATCCTTTTTGAAACGACACAAAAATGATGATTGTGTTAAAACGTTGCCAAGGTTTTTTTAAATGAAATAAAGGCTCTTTCATTTTTGATGTTGTACTTTTTTAATGCCAAAAATAAATGAACGAACAAAATGAATAAAAATTTAAAAAGTTGAAATATTAAGGCCCCATTCATGCCTGAGCAACACTGCTGCATCATGTTTTTTTAGTTTTTTGTGTGTGTTCTTGTGGCATGTTTGGAGCGTCACCATTGGTTTTTAATGGGCCTCCCTCCGCTCCAAAAACCCGCCAAAGAAGCTCATTTACCAAATTTTGGCACCTAGCCAGGCACATTTTTTAACCCACATTGTTTTGTAACACAAAAGTCACGGCAAAATTGCACCTTGTTTGGGGTGCCATTAAGAATAAATAGCACCCAATGAACATTGCACATTTTGCAGAAATGTTACTGTGATTTGGAAATGCCAAAGTGTGAACGAAGCCTAAAGACCTGACACAGGAGCCAAATGTCGGGAGGTATCAGCAAGGGCAATAGAAACCGGCTGACATTCGGCCCATGTGTACTGCAGCCGGTCCGACAGAGGCCAGCCTTTCGGCTTGCTGCTGTCGAAGGGGCATGACTGAAAAAGGTCTGCCAAACGGCTCCCAAATCAGCGCTCTCAGCCAATGGTTGAGGGCGCTGACTAGATTATTCTGGTGAGGAGGCCGTCCCCCTGTTAGAACACAATAGAACAGCAGGGGAGATTGCTGTACTAACATCGGATTGTTAGTACATTGGCTCTGACCTGAGCTGCCAGTTTTTTTTTTTTTTCATTCAGCCCGCTGAACTAGCAGCATGTACTAGGCTTAAAGGATAGGAAAATACAAACAATAGGAATTGCAATAATTTGATAAGTCAAATACTTACACTACTTGCCTAAAAAAATACTTTTTAATATTTGTTAATAAATATAGAGCTGCTTAATTTTGAGTCTTTCATATGTGCTTAGATTTCAGCTTTAAGTTGAAGTCATAACAGATTTGAAAGTTCTCATCGATGCATCTCACATGTGGTCCACACTGTGGGAGATATATGTGTGTTTATTGGTAAAATGAATGTAAAACAACTTAGAACACAATTTATGGACCTCCCTTAGGTTGGCCTTTAAGATTAAAATTTCTAACTTTTATGTTACACATTTTTTTTTTGTAATGACTACGACATCTTGGGAAAGAATCAAGTTTAAAGACCATGTGTCTTCTCAGCATGTGAAAAATACATTGCAGGTTCTCCCCTCTCTTCACCTTCAGTCTTACTAATGCACTTTCCCACGAAGACACATGCAAGCAGCTTATTTTTGTGACTGTAAACAGATGTTTTAGAAGGAGAGATGTGAGGTATATAAATGTCTACCAATTTAAAGTTTCAGCCATCAGAATTTTTCTTAAAATTTGCTATTTCTCCCAGATAACCTTCCAGTCCAGAAAACTTAGATAACACCATCAAAACCAGAAGGGCTCCATATTAAAGAAATATATGCATTTAAACGGTGCTATTAATTATTACATATTCAGATGTAAATTTAAATGTTCCTTTATTTCATACTATATCAGTCATATTAGTAATTAAAGTGGACCTTGCATGAAAATGCTAGAACCGCTTACCTTGCAACCCCCTTAATGGTAATGCTAACTGAAAGCAATAGAAGAACAGAGCATTGAAAAATGTAGAAAATATTACTTTACACTACGCACTCGCATAGGCAGATTGCGGCAGAACGGGGCTCTAGGCAAAGTAGAACCTTCATCCCCCATCTCTTTAAATAACATTATTCATTTTTTTTGAAAATTTATGTTTATTAACACTTTTTACAACATGTACCAAAACTCCCCCCCTCCAACTCCCTCACCCCCCACCCCCCACCCCCCCTGTTCCTTGTGCAGCATTTCAAACAATTGCAGAATCACATTCCTTGCTCCTAGCCCAGGGGTCCTCCACCTTTTGAGGAGCGAGGGCCACTTTAGCGACTTGGTAACAGGCCCGCTTTACCCTAAGGGTGATCTGCTCAGACAGAAGGGGACAGATAGGCGGGTGTAAGCAGACACGAGTCTGTTTACATCTGCTGCTCTATAGAGGTGAATGGAGGGTCCGATTGGGTCCGTCTGAAAAACAGACAGGCAGACCCGATCGGACCGATCGTGTGAAAGGGGCCTAAGGCTGCTTTCACACTGATGCACAGCGGTTTACCTGCATCTCAACTGACCTTGATCTTCACTTCTTCCTCAGGCTTCCTGCAGCTGGTTGCTGCTGTCCCCAAGTGGTTATAACTGGTGGCTGCTGCTGGCTGTCCTCCAGGACTGGCAGATACCTCTAGCTGGTACTGCTGGTTGGTACTGCTGGCGGGTATTGGTACTGCTGGCTGGTACTGCTGGTGGGTACTGGTACTGCTGGCGGTTACTGCTGGTTGGTACTGGTACTGCTGGCTGGTACTGGTACTGCTGGCTGGTACTGTTACTGCTGGTGGGTACTGGTACTGCTGGCTGGTACTGCTGGTTGGTACTGGTACTGCTGGCTGGTACTGGTACTGCTGGTGGGTACTGGTTCTGCTGGTGGGTACTGGTTCTGCTGGTGGGTACTGATACTGCTGGCGAGTACTAGTACTGCTGGCTGGTACTGCTGGTGGGTGCTGGTACTGCTGGCGGGTACTGGTACTGCTGGTGGGTACTGATACTGCTGGTGGATACTGGTACTGCTGGTGGGTACTGGTACTGCTGGCTGGTACTGCTGGTGGGTACTGGCACTGCTGGCTGGTACTGGTACTGCTGGTGGGTACTGGTACTGTTGGCGGGTACTGCTGGCTGGTACTGGTACTGGGGGCGGGTACTGGTACTGATGACTGGTACTGGTGACTGGTACTGCTGGCTCTGGCACTGCTGGCTGCTGTCCGAGATCGCGGGTTCCTGTGCATTAGTGTGACAGAAGCATGCGGCTGCAGTAGAGAGCAGAGACAATGCTTCCTGTCACAGGCGGAGTACATTTGGTATCACTCTGCCTGTGAAGGTCAGATCAACGTGTCCTTGGCATCAAGCCAGCATTGCCACACTTTTTCAATTTTTTTTTGGACAGCCCCTACTTAAGTATGTTGCTTTGTAAAAGGGAAGCGCTTTATTAATTATGTCCTTCCAGTAGGACATTGAGGGTGGTTCAGGTTTTTTCCAACATAGTCGGCGCCTTCTTCTTCTTGTCCTTCTTCTTGTTCTTCTTCTTCTTCCGATGTTGACCCGATGCTCTCTCTGCCCGGAATGCCTGTGCCGCGCTGCGCTGGGACTTATATAGGGGCATGGGGACAGGGTCACATGCTCATGTCACATGGTGACCCCGCCCCCTTGCGATGTCACAGTCCCAGCATCCTCCGGGACTGTGACAACACAAGGGGGCGGGGTCACCATGTGACATGAGCATGTGACCCTGTCCCCCATGTCCCTATATAAGTCCCAGCGCAGAGCGGCACAGGCATTCCGGGCAGAGACAGCGACGGGTCAACATCGGAAGAAGAAGAAGAACAAGAAGGACAAGAAGAAGAAGGCAGCGCCGGCGGCGCGGAAGACGACGACCGCCGCAAGAACAGAAGAGACCCCCGGAAGACCCCCGAAGGCGGATCGAGACCCCCAGACGACGGCGGCGACGACGAAGAAGGTAGCCGGACTCCTCCGCTCGTGAAAGAGCTAGGTAAAAGAGCAGAAGAGAGCCGAGGAGTCCGGCGAGAAGACCCCCAAGACGGAAGAAGACCCCCGGAGTAGTGCAATAAACTATTTTTTCAAAAGTGTGGGTGTTTTTTTACTTTACATATTACACCTTAGGTGAATGGGTAGGGGTACATCGTACCCCATACTCATTCACATAGGGTGGGGGGCCGGTATCTGGGGGCCCCCTTATTAAAGGGGGCTCCCAGATTCCGATAAGCCCCCGCCCGCAGACCCCGACAACCAACGGCCAGGGTTGTCGGGAAGAGGCCCTTGTCCTCATCAACATGGGGACAAGGTGCTTTGGGGTGGGGGGGCCGCACGGCCCCCTTTCCCCAGGGCACCCCCCATGTTGAGGGCACGCGGCCTGGTACGGCTCAGGAGGGGGGGGCGCTCGTTCGTCCCCACCCCTTTCCTGGCCTGCCAGGCTGCGTGCTCGGATAAGGGTCTGACATGGATTTGGGGGGAACCCCCACGCCGTTTTTCGGCGTGGGGAGTCCTTTTAAATCCATGCCAGCTTACGGAGCTAGCGCGGCGGCATTTACTGCCTACGCTAGCTACGTAACCTGAAGTCACGTGCTAAATGAACGGACTTGCCGATGGGCGGCAAGTCCGTTCATTTCAAAAGTCCCGCGGACTTGCCTACTAACGGCGGGATTGTCCGCCGGACTGCCAAGTCCAGCGGATAATTTTAAAACCAAACTTAAAACTTTGGCGCCAAAAAGTCCGCCGGACTTTGGCGCCAAAAAGTCAGCCGGCGCCCACACACGAGGGGATTATCCGCTGGACTTCAGTCCAGAGGATAATCCCGCGGGATAGTCCCTTCGTGTGTACGCCGCATTACAGCGCCAGCACTCTGCTGCACCAGTACCATAAATACCAGCTATCCTCGCTGGGGTATAATAGACCCTGTGCAGTATTTTAAATTGAATGAGCCTATCCCTAGCTGACACCAGAGTCCAGAATGGGTGATCCCACATGTCACCCCAATCCTCTCCCCCAAAATCTGTTACTAGTGCACTCCATGTATCCTTGCATTTGCTGAGCATTTTTGGCCTTTCCACAAATAATTCCTTGTAAACTTCAGAAATTTTTTTTGTAAGACTTCATTACCCAGCATATGCTCTAATGGGGAAGCACCCAGCTCCAGTGTATCTGAGTTGAATTGACATTATTAAGAATTGCAGTAGTTACAGGAAGCTGATGTGCAATGTCTGTATTGGCATTGTCCACACCATTGGACACCAACTGCCTATAAGTGCATTATTCCTTGTGAAATAATGGGGAGGTGCATTGATTTCACCAACTTTAATCCTCCTGCAGTATACTGGATGGATAGCAAAGTTGTAGCTGGACTTCCTGGACTCCCATTGAGCCCTAGGTTCCAGGTTGCCCTGTAGGTAATCCAGCTCTGTGGGTTCACCTAGCTGAGGGAGAAATCATTGGGCATTTTCATGGGATACTGGAAGGGCTGTAAGCTGATCCCTTTGTAAGGCTCAGTGACATTACAGGCACCGGCAGGTAGCAGCTGGAAGCCAGGGTGTAAGATGGTTATTCAATTTATCTTTCTTCTGTTTCTATCAGTCATTTTTTTTTTAAATCTTTAAAAAAACGTTTCTTTCATAGGTCCTCCATCCAACTCAGAACTTGGGTTAAAACATTTCTTTTTGAATAGAACAGGGAAGGGGTTGAACCTCTGCTGCCCATCAGCGAGGTAAGTAATTAAGTGAAAATGGAGCACCAAGTGGACCTTTAAGGCACCCAACAAGTTTATGTTTCTACAAATCACTAAAAACCAAATGTCACATGAATTAAAAAAAATCCAGCATATGCGCATATCTCTTGATGCAGGGACGTAGCTACAGGGATCGCAGGGGTCACAAATGTGACCCAGCCAAATTCTCCAGGGGACCGGTGCAGCCCCCCGTACACCTGGGAAGGAAGGGCAGCAGCCTATAGAGGAACCAATCTCCTCATCTTCCTCCTGCAGCTGCTGAATGCCTGATTCTCCTCCTCTCCCTTTATCGGTTGCAGAAGGAAGATAAGGGGATCGGTTTCTCTATAGGCTGCCATCCCTCCTATCCAGCTTCCCTCTGCTGCCCCCTGCACTCCTTCCTGACCCAGTGCGCTCTCTGCCGGGGATGGATCTAGGCGGGTGCTGTGCTGGGTTGTGCTCTCCCCACTCCTTTTAAAACAGTGATCTTCCAAACAGCAGATGACATGGGATGGCTCCTACTCAGATCGGACTGTGCACAAACTGTACCTGCCACATACTGACATTTTCTGCTAGACATGCGCAGAACAAAAAAAATAATTTCGTACTGTTTTGTTATTTGCATAAATTTGTTTAGTTACATTTGTTTAATTTGTTTTTGGAATTTGGTTAGTTTATTCGAATTCGAATCAATTAGAATTTTTCAAATTTGACTCAAATTCCATTTTAATTGCATTTTAAATGGAAAACTATTTGAATTCGAATTTTGTCCAAAATTTTGCTTCGTTATTTTGGATTTGTTTAAATGTGTTACTATTGTATTTCAGAAATTTGATTAAATGCAAATTTCCGAATAAGGAAAGATTTGTCAGAATTTCAATTCGGAAAGAAAAAAAACGCACATATCTATTTCCTGCTGCAGGGAGGTGAGCACATAGAGAAGATTAAGGGGGTAAGCGATCTGTATCATCTGCTGTGCGAACTATGGAGGATCGCTGTTCTGACAGGAGTGGGGAGAGCAAAGCCCAGCAGACCTCCTTCTGACTGTGATTCCCAACCTGTAAGTTTTAATTGGGTAGTTATATGTGCTGGGGCAGGTAATTAAGGGGGAGTTGGGCTAAGAGGGGGATTGGGGTGGTGATTTGAGCTAGGAGGTTGTGCCTGGGAGGGAGGAGTTATGCTACTAGGATGGGGGGTGGTTTATGCTAAGAGGGGGGATTTGGTGGGTGAAGATTTGTGTTAGGAAGGGGGATGGGGGGAATTGGGCGAGGAGAGGGATTTGGGGGGTGCATATTTGTGTTGGGGGGGATGGGGGGATGTTATGCTGGGAGGGAGGATTAGTGCTGCTAGGATGGGGGGTGGTTTATGCTAAGAGGGGGGATTTGGTGGGTGAAGATTTGTGTTGGGAAGGGGGATGGGGGGAATTGGGCGAGGAGAGGGATTTGGGGGGTGCATATTTGTGTTGGGGGGGATGTTATGCTGGGAGGGAGGATTAGTGCTGCTAGGATGGGGGTTGGTTTATGCTAAGAGGGGGGATTTGGTGGGTGAAGATTTGTATTGGGAAGGGGGTGGGGGGATTGGGCTAAGAGAGGAATTTGGGTGATTCAGATTTGTTCTAGGAGGGGGGGTTGTGCTGGGAGGGAGGATTTGTGCTGCTAGGAGGGGTGGGGGATTTAGGCTAAGAGGGGGATTGGGGGGGCTCGGAGGGGGAATTTGTTCTAGGAAAGGAAATTTGAGGGAATGTGTGCTGGGGGTGATTTTTTGGTTGGGGAGATTTGTGCTAGGAGGGGGGAATTGAGGGGGATTTGAGCTAGGGGGTGGGATTGGGGGGGCAAAGATTTGTGCTGAGAGGGGGGATTTGGACTAGGAGGAAGGGAATTTTTGCATTCAGGATGGAGAGTGGAAAAGGGGCCGGTAAATGCATAATTTACTGGCTTCTTCCTTGTCTGAATGACTAAACTCATTGATCCGTACCAATCACTGACTCTGTCCATTCATAACTAAAGCATAGTAAACTGTGTTTACTACACTTCAGTTTGTGAATGAATAGAAAGCTCTGTACAAGGCTGTTTCTGTCTAATCATTCTGTGAAGCTGAGGCTGCAGAGAAGGAGATTGAGGGCTGTGTCCAAAGGTGAGCCATCAGAGGTCTGTTTAGACCCCTGACATTACACCATATGCTCCCAACGGGGCTCCTGAAATTGAAAAAAAAAATATTAAAAATAGGATTGTAAATTAAAAAAATGGTAAAAAATAAAAAAATTAATGACACCAGTGGCAAAACCACCAGGGACACAAAGGTCACACTTCTCTCTGGGCCTTGGTGTTCCGCCACCGGGTTTAGAGGGAAGGGCCCTGGTTGGGGGGGTTAGGGGAGCCCTTCATGGTTTCTTGCACTGGGGCCATGAAGGTTCTAGGTACGCCTATGTCCTGATACATACACATAATGAAACCTCATATAGAAAGTACAGTCCCAGTTTTAATAATTATAAATCTAAAAATGTTTATGTATAATATATTGTCATATATATCAAAAAGAAAAACTTTGTTTATGAGATCAAACTGGGTTTGGAGCTAGCCCTTAACTTGGCTTGTCTCCCGGAAACTGATTCTGCTTTCTCAGAAGTATGAGTAGGGTATGGAGTAAAAAATTGTAGTTAAATACTGAGAATGCTGCTGTCAAAATACCCCAGGGGAACTCCATACTCCATACCCTACTCATACTTCTCCATCCAATGAGACAAGGAAGAGGATGCCCACAGTGTAAAAGTAAACCATGCAGTACAATTGGTTTGTCGATGAGGGGACATCTGTTTAAATGCTAAGCCTATATAAAGGTGAATGCAATCTCTACGGTGTCCATACGGGAGATGGGCCACCCTTATGCTTGCTACAAGGAAAAACACTCAAATGCCTTTAGTGCAGTAGATGTAATATCCCAAGAATCCTCATATGGAAGCTAGTTATGCCATTATGTACACACGAGCGGAATTTCCGTCTGAAAAATCTTGGATGTTTTTTCCGACCAAAATTCCGCTCAAGCTTGCCTTGCATACACACGGTCATACAAAAGTTCTCATAACTTTTGACCGTCGGTAACGCAGTGACGTACAACACTTCGACGAGCAGAGAAAATTAAGTTCAATACTTCCAAACATGCGTCGAATTGTTTCCGAGCATGCGTAGGAATTTTGCGCTTCAGAATTGCATACAGACGAACGCATTTTCGGATAGGAACTTTTTCCGACCGAAAATAGAGAACCTACTCTCAATCTTTTGGTGGCAGGAATTCCGTCAGCAAAAGTCCGATGGAGCATACCATGTGCATTTTCCGACCAAAAGCTCTCATCAGTCTTTTGCTGGCCGAATTTCCGATCGTGTGTACACGGCATTAGGGTATGTATTCAATGATGCCTGTAAGTCTCTTGAAGGCTGCGGATTGTAAAGAAAGGTGGTAAATAGTGGGTCAAATATGATGGCTGATATCCTGGGACTATTTGTATCTTTAAGGATCTTGAAAATTAGGGGCATCACTTCACAGTGCTTCACCTCCAAAGTTGATTATCCTAACTTCCTATTCCTGTGACACCAGGACATGAAATAAAGAGAGGAGTTGCAGATGGAAGCAATAGAAACATTGTCAGAAGTTTTAACCCACTTTACGAAAATATGTCTTAATTTTTTTTGTCCTGGTCAGGGACATTTCCTGTTCTGACAGGGACAGACAGCAAAAAAAAAATCATAAAAAAACACAGAAAGAAGCGCCAGACTTAAATCCGATACAAGAGTCCAAGTGGTAAAAAAAAAACATACTGGTCCCCCGCAGGCTCATTTCATAATATGCCAGTGTGCACCGCATACTTTCACATTATGACAGACTTACCTAAAAAACAGATTCTTCCAGCAGTGCGCTGTCACCACTGACAGAGCTTTCATCTTCACCTGGTCTTCCTTCTGTGTTTGTGGGCTCTGGCCATTTGAATGGCAGAACCATGGTGATGTCACTCCTTAGCACGTGCGCGGGAGTCACGGGCGCAACGCAGCTCTTTCAATGGACGGCATGCCATCCACTGAGAGCAGAGTGTGCATCTGCCAGTGATGTAAACGGTGCATGTTTAGGGGATATTTACTGTACCTACAACTTTATTATAGGCTTACCAGTGGGTATAAGATAAAAAGTGGAATTTACTACAGCTTTAATTGATTAAAAAAAAGTCATATAGAAACAGGCAACACATTTTGGGAACAACACCACTCATCAGGGCTACAAAAATAAGCAAAAACAACATAATGCTGAAATACTATGTCTAGATATGTTGTTTTATACATAGACATGTCTTTTGCTTAATGCCACCCCCCTCCCCCCACTGCATTCTTCTTGCCCTTGCTTGTCTATGGAAAGTGTTTATGGTCGAGACATGTTCCAGCTATGATCAACTGCCTTCTTCATACTGTAGCACTTGTCATATCAGCCACGACAGGGGAGGGGGGCAGGTCAGAACTCATTACTAGAGCTAGAAAGCATTTAGAAACATCGGACAACGTACTATATATCCGATACAGAGCTGTAAAATAAAAATGATATTGATAGATCTTCTTTAGCATCACAAGTCGCCAAGGATTAGGACACCTGGCAGATTTGTATCCATAACCGGAGCTCTATTAGGTAGATTTACACTTATTGTTCTATTGACAGTGGTTACAGCTGAAAAAATGTGAGGACACATCTGCAACTAAGACACAGATAGAAATATAAATCTGACAGGGGCTCTAGCCTTCCCCTACTCTACTTAAAAGAGAAGTAATGTTTGTTTTTTTTTAGAAATCACACTTACCTAGGTGGATGCAGCATTGGTCCAATGCTGCATCTGTCCTCCGCAGCTTCTAAGAACTGAGCGATCAAAAACATCCGATTGCTCAGTTTTCAATGCTCTTTGAGCAGAGAGATGGGGACTGTCAGTCACTGGCTCTTTGTGCTCACTGGAGCGCTGGGCTGTGGAGGGGGCAGGGGCTTATCCAGGCTCCTGGGGGATCCTGACCATATGGTCGCAATCTTTCCCCTGCCTGGACCGGTTCTGTGATGTTAGCCAACAGTGGGCTTCAGGTCGCTGTCTGCTGAAAACGGGTCACAGAAGTGCAGAGCAAAATTAGCTTTGGCTGTACTTCTTATTTAAAGTGATTTTAAAGGCTTTAATTCAATTAAATTAAAAAAAATAATAAGAACAAATACAAAAATAATAATAATAATAATAATAATAAAAATAATAAATAAATAAATAATAATAATAAAAAAAATGAATTTGGACAGAGCAGCCCTGATTCTCTTCTTTTTGGGTCCCCTGCCGACGATCCTGGCTACTCCCCCCTCTTGCAATGGGGGCACTTCAGCAGGCTTACTTCCGAGCCACGCTCCTGTGAATGTACATTCACATTCACACATAGAGCTTTGCTTGGCCCCACCCCCACTCTCTGTTCACTGGCTCATTGGCTGTGATTGACAGCAACAGGATCCAATGGCTCCCTCTAATGTGTGAGCCATTGAGGAGAGAGAGACATGAGAGAGCCGCTGCTCTCATGCACATCACTGGATCCAGATGGGGCTCAGGTAAGTATAAGGGGGGCTGCACCCAGAAGTTTTTTTTTTACCTTAATGCATAAAATTAATTAAGGTAAAAAGCCAATATAGGGAAGACACATATAGCAGAGATGAAAGAGCTGCAGACCCTGAAAATGGATAATATGGAAAGGTTAGCCCAGTGGGGCTTTAAAACAGCACTGTAACAAGGTCAAAAAAATTGAAAACATTATATTTAAGGAGTTGTTTATTTTGGAGAATTGGCAGATATCATGGTATAGTTAAATACAATATATAAAATATAAAATCTGGTCCGGTAATACAATACATATTCCAAAGTGCAATAAACAAACACAATTATGCACATCATTACATTACATAATGCTATATGGTGTGCACGCCCCAACGCATTTCGACCTGTGTGTGGTCTCTTCAGGGGGACAACTGGCTCTAAAAAAAATACATTACATATATTCAGAAATAAAGAAGCATATCATCATAATTCACATTGAATAAGCCATAGTGGTATATTTACCGCTAAAGAGAGGAATGAGTATTCTTCGGACCAAAAATAGTAAAAGCCGTTGAAAGGTAAAAAGCCTTAAGTTTTAGAAAAACTGCGGGCAGGCAGTATTTTAATTGCAGAAGAGACATCTGTCTCTTCTACAATAATACAAACTTGAGAATGAGACAGAAAAAATCCGTGCCTATTGTAAGGATTTATATTAGTCCCAGGATTAGACGTTGAAAAGTTATTTATTTATTTAAAAAGTTATGCAAATTAAGTCCCATATTTAATTAATACCCAGAAATATAAAATAAAGCCCCGTCTGGAGTCAGGGAATAATGAGGCAAAGTTATATCTAAAACATAGATAATTTATATTCCAACTGTGGGGGTTAATACTTATCAATTATGTATAGATATTCTGCGGCTGTGCCCGTGTTGTGAGCTTTACCGGGACTGAGGCTGTGCACACACTAAGTCGTCATTGGTTGGCCACTAATGAGGATCAGCATATTAATCAGGTTATTCAGTGATCAGGTACGCCACCCTGAAGACGTGACAAACACGAAACGTACGTCGGTAGGCGGTACCTGATCACTTTGTATCTTTGGATGCACTATTGCTGGACTTCCTGTGATATTGGCTCTGGTTGTCTGGTGAGTGGAACGCACGCTAGAGACGCACGCCACGAGGGAAGGATCCGCTGCTCCATCGAATCTTTTAACATATCGCAAGTAGCCTCAGTGCCCGGTAGGCACTGGAAAATGTAAGTGAGCAATTGGCTGCTGTGTTTTTTTATGCTATTTTTTAAATAAAAACGTTATTACGCTATGAGGTGCGCCTCTCTTTATATTCCCATATATGTTTCCAATCCATTCCATCTGAGCTGGTCTGATAGAGGGAAGAGAGCCCTTGAGTGAGGGTGTGTCACTCAGTGTACAGGCACAATCCTGTGAAAGCGCATTTGATTGCTTCTAAACAAAGTAATCAACTCCATTTGGTAAGAGGCCATTTAATACTGCTGGTTCTCACATTGGGTGGATCGAGAATTTGTCTGGTGATGGTGCACAAGCTATATCTACAGGAGTGATTGTGGCGTTTTACAGCAAGGACTACTATATGAACTTTGCGTTATATCAATTAACACTGTGTTTTTTCTAATAATATTTTTCACGTTTTATGGATGTACCCAAGATATTGGGATTATTTGCCAATTTTGTTGGTTTGCACTTTTTATATATTTGATTGGGCACAAGTGCTTGATCATTAACTTTCGTTGTACACATTGTGATACAAGGTACAGGGTTTGTTATATTTATATTATATAATTTAAATAGAGCTCGGTTAGCTCTATTTTGTGTGCTAATTATCTCTGGGGTAACAATTAATTTATACCTCACTGGGTCACGCTAGGTGTCTGGTGTCATTATTGTTTGTATAAACACACTTTAACCAATTTTTAATTATTCACATTATAATGGTTGTAATGTATGAGTAACCAAATGTGGTTCACTATTGTCACTTTAAATAGTTATTAATTAGCTTAGTTCATGGTAGATCTTTATTGTGTCTGCACACCTTTTTTCAATAAGCTCTTAGTCTCTACTATACAGTTCAGAATATACAATTAATTAACCTATTAATTAATTTAGTATCTCATGTTGGTACTAGCGCCCCTCATTTAATTAAACTATCAAGTAAATCATCTAGATTTCATAGGGAGCAGCTGTACTGGGTTTATAGTATTAATATTAGTATAGACCTTTTTGAATTATCCTAAGCGCGGAGCCAGACAAGCCAATGTGAGTGGCCGTCTACAATTTTTCAATAATACAAACTTACCTGCCTGCTCTTAGTTTTCCACTGATTGTACACTGAGCTGCACATGCACAGCTCAGCATACAATCCCCCTTCAAGCCAATCAAGAGTCCAAAAACCCGGCACCCAGGGGAAAATGACAGCAACCGGAGTGGGATGTAACCGCCGCATAGCTGGAAGGTGGAGGTGAGTATACTGGAAAGCTCAGTTCTGCTAATGAGAAAACCATTTTTATTTGTGTCTGTAACTTCTGTTGGAGGGTTAGGTTCATTGCCTGTCTGGAAAATCATTGTCAGTAGAACAGGAAGTAGGGTAAATCTCTCTAGAAACCCGACAGGGATTCTATTGAGTGTTTCTGGACGCATATTTAACTATAACGAACACTATTTCATATATCTCTGAGCCTACTGCATATATTGAAATAGTCTTGCTTATCTACTATAAATACAAATTTCTTTAGTCAATATAGAATATAAAAAATGCCCCAGGAAATGACAATGTAGCCAACATATAGATACCATGAGAATAATAATGCCATCACACTTTTAAATTATATCTTCGTCGCCTGCTTCCAAGGAACATATTTATACTTCAGAAGTTGGGGACTATACTGTGGTTTCATGAATAAATGATTTTGCTGGCAGAACAATGCAGCTGATGTGCTCACAGTACACAGAAATGTGAATTTATTGTCTATAAACAGCTGGAGATTTTCTCACACAAAGAATTCCCATCATTTCCATGCAAAGGGCAGAATGTCTTGATTAGCACATGGCTGTGACAATTGAAAATAACAGGGGGGGTATACTGGGAGTTTCACAGGCAGCCATGGCATTGCATGCGTGCTGCGAAATGTAAGGCGATGTGTCCCTCTGTACAGCTGTGACATCACACAGCCCTCTGAGCATTTCCATATGTAGGGTCAGATGTATCTTATCGACCTACACAATGCAGGCCGTGCTCCTATATCGTAAACTGACGGCGTGAGAAGCAGGAAGTGACTTTGGGAAGGTTGCAGGGTGAACCCAGCACCACTTTTTAAATACAGGAATACTAGCAGTGGCTAGGGAATACCACAGGATATTTTTACTTCTGCACTACTTAGCTACATCAGCCCAAGGGACTATTTATATTAAAGGCCACAACAATTATTTTAGAACGATTGTTTTTTGGAAGAGCTTTTAGCTGTTTCTCATTTTTCCTAAGCATTTAAACACATAGCATAAATCACGTTCTCGCAGTTTAATGAGAGACTTTAAAGTGCAGCTAAAACATGAAAAGTATGATTTTATGTATTTAGGGAGTAAAAGGATGTTTATTGTAGCTTGCCAAATAATGTTTTTTATATGTTTCCCCCGATAAGGAATTTCACAATTCCAAGGCAGAATTTATTAAAAAAGTCTCATCAGTTGCATTTGTGCTGCATTTTGCGAATCTGTCACAGACATGCAAATGATTTATCATGATGCTGCGTTTCATGTAAATCCATTGTACTGATTTGTGCTATTTATTACATTATGCACTAATGTAGTACATTTGCCTCTTTTCTAACTTTAGAAATGAAAAAGACAGAAATGCATTTAAAAAGTTGTTTCCATATAACTGCTGTTTAAAAAATGGTTCAAATTACTTCTTAAACTGATTGTAAACCTTCTTTTTTTAATAATAAACATGTAATTCTTACCGGCTTTGTACAAGGCTTTGTACAATGGTTTTGCACAGAGCAGCCCAGAGTCCTCTTCTGGGTCCCCCACCAATGCTCCTGGCTCTACCTCTTAGTGGAGTACCCCCATAGGAAGCCTCAATGGCTCCCCTTTAGCCAGAAAGGAAGCAACAGGGGGTGTACACTTGCTGTGGCCACGATGCTTTGCTTCGAGGCAGGAATAATCCCCTCTGTCGAGCTTGGCAGGCATTACCACCCTCAGAATGCAACCCATTTAAGGCAATGGGGCTGTGTTGCAACTGCCCTGCAACCATGCACAATGAACACGGTTAAGCTGCAGTAATCCAGCATTTGGGTGTTTAAATGCCTCCTTACTGCCTGTGCAAACTAGGCCAAAGACATAACACTTGTAACAAATGTGGGAAAACAGGCAGACAATTGCAAGAGCAAGTATCGCAGTACCCATAGTTACATAGTTAGTCTGGTTGAAAAAAGACACAAGTCCATCTAGTTCAACCATATACAATCCCATATACACAATTCTATACCCACATTTGATCCAGAGGAAGGCAAAAACAAAAAAAAAACAGCAAAGGCTGATCCAATTTTCTCCAGCAGGAGAAAAAAATTCCTTCCTGATCCCTCGAGAGGCAATCAGATATTCCCTGAACCAACGTTACCGATAAATGTTAGTATACAGTTATATTATGTACATTTAGGAAAAAAATCAAGGCTTTTTTTAAAGCAATCTATTGAGCTGGACCAAACCACCTCTGGGGGGAGTCTATTCAACATTTTCACTGTTCTTTTTGCGAAGAAACCTTTCCCTAATTGGAGATTAAATCTTTTTTCCTCTAGATGTAAAGAGTGCCCCCTTGTCTTCTGTTATGACCTTAAAGTGAATAACTCAATACCAATGGACCTCTTATGTATTTGAACATGTTGATCATATCCCTCCTTAATCTCCTCTTCTCAAGAGAGAATAAATTCAGTTCCTCTAATAGTTTCTCATAGCTGAGCTCCTCCATGCCTCTTATCAGTTTGGTACTCACAAACCTTCACCTGCAAAAGACAGAATATTAAATATTAGAATGATTTTCACACATTTGCATGGTGCAACATTTGGAAATAGAGTGCAACTATGTTCATAAATTCCCCCACGGTTTTGGGAAAATTAATAGATCTAATTATTACCTACTGTTGGATTAACACGCGCCTTTCACAAATATTTGTGCACATTTATGCCGATTACTTTCTGAATAGCACCCCAACGCACATACATATTAAAAAAAAAAAAACTTGCCCTTTAGCACACAGCAACAAACAGTATAATAATAAAGTGAATGCATATGTGTCCAGGAGTGCTCTGCCTCGTCCATAAGAACTGTAGAGTCCTTTTTCATACAATGAGGCTTCTTAAGCTGAATGGGCGCCATAACTCAATGCATGAAAAGCACATTGACATTCAGGTCTTTACACACACATAAGGTATGAATGGAGCATTTTTTTGCTGCACAGGAATATTTAAGCCCTGTTCAGGTGGGCATTTAAATGGCGTGCTCGACAGGATGTTTTGAAATCTGGGTCCAGTTCGGTATTATTTACTGAACTAAACAGCTTAATACACATGTGGGGGGTCAGTGAGTGTTGAAGAATGATTCCCCAATCAGTGACCATTGCTATCTATTGATTCCCTGGAAGCCAGGTGATGGGAGATTTATCTAAATGTAGACAGAATGACACCTGAAAAGGATGTATCCGGAATTCTAATCTGTATCTAGTGCCTGTTTGAACACTAAGGGGTCTATTTATAAAAAATAAATACATAAATAAATCTCTTTGTGAATGTCTCAACATTAGTGCAAGTGAAACAAATAACACCTTGTATGTAATATGTGAATAATAGTTTCCTTGTTGCCTTTCACTGGGTGAATGCAATATTACCATTCATACCAACATTCAGTTCTAATAGAAAAATAGCTATAAGAGCATTTTTGATCATGAGAGTTAACATTACATTTTTCTGGCGAAAAGCAACAAGAAAACTATTAAGCCCCATACACACGCTCGGACAATCCGCGGACCAGGTCGGTCGGACTTTGTCCGACGTACTTTGTCCGATGTTGGCGTTGCGTACACACGGTCGGACTACGTTGTCGGAATATCCGGTCCGGAAGAACGTCGTGACGTAAGTCGTCGTCCACGAGATTACAAAAGGGAAGTTCAGCACCACGTCAGGCACACGTTGGGCTCCTTCTGCTGATCCCGTGTTTATCGAAGTTTGGTGACTTAAGATTCGCGCTTCTCAGTTTTCTGACTCAGATCGTTACTGCTCTTCAGTTTGTGCTTGTCGTGCGTATCTGTTTATTAGTGCGTGTAGTGTTCGCATTTGTTGGTCATTGCGGCCTATATCTTGATATGTTGGTCATTGCGGCCTATATCTTGATATAGGACGCTTTGATTTGCACTGCTTATTGTCTGCTCGTTGCTGGTATTCATTTCGTTCTTTCTCAGGATGACGGACCCCGATTTTCACCGTCTTTTGGCTTTGCTGACCCCCTTT
This sequence comes from Lithobates sylvaticus, assembly GCA_028564925.1. Taxonomy (NCBI): domain Eukaryota; kingdom Metazoa; phylum Chordata; class Amphibia; order Anura; family Ranidae; genus Lithobates; species Lithobates sylvaticus. The sequence continues at coordinate 211,271,153 of CM053029.1, read as the reverse complement.
ATCAGCCGGCAGGATACCTGCATGAGACAAGCCATTACTCCGGAGCAGAGGCTTGTTGCCACGTTGAGGTACTTGGCGACAGGGAGAAGTCTTCAGGATTTGAAGTTCTCTTCAGGTATCTCTCCCCAGGCCCTGGGAATCATTATTCCAGAGACCTGTTCTGCCATCATTCAGGTCCTGCAGGAGGACTATATTAAGGTAACATTTCTACTTTACTATTCCCTTCTATGTATGCTCTGTTTGCTAATGACTTGTATTTTTGACCTCCTTCCCTAATTACCATGATTGCAATATGTTCTAATATGCTGTGCCCCTTTTCTCCTTCATGCATTTTTCCCTTCACTTACCTCACCAGCATGCTCTTCTGCCCCAATAGACACCTATGGCCTACTCACTTAAGCAATGTCTTTTGTCTGCTGCATAGTATTGTTTGCCCCAAAACACCCCCTAAAATATGCACAAATGTTTGCTGTGTGGTTTACTTCATGTAGAGCCCCCTTTTTTTGTTCTTTTGGTGGGGGGGGGGGCAAACTCATTAGGAACCCCCTCCCCCAACTGCTCTGTCAGATGGTACCAATCCTTTATCTGCTGGCTTTCCCAAGGTCCATACACACTATATACCTACCTCTTTATAGTGCGCATCTTTAGGGATGAATTCAGCAAAGCATGTAGTGCAAGGGACTGCCTCCATACATTCCATTTCCTATTTTTTTGTCTTCTTTACCTCCTATTAGCTTGCTTGGTAATTTAATAATGTCACACTGTGCCTGCCTTTTTTGGGGGGGGGGGTGAAATGTTATTTGATCTTTCCTGTGGCCTGCCAATAGTGTTAAGTACAGAGGGTCTGGCCAAACTAGCCCACATTATTGAGCCATTTGCCAATCAATGAAGTGCAGAGGGTTAGCTGTCCACCACCCCCCCCCCCAAAACCCCTAGTTATTGCCAATGGCCCATCAGAAGTGGGGGGATTGATGGGGGGGTGAGTAATCTGTGAAGGGGAGCCTCTACTTTTCTGTGCAAATACTTTCCAGCCTCCAATTTTAGACAATGCTCTTGTTCCAAGATGTTGATTGTCTAATCTGCTTGCAATGTTTAGGTGCAAAGTGACTAATTTTTTTTTCTTGTTTCACTCCACAGTTCCCTTCCACGCCACAGGAATGGCAGACTGTGGCCTCCCACTTTGCCAGCCGTTGGGACTTTCCTAACTGCGGAGGGGCAATTGATGGGAAACACGTCCGCATCGTCCCACCGCCCAACTCGGGGTCCTACTATTATAATTATAAAGGGTTTAATAGTGTAGTGATGTTGGCGGTGGTGTCGGCAACATACGAGTTTATGTATGTGGACGTGGGGATGAACGGCCGGATATCGGATGGTGGGGCCATTACGCACACGGAGTTCTACTGGCGTCTCCAAAGTGGCAGTCTGTGCTTGCCACCTCCAGAGGAGAATGCCGAAGGACTCCCCTTCGTCTTTGTCGCAGATGAAGCGTTTGCGTTGACTCCCCATGTGATGAGGCCGTTCCCGATGAGGACCCTCACCCCGGACCAGAGGGTCTTCAACTACAGGCTGTCCAGAGCCAGAAGAGTTGTGGAGAACGCTTTTGGCATCCTGGCCAGCCGCTTCCGCCTGTTCCTGACGGCATTTAACTTGGCGGAATACAAACTGAACCACATAGTTCTTGCCTGTTGCATATTGCACAACTTCCTCAAAAGACATAACAGGAACTATGTGGTGCCCGTTGGCCCAGATGTGGAGGGCCCTCCAAATGCCGAACTCACAGCCCTTCGAGTGGCACGTCCAGGCTTGCCCCCTCTAAATGCCCGTGTGGTCCGGGACCAATATATGCAGTACTTTGTGGGTAGGGGGGCCATTGCTCTGCCTGACGATGTGTGAGAGGCATTTTTTAATAAATCTGATATTTTAACCAACCTATGATTTCATGTCATTTCAGTCTTCTTTTTAGCTTATTTTACTTTGACATTTTTTCCCTTTGCCTTCGACAGTGGGAATGCACTTTCTGGGCAAAAGGAGGTAACAGTCTCTTCTTCCCAAAAAGATTATTCTCATGTTGTGTGTTTGCTACCTAATCTTTGGTCTAGAGAAGGTTTGTACTGCATAACTGACACCCAAAATACTCCTTTTCATCACCAGGTCTGACATGTGTGTATTCTCCAAAATGCTGTGCTCCGTGTTTTCGTACAAAGCACTGTGGGTGTCATTTACATAAGTCAAATCCGCTATGCTCTACAAGTGCATTGAAAAAGTTCCCCGGGAAAGAAAATTGGAGTGCAAAGTGGATTTGCCTTTAGTAAATAACACCCATTGCCCCCCATATCCTTTTCATTTTACATACATAATGCATTGTGTTTTTTAAATAAGGAAGCCACACATTTAGAAAAATAAAAGTTTACTAGGAAAACATTCCCAAGTGCGTTTACAATCTTCACGCCAAAACTGACAACATCTTGGTTATTTACAACATTGTTTACAAACATTCCGCAATTGGTAAAACCAGGCATGGAGCAAAACAGAACCTAGGAACTTGGAAAGTTCAACTTTGTAAAGTGAAGACAAGATCAGACATGACTATATGTTCAAAGTGTGTTTGATCTTGCCTTCATCACATGGGGGGGTCACCCCCGAAAAGTGGAAATTTGGAACATGCACACAATTTGGGTCTGAAAATGGTCATTAGATGGGAAAACACATGCCTAGAAGCTTCAAAAGTGCCATTTTCCATCATGGGGATGAATGGACGTTTTTTGGGGGTGCAACCCCTTCACCACAACCACTTTCGTAGTTCGTAAAGTGTTTGCACCCCCAAAAAAACGTTGCCATTCATCCACCATGGTGGGAGCTAGCACATGTGGACACAATGTGTGCATGTTCGAAATTTCAGACAGTTTTTAAGTTGCAAATGTGTGCAGAAGCAGGCACAAATGTGTGTTAATTACTTGGTGTTTTCATATTTTTCCTAAAACATCAATGATGTTCTTCAATTTTTGTTGAAATCATTGATGTTTTGCTTTATGTAATCTAGATCTCGATTGCAGACCATTATCTCTCCGATGAGTACGTGGGCACTCTCTGTGGTAAAGTGCGATTTTTCTTCCACAACATCCACGTCACCTAAAAACCACAAACAAACAAAAATGGGGTGTTGGAAATGAGGCAGCCATACATGGATTAGCTTACCAGTAGCTGTGTTCTCCCACACTCACCTGTTGTGGTGACAATTTCTCCAAGTTCGATGATCTCTCCTTCCTCCTCCTCCTCCTCTGCTTCTGCTCTTTCCCCTTTTTTGGGAGGTGTTGGTTTGGGGGTTTCCTCAGACGGCCCAAGTTTTCGCTCCCCTATGAGAATGTCCAAAAGGAAGATTTAGCAACACAAACTATTGAGGGCAGAAATAGGAAATGACAAACATTGAAAGTGACGGACACTATTTTAGTTTGGCCAGTTACAAATGTCAACTACATGAATGTAGTCACTTTGTAAAGGTGCTAAACTGACTAGCTTTTTGGTAGAAGTTTGTGTGATGGAGACCCCCCTCTAGTATCGACTGGAGCACATGTGTGGAAAAGGCTAATAAAAAGGGGGTTTGGGTGTCCCAGCACTAGTGCTCTCGAGTCCAGATGGGTAAACAGCTACTGGGTGACCTCTCCTTTACATTGAATAAATTGGCTTTACATTCTGGATGACATTTCTAGGGAGAACAAACTTCCTTTCCCCCAAAAAAAACACCAAACATCGTATTATAAGTGGCCGCACGATCGAGGTTGCGTACGATCGAATGGACACACACACGACCATGACAGTGGCAGAAAGATCGAGGCTGAGTACGATCGAATGCACAGACGAACATGAAAGTGGCCATTTTGGAATGTACAACTTTGTAAAAATCAAACCACATGGAGCAGTATGCAAGCAAGAAATCAAACACAAAACACAACTACTTACTTTTTTGAAGAATTCTCTTGATCTTTCTGTACTGATCGGCCTCCCTCAGTTTCAGGTCTGACCAGCGTTTCCTCAGTTGCTCCTTGGATCGTTGTACCCCAAAATGATTGTACAGCCTCCTCACAACTTTAGACATGATCTTGGCCTTGCGGACATTGGGGTTGAGGTAAGGCCCATACTTCCCATCATAGTCGCTCCTCTTTAATATGTCCACCATCTCCAACATTTCTCCAAATGACATATTGGAGGCCTTGAATTTCAGGCTCCGGGATCGGGACGTTTCTGCCTCCGGCCTTTCCTCGTCCTCCTCCTCGTTGGGGGGATATTTGGGGCGCACCTGCTGTGTCCCCGCCATGTGCTCTCCCCACTGCGCCGTAAAGAGAAGGGGTGGGGAATAGACGAGTGGGGAGAGAAAGCTCACGCACGAGACGATCGCTACAAACGAAGGTACAATTTGACGTTGGTACATAAATACCGGCAATTCCCCCTCTTATGGCAGGCAAAACACAGGGATTATAGCAACAGACCAAAGAGGTACGCACAGAGGTACGCAGCCCTGCTGAAACTGGTGGCATTTGTAAAGCCTACCCTGCCCATGGCAACCTCATCTACGCACGCCACCCCTGATGAGGCTTCCGAGGACCAACCTGGGCCTTCCAGTCAGGAATATGTGCAGGTGCCCAGCTTGTTCCAGGTATAGTAGTTTTGGAACAGTTTGTTGAATAATGAATGATGTTCAGTTAATTCAGGATCCCCAATTGCTTATTTCCTAACGTGATTGACATATCAACAGACAGTGGTGTGGGAGACATTTTTGGGAAGATCTAAACTGCAGGGCTGAGAATTGTATGGTTTTGTATTTGAAAACATTTTGCAACAGTCACTAGATGAGAATTGTGTGTGTTTGATGAACAAATAACTGAAACTATGTCCCTTTTTCAGACACAGGAAGACCTCAGCCAGGAGGTGGCTGTGGAAGGTGGCAGCCAAGAGGGGGGTAGGCGTAGGAGCCTGACTGTCTCCCAAGTCTCTCCCCTCCGCCTTCCCTACAGAAGGGCGAAAAACATGGGGGAGGTGGGAGAGTCAGCGCTCCAGCTGATAAAAGATGCCTCAGCCTCCCTCTATGCCACACCCACCTACGAGGAGGCCTTTGCCTCCTTGGTTACAAGTAAATTTATGGCTGGGGAGATGACTCCCCTCACACATGTTTGCGAGAGTGACCTTGCTCCGCCTCCTCCTCCTCCTTCTGCCACCCCACCAGCACCAGCACCACGGCGTGGAAGGAAGACAAGAGAGTGACAACCTGGACTCAGTCTGGTCTGAGAGAAGATGGAGCCTCTCGTAGTACCAGAGCCTGGGGACCTAGATGGCATCTGTTCCGGATGTTTTGGACTTCAGGACCTTATTATTTAGATAGGTAGTCTTCAATTGTTTAAGTCTGTAAAATGATGGTTGCCATGGGTGTCCAAGGCTTTGCAAATTCCCCAAGTTTCACCATGGCTGCGTTCCTCTTTGGTCTGTTGCTGAGACCTAAATAAAGGTTTTTTGCTTTGAAATAATCATTGACTATTGTGTTTTACTTTTCTACAATGACAGTTTTTCTTTGAGTAGGCAGGTACATTTCACTAATCCTAGAATTAACAAGGGGCACCAACAACCAACAAACTCCTAGTAAATGTAAGCAAGAAATACAAATGTTAATAATGTGGTTTTGCTAGTTGAGACATACAAACCCCCTCCAAAAAAAAAAAAACCTCCTTCAAATAAGTATTCCCCCAAAAAAAAAAAATCTGGGTAAAAAAATAAGAAAGATTGTATTACGATCTGAGTAAAAATAAACATGTTGTGTATAAATGCTGCAAAGTAATAAAGAAGTAAGTTTGTGAGAAGTGCGGGTGAATAGGAGCAGCTAAAAGTCATTCTTGTTGCATTGTAAAGAAAAAGAGAATGCATTAAAGACATTTTAACATTGCAGCGTGACGAATGTGCTGTATCGATTAGGAAAGGTAGTTTTACTGACCGAGCGCTTCCGTCACAGAATTTCTTCTGAGCATGCGTAGCACTTTGTCCGTCGGACAAGCGTACACACGCTCGGATTTGGTGTGATCGGACCGGGTTGACGGGAAATCTTTCCAGCAGGAGATAAGACTTTGTCCGACGGACAAACCGACGAACACTGTCCGATGGTGCATACACACGGTCTGATTTTTCAAATAAATGAAAAAGTCCGACCGTGTGTATGGGGCTTAACACATACAGTATATTAAAAATATTACAGGTATTATTTGCTACTTTTGCATGCATGTTGATACATTCGCAATGCATCTTTTTTAATAAATTGACCTAGGTGTTAGAATTAGAAATAGAACTAAGATGATCTGATTCATTCAACAGTCATGCTGATTAACGTATGTGTTATGTTATGTTAAATATGTTCTGTAACTGTGTGAAAATGTGAAAACTTTGCACTCATTTTAATATGTAGACTAGCGTTGTCAATAATTACAGGAATAAAATATTTATGCATTTTGTGATACTGTTTTATTGACAGTAGATATAACAACCCCACCTTTCCCTATCTCCAACCTACACTGCGAAGCATGTGTCATAATAACAACCCATCTGCTGCAGCCTTCCCTCCGGTGCTAATATCTAACAGCATAGCTAATCCTGCATTTGCCAATGAATTGGGAGGTCATGTGAAATATCACGCTTCACTACCCAGGGTATCAATTTCATTTTAAACATATTTAGATAAGATAACCTGATAACCTCCTGCAAATGCAAATCTATATCCATAAAAGCTCTGTACATAGGCTAGTTATATTGGATATTTCAAGGGACACTTTTAGAAAAGAAATGGAAAGAAGAGAGAACATTTACTACATTTTCATACATTGAAATGTAAACATCTGCCTGACAATACTCATAACCCAGCAAATGATGATATATAGTATAATAATACTCATTGTATTTGTGGTCAGTGTAGTACCACCCTTACACTTGTAGTGTGAGTGAGTGTAGTACCATACTTACATTGATGGTCAGTGTAGTACCACTGTTACAGTGGACAGTTTAGGGGCGTATTCGATTCTAGAAGGCCCCATATAACAATACTACTGCCCCCCAGATTGCCTCATTAAGTGAATGAATAAGAAGTACATAGTACCACTAGTTATTCACAAAAAAACAAACACGAACAGTAAACACACTGATACTTTTTGACAAGTCCTTTAATTAAAAAAAAAAATGGCTACAGAAGTAAATCTATCGTTAATCATGTGATCCAGCAATGCAGAGTCACGTCAAAACACGATGAATACAGTTCCTGGCAAATGATAAAACATGGGGACAAGGTGTTTTGCCAGGGGGCACCCCCAGCCAAGGTACCCCCTTGTTTATAGCTTTTTGCATTGGGCCTTCCCAAAAATACACATGCCATGCCAGGATCTCATATGAATATTTGTGTGTGTGTGTGCTTGTGTATCACACTGAATTTATTTTTAGCTGAATAGGCCGGGCGGGTATGACTCATGATTATTAGTAAACTGGAGGCTGCTGGCTTTCCAACAACCAGCCTGCAGGGAAGCACTTCCTGTTGCTGCCGGAGGTTCTTCTTGGTCAAACACCAATTTAGTTCAGAACAGTTTGCCGAACCTCCAAACAAGATAAATTCAGTCTCAACCTAGGTTCAGACTGGCAGCAAATCTCTAAACTTGACTAACAAATTAAAGTGGAGCTATACTTTCCAGTGCTGCAATGTCCTAGAGTTCCCTGCTGGTGGCATCTTCAGCCTGGTGGCTTCTGGGTATCGACCGTCAGCCAAGCCAAGGCTTAATTAGCCAGGCCAAGGAGATGTCACTCCCATGCATGCACAGGGATTCAGCCATCTGGGTATTGTGTGTGAGAAGCTCAGAATACAGTGTGAGTAGGGGGTAAGCAACTTTATTGCAGAAAATACATTGTATGTCTTTTTTTTAGAACTCCATCCAGTGACGGCTGGTGTTTTTTTCTTTTGGGGGGCGGCAAACAACCACCCCCCCGGTCGGTCGGTGGCAACCCCCCCCCCACCCGAGAGGACAGTCGGGACATTAATGTCCTGCACTTACCCCTTCTAGGAGGGTGGGTACCGTGTCTGGCGAGTGGCAGCTTTCTTTCTCCCCCTGTGCATTACGGCGGCAGATTGGCGGTTCACTATTCTAACACACCTGGGTGGGCTCCGAGTGCAATGCTCTGTGACCAAAGCCCACCCTATTTTGAAGCCTATTAGAGCCTCTGGGTCTAATCAGGTGCTTCAAAAAACCACCCCCGCCTCTGTAATTCATGCGCCTGGCATCCTGAAAAGGGCCAGGTGCTTGAATAGGGATGGACAGTGGAGGTGGTGCCCATGTGCCCTTAAAGGACGGGTCGTCCCTGACTCCATCTAGCAGTTTTAGGCAGTTACAACTTTTTAGGTTATGGTTTTACATAAAAGAATAAAATCTGGCGAAGTTTTGTTTTTGGGTTTAATACTGCTTTAAACCTGCATGAAAAAAACACAGAACTACATAGAATGACTAGTATCTGCTGCTTGAGCCCTGTCAAATTTCTATGCAGCTTGCAGTGGGCAAAGACATTGTTTCCAGTCCCTCCATGAGAGCTATATTGTTGCAGTCAGGAAGTATTTGTAAAACATATCCTTGAAGTAAGGTAGTGAAACAGAGCTAAATTCAAGTACCTTTTGCTTGCTATATAGCAGTGTTTTTTTTTTTTCTTCCTCCATGTTCACATCATATGCGTTAGACTGTACCAGGCAGCTTTGCCTAACACAGTTGCAACACATAAACAAGGCAATGTACTTATGTCCTATTTATTTTGTTTGCATCATGCATTGGAAACGAGTAGGACATGCTGTACTTTTTTCAGCACAGTGTGTTGCAATGCACTACACAGCATTGCAAAGCATTAGGATGCATAAAAATAAATAAATGTAATTTTGTGACATTTCAATAAAGTTACAAAAAAAAAGTAAGTAATCATGATAGCTTCCAATCCTTCACAGCGCACACCAGCAGCTGAGCGAGTATGCACATTGTTGTTGAGAATGGGCCCTAACTTCAACTAGCAGTTCTACAATGTCCTTGACCTTCTAAAAAAAAATAGGACTGTCTGCCCCTGGCTGTCTTGAAAACAAATGTATTTTTATGCTATGACAGTTGGAAAAACGAAGTTTAGTGTCACCAGATGTTCTTCTCTCCGTTCCCACCAGCTACAAAAAATATTAACTTTAACTTGCAAAGTTTGTTTTTACTAATCTTTACTTTATGACCTGTTCCTCCATAACTTGTTTTGCCTGAAAGAGCTGAAAGCAGGATTTGGGTTGAATTGTCCCACCTAAATGTCGGGGGAATTGAAAAACAAGAACTTAATTAACCAAGAGGTAGACAACGCACAGAATAAAAGACGTCTGATATGTTTTAATTTCTTTCAGGGGGAATCAATAGGATTTTTCAATCTCTAAAGAAGGAAAACAAAGTTCCAAGACTTTTTATTCTATCATTTTTAAATTAAATCTGAAAATACCCCACAGCTACAACCTAGAGTATCATGACAGTTATTATTTCCAGCAAAGCAATTGTCTGTACTTCATTCTGATGTTTTCTCTAGAATTATTATTATTTACTTTGTAACTTATTGATGCAAATTGAAAGCACTATTTTCACATTATAATGTAAAATGTAATTTATGTGTTAATAGGCATTTTTTTTATTTAACAGGATCTCTTACTTCCAAAATAAGCAGAAAATGAGGATCAGTGCTGATGATGATAGGAATAAAGCAATATAAATTCAGGTTTGGCTAAAGTGTTGCCAAAATTTGGTAATATTGTCTACTTTAACCTTTAACTAAAGCTTTAAAAAGACTTACATGAGTTCTATGGTCACAGCATACACTTTTCTTTTTATAACATCAGCATTGTAATAGCAATACAAAGAATATTATGCAACATAAGCTTACTTAAAATTCTCCTTTCATGTTGTGAGTGCTGCCGGGCTGTTGGGCATCTCTTTCCACAACTTCCTGGACTCACTTAATGCTTTGCAGCTTCTCCTCTGCTGTTTACTTTCAATTTCTAAGGATTACATATCCCATGGTATCGTGCTTCCTGCAAGCAGTGATTCCGGTAGTGACTCCACCTCCTGAAAATTAAAAGTCAGCAGCTACAAATACTGCAGCTGCTGACTTTTAATAATCGGACACTTAACTGTCCCAGGGTCCAGTGATGCAGGGGATCGAAGCCCCGCTCGTCTCCCCCTCCGCTCGGCGGCACCGGCATTTTAACTGTGAGCGCCTGGCTGTGACTTCACAGCCGGGCACCCACTGCGCATGCGCTCCTCGCGCCGTGACTGGCCACACAATCATCTGGGACCTGTCACGTGTCCCAGATGATTGACAAGAGGGCGGGGGGAGAGGCAATATCCCTTCCTGCGCTGAGGGAAGTGACGTCAGGAGCCCAGGCACCGAAGGAGGCAGACTATGAGGGACCCTCTAGCAACAGGCATTTAGATGTGAGTAAAAAAACATTTTTTTTTCAAAAATCTTATTTTTTTTTTTAAGCACATTAATACATTTTTTTTTTGGGGGGTGGAACTCCACTTTAACCACATGCCGACCGCGCTATAGTCAAAAGACGGATACAGCGCGGTCGGCTTATCCTGGGAGGACGTCCTACGGACGTCCTCCCAGAAACTTGCTCCCGCGCGCCCCCTGGGGCGCGCACTCGGGAACATCCGTGACCGCCGGGTCCCGAGCGGCCGTTTACCACGTGATCGCTCCGTCAAATGACGGAGCGATCACATGTACACAATCGATCGGTACAGAGAGGAGAGAAGCGGAGAGGGGGAGAGACGGGACCAGCGCTGTGGGCTGGATGTGTAGTGCCCACAGCGCTGGTCAATACACTGCCACCACTGTGCAATGCTCTGCCACCACTGTGCAATGCTCTGCCACCAACCACTGTGCAATGCTCTGCCACCACTGTGCAATGCTCTGCCACCACTGTGCAATGCTCTGCAACCACGGTGCAATGCTCTGCCACCACTGTGCAATGCTCTGCCACCACTGTGCAATGCTCTGCAACCACTGTGCAATACTCTGCCACCACTGTGCAATACTCTGCCACCACTGTGCAACGCTCTGCCACCACTGTGCAACGCTCTGCCACCACTGTGCAACGCTCTGCCACCACTGTGCAACGCTCTGCAACCACTGTGCAACGCTCTGCCACCACTGCAATGCTCTGCAACCACTGTGCAATGCTCTGCCACCACTGTGCAACACTGCAATACTCTGCCAATACTCTGCCAATACTCGCCAATACTCGCCAATACTCTGCCAATACTCTGCCAATACTCGCCAAATACTCGCCAATACTCTGCAATAAATTTTAAATAGAAACAAAGAATTTTTATTTATTTTTTTTAACAAATTTTCAGTATATTTTGATTTATAGCGCAAAAATTAAAAAACCCAGCGGTGATTAAATACCACCAAAAGAAAGATCTATTTGTGTGAAAAAAAGGACACAAAATTCATTTGGGTTCAGTGTTGCATGACTGAGTAATTGTCATTCAAAGTGTGAGAGCACCGAAAGCTGAAAATTGGTCTGGTTAGGAAGGGGGTTTAAGTGCCCAGTGGGTAAGTGGTTAAATCAGCCCTTACCAGTTTTTTTCCATAAAATACCTTCCCTCTTCCTCCTATTTTATTGAGAAGAGGAGAGGAGGGTCTTTGTTAGACAAATCAAGTAGAGCAGCTTTGGGTGACAACACTTCTACATGGATACAGAATAGCAAGTTAGTGTTGTCACCCTAAGAGAGGAAGTGTGTTAATGGCAAAATCAGCAGCCTAAAATAGAGGACAATAGGGTAAAAAGGACTGTAAAGACTGGTAATCTGCAATATATACATTTTTGTTCATGGGTTTAGATATGTTTTAACCACTTCAGCTCCAGAAGATTTTACCCCCTACCTGACCAGGCCATTTTTTGAGATACGGCACTGTTGTACCTTAACTGACAATTGCACGGTCATGCGACACTGTACCCCATAAAAAATGTATGTCATTTTTTTCCCCACAAATAGAACTTTATTTTGGTGGTATTTGAACACCTCTGCATTTTTTTTTTTTTATAAACAATAAAAAACAATTTTGATAAAAAAAAAACAAACAATGTTTTTACTTACTATAAAACATATCCAATAAAAAAAATCTAATTTCTTCATCAATTTAGGCCAATATGTATTCTGCTCCAAGTTGTTTGGTAAAAAAATCCCAATAAGCGTATATTGATTGGTTTGCGCAAAAGTTATAGCGTCTACAAACTATGGGATAGATTTATGGACTTTTTATGTTTATTTTATTTTTTTTACTCGTAATGGCGGCGATCCGGAGGCCCCGTCCTTTATGATGTCACCGCCCAGGGCATAATGGGGTGGTGACGTCATAAGGGGTGGGGCCATCGGATGACATCACCCGGTAACCGCGCCCCATGCCAATATAAGTAGTGGCACACCGTGCACCCAGCATTAGAGCGGAATAGAGTGTCGAGTCAACATCTAAAGAAGAACAGAGGTAGAAGACAGCAGAGAAGATCCCGCAAAAGAGCAAGAAGATAACAGAGAAGACAGCGAACAGAGAGAGAAGAAGATACCGGCAGAGACAGAGGACATCAGCGGAGAAGGCAGAAGAGCCAGAGAGGGGAGAGGAGATTGGAAGAGATGCCAGATCTGCCTTAATAAATTACTTTAAAAACCTGTGTACTGTGTTTTATTTTTGACACTTTTTTTTTTTAGGTGAATGGGTAGGGGTACAATGTACCCCATACTCATTCACATAGGGTGGGGGGCCCCTTGTTAAAGGGGGCTTCCAGATTCCGATAATTTCCCCGCCCGCAGACCCCAACAACCAACGGCCAGGGTTGTTTGGAAGAGACCCTTGTTCTCATTAACATGGGGACAGGGTGCTTTGGGGTGGGGGATGCAAGGCCCCCCTGCCCTAAAGCACCCACCCCCCTTTCCTGACCTGCTGGGCTGCATGCTCGGATAAGGGTCTGGTATGTATCTTAGGGGGCCCCCACATAGTTTTTTTCAGCGTGGGGGTTCCCCTTAAAATCCATACCAGACCGAAGGATGAACAGGGATCTGACTTTGATCCCCAACAATACCAGGCACTGTGTCTTGTATGAACCTTTAGGGGAGACTCCACACCAAATAAAAAAAAAGGGGCAAAAGAGGGTTCCCCCTCTAAGATGCTTTCCAGGCCCTTCGGTCTGGTATGGATTTTATGGGGAGCCCCCATGCCAAAAAAGTGGCGTGGTGGTCCCCCAAAATCCATACCAGACCCTTATCCGAGCACACAGCCCGGCAGGTCAGGAAAGGGGTGGGGACAAGCGAGCGCCCCCCCCCCCCCTGAACCGTACCAGGCTGCATGCCCTCAACATGGGGGGTGGGTGCTTTGGGGCAGGGGGAGCCCTGCGTCCCCCCACCCCAAAGCATCTTGTCCCCATGTTGATGAGGACAAGGGCCTCTTCCGAACAACCCTGGATGTTGGTTGTCAGGGAACCACACCTTCCTTAGGGTAGAGAAGTACACCAAATAATGAAATTAAGAAATTCCTCTTTCCCAGCTCTCCTTTCTGCATACATCTCCCCCTTTCCCAGTTCTCCTCTCTGCACATATCTCCCCCTTTCCCAGTTCTCCTCTCTGTGCAAATCTCCCCTCACCTGCTCTACTCTCGTGTAAATTTGCCCCCAGCTCCCCTATCTGCATAAATACCCACTCCCCACACACTTTCCCAGTTCTCCTCTTTGCAAACCCCCTCAGCTTCCCTCTCTACTTAAATCCCCCCCAGCTCTCCTCTCTGCTACCCCCCCCCCCCCCCCCAGCTCTCCTCTCTACTAACCCTCAGCTCTCCTCTCTGCACAAATTATCCCCACCTCTCCTCTCTGCTAACCCTCCCAGCTCTCCTCCCTGCTAAAATCCCCCCACCTCTCCTCTCTGCTAAAATACCTCACCTCTCCTACCTTCTAAAATACCCCCCCACACCTCTCCTCTCTGCTAACCCCCCCACCTCTCTGCTAAAATCCTCCCCAGCTACCGGGACCTTTTTTTGTGTTACCTTAATACATACAGAGTATAATGAGCATGTACCCTTCTACACCTGCATTTTTGGTGATACCTACTGCGGCTACTATGTGATCTCACATATGCTCAGCAATTTTTCTTCCCTTACCAACCTTGTCTTTTACACTCTCCGCGACATACTAGAGTTTGTTAAGCAGTACAAGTGAATACTCTATGGGTATATTGTGGCATCCCTTACCTGCTCCACAAACACCATACTGGCTGGCTCGTGTCTGTGATAGCAAAGGGTTCCCGCCCTTCCCCCCGTTCGGGGGATTCTCGCTCTTCTGTGTCTTCATCCTTCTGTGATGTCCCCTGTGTCTGCCCTGGTTGTATACCATCCTCTCCTCTGCATCTGAGGTCGACCAGCACCCACCCAATCAGTCCTGAAGAAGCAAGTTTAGCTTGCGAAACACTCTGACGTTTAAAGTATGAAGCAGCAATTTGCCGGGTTCCTGTGATTCACATTGACACTTGATCTTATTACTTGACTTCAATATACTTTATGATACAATTTTTTCCATACAATAGGATTGGGTATGTGTTGACATTCTGTAGACGGGCAGACGGAGGGTGCATTTTAATCCCCCTTTTCTATGTTTCTTGTATTGTGTCTTTTTTAATATATATCAAATAAAATATGTTAAACTTTTTATACAAACCACCTCATGTTGTGCCTGAAAGTACGTTGTTTTGAGAAACTTCCCCATATTTTAATTAGACACCCCCCCATAAGCTGTTTGCCTTTAGATTATCTGAATAAGACTTCATACTAGTCATATTGAATAGAGAGAGCAGGGACAGAGAGAGCAGGAGGGCAATGTATCATTTTCCATTTAGTCTAGATTGAGCTATTGCAACCTGTTACATTTTAAAGACCCTTAATTAGATAAGCATAATTAGCCAAACTTGTGGAAAGGAACTGAGAGCTCACCTTGCTGTAAAATAATCATATTTATCTGACTCACTAAAGGAAATATGTTTAATATTTTTTTAGTTATGACCATAATAAATAAAGGGATTATATACATAGGCACTAGGCACATCATTTAAAAAAATGCTTCTTATGAGAAGGTACTCCTGTTATGAGAATCGGGTGATGTTTTCAGTTTGCATATTTTTAATATTTTCTGACACTTTTTGAATATTGTTCTGTTACAGTGTGAGCAATGGCCAGTTAGAAGTACAGCTTGAACATGGCCCTAGACAGACTTGAATATACAGCTTTATCTTATTACTGAAAGTGGCAGAGTAATAAGAATCTTCAGAGACAAGGTCACCCGTTTTATTAGAACAACCTATGGGTTACCTAATGGTGGACCTGACACTCCTCCAATTTAAAATGAGCCGTCTGTGATCTAAACCTTGTAATTTGTCCAGAAAAATACAGAAATAAATAATGTCAGAGTGTGTAAATCTCCAAAACCCATAAGTATGTGGATTAGTTGCCTTTTTCATGACCTTCTCCCTTTTTTTTTCATCTACTAAAGAGTAGAAAAAACTATGAGAATCACAATAAAGAATCAGAGTTGAGCAAGAATGGAATAGAAAAAATAAATAAGAAAATATGGTGATTTAAAATTGGTCATGCTTGCCTGGGATTGATTTGTAAACAGTTTTACAGTATGTTTGGCCATTTGGTGTTGTATTTTCATCATTAAAGTTTATTGCACATTCCATGCAATGTCTCCTATGACTGAAGAGTGACATAAGAAAGTTGTTGACTAATGTACACTGATGTAATTATAGGATTTAGAAGCAGCTTGTAAAAATGTCATTCTTGGATCTAAGAGAATATGTATACCCACAACTTTTTTTGTTTGTTTTGGGGAGAGAAGGAATGGGTTAAAAACCCTTATTAGATTATTATTTTTTTCAGTGTCCTGCTAAAGAGATCTTCAGATGAGCTTTGCTGGTTAAATGTCATAAATGTAAAGATTAAAGGTATCAAAACTAATCAAGCATAGTGTACAACAAATAAAGCATTGAATTCCTGCAGAAACTGATGGGATCAAAGTGATCAATTGATCCCAATTTATAAATTGGGATCAATTGATAAAGAAACATCTGTCTGAGTGGAGGATCCAGAATAGATTATCAACGTGTACAGGGTCACAGTTTGACACCTCCAGGGAGACCCAAATGGGGGTCTCAGAGCAAGCGTGAAACTTTGGTATGTGGGCCAGTTGCGTGACCTGGTAGTATTTTTGAAGATGGGGAGGCCAAGACCCCCTTGAAGTTTCCTTCTGACTAGTGTAAACTTGCCAATTTGAGGTTTGGCATTATGCTATGCAAAGGCTGTTATCAGGAATTGCCAGGAGCAGTGTGTCTATGAGAGGTTCCAGACCAGGAAGGTATGAAAATAGAAGAGGAGCTCAATGAGATATGTAATTTTTATGGTAGTCACTTTCCCAAGTCATGACAGTGGGTATTTATTCCCTTTAAATAGTGATTTGAATTTTTTGAGTACATAGTTAGCAGTAGTACTGCATAGTTAGCAGTAAAAAGATCCTTATAGGAGGCTGTAAGTTGGATGCACATGTCATGATCATGGAATAAGGTCACATTAAGTTCTTTGGACTTACGTTCATTTACTTCAAGACCTGAGACCGCAGAAAAGTCCTTCAGTATGGACCATATATTAGGCTCGAAACATGCAAATCAATGACATACAAAAACACGTTCTCAGGGAATAAACTGAGTTTGTGCTGAGTGTTGGCTAGGGTAATTCCCTGGATAGCTGGATTGGTTTGAAGGGCAATGGTCAAGGGTTCTTTCGCCAGAGCGAAAAGCAAGGGCAAAAGAGGACACCCTTGTTGAGTACCCCTGGCTATTGGGAACTGGGAGGACTTCCGGCCTGAGGGCAATCATAGAGCGTGATCACCCATTTACAGAAGTGAGGCCCACAACTCCAGTGTTGTAGAAGATAAAAAAGGTAATAGCAAGAGTCAAAAGCCTTATGTAGATCTAGGGATAATAGGAAAACAATTGTTTCCATGTACTGTACATTAAATGAAGAATGCATCATATATTATCGCTGGCTTGGCAGATAGGTATGAACCCTACCCGATCTTCATTAATATTGTAAAAAAACGAGAAAATGACTGCGCTGCAAAAAAAACCTTTCTCAAACCAGTGATGGAGTGTGATGGGAAACACTTAACAAAAATCAGTGATATATCAATTAGTCACAAGTGATGATATCAAAAGAGAAAAAAACTCATTTGACCACATATTAGTCAGAGAATAGTGGAGCCAGACATGATGTGAGCATCAAAAATGAGCAACAAATTAAATGGTTAACATAATGTCCATGTATAAATAGCCAAAACTCCAGTGTTGACACCACTCAGTATACACCTTAAGGAAGGAAGTGGCCCGATAGAAAAGATCTCCACCACCGAGAACAGCTGCCTCTTACCAAATCTAGAGATCTCCTGTCACAGAGATCACAAGGGCCTTAGGCTTGTCTCCCCAGCCACGGGTCTCAGGGGGAGGTAGAAAGATTTCCAATGGTGTGGGGTAACACTTTCCTCAGAGGGCATAGGTAGATATCATGTAGGAATAGATAAAAAGAGACTCCATAGTGTATCACTCAAACAAAGTAGTTTAATTAAAAAACGGGGTTTACACTTACAGGAATGTCGTTAAAAAGTAGCGTGTAGATAAAAGTAGCCGGCTGGCTCGTATTTGCTGCCCGTTGCTTCCGGGTCTAGCGCGATATTGTAGTGACGTCAGCACGCCGCTCTCCCTACGTCGTTTCGTCACAGATGACGTCTTCCAGGGGCACGGGCGGCGTGCTGACTCACCACCTTATATAACAGACATGCGCAATGGACGCCCAATTCTGAGATGCTGGCGCCATCGTCCGTCAGCCATATTGAACAAGGGAAAATAGCCCTTAGATCAGAACGACTTGGATGGTATTAACCAAGAAGGGACGTAATACACGTCTGGTACAATAATCCAGGCAAGTCTAACCATAGAGGGAAAAACAGGAGACATCCACTCGGAAGTCCAATAATAGCTACAGGAAGGTATTGCATAGTACCAGCCAAGGGGAACGTGATACACCTCTGGTTTAATGCTCTGGAGAAGCCAAACCCTGTCGCGGGAAAAAACACCATGTGAAGGGTCTATTATTGGCTAAAAGAATAAACAATATAAAAATATAAATATATATAAAAATGAGATGAAGCAGGGAGGATATACATGAAAGGAAATAGGTTGAATGACAACTAGATCTGACAACTAGATCTCCATCATGCGAAACGCAATGGTGTTGATGCATAAGGCAAACAAGCCAATGCTGATTTGGGTCTATCAGTCTGCAACCTGTTAAAATATTGAAATTAAATGGCCATCCTTTATGACGGGACTGAAGATAATAATAATAGCATAACCATATAAAGATAATAAAAGGCCACTCAAGTCTAAGTAACACGTATTAATAACACGTGTCCCAAGACCTTGATGACCCCAAAAATGGGCATGCAGACTGTAACAGCCGTTACGGTCATTTATTCGAAGGACAACTATAAAAGGATGAAACCATAATGAGAGTAGATAGATAGGACGATCTTATGTCCATCTCATCATAATTAGTGACATGAGGGGCCTGATCATATGCACAACCTAAAAGACAGACACATGTAGGCACCAGAAACTCAGATTTGGTTCACAGTCACAACATTATATTCAGAAAAAGCATCAGCCATTATCAATAAAAGCATTGACGTCAGTGTCTACGTTCATGCCATAGGGGGTGTAACATCGAACCCTATATATCCATCCAGGACATTTCTAGCTTGGATAGTTCCCTCACCAGAGAGCCTCCCCTCCAGTGGGAACTATATTTATCAAGACCAAGGAACAAAGTGTTGGCTGGATTACGATCATGGTAGATGGCGTAGTGTTTGGAAACTGAGTGGAACCTATAACCATTTTTGATATTGGTGATATGCTCTCCTAAGCGGACCTGCATAGATCGTTTGGTCCGCCCAATATACTGAAGCCCACAGACAGGGTTTGGCTTCTCCAGAGCATTAAACCAGAGGTGTATCACGTTCCCCTTGGCTGGTACTATGCAATACCTTCCTGTAGCTATTATTGGACTTCCGAGTGGATGTCTCCTGTTTTTCCCTCTATGGTTCGACTTGCCTGGATTATTGTACCAGACGTGTATTACGTCCCTTCTTGGTTAATACCATCCAAGTCGTTCTGATCTAAGGGCTATTTTCCCTTGTCCAATATGGCTAACGGACGATGGCGCCAGCATCTCAGAATTGGGCGTCCATTGCGCATGTCTGTTATATAAGGTGGTGAGTCAGCACGCCGCCCGTGCCCCTGGAAGACGTCATCTGTGACGAAACGGCGTAGGGAGAGCGGCATGCTGACGTCACTACAATATCGCGCTAGACCCGGAAGCAACGGGCAGCAAATACGAGCCGGCCGGCTACTTTTATCTACACGCTACTTTTTAACGACATTCCTGTAAGTGTAAACCCCGTTTTTTAATTAAACTACTTTGTTTGAGTGATACACTATGGAGTCTCTTTTTATCTATTTCTACATGATATCTGCCTATGCCCTCTGAGGAAAGTGTTACCCCACACCATTGGAAATCTTTCTACCTCCTCCTGAGACCCGTGGCTGGGGAGACAAGCCTAAGGCCCTTGTGATCTCTGTGACAGGAGATCTCTAGATTTGGTAAGAGGCAGCTGTTCTCGGTGGTGGAGATCTTTTCTATCGGGCCACTTCTGTCATGAGTGGAGCCTAAACACAGGCATCCAACACTAGTGAAAAGATCAATGGGCTGCACTAAAGGAATCAGGCTCCAAAAGGTAGTGATAAAGATATATTTATTTATAATAAAGACACACATAAACACAGCAACCACAAACAAGCAAGAACACAAATAACACAGCAAACCCCCAAGCCCTAATCTAACTAACTAACTATACACTCAAGGAAATGGAACATATATATACACAAGGCAGGGAGGAGAGACAAAGGGGGAAACAGGAAGCAAGGGAACATCAAGGCAGGAGCCAGGGGACGGGTCTCAGAAACCAGGTAAGGGGGACAACATCCAGGACAGGGCAGGAAGCAGATAAAGGGTCAGGTTACAGGTACAGGTTTCAGGTCCAGGATCAGGTTTCAGAACAGGCAAGACAAGGCTACAGAAAGGAATACTGAAGCACTGAACCTCAGTGAAGGACAGGCTTATATACCCAGCAGATCCACAACAGGTGTAGCCTGATTCCTGGCATGTCCATCTGCTGGGAGACCCCCGCTGGTGGCCACCAGAACTGCACCCTTTGATGTTGAAGGAAGTAGTGACACCACCAGGCGATCCAGGTAATAACACCATTCCTGACAATGTCCATCGGCTGGGAGACCCCTGCTGGTGGCCACCAGAACTGCACCCTTTGATGCCAAAGGAAACAGTGACACCAGCAGGCGATCCAGGTAATAGCACCGTTCCTGACAGTTCCCCCCCCTAAGGAGTGGCCTCTGGACACTCCATTCTGCCCTAGATCTGGCAGTGCATGTAAAAGTGGAAGAGTCCCAAAAAGTCTTCTCTGTGACGGCAGACTTCCTTGCGCTCTCTGGCCAGAGTCTCTTAACCTACTAGGAGGCGTGCCACCCGAGTCCGACAATGGGACATGTACCCCACCACCAGGGTCTGGAAGTTTAGATCTGGAAATAAAAACAGACAGGGCAGCAGGCACCAGGTCATCAGGCTGGGCAGCAGACAGGAACTCATCAGGCTGGGCAGCAGACAGGAACTCATCAGGCTGGGCAGCAGACAGGAACTCATCAGGCTGGGCAGCAGACAGGAACTCATCAGGCTGGGCAGCAGACAGGAACTCATCAGGCTGGGCAGCAGACAGGAACTCATCAGGCTGGGCAGCAGACAGGAACTCATCAGGCTGGGCAGCAGACAGGAACTCATCAGGCTGGGCAGCAGACAGGAACTCATCAGGCTGGGCAGCAGACAGGAACTCATCAGGCTGGGCAGCAGACAGGAACACCTCAGGCTGGGCAGCAGACAGGAACACATCAGGCTGGGAAGCAGGAACAGGCACATCAAGCTGGGCAGTAGGCACGGGCACATCAAGCTGGGCAGCAGGAACGGGCACATCAAGCTGGGCAGCAGGTACGGGCACTTTTGGCTGGGCAGCGGGAACAGGCACATCAGGCTGGGCAGCAGGAACAGGCACATCAAGCTGGGCAGCAGGAACAGGCACATCAAGCTGGGCAGCAGGAACAGGCACATCAAGCTGGGCAGCAGGAACAGGCACATCAAGCTGGGCAGCAGGAACAGGCACATCAAGCTGGGCAGCAGGAACAGGCACATCAAGCTGGGCAGCAGGAACAGGCACATCAAGCTGGGCAGCAGGAACAGGCACATCAGGCTGGGCAGCAGACAGGAACACTTCGGGCTGGGCAGCAGACAGGAACACTTCGGGCTGGGCAGCAGACAGGAACACTTCGGGCTGGGCAGCAGACACGGGCACATCAGGCTGGGCAGCAGGCACAGGCACATCAGAATGGAAGACAGGCAGCGGGTCATCAGACTGGAGAACTGGCAGCGGGTCATCAGACTGGAAAACTGGCAGCGGGTCATCAGACTGGAAAAACTGGCAGCGGGTCATCAGACTGGAAAACTGGCAGCAGGACATCAGACTGGAAAACTGGCACCAGGACATCAGACTGGAAAACTGGCACCAGGACATCAAACTGGAAGGCTGGGACGTCAGACTGGAACGCTGGAACATCAGGCTGGAAGGCCGGCACCAGGACATCAGACTGGAAGGCTGGGACGTCAGGCTGGAAGGCTGGAACGTCAGGCTGGAGGGTTGGCACCAGGACATCAGACTGGGAAGCTGAGACATCAGGCTGGAAGGCCGGCACCAGGACATCAGACTGGAAAATCAGGCTTGAGGGCTGGAACATCAGGCTGGAAGGCTGGCACCAGGACATCAGACTGGAAGGCTGGGACATCAGGCTTGAGGGCTGGAACATCAGGCTGGAAGGCCGGCATCAGGACATCAGACTGAAAGGCTGGGATGTCAGGCTTGAGGGCTGGCACCAGGACATCAGGCTGGAATGCTGGAACATCAGGCTGGAAGACTAGTACTGGCTCTTCAGGCTGGATTGCTGGCACCTCCAGCTGGAACTCTGGCGCTTCAGGCTGGGACAGCTTAGTGGGTGTGGAGGCAGATTGGATTACTGGCAGGATCGTCTTGGTTGGGAAGAACTTTCGTTTCTTCTTTGACTTGGTCGCTGAAGCTTTGTAGGTGGGGGGTGCAGCAGACAGGAAAGGAGGATCGGAATATGGCAGAGAAGAGGTAACAGTAGCTGGGGGAAGTCTTTGTGAATTTGTAGGCAACTGAGAAGAGGCAGGGGGGTTAAATGCAGGATAGGTACAGGGAGCAGAAACTGGATATGAGTATTTGGTTGGGAGCAGTGTATACTGGGTGGAAACTGGGTGTGGTATGGGTGATGGGGAAACATACGTTCGGGTAGGCTGGTATCTGATGGCAGAAGTGGTTTGTTTGGCTGGGGCTAATTGCATCATGTCAGACCATGCTGAAAGTATGGGTTGTACAAACTGTGGGTTTAAGTTTCCCTGTCTAACAAAAGACTGAGCAGACACAATGCATTCAGAAATCACCTGTGGGGAACAGCCAGAGTAGTGCTCACAAAAGTCATCAGGATCATCTTCAAAAAGCCATACGAGGGATACAACCTGATTCATATCAAAAGGGGGAGTGAAGTCATCATGGCCCTCAGGAATACAGGGCAGGGCCAGCTCGACACAAATCTGGATCAGAGGCTGCACGTCCTCAAAAAGAACACTGCCCTGATCAACGAAATCATGGGCTATACTGACGCACTCCAGTAGTTGCTCCCTAGTATAGCCACCCAAAGTCTGATAACAAAAAACTCTGTCATCCGTTGCTAGGAGCGAGAGGTACAAAATATCTTCCAGATGCATTTTTCCTGGCATAGCAAGTGTCCAGACCCAATTCCCAAGTGCAGCCGATCTGTTTGTATGGCTTCAGTATTCTGTCATGAGTGGAGCCTAAACACAGGCATCCAACACTAGTGAACAGATCAATGGGCTGCACTAAAGGAATCAGGCTCCAAAAGGTAGTGATAAAGATATATTTATTAATAATAAAGACACACATAAACACAGCAACCACAAACAAGCAAGAACACAAATAACACAGCAAACCCCCAAGCCCTAATCTAACTAACTAACTATACACTCAAGGAAATGGAACATATATATATACAAGGCAGGGAGGAGAGACCAAGGGGGAAACAGGAAGCAAGGGAACATCAAGGCAGGAGCCAGGGGACGGGTCTCAGAAACCAGGTAAGGGGGACAACATCCAGGACAGGGCAGGAAGCAGATAAAGGGTCAGGTTACAGGTACAGGTACAGGTTTCAGGTCCAGGATCAGGTTTCAGAACAGGCAAGACAAGGCTACAGAAAGGAATACTGAAGCACTAAACCTCAGTGAAGGACAGGCTTATATACCCAGCAGATCCACAACAGGTGTAGCCTGATTCCTGGCATGTCCATCTGCTGGGAGACCCCCACTGGTGGCCACCAGAACTGCACCCTTTGATGTTGAAGGAAGTAGTGACACCACCAGGCGATCCAGGTAATAACACCATTCCTGACAATGTCCATCGGCTGGGAGACCCCTGCTGGTGGCCACCAGAACTGCACCCTTTGATGCCAAAGGAAACAGTGACACCAGCAGGCGATCCAGGTAATAGCACCGTTCCTGACAACTTCCTTCCTTATGGTGTATACTGAGTGGTGTCAACACTGGAGTTTTGGCTATTTATACATGGACATTATGTTAACCATTTCATTTGTTGCTCATTTTTGATGCTCACATCATGTCTGGCTCCACTAGTCTCTGACTAATATGTGGTCAAATGAGTTTTTTTCTCTTATTGTTGAATGTTTGATTTCACTATATGTTCACTATATTTTTGATATCATCACTTGTGACTAATTGATATATCACTGATTTTTGTTAAGTGTTTCCCATCACACTCCATCACTGGTTTGAGAAAGGGTTTTTTTGCAGCGCCGTCATTTTCTCGGTGTTTGTCATTTTAGTGTGGATATCTCGCATTTGTGACTGCAGCAGCTTTATTATCTTCAGCTTTTTTATTAATATCAATATATTTTGACACATTATTTAAACTCAATTTGTTCTAATTAGGGACCGCGCAGTAATACACACTCTTTTATTTTTTCATTAATATTGTGGCTAGAATTTTAGCCAGGAGTATGATATTGAGGTTCAAAAGTGAGATTGATCTACAGTTGGACCAGGTAGTGTGGTCAGTCTGAGGCTTAGGGATCAGAGAAATAGACTCTAATAAAGTTTACAAACAGAAGCCATGACCTGTTATAATATAATTGGAAGCTTTTGTGAGGAGAAGGGAAATGAGGTCCGGGAGTTTCGTAAAATAAGAAGCAGTGAATAAGAAACAGTGGACATTTGTGCAGTTTCAGTGATTTTATGACTTGGAGTACCTCATTCTCAGCAACATCTTCTTTCTGGAGTTGATCGCTACTCCAACAGCTGGTGGTGTAATGTCAAAAGTTGAGGGGCCAATAGAGTAGTTGGTGAGCGGGAACACAGAGGGGAGGCAGTTGGTGCAAAATTTTGCATTTTTTTTTGTTTCATGTTAGGCATTATTTAATAAGCTGCTCCCTGCTGAATATATTTTTTTTATACTATGTTTTGCACTGGTACATGTTCTTGAGGACAGTTCCCAGCGCCCCCTGCTCTTTGCTTGAGAATCTCTATTAGCTATTAAAATTGTCAGAATAGATTTTTAAGATTTTTTCCCCCAATTGACCTAAACGGAGATAAATTTAAAGGGGTTGTAAACCCTCATTTTTTATGACTACAGTGTACCCATCTTCTGATTATTCCAGCAGGTTAATGCACCATGTCACAAAGCTCAAATCATCTCAAACTGGTTTCTTGAACATGACAATGAGTTCTCTGTACTCCAATGGCCTCCACAGTCATCAGATCTCAATACAGTAGAGCTGAAAAATCTGCAGCAATGGCGTGATCCTATCATGTCAATGTGGAACAAAATCTCTGAACAATGTTTCCAACATCTTGTTGAATCTATGCCATGAAGAATTAAGACAGCAGTTCTGAAGGCAAAAGTGGGTCCAATCCAGTACTAGCAAGGTGTACCTAATGAAGTGGCCGGTGAGTGTATATTATATGGGGGGGCATGGAAAAACAAAAACTGCTAAATAAATGCTAAGGCAAGACTGCATCATATATGTCATTTTTATTTTACACATAGTTCCATGTTAAGGGTTCATTTCCACTTCTCTGAAAATGATTTGAAGTGAATCACTTTTTAGATAAATTTGCTCAATGGAAATGTGTGTCCTTCTGGATTCCTGTTTTAACCCTTGAAAACCAGTGTTACCATGCCACGGCACCACTCTGCAACAGAATGCATTAGAAATGGTTGCAGGGCAGATGCCAGATTGAACTTTCACCGGAACGACCTGTGTTATAATTTTTGCTGCAAGGCACTGCGGCAGTTTGTTGTAACATAGCTAGTGGCCATGCTAATTTGCTGCTAGGTGGGCGGAGGCAGTACAGTGAAACTTCAGTGCACCTGGTTATTTTTATTGCCCCAGGCGGCCATGTAAAGGAGGCCTTACAGGTCACTAGAATTGTTTTTTTATTCCATGGCCATTTTACTCTTTATATAAAATCTTTATTTTGCAAATACATTTCCCATAGAAGGTATGCCAATGATAGTTGTTTTAGGCCTTATTCTCATGAGGAATTTTAACCAGTGACCCATGCAGGGCCATGTTTTACCTGCAGGCAGTCCCATAGATGTCTATCGGGATACAGCCGCTGCACAGACACAGCCGCTGCTCCCAATGTGACATTGGTTCTGTAATGGCATATTTAACCACTATGACCATCTCTGCACCCAGGCCTAACAGAGAGATAGTATTATCCTATAGGTAATAATTACCGAGACTAAGGCTGTACAATGAATGTAATGTATAATGCTTATGATTCCTGCAGTCATAAGGCTGTAAAGTGTATTTAAACATGCTGGATGTAAAGTACTAGACTCACATGTACAAGCCAGGGTATGATGCTTCTACATATGTGTTTTAGCGAGATCTACATGACTCATTGTATTTAAAGGGCTACTACATTATTAATGTCACAGGTGACAGCTGTCTGACAAAGCGTGAAATTGCTATTCTGCTGTCAAGATCTTTTGTGGCACTGCAGAGAATTAGTTGACATAAGAAACACACAGTGTGGAGTTTTTAATTTGCAGAACGATTGGATTTTTTTAGCAAGGTACTTGGTTTTATAGGGTTTAAAGAGAACCAGTCATGACTTATATATATATATATATATATAATATATATATATATATATATATATATATACACTATCGGATTTTTTTTGAAAAGAGACTGACGGCCATCAAGTTCAACTTCTTGTAATAATTGTGATAATCTTTCTGAAAATATTAGTAATATGTACACTTACCTGAAAATATTTATACTTGCCCCCTAAATTTTGTAGTTAAAGTGGTACTTTCAGTTATTTAACAAGTGTGCATGAACAAATTACTAACATGTCACAATATACAACATAATTTTTCAAAAAAAGCTGTACCTATTGTCATTAGTAAGCAGTCCTTGAGCTGAAGTTCAGTGCCTTTTCCTAGGCCAGGATGACGTCATCAGTCTTCCTGGGTACCCTGTCCCCAGTAATCAAACTGATCATTGTAACTTTGTAGCACAAGGTGGGAGACTACAGCTAGGGGGCTGATCTGTTTCCCCCTCTCTCTGGGCAGTAATGAAGGGCTGGGGGGTCTTGCTGTGTCCACAAGAGCTTGAGGACTGAGCCGCAGAGGGATCGCTTGATGTGCCTACACCAGAGCTGACAGACATACTACTGTGGGTGCCAGAAGCTGACAGACTGAGCCTTGTGGAGCAAGTGTACATATTCGCCAGAACACCATGAATCAACAATAACTGTCCAAAGGTTTCTTTTATTGAGAGAGATCACATCACAGAGATAAGTGCAACGTTTCGGAGCCATGCAGGGCCCCTTCGTCAGGCATGCCTGACGAAGGGGCCCTTGCGCAGCTCTGAAGGACCAGACCTGTAGAGAGACTGAGCCTTATGGGACCTGATTTCAGAGGACTCCAGACCACCAGGTGATCTGGATACCCGAAGGGGTTAGCTGAACATCCATGCCTATCTCAACACAGGTAATGCAGGAGAGACTCCTACTTCTTTAGCAGCCCTCTAGCCATCTGCTGCACACTCTTTTTTTTAATACTCTTTATTACATATATCCGCAAATAGAAAACATACCTTTCACAAATTTTAACATCTTAATATTAGGCCCTACATCTAAGGCCATCCCATACCACTACAAACAAAAGCAAACAATTAATTTAGACAACAAACATCTTGGTTGATGCCACTCTCCACCTTTAAACTTTTTAAATGATAACTCCATATGCATATCCCATCATATCCTGCCCGTGTCTCCCTAATGCAGCTACCCATTACCCTTGATTTCCATCAAAGATCAAACAAGACCTACACCACACATCCCAGCTATTATGATATTTCTGTAAAATCCCTCTATGTTCATATATCATTTTTTCAAAAGGTAGAATCTGATTACCTGCATTACCTCATTGATTAATGGTTGGAGGTATTATTTGCATCCACCTCATTGCACTCTGTTTATGTGCCAAAAACAGAGTCTCCTGCAGAAAATTCTTAACATATCTCAGACATTCTTCCCTTTCCAACAGGCCCAGTAAGCATACCTCTGGAGTACATGGCACAGGTCTAGTAAGGATCGCTGATAATTTATCTACTACCTACTCCCAATAACCTAAAATATCTCTACAAAACCAAATCAAATGACAGAAATCTGCATTTGTTTTCGATGACAATGTATATATGTGAAGTAGCCATTTGACTCATTCTATACATTTGATGGGGGCTAAAGTATGTCTGATGTATAATATATAGCTGCCTCAGTTTTTTGTTAACTGTTGGTGATACCACTAAATGCTATGAGCAAATTTCCTCACATTTCTCAGTTACCTGCCACTTTCTCCTCACACTCAATGAAACCCTACATATCTTAGCCTGTAGTAGATGTGAATAAAGTGTATATATCAACCCTTTCGTTCCCTGTGATCTTAACACCCCAATAAAGGATTTTGATTTTTATATCCTATGATCCTGAATACCAAATTGTGCCTGCTAGGCATGGCTCAGTTGTAAGTATTTATAAAAAAAACTTATAGGGCATATTGTGTTGTCTACTCAAGTAATCAAATGTCCACAGCACTCCTTGGTCATATACCTGTATTAACGTAAGCACTCTTTTCTGCTTCAAAATATTACTATCTGAAATTGTATTTAACTGATCCAAAGATGGATTAGTGCTGCACACTCTAAGATGGACATCCACAAGTGCACTAGTTACTGAAAGGCCCCAATGAAAGCCGGCCAACACTGACAATTAGGCACCAGGTACTTTGCTGTGACTTTCAGGGTTACCCCTTAGTCATAAATGCATATGCCCATCCCCTATTGGGGCTGTATACATAGTGTGAAATGAGATAGGCCATCAGTAGTTTGTAGACTCTAAAACTTTCACTCAGACAAAATAATAAACACTTATTTGGGTTATTTTTATCAAAGAAATATAGCAGAATACATTCTAGCCTAAATTTATGAGGAAAGATTATTTGTTTGCAAACGTTTATAACAGAAATGTGAAAAGGGTGTTTTTTTCAAAATGTTTGGAATTTTCTTGTTTATATATATAAAAAAAACAAAAAAAAAACCCAGTGGTGATTAAATACCACAAAAAGAATGTTCTACTTGTGTGAAAAATGCAAAAAATGTAATTTGCGTACAGTGTTGCACGACCAAGCAATTAAATTAACACAGTACTGAATAGCAAAAAAATGGTCGTTAAGGGAGTAAAACCTTCCAGTGGTCAAGGGGTTAAGCTTGACATATCTACTATATGTGAATACAAATATAAAAAAAATACTTATAAAATACTGGTACAGTATGGCCTGCCTGTCTATGGACTCTCTATAATGAAGCAGACAGTTTGAAGCATTATTAACTTTTTTTGTAAATAACTTATAAAATAGGCTCTCCTCGATTTGTACATTTGTTGTCACTGTATGTGATATGTAACGCTATTTGTTTTTGATCTCTATGTTGTTTATTTATAGAGGACACGGGGAGATTGTCTTGAGTGGAGTGTCAAGAAAAATATGTTGTTTTGGTTATCTCATCTGGGACCCAAACGGAACTCTAACCCTGTATATTGGTAAAACGATTCCAGCATAACACCAAGGCTAATGAGCTATTTTTTGATCTCCCTCTGGCTTGGATTTCAACAGGTAATATGGATGGGAATTTACCCAACCATAGCTGCCTCGGTGGAGGCGTTGCGGTGGTGGCGTCGGAGGAGGCTCATTTCCCATTTTTACATCCCGGACATGGTCTGCAAATGTTGAAGGAAAAAATTACTGATTTTAATTTATTTTGATTTTCACCTTTATTATTTTATTTTCCTAAACCCATATTTTTCCGTTTTTCTATTTTTCACTTTTATATTTTTTTCATCCATTTTTCATTTATCAATTTTCACTTTTAATTTTATTTATTTTTATTTTTAATTTTATTTTATTCTTATTTTTCCTTATTCTTTTTTTTTTTTTTTTATATATTTTTTAAATTTTTTTTCTTATTATTATTTTTATTTTTATTTTCATTTATTATTTTTATTTTTTTATTTTTATTTTTATTTTTGTATATTTATTTTCATTTTCATATCTAATTCTATTTTTATCTTTATTTATTTATTTCTAATTTTGTTTATTTTCATTTATATTTTTACAATAATATTTTTTCACCCTTTAAAGTCTCTATCATATTCTCTATCTTTGATATTTTTCTTAAACTCACCTTACTCTTTTCTTAAGGATTGATCTTACAACTGACCTTGTTCTCATTTGCATAGGCCATCATTGCTCTGGGCGGTGCTGGCTCGGGCGATGGTGTGTACCTACACCCTCAATACTGCTCTACCTCGGCTGGATCGGGAATCACTCCCGTTCTCCTATTGCGCATGCGCACATTCTCTACTGCGCATGCGCGCACTTTCGTTTTCGGCCGCGGCGGACGGGCCGCTTCATATGCGAACTCCATCCCCTCGGCCCGATCTGGCGCATGCGCACAGCAGCGCCAGCATTAGTGCACTCTGACATTCCTTCCGGCGGCCCCTCCAGCTGATCGGAGTGATCTTTGATTAGCTCTATGGGGCGGTCTCCTTCCTCCTCCCTCCAACTTGGCGCCAAAACACACTATTTAACCAGCACTCCATCAGATGGTTGTCTGAGATGGAGTGCTGGGAAGCTGCCCCTGCCAAACTGTACTCAGGTATATTCATTTATAATACTTACTGACTACTATGCTGTTTCCCTTGCTTTAGGTGCTGCCTTGGGGACTAACTAGCCCCGGGCATACACAAAATTAAAAACGAGCTCTGCTACTAGCCGTGCACTATTTTTTCTTTATATAGAGTCTGCTACTGATGGATTCAGCCATTAAAAGTTGTACCTTGAAGAGCTGGTGATCTTCTCCAGTTTTGGCAGTTCCTTTTTCCCATGTGGCTATCAGGTACGCTTCTGGATTAACCAGGCTGTGGTCTACCACATTGATATATAATATTAAACACTGTTGGAACTTAGCGGATATATATTTATATATCCCTCTCTTCTTTCGTTTCTTCTCAGTTCACTTATGTGATGCTGTATCTGCTATAGTGTTGAGGCCATCGATTTGAAATTATTACCCTCCATAGGGATTCTCAATTAGAACTCCGTGGGATCCTCAAGGTATATACAGAGTGGCTTTGGAAGTGGAAGCCAGTATATCTTTACCTATTTTTGATATTATCATTATTAATTACAGGATACCAGCACTGTAGATCTATCCGCAAATACCACCACGCCACTGGCCAAATCCGGCACATCTATGGTTTACTACTGTTAATTTCCTTTCTTTCTAATTTTTATGTGAGTATTTCCCTCATGTATACATATATTCTTGTCTATATGGGATGTAATATCCACATATGGGACTGGCTATCGGTCGACCGCTTCTTAGAATCTTTATTGAAAATATTCTCCTTTTTTTTTTTTCTTCCTTCCCCATTTGCAGATAGTGCCCTGTTTGCTGGCTTCAGACCCCAAACTCGGCGAGTCCTTTGGCTATCCCGAGAGACTCACTTTTAGGTAACTAACTTGGGTACGGCAGACATATACTAGCTTCTACCTTGTCAACAAAAATTGGAAGGTAGGCAATATTCAAGTTTTCTAGAGTGCACATACCTAGTGTAACTATTTGCACCTATATTATTGAGTACTGATCTAAATACACATAATCTGTCAGTCCATTCATGAATAACCCCCCTGTCTTCTTGATATATACAACAGATATACTAACTGCTATACTCTGGTTCTGAAGAAGCTTTAAGCGAAACGCGTCAACCAGCATCCTGCGAGTTTGTTTCAGCATTCTGATTTATTAATAGCTATATGTATATGTACATTCTTGGACTGTAATGACCCCCCTTTTTATATGTGACATGTTTTATGTATACTATGTGCTAAATAAAAATATTTAGAATTATTCTTTTGTATTGAGACATATGTCCGTTCAGGTACCGTGATAGTCCGTTAGGTTGGCTAAAAACCCCCCTTTTTCGTTTTCTATACATAATTTCAGGACGAGGTACCCCCCCTGAGCTTTTCCACATCCCTCTATAAAAAAATATATAAAAAATTGTACTTTCTCTTTAATAGGAGAGGTACAAACTGCAGAAACTCAAGAAAACCTGTAAACCTTTTGTGCAGTCCTGGTTATATGAAGGATCCACTAATGTACAGTATGTTGTATAAGAGAGCTTACACAACATATATCAACATACAGCACAGCACAAGGGAACACCAATGCACTTTTAGGTTGTTAAGAGTGCCCAAAAACCATACTATTTTTTTTTCTGTGTCCTTGCGATGAGCCTGCATTGGTCATTGCAGAAGCTGGCAAATCACAAGGTTCAGTAGCTACTTATTTTTTTCCTAACAACAAAAATTCTAAGCACAGCAATTCCATAGCTGCTACAAAATCGCTCATGTGGCATAGGCCTAATACTCACCAGTCCCTGATCCAAAGAGATATCACAGATAAGGCCGTAGAGCCACTGGTCAGAATCCCCACATGCACTGTGCATTCTCCATTTTTTCCTTGCATTGCATTAAATAGCCCGATAATAGGCTACCAATGCACCCAAAAAATGTCATAAACCTGAAGTGCACTGCAATATATTAGCGTGCTTTGCTGCAACCCAGGGGTATTGATTTATGGTGGCCATACACACTTCGATGAATGATCAATTGTTTTTCTGATCAACTTCTCATAAGTGGGAATAATAAATCTATAGTGTACAACCAATTCAATCAATATGCCATACATTGGGAATTTGATTTTGATTGATAATTGGATGATACGATAATATGTTATTGATCGCATCTCTGTTTTCACCATGCAATCTCATAATCTGATTGTTTTGAAATACGATAAAATTCATGACCAAAGCGTGTCAGTGCTGATGATCGATGCAAAACAATTGATCATTTTCCGTCCTGACTGATGGGAAGGTATGCCAATTCAATTGTTTGTCGATTTGATCATTTTGATCGAATCTCGCATTAAAGGGGTTGTAAAGTCTCAAGGTCCTAAGGTGAAAAACCTTTTTTGCTGCATTTTATTTACCTGCGCCCAATCCATTCCAGCGATGGGCACGAGCCCAGCGGCTTCAGCCATTGTCTCTCTCATCATTGGACAGATTGATAGAAGCAGGAGCCAATCAAATAGAGTTACACGGGAGCGGGGGGTGGTGCCGAGTCCCACTGTCTGTGTCATTGAATGCTCGGCCCCGCCCCATCTCTCTCCTCATTGGCTCACTAACTTTGTTTGACAGCAGCGGGAGCCAATGACGCTTCACTGCTGTCTCAATCAATAAGGAGGGAGAGTCCCGGACATCCGAGTCTCTCATGCAACATCGCTGGATGTAGATGGGGCTCAGGTAAGTATTATGAGGGCTGAGGTGGGCTGCTGCACACAGAATGCTTTTTATCTTAATGCATAGAATGCATTAAGATAAAAAAAAAAAACATCTGCCTTTACAACCACTTTAACAATTTTTTTTTTTAGATCTTTTAGATCAAGTCTGGTGTCTCTTTGGCAGACTTTGGATAGAAGTAACAGGTGCAGAAAAATTGGTTGGTGGTGCCTTCACACCGTAACCTTATAGAGGTACTTTTGATGAAAGCAAGAATTGTCCGTGCTGTAAAAACAATTAAATTTGATGCACCTGTCAAACAGTTGCAGAATAATTGGTCTTTGGGTGTTGGTGGTGCCTTCATACCGTAACCTTCTAGAGGTACTTTTGATGAAAGCAAAAATTGGCCTTGCTGTAAAAAATGGAAATTTGATGCCACTATCACATAGTTGCGGAAAAATTGGTGTTTGGGTGTTTCATAGTTTCATAGTTAGTAAGGTTGAATAAAGACCTCAGTCCATCCAGTTCAACCTGAGTGAGTGTCTACAATTGTCCCTATCCCTGTACATTGCACACTCACATCAGTCCCTACCCTCAAGGAGCCCACAATCCAATGTCCCCATTCATATACTAGGGCCAATTTTTTTTTGGACATAAGCCAATTAACCTACCTGCATGTCTTTGGATTGTGGGAGGAAACCCACGCAGGCACAGGGAGAACATGCAAACTCCAGGCAGGTAGTGTTGTGGTTGGGATTCGAACCAGCAACCCTTCTTACTGCTAGGTGAGAGTGCTAACCACTACACCACTGTGCCGCCCATGAAAGCACCACCGTCTACCTCTCCTTATTAGCCTCCCAGACATAATAGGAGGGGGGAGCTTATTACCAAAATTTTATAAAATCTGTGATTGGTTGCAATTTATTGAATGAAAAGTGGTGTTTGGTGTACTTTGAATTAAGGACTTACACTGACAGAAATGTAAAAACTATAAAACATAAATAAAAAAAGGAGAAAAACTGACCATTTAAAAAAAAAAGGGGGGCAGGCAGCAACCAAACAAAAAAAAAAAAAGAGTATACAGCACCGTATAAGCACCAAATGTTTTGTAATGCTGTGTTAAACACTGCACTACACTAACACACTACACTGACACTATACTGACTCAGTATACTCACACTATACTCACACTACATTATACTGACACAATATACTCACACCATACTAACATTACACTAACACTCTACACAAGTGAACACACTAACTCACTAGTAGCATACCGAGCCCTGTTCTATCACCACTTTAACAACACAATGCAAAAGCTTCCTGTGGGAAGGAACCTTTTATAGTGTGGGAATGGACTATGAGCACTGAGCCATGATTGGACAAAGTCATCATCACTTTGTCCAATCAGGGCTCTGACAGTGCTCTGTGTCCTAATTGGCAAAGCCTAAAGGCTTTATCCAATTAGGGCCCTAGAATGCACTATGCAACGCGAAGTGCATTGTGGGGTGCTCAGCGGATGAACATACCGCCAAGCGCCCCACAAATTTGAGTGTTCGGCGAACAGGCGAACGGGCCAAAGTTTTGCTTGGCGTGAACCATTCGTCCAACACTAGTGCCAACAGTTTGCACAGCGCTTTACAATACAAAGGGAGACAATATAGTGATGATGCACTTCAATACAAAAGGATTAGGAATGGCCTGCTCTTGCGAGCTTACAATCTAATAGATGAAAACTAGAGATGGGCGAACGGTTCGGGCCCTGATTGTCCATTCGCTGCACAGTGCATTCTAAGCCCTAATTGGGCAAACATGGTGCGGCCCTAATAACCGATGAGTCACCAGCTGTCAATGGGCTTCCCCAGATGAAAAAAAAAATAGCCAGCTATAAAAAAGTGAAAAAACCCAGCCAAAATGAAAAAGAAAAAACATGTGGCCCCCCCCCCAAAATCCCTCCTGAATCCCCCTCAATGCCCACCCCATGAACCATACCAGGCCACATGACCTCAACATGGCTCTGCCCCCCAAGCTCAAAGCACATTGTCCCCATGTTGATGGGGATAAGGGCCTCATCCCCACAACCTTGGCCGGTGGTTGTGGGGGTGTGCAGGCTGGGGCCTTTTTGGAATCTGGAAGCCCCCTTTAACCACTTAAGGACCAAATCTATTTCTGACAATTGTTGCTTACAAGATAAAATCAGTATTTTTTGCTCGAAAATTACTTAGAACCCCCATACAATATTTATATATTTTTTTTAGCAAAGACTCTGGAGAATAAAATGGTGGTTGTTGCAATATTTTACGTCACACAGTATTTGTGCAGCGGTCTTTCAAACACAATTTTTGGGGAAAAAATAAACTTCACTGAATTAAAAAAAAACGAAACAGTAAAGTTAGCCCAATTTTGTATAATGTAAAAGATAATGTTACCCTAAGTAAATAGATACCTTAAATGTAACTTACGATTTAAAATTGCGCACACTTGTGGAATGGCGACAAACCTGTTTAGAGTTACAGAGGAGTTTTTTTTTGCTATAATTATTGCTCTCTCTCTGGCGATCATGACAATACCTCACATGTGTGATTTGAACACCGGGACTTACACATGCATTTCCTTTACTGTGCACGCACGTGGGGACAGGGGTGCTTTAAACATTTTTTTTTTCTTATTTATTTTACACTATCCCTTTAAAAAAAATCTGATCACTTTTATTGTCGTCACAAGGAATGTAAACATCCCTTGTAAAAGTAATAGACAACGACAGGTACTCTTTATGGAGGGATCTGGGGCCTAAAAGACCCCCAATTCTTCCTTTGCACTTAAAAGTATTTAAAATGCCAAAACTGGCGTTTTGAAATACTACCATCTTTTTTAAATCACTGGCCGACGTTGTGACGTCACTTTCAGGTTTTTACTTTGGAGAGCCGATCAAAGCTGATTCTGGCTTTGTTGGGTCTCTGGCCCCAGCTTACGTGCCGGCTGGTCGTTTGGAGCGGCGGAAGGTGGCGGGAGGGGGGATGTTCCCTCTTGCTCCTGCTGATAATGGCTGAGAAGCTGCTGAGCCGCATCGGTTGTTATCACTAGAAAGCTGACCGCCAGCTCATAAAAACGGTACCACCACTTCCTTAACCACTTGCCGACCGCCCCATGTAGATATACGTCAGCAGAATGGCACGTACAGGCAAAATCACGTACCTGTACGTGACATTCTTCCGGCGGGTGGGGTGTCCGATCGGAACCCCCTCCGCCGGCGGGGACGGTCGGCATCGCTTCAGGAGCGATCCGGGACGAGGGGACGGCCAGTGGTTTCTGGCCACCCCCTCGCGATCGCTCCTGGCGAATGAAAAGCTTCCCCTTCCTGTCTATTGTATAGACAGGAAGGCGGAAGTGATGTCACGCTCGGTGTGCCGGTCTATCTGACCGGGGACGCCGAGCTGTGAACATGTAAAGGTTAGTGCACAACAGTACACTGACACCAGTACACATAGGCACATATTCCACCCCCCACCCACCCCACCTGTCACCCCCTGATCACTGCCCCCAGATCACCCCCTGCCCCCCCCAGTCACAGTGTCACTAATTGCAGTGCCCCCCCCCCAGTCACAGTGTCACTAATTGCAGTGATCATTTATTTACTGATCACTGCATTTAGTGTCAGTGTGACTGTAATAACTGTCAGGGCAGTTAGTTTTTAGGCCCCTTTAGGTCTAAGGTAGCCCCCTACCCCCCCCCCCCCCCCCCCAATAAAGGTTTAACCCCCTGATTGCCCCTAGTTAACCCCTTCACCCCCTTTTGCCAGTGTCACTAAGCGATCGTTTTTCTGATCGCTGCATTAGTGTCACTGGTGCCGCTAGGTAGCCAGTTTTTTTTTTAGGTTAACCGCCATGTTATATATAGGTTCATAAATAGGTTTATAGGTCAGGTACCCCCATATTACAACCTAAATAAAGGTTTTAACCCCTGATTGCCCCTAGAGTTAACCCTTTCACCAGTGATCACCGTATAAGTGTCACTGGTGACGCTGGTTAGCCAGTTAGTTATTTCGTTATTTAGGTTCCCCGTCAGGTTTTTATATAGCGTCAGGTACCCCCATATATTACCTAATAAAGGTTTAACCCCCTGATTGCCCCTAGTTAACCCTTTCACCCCCTTTTGCCAGTGTCACTAAGCGATCGTTTTTCTGATCGCTGCATTAGTGTCACTGGTGCCGCTAGGTAGCCAGTTTTTTTTTTAGGTTAACCGCCAGGTGATCACCGTATTACTGTTACGGGTGACGCTGGTTAGTTAGCTTGTTTTTTATACTGTCAGGGCACCCGCCATTTATTACCCAATAACGGTTTAACCCCCTGATCGCCCGGCGGGTGATATCAATTAGGTTTTAGGGTCAAATAAGGTCTGCGTCGCCCCAGGTTAGTGCCAGTACCGCAAACACCCACGCGCAAAGTATACACCTCCCTTAGTGGCACAGTATCTGAACAGATCAATATCTGATCTGACCAGATCTATACTAGCGTCCCAGCAGTTTAGGGTTCCAAAAAAACGCATTGTTAGCGGGATCAGCCCAGATACCTGCTAGCACCTGCGTTTTCCCCCTCCGCCCAGCCCAGCCCACCCAAGTGCAGTATCGATCGATCACTGTCACTTACAAAACACTAAGCACACATAACTGCAGCGTTCGCAGAGTCAGGCCTGATCCCTGCGATCGCTAACATTTTTTTTTTGTGGTAGCGTTTTGATTCAGTCGCTAACAGTCAGGAGCTTTTTTACCTGTGAATCTCAAAAAAATAAAAAAAACAAAAATAGTTGTCGTTTTATTGTTCTCTCTCTCTCTCTATTCTCTCTCTATTGTTGCTCTTTTTTTACTCCATTCTATTCTGCAATGTTTTATTATGTTTTATCATGCTTGCTTTTCAGGTATGTAATTTTGTTTACTGTGTTTTAGTGTTAAGCATTTTTTTGTTTTCAGGTGCGCCATTCAGTTGAAGCGCGGATTTATTTATCTTGACAGCAACAGCGTTTGCTCCCACGATACATAAAGCCGTGACTCCAACGCTGTAGGAGGTGATTTCACCACCACAGTTAAAAAAAAGAGCATATGTGCCGAAGCATGGGGGCAGCAGGGGGGGGAGGAGCGATTGGCTCCTAATGCCACGTACATACGTTTGAAATTCCGACCGTGTGTACACGGCATAACTTTTGCGGGAGGATGCCCCCATGCATCGGCATATATAAATGGTGCATGTATGCCCATCATTAGAAGTGGGTGGATGAAGGGAGGTATTCTAATGGTGGGCATACCCACCAATCAATCTCTTTTTTTCGTTCAGCCAAGAGGCTGCATGAAAAAAAAAGATTACAATATATGTCCAGTATGTTGCTGGACTTTGAATGGTTATACCAGAATGATGCCTGCAGGTTTAGGTATCATCTTGGTATCATTCTTTTCAGCCAGTGATCGGCTTTCATGTAAAAGCAATTCTAGCGGGTAATTAGCCTCTAGACTGCTTTTACAAGCAGTGGGAGGGAATGTCCCCCCTCCCGGATATAAACCGCGCCATTGGGAAATTGGGAAAGCATTTTATCACACCAATCTTGGTGTGGTCAGATGCTTTGAGGGCAGAGGAAAGATCTAGGGTCTAATAGACCCCATTTTTTTCAAAAAAAGAGTACCTGTCACTGCCTATTGCTATCATAGGGGATATTTACATTCCCTGAGATAACAATAAAAATTATAACAAAAAAAAAATGGAAGAAACAGTTTAAAAATAAAATAAAAAAGCTAAATAAAAAAAAAAAAAAAAAAAAAAAAAAAAAAAAGCACCCCTGCCCCCCCTTCTCTTGCGCAAAGGCGTACACAAGCGTTGGTCTGGCGTCATATGTAAACAGCAATTGCACCATGCATGTGAGGTATCACCGCGAAGGTCAGATCGAGGGCAGTAATTTTAGCAGTAGACCTCCTCCGTGAATCTAATGTGGTATCATGTAAAGGCTTTTAAAGGCTTTTAAAAATGTATGTAGTTTGTCGCCACTGCGTGTTTGTGCGCAATTTTAAAGCATGTCGTGTTTGGTATCCATGTACTCGGCCTAAGAACATATTTTTTATTTCATCAAAAATTTGAGCAATATAGTGTGTTTTAGTGCATTAAAATAAAAAAAAGTGTATTTTTTCCACAAAAAATGCGTTTGAAAAATCGCTGCGCAAATACTGTGTGGAAAAAAAAAATGCAACCATTTTAATCTGTAGGGCCTTTGCTTTAACAATATATATAGTGTTTGGGGGTTCAACGTAATTTTCTTGCAAAAAAAAAATATGTTTTCATGTAAACAAAAAGTGTCAGAAAGGGCTTTGTCTTCAAGTGGTTAGAAGAGTGGGTGACGTGTGACATAGGCTTCTAAATGTTGTGCATAAAATGCCAGGACAGTTCAAACCCCCCCCCCCCCCCCCCCCAAATGACCCCATTTTGGAAAGTAGACACCCCAAGCTATTTGCTGAGAGCAATGTTGAGCCCATTAAATATTTATTTTTTTGTCCCAAGAGATTGAATAATGAAAAAAAATATATATATATTTTTTTTTTACAAAAAGTTGTCACTAAATGATATATTGCTCAAACATGTCATGGGCATATGTGGAAATACACCCCCAAAATACATTCTGTTGCTTCTCCTGAGTACGGGGATACCACATGTGTGTGACTTTTTGGGAGCCTAGCTGCGTACGGAACCCCAAAATCCAAGCACCGCCTTCAGGCTTTCTAAGGGTGTAATTTTTTTATTTCACTTCTCACTGCCAATCACAGT
Source organism: Lithobates sylvaticus (assembly GCA_028564925.1). Taxonomy (NCBI): domain Eukaryota; kingdom Metazoa; phylum Chordata; class Amphibia; order Anura; family Ranidae; genus Lithobates; species Lithobates sylvaticus. The sequence goes on along the minus strand of CM053029.1, from coordinate 211,230,984 downwards.
TTCGGAGGCCATGGAATGCCCAGATGGCATAAAACCCCCCAAAATGACCCCATTTTGGAAAGTAGACACCCAAGCTATTTGCTGAGAGGTATGGTGAGTATTTTGCAGATCTCGCTTTTTGTCACAAAGTTTTGAAAATTGAAAAAATAAAAATAAATGTTTTTTCTTTACTTTCTTCATTTTCAAAAACAAATAAGAGCTGTAAAATACTCACCATGCCTCTCAACAAATAGCTTGGGGTGTCCACTTTCCAAAATGGGGTCATTTGGGGGGGTTTTGTGCTATTTTGGCATTTTATGGCCTTCGAAACTGTGATAGGTAGTGAGGAGTGAAATCAAAAATTTGCACCCTTATGCCGCGTACACACGAAGGGACAATCCCGCGGGATTATCCTCTGGACTGAAGTCCAGCGGATAATCCCCTCGTGTGTGGGCGCCGGCGGACTTTTTGGCGCCAAAGTACGGCGGACTAAAGTTTGAAGTTTTGTTTTCAAATTATCCGCTGGACTTGGCAGTCCAGCGGATAATCCCGCCGTTAGTGGGCAAGTCCGCGGGACTTTTGAAATGAAGGGACTTGCCGCTCATCGGCAAGTCCGTTCATTTAGCACGTGACTTCAGGTTACGTAGCTAGCGTAGGCAGTTACTGCCGCCGCGCTAGCTCCGTGACCTGGCATGGATTTAAAGGGACTCCCCACGCCGAAAAAACGGCGTGGGGGTTCCCCCCAAATCCATGTCAGACCCTCATCCGAGCACGCAGCCTGGCAGGCCAGGAAAGGGGTGGGGACGAACGAGCGCCCCCCCCCTCCTGAGCCTTACCAGGCCGCGTGCCCTCAACATGGGGGGTGCCCTGGGGAAAGGGGGGCCGTGCGCCCCCCCCCCACCCCAAAGCACCTTGTCCCCATGTTGATGAGGACAAGGGCCTCTTCCCGACAACCCTGGCCGTTGGTTGTCGGGGTCTGCGGGCGGGGGCTTATCGGAATCTGGGAACCCCCTTTAATAAGGGGGCCCCCAGATCCCGGCCCCCCACCCTATGTGAATGAGTATGGGGTACGATGTACCCCTACCCATTCACCTAAGGTGTAAAATGTAAAGTAAAAAAAAACACCCACACTTTTGAAAAAATAGTTTATTGCACTGCTCCGGGGGTCTTCTTCCGTCTTGGGGGTCTTCTCGCCGGACTCCCCCGCCATTTACCAAGCTCTTTTACCGAGCGGGGGAAGTCCGGCTACCTTCTTCGTCGTCGCCGCCGTCTGGGGGTCTCGATCCGCCTTCGGGGGTCTTCTTCCGTCTTGGGGGTCTTCTCGCCGGACTCCTCCGCTCTCTTCTGCTCTTTTACCCAGCTCTTTCACGAGGGGAGGAGTCCGGCTACCTTCTTCGTCGTCGCCGCCGTCGTCGTCTGGGGGTCTCGATCCGCCTTCGGGGGTCTTCCGGGGGTCTCTTCTGTTCTTGCGGCGGTCGTCGTCTTCCGCGCCGCCGGCGCCTTCTTCTTCTTGTCCTTCTTCTTGTCCTTCTTGTTCTTCTTCTTCTTCCGATGTTGACCCGACGCTCTCTCTGCCCGGAATGCCTGTGCCGCTCTGCGCTCGGACTTATATAGGGACATGGGGGACAGGGTCACATGCACATGTCACATGGTGACCCCGCCCCCTTGTGTTGTCACAGTCCCGGAGGATGCTGGGACTGTGACATCGCAAGGGGGCGGGGTCACCATGTGACATGAACATGTGACCCTGTCCCCCATGTCCCTATATAAGTCCGAGCGCAGAGCGGCACAGGCATTCCGGGCAGAGACAGCGTCGGGTCAACATCGGAAGAAGAAGAAGAACAAGAAGGACAAGAAGAAGGACAAGAAGAAGAAGGCGCCGGCGGCGCGGAAGACGACGACCGCCGCAAGAACAGAAGAGACCCCCGGAAGACCCCCGAAGGCGGATCGAGACCCCCAGACGACGACGGCGGCGACGACGAAGAAGGTAGCCGGACTCCTCCCCTCGTGAAAGAGCTAGGTAAAAGAGCAGAAGAGAGCGGAGGAGTCCGGCGAGAAGACCCCCAAGACGGAAGAAGACCCCCTGAGCAGTGCAATAAAATATTTTTTTTTTTCAAAAGTGTGTGTGTTTTTGTACTTTACATTTTACACCTTAGGTGAATGGGTAGGGGTACATCGTACCCCATACTCATTCACATAGGGTGGGGGGCCGGTATCTGGGGGCCCCCTTATTAAAGGGGGCTCCCAGATTCCGATAAGCCCCCGCCCGCAGACCCCGACAACCAACGGCCAGGGTTGTCGGGAAGAGGCCCTTGTCCTCATCAACATGGGACAAGGTGCTTTGGGTGGGGGGGCCGCACGGCCCCCCTTTCCCCAAGGCACCCCCCATGTTGAGGGCACGCGGCCTGGTACGGCTCAGGAGGGGGGGGGGCGCTCGTTCGTCCCCACCCCTTTCCTGGCCTGCCAGGCTGCGTGCTCGGATGAGGGTCTGACATGGATTTGGGGGGAACCCCCACGCCGTTTTTTTCGGCGTGGGGATTCCCTTTAAATCCATGCCAGCTTGCGGAGCTAGCGCGGCGGCATTTACTGCCTACGCTAGCTACGTAACCTGAAGTTACGTTCGAAATGAACGGACTGCTCCGTGTGTGGGCAAGTCCGTTCATTTTCAAAAGTCCCGCGGACTTTTGGCCGGCGGATTATCCGCTGGAGAAGTCCGTGCGTGTGTGGGCAAGTCCACACGCTCGGAAAGTCCAGCGGACCCCGCTGGAAAGTCCCGCGGGATTGTCCGCTGGACTAGGTCCGCCGGCAAAAGTCCGCACGTGTGTACGCGGCATTAGAAATCCTGAAGGTGGTGCTTGGGTTTCGGGGCCCCGTACGCGGCTAGGCTCCCAAAAAGTCCCACACATGTGGTATCCCCATACTCAGGAGAAGCAGCAAAATGTATTTTGGGGGGTACAATTCCACATATAACAATGGCATGTGTGAGCAATATATCATTTAGTGACAACTTTTTGAAAAAAAAAAAAAAATTATTTTTTATTTTTGTCTTTATTCAATCACTTGGGACTAAAAAAAAAAATATTCAATGGGCTCAACATGCCTCTCAGCAAATAGCTTGGGGTGTCTACTTTCCAAAATGGGGTCATTTGGGGGGGGGGGGGTTGTACTTCCCTGCCATTTTAGCACCTCAAGAAATGAAATAGGCAGTCATAAATTAAAAGCGGTGTAAATTCCAGAAAATGTACTCTAGTTTGTAGACGCTATAACTTTTGCGCAAACCAATAAATATACGCTTATTGGCATTTTTTTTACTAAAGACATGTGGCTGAATACATTTTGGCCCAAATGTTTGACTAAAATTGAGTTTATTAGATTTTTCTTATAACAAAAAGTAGAAAATCTCTTTTTTTTTTCAAAATTTTCGCTCTTTTTCCTTTATATCGCAAAAAATAAAAATCACAGAGGCAATCAAATACCATCAAAAGAAAGCTCTATTTGTGGGAAGAAAAGGACGCAAATTTCGTTTGGTTAGAAAATTGCATGACCGCGCAATTACCAGTTAAAGTAGTGCAGTGCGAAATTGAAAAAAGACCTCAGGTCCTTAAGCTGACAATTGGTCCGGGGCTGAAGTGGTTAAAGCAACGTACAGGTACATTGTTTTGCATGAAGTGGTTAACGAAGGGGCCCCATATACCACCCCCCACCCCCCCATGTGAATGAGTATGGGGTACATAGTACCCGTACCCATTAACCAAAAAAAGTGTAAAGATAATTAATTCCTTTATTAAAAAAATATATATATATTTAAAGGGCCTGGTATGTTATGGAGGTGGCCCAACGCTACCTGGCAGGCCGCAAGAAAGAGGGGGGATGAGAGAGCCCCCCCTCCTGAACCGTACCAGGCCACATGCCCTCAACATGGGGAGGGTGCTTTGGGGTAGCCAAAGCACTGTGTCCCCATGTTGATGGGGACAAGGGCCTCATCACAACAACCCTTGCCCAGTGGTTGTGGGGGTCTGCGGGCGGGGGGCTTATCGGAATAACAAGGGGACCCCCAGATCCCGGCCTTCCCCCTGTGTGAAATGGTAACGGGGTACAAATTTACCCCTACCATTTCACAAAAAAAGTGTGAAAATTGTAAAACTGAAGTCCCACAAAGTCTACTTCTTCTTCTCTTGCTCCGCCGACAGACTGAAATAAGAAACGCAACCGACCCGCCTCCATGGAAGGCACATATAAATTCATATACATACACATAATGCAAGGTCACAGTATTTCACGGTGGCTCACATATCAATTTCTAAAATCATGAATTGTTGATGACATAATAAAAAATAAGTATCTAGTAAGATATTCTGTCAGACAAACTATTGCACATATCTTGATGTTATTCTAAAGCCCCATACACACGGTCGGACTTTTTCATCAATTTGGTCCGATCGGACAAGGTTGTTGAAAAATCAGACCGTGTGTATGCACCATCGGACAGTGTTCGTCGGTTTGTCCGTCGGACAAAGTCTTATCTCCTGCTGGAAAGATTTCCCGTCAACCCGGTCCGATCACACCAAATCCGAGCGTGTGTACGCTTGTCCGACGGACAAAGTGCTACGCATGCTCAGAAGAAATTCTGTGACGGAAGCGCTCGGTCAGGTAAAACTACCTTTCCTAATCGACACAGCACATTCGTCACGCTGCAATGTTAAAATGTCTTTAATGCAGCGCATTCTCTTTTTCTTTACAATGCAACAAGAATGACATCTTTTAGCTGCTCCTATTCACCCGCACTTCTCACAAACTTACTTCTTTATTACTTTGCACCATTTATACACTACATGTTTATTTTTACTCTGAACGGAAAAGAATCTTTGTTATTTTTTTACCATGATTTGTCTTTTTTTTTTTTGGGGGGGAATACATATTTGAATGTTTTTTTTTTTTTTTTTTTTTGGAGGGGGGTTGTGTGTCTCAAATTACCAAAAACACATTATTTACATTTGTATTTCTTGCTTACATTTACTAGGAGTTTGTTTGTTGTTGGTGCCCCTTGTTAATTCTACTTTAGGATTAGTGAAATGTACCAGCCTACTCAAAGAAAAACTGTCATTGTAGCAAAGTAAAACACAATAGTCAATGATTATTTCAAATCAAAAAAACCTTTATTTAGGTCACACCAACAAACCAAAGAGGAACGCAGCCATGGTGAAACTTGGGGAATTTGCAAAGTCTTGGCCCCCCACGGCAACCATCATTGTTCAAGTGTAGAAAATTGGGGGCCTGAGGAGTACGTATATTAAGGGGAGTGCAATCTGGTCGTGAAGTCCAAAGTATCCGGAACTGCAGCAGATGCCATCTAGGTCCCCAGGCTCTGGTACTACAAGAGGCTCCATCTTCTGTCAGACCAGACTGATTGCAGGTCGTCACTCTCAGGTCTTCCTTCCACGCTTCCTTGCACGCTGGGGCTGTCGTGCTGGTGGGGTGGCAGAAGGAGGAGGAGGAGGAGGAGGAGGTGGAGCATGGTAGCTATGGCAAACATGTGTGACTGGGGTCATCTCCCCAGCCCTACCCTTATTTAGGACATGGAGGATGAGCCCCTCACACATGTTGCGTTGCCCCACCTCCATACCCATCATTTTGGTGACAACCACCGAGCCAAAGGTCTCCTCGTCGGCGGGTGTGGCATGTAGGGAGTCTGAAGCCTCTCTTATCATCCGGAGCGCTGACTGTGCCGCATAACCCCCCCTTCTCGCCCTTTTGTACGGAGGGCGGAGGGGAGGGGTTTGGGTGTCAGTCAGGCTCCGAGGCCTAGACCCCTCTTGGCTGCCACTACCCAGCTGGTGGCTGCCACTAACCCCTGCCTCCTCCTGACTGCCACCTTCCACAGCCACCTCCTGGCTGAGGTCTTCCTGTGTAGGAAAAAGGGACATAGTTTCAGTTATTTGTTCATCAAACACACACAATTCTCATCTAGTGACTGGTGCAAAATGTTTACAAATAGCAAACCATACAATTCTCAGCCCAGCAGTTTAGATTCTGGCCCCAAATGTCTCCCACACCACTGTCTGTTGATATGTCAAACACGTTAGGAACTAAGCAATTGGCGATCCTGAATTAAGTGAACATCATTCATTATTCCCATAAATGGTAACAAAACTACTATACCTGGAACAAGCTGGGCTCCTCCACCTCTTCCAGACTGGAAGGCCCAGGTTGCTCCTCGGAAGCCTCATCAGGGGTGGGCTGGGCGCAAGGAAGCGTGGAAGGAGGAGTTGAGGTTGGCTCCGTGACATCAGGCTGGTCCTTCAGAAAATGGAGACTCTGATAGTACCAGAGCTTGGGGACATAGACCTCATCTGCTGAAGTTGCAGTTTCCTCAGACTTCACGACCTTCTTCCTCTCCCTGATATACGCACTCCTCAGGCTGCCAATTTTCTTTCTAATATCATCAACAGTTGCCGTGGGGAACTTTGGCTTGACAAATTCCACAAGTTCCTCCAGGGCTGCGTGCCTCTTTGGTTTGTTGGTGTAATGTGGGTGTATACCCTGCCACAATATGGGAAAATCCCTGTATTTGGCAATGAAGAGGGGGAGAAAACTCATGTCGTTGAATCCCTTCATATCAATCTCTGCAAGACACAACAACACACAAAACCCTCAAAATTCTGTCAGGCTAAACTCTCCTAATCTTCTCCCTAAAGAAGCCTCAAGTTCAAATCAGTCTAGGCTAGTTATGTACCAACGTTAAATTGTACCTTCGTTTGTAGCGATCGTCTCGTGTGAGTTTTCTCTCCCCTCGTCTCCCAGATCGTGGCTACGACACAGGCGTGTGACGTTTTATATACACTGCGCATGCTTCAAACTCCGCCCGCCCCTGACGATCTTTCTCGTCTATTCCCCACCCCTTCTCTTTACGGCGTAGTGGGGAGAGCACATGGCGGGGACACAGCAGGTGCGCCACAAATATCCCACCAACGAGGAGGAGGACGAGGAAAGTCCGGAGGCAGAAACGTCCCGATCCCGGAACCTGAAATTCAAGGCCTCCAATATGTCATTTGGAGAAATGTTGGAGATGGTTGACATATTAAAGAGGAGCGACTATGATGGGAAGTATGGGCCTTACCTCAACCCCAATGTCCGCAAGGCCAAGATCATGTCTAAAGTTGTGAGGAGGCTGTACAATAATTTTGGGGTACAACGATCCAAGGAGCAACTCAGGAAACGCTGGTCAGACCTGAAACTGAGGGAGGCCGATCAGTACAGAAAGATCAAGAGAATTCTTCAAAAAAGTAAGTAGTTGTGTTTTGTGTTTGATTTCTTGCTTGCATACTGCTCCATTGTGTTTTGATTTTTACCAAGTTGTACATTCCAAAATGGCCACTTTCAGGTTCGTCTGTGCATTCGATCGTACTCAGCCTCGATCTTTCTGCCACTGTCATGGTCGTGTGTGTGTGCATTCGATCGTACGCAACCTCGATCGTTCGGCCACTTATAATACGATGTTTGGTGTTTTTTTGGGGAAAGGAAGTTTGTTCTCACTAGAAATGTCATCAAGAATGTAAAGCCAATTTATTCAATGTAAAGGAGAGGTCACTCAGTAGCTGTTTACCCATCTGGACTCTAGAGCACTAGTGCTGGGACACCCAAACCCCCTTTTTATTATGCTTTTCCACACATGTGCTCCAGTGGATACTAGAGGGGGGTCTCCATCACACAAACTTCTACCAAAAAGCTAGTCAGTTTAGCACCTTTACAAAGTGACTTCATTCATGTAGTTGACATTTGTAACTGGCCAAACTAAAATAGTGTCCGTCACTTTCAAGCAATGTTTGTCACTTCCTATTTCTGCCCTCAATAGCTTGTGTTGCTAAATCTTCCTTTTGACATTCTCATAGGGGAGCGAAAACTTGGGCCGTCTGAGGAAACCCCCAAACCAACACCTCCCAAAAAAGTGGAAAGAGCAGAAGCAGAGGAGGAGGAGGAGGAGGAGGAGAGATCATCGAACTTGGAGAAATTGTCACCACAACAGGTGAGTGTGGGAGAACACAGCTACTGGTAAGCTAATCCATGTATGGCTGCCTCATTTCCAACACCCCATTTTTTTTGTTTGTGGTTTTTAGGTGACGTGGATGTTGTGGAAGAAAAATCGCACTTTACCACAGAGAGTGCCCACGTACTCATCGGAGAGATAATGGTCTGCAATCGAGATCTAGATTACATAAAGCAAAACATCAATGATGTTCAACAAAAATTGAAGAACATCATTGATGTTTTAGGAAAAATATGAAAAAGCACCAAGTAATTTACACACATTTGTGCCAGCTTCTGAACACATTTGCAACTTAAAAACTGTGTGAAATTTGGAACATGCACACATTGTGTCCACATGTGCTAGCTCCCATCATGGTGGATGAATGGCAACGTTTTTTTGGGGGTGCAAACACTTTACGAACTACGAAAGTGGTTGTGGTGAAGGGGTTGCACCCCCAAAAAACGTCCATTCATCCCCATGATGGAAAATGGCACTTTTGAAGCTTCTAGGCATGTGTTTTACCATCTAATGACCATTTTCAGACCCAAATTGTGTGCATGTTCCAAATTTCCACTTTTCGGGGGTGCCCCCCCCATGTGATGAAGGCAAGATCAAACACACTTTGAACATATAGTCATGTCTGATCTTGTCTTCACTTTACAAAGTTGAACTTTCCTACTTCATAGGTTCTGCTTAGCTCCATGCCTGGTTTTACAAATTGCGTAATCTTTGTAAATAATGTTGTAAATAACCAAGATGTTGTCAGTTTTGGCGTGAAGATTGTAAACGCACTTGTGAATGTTTTCCAAGTAAACTTTTTACATTTTCTAAATGTGTGGCTTCCTTATTTAAATAAAACAATGCATTATGTATGTAAAATGTAAAGGATATGGGGGGCAATGGGTGTTATTTACTAAAGGCAAATCCACTTTGCACTGCAATTTCCTTTCCCAGGGAACTTTTTCAATGCACTTGTAGAGCATAGCGGATTTGACTTATGTAAATGACACCCACAGTGCTTTGTACGAAAACACGGAGCACAGCATTTTGGAGAATACACACATGTCACACCTGGTGCTGAAAAGGAGTATTTTGGGTGTCAGTTATGCAGGACAAACCTTCTCTAGACCAAAGATTAGGTAGCAAACACACATGAGAAAAAACTTTTTGGGAAGAAGAGACTGTTACCTCTTTTTGCCCAGAAAGTGCATTACCACTGTCGAAGGCAAAGGGAAAAAATGTCAAAGTAAAATAAGCTAAAAAGAAGACTGAAATGACAAGAAATCAGAGGTTGGTTAAAATATCAGATTTATTTAAAAATGCCTCTCACACATCGTCAGGCAGAGCAATGGCCCCCCTACCCACAAAGTATTCCATATATTGGTCCCGGACCACGCGGGCATTGAGAGGGGGCAAGCCTGGACGTGCCACTCGAAGGGCTGTGAGGTCCGCATTTGGAGGGCCCTCCACATCTGGGCCAACGGGCACCACATAGTTCCTGTTATGTCTTTTGAGGAAGTTGTGCAATATGCAACAGGCAAGAACTATGTGGTTCAGTTTGTATTCCGCCAAGTTAAATGCCGTCAGGAACAGGCGGAAGCGGCTGGCCAGGATGCCAAAAGCGTTCTCCACCACTCTTCTGGCTCTGGACAGCCTGTAGTTGAAGACCCTCTGGTCCGGGGTGAGGGTCCTCATCGGGAACGGCCTCATCACATGGGGAGTCAGCGCAAACGCTTCATCTGCGACAAAGACGAAGGGGAGTCCTTCGGCATTCTCCTCTGGAGGTGGCAAGCACAGACTGCCACTTTGGAGACGCCAGTAGAACTCCGTGTGCGTAATGGCCCCACCATCCGATATCCGGCCGTTCATCCCCACGTCCACATACATAAACTCGTATGTTGCCGACACCACCGCCAACATCACTACACTATTAAACCCTTTATAATTATAATAGTAGGACCCCGAGTTGGGCGGTGGGACGATGCGGACGTGTTTCCCATCAATTGCCCCTCCGCAGTTAGGAAAGTCCCAACGGCTGGCAAAGTGGGAGGCCACAGTCTGCCATTCCTGTGGCGTGGAAGGGAACTGTGGAGTGAAACAAGAAAAAAAAATGAGTCACTTTGCACCTAAACATTGCAAGCAGATTAGACAATCAACATCTTGGAACAAGAGCATTGTATAAAATTGGAGGCTGGAAAGTATTTAGACAGAAAAGTAGAGGCTCCCCTTCACAGATTACTCACCCCCCCATCAATAACCCCCCCCCCTTCTGATGGGACATTGGAAATAACTATGGTTTTGGGGGGGGGGGGGGTGTGTATTGGACAGGTAACCCTCTGCACTTCATTGATTGGCAAATGGCTCAATAATGTGGCCTAGTTTGGCCAGACCCTCTGTACTTAACACTATTGGCAGGCCACAGGAAAGATCAAATAACATTTCCCCCCCCCCAAAAAAGGCAGGCACAGTGTGACATTATTAAATTACCAAGCAAGCTAATAGGAGGGAAAGAAGACAAAAAATTAGGAAATGGAATGTATGGAGGCAGTCCCTTGCACTACATGCTTTGCTGAATTCATCCCTAAGATGCGCACTATAAAGAGGTAGGTATATAGTGTGTATTGACCTTGGGAAAGCCAGCAGATAAAGGATTGGTACCATCTGACAGAGCAGTTGGGGGAGGGGGTTCCTAATGAGTTTGCCCCCCCCCCCCCCAAAAAAAAAAAAAAAAAGGGGGCTCTACATGAAGTAAACCACACAGCAAACATTTGTGCATATTTTAGGGGGTGTTTTGGGGCAAACAATACTATGCAGCAGACAAAAGACATTGCTTAAGTGACTAGGCCATAGGTGTCTATTGGGGCAGAAGAGCATGCTGGTGAGGTAAGTGAAGGGAAAAATGCATGAAGGAGAAAAGGGGCACAGCATATTAGAACATATTGCAATCATGGTAATTAGGGAAGGAGGTCAAAAATACAAGTCATTAGCAAACAGAGCATACATAGAAGGGAATAGTAAAGTAGAAATGTTACCTTAATATAGTCCTCCTGCAGGACCTGAATGATGGCAGAACAGGTCTCTGGAATAATGATTCCCAGGGCCTGGGGAGAGATACCTGAAGAGAACTTCAAATCCTGAAGACTTCTCCCTGTCGCCAAGTACCTCAACGTGGCAACAAGCCTCTGCTCCGGAGTAATGGCTTGTCTCATGCAGGTATCCTGCCGGCTGATAAAGGGGGTCAGCAAAGCCAAAAGACGGTGAAAATCGGGGTCCGTCATCCTGAGAAAGTTCCTGAAATCATCAGGATTATTCTCCCGGATCTCACGAAGCAAAGGCATGTGCGAGAACTGGTCACGCTGAAGCAACCAATTCTTGGTCCACATACTCCTCATCACTCTGTTCATGGACGGGTCTTGGGTCAAAGCTAAAAGCCCGACACCAATTCCGCGTACAGCACGAACTCGGCGACGAGTACGCACGGGAAACATCGCTCAGAAGGTCACAAAAGGTCGGCTGGTCAGAACGGACAAACAGAAAGCACCGATAAACAGCAAGGCCTGAAAGAACGAAGTGAATACCAGCAACGAGCAGACAATAAGCAGTGCAAATCAAAGCGTCCTATATCAAGATATAGGCCGCAATGACCAACAAATGCGAACTGACTACACGCACTAATAAACAGATACGCACGACAAGCACAAACTGAAGAGCAGTAACGATCTGAGTCAGAAAACTGAGAAGCGCGAATCTTAAGTCACCAAACTTCCACTAACTCTCGATAAACACGGGATCAGCAGAAGGAGCCCAACGGGTGCCTGACGTGGTGCTGAACTTCCCTTTTGTAATCTCGTGGACGACGACTTACGTCACGACGTTCTTCCGGACCGGATATTCCGACAACGTAGTCCGACCGTGTGTACGCAACGCCAACATCGGACAAAGTACGTCGGACAAAGTCCGACCGACCTTGTCCGCGGATTGTCCGAGCGTGTGTATGGGGCTGGAATGTTGTTCACAGCACCCGCTAGAATGAAATATGGTCATGGATTATAGATTACCTCGACTTAACACATCATTTTCATCATAGCACCTCATTTAAAGTCAAACTCCAGCTAACACGTATTAAATGAGAAGAAAGGGGTTTAAAAAAAATAATAAACATCCATACTCACCTCTATGCAGCAGAATCAATGTGATGCTGTAGCTGTTCCACATCGGTTCTAAGGCCGAGAACTGAACGATCACATGACCGCTGATCTCTCAGTTCTAGGTCTGCTCAGAGTGTAAAGCAGTGACTGTCAGTCACCGTTCTCCTCTTTGCTCCTGCAGCACACACTGGGATGCCTGGCAGGTAGGGAGCGGTGCATGCTGAGAGGCAGAGCCAGCTATCAGTCAGGAACCTGGGTGAATCCCAACCAAATTGTCATGGTTTCTTTCCACAGCTTATAGCACCTCCGCCACATCAGCTGACAGGGGGCAATAGCCTGATATAATATCTCTTTTGATTTAATATTTATAAATAACATATGTACAAAAATATAGAAATTAAGCAGAATCTAATGTATTCAATGTCTTATTTACTTATAGTATCAACCTCATGCAGCACTCGTAAGTCTCCTGAAAAAGCGAGGCTGCACTGTTGTATAAATTGCATGTTGATATGATAAAGAATTCTTATCAGTTTTAAATTGTTACAAAATAAAATATGTTTACATTTTATCTATTGGAATATGTAGTAACTTTATTTGTGGCTCCTTAAAAGTCCCATGTGTTTTCCTTTTAAGCAGTTACAGCAAACAGTTCTTTCCTTTTAGGATAAAGGTTTTACATAAAATAAATAAAAGCTGACCACTGTAGGATCCCCTGTCAGTGTTAAATGGTTTATCTCAAACCTTTAACAACTATTTTTGCTGGACACCTTGGTTTATCTCAGCCCTTTATCAACCATTTTTGCTGGACAGCTTGGTTTGGTTTTGCGAGAGGTAAGTTGAAAAACAACAGACTAACTGGCTGGATCACTGGATAATAAACTATGTTATTGGGGGGTGGGGTCAGGAAAGCACAGGCCAAGCACAGGCCAATGAGTTAATTTTGACAGGCTGTATCATATATGTAATTTTTTTTTATTTTGGCCATAGTTGCACTTTAATTGTTGTGGCTACATTATTTTGAGGAAACAGGGCTTGGCCACCCAGAACAAGTATTTTCAATTGAAAAATGCTTGAGAGGTAAACCTCCTGACAAATTCATATATGCTTGGAGGACACCATCAGTAAGATCTCTCTGCTTGCGTTCCCTGTTCTGCATGTATTCGACGGTCATTCTTTGGCTTCTGTGGCTCCCAATCTCACTATTAGTTTATTTTTTTTAATTATTCTTATTTTAAGAACACTTTAAAGAACTTAGGTGGGTAAAACACACAAAATTTCCAGGTGCACTGAAAAATGATTGAGAATCACAACAGTAAGATCTTAGGCCGGTACACACGGGACGAATATCAGCCAAAATCAGCCATTACAGTGGAAACCGGACTTTTGGCCCGTGTGTACAGCTGCCTGTCCAACAGAAGCCGATCGCACAACCAGCTTCTGTCGAAGGAGCATACTTGAAAACCATCAGCCAATCAGTGTGTTCTGGTGGAGGGGTGTCCCCTTGTCGGAACACAATAGCAGAGCGGAGGAAATCGCTGTACTAACATCTAACAGCGTGTGTTAGTACAATGATCTGTGAGTTTCTTTGTATTTTTTTCATTCAACTCACTGGGTTGAAGGAAAAAAAAAACTTATAGTGTGTACCAAGTCTTTCAGGTAAAGTATGCAAGATAATAAGAAGCCAAGGCTAATTAATCCCACCATGCTCCATCTACAATTAAATCAGCAATTTTGGAAGCAGTCACCCTTTAAAGTGTATGTAATCCATAACAATAGACTTATTTTATTTGCTCCCTTTTGACTTGACAAATATGTCATTGAATACATTTTATAATGATTGTTTAGTAAGTACCAAAACAATACTTGTGCACTCTGTATTATTATCCAGTGCTCTGAGCATATACTGTAAATCTAATCTTCTTCACCAGGTTACTTCTTTGAACTACAGAACCCCTCATAAGCAAGGGTGTGTTCTGCAGTCCTTGGGGAAATATGCTGCTTCTCCATAGATTCAGTACATCGAGTGAGTGTTGTCAACCTAGTAAAAGAAGTATATTATTGGCCCGGATCACTAGATCAAAATAACTGAAAAAAAAGCTTGAGAAATAAAAAGAAAACAAATCCAGCCATAACCTTTAAGGACTAGTAATCTGCAATATATATTACAAATCTACTCTAGGGTTTAGGTACACTGTAAGTCATCTTGCTGTAGATTACTACTCACTACTGCTTTTCCATGACTCGTGTAGCCTAGTAAAGACCACCCCTTCTGTTGTGACCCCTTTATTCCAAAACCCCCTTTTTGCTACCCCTCTTAAATAATGGGCCACACCGTACTTCTTGTGGAGTAAATGGCCACAACAGCCTTTATTAAACTTAACTCCAAATATAAATAACCATATAAAACCGTATAAATAACCATATAAAATTAACCATAAATAACCATAAACATTTTATTGTAAACATAAATAACCATCGGTTATACCCTCTTATGTTGGTCAGTGACGGGGCTAACACTTGTAACACAACCATTTTAATTAACCAATATATATATATGACTATATATATATCTACCACCAGGGGGCACTGCAGGATTAACCGAACCAAGTAGGCCTCCATTTTAACCGCCCGGAGACAAAACCCTATCCCGCAGTGCACACAGAGTAATCATCGACTTCGATGTACTACACCGGAGGGGCCATCTCATGACGAGCCCCCCACACACTCACCAACTACATCACTGCCACCGTCACTGACCAACCTAAACACCGCCAACCCACTTTCTTCCAGACATCCATCTTGATTTCCTGAAATGATAACAAAAGCATTAAAACCTTCACAACAAAACTTAACTATTGGGAGGGTGGGTGGGAAAACTGCCTCCTCCTGTGATTTCCATACAACGAGTGTTCCCGCTCGGCCACGCCCCCTTTTTATAATGCCGCTCCCCCTGCCTCCTATTTGCTGCCCCCTGCTAACCCCTCCCTGCTACATTCCTTTTTGGTGTGTCACTAGACACACAGTCATGTCTGGCCCTCCCTATCCTCATTGCACTCGTTCTGTCCGGCCCTCTCTTGACTCGTGTAGCCTAGTAAAGACCACCCCTTCTGTTGTGACCCCTTTATTCCAAAACCCCCTTTTTGCTACCCCTCTTAAATAATGGGCCACACCGTACTTCTTGTGGAGTAAATGGCCACAACAGCCTTTATTAAACTTAACTCCAAATATAAATAACCATATAAAACCGTATAAATAACCATATAAAATTAACCATAAATAACCATAAACATTTTATTGTAAACATAAATAACCATCGGTTATACCCTCTTATGTTGGTCAGTGACGGGGCTAACACTTGTAACACAACCATTTTAATTAACCAATATATATATATGACTATATATATATCTACCACCAGGGGGCACTGCAGGATTAACCGAACCAAGTAGGCCTCCATTTTAACCGCCCGGAGACAAAACCCTATCCCGCAGTGCACACAGAGTAATCATCGACTTCGATGTACTACACCGGAGGGGCCATCTCATGACGAGCCCCCCACACACTCACCAACTACATCACTGCCACCGTCACTGACCAACCTAAACACCGCCACAGACTGAAAGGGTGACCCCTTACCCTTGAAGGCACCTCCACACCCGCAGGGCCGTATGTATCCCCTCCTGTAGACCCAACGACCACAGGTCGATCCCGACATCCGTCAAGTGAACCCCATCCCTCCTCAAATAGAGGCCCACATTTTTCTCAAGTTCCCTGTGGCGAACCACTAAACCCCCTTGCCATGCCAGGAACCTCCCCACTACCTTATTTACACGGATCCTCGCCTTGTTAAGGCGATATACTGATCTAGCCCTCCTCCAGGATGTTCTAGCGACCATATCTGACCATACCAACAGCGTGTCTGGATATGTCTCGTGCAGGTAGGTCAGATCCCTCTTTATGTCAGCAATAAGATCCCTTACTGTCCGCATTCCCAAATCGTTCCCGCCCGCATGTATGACCAGGACCGCCGGTGGCCTGTCCAACCATGCGAAACGTTCCATTTCGGGCACCACCCTCTCCCACAACATTCCCGGCCTGCCCAGCCAACGTATGGTGGCCTCTCTCCTAGACACCCCCAACTGCCTCCCACCTGGTCTGGCATCCCCTCTCCGTGCTCCCCAACACACATATGAGTGCCCCAGGATCCAGACGAGGCGCGGAAGCCCTCCATCTGAAATGACAAACATAGTGTAATTGACCAGTACTATAACTTAACTACTAAGGCCACCATACTAACCATTACAAACTATAACAACACAGTAAAACTCGCCCTTTATTTATTTATTTATTTATTTTTTTATATCTATCCCCATTATTCCTGAATCAACAGTGGTCTAACGTAAGTCCGAAATCGCTTCGATTCCCACCTCCCCATTTTTTGCACATCCACCTCATCCAACCCACACCTGGCGGCTTCGGTGGCCGCCCCAATGCGGAAGGAGTGTGAGGCGTAGGCAGAACCTTCTAAACCCATACTATTTAAGCATTTCCGCAGAACCGCCCCAAATTGGAATCGCGACAGGTATGATCCATCACTGTGCACCAACAATGGGCCCCCAACCTCCGGTCTCACCCCCATGAACTCCCCTACTGCTTTTACTGGGCATACCGCGCAACCTTGTAACCTATGCAACGAAATCAGAACCCCCACACCTTTTTGATCAGTCTTGGACTTTTTTAAATTCACCAGCACCCTGTCACCCAAAACTTCCACGTCCCCCAACATTAAACCTCCCCCTTCCTTTTTTGATGGGCTAACCAACTCACCAATCCGAAATGCCCCGAAAAACGCCAAGGAAAAAGCCGCTGTAAATAATAGCCCCTCGTACCCATCTTTGCACACCCCACTCAACTGCTCCCTTAATGCCAACACATTGGCAAAAGTAATCGGCCGCCTCTCATCCCTTGTCCTGTTTGCTTTGCGATACCCTTTTACTGCCTGTTTCACCCAAAATTCTTTTGTCCAATCCACAATGCCTTGTAACTTGAACAAAAAGGCCAACCCTGCCAACCGTTTTTCAATGGCGGACACTGACCTGCCTTCCTCCATATTTCTGGACACGTAATACAGCACTAACAGCCTAAATTGTGACACATCCTGCCCCACTCCCCGATTCCAGCAGCAACTCACCCCACTCCTTCCAGACCTTCTGGTATGCCAACCAAGACGACATACTCACCGACTTCTGGATCCATCCCGCTGCTACCCTAGTGCCCAATCCCAGATCCAGGCCGGGCAAGGAACGCCCTCCTGCTGAGCCTCCGGTGCCAGAGTCCTGAATCTGTCCCACTGGAACCGAGACAAAGAATCAGCCAGCGTGTTCTCTACCCCCGGGATGTGTACCGCATAAAGAAAAATATTCAATTGCATGCAGCGTAACACTAGCTGTCGCATCAGCCGGATGACAGGTTGTGAAGACGCCGACATACTATTGATTATTTGCACTACCCCCATATTATCACAGTTCAATCTAAGCTTTAAATTTTTACAGGCCTTGCC
The DNA here is from genome assembly GCA_028564925.1 of Lithobates sylvaticus. Lineage (NCBI taxonomy): Eukaryota > Metazoa > Chordata > Amphibia > Anura > Ranidae > Lithobates > Lithobates sylvaticus. The sequence goes on along the minus strand of CM053029.1, from coordinate 211,213,268 downwards.
CCACAGCTCCAATGCTACCACCACCGGAAACAACTCCAATAGTGCTAAATTCTTTGTAAACCCCGCCTCCACCCAGGATCGTGGCCATGGTTCCGCACTCCAACACCCTTGGAAGTACGCTCCGTAACCTGTGGATCCTGCGGCGTCAGTTACTAGCTCAACATCGAAATTGCTAACTGGACCTGACATCCAAACCGACCTCCCATTAAACTCCTGCAAAAACCGATGCCACACCTCCAGATCATCCCTGTGCTCCCTCCGAAGCCTAATATAATGTGTGGGAGCTTTCACCCCCGCCGTGGCCGATGACAATCGTCTACAAAAAATTCTCCCCATAGGAATGATTCTGCATGCAAAATTCAACTTTCCCAACAGGGATTGTAACGTGCGCAACTGCACTTTTTTGCACCCATGAATCTCCCTAATTTCCTTTTGTAAGTCCCTCAACTTCTCTTCTGGTAACCTGCATTCCATAGCCATGGAATCGATCACTATCCCCAAAAAACTCAATTCTGTGCGCGGGCCCTCCGTCTTGTCAGGTGCTAACGGCACCCGAAAACTCTCCGCAATGTGCTGCAACGTGGACAACAGTATCGCACACACATTGGAAGCTGGAGGGCCCACGCAGAGGAAGTCATCCAAATAATGGATGACGGAATCAATGCCTGTCACATCCCTAACTACCCATTCTAAAAACGAACTGAACGCCTCAAACATGGCGCACGATATGGAACACCCCATGGGCAAACAACGATCGACATAAAATTGGTCTTGCCACCAGCAACCCAGCAAATGAAAACTGTCTGGGTGCACTGGCAGCAGTCGAAATGCGGATTCCACATCAGACTTTGCCATCAGTGCCCCTCGGCCATATCGCCGTACCCATCGCACCGCAGCATCGAATGACGTGTACGATACCGTGCATGCCTCCGGGTCAATAAAATCATTTACCGATCCCCCTTTTGGGAAAGATAAATGATGTATTAAACGAAACTTGTTGGGTTCCTTTTTGGGAACCACCCCAAGTGGTGACACTACTAAGTCCGTCAACGGCTTAGCCACGAACGGCCCCGCCATCCTACCCAACGCAACCTCCTTGGCTAATTTCTCCGACACAACCTCTGGGTGCAACAATGCTGACCTCAGATTCTTTGCCACTGGAGGAATTTCCGTCAATGTGCACGGGATCCTGAAACCTTCCCTGAACCCCGCACTGAGCAAACCCGCCGCCGCCCTGTCAGGATACCTATTTAGGAAAGGCTGCATTCTTACCCACATCACCGGCGTCGTCCCTCTTGTTGCCAGGCTCTCCGGCGCGCTTTCCTTTTTTGAAGCATCGCGCCAACGAGTGTCCCCCTCCCCCGCAACCTGAACACTCGTGCTTAAACTTGCACGTGTTTCCAAATTTGCAGGCTCCCTCGTTGAACTGCCAACATATTCCAAATTTCTTTCCGGCTGAGGATCCCGAGGAGTGGCTACCCCCAGCCCCCCCGAGAAATGTCTGTGCCGGCGTCTTTGCCGAAGCCATCAATCTCATCCATAAGCTAATGTCCTTATGGTCCCATCGCAATGCTGGGCGAACCGCCCTGCGCTGCCTAAACTGCTCGTCATATCGCAGCCAAGCTGTCCCTCCATAGACCCTATGCGCCTCCCCTATAGCGTCCATATAGCAGAATAACGCCGAGCAGTGCTCGGGGTTCTTCTCCCCAATTACCCCGGCCAATATGGCGAACGCTTGCAGCCAGTTTGCAAACGTCCGTGGAATTAACCGATACCGCCTCTTCTCCTCATCAGCTTTTTTGGTGTCATCCGGTTTCACCCTGTCTAAATTGAATTTCTCCAATGGCAACAGGGAAAAAATCTCCACATACTCACCCTTCCAGATTTTTTCCCTCACTTCCTGTTTTAAATGGGCCCCCAGGGGGCCCTCGAAGCAAACGTATACCTCACATTTTGCTGCATCTGCCATCCGTACAATGTCGGCCCTTACCACTTGCTCATCCCCACTCTTCTCTGGCGTACTCACCTGCTCTCCTGGGCCCACCGAAGTCGATGCCTCTCCAGCTGTTGTGACCGAAGCCCCGCTTGGGGGGTTCGCTACCCCACCCGCCTTCTCAAAACGCCCCCACCAGGGCCCTTAGGCCCTCCAGCAACTCCTGCACCTGACCCCCCGATGGAGACTCACTCCCAGCCCGCGGTTGGTCATGGCTTGCCACCAGCGGAGCCGGAGGCCCTAATTCCCTCCCCCCCCCTGGTACAATTCCCAACAAATTCTGTAAAGCAGTTGTAAAAGAGTTATTACTACTGGACTTACCGGGCCGTCTTGGCACCTCCACCGGGATTACCGGCCTGACATCAACCGACACTTGTGGGCGGCTGGGCACCTCATCTTCTTCGGACAGCTCGCCTTCGGACCTGCTGAACTCCTCCTGCTGAGAGAAAGACGCTGTTCCCCTCGGGGAGGGACTCCTGGACAACTCCCGGCTCCTTCCGATCACCACCCCCGATGTTGCTGCCCCCCCCCCCCCCCACCTCCCTGGCTCCCCACGTCCTGGGCGGCCAGGCCGGACCCGGCACTGCTCCTGCCCACTGGCCTTCTTGCTTCACTTCCTGGTGGCGTCCGCCTACCCTCTGCTGTGTTGGCCCTTCCGGCGGCCCGTCGCGCTGTACTAGCAGACATATGCACCCTACTGTCCTCCCCCCTCGGCTCGTGCAGAGCTGCTGAAGGGTCCGATGCCGCACTCCTCCGGGGTGTATTACCCCCCATCCTGGCTGTTCCTCCAGACTGAGCTGACCGCCCCCCCCTCAACTCGTGCAGAGCTGCTGGGGAGGACGCCGCTGTGGCAAGGGCCGATGTGCTTCCTGACTGCCCCCTCTTCCCGGCTCCCGTCCGCTGTGACCTCCTCTCCGCTGGTTGTCCCCCCGGTCTGTGCAGATCTGCTGGGGCTGGTGGGTCCTGTGAGGGCCCCCTTCTAGCTGCTGGGGATGGAACTCTGAGTAGGCCCGAAGCCCCGCCCCCCGCATGGCGCCCGCGGCGTGCGTTCCGCCTAGGCCCCATCGGGGTCTCTGTCTGGGCCCTCTTGGCAGGTGGTGTGGATAAATCCCCCCTAGGGCTCCTGGCTGGTCTGGATGGGCCTGCAACCCCCCCTGGAGAGTACCTCACAGGTGCCCTGGGCACCCAGCCGCTTGATCGGTCACCACCATCCGCCGAACGTCCCTCCGGTCTTCTGCTCTGTCCTCCATCCCTGGATGCTGCTCCAGCAAGTATAGCTGCCACCTGTGCCTGCAGCCATTCGGCCCCATTCGTCTCTGCCGCGGCCCTCAGTCGCTCCACGAGGTCGCTGTCGGCCATTTTAGCTGGATGTAGAGGAGCAGTGAGAAAAACTGCCTCCTCCTGTGAATTCCATACAACGAGTGTTCCCGCTCGGCCACGCCCCCTTTTTATAATGCCGCTCCCCCTGCCTCCTATTTGCTGCCCCCTGCTAACCCCTCCCTGCTACATTCCTTTTTGGTGTGTCACTAGACACACAGTCATGTCTGGCCCTCCCTATCCTCATTGCACTCGTTCTGTCCGGCCCTCTCTGTCTTATTATATTAAATCATACTTTTTGCCAAAGCACCTGACCCCTATTTTAATTAGAAACATGCCTTTGACATCTCACTGACAAACACAATTATGTATTTATAAATTACTTTTTACAGCCTATATTTCTCGTTTGTATATACTCACTCATATTTAATATGTATTTGCCGAGGACACAGCTTGGGATCAATCTAGGATTTAGAATTGGACTCATTCACTTTTGTTTAATACTCAAAAGCAAACCAGCACAGACATTGCCATTTTGACTATTTTCAGGCTGTGCTTGATGCTCGTCACGGAGCATTGAGCTGCGGGGTAATTAAGGGTGAAGGCGAGGAAATCCATCCACAGCCCCTGACTATTGCAATTAATAAAGCTGGAGTCCCGTCCTGATTTATAGAGAGCTAAATCAAAGTAGTGACAAATGAAATTTCTTCCCTGTTCTGACAAGTTATTTTTAATCTTTCAACGTTCGGTAATGAACACAGTGAAGATGCTGGACGTGAAATTTATGCACTCACGAGGGCATTCATGTCTTGGTAACTGAGCAAAGGACACAAAACAAGAAACCATCCTGCCAGCTACTAGTTTGTGCATGTAGAACACACTGAGGCTGGTATAAACTGTAACTGACATCAGAGGTGTTACCTATAGCAACCAAATCATTTTTATTCTTAGTTTTCCTTTAGTCAGTCTGAGTGGACAGTAGTCATATTTTTTTCTTATTATAGATTTTTAACCAGGTCAACTTACTACTTTTTAAATCTGAGCGGATTTTGGTGAACATTCCTTATATTCCTTAATGTAATGGGACTGAGGCATGAAAAGAGCTATTCAAACAGTATCTCATTTGCAGATAAAAGGACAGGAACGAAGAGAAACTCAAACAAAATGTCTTCATCATGACCAGGTTTGGAGGACAGAAGTATCAACAACTCCACAACCATTTTGTTTTTCTTAGGAGAATGGAGTCAAAAGTTGTACTTTTTGTGTCCTGGCAATCTGGCAGAAGACTGTAGGGTCTTTGAGGGTGTTGTTGCTCTCTGTAGAGGGTAAGGGGGTTAATGTCAACTCGTAGTTTGCCTATACTGGGTAATATAACAGGCTCACTTTACTGCAAGCATCCCAAGGGCATCTCGGATTTTGCATTCTCATACAGGTTTATGGGAATGCTAAACTGCTTGAAGGAGGTTAAATACAGGTCCGAAAAAGGGAAAATGCATCTCAAATTCACCTGTCTGAATGCTCACACTAGACATGGGAACCGTCAAAAAATTTGTTCCGTTTCGTTCCGTTTCAATTCGTAAAAAAAAAAAATTCGTAATTCATAATTCGTGTACGAATTCCGTTCGAATTCATACGAAATACGAATTTCGTACAAATCGTTAAAAAAATTTGAATTACGAATCGTTACGAATCGTTACGAATCGTTAATAATCACTCGCGGCTAATGAATTGCCGGTTCCCGTAACACATAGAATAATTCAAATCCAACTACCAAATATCGAATTTCAACTAATACGAAGGAAATTATTATAGCGGGGACGTCATGGGGACTTCCCTATGGCTTTCCCCATGACGTCAGAGGGGGGCAGGGTCACCAGGTGCCCTCCGTTAAATAAAAGACCTGTCAGACGGAGCAAAGCCTCACACAGCGGGAGCCTCCCATTGCGAGTAGCGGCCCGACAGAAGAACAGACGCCAACGCCATGGAAGAAGATGCCCGGACGAGAAGGACGAGAAGACCAGCGCAAGAAGAAGCGGATCGGAGGAAGAAGAAGATGGAAGAAGATGCCGGAAGGAGAAGATGAAGAAACTGAAGGATGAAGAAAGGAAGAATAGAGAGAGGGGAATAAGGACTGTCATAACCACTCTCCCAACTCCATCCCTAAAATATATGGAGAAAGAAGAATTAGCCATGGGACTTTAAGTGAGGTGGGAGAGATTTGGACACCAGTTCAAAAAGAAATGTAATAAAGTCAATTTATTAATTACATACCGCTGTATGAACAAAGGGGAACAGCAATAAATGTGCGTTGCCAGGCATAATAGCCGAGTCAGCAGCAGAAATACAAGTAAAAAATAACAATACATTACATTTCATATACATCCATCGAGTAGTAAAATTCATCACAGATAGCTAAGTCAGTTGATACATATGCATGGTATGAGGTAGAATGTTGTACATACATAGTGAAAACAATATGTGAGCCAAATCCAACACAACAGAAATACCCAGCAATTATTAACATGTAAGGAGCATTGTACTGCCCCAGCGGGAATTTCCAGCCATGTGCGTATATAAAGAGCATCAATGGTGCCCTACGCGTTTCACGAGTCAATGCTCGCTCTTCAGGGGCAGATGCATAATTATATCTGAAACAAAAGATAGTAAATAAATGGGTATGTGTTGATATTGGGAATCATAGGGGCAAAGAGGAAAGTAGTGTGTGGCAAAAGGGGTCAGCAAAAAGGAGACCCCATACTCACCAAATCACTAGGCTAAGGTCACCAACCGTTAATGCTCCGATGGCAGCAATAGATGTCCAGCTCGGGAGCTGAGGGGACACGGTGAATGGATACCACAACAGGGGGCACCGGATAGAATGGCATGGATTGGAGCAAGCATTCGGCTAGAGGTCTGGGATGTCTGAGAAAATTGATATATAAAAACACAGGGCTTAAGCAAGAAAAATGGGAACACCTAGGAGCAAAAGATGGCAGATATAGCAATTCTAGTTGGAGTGTTGAAATGGCAACCTATTGTGTTCAATATCCATCCGTATATAAAGGAGTGACAGGTGTGTACCATATGCAGAGAGTGTATCCGGAGAGAGTAATTGATATATGCTGGGGGACTAGCGGGTGGAAGAAAAAACTAATAATAATAAGTTTGGATAAACAAAACTTAAATGTGTGTGCGTGAATAGTGGCACCCACACACTGAATGTAGATAAATCAATATATTATCTAAAATCATAATGATCAACACCCCCCAAGCATGATAAATGGGATCCCATACAGAGCATAAGGCTTCACAATGGAGTGGAAAAACATCTAGGAAGCATTTACATTTACCATCCATGCTTCCTAGATGTTTTTCCACTCCATTGTGAAGCCTTATGCTCTGTATGGGATCCCATTTATCATGCTTGGGGGGTGTTGATCATTATGATTTTAGATAATATATTGATTTATCTACATTCAGTGTGTGGGTGCCACTATTCACGCACACACATTTAAGTTTTGTTTATCCAAACTTATTATTATTAGTTTTTTCTTCCACCCGCTAGTCCCCCAGCATATATCAATTAGGGATGAGCCGAACACCCCCCCCCGTTCGGCTCGCACCAGAACCCGCGAACGGACCTAAAGTCCGTGCGAGCTTTAGAACCCTATTAGTTATAATGGATGCGAACGTTCGAAATTAAAAGTGCTCATTTTAAAGGCTAATATGCATGTTAATGTCATAAAAAGTGTTTGGGGACCTGGGTCCTGCCCCAGGGGACATGTATCAATGCAAAATTTTTTTTTAAAAACGGCCGTTTTTTCAGGAGCAGTGATTTTAATAATGCTTAAATTGAAACAATAAAAGTGTAATATTCCTTTAAATTTCGTACCTGGGGGGTGTCTATAGTATGCCTGTGAAGGGGCGCATGTTTCCCGTGTTTAGAACTGTCTCTGCGCAAAGTGTCATTTTTGAAAGTAAAAAAGCTATTTAAAATCACTCGCGGCTAATGTTAATTCACGGCTCCCGTAACACAGAGAACAGTGATTCATTGAAACTCATTCATAAAAAAAAGTCATTGATAAAAAATAAAAAAAATGAAAAAAAAAAAGCGTAGGGGTCCCCCCAAATTCAATAACCAGGCCCTTCAGGTCTGGGATGGATATTAAGGGGGATCCCAGCCAAAAAAAAAAAAAAAAATGGCGTAGGGTCCCCCTCAAAATCCATACCAGACCCTTGAGGTCTGGTATGGATTTTAAGGGGAACCCTAGCCAAAAAAATGGCGTGGGGTCCCCCTCAAAATCCATACCAGACCCTTATCCGAGCACGCAACCTGGCAGGCCGCAGGAAAAGAGGGGGGGACGAGAGCGGCCCCCCCTCTCGCCTGAACCATACCAGGCCACATGCCCTCAACATTGGGAGGATGCTTTGGGGGTCTAAGACCCCTAAAGCACCTTGTCCCCATGTTGATGAGGACAAGGGCCTCTTCCCCACAACCGTGCCCGGTGGTTGTGGGGGTCTGCGGGCGGGGGGCTTATCGGAATCTGGAAGCCCCCTTTAACAAGGGGACCCCCAGATCCCGCCCCCCCCCCGTGTGAAATGGTAAGGGGGTACAAAAGTACCCCTACCATTTCACCAAAAAAGTGGCAAAAATGGTAAAAATGACAGGAGACAGTCTTTGACAATTCCTTTATTAAAATCTTCTTTCTTCTTTCTTCATCCTTCGGTTTCTTCATCTTCTCCTTCCTTCATCTTCTTCCATCTTCTTCTTCCATTTTCTTCTTCCTCCGATCCGCTTCTTCTTGCGCTGGTCTTCTCGTCCTTCTCGTCCGGCATCTTCTTCCGTCGGCGTCGGTGTCGGTGTCTTCTTGGGCCGCTCCGCGCAATGGGAGGCTCCCGCTGTGTGAGGCTCCGCTCCATCTGACAGGTCTTTTAAAACGGAGGGCACCTGGTGACCCCGCCCCCCTCTGACATCATGGGGAAAGCCATCATGGAATTCCCCATGACGTCTCTGTGCGTCAGAGGGGGCGGAGTCACCAGGTGCCCTCCATTATAAAAGACCTGTCAGATGGAGCGGAGCCTCACACAGCGGGAGCCTCCCATTGCGCGGAGCGGCCCAAGAAGACACCGACACCGACGCCGACGCCGACGCCGACGGAAGAAGATGCCGGACGAGAAGGACGAGAAGACCAGCGCAAGAAGAAGCGGATCGGAGGAAGAAGAAAATGGAAGAAGAAGATGGAAGAAGATGAAGGAAGGAGAAGATGAAGAAACCGAAGGATGAAGAAAGAAGAAAGAAGATTTTAATAAAGGAATTGTCAAAGACTGTCTCCTGTCATTTTTACAATTTTTGCCACTTTTTTGGTGAAATGGTAGGGGTACAAAAGTACCCCCTTACCATTTCACACAGGGGGGGGCCGGGATCTGGGGGTCCCCTTGTTAAAGGGGGCTTCCAGATTCCGATAAGCCCCCCGCCCGCAGACCCCCACAACCACCGGGCACGGTTGTGGGGAAGAGGCCCTTGTCCTCATCAACATGGGGACAAGGTGCTTTAGGGGTCTTAGACCCCCAAAGCATCCTCCCAATGTTGAGGGCATGTGGCCTGGTACGGTTCAGGCGAGAGGGGGGCCGCTCTCGTCCCCCCCTCTTTTCCTGCGGCCTGCCAGGTTGCGTGCTCGGATAAGGGTCTGGTATGGATTTTGAGGGGGACCCCACGCCATTTTTTTTGGCTAGGGTTCCCCTTAAAATCCATACCAGACCTCAAGGGTCTGGTATGGATTTTGAGGGGGACCCTACGCCATTTTTTTTTTTTTTTGGCTGGGGTTCCCCTTAATATCCATCCCAGACCTCAAGGGCCTGGTTATTGAATTTGGGGGGACCCCTACGCTTTTTTTTTTGTTTTTTATTAATGAATGACAGTTCTCTGTGTTACAGGAGCCATCAATTCATTAGCCGCGAGTGATTTTAAATAGCTTTTTTCCTGCAAAAATGACACTTTTTTGCAGGGAAAGTTCTAAGCACAGGAAACCTGCCCCCTTCACAGGCCACCTATAGACACCCCCCAGATGTGATACTGCAATGCTGTTCTAACAGCATGCACACACATATCCCCAGAAATAGAGCACATATTGTTGTCAGCAGTCAGCAGCACACTGACACGCTGACACTGACTGAAACATAATATGCGAGGCCGCCGGCGCGGCGGCCTCTTATACCGTGGGGCGTGTACTAAAGCCCCTGAGCTATAATTGGCTACAGGCATCCTGCCTGTAGCCAATTATGGCTCTCCTCGCTGCCGGCGCTGTGATTGGCCAAGCATGCGGGGTCACAGTGCATGCTTGGCCAATCATCAGCCAGCATTGCACTGCGCGGGCCGCAATGCATTGCGGGGCCGCTCGCATCACACGAATTTGATGCGAGCGGCCCCAATAGTTCTGGGCTCGCCGAGCGAGCAAACACCCGGTGCTCGATTCGAACATGGGTTCGAATCGAACACCGGGCTCATCCTTAATATCAATTACTCTCTCCGGATACACTCTCTGCATATGGTACACACCTGTCACTCCTTTATATACGGATGGATATTGAACACAATAGGTTGCCATTTCAACACTCCAACTAGAATTGCTATATCTGCCATCTTTTGCTCCTAGGTGTTCCCATTTTTCTTGCTTAAGCCCTGTGTTTTTATATATCAATTTTCTCAGACATCCCAGACCTCTAGCCGAATGCTTGCTCCAATCCATGCCATTCTATCCGGTGCCCCCTGTTGTGGTATCCATTCACCGTGTCCCCTCAGCTCCCGAGCTGGACATCTATTGCTGCCATCGGAGCATTAACGGTTGGTGACCTTAGCCTAGTGATTTGGTGAGTATGGGGTCTCCTTTTTGCTGACCCCTTTTGCCACACACTACTTTCCTCTTTGCCCCTATGATTCCCAATATCAACACATACCCATTTATTTACTATCTTTTGTTTCAGATATAATTATGCATCTGCCCCTGAAGAGCGAGCATTGACTCGTGAAACGCGTAGGGCACCATTGATGCTCTTTATATACGCACATGGCTGGAAATTCCCGCTGGGGCAGTACAATGCTCCTTACATGTTAATAATTGCTGGGTATTTCTGTTGTGTTGGATTTGGCTCACATATTGTTTTCACTATGTATGTACAACATTCTACCTCATACCATGCATATGTATCAACTGACTTAGCTATCTGTGATGAATTTTACTACTCGATGGATGTATATGAAATGTAATGTATTGTTATTTTTTACTTGTATTTCTGCTGCTGACTCGGCTATTATGCCTGGCAACGCACATTTATTGCTGTTCCCCTTTGTTCATACAGCGGTATGTAATTAATAAATTGACTTTATTACATTTCTTTTTGAACTGGTGTCCAAATCTCTCCCACCTCACTTAAAGTCCCATGGCTAATTCTTCTTTCTCCGAAGAAAGGAAGAAGGAAGAGCAGAAGAAAGAAGATTTTAATAAAGGAATTGTCAAAGACCGTCTTTTACCATTTTTGACACTTTTTTGGTGAAATGGTAGGGGTACATTTGTACCCCCTTACCATTTCACACAGGGGGGGCCGGGATCTGGGAGTCCCCTAAGAACCCTCCCAATGTTGAGGGCATGTGGCCTGGTACGGTTCAGGAGGGGGGGGGCGCTCTCGTCCCCCCCTCTTTCCCTGCGGCCAGGTTGCGTGCTCGGATAAAGGGTCTGATATGGATTTTGAGGGGGACCCCACGCCATTTTTTTTTTTTTTTTTGGCTGGGGTTCCCCTTAATATCCATAGCAGACCTGAAGGGCCTGGTTATTGAATTTGGGGGGACCCCCACGCTTTTTTTTTTTTATCAATGAATGACTGTTCTCTGTGTTACGGAGCCGACAATTCATTAGCCGGCAATAGCCGCGAGTGATTTTTAAATAGCTTTTTTTCCTGCAAAAATTACACTTTGTCATTCGAATCATTCAAATTCATTCAAATCATTCGTTATTTCCGCTATAATAATTTCTTTCGAATTAGTTGAAATTCGATATTGGTAGTTTGATTCGAATAATTTGGAGCTGAAATTCGTAAACGGAATTTTTCCTGCAAAAATTACACTTTGTTTTACGAATCATTCGAATCATTCGTTATATCCGCTATAATAATTTCTTTCATATTAGTTGAAATTCGATATTTGGTAGTCGGATTCGAATAATTTGGCGACGAAATTCATAAACGGAATTTTGTATTCCGTACGGAATTCGTATTCAAAAAAATTCGTACTACGGATTTGTAAATTCGTACGAATTTGAAAAATTCGTACGAATTACGAATTCGTACGAAACTAATCGCACATGTCTAGCTCACACAAGCATCTCAATTTAATGCCATTGACACAAGCCCAAAGCCTATTGACACATTGCCCTAAGAAGAATGGACAAATGACGAGTTGACTGTATTGCATGGGCCCTAAGGACTCGGAGCATGGACCTACATTTCTGGGGAATGTGCTATGTAGAGGCTTATTTTACTGCAGATGTCCTAAGAAGCATGGAGTTATATTCCCCATAGTAAGGCCAGAGTAAAGGCTCATGTTGCCACAGGTGCCCTAAGGTGTGTGACTTGATATATAAATGGATAAGAGAGTATGAGAGTATGACAGAGAATGGGTAAATACAGGTTTATTTTACTGCAGGGGCCCTAAGAAGCATGGGCTCACCTTTACTGATGAATGGGCTATGTACTGGCTGCCTTTATTGTAGATGTCCTAAAGAGCATAGCTTTTCATTCCCCAGACTCAGGGCCGGATTAACATAGGGGCTATTGGAGCTGCAGCTCCAGGCCCCTTTCTTTGCCCCCCAAAAAAATAAAAAATAAAATAAAAAAAGATCGACTTCAAGGGTTGTAGCTCAGCGATCAGGAGTCACAGGTAGCTAAAGACCTACTCCAGCACTGGTTAAAATATGGGGCTGCTATCATCTATGGTTCCAGAGATACAGGGCTGCCTGTGCAGCCTGTCAGAAGCTACATACAGAGCGGCCAGTTTAAATACAAGCTGGAACACTCTGCAGCAGACTGAGAAGATGATCTCACAGTGCTTATAATAGTTATTTGCATATTACTTATGATAATTAACCCCTTGCCACCCAGGCCAATTCTGACACTTCTCTCCTATATGTAAAAATAATCATTTTGTTTTGCTAGAAAATTACTCAGAAGCCTCAAGCATTATATATGTTGTTTTAGCAGACACCCTATGGAATAAAATGGTGGTCTTTGCAACTTTTTATGTTACATGATATTTGCGCAGCAATTTTTCAAACGTTTTTTTTGGAAAGAAACTGTTTCATTCATAAAAAAAAACCACTAAAGTTAGCACGATTTTTTTGTGTGTACTAAGCAATGCTTTACATTTTTTTACAGGTTACATGTCTAGAGTTACAGAGAAGGTCTAAGGCTAGAATTATTATTCTTGCTCTAACGATCGTGGCGTATGTAACCTGTGTGTATCTGGCTCTGATACTAGCCAGTGCCTAGCCAGCCACTGACTAGTATCTCTCCCCAGCCTGTCCCCACACACCCTCTCACCTGCTGACTTGCGGATGGGGGAATCACTCCTGCAATATTATTGTGTTCTGCCAGTGTATACAATAATTTGTGTTGCTAACTATAGCTGGCAGCACAGATTGTTTTGGGGAAAACATGACAGGCTGGTTGTGCTCAAGTCGGTTAATAGGTTGACTTGTGTAAAACCAGGTAGCCCATACATAGATCGACTATGTATGGCCTCTACTTAATTGGTGTAATTTCAATCCATGTATGGCCCGCTTAACCACTACACAGTCCCTAAACATCCTTCCGCAAACCTTTACATTTTTCCTTCCCAGATTCCTTCATCCTCCTCTCCTATACATAGTGCCCACTGTCATACTCTCCACACTTCTCTCCTGTACATACTGCTCACTGTCATACCCTCCACACTTCTCTCCTATACATAGCGCCCGCTGTCATATCCTACATACTCCTCTCCTGTACATAGTGTTCGCTGTCATACACTTCACTCCTGTACATAGTGCCCACTGTAGTACCCTCCACAACCCCTCTCCTGTACATACTGCTCACTGTCATACCCTCCACACTCCTCTGCTGCGCATACTGCCCACTGTCATACTCTTCACACTCCTCTCCTGTACATAGTGTCTTCTGCCATACCCTCCGCACTCCTCTCATGTACATAGTGCCCACTGTTAGACCCTCCACATTCCTCTCCCTCACCTGCACATACTTCCCACTTTAATACCATCCATACTCCTCCCCTATGCCTCTTACCCACAAAAACAGTTCTTTAAAATTATACTGAATATCCTCAATGTTACCAGTTCTATAATGGGCACACTTTTGTTAGTTCAGCTAAAGGAAATCTCAGACCTCATATTTGTTCTGCCCCCATTATTAGTACTTATTTAATTTTGTAATAACTATTGTGATGTATAGAGGAACATAGGGGATGTCAGCTACTCTAAATATAGCACTTGTAAAAAAAAGTGTCCCTGAAAATATTTTTGAAATGTTGGCAACTATGCGGGTCAGTAGGGGGACCCATGAGAGGCTCCTGGCTTCCTATGATATTAAAGTGGTAGTAAACTTTTCTAACATTACTATTTTTTAGAGGTTATGCCATAATGTACAAGTATGCACAGCATATTAGCACATTAGGGTACACTTAAACTGTCAGACTGAGCCCTCCAGTGCTGTGCTGTGATCAATCCGGCCCGGGCGCTTCCATCTTCAACCGGTCTTCCTTCTGGGTTCTGTGCCTTCGGTCACTTGCCTTGGCTGGGCTGCGTTGATGTTATTCCCACGCATGCTCATGTGCATCCTCTTTCTCTCATCCCTCCTTTCTCTCTCATCCTCCCTCCCTTACCCCTAACACCTCTTTCATCCCCTTTCTCTCTCTCTCTCTCTCTCTCTCTCATCCTCCCTCTCTCTCTTTAATTTAATTTGTTATAACAAAAAAATGATTTGCATTTTTATTTATTTATTGTTTATAAAAGGCCCCACCAAAATCCTCAGCACCAGGCCCACAGTGTTCTTAATCTGGCCCTGCCCAGACTATGGCGAAAGTACAGGCTTAGTTACTGCAGGTGCCCTAAGGAGCATGTATTAAACTTCCCCAGATTATGGGCCAGGTACATGATCACTTTACTGCGTAATCCCCAAGGAGTGTGTGCTTACCTTCCCCAGAGTATAGGCAAAGTAAAGGCTCACTTTTCTGCAGGGACCCTAAGGAATGTGTACTTACATTCCCCAGAGTATGAACAAAGTACAGGCTTACTTACTGCAGACAACTTAAGGAGCATGTATTCACTTTACACAGAGTATGGGCAAAACAAAGGCTCATTTTATTGCAGGCACCCTAAGTGCATGTGCTTACCTTTCGTGGAGTATATTTCCTTTGAGTATAATCAAAGTACAGGTTCATGTTACTACTGGGGATATGGGCAAAATACAGGCTCACTTTACTGCATACATCTTAAGGAACACCTATACACCCTTCCCAGAGTTTAAAGCGGGATTCCGCCGAAATATGCATTTTTTTCTTCCCCTAACATGGTTTACTAAAGACATTAAGAAGATGTCACTTACCTGTTGCAGTTCTTTTCCCCACCGATCGCCGATTCCGTCCGTTTGGATAACTTTAAAAAATTCTTGATGGACGATTCCATTTTGCTTGTGGGCATTAGAAACCCACAAGCATTTACTTCCGGGATGCGGTGAATGCTGTGCTCCCAGCATTCACCGCTCGATCCCGCGCATGCTCAATGCTAAGAGCAAGCAGCGCTGTTGAATTCCGAGCTGCTATCACATCATGCCGAGATCTCGTGAGATTTCGGCATTATGCCGAGATCTCGCGAGATTTCGGCATTATGCAAAAATCAAAAATCAAAAAATCAAAAAATCAAAAGTGCTAATTTTAAAGGCTTAAATGCAAGTTATTGCCATAAAAAGTGTATGGGGACCCGGGTACTATAGATTCTACACTGACTACACTGTATGAATATATATATATACAGTTCAGAAGGGTCTGGTATGGATTTTTGGGGGGAACTTTTTAAATTTGATGTGGAGTTCCCCTTAAAATCCATACCAGACCTGAAGGTTAACTTTTTTTAAATTTGATCCGGGGTTCCGTTAATATCCATACCATACCAGACCTGAAGGACCTGGTAATTGAATTTGGGGGGACGCCCATGCATTTTTTTTTTGTTATCAATGACTTTCAATGACTGTTCTCTGTATTACGGGGAGCCAACAATTCATTGTAGCCGCGAGTGCTATTAAATTACTTTTTTTCCTGCATAAATGACACTTTGTGCAGGGACCGTTCTAAGCACGGGAAACATGCGCCCCTTTACAGGCATACTATAAACACCCCCTAGGTATGAAATTTAAAGGAATATTACACTTTTATTGTTTCACTTGAAGCATTATTAAAATCACTGCTCCTGAAAAAACGGCCATTTTTAAAAGTTTTTTTTGTATTGATATATGGCCCCTGGGGCAGGACCCGGTCCCCAAACACTTTTTAGGACAATAACTTGCATATTAGCCTTTAAAATGAGCACTTTTGATTTTGAACTTTCAAGTCCCATAGACTTTAATGGGGTTCTAAAGTTTGTGCAAATTTTCGGTCCGTTCGCAGGCTCTGGTGCGAACCGAACCGGGGGGTGTTCGGCTCATCCCTAATATATATATATATATATATATATATATATATATATATATATATATTACACTGCCTGCATGCCACTAACTTACCTGCCTAATCTATCTCAAGTTCTTTCAATCTCCACGTTATCACAGTACATACGGCTGCCATGTAAGCAGTCTTATATAGTGTAGGGCCTTGCAAGTTATTGCCATAAAAAAGTGTATGGGGACCCGGGTACTGCCGTAGGGGACATATATCAATGCAAAGACAGTTTTTAAAACTACAGTTTTTTCAGGAGCAGTGATTTTAATAATGTTTAAAGTGAAACAATAAAAATAAAATATTCCTTTAAATATTGTGCCTGGGGGGTCCACTTAGTCTGCCTGTAAAGTGGCGCATCTGTGTGATGTGTAGAACAGTGCCTCAGCAAAATTACATTTCTAAAGGAAAAAATATAATTTAAACTTGCTCACAGCTGTAATGTATTGATAAAAAGAATCAAGGAAAAAAACGGCGTGCAGTCCCCCCCCCCCCCCCCCCCTTTGGCCAATCATGGCTCTCACAGCAGATCGTGCTGTTATTGACCAAATCATGCAGGTCAGGTGCATGCTTTGGCCAATCAGCAGCCGTCAATGCACTGTGATCAGATTTAACCACTTAAAGCCCAGGGTCACTTCCGGTTCCGGCGCCGCATGAGGTAACTGCGCCTCCTTCTAGCTCCCGCTTCAGGCACCCGAAAATCGGCCTAAAATCTCAGCCTGAGGGCGCACACAGCTCACCAGCCACCACCGAAGGCCCCCCACCACCCATAAGGCTCGGATGGATCGCTTTGTGGAATGATCCGGCACCCGATCGTACGCGGCCGTCACGGCCCCTCCGGACAGGCCGCAAATCGAGCCCCCGGCTCCGGCCTACTCCCCCGCAGCACAGGCCCTCTCATCTACTGCAGCGGACGCTCAGCCTGCAGACATGGAGGTTAGTGGATGCACACATCAGGCAATCCCAGCCTCATATCCCCCAGCACCCCAGGCCACAGCTTCATCACCATCAGAAATATCTCCTCCAGGGAGCATCACCACAGATGTCCCCATTATGGAAGATGGCCAAACGCAGCGGATAGCACAGGCAGTGGCTGCTCTCCTGACCCCTATGATTGCAGCCTCTGTGGAAAAGGCAGTCAATGCAGGCATGACACAAATTAAAGCCCAGCTGTCTGAACACTCCGCCAGACGAAATGAAGTTGAACATCGCCTGTCTGAGGTAGAGGATGAGCTCTATCAGGCACAAGCCACCGAACACTCCCAAGACAAAACCAACCAATACATCATTCAGAAGTTGGAAGATTTGGAGAACAGATCCAGAAGGAGCAACTTGCGATTCGTAGGCGTCCCTGAGTCGCTACCCAATGTCGGCGGCCCTCACGGATTTCTGCTCCAAACGCATCCCTGAAGCTATGGGCCTCGTGGGTCCTTTCACTGTGGAGCGCGCACACCGGATGGGCTCCCTCAAACCCGAACGCAAATCCCCGCGACCCATCATTGCCAAATACCTAAATTACGCAGACAAATCAGCTCTTCTCCAGGCGTTCCGGCAATCTCCAGCTCTTCAAATTGATGGAGTGAAAATCCTTATTTTTGCTGATTACTCGATCGAAGTTTCTAAAAAAAGGAAGGCCTTCCAACCGCTTTGTTCCGAACTCTTCAAGCAACAAATAAAATTCACCTTGGCCTTCCCTGCGACCCTACGCCTCAAATCGCCAAACGGGGAACAACTCTCCTTTCAAGATCCTTCAGAAGCAGAATCCTTCATCCGATCTCTCCGTCCGGACTCCCTTCACCAGACGCCTTCCAAGTCCCCCACAGGCCTCCGTTCTCTGGAACAAAGAAGCCCCCGCAAAGATTCACCCAAGCGCTTTAGATCTTCTGCTCCAGACCATCGCAACAGAAGCGCTCTCCGCTGAACTCCTGAACTCTTGGATCTGACTGTAATCCTGCCCTCCTCTACTCCAGGTCGTATATTCTATATCATATCACTTCCTTCCCTTTTATCGCTCTCTACACACAATCCTCTTGGTCACCCGCCCCCCCTTATCCTCCAGACGACCTGGCTTACTCTGCTGTAGGGTATACCCCTCAGCCGCCTAGAACTGGCCCATACTGTTCCCTGTGGACGCTATCCTGCTCCTACCCAGGCTTTCCAATACAGCTCCCAATGTTCCTGCAATTTCACTGGGCACATGCATATATGATTATCATCTCTCATGTATTCTTTTGTTTCTAGTTTGGTTTCATCTTTCTCGTTTAGGTGTCCGCAGCCCCCATGACCCTGGGATCTTCCAATTGGGGTTTGACTTGAACCTACATTCAAATCCGTCTCGGGCTTGAATCTGGATTCGGGTTCACTCCAGTCGAGGCCACTGTTAGGTCCGCGATCCTAGAGTCATCGGCAATTGTTCATAACGCTATATTTTTTTTTTCTTTTGTATGCTCGGATGTTGTGCTCAAATGTCTTGGTTTTAAGGATTAGAAATGCACTGACGCTTTAATGGCTTTATATACTAACTATCCTTTTTCTCATTTGAATTCGCTGTGCTCCACTCACTCCCTTTTCCAGTATGATTCGGACCTCTCGAGCCTCATGTCACTGGCTCCGGGGCTCTCAGGCACCCCTGCTATATCCCTCCTTCATTTAGGGTCCTGTCTGGGGAGCCGCTTGCACAGTGAACTCATGCGGAAAAAAGTGAAGTCCATGACTATGTTTGCTCTACTCTTGTTATGGTTCCCTGTTCGGTTCCCTCCACCCTCCCCCTCTTTCCCACTCCTCCTTTGTTGCACCTCCACATGCATCGTATTCACAATAGCTGACAGCTCTCACTCCGTATTTCGTACGAGTCTTCTATACTCACTATTTAACACAATGATCTTGGATCCCCTTAAAAATCCTTTCTTTGACACTGCCTCTTAGGGTAATTTCTTGGAATGTGAAGGGTCTCCGTTCTCCTCACAAGAGAATGAAGATCCTTCGCCATCTTAAGCGGCTAAAAACCGACATAGCGCTACTCCAGGAAACTCACCTTCACGCATCTGACTTCCATCGAATGCAGAAACTGTGGGTGGGTTCAGTCTTGGGATCAGAAGCAGTAGGGCGCAAAGCTGGTGTCCTCTTACTGATTCATAGAAACCTACCATGCTCCGTTCTCTCCACTGACACAGACGACCAGGGACGCTTTATCTCAACCCGAATTAGAATCGGCTCGAAGGAGCTAATAATTTCAAACGTTTATGCCCCTAATAATCCAACGAAGTCCTTCTATAGCCTATTGTCCTCACTACTCCTTACCCCCTCCCATCTACCCCACCTGATTGGAGGAGACTTCAATGACATCATGCATCTAACAGATGACAGGTCAGCACTAAAGCCCTCAGCAGTAACTCCCTCTCCTTCCACACCTACCTTGTTCGCATCGACCATAGACTCCCTACGTCTCTCAGACTTGTGGCGATTATCTCATCCAACAGACAGGGCCTTTACCTTTTACTCCAACCCTCACAAGACCTTGACCAGAATCGATTACTTCTTCGGCTCCGACAACCTTATCCCCTATATTTCCGACACCGGGATAGAAGACATTGCCATTTCCGAACATGCCCCGATATCACTCACCCTTGACCAACTAGATCTCCCACCTCATCCCAACCTCTGGCGCTTCCCCTCATTCCTACCCAACAACTCTGACTTTCAAAATTACTTGATGCGCTCCTGGGAAGAATTCTCCTCAGCCAATGCCTTACACTCCAGCGACCCAAACCTTTTCTGGGATGCTGGTAAAGCTTTCCTGAGGGGCAGGATCATATCATATGCCGCTACATTCAAAAGGACAGCGCTATCTAAATTCAAGTTGGCCAGCACTAGACTACACAGTGCGCAACTCAAACTTGCCACCTCCAACACCTCCACCGACAGGGATGAATGGGCGGCAGCTAAAGCTTCTTTTGACGCTTGGGCAACTACCCTTGAACTTACAAAAAAAGCCCACCTAGACGCCACCTTCCACAAGTTTGGAAACAAGTCCGGGAAACTACTTTCTAGGCTCTGCAAGGGATCTTTCTGCCCGACTCACATCACCTCGCTCCGAGACCACCAGGGGAAAGTTCACTCTACCCCCCCTAACATTAACAAAACCATGCTGAAGTTTTACACGGCCTTATATGGCCCAGACCCTATTGACAAAGACGCTGCTCGCTCCTTCTTAGATAAAATGCACCTCCCTACCATCTCTCCCGCCCAGCTAGAATCCCTTAATGCCCCCATTACAGTACACAAAATTACACTAGCTATTAGAAATCTGCGACCCTCGAAAGCCCCTGGCCCCAACGGCTTCACTAGCGAATTTTATAAAACACTCCCAGATATAACGATACCTATGCTTCATTCCGTATATTCCGGCATTTGGGCCGGTGGCCCCTATCTCCCCACAGGCAATCAAGCAATTATCAAGCTTCTTGCAAAAAAAGGCAAAGACCCCTTAGAACCAGGCTCTTACAGGCCCATTTCCCTACTTAATGTAGATGTCAAAATCCTATCCAAAATAGTGGCCTCCAGATTAGCTATAATCCTCCCCGACCTCATCCACCCTGCCCAATCTGGTTTCGTGAAAGGACGTACTGCCACCCTAAACATTCGTAAGGTGCTACTAGCCCTCGAACAAGCCAAACAGGATCCCAAAGGTGATTATGCTATAATCACCCTAGACGCAGAAAAAGCCTTCGACAATGTAAATTTCAATTGGCTAGAACTATCACTTTCCAAAATGGGCTTCAACGGCCCTTTCTGTCACCTTATTAATTCAATGTATTCGTCACCCTCAGCTAAGTTAGTTGCAGCAGGCATTCTCTCAGAAGAATTCCGCCTCCACAAAGGTACTCGACAGGGGTGCCCTCTATCCCCCTTGCTATTCAACATTGCTTTAGAACCCCTCTCTAGATTCCTGACTCTTAATGCTCCTATCAACGGCATCATGGTAGGCTCCACGGAACTGCGCACATCACTCTTCGCAGATGATGTCCTCATTTTTACGTCTAACCCCCCAGCCGACATGTTAACAATCAGAAGCATCTTTGATAATTTTAGAACTTGCTCGGGTCTCCGCATAAATTACTCTAAAAGTGAAATTCTCCCTATCGGTGATAAACCTATACCCCCTTGGTCAAATAACTCTCTCTTTCAAGTTGCCACGTCCCACATCACATACCTTGGGATCAAGATAGGGAAACTGCCCTCCTCTCTTTACCATCTAAATTACCCCCCTCTATTCAGCAAAATCTCACAGGAACTGTCGAACTGGATGGATCTCCCCCTATCGCTCTTGGGAAGGTGCCACCTTGTCAAAATGGTCAGCTTCGCCAGACTATTGTATCCCATGCAAACTATCCCGCTACTGCTGAGACACGGTGACATCACAGCTCTCAATTCTAAAATTTCCAAATTTCTCTGGCATGGCAAAAGACCACGTATTGCCTTCGGAAAACTGCACCTGCCCAGGAGCGAGGGGGGTATTAGCTTACCACATATAAGACTATATAATCTGGCTTGCTTAATAAGGACTAGCCTCATCTGGCTGGTTCAACAATCCCGGCACTCCAACTTTACACTGGAGACTGAAATGGCTCAACCTTATTCCCTAGTGGCCCTCCTACACTGCAGGTGGAAAACTATTCCCCTCCCGCTTCAACATAACCTCCTACTACGCGACACAGCCCTGGCTTGGAGAGAGGTTAGGAAAATCCTTAAGCTCCCCTCCTACTTCTCCCTCTACCTACCCATCCAAGGTAACCCTGGTTTTATCCCTGGTACGCACAGCAAACCCTTTGCCATATGGCAGGAGTATGGCTTGTTAAAATTTTCGGCACTCTGTGACCCAACGACGGGAAAGATTCTTCCATTCACAGAGGTGTCCACCCATTTCTCCTTACCCCCTTCCCATAGGTTCCACTACAATCAGTGTGTCAGCTTCATATCTAATACCTGCAAAAAAGAATCTCTGAGGTTTAAACAAAGTTTCTTAGATCGGCTGTTGAAGAATGGTCATTTCACAATCTCAGACATCTACAAACCTCTTTTACTTGAAACCTCGCCCCCACTCTCCTCTACTTCCATGGCCAACTGGGACAAAGATTTCCCCGACCCCAATCTCATTGAAAAAATACTATCTGGCCTTCGCAAGGTTCTCCGTCTCACTCCCAATGAAACATGGAGGGAAACTCAGCTAAAAATAACACACCGAGCTTACATTCCCTTCCTCTCACCCAAATCCAAGAAAGATGGAGTTTCATGCCCCCTATGCTCAGCCTCCAAACCTTCACTCGCACATCGATTCTGGTCCTGCTCTTTCATCTCCTCCTTTTGGGATCAAGTCATCTCCTTCATATTCGAAGTCACGCTATTAAAACTCCCCAAAGACCCTCTCCTCTTGATTTTTGGTTTTTGGGACCCCTTACTGCTACCTTGGTCACCTTCCTCCTCCAATGCCGCATCCCTTCAGGGGACGGCCCCCAAACCACCCTCTAAAGACTGGATCTTGCTATGCCTACTCATCGCACGAAGACTCATCCTCAGACACTGGATTTCACCGCAAAGTCCACCCATTACCCAACTCAAAAAGGACTGTGTCAGTCTCCTCAACAAAGAACGACTCCTCACGGATTTCAAGAACCCCAAATCTAGATCCCGTTTCCTCAATAGATGGCAATTGTTCATCTCCTCAACTCTCTCCTCAAACGACCAACTGGATCTTCACACACTTTCTTTCTCCTATGATGAGCCAATCCCGAAGGATCCGTAACCCATACAGCCTTCTTCGTTAATACCTTGAAAATAACCATTATGATGGATGGACTTTCTCTGAAACCCCCTCTCCTATGAGGCTGCTTCCTCTGAAGCCTGCAACTCCCCCCTCCCCCTACACCTTCCTGGTTACTCCCCCCCCCCCCCAGTTTGTTACCCATTAGGGTTATTACGCAGATCCTTCCGGTCTATTGTTCTGCATTGAATGTTTACTTGACAGCATACATCGGATGGATATTTTCTGTCTAATCTGCTTCACATTTCCTGCCAAGTAGAGGTTCTACCCAAATGTTACTCACCAAACCCTTTAGCTTGATATGTTGTACCTCTAGATCTCCTATTTATTGGATCTTGTGTAATTTCTGTAAAATTGACTTACGATTCTTTGTATGTATGCCTTTCTATTTTGTTCTCTCAATAAAAACATTTTGAAAAAAAAAAAAAAAAAAAAGCCCAGGGTGTCATATGTTGTCACCTAGGGTTAAGTGGTAGGTTAAACCGCTTCTACTCCAGTTTCATTGAGTGGCCTTGTGTTTTCTTACACTCCCTGAGACTGAATAGTTTATTCTCTATGCCAAAATGGCCATTGAGGGATTTGTATATTGCTATCATATCTCCTCTCAAGCGTCCCTTCTCCAGAGAAAATAAGTTTAGTGCTTGTAGTCGTTTCTTGTAACTGAGGTCCTCCAGCCCCCTTATCAAATTTGTTGCTCTTCTCTGGACTCTCCAGCTCCTGCACCTCGCTCCTGAGGATTGGTGACCAGAACTAGATGGAATAATCCAGATATGGCAAAACCAGAGTTTTATAAAGTGGCAGAATTACCATGACTGGTCCACTGTTCACTTCTCCTTAAGATTAATCTAAATAATTACACAAATAACAAAATTCTTGTTGACTGGATTGATACTTTTATTATTTAGGTATCGGCCACAGCTTGACAACTGTAAATGAACCATCAAACCATTAAACATATATAGCCAACACCAGATCCCTTTAACAGACACAACACAAAGCCCAAGTGGATTTTTTTCTCTTTTTTTTTGTCGTCATCATTTATTTTATTTAGTTCTCGCTTATTTATTTTTTTTGGTCTCTTTTTTTAAATCATAACAAGTACAGCAACAATGTATAGTAAAAAAGAGGGAGGGTGGGGACTTGTTCCCTTGTGAGAATTGCACAGACTGAGGGATCAGTAATTCACATGATTTTATGTGATGCAGAAGTCTCCTCCTTTTTACTTTTCCCCACCAATAACCTGCCACAAATTTTTTACCACCTCACCAACCCACCCCTTAGCCATTGCTTAACCCTTTTGATGCCATCGTACTGTCCTGAAGGAACCGTCTCCAGCCATGATGCCTACTGTGTTTATAACACAGGGCATTGCTTTTTCTCTGGAGTAAGTTCCCTTTTTTATGCGTGTTAATATTCTGTTTGCTTTGCTTGCTGCAGCATTACTTTACATTTTTCAACATTAAACCTCATTTGCCCACCCCATTATTTTATTGAGGTCCTATTGTAAAGTTTCTATATCTTGCTGTGAAGATATTTCCCTACTTAGCTTTGTATCATCAGAAAACACTTTATACCAACCTCTATATTATTTATAAAAAAAATTACTGTGTTCTAAAACCTTTTTATAAATTGTTTGTTAATTTAATGCCTTTAGAGGAAAAGTACAGCCAAAGCTCATTTGGCTGTACTTCTCCTGTGGATCACAGGAGTGCAATTCGTTCTGCACTCCTGTAACTCCTTTTCAGAAGAGAGCAGTCTGAAGTACACTCTCTGCTGATATCACAGAATTCAGTCCAGGCTCCACATCACCACGACCATGGAGTCAGGATCCGCCACCAGATCTCTGAACGGACACCCGGCTCAGCCTCTCAGCTAGCCTCTGAGAGCCTGAGCCGGCCGCCCCCTCCACAGCCCAGTGCTCCAGTGAGTGAGGAGGGGGAAGAGCAGAGAGCCAGTGACTGACAGTCTGCAGCTCTCTGCTCATGGAGCTCTGAGAACCGAGCAAGCGGCTGTGTTCGACAGATGCAGCAGTATAATTCAGAAAACTTAAACAAAAACATACTTCTCTTTCAATATAGCTGCAATATGCATTATATTGTATGAGATGTGTTACAGTTAGAGTTTCTAGGTGATGGGTCACAGAAACATATTTGATGTAGTACAGAGTGATTTATATTGTAACTGTTAGGCCATTGAAATGTAGTTATTCTAAACATCCTTCTAAAAATCCAAATTTCTAATTGTCTTTACCTAGTGAAAGAGACCTTGTCAGACAAATTGCAGTTAAAAAGCACAGAAAAAAATAAGTATTTTAAATACTTACTTGCAGTGCTTTTGCTTTCCACAAATGTCTTTAATTACTGGAAATGTGCCGTTGAACTTGCTAGAAAAATAGACTTCAAGAAGCTCAATTACCTAGCACAGCCTTGCATATCATAGACCTCTTCTCTTCTGTGAGTGTCTATTTACTGACTATGCTGGCCCAGATCCTCCCACCTCCCTACAAAAACTTTTATGTAGCTGCCTGGAAAGAATTGAAAAGGAATACTATAGAACAACCTTTCTCAACCTTTTTAACATTGAGCACCTCCTTAAATTAGCTTTCTGGATCCAAGGAACCCCTGCCAATATTTACTATGTCTTCAGCTCACCATACATTAGTGTGATGGTCAGTTGGAAGAATGCTTTTATGGCCATTGGGAAACATTCCCCCTTACAGATAGATAAAAGGATGATTTGTGTCATTGGTTACTCATCTGAGAGGCTCATTACTCAGGGATCCCCTAGCAACCTCTGTAGGAACTGTAGTTGAGAAAAGCTTCTATAGGGTGACACTTGAGTAATAGCTCTGCGTATGCTGGGGCTTCTTACTTTACATCCAAGATGGCAGCACCAAGAAGCAGTCTGAGGGCTTTTAATATCTATACAATAGAGGATTTTACAGGTAAATAATACATATAAAATACATGAGGTGCACCTATAATGTTGTGGAACGGTTGTTGTTGAAATGAAAGGTTCCGAAGGGCTTGGTATGGATTGGGGGACCCTTATGCTGTTTTAAAAAAAAAAAATCAATGTTAGCTGTTTTGTTTACATTTTGTCTGGGACTCCCGGAATAATTACCGGAAGTGATAAGAGAGGCAGACACTGCTGAGTATTTACATTGTTCTGAATGCGATTTTAAGATTTTTTTGATGTAAGCAGCTTTTTATATTTAATAAACCTGTGTTTTTAAAAATACTATAAAATAGGACTTTTTAGGTTTTACCCAAACATGCGTTTGTATGCAAGTATGGCGTCTTAAAGGCACCAATGCCCCAATTTGAATGGATTGTTTGGGAGGATAAGGAGAAAATTTCCCACTAAGATTGTCCAGACCATTTACCGGTGATTGATTATATGGCTTATTTATGTTATAATTGAGGTGAGAGTTATATGAGCACGTTGGTGATCAGCAGAGGTGGAAGAGCACAGTTTACTTTAATATTACATTAAACGGATTGAACTTTATCACTTTAGGTGGCCTGATTCACAGCCACACTTGGACACTTAATTATAATCATATATTATGTGATGGGTTTGATTCACTGTACATTATATTAACTGCACGTCAGTGTTTTTGTCTTGCTTTATTTGATATATATATATATATATATATATATATATATATATATATATATATATATATATATATATATATATATATATATATATATATATATATATATATATATATGTGTGTGTATATATATATATGTGTGTGTGTGTGTGTGTGTGTGTGTATGTGTATATATATATATATATAATATATATATATATATATATATATATATATATATATATATATATATATATATATATATATATGTGTGTGTGCATTGAGTTTATTATAATTATATTTATTAAAATTAACACTGCACTAAGGGATCCTACCTCTGGGAAGGTATTTACCAGGTAGCCTAGGTTTAGATAGACAGGAATGAACTGCATTGCACTGTTGGAATGTATTTTCCAAGTTGTCCAGTAAAGCCTGTTCAACCGTTTCATGCCTGGTCTGAAGATATTCAAATGGTGCATGAAGGTACATGGCATATCTAGTAGAACAGGGCCTGTAAGCACATATGAGGTGAAGAGCAAGGAATGGAAGGCCATCACGAAGATGTTGTGGGAAACATATAGTTTCTATGGGCAACCATGGACTGGTGGGAATGTAGCAGCAAGACGCTGAGGAGTAGTACCAAGCATGGATGAAGGGTCCTGTGGTAGCGAGGAGTCTGTGTTCTGGGTTCCTCCCTAGCAGTTGGTTCCCCAGAAGTAATCGGGCCGAACCGGCATTATGGAGACCCCAGGAACCTAGCCACATGATACAAGAGAGCTGG